>CM029600.1:42679840-45079840 GCA_017311375.1 Mytilus coruscus
GCAAATTCCTCATCTTCAAACGAAATGACCGTTATAAGTAATATTATTCTGACATTTTTTCGTTTAAGGACTTGTGACATGTTAATCAAAAAGATAATTAATAAATGCAGAAGCTTATATTATTAACCAAATATTTCCTTATTCTATTTTCTACGATTTTTGTTAACGAAATGGTAAGACCGATTATTTTAATATTGCAATGTATACTAAATGTAAACGCACTAGTTCTAAAAGATCGTAAACGAGAGATGCTCATCAAAGGTCGATTCAGTTCCATGCAAGTGTTAACGGGGTCTAATTTAAATTATTTCTGTTTTGATCATTCATCCACAGGCATTTATGAATTAATCAAAAGTATCGAAATATTCCGTAATGTTGCTATAGAACTTCAATCTAAGTATGCTCATACAGCTATCATACCGTGATTATGAATGGCCTATTTTCTCAAATCAACTCTTGTTAATTGTTTTTTTTTTTTCATATGCATTCCTCTTTAAATCTTCATTCCGACAACTTTTAACCACAGACACGATTATGTTTTTAATACAAAATTGCGCACCTAGTACCTGCTAGTTCAAATTCACAGGCGTTCAAACAAAGCAAATCGGAACAGAATGGTCAATTAAAAACCTACAATGTTAGTTTATTTTACACGTATGCGTCGTTGGGTTACTGTTTTGTTGGCGTTTATCCGAAATCTATTATTATACTCGTGTAAAAATGTAAGCGCCATACACATTCAAAATACGTCAGTGCAATTTGCAATATCAATATATAGGTACGTAATGTACCTATTGCTATAGATACATTAAATTTTGATGACATGATTGATGATTTTCGTACTTTCGTCATGATTTGTGGAAATATGAAAACAATTAAAAACCTACTAAAGAGATTGACTCTAAAGAACAGATCAGTCCATACATGTAGGAAATTAAGACTATTAGTATATGATAATTTGATTGGCTCATCTTGTTGTTGAGTATCCAGATTCGGTTTCGTTTCTTGACAGTCGTTTTTGTGTGTTTTTTTTTTTTTTTTTTTGTTAGATTGCTTCATAGTTGACTCTCTTTTTATCCATTTTTTTATTATTTGCTGTTTTGCTGTTTGTTTCAGTTACATTAAATTCACATTAATATACACATAATTTATTTATATATCCAATTCAGGAACACATCTATTATATTTATAAAACAATTTGATTTTCTTCTCGGCAAATCAAAACGATTGTCACCTTCTCCTTCGGCTCAAAGAGGAATAACTCTCATATACGTTTCCAGTTCGCGGAAACCGTGACGTCATAAACCGCTGACGGCATAGTACTGTTGCGCTTGTATGTGCGCATAAACAATAGAGGGATTTGTCTTTAATAAGCTTTGGATTTTCAATTTTATTTTGGCCTTGAGAATCACTGAAGAGACATTGAAATATAGTTGACCTATTGCTTATAGTTTCTAAGAAACAGACTTAACCAAGAAAACTAAACATTGACCAATGAACCATGAACATGAGGTCAAGGTCAGATGAACCATGCCAGGCAGATATGTACAGCTTACAATCCTTCCATACAACAAATCTAGTTGACCAATTGCTTATAGTTTAAGGAAAACAGACCAAAACACAAAATCTTAACACTCTAGCAATGAACTACATGATAGACATGTACACCTTAAATCATTCCATACACCAAATATAGTAGACCTATTGCACACAGTATAGAAAAAACAGACCAAAGCACAAAAACTTAACTATAAAAAGCGATCAACTTCAATTTAACGGCAAATTCTGAGAAAATATCCGTTGTATTATTAATAGGAAGAAACCATAAGAAAAAAAAAGGAAATATGTCTGTCATAAATGGTTTAACTTTAATTTGGTCCTTATATATAAATTGTTCCTATGATATCATTAAGCCGCAAGTCAAATCGAAGACTTAAAAAATGGTACTTGGCAAGATCTGGTTTGTGCTAGCCCAGCGTTAATTAGCGTGGGCGTTGCCTTCCTGCAGATAGCGTTCCAACATGGGCGGATTTAGGCGGGCGTGGCGGGCGTGCGCCCTCCCTAAAATTTGCAAAACATGGGTTATCTTCAACCTATTTAAGTATCAGAAGAGACCATTCCATCTTTTTAAGTTCCAAAACATCCCTTACTCACTTTCACAATTTCATCACGGCCAAGAAAACAGTCCAGGTGAGATTCTTTCTTAATATCCTTAATGAAAGATAGAAATACTGTTTCAAGCGAAAGGTTAGTTTATTAATTTGTATCTCTGTGTCTATATATATTTCTCACTTGCAACCTAAATATTTTGCCGAATTATGTACCGTATTACATGCATGGGATCCCCAGAAAATAAATATAACTTCGTAAATGCATCTCATTTTGATTTTAGTGGTTTGTGGCGAACACAGTATATATAAAGTCTGGCACGACCTCCGAAAATAAAAAAGTGAAAACAGATATTATGAAATAACAATTAAAAATCGCTGGTAAAAGTAGAAATTTTCGTTTGCAAAATCTAATACTAGTATTGGTCAGGTAAGCTATTGTGATCTGTCTCGTCTCACTTTGTGTCCGTCGGTCCGCACGTCTATCTGTCAACTCTTCACATTTCCATCGTCTTAACCAAGTTTGGCAGGGCTGGTGTTATGGAGTGTTAAAGTAATTCTTAAGTTAACCGGTTTCATTTCACATTATTGAAACTATGTACAATTGGCTAAGACACATTGACGATGTGCAAAACAAGGGTTATTTTTTTTTGGTGGTATTCCTGTATTTCTTTATGTCACAAATACCAGCACCATGTCTTTCAAGGTTTAGTTAAGATATTACCTGATATTGCTATATAGATAATTTTACAACAAGTGCTGGTGTCTTGATTGTAGATTGGTTTGCATAGGAACACAGAATCAAAATAAAATGTTCGCATGATCTTCAGCTTCTGTTTTGGGGCTACAGCTTTATAACTGAGCTTAATAAACTCATATATGCAATATGAATCCCTTAGTGCGTAAGTTAGGGTAATAGAAGATTGTTGTAGATTTTTCCATTTTGTAGGAGACCTTGCCATCATAACTCGGAAATGCATTCTCAACACATTGCATATTACAACATACATAAACGCATTTCTCTTGGTATATCAGAGAAGCGACCAACTTCAACATTAAGTTTCAATGTACCATTTCGTAGTTTTTAAGAATGTTAATATTACTGTTGTAGCTAAAATAATTCTCAAGACAAAATTGGTCTCTTGTGAAAAGTTTTCTCATTGGCAATCATACCACATATTCTTTTTATAAAAATCAAAGTACTGAAGTACTAAACATCGGATGACCGCAAGTTCTCGTGGATGGTCACAAGCACAACGGAGAGTTGTCTCATTGGCACTCATACCACATCTTCTTATATCTATTGTCTCAGAAAAAGTGAGGTTAAGGTACATATATATAGAGACAAGTTTGTGCGTGGATGATGAATAAATGACAGGGTATTCAACATCACCGTAATGATTATTATATTGAAGGGATACAAATTAGTGTTGTTTTATATTATATTAATATTTGTATATATAATTTTTATCCATTTGTAAATCATTCTTTTTACTATTCTAATAATAGTGTAGTGCAAGTGCATGGTGGACACTCTTCTGTATTAATTGGATTTTTCTAATAGATTGGACTTGAGTTGGCATTCATATTTTCCCGCAAAATGTCTTGAAATATTCTTCCGCATGCGTTAACACAAATTTTCGGTATTCTTGATTTGTTATTGATATATATATATTTCTCACGACAGAACATTTTCATATCATTTATCTATGTTCTAAAAATATTTTCATGAATATTTATTGATGAAATTGATATATAATAAGCAATAAGGAATGTTATTTTGCGTTTTGCGTTCGGTTATCAGTCAAAAAGAAAGTCACGTGGGTAGAAATGACTGTGGCAACAATACACCGGAATGCTCTCACGGTCATCCGATGTAAAATCAATTATGTGGCGCTAATACGCTTCCTTATTTAAACCTGTTTTACTTAAGAGGCAAAATAATTAGACAAATAGCAAGTCTAGATTCGCCTGCCTGGTGATGCATACAAAGCAGAAGGCGTTTGTTTATCATCTGGCCTAGATCCGTTTTAAGATAATAAGTAACCATAATAAAAAAAAAGGGAGATGTGGTATTATTGCCAATGGGACAACTATCCACAACAGTTAAAATGAAGTGGATGTAAGTATTTAGAGACCATCGAACGGCCTTCAACAATGAAAAACTCATACCGTATAGTTTGCTATAAAAGGCAATTAGTTTGTTTTCTCATTTTAAGTATCTTCTTAAATTGTTTTTAATATAAAGGCATAGTCAATTCATAGCCCTAAACACGCATGCCTTGTAAAGGAGAAGCGAAGAATACCAAAGAGACATCAAAACTCATAAGTGGAAAATAAACCAACAAAGCCATGGCAAAAAAAGACAAAGACAAACAACAGTTATAATATAAAAAACACGACATAGAAAACTTAACACTGAGCAACACAAACCCTACCAAGAAAAACCAGGGTGATCTCAGGTGCCCCGGAAGGGTTAATAGATCATGCTACAATGTGGCACCAGTCGTTTTGCTCATGGAAGTATACAACCGGTGAAAAGTCTAGATCGGTAGGTCACATTCGGGAAACAGGAGAGCGGGCCTGTGGTTACGACGATTAGAAATATATCAGCTGATTGAATTTGCTACTTAGAAATGGAAAGTCCACAATTGGGAGCATGAAATCATCTCTTTTGTCGTAAAGTATTGTTGCCAACCCACCCGCAATTTTAATCTCTAAATGTAAGTCAAGATATAAGGCAGACTTAACTGTATCTGTAGGGGTGAGCAGCTGAGACATCAAATACCCCACCCTTTTCATATATTTTCTTTATCAAAATATATACCTTGTTTTTTTTTTTTTTTTTTTTTGGGGCTTGCAATGCATTGCTTTTTCAATAAATTCTTAAACACTTTCCTCTATTTGCCCCTTTTATATATCTTTCATTGTGAAGAAATTTCAACAGACAATATTTATAGCATCTATAATTGCTCACATACCCCACGTCCCCACATTGTCATTGGAGAAATAAAATAAGTCTAAAAAAAAAATTGAATCATAATTTCCTGTCAATATGCACATCTACATAGTATATCCTTATTATCTACAAAGTTTCATGAAATTCTGTGGTGTGGTTTCAGAGGAGTTGCGATGACAAACTGTTGCAGAAGTACATTGAAGCAAATAAGTTCAAAGGGCGTAACTCCTAGAAAAAAATTGAACCGTAATTTCCTGTCGATATGCACATCTACATAGTATGTCCTTATTATCTAAAAGGTTTCATGAAATTCTATTGTGTGGTTTCAGAGGAGTTGCGATGACAAACTGTTGCAGTAGTACATTAAAGCAAATAGGTTCAAAGGGCGCAACTCCTAGAAAAAAAATTGAATCGTAATTTCCTGTCGATATGCACATCTACATAGTATGTCCTTATTATCTACAAAGTTTCATGAAATTCTGTGGTGTGGTTTCAGAAGAGTTGCGATGACAAACTGTTGCAGTAGTACATTGAAGCAAATAAGTTCAAAGGGGCGTAACTCCTAGAAAAAAATTGAATCGTAATTTCCTGTCGATATGCACATCTACATAGTATGTCCTTATTATCTACAAAGTTTCATGAAATTCTGTGGTGTGGTTTCAGAGGAGTTGCGATGACAAACTGTTGCAGTAGAACATTGAAGAAAATAAGTTCAAAGGGGCGTAACTCCTAGCAAACAAATTGAATTGTAATTTCCTGTCGATATGCACATCTACATAGTATGTCCTTATTATCTACACAGTTTCATGAAATTCTGTTGTGTGGTTTAAGAGGAGTTGCGATGGCAAAACTGTTGCAGTAGTACATTGAAGCAAATAAGTTCAAAGGGCGTCACTCCTAGAAAAAAATTGAATCGTAATTTCCTGTCGATATGCACATCTACATAGTATGTCCTTATTATCTAAAAGGTTTCATGAAATTCTGTTGTGTGGTTTTAGAGGAGTTGCGATGACAAACTGTTGCAGTAGTACATTAAAGTAAATAAGTTCAAAGGGCGTAACTCCTAGAAAAAATTGAATCGCAATTTTCCTGTCGATATGCACCACTACATAGTATGTCCTTATTATCTAAAAAGGTTTCGTGAAATTCTGTTGTGTGGTTTGAGTGGAGTTGCGATGAAGAGAAACAGGACTGACGGACTGACGGACGGACAGACGGGTAAAACACATTATACCCTCCGCAACCCGTTGCGTGCGGTATAACTTGCTTCAGTGGAAATACTACATTGGAATAAATAGAGATTAATTGGTTGGACAAATAGCTGATACATTTACAATTGTGCTTTAACCGCATCAAAAATAAATACTGACACCTGATAGTTTCAGATACTTATGATTTAATCAAGCAAGTGATAACATCAACCTAGTGATATATTTAATCTGAATTTCTCACCCTTTTCATACAACATGGAGCATGAAATAGTGATAATCCAGCGGCTCATCCCTACCACTCATTACATAGGAAGTACCCCCTTCCCTCTCGAGTATATTATAATCTAACTCGAAGTCAACATCCGGATGTAGTGATACTGCGAACTGCTAGGACTTTTGTCAGCTCAAACCTAACAAAATTATCTCTTCATGTCTAACACAAAAAGACACAGCCGCGTGTTTAGACATTGTAGGCATTGAAATGATGCAACACAACTAATTTAAACCAGAAATCGCTGTTTGATTTGTGCTGTTTATGCATAACTCTAGAACGGTAAAAGTGACGCCACCCAAATTCACACTTGATTATTGATTGGTGGTAATAAACATTGCGTTTAAGTTTCATAACATTTGGCTGTGGCAAACTAAGTTAGAGAATGGTAACCAATTCTGGGGCGTACGGACGTACTGACGGACTAGGATGAAACTTAATACCTCTTCGCTACGGAAATAGTCAGATTTCTTTTGTTGAAATCTTTTTTAAAAATAATTCTCGATTTTTGTTCTAACACTAAATTAAATTAAGGGATTTGTCCATATGCATAAATTTTATGTATACCTCTTTCCCGCTTTTCACTCTAGTAAAGGTGCAGCGTAATCGAGAGCGTAATGATTGGCATGAATACTAAACAGATGAGGCTGTTACGATAACGAAAATACAAGAAGTCATTCAACCTTAGGTCACCGAAATACAAGGAAAGCTACGTCAGAGTACTTTATCTGTACATGCGTATATGAATCAGGAAAAGTTTGTGATCGAGTCTTGTTCTTGTCTAACTTGGAAATTAATTAAACATATATATTTTTCGTTTACAAAGGTAAAGTATTTGTTTATATATATAATTTTATATACAAGTAAATTGTAAATTATATATATGTAAACAAGATTTAAGTAGCAACATACAACGACATAAAGTAATCAGATGCTAAATGTATATAACAACGAGCTGCATCAATTATTTGACGATACTATTTATCATATTAAAGCTAAAACAGTCAGGTTACAGAATTATCTATTATAAACTAATTTTTCATGTTTTGATTTGGTCTTAAATATTTTCATTTTTTACAGAAATTTTGACAGTTTTTACATATAATCATAGAAATAAAGTGTGTACTGATTATCTTAACTACAATACTAGATTCGGTCGAATCGTCATGTTTGAAAACACGCAGAAAGACAAGCAAATTCAAAACTCAATGAAAAAAGTGTGCTCATATCTACTTTAAGAACTCTTTTCACTCAGAGGCGGATTTAAGGGAGGGGGCATCACCTCCACCTTCTTGAGATGCTTCATATACTGTTGCATCATCCACACTTTTTACCTATTCAACTCCAAACTTTATCTATGTAGGGGCAACTCCCCCTTTCAAATCCTGGATCTGCATCTCTTACTATACGTTACGGGTTTAATTATCTATTTGGTAACATATTAAAACTTTCAAAAATATATAATTTGTTTACTGGTAAAACACTAACTGGTAAACGATGCAGATTCATGGTTAAAGGGTCATCCAAATGATAAAGTGAATGGAGACGAACAATCGTATCTAAATATTCAAGATACATTCTTCCAACTGATTACTTAGAATCAGTAAATACAACAAAAACTTGCATATTCATATATTATTTTCTTTTGTGTGAAAATGCAGTATTTCGGAATATCTTGTTTCTCTTTTTGTTATATTTTTCTATGAATTTAAAGCATTACATATGATGACATGTAAAACCTTGAAAAAACAGAACGACAAACGATCTGTGAGAGAAAAAAAAAAACATTCCTTCACTTCTTTCATCCGTGGCTAACCATATTCGAACTAGTCGCATCGATTTGGTGTAACGATAAATTCTGATGTAAATGAGAATATAGCACTGCCAAAACTTTTAAACTGAAAACGCAACAATCAGTGTAGAGGTCCTCATTGTTCCTTTTGATGGCATGTTGGAGGGTATTTTTTCTACTGCAGTCTAACATACTCGCCTTAACCAATGACAAATGAATTACTTGTAGAACCCAATGTGCCGTCAATAATTTGCTTTCAAATTTGCATGTACATGAAATATTTCCCACTGGACGTAAAACAAACAACAATAAATCATCAATCACTTTAATTTATTAACTAATTAGGATAAGAAAATTAATGTATACTCTAGTCTTTCATAATAAGGCTGCTTGATATACACATTTTTTTTTGGTACCTTTAATTCGGAAAAGAAAATCATAAAAGTTCTCCTATGTACAATTTGTTTTCTTCTTATCCGAATTCGGATAACGCAAAGACGACTTAATATTGATTATAGATATACTTATCCGAATTTGGATAAGGATCGTCACATTGCATACTTAACTCTGCGCGGTAGGTCATGTATTCTTCTTATCCGAATTTGGATAAGAACAGTTATTATTCCTTGATAATGTGTATTATGTATTCTATCCAAATTCGGATAACATTAGTTTCTCTCCTTATGTCTAAACGATGATAATTCAATTATTTATTCTTCTTGTCCAAACTAAGATAATTAAATAACTACTGCAATTTTAACAAATAATGTTTTATAAAAAAAAAATAGGTCTAAATACATTATTGTATTGAGTTCATCTTAAAAAAAAAGTGTTGCCTTCCAACATTCTTATTTCAGAAATCTCGCTTATCCGAAACACCCATTGACTTGAGCATATGGAAATGCTCAAAAGCAATTGGAAGCTGTTTTATTGTTCTGAAAATAATTCAATGAATTTATCAAAATATGAATCGCATCCATTGGAATCACATTGTAGATCAGAAAGTCATTCGGGAATTTCTTTAAACCAAAGATTGGAATCGGAATAAATTATCTTTGTTCCATACAAAATCTTGAATCAATATTTCTTTAATGAATAATGGTTGACAGAAACCTTTCTTTAAAAAATGTAGGCCTGAGAGTCTCTCAGGAAATTTAACATAACAAATTCAATCTTTACATGTGTGGGTCATAATTCAAAAAATATATACATGGTTGTAAGGTGCGTTTTCGTTCATTACTGTTATGTAAGACATCCTAGAAATTTATGAAAATGTGGAATCGCATTTTTTGAAATCCAAATATTCCAAATAAAATATTTTCTAAAATGTATGGTTGCAAGGTTTAAAAAATAATCGTCTGAGAGAGACTTTAATGATTTTGCAAAATTGGAATAGCTAGAAGAATTGTATTGTATGAGTCAGTTTGTCTTGCTACTTAGTATTCTCTTATGGTTGTGGCCTGTTATCTACTTCTTGCATGTATAGATATTTCCCGCATCGCACTGCACGGAGTGTGATACGAAAAAGTGATACGAAAACTGCGTTAATTTGATTGGCTTATCCAGCATCATGAGACGATATTACGACATTTCCATTGGCTATTCGATAGGTAATTGATGACTTTCAAAGGTTAAGACGATGTACATTTCGTCCATAGCAACGGACATATGTGATTTCTTCAATAATATACAAAACACTCACACTTTTCAGCTGTAAATCTTCTTTTTTGACAAACTGTGTAACATTCTGAATAAAGCGTACAAAAAGTTTTTAAATGTCTGATGTTAAAGATTGACGCCGGAACAGGACGTATGACGTCATACTGGTATGAGCAAAAAACTAGATCAACGATTCGCGGAATTTTTAATTTAACACAATGAGAGTGTTGACCATAAAAGAAATATGTTTAACAACTCGTGAGAATTGGATAGTGCTTGATATCAACTCTCGTTATTTAATTAAAATAGTAATAATAAACTCGCCACAGGCTCGTTTATTATTATATTGAAATTAAATAACTTGAGTTGATATCAAGCGATATCCAATTCTCACGAGTTGTTAACCCTATAATTGTCTAACTGGTGCACGAATAACTAGTTATAACAATTCGATGAAAGTCTTAAAAATATCCCACTATATTTCTATAGTAAACTCTCTTAAAATTAATTAAAAACACACAATCTGTTTAATTAATATTAACTTTAAGGCACAACTTGGGAAACAGAACTGAAAGTTCCTTTAGTTTTGAAAACATCCGACTTGGGGTGTATGAGAACTGCGCAAAAAAGTCCTTATTGCGGAAAAAAAATTAAGAAGAATAAAGAGAAGAATAGAAGGAAAAATAATAAAAGAAACGGGGCAAATACAATCAGTTTCCCTTACTTCGTTCGTACAATTTCTTTTTCTTTAGGGTAAAATATGAAATACATAGTATTAGTATGTAATTTTCCCTCAAACCATATGTGACCTTGGGCAAAGGCCTCACTTTGATGGGGGACTTTCGAGATGATACTTTTAATATCATTCGTCTGTTGCTGTTTTGGAATTCAATGCAGTAAATCCCATTTGTAGCTGAGTTACTGACAGGATTTATAACCATTTCTAAAATTGTTTGTTTATAATTTTAGAAATTATAAGAAAAAAGGTTTCAACTCCTTTAGACAAAATTGAACTTTGATTTTGGCTATTATTTTTAGGACATTTTTGGTCATATATCTCTTCAACTGTTCCGGGTCTAATACATCATTAGCTTTATTGTATTTATTGTTATTTTTTTCTCGTCACTGGAATGCAGGAAATATTAGCTATTGAAGGTTCAGCAAACAACGATCGGGAAATATTTGAATGGCCAAATGGAACTAACTCCATTATAAAAAATTGTATACTGCCAAAACAAGAATAAAATGTCGCCACTGAATGTAATGTTAGAGTAAAAATGGTAGTCTTTGTTTAAGCGGGGATATATAAAAATATACTAGTATTGGATTTTACTTGTTAAATTCATTTGTATTCCCGTGAAAATTACATTTATATCGAAAAGAGAATTAATTTGTTAAGGTATTTCTCAACCAGACATACAAATCTTAGAAATTTCCATCACTTAGAGTACATTTCCTATCTTATATGTCACCATTATAAAATCTCTTGGACAACTGAAATAACGATACAAAACATAATACGAATGTTTCTTGAGACTCTAGTGCCAGTGTTTTTTTTTTACTTTGGTTCGGATCGGGAAACAAACATGACTAACACTGATTTTTACTGATTTGTTGACGCACGAATTCCCTGAGGTGCTTACTTGTTGCTGTAACCTTTGTTCTGATCGTCCAATGAATAGCGCCGCTGTACAATGTAATGGCACTTACTTTTACGTTTTAGGTTTTTTTTGCAATTTGTAGAAAACGTTTTTTTTCAAAATAGGTCCATTAATTCTAACTTACTGTATTAAAAAGCTATTTTTGCTATGTGCTTATCACTTGTTTTTTTTTCTTATTTGGTGCCAATTAGGCAAACCAATATGACCACCCATCTGTCAGACATTTAGTTAAACAGTTGAGAATATAAGAAATATGAAGATAAATCATTTTTCAAAAGCAGCTACTTAACATATCAAAAACAGATTTAACAAAACGATTGCTTAGTAGCGAGGTATTTTTAAGGGATAACAATTGAGTCCTTTCTATAACATGTTATAAATATTTTTTAATCTTAGTTTAATATTTGATTATTGAGATTATATTATGATTTGTTTAACCTTTAAACATAAGTAGTTTTGCTTATTACTTTTATAAATTAGTTCATATTGCAATTGTGTAACTTTGATACTGATTTGAGAGGCTTTATATTAGAAACCGGTGAATTTGCAGTAATATTTGAGCCTAAGACAATATTTCAGGAAGTATTTTTTTTTAAATCTTCAACCAATGAAAACCACATTATATATAAATAAGGCTTCATATATCATTGCTGGGTGTTTTCATGGGTGTATAAATAAAGTACCTGTTTGGCACATAGTTTTCCATTCCAAATGATTAAAAAAATGTTTAAATAAAAGGAACAAATGAACCAATTAAAAAACAAATACAAGACTTAGTAAAACTAGATCCCTTGTGATATACTTTCAAACTGTTGTTACTTTTATCTCACTTCACCGCTAAGGGTCAAGTGAGCTATTATCATTAATTTGCGTCCGTCTTACATCGTCATCATCCGTTATTTTTTCAAAAATCCTCTCCTCTCAAACTACATATGTAGGTGGCCGTTCTCCTTTTTAAGTATCTAGTTTTAAAAAATATGTTCGATGATTACGCCCATTCACTAACATGGCCTACATTGCTTGAAATATAACATAGAGGTGAAATGCAAGTTGTGTCTTTTATCTTGAAAACTGCTATAGATAGAAAAATTTTACAGGGGCGGAATATTCAGAATGTTAAGTGTCTGTTTTTACATAATAACTGTCAGACAACTTTTTATGGGAGCTTTTAAATGACAATTTTACCACTATTTAATTTAGTTTTGTCTTTTATCTTGAAAGATATAATCGATACAGAAAAAAATTTAGATTGCAAAAGTGATCATAAGATTTAGAAATACGTCAACATGGCCAACATCATTTGTCAACTCTAAACAGCAGTTATTGTCTGTTAATGACGATTTTTACCAATTTTTTGCGTTTTTCCTTATATCTTGAAAACTATAAACGATAAAGAGACACTCTAAATAGCAAACCTATCCGCAGAAAAAGATCTACAAATGTGTCAATATGGCCGAACTTGTTGGTCATCTCCTTATATGACCATCAATGACAAAAGTAACCAGATTTTGCCAAAAAAAAATGATGAAGAAAAAAAAGTGTAAAGAGCAGATATGATCAACAGAATAAGATCTACAAGTCATGTGGTTGGTAGAAATCGTGGGTTGACAACTTATTGGAGTTATTGTCATTGAATGATGATTTATACCGATTTTTGCCTATCTAGCCAAAAGTATATTTTATTCTTTAGTGTTGGAGAGTAGCAATCGCTGAAAATGCACACATATCGAGGTGAGCGAAACAGCCTCTTCTTTGTATGATAGATACACAGAATTCACGAATA
The DNA here is from genome assembly GCA_017311375.1 of Mytilus coruscus. Classification (NCBI taxonomy): domain Eukaryota; kingdom Metazoa; phylum Mollusca; class Bivalvia; order Mytilida; family Mytilidae; genus Mytilus; species Mytilus coruscus. The sequence continues at coordinate 42,693,285 of CM029600.1, forward strand.
TGCGTTGGCTAGCGAAGAACCTCATTTTACCTTTGAGTCTTTTGAAGATACACACATATAGAATACTTTTCTTCCTAAGAAATGCAAAAACCAGCTGAAATAAAACTAAACTTCTTTCCACTAAATGCATTTAATCCAACTATTTAAAGAAAAACACAACACAAACTTATGTTTGTTGACAAGCTCGAGTACTGCAAATTGTGAGCTGTCGATTTAATAAGACAAATGATCAATATAAACATATACGCTATACAATATGAATTCAATAAATTGTACTAGAAAAATAATCTCATGGTAACCTTTTGTAACCCTTTTAGGAAACATGTGTCCTTTTGTCAATGCCAACCTTGTCAAAGAGGGACGAAAGATATCAGAGGGACAGTCAAACTCATAGATCGAAAACAAACTGACAACGCCATGGCCAAAATAAAAAGACAAACAGACAAATAATAGTAAAGATGACACAACATAGAAAACTAAAGACTAAACAATACGAACCCCACCAAATCTCAGGTGATCCGGAAGGGTAAGCAGATCCTGCTCCACATGTGGCACCCGTCGTGTTGCTTATGTTATTACAAATCCGGTAAATAGTCTAATTCGGTAGGTCACATTCGTGAAAAGGAAGGGTATTGTAGTTACGACATAAGGAACATATCCGATATCATCTGTGAAACGGTTATTCCATAACGGTCAACCAGCTCGTGATGGCGTCCGTAAAATTTACGAAGGATGATTTCAACTTTACCATTTGGAACTCTTGGTTTAATAGCTTCCTTGTGAGCAGCAATCCTCTTTCAAGGAAATCATGATAGGAAATACAAGCCCGGGAATATCGTATCAATTGGGAGATATATACTCCGTATGCAGGCGCTGCTGGAATGTTGTTACATAAAATGGAAAGTTCACAATTGGAAAGCTGAAATCATCTCTTTGTCGTAAAGTTTTGTTTTCAACCGACCCTCATTGTCAATTTCTAGATGTAAGTCAAGATATGAGGCAGACTTAACTGTATCTGTAGTATCCTTTATCTTTAGTTCGATGGGATAGATTCGTTCAACATAGTCACCAAATTTTGTATTATTTAGTGAGAGAACATTATCTATATAGCGGAACGTAAAGTTAAAGGATATTGCTAACTTCTTATCTTTCTTCCTAAGAAGTTCCTGTATGAAGTCAGCCTCATAATAATAAAGAAACAAGTCGGCAAGAAGAGGGCACAATTGGTTCCCATTGGAATTCCGACAGTCTGTTGAAAACACGTCATCCAAACGTAACAAATATGTTGTCAATCAAGAAATCAAGAATCTTGCTAATGTCAGTTTTAGAGATTTTTTTTTAAATCAGAGTGATTCTTTACAAAGTAGGATTTATCCTTCCCAAGACAAGATACTTGTATCTACGTTCGCCATTCTTTTAATGAAACAAAGTACTACCAACTCTTTCAATTTGTCTTTTAGTTTGGAATGGGAATACTTGTGTAAAGTGTAGAAAAGTCAAATGTTTAAATACTATTGCAAGATGAGAGAGTCTTAGATTGTAAGTACCCCAATGTCAATGTTAGACCTCACTAGGGAAATGAGAAAAAAGAAAACATAATACTGTTTGCAAATATGGAAGTAAAAAAGAAATCTTGTCATTAGGACTACGGCTATAAAATATTTGGTGCAAAAGTCGAAATATGATTACGTTCGTATAGCCATTCAATTTTGCAACCTACATAAAATTTAATATATTTATCAAAATACAAATTATGCAAATCTTTTTTCTTTAAACATCCCTAAAAAAATTCGATGTTCACAGTACGAAGTTCAGGCTAGAATTAAATACACAAAGCCGTCGATTTACAACCTATTTTTTTTTTGCGCTAAAAATTCCTACGCGTACACTTACAGGTATTACACATGCGCAAGAAGACAATCAATTCCCTTTATACTTATGTTCCTCGGGAATTTTTTATTTCACGCGTCGTCGTGCATGCTAACGATAGCTCGCTCACAATTCAAAGTATCGGGAAACAGAAAGTGTCCGACAGATGAAAAAGGCACTGACACTTAACAAGTCATGGCTGTTAAACTACTGACCAAATATGAAGTAATTATGTTAAGTAGTACATTTGTACACGAGAAAATAGCGACGACCTAGGGATTATCATCTGACCCCTACTGTAAAAGCAGGGAGCGTGTATTATATGAGATATAGTTTTCCTATATTTTCCAAATTATCCTTCAAATATTCTACTGCAACCGTATACAGACTGTTTCCGTCCACCAGTATGACGTCGCACAACGGGGTGTCCGTTCGACTGTGAGGGATTTATACATACACATCCAATTCTGATTGAAATAGAAATATTAAATCCGATGATTCAAGATGATTCTACGCCTTCGGAATATTAATTACCTTTAAATTTACACTTTGAGGGGTCGGTTTTTAAAGGATTAATCACAAAACACGACTTAGAAAATGAAAGATTAAACAACACGAACGCAACAATAAACCGGGGGTCAACTCAGGTGACCTGCAAGCAGTTCCTGCTCCACATGTGACACCCGTCGTGTTCTTCATTCAAGTATAAATCCGATGAAAAGTTTCATTCGGTGATGTCATAATCGAGGAATAGAGGACGCAGGTATTGTAGTTACGACAATCGCAACATATCCGTCGTCATCTGTGACACAGATATTCCATAACGGCCAACCATCTCATGATGGCGTCCGTAAAACTTTCGAAGAGATCGATGACTTCAACTTCACTATTTGGAACCCCTGGTTCAATATCTTCTTTGCAAGTAGCAACCTTCAATCTAGGAAATCATGATTGGAAACGCAGCTCTGAAATATCGTAACAACTAAGATATATATAAATATACTCCATATGCAGGCGCTGTTTGAATGTTGCTACATAGAAATTGATTCCACAATTGGAAAGCTGAAATCTTTCCGTTTGTCTTAAAGTTTTGTCCTCAGCCGACCCTCATTGTCAAATTTCTAAATGTAAGTTAATATATGAGACAGACTTAACTGTATCTGTTTTATACTTTATTTCGAGTTCGATATGTTGAACTAAGTCACCAAAATTTGGATTATTAAGTAAGAGGGCATCATTTGTATAGCGGAAGATGAAGTTAAAGGATAATGCTAGCTTCATTTTTATTCTTCCTGACGCTCATGCATGAAATCTGTCTTATGTGATACAGGAACAAGTCGGAAATTAGAGGAGCACATTAATGTCCATAGGATTACCGATTAATATTGTTTATTGAAAAACACATCCTCCAGTTTTAACAAATCTGTTATTCATAAAAAAAATTAAGCATCGTAATGATATCAGTTCCAGAGAATTTTTTGTTGAAATCAGAGTGGGTTTTTTTACAAAGTTTGATTCATCCCTTCCTAGAATAGTATATTTGGATCTACGTTGGTCATTCTTTTTGATGAAACATTTTTGGACTTAATCTTTCATTATGTCTTTAAGTTAAGAATGTGGTATACTAGTGATAAGGGTAGAGATGTTTATGATAAGTTAAGGTATTGACAATTCACTTGGAAAGTCAACATAATCGCCCACGACACTTTCCAAAGAGAAAATCCTGAAATTTCATAGGTCTGTTCTATGTTCCATTGGAACTTCAACCAAAGATAAACAACTTTACCTTCCTTCACTACACTGGATACTACAATTAAAATTTTAATTTGGTTTGGGGATATCCCCCTTATGTCCGAAAAATTGTTATTTTTTAGTACTTTTTTTCTTTTTGTCTGCCGTTCCCCTTTTTCATACCAAATAACTCTGAACAACAACTCGAACTTTAATTGGAACTTTAACTCTTTAAACCAACGCCATATGAAAATCGATTTAAAAATAGAACTATTTTTTCGACAAAGGATCACGTGGTTTTACCTTATCAAGTAATGTGATAATCACAACAAAGAATGACAGGACCGCATCAAATACTTGAACGAACACATCATGTAGTGTAAACTCGTCAAATCTTGAAACATCATTATGTAGTGTTAAAGCCATATAAAAAATTGGCCAATCATCATTACGAAATAACAAAACCACATCATGTAATGAAACAACTACATAACGTCAAGCCACATACACATCAAGCAATGTTAAAACCACATTGCATAATGACACAACCACACTAACTAATGGTGAAACCACATCGAGTAATGACAAAACCATATTAAGTAATATTATTAATCGAATATTTTTAAGGATTTGTGATTCGTTAAAACTTGATCACATGTACATTAGTATTTGCTCAGTTTGCACGCCAATACTGTTGTGTTTAGCTTTTCGTAGGTCAAAAACAGCATATTGCACAGGGCATACAGCATGTTACTAAAATAGATTCTGGAAATCCTCAATTTTAAACTGTTTATGCTATAGTTTTGATTAATAATATAACAATTGTAGCCTTTGGTTGAGGTCCATACGATGTTATATCGACCAGAGAAGATATCGACCTCGGACTTCGTCCTCAGTCAATATGCTTCTCTTAGGTCGATATAACCTCGTATCGACCTCATACAAAGGCTATAATTGTATAATGACAAAACGATATCAAGTCAATACGTAACCATATCATGTAATATCGAAATATCATTAAGTAATGACTATTCCATATTGAGTTATATCAAAACATTATTACGTAATGTTAAAATCATATTGTGTAAAGACAAAATATCATCAAGTAATAACAAAACAACATAACGTAATATCAGAGTACCACATAAGACAACTGTGGCGTTCCATAATATACAATCATGTTAATCGATACGCTCGTACAGTTTATGATAACAAAAGTGGGGATAAAAACGTGTGTATTGTCATTGTATGTGTCGGTTTGTACCGATATTAAATAAAATTTGTATTCCTTTGTCACGTGTTATGATATTGTAACTATCATATTTATTTAGTTGGCCTAACTTGTTTTGTGTGGCCTAAGAATGTTTACATTGTTTTTACATTGTGTACAAAATAAAACACATTGTGTTACAACTATGCAGTTTAGAAATCACTGGAACAATCATTTATACTCATGGAATGATTATAACTTTCTATTTCACTTACATAACGTTTCCAGAATGATCATAACAAAAGATGCGTAATTTAAATTTCTAGCGTTGTCTAGAAGTTTCCGTTTGAGTATATATATAAGTATGCAGACCCTACAGACATAGACATAGATAGACTTAGACATCGATAGACATCAACATTCTCAACAGTTGGATTGACACTTTTATTTACTAACAACATCATACTAAATTGTGACCTATTGGACGTAATATTCTGTGGATTCCCGTGAAGATTTCCGGATAAAGAAAAGATAAAAGATTGGACTCATATTTTGACAGTTAAGTTGACATTTCTATTTGTGTAATACTTCTTGTAAACTAGTGTATAATAAATCTTGTTAAATTTTATTATTGATTTGTGTCTGTTGTTGGCTACAATTAAAAGGCGATTTTCTGGCGAAACAGAAATTGGGGGCTCGTCCGGGATAACGTTAATATATATCTTATTAAAAATTTTTCAGTATTTTTATTAGAAGTAGCCAACAAAATTCTACAATATGGCATTTGATGCCGGTAAATTTTGAAAACGCCAGATTTGGAAGGGTTTGATAATTTAGAGAAAGAGGAATTAGTGTTGCTTGCTAAACATCTGAAATTAGACTTTAGAGTATCTATGAGAAAACAAATTATAAAAAATTGGTAATTGACAAATTAGTTGACGCAGAAATTTTAAGTGAAGAGGCTCTTGAACTTAAGGTCGAAAATGTTGACGCTATCAAATTAAAACACTTGAATTAGAACATGAACTTAAATTTAAAAACTTGAAATGAAGGAAAGGTTAGAGATGGAGAAAAAGAAAAAGAAGAAAGGTTAGAGATGAAGAAAAAGAAAAGAAGAAAGGTTAGAGATGGAGAAAAAGAAAAAGAAGATGAATTTAAATTAAAACAAGATGAATTGAAATTAAAACAAGATGAATTGAAATGAAAACAGGCAGAACTTGAAATTCAGGAAAGGGTCGAGATTGAGAAAATGAAAATTGAAATGGCAAAAGAAGAAAGCAACACTAAATTCCAATCAAAATCAGAACATTTTAATTTTGATGCAGCAAAAACATACGTTTGGGTTCCCAAATTTAGTGAAAAACTGTTGATAAATTTTTCCACAGTTTGAGAAAATTGCTCAAAATTTGAAATGGCCGAAGCCTTTTGAACTACAATGCTGCAAAGTGTTTTTGAGGGCAAGGCCGCTGAAATTTACTCAGCACTTTCATCAGAAAATAGTTCTGATTATGACAAGGTTAAAAAGAAGTTTTAAAAGTCTATGAGCTAGTGCCAGAAGCATATAGACAGAAATTTAGGTCTTATAAAAAGTTTGATTCACAAACCTATGTTGAATTTGCTAGGGAAAAAGAAGATCTATTTGATAAATGGCTTACGTCAAAGAAAATAGATAAAAATTTTGATAATTTAAGACAATTGATGTTATTAGAAGAGTTCAAGCAGTGTGTTCATTTAGACTTAAAAACACGTTCAGATGACAAAACTGTTGAGACATTACAAGATGCAGCTGTTATTTCCGATAATTATACCCTTTCACATAAAAGAAGTTTCAAAGGTCAAAATTTTAATACTTCAAGTGGAAATTACAAGAATCAAAGCACTGAGCGTACTGATGGTAAGCCTGTTGCACAGAATAAGAGTCAGTCTAGTTATAATATGTCTAGTCCAAAATTTGATACTTTGAAAAGAAGTCACTGACTTGTGCTTATTGTACGGAGAATGGTCACCTGATGGCTGATTGTTTTAGACTCCAGAAGTAGAATGAAAGATATAATAAGCCCAAGACCAGTGCTTGTACGACACCCCGTGTTACCAATACGTTGGAATGTCCTGCGAGTCAGACTTTTAAGTCCAGTTTTTGTGATTACATGGAGGATTATAAACCCTTTATGTCTGATGGGTTTGTTTCTATTGTTGATAATACTGCTCCTCAGCCTATTAAGATTTTACGGGACACTGGAGCTTCTCAGACTTTATTGTTAGAAGGTGTGTTGCCTTTGTCCGTGGAGATTTCTGTCGGTGCCTCCGTTTTGTTACAAGGTGTGGAGTTAGGTTATATAGATGTTCCCCTGATCGTATTTATCTAAAGTCAGATTTGATTACTGGACCAGTTGTTGTGGGTGTTCGTCCTCATCTCCCTATTGAGGGTTTTTCATTATTGCTAGGAAATGATCTAGCTAGGAACAAAGTGGTTGCTGAACCAATTGTTACCAGTAAACAGGTGGTGGATGTTAAATCACATGAAGATGATGCTGAACTGTATCCAACTTGTGTCGTTACTAGGGCGATGGCTAGAAAACAACAAAATGAGGATTTTCAAGAAGACCAGTTTGATTACATGGGCCTTTCTGACACCTTTCTGGCCGACATTGAAGGTCCTGGTAGCTCAGAGAAGGCCGTAATAAGACCACCTAGTATGAGCAAGAATGTAATTATGCCATGGCCAGACGTAAACAGCCATTCATTAGACCGAAGGAAATTTGTCGAAGAACAAAGTAAAGACCCTGAGGTTCTTCAGCTCTGCAAGAGGGCTCAACCACAGGAAGAAGCAGACAAAGTGGCCGAATGCTATTACCATCAAGACGGCATTTTAATGAGAAAGTGGAGGCCCCCTGATGCTACCCCTGAGGAGGAATGGAGAGTGGTATACCAAGTGGTGGTGCCTAAAGTTTATAGGCAAGACATTATTGGTCTTGCTCATGACACCCCTTGGCTGCACACTTAGGTATAAGGAAGACTTGCCTTAAGATCTTGCAGCATTTCTACTGGCCAAGACTTAGAAATGATGTCGCAGAATACTGCAAATCATGCCATATATGCCAGGTTGTTGGTAAGCCTAACCAAAAATACCACCAGCACCACTTCTGCCTATTCCAGCCTTTTAAGAACCTTTTAGCCGAGTACTCATTGATTGCGTTGGACCTTTACCGAAGACCAAGACTGAAATGCGTATTTACTGACGATCATGTGTACCTCCACTCGTTTTCCTGAGGCTATTCCGTTAAGGAATATCAAGACACCTAGTATTGTCAAAGCCCTGATCAAATTTTTCACGCTAGTAGGACTTCCAAAGCCTATACAGTTCGACCAGGGTTTAAATTTCATGTCGGGTTTATTTCAGCAAGTCGTGTGCCAGTTAGGGATTACTCAGTATAGGTCAAGTGCTTATCATCCAGAATCTCAAGGTGCCTTAGAACGTTTTCATCAAACATTGAAGAACATGATTAGAACTTTTGTCTTCAATTTGACAGGGACTGGGATGATGGTGTTCATTTTTACTTTTGCGGCCCGAGAGGCTGTTCAAGAATCCTTGGTTTTAGTCCCTTTGAGTTGGTATTTGGTCACACTGTAAGGGGACCTTTAAAATTGATTAAGGAAAATGGCTTACTGAACACACTGACTTGAATCTTCTAGACTATGTATCTAGATTTAAAGAAAAATTGTATACTGCTTGTCAAATTGCTCAGAACAATTTAAAACTGTTCAGAATAAGATGAAAATATGGTATGATAAAGATGCCAGGGACAGATTTTTGAGCCTGGTGATAAGGTACTTGTTTTTTGTCAGTCCCTGGACATCCATTACAAGCTAAATATTGTGGTCCTTATACCATAGAGAGTAAAATTAATGATTTGAATTATATTGTAAAACACCAGGTCGGCGTAAACAAAACAGAGTGTGTCACATTAATATGTTAAAACCATATTTTGAGCGTACTAATGAAGGTGAGAGTAAACCAGTTGCCACTTTAGCCATGGTTAAATTTGAGAACAATCATGACAAACCAGATGTAATTGAACCACCTTTTAGTTCTAAAACTATGGAAGAGACAGATTGAAAAATTCAGAAATTTTGTCAAATTTAGATTCAAAACTTGCACATCTGTCTTTTGATCGTAGAGAAAAATAAAAGCTTTGGTATTTTCTTTAAAATCTTTTTCCGGATGTGCCAAACAAAACCACTGCTGTTTGTCATGATGTCGATGTAGGTGATGCTTCTCCAATTAAGCAACATCCTTACCGGCTCAATCCACTCAAACTTGAATTTATGAGACAAGAAATTAAATATATGCTTGACAATGATATTATTGAGCCGAGTAACAGTGAATGGAGCTCTCCTTGTCTCCTTGTGCCCAAACCAGATAAAACCTTTCGTTTCGTAACTGATTTCAGAAAAGTAAATTCTGTTTCAAAATCTGATTCTTATCCGATTCCAAGGATAGACGACTGCATTGATAACATTGGACAAGCAAAATTTGTGAGCAAATTTGATTTATTGAAAGGTTACTGGCAAGTCCCATTGACACAGAGAGCTCGAGAAATATCAGCTTTTGTCACACCAGATGGCTTATTTCAATATACTGTAATGCCGTTTGGCATGTAACGACTGTAATGCCGTTTGGCATGAAAAGTGCTCCAGCTACATTTCAAAGAATGATCAATTAATAATGCCGTTTGGCATGTAACGACTGTAATGCCGTTTGGCATGAAAAGTGCTCCAGCTACATTTCAAAGAATGATCAATAATGTTATAAAATGTCATAATTGCTCCAGCTACATTTCAAAGAATGATCAATAATGTTATAAAAGATTTAGACTGTTGTTATGCTTATATTGATGATCTTATTGTATGTAGTGATAGCTGGGAAGAACATTTAACACATTCATATGATACTTTTGATAGATTGTCACAATCAAATTTGACTGTTAATCTTGGTAAAGTGAATTTTGCGAGGCCACTGTTGATTATTTAGGGCATACAGTTGGCCAAGGTCAAGTGAAACCTATTCCGGCTAAAGTGGATGCAATTACCAAATTTCCTCCTCCTACAAATAAAAACAACTTATGAGATATTTAGGCATGATTGGATTTTACAGGAAATTTTGTTCAAATGTTTCTACTGTTGTTCAACCATTGACGCATCTTTTACGGAAAGATTCTAAATTCATCTGGAGTGAAAATTGTCAAAACGCTTTTGAAAATAGCAAATCACTTTTAATTAATAGTCCAGTTCTGATCATTCCAGACTTTGAAAACAATTTAAACTTGCCGTTGATGCAAGCGATGTAGGAGTTGGAGCTGTTCATATCAGGAAACAGATGATAATGTTGAAAAACCATATCATATTTTTCTAAGAAATTAGATAAACATCAGAAAAATTATTCAACTATTGAAAATGAGTGTTTTGCACTGTTGTCTGCACTTCAACATTTTGATGTACTAGTATATTTAAATCCCACTGTCCATCCTATTCTTGTTTATACTGATCATAATCCTCTCACCTTCATACATAAAATGAGAAACAAGAACCAGAGATTGACTAGGTGGAGTTTATTGTTACAGGAATATGATGGTATTGTAAAACATATTAAAGGTAAAGATAATGTAATAGCAGATGCTTTATCTAGAACTTATTAAAACACTGTGTATATACTATGTATTTTTGTACATAATATTCATGAAAAGTTTTTGTTACACTCAAACTTTTTTAAGGGGAGGTGTTATGATATTGTAACTATCATATTTATTTAGTTGGCCTAACTTGTTTTGTGTGGCCTAAGAATGTTTACATTGTTTTTACATTGTACAAAATAAAACACATTGTGTTACAACTATGCAATTTAGAAATCACTGGAACAATCATTGATACTCATGGAATGATTATAACTTTCTATTTCACTTACATAACGTTTCCAGAATGATCATAACAAAAGATGCGTAATTTAAATTTCTAGCGTCTAGAAGTTTCCGTTTGAGTATATATATATAAGTATGCAGACCCTACAGACATAGACATAGATAGACTTAGACATCGATAGACATCAACATTCTCAACAGTTGGACTGACACTTTTATTTACTTTTATTAACAACATCATACTAAATTGTGACCTATTGGACGTAATATTCTGTGGATTCCCGTGAAGATTTCCGGATAAAGAAAAGATAAAATATTGGACTCATATTTCGACAGTTAAGTTGACATTTCTATTTGTGTAATACTTCTTGTAAACTAGTGTATAATAAATCTTGTTAAATTTTATTATTGATTTGTGTCTTTTATTGGCTACAATTAAAAGGCGATTTTCTGGCGTAACACACGTATGTACATTTTTTATGTAACTTTCTAACAAATTATTTTGTTACAGGTAGTCAACGTTCCTAACAGACTTAAACACAGCAAGTGTACAATAAATCAATATCGAGGCAGAATATAACGAAGTTTAAATTTAATATTCTAAACAATGTTTACTTGAGGATTATTTTATATCTCGCATGTCTCATTCATGTCACTTTTCTTACTAATAAAATTTGGTGTATTCATCATACAACTAATAAAGATAAATAAACCGTTCAAGCATAATATATAGACGCTCGATTAAATCGAATTTTGTATTTTTTTAGTACATTATATGAACGGATTGTTGTGTGTATGTACGGGTCACATACAGTTACTATGTATACATGTATCAGTTTGTACAATGTCAAGTATTGTATCGACAAATTGTAGGTCAAAATAAGTGCAAAATGATAGCACCGTGTATTATAAAGTACAAAAATACATGTATTGACGGTGAATTAAATATCTACATCGATAACATATAAAAAGTTTAACCTCAGTCATATTCAAACATAAACATTTAAACTTCTTAGGCCGGGGTAAAACAATACCTGAAATTAATATTGCTGCTTCTCCGCTTAGAACACAGCATTTAGGAGTAGTAGTAAGCTATGTTTGGTTGGCTTAATGCTGTCCGGGTAGGGTGACACGTCAACTTTTGGAGATCTTTGGATGTTACCTTTTGAACCAGAACGTCACAAAATCTACTCAGGGTGTCAGTCTGGTACATAACATATCATGATATGCATGTAATAATTGTCACTGGACGTAAATATGAATTATTTCATCAAATTTATTTATTTAGGTGAATGATTTATATTCAAATTAGCAAGTTGTGTAATCAACTTTCCTTTTGTATGACAGAGTAGTTATACGTATATATATACAATAATGTATATAAGTACGTCTAAACAAGTGACAACTCTACGACAGATCCATTCATTGGATGACCAGTGAAAGTGATGCACGGCTAAAAACAATATTATATTCATAATTACTCTAAATATCAGCACAACAATGTTAAATCTGCGGAAGCAAATTTTTATTCTTCCCTCGCCGGGATTCGAACTCATGCTATTGGGATAACGTGACAACACCGCCTGCAATGTGTCCAGCGCTCTAGACCACTCGGCCACCTAGACTGAACTAAAAATTCAGCTTTCGGTGGCCTAGCGTTACCTTTCCTCGTCAGCAGAATCTAGAGTTGTAACACAGTACATGATATATCAGGCATGAAGATGAAATTGATTGCAGATCAGCTAAATTATTGTCGTCGTAAACAAGTGACAACTGACAACTCTACGACAGATCCATCCATTGGATCACCAATGAATGTGATACACGGCTGAAAACAATATTATATTCATAATTACTCTAAATATCAGCACAACAATGTTAAATCTGCAAATTTGCGGAAGCAAATTTTTGTTCTTCCCTCGCCGGGATTCTAACTCGTGCATATATACAAGTCTAAAAGATTGTGTAACAATACCGATAAATAGATGGAAAACAAAACACTAAAAAGTGTTGAATATCATCGCACAAAGACCGAAAAACTGAACAGATGATATAAATTATACAATAATTGCAAAAATTTCGGCTTAACAAATGGCCTTCCTCAGTGTTAAAAGTTTTAACAATACTGATATATAATGTATAAGGTGTAAACATAGACCAGTAATAATACAGGTAAGTTTTGGTCGATTGATTTTAATCCAAAATCCTGAATATCATAATATAAACATTAGACTGTAAATTTAATAGGTTTCTATTGATTCCATCTGGATGGAGGACACCCAGTGTTTTTATCCAAAACTTCTCCCGATTCTCTCTTTGCCTATTTTGCCATGTACAATCCTGTTCGATCACAAGGATCTTCATGCGATCAAAATCTTTCAGATTGTGATCTGGTAACCTGAAGTGTTGGCTGACAGGAATATACGGTTTTTGTGAGGTCACTCCTGTGGCCATTAAGGCGTTTGTGAAATGGTTGCATAGATTCACCAACATATTGGAGACCACATATAGGACACTCAAGAACGTAAATCACGTTTGAGCTTTTGCAGTTGACATTGCAGAGATCTTGTATGTCTTTTCTGTGGTCTTACTGTGAATGTTGATAAATGCTGCAATTGGTTGCAACATTTGCAGCGCTTATCCCCACAAGGCTGGCAATTACCTACAGTATGGTTAGGTTTGGAAAGGTCAGCACGGACAAGTATATTTCTCAGGCTGTTAGGTTGTTTGAAGGCAATCATGGGAGGCTCAGGAAAGATTTTGGATAACTTAGAATGTTTCTCGATTGCTGTCTAATGATCACGAATGGTCTTGAAACTATTTCTCATGCATGGATGGTAAGTGAGCACACATGGGATTCTTTTACTTTTCTGTTTTTCTTTGTAAGTTAGCAGACTGCTTCTGGGGATGGATTCCGCTTTTCGAAAACTACTTTTGATGTTTTTGTGTTTATATCCCCTTCTTTTCAAATGTCCTTTGAGCTGCCCCAGACGTTGTTTTGCAGTGTCTTCAGAGGAGCAGATTCGCCTTATTCTGAGAGCTTGGCTGTATGGAATGCTCTTCGTGCAGTGTGGAGGATGGCAACTTTCAGGCGACAAGTATTGATGAGTATCTGTAGGTTTAGAGTATATATCTGTGTTTATTATACCTGCAGAGAGGGTGCTAGATGTATCAAGGAAGTTTATGATGGAATTAGATGTTTCATGGGTGAATTTGATGGTAGGGTGTTGATTGTTAGCATTTGTTATAAAAGTTTGTAATTCTTGGTCTCCCTTGTCCCATTTCATGTCAACGTCATCAATGAATCGATACCAGGAAAGCGGTTTTTCGATGGAGCACTCCAGCAGTTGCTTTTCAACTTTACCCATGAATATATTGGCATAAGATGGAGCCATTTTTGTACCCATAGCAGTGCCATTTGTCTGTAAATTAAGACTTCTATATACAAGTCTAAATTGAAAACAACGTTCAAACATATGATTGCGTTGGATAAAAACCGCAATTTTTATACGTGTGCATGCAAAACAAATTTCTTGGTAGAGGGGTCTAAATACAGCACAAACAACATTTTCCAAAAGACCAAAATGAGTGAAAAGGTATATTTTAACAAAACGCATTTGACTAGCAGGTCGAACAACTGATGTTCTTAAACCCTGCTGACTGCCATTGGCGATTGCCAAATAAACGGATCACAAGATGTAACAAAATAGATCTTATTATTAAATTATTACCAAACAGAAAACAATAAACTTGCGGAAAAGATGGTATACCGCAAACATGAGGTGCAAAAATTTGTACACCATATCTGGATTTCGACAATTAATGTCTCTTCAGTGATGTTAGGAATCGAAACGGTAATTGGAAGGCCATATAATTTACCACAATTTAGGATAGACTCTTGAAAATATATATATATATATAACATGATATCGTCTTATTTATTTTTCCGTTAATAATCAAAGTACTGAAGTACTGAACATCGGATGACCGCAAGTTCTTGTGGATGGTCAAAAGCACTTGTCTCAGAAAAAAATCACATCTTTATACCTGAAACTGAGGTTAATGTACAGAGATATATTTTTTTCTGAGACAAGTTCGTGCGTGGATGATAAATAAATGACAGGAAATTCAACCTCACCGTAATAACTATTATATTGTAGTGATACAAAACAGTATACACTGGTTTGTTGTTATTACTATACTATATATAAAAATATTAATTTTCGCGAACCATTTAGGTCACAGAAATTCCAAAATATGGCATCAGTAAGGAGAGTTGTACAAATAATGTCAATACACAGAACCCCGATCTAATTTATCTTTTGCTAAAAGTATTCATCATTTTCTGTTTTATATGTACTAACAACATTCCATTTTTCTATAATTTCGATTAAAATATTCTAAAACCTGCAGTTAAAATAGATCACACGCCCCGAATAAACACTCCCGATTGGTTGAACTACTGTGGCCTCGATGTAAAGCAACGCAAGCCTCGATGTAAAGTACACGCTTCCCAAGAGTAAAGGAGGGTGGTACAAAAAATATAAATACACAGAACCCCGATCCAATTCATCTTTTGCTAAAAGTGTTTATCATTTTCTGTTTTGTATCTACTAACAACTTTTCATTTTCTATAATTCCGTTTTAATTATGCCAAAAACCTGCAGTAAAAATAGAGGTATGTCCCAACTTTACATTCCCCGATTAGTTGAACTGCTTCGGCCTCGATGTAAAGCAACGCAAGCCTCGATGCAAAGCACAAACTACATTTTCCGTTGATACACAAAATTTCCCTTAATATGTTGAACTTCGACCCTGGATTCAACCGATTTACAAACAGAGATGTTCTAGCGCTCAAATGTAATTCTAAGTGAAGTATACTGGTAAAGTCAAATTCTAATCTTTTACAATAATATAAACAAATTTTATCATTAATATATTGTCATGCTTTTGCATATTAACTTTTATTTCCGCTGAGCTATAGTTAAATTGTATTTTATACAAATTTTGTTACGTCAAGCAATAGGAGTAAGAATATTTCGCGCCAAAAAAGAAAATAACCTGTAACATTAAACTATTTTATCATCATGTTTTGACATTTCCAATAGAAAATAGCCTTTGGTATCAGCAATTGTGGTAAGTATTACTTATTATTGTTAAGGTTCTCCAGATCTGGTTCTCTTGATCTTCTTGACGGTCAATTTAATCCCATTTATCAATTATCCCCGATGACACTTTTTTTTTGACAGAAATGTCAACCCAGTCGATTTGTGTCATGGGTGAAAATCTGATCTATTTTATGAAAGAATTTCTTCACTAACTGTACATACAATATTTTTGTTAAGCGTATACAAACCCTTTGCATGTCTGCAAGCAGAGACATATAATACATTATTAGTATTATATGTCTCTGCTGCAAGGTAAATGGGTTATGTATGTGTTAATTGTGTAATTACAGTAATTGTGTAGATTTTGTCGTCAGTGCAGTGCGTGATCACGTGATATTATTATTTGTAAACAAACGGGTTCCTGATATAACCAGTGGCGGATCAAGAACTTTTCATAAGGGGGGCCCGCTCCAGTCATGCTTCAGTGATTCCCTATATAATCAACCAAATTTTTCCCACTAAAGGGGCCCCGGGCCCTCAATCCCCACCCCTGGATCCGCCTATGGTAACACGTGTCGGAATTATCCATACAAGGTGCAAACAATCTTAATTATCACTATTTGATGATATTTCTGTGAGTTTTAGTAGGTGTTTCAGATCAGAAATCATAGATTCATAGGCTCCCGATGTAACACGTGTCGGATATCCATAAAATTTGCAACAGGTGCAATTAATCTTATATAATTTCACTATTTGATGATATTTCTGTGTGTGTTAGTAGGTGTTTCAGATCAGAAGTCATAGATTCATAGTACCATACTAGTGTTAGTGTTTCAAGGTTGCGTTCTATATCCAGAGGCGGATTTAGGGGGGAAGGGGGGGGGGGTGCAGGGGCTTGATTATATAGGGAATCACTGAAGCATGACTGGAGCAGACCCCCACTTATGAAAATTTCTGGATCCGCCACTGATATCTTAGCAGCTTCATAGGGCTACGTAGATTTTTGACTACTGAACATGCAGCTAGCCTATCTGCTAAATAGATAATAAGTCAAGATAGGAGCTTATAGGCTAGCTACATGTTTAGTAGTAAAAAATCTATGTAGCAGCTGCTACTATATTGAACGCAACCCTGTTCAGTAGTTAAATACATGCACACGTAGTTGTGAATTTTTTTTATATGAAACTTTGCCTTTGAAAACAGAGAATATAATCTTTTTGTTTTCAGAAATTCCATTGATGAATCTTGACATTATGGAATAATCTATCACGAGACATTAATATTTGTAAACAAAAGTCGAAACAAACACTGGTCGGATTTCATTCTAAATTTTGGATTATTTTACAGATTTTGCAAAATATACTACATTTCACCTATTTGTCTAACCAAATTTTTGTCTTGAACTAATATGCCCATGAAACTTATTCAATAGACAATACATAATCATCATCCATATATATATACATGTATGTAAAATAGATATACAATAGTCTGCACGAAGCAACACATTGAAAATATAATTTCAACAAACATGTTAAATACTTGAAAAAAATACATGCAGTGAAATTTTTGGTTAAAACACATACATGTATATATGGTTGCATATAATTTTGTAATGCATTTTCCCTTCATATTAGTATTACAAAATGTACTAGTCCGAGATTACTCTTACTTCCCAGGCCACAGCCCCAGCTTGTCTGGCAAAACTGCGAATGTACATGTATGACAGTATGTATACTATAAACTACATGTATTTTTAAAATGCACATGATGTGGTCCAAAGTAAGGAGTATTAAGTTTGTAACACTCAGAAACGAGATGTTGATCTTCCAAACCTGTCCTTTTTATAATTATGAATACTAAAACGCTCCATATGCAACCAAAATGTCTTACTTTTTAGTTTTATGAATGCTTAGTCATGTCCACTGTATTAAATAGTCATTTGCAAATTCACTAACAAATTGACTTATTTTTTGGCAGTCACCATTACGCATTAACACTGACAGCTGCAATTGTAGGTGAGGAACCCTTTCCTTATATATAGATAGACCTCTTTAGAGTTAACGTTATGTTTGCTGGAAAATTTACACGCCTTTATGACGTCATTTACTGGATAGAGGGGACCGCCTGTATCACTGCACTATTAAAGATCATCAAGTGTCTTTGTTATCGTCAAGATAAACTAAAAATAATGTTTGTTCTAAAGGTTCTTAATAACATTTCTCTAATGACAGAAGTGCTGATTATCAATTATAAGAATTTAATTCACCAAAATGATTCGTGTAATAAAGCTTTTTTATGCCCCTGCCGTAGCAGAGGGGGCATTAAGTTTTACCCTTGTCTTGTCTGTATACGTACGTACGTCTCAAAAATTGGTTTCTGTTCTCTTACTTTAGTTTGCCTCAACCAAATGTTATCAAACTTATACACAATGCTTATTACCACAAAACACAGATCAAGTTTTAATATTGATGGCGTCACTTACAACTGATCTAGAGTTCTGTTCCTTTAATTACAAAATTTGTAGGTTCCATTCTCTAACTTGAGTTTGCCTCATACAAATGTTATCAGCTGATTACCACAAAATACAGATCAAGTATGAATTTTGGTAGCGTCACTCTATCCGTTTTAGAGTTGTGCCCCTTTATAAATGGAAAACTTACAAAATTTTTAATTTCCGTTCTCTTCAAGTTATCTTCAACCAAATGTTATCAAACTTATACACAATGCTTATTACCTCAAAACACAGATCAATTTTTAATTTTGATGGCGTCACATTAACTGATCTAGAGTTCTCCCCCTTTATAAATAGAAAAATTGCAAAATTTTTAGTTTCTGTTTTCTAACTTAAGTTAGCCTCAACCAAATGTTATCAAACTTATACACAATGCGTATTTCCACAAAATACAGATCATGTTGGAATTTTTGTGGGGTCACTTTAACCATTCTCGAGTTATGCCCTTCTTAAATGGAAAGAAAATGCAAAATTGTTAATTTCAGTTCTGTAACTTAAGATTGCCCCAACCAAACATTATGAAACCTTTACACAATACGTATTACCACAAAACTTAGATCTGACATGTACAAATTTGGGTAGCGTTACTTTTATCGTTCTGTATTATGTTCCTTTATAATGTTGTATGCAGCGGGGGTATCATCTGTGTCCATGGGGACACATTCTCCATTTAATTTTTATACGCCCGTTTACGGAACGTATTATGGTATACCATTGTCCGTCCCTCATCAATATGTCGGATATTAACTCAAAAATGCTTTAACCAATTTGCATAAAACTTTAGTGAATTGTTTATATTTATTGACGTGAGCTCCCTTTCGTTTTTTTATAAATTTTAGATTTTACGTTTCCAAGTTATGGGGTTTTATTTATTAAAAAACGGGGGATTTTCCAGTTTTCTGACAATAACTCAAGAATGCTTTCACCAACTTGCAAGAAATTGTGGTGAATTGTTTATATTTATAAATTTTCGATGTTACATTTCCGAGTTACAGGGTTTTATTCATAAAAAAGGGAGATTTTCCAGTTTTCAGACAAAAAACTCTAAAATGCTTTAAGCAGTTCTTATGAAACTTTGGTGAATTGTTTATATCTATTGATGTAAGCTCCCTTTAGAATTTTATAAATTTTACATTTTACATTTCTTAGTTCAGGGTTTTATTCATTAAAAAAAGGATGATTTTCCAGTTTTCGGACAATAACTAAAAAATGCTGACAGCAATTCCATGAATCTTTGGTGATTTATTTATATCTATTGATGTAAGCTCCTTTGATTTTCATAAATTTCTAATATGACATTGAGAATTAATTGAACTTTATTTGTTTATAGTCGGACAACAGATTTACTAAGTATTGCGCAACAGCACAGTGTATTGCAATCAATATGTGACACTTTAATACATAAATTTATTATTAAAATTTATTATTTATTGCACAACAGCAAGAAATCTTTAATTGAATATATAACCAATTTCAATTTCTTTGACTACATTTATTCAGAAACCTATAATATGTGAAATATTTAATTACAATCCAAATTCAGACCTGTATCAAGCTTGAATATTGTGTCCATTTTTGCCCCAACTGTTCCGGGTTGGACCTCTCCGGGAGTATCCAGCTGCGCTCAGCAAAGCAGTTTATTTAAAGTAGGTCTGGCGAAAAGTTCAAAGGACTGGCAAAACTGTCTTACAGAATCAAATGTTCTCAAGTACTACTTAAAAATCTAAAACTTTTGACAGAAAATACAAAACTGGCTGAACCGTTAAAACAAACGAGACTCAAATTAAAAGATCAATTGCTCATCAAGGTATGAAGCAAATAAAACAGCCATCACATATACATGTATATATATATAAAGGTAAATTATATGGCCTTCCAAATACCGTTTCGATCCCTAACATCACTGAAGAGACATTAATTGTCGAAATCCGGATATGGTGTACAAATTTTGCACCTCATGTTTGTGGTATACCATCTTTTCCACAAGTTTATTGTTTTCTGTTTGGTATTAAATTAATATTAAGATCCATTTCGTTAGATCTGGTGATCAATTTATTTGGCAATCGCCAATGGCAGTCAGCAGGGTTTAAGAACATCAGTTGTTCGACCTGTTAGTCAAATGCGTTTTGTTAAAATATGCTTTTCCATTTTTTTTTTTGGTCTTTTGAAATTGTTGTTTGTGCTGTATTTAGACCCCTCTACCAAGAAATTTGTTTTACATGCACACGTATAAAAATTGCGGTTTTATCCAACGCAATCATAGGTTTGAACGTTGTTTTCAATTTAGACTTTTATATATTTTTTCGTTTGGGCTTGTATTATATTTTCCTTCGGGTTTATATGATCCGTTCATCCTATTTCGACTCTTTAAAATTCAAGAGTCTATCCTAAATTGAGGTAAATTATATGGCCTTCCAAAACCGTTTCGATCACTAACATCACTGAAGAGACATTAATTGTCGAAATCCGGATATGGTGTACAAATTTTTGCACCTCATGTTTGTGGTATACCATCTTTTCCACAAGTTTATTGTTTTCTGTTTGGTATTAAATTAATATTAAGATCCATTTCGTTAGATCTGGTGATCAATTTATTTGGCAATCACCAATGGCAGTCAGCAGGGTTTAAGAACATCAGTTGTTCGACCTGTTAGTCAAATGCGTTTTGTTAAAATAGACTTTTTCACTTTTTTTGGTCTTTTGGAAATTGTTGTTTGTGCTGTATTTAGACCCCTCTACCAAGAAATTTGTTTTACATGCACACGTATAAAAATTGCGGTTTTTATCCAACGCAATCATAGGTTTGAACGTTGTTTTCAATTTAGACTATATATATATATATATATATATATATATATAAGAAACATATTTGAATCATGGATTGACATCTTGGTTTGACATAACTTCATCATAACATGCCTAAATTCAATATATTGATGATGAAAAATCCAATACATTAAAGAGTTTGGTTGTGAAAACCCAATTTGATATTTGCTTGAATGGTGAATTGGAGTTAGTAATGCAATTGAAAATAACTTTCACTCATTACATTAAAAATAATGGGTAAAACCCCAATTTGTGAATTCTTATGTGGAGCTCTGTTATATGCTAAATCTGATTAGTTCAGTTTGTAGGAACCAGTACTGGTAAGTCAATAATATTTGGTGTGTTGTACATGTATCAGAATAACAACATCTCATCAATGGGGATTAGTTGGTCAACCACCTTAGTCATGGTTTTCATGGTATATTGGCATGTTACAGCTTAAAATTAAAAGGCCAAACCTCAGAAAATAACAATAAGACCTATTAATATTCTGGTGTAAGAAGTTCATCCTTCATTTAAATAAATGCCACCTCAATACACAATCTCAAACAATAGACAAAATTAAAAACTAAAAGTACAGCCGATTGCTGAAATGTATTATTACATGTATTTGCAAACTTAAAATGTTATATTTTTCACAACTTTTTTAGCATTGAGTTCAACCTAACATTTTATAAAACTTGGATTTCATTGTGGCTAGTCTGTAAAAAAGACATCAATTACAAAAGCCAATATTATTGTGACATTAATTTGAGAACAACAAAATAGATGTATATTTTAGGGATATATAATTGGTCATACAATAACATGTAGATTTGAAATGTTATTTTTATTGTGATGTCAGATTTGAATGTCGACTTCAGGAATGGGGGTTGGTTAAAGACTGGATGTCAAAGTGAGTCTTACATATGTATATATTGATTCAGTTGTGATGGTAAATAGATACTGATAGATAAGTGATAACTTTTTATAGTTTTAATATTTGGTCACCTAATTACAATGATTATGTGGAAGTATGATCTTATTTCAAAAAGAGGGCCACTCAGCAAATATTATTATATTAGTGCATGAACTACTTGCTAGAAACTGAATGTTTTACCACAACTTTGTATGTTTAAACTGGGATCTGTATATGTACATATAATATAAATAAAAAACATGTCTTTTCAGGACTTCTGCTCCATGTTTGGCATGTTGTTGGTTATGAAGGAGACTTCATGATAGTCCTCTATTACAAAGTATATCACTGGATTGAGCTTTTTGTCAAAGTGTATTATTAAAGTGCTTTGCTTTGAGCTCAGTTCATTGTTATGCAAATGCATTCTTTGTGATATAAAGATTTGACAGACAACTCGCATCTTCACATGATCTGCTGCAAGGTAATATGATTAAAACTGTCAGCAAAAGGAGTTGTATCATCCATTCAATGTTCCCATTTATAGGGAGATTAAAGCATTTTATTTGCACTTGAGCCAAACATTTTTTGTCCAGAAGCCAAATAAAAAAAAGCACAAATTTACCAAACAATGATACTCGTGCTACTAAAAATATGATGATACATATGCATGTAGGTGGTTTTGTAACTTTTTTTTAACATCTGTGCTGCCTGCTGATGAGTCTTAGTGTAAATGATCTTTCACTTATACATACCGGTAATGTTCTTAAGTATAAATTATATTTCTTATCCTTTTGTCCTTCAATCCTGTTCATATCTAAAAGATTTTTAATCAGTTTGTAGGAGTTATGAGCATCTGTATTGGAATCTGCCATATCTGGTATATTTTCGTTACTATCAAACCACAATATATCTTTAATTTCCACATTTAAACAAAAATTTGTACTAATGATACTGGGAAGATCCTGAACAAATGTTTAGTTTTTTTTGTGGACAAACCTAAGTAAGAAATGACCACCTTAAAGGAACGTAAATAGAACCATACAAATATTACATGCATACTACAATCACATCATGCAGAAATGCACCTAATGTGGTCCTCCTCTATTTTTAAGTTTTTGCTGCTATCCCAAATCAAATTTTGAAACTTATTTTATTGGAATAATTTGGCAATCCTTCCAAATCTTTTGCTTCTTTACATAAATCTCTCCAGCGTTTGAGCACACTCAGCTAGCTGTGTTCCCTTAACAGATCATTTTTTAAAATGTTAATCTATTCACATAGTGGTTATTTCAAAGTTAAAATGTTGAAAGGAAATCCTCCAATGTAACGTTGCACATGCACAAAACTTATTTTCAGGAATGTACATATTATATATAGGAAGCAATCATAGCGGCATTAGCACGTTTGCCAATATGTAGATTTGATATTAAAAGCAATGTCTAGCTAAATAAAATCTATGATCGGTCAGCACTGATTTAAAGTAGTGTCTCCTACATGACAGTCTTGATTGACCTGATAACGGTTTACTTTTACAAAGTGTGACTTGGATGGAGAGTTGTCTCATTGGCACTCGTAACACATCTTCTTATATATATTGAACAGTAAAACGCAATATTGAATACAAGACTGCTATTTTCAGTGTTTGGTACAGGTTAAGTGTCACTGGGCACAACAGTTCAACATATAACCCTATGGGGAAAACCAGAGAACTCTTTTTATCAGAAAACACTGTCAAACATCCAAACATACTATCCACACTGATCTGTGTCCACACTTGTATATTATATTAATATAAAAGACATGTATATATAATTTTCATCCATTTGTATATCATTCTATTCTACTATTCTAATAATAGTGCAGTGCAAGTGCATGGTAGACACTCTTCTGTAAAAATTCGATTTTTCTAAAAGATTGGATATGAGTAGGCATTCATATTTTACCGCAAAACCAATCTTCCATGCAGAGTTACCGGTCCTTGCGGGGATTGCCGCACAACGTTCTTGAGATATTCTACCGCATGCGTTAACACAATTTTTCGGTACGTGTGCATAGATATTATCAATGATTTTTTACTTATATATATATATCTAACGACAAAACATTTTCATATTATTAATTATGTTCTAAACAAAAATATTTTTATCAGTATTGATTGAAGAGATGTATTTATAACAAACGATAAGGAATGTTACTTTTGCACTCGTTAATGACCGCGTATTTATCATGTTTATAGATCGGTTACAAACCCAACACGAAAGTTACGTAATGGAAATCTAGGCGATAGCAATACATCGGAATGCCCTCACGGTCATCGCGATGTAATAATGTGAAGATTTCCCTATTAAATAGACCATCTAAATTCAAACAACCTTCGTCACGTGTACTTTTAATTCTGTAGGGGGAAATAATAAAACAGCTTTAAGTAGTTATCAAAAATGATTACGATAAAGGTTCTTAACTAAAAAAGAATATTCTGTTGAAAGTTAAGCTGCATGTAAATTGACCTACTTTGGTTAATAATAATGTCCTTCAGTGCAAAATTCAACAGTAACATATAAAATATGCAATATTGTAATTCAACAACCATTTATAAAATGGAAAAATTTTCACTTTATGGATATGTGTAAAATATTGTAACATCATTAAAGTAAAATGTATATCATTCAGACTTAAATATTATATTCCGTTAGATATTAATAATTTCGTATTTTTATGAGTAAAATAATAACGGGTATACATGGGTCCTAACTTTTGTATATCTATTAGGTCAGATATTGTAACAATGTGATAATATTAAAACGAAACAATAATTTATTTCATCATAAAATCAAAAAAATAAATAAGTTAGCAAATATAGGTTTTGAATTTGGCATAATACCAGTGCTTCTTCACCGTGAAGTAGCTGTGAACAGGCTTTTAATGTATTGAATTCGGTTATTTGAATTTTAAAACACTGGTAACACGTCATACAATATTTTTATCAAATGACAGTTAATCAATTAAACCCTTTGATGGCATAAATTCGGAACAGACATTTATACTTCCTGTATGTGTTTTGAAAAAGGGCATTAAAGTGAAAAGGTAGGTTTCTGCAACTGTTACACATATATAAACATTTTCGTAAATTGTACTGAGAGATAATGGTTTTTAGTTACAATTTCATTTTGAGAAAATGGTTTAGCAAATATGACAAATAACATTTCTTTTATGAAAATCATTCGTACTGTTATTCAAATATATTAATCTGACGAAAAAATATTGAATTACTCAAATAGTTTTCGCTTTGAACAAAACCTAGCTTTAAGAAAATGATTAAAACATAATACATGTACACAGTGTTAAAAGTTATTTCTAAAGGATTCCGTAAAATTATTCAATTGGTATGATACTGATATTTCATTTCTTAATGACATGAAAATTTTTTATTTGATTCAAAAATATAATAATGAAAGATGAAAAATGCAAACATTTGACTGCTAACTTTTTCTTATTTTTAAACCTACGTTTGACAACGAGTAGTTGAAAACTGTTTTTTTTCCTTCAAAGAAGTTCTATAATAAAAGTGAGCTGATCTCTTTGCACTATGGGAATTCAAAATGAAACTCGTGATCATTGGTTGGTAGTTGTTTGCTTAACGTAGGTTGTATATTTCTCATGATAAGTAAAAGAGCGTATTAAACAATACATCAAATAATATAAAAATAAGGGCACGTGGTATAATTGCAAAGAGAAAACTATCCACACTAGAGACCAGTCTGGTCACCGTTTGGTATTCAATAATAAGCAAAACCCATACCGTTT
The DNA here is from genome assembly GCA_017311375.1 of Mytilus coruscus. Taxonomy (NCBI): domain Eukaryota; kingdom Metazoa; phylum Mollusca; class Bivalvia; order Mytilida; family Mytilidae; genus Mytilus; species Mytilus coruscus. The sequence goes on from CM029600.1 coordinate 42,719,161, forward strand.
ATTAAGATATAAATGCCTGATTTATGGTAGAAAAAAAAACGAAAAACAAATAGGACAGACAGCAACTAACTGCAGCCACGGAATTACCGGCTCCTAACTTGGGACAGGCACAACTAGAATGTGGCGAGGTTTAACATATTTGTTAGCGTCCAACTCTCCCCTTATCTGGGTTAGTGGTGTAATAACAGAACATAAGAACCAAAAATAAGCTGTAAAAATTAGTTGGAAAGGGTTTGGTTTGTACTAAGTATTGTACATTTGATTGGTCAGATGAAGGGCGAAAAATGTCTACTGGCACTTGGAAAAGAGAGGCGGAAGAAACAAAAGGGAGAGACAAACTCGTAAGTCGAAAACGAACTAAAAATGCTAATTATGGCAAAATACGAAATATTACCAAAAAGACAACCAATAGTCTACAAAGCACAACAAAGAAAACTAAAAACTGAGCAACACGAACCCTATCAAAAATCGGTGGAAGAACAGGGGCAGAAGTTGGGCTCGAAACAGGCCCCTAACGAACCCCTTAGAGATTCTGGCAATGTTTCTTTACCATTGGTCTGAATAAAATAAGTAATAATTCAGGCTTTGATATGAAACGTAGAATTTAATTTTTGTATTGAATCTTTACCAAAAGTAGTTTTATTTTTGATACAAAAACAAAATAGTACATTATGAAAGTAACAGTAAGATAACAGCGCAGTCAAGTTGTTGAACAAATTAACTAGAATTTGCTTGAAGTAATACAAATTTATATCATTCCTTTCTTACATTCTCCATTGATAATTGAAGACCGCAGTATTGAGATACTAAGGTTACAACTCCCTCAGGCAAAGTTAACCCTAGACGAATTCGCTATATTTTTAATGTTGATTTTTTAGTCATATATATCTTCTCACGTATTCAAGAACCTATGCACGCACGTTCTTGGCTTTTAAAGTTTTGGGATGGATGGATGGATGGATTGATTACTGTTTAACGTCAAGTGGCAAACAGAATGCATATTCAGGACGAAATCATAATAATGTGATATGAATATATACCCAGCGCCTGCTTTGTACTGACCAACACGCTGAGGCGGATTTTTTTTAACGTGCTAGTTCACAAGGTAATAGTCCGCAGGAAGACATGTCACCCTTCCCAGACACATTTTTCTGACTTTGAGTCGATCAATATTTGTTCTTACTCCTAAATGTCGCATGCTTAGTTGTATTGGTCGTATATTAATAAAGTAATTCAGGACAGCGGCTCGGATGCACTTATGTATTATTTTGTATTTGCCATTCCGAAACATTTCTATAATCAAAACGTTATCGTTTCCTTTTCATTTGAGAATTAAATGCTTCTTTTTAAAATTTTATTGGGGTGTAAAAGCGTTGACCGAAGCACATTTTGTATGAAATGATCAACGCTTTTATAACCCTATAAAATTATTAAAAAAGCACTCAATTCGTACAATAACATTATTATGCCACAACCATGAAATTTAGAGTTATATCAAGTTGTCTATCTTCAGTATACAAAGGAAAAGGTACCAGTCGTGACGAGCATTTTTGTCTCATTGATCGTAAATATTGTTGCAAAAAGCCATATTTAAACAACAGTTACTGTTAATTGTATTGGAAATACCAGAGTATATTTTTGTGTGTGAAGCTTTGTATTTTGGCCATTTAATAAGAATCATTACTATAAATAGAACAAACTATGAATTATTTCATAATACGTTTAAATACCCTTTTACATATGTATTGACACCATCTGCACTTCTTAAGGAATTCAATTAAACCATTTAGAGTTTGAAAATAGACATAGAAAATAAGACAAACAAAACATCATATTCAATGCCAATCTTTAAACGAAGACGTTGATGTCTAGCGTTTATAAATACACCACCATAAAACATGTGTTATATATTTTTAAATCTTTTATGGGGTAAAACCAGAAAAAATATCAAGGAATTATTGGAAACTTAATGATTTGGTCTTAATATTCTATATACGGTTAAAAAAAATTATATGATATGTCGTATAACAAATAAAATATATAAATAAATATACAATAAAATATATCAGAGTTGGATAACCGTACCCGCCCTCTTTGGTTACAATCCCTTTTTCCATACAACTAAGTTTTATTCATTTTTGTTGCGGAAAATGTCGAAAAACGAAGTATTTGTATTGGACCATTGCAAACTGGGAATATTTCTTATTAATTTGATTGGCTGTTATCCAAGGCCCAAATCATGCCCCCCAAAAAAGTTGTATCCAAAGATTTCCGACAACATCAATATAGTTTTATGTAGAAATTGTAGTTGACTATGCGTATGGGTTTTGCTCATTGTTGAAGGCCATACGGTTTTGACCTGTAGTTGTTAACTTCTATGTCATTTTAGTCTCAGGTGGAAAGTTGTCTCCTTGGCAATCATACCACATCTTATTTTTATATGTACAAAATTGTTACGTAATAATTCCGTATATACGGAATTCCAAGTCTATACAAACGAAAACAGTTCTGTATTTACGTTTTTTGAATTCTGTAAATATATAAGCTATTTCTGTATATACGAAAAGGCTCGAACATACATAAATGAATAATATAACTCGATACACCAATTTTGATAAGTATATACGTATATACAGAATTCGAATTACGTATACATACAGAATTCGAACTATACAATACATACGGAATTATTTCTGTACATATGTAATAAAATATACGTTATGATAGACAGACATATTTCTTTACCCTGAAACCGCGCAATTAGCTAATAGTATCAGATTATTGGATTGTCGGACTAATGGGTTGTCGGACTAATGGGCTGTCGGAATAATGGCGTGTAACCAATTCTCAACGCATTCTTAGAAAATATTCTAAACACGAGTTGTTAGAATATGTAAATGAATTAAGAAGATACTTTGGTAAACGTCAATTAAAGCAGTATTAGATACGATTTCAGTGACAGTATAAGTTGAAATAAAATAAAATAAGTAGTATTGAATAATAATGATTGACTATTAGCAGTTGGTTAGGTACAATTTAGCTAAATAAGCTTTAAAACAGCAGCCTTTGTGACCCCAGATGCAGATTAATTGCGCATGTGCTCAGGTTTTTTAGCTATTGAAAAGAATGTCAGCTGAAAAAGTAAAACGAAGGATGTCAGGAGAAGCACCAAATTCGTTAACTGAATCGTCTTGCAGAATGATCGTTCTTTTACAGGGAAACACGATAATTAAATTATACTTTATTTTCTAAAACTATGATAGATAATCAAGGACAACCATTGTAATTCTGATATACGTTTAAGTATGTTATAAATTAAATCGTGAGAGTATGAGTGAAATCGATGAGCAATTTAGAAGCTAATGCCGCTTTAACCAACACAATAAACCCAAATGGCATCGCGTGCGTGAATTAAAATAACGGACAATACATTGTTTTCAAAAGAATAAGCCGAGAACGACACAAATAAACTCATCATAAGTAAAAATTATCAATATCGATCTTGACCTATTCTCATCAGTTACAACATATCAAAATTTGAAAAGCATCGATTAAACGGTCCTCAACTTATTGCACGGAAACAGCCTGTCCGTCGGAACAACCTACCGCCCAATATGATGAATGCAAATGTGAATATTACCATGAAGCTAATTAGGCAAAACTTCTACCTTTTCCAACATACCTTCATTATTCAGAGGCAGTTGAATCTCGAATAATCAAGTGGTTGTAATCCTCTCAATATGATCCTCCGTAAGAAACTGACTGATAAAGGTGGCTGTCATTATTCAAGTTAACTCGAGCGGAATATAACGATTATTCGAGATTCAACTGCCTCTGAAAAATGAGGGTATGTTGGATAGGGCAGAAGTTTTGCCTGGCGACAAATCACCTGTAGACCCGGAAAAAAAGTTCATGGTAACATTCACATTTGCCCTAAACGATCGGAAGTGGTTACATATTTATACATTACGCGCAGTTAATTATACGGACACACTCTTTAGCATCGGTTTTATTGCCACTGTTGATGATATTTCAATACGTCAGCAAACTCTTGGGGTCCCTGCTTTAATAGCCTAGTCTTTTCAGCAATCTTTATGAAGGAAATCCCATTAGGAAACGTACAGGCTACAAAGAATTGTACTTAATAATCAAGTCAACATGTGTCAATAAAACTAAAATTGATGCATGTACGCACAATACTGTTTAGTTTGTGCTTGTGTTTTTGTTATTTTTTATGCCGTTTTTTAGGGTTAAATGCTTATCCTGCAATACCTTTTATTGTATGTTCTAACATGTTCATTTACCTTTTATGATGCCACCGAACAATACAAAAAGAAGGATGGTTGAAGGATGTACAAAATTTCTTCATTTTTGCCATATGTGCAAGTGCATGTACCATGTCAGGAATCTCTTTGTAGTAATGTTTTTTTTTATGTGTTTTGATTTTATTATGTTATTTTTGAGAATTTTGTGATGTAGATCATATCCAGATGGCTTCGATTGGTTTGCCATTCAAGTATAAACCGACATTTTTTTCCCTCACATCATCCAAAAAAATCGATTTTATTTCCTACTTAGTCACCTCGTTTTTTGTCGTTGAAACGCAAATAAACATTAAAAAATCAGAATTTAAAGGCGAAGTTCATGCTGCCCTTTCGTTATCCGTCTTTAAGTATATTTACCATACACTTTGCCATCCGTGTAACTACTGGCAGAAAATGTCAAGGTGATCAAATTTCGTTCGGCCTGACTCCTTGACTCTAATTTCACGTTGTTGGTATTTTTTTACGAATATTTTATCATGTTTTAGGAAAGAAGAGGCCATATTGATGCAATGGACGAAAAGAAATACCTATCAAAAACATTTCCATCCCCCTTGTCTAGACTGTCTAGCTATAACAGTGAAACAGACAAAGGTTGCGAAGGTAAACAGGATTATCAAGTTGTTGATAGTGCCTACGAGGACAGTTTAGAACAACGAACCTCAGAAGTTTTAAAAATGAAAATAAAAATGGATGAAAATAACCACGAAATTGAGAAAAGATGATTCTTGAAGAAAGTGGAAGGAGATATCAATTGCTTGAAAATGAAAACGAAAATTTAACAGTAAAGAATTTGGACCAAGAAAGACACATTCAAAGAATAGGCAGTGCAAGCGAAAGAAAGGATAAAGAAATTAAGGAACTGAAGAGAATAGCACAAGATGATAAGCGCAAATTTGAACAGATGAAGAAAGAATTGTCAGATAAAATCGGTCAATTGGAGGAACAGATGCAACTATCATCTCAGATAAATACAAAACAAAGAGAAGAAATAGAAAAACTAAGGAATGAGCTAACATGGGTCGAAAGTGAATTAAAGAAGATGAAGAACGAAAAATATTTCAAGATTGTGCTGTTGGCCAACAATTAAAAGATCTCAAATCTGAAATGCAGAGACAGTTCGAACAACAGTCATGTCAAACTGAAAAATTGATGTCCCAAATGACTTCTTTAATGAACAAGAACGGGAGCGGTATACATGAGCCAGAATCGACAGTCAAAATAACTGCAGCGGAGCATGTACAGGTTTCAATTAACCATACGAGGGGACAAAATGCGATGAATGTACATAAGAAAGTATGTCCTCCGAAGCAGTTTATACCCGACTTTTCGTGTGATAGAAAACGCCAAAACGTGCCAAAACGCCAATGCAAAGAAAGAATGGTCCTTCCGGTTGTAAAATTCAGCAAAAGTCTGAATGAGAAGTTTAAGAAATGTACATAATTTATTAAAATGTAAATGACCCCTGTATAAACCATTGTGTTAAATATTACTGATTTTGAAAACTCTCTTGAATACAATAACAAAAAAACTAATTTCATTCGTGTAGGTTGATGCCATATTTTGTGAATAAATCATTTCTTGACATTTCTGTTAGTGGATCGGAGGGAGTGACTGTTAAAAAAAACTTTTTACGGATTTACGGAAATGAAACATCATTTAAAAAAAGTTGAATAAACACTATATGTAATTTTAACAATTTTTCATCACATTACCTTTTCCGGCACGTAACTGGTGTGAAAAGCAATGCAATGTCAAAATTGAATTTTAAAAAGACAAATGAAATCAATATCAAAGAAAAACTCGGATAGGCTATGAGAACGCTAAGTAACTGCAGTAATGATCATGCTGAAATGAGATAATGACGAAGGCTCGATAATGTTAAGTTTTAACTTACTTTAGATTTACAAAAGAGAAGCAAAGATACTTACTTGTAAGATTTATAAATATTCTCATTCACGAGTTGTCGATGGTTGCATTCAGGATTTCAAACAAAAGAAGGAGATATGATAAGAGCTTCTGTTATTCCGTGAATTTACAAAAAAAGTAAAATTATGATCAAAATCTTGTTCCTGTTTTTGATAAATGAAAATTTTGATATAATCTAGACACTTTAATACTGAAAGGTTACATAAAAATGAAAACAAAATTTCATGCGACTGAAGCGCTTTTCTGGATTAACCTTCATAAGGAACGCTTGCCGAATATTTCAGGATTATGACAGTTACCGAAATATTTAAAAAAAAAAAGATTGATTAAAAGAGAGGCGAAAGATACTAAAGGGGCATTCAAACTCATAAGTCGAAAATATACTGACAACGCCATGTTTAACATCCAGTGGCAAATATTACAGGACGAAAACATTTAAATGAGATATGAATACACATTATTTTGACATCGAGCCGACCAGTCTATGCTCATACTTATAAATGCCGTGTGTGTGACGGTAAAGCAGCAATTACTAATATTCTAGTTTTCGGTCTGATTCAGTCGGGGATCAAACCCACTTTGCCACATTTAATGCAATGTTATGTCAATATGATGACATAAAAAAGAGGCAGAAGATACCAAAGGGACACTCAAACTCATAAGGGAGCTACCATTTTGATTTTTATGGGGGGCTAGGATGAAAAACTTTGTCCTGCATTTTTTTTTAGTTTTAATCTCTGTCCTGCCTTTTTATTTTTCACTCTATTCGGTCCTGCCTTTTTTATTAGTTTATCCTGACTTTTTTTACATAAATTGTCATCCTGCCTTTTTTTTTTTGCCAAGTTCCTCATCCTGCATAAAAATCAAATGGTAGCTCCCTAAGTCGATGACAAACTGACAACACCATTGCAAAAAACAATAAACGACCAAAACACATGAAACAGTATACAGAATACTGTGACAACTAAAGACTGAGCAACCAAACCAAAAACCGGGGATGAGCTCAGGTGCTCCGGAAGGGCTAGCAGATCCTGCTTCACATATGGCATCCGTCGATTTCAACTTTACAACTTGGAACCCTGGGTTTAGTAGCTTCCTTGTAGGCAGCAGCCTCTATCAAGGAAATCAATATAGAAAATGCAAGCTCTGAAATATCATTTAAACTGGGAGATATATACTCCACATGCAGGCGCTACTGTGATGTTGCTACATAGCAATGGAAAGTTCATAATCATTATAATAGGGGAGCTGAGATCATCCCTTATGTCGTAAAGTTTTGTTCTCAACCAATCCTCTTTGTCAATTTCTATGTAAGTAATGATATGAGGCCGACATTTCTGTATCTGTTGTATCCTTTATCTCAAGTTCGATGGGATAGAAGCGTTCAATATACACATGATAATTGATCTAAAACGGCCATTTTATAGATATTATTTGGACAAAATCGAATAGATCTTTACACACATTAACATCAAGTAATTAAATATCAATTCAAAGATTTTATTGTTTTTAAAAATCATTTATATTCAAACAAAAGGGATTGGATAAAGGCTCAGCCTATATACATCCTTTCCTATACATACAAGATGGATATAATAATAATTGACTTTTAAATATAACGTTAATTCATTCATTATATAGTCAAACAGTGAGTCAGGGGAGGCAACCCTTCCTTATCTTACAATGCCTAGGTTATTCTGTATAGTATAGTGGACCCTCAGTCGGTACACTAGTGAATAGAGGTCATGTGTATGTTTCTAAAAATAAAAGGTAGCACTCTATCAAAGAGGAATGAAGAGTGAATTTTTCATGATATTATCAGACTCACTGTGACAAAAATGATTTATCTTTATAACAAGTATACATGTTCACACAATATCAATATATTTCAGTACAGCTATTTATATATGTATACCACCTGCGTTCATGTCATTTACTTTAGATATATAATTTATTTAATAAATATAATATTTAAATATATAAATATTTGTTTTCAAATGTTTAACTTATTTGATAATGAGTGTGTTTAAATAAGGAATTAATTATAGTGATATAATTTATATATTAGTTCAGAAGAAGAAAAGTGGAATGCAAACAAAAGTTAACACAATTTGGAGCAATGAGGAGCATAGGTGGTATATAATAGGGAGAAATATCAAAATTAGACAAGTCATTTTAACATCGTTGAAATCTTCTTGTGTTTTTAATACATTGTTGTACATTTGTAAATAGTTCAATATTTTCATCTATATGAAGATATGTGTTGCCACAGAGGAGGACATCAAAATTAATATTTGGGAACTTCCTAATTCTACCAAAAAGTTCATATCTCTGTCTAGTATAGAGTGAATAAAACATAAAAAAAAAATAAAGTTATCTTCAATAGGGTCGCCACAAGCAGAGACAAGTGGTCAGTAACAAGATGTTGATTTAAGGAAGTTTGCTTCCAGTTTCAAAATAAATAACTTTCCGTAAAACTAGTATATATTGATAGGGGATTAATTGAGGAACCAAAAAAGCAAAAAAAATATAGGGGTCAATGTGCTTGTTTTCGAGATATTAGCCATTGGAATTTTGGCGGGAAAATGTTCTCTCTTGATTTTTCATAGCTTTATCATTGACAAGTTAAAGTTCTCAAAAACTATTAAAAAATAAATAAGATTTTATAAGACTTTTACAAATGGCTTATAATTATATATTATGTAAAAGATTTATAAAAAGAAAAATTGGGGTCCATGGGCAAAATATTTTAAGGCATTCAAATGGATAAAACCAGAGGATTTCGAAAATCTGACAAAAATTCCGAAACTTGACAAGCAAACATCCTTAAGGCACGTGCCTCATTCCTAAGCTGACAATGTATAAATTTGAACTTTCGTTTACCTATGTCAAAATATGCTGGACAGTGGATGATATCCTCATTCAACACTTTTAAATTTGGTAAAGCTAGCAATACATTTAGTATCATTGTCAAGAGAATTCTATTTATCCAAGATATTTGGAATATAACTGTTTTTATAACATGAAGTGCGACATAGGGGGGTTGTAAATTCTCTCCGATGTCGTAAATTGTATTGTGTACTATTGTTTGTAAATGTGATCTCTGCAGGTATGTTTTCTGGGATCTCTCCAGATAAGACTTTATGAAAATATATAATTTATTTTTTGTCGTCTACACTGAAGGTAATCCCATCCAAGTTCTTCATATAATATTTTCTTTGAGGTTCCCTTTCTGAGACCAGTAATTATTCGAGCAGCATATTTTTGAATTGACTCAATAAGCTCAGATTCTTCCTGGCTACAGTTATCCAAAATAATGTTCCCATACTCCAAAATGGGTCTAATAAAGCCAAAATGGAGTTGTTCTAATGAAACTCTGTCGATCTTATATTTTAGATATCTCATGATATTAATGCGCTTGCAGGCTTTAAGTCAGGAGCCTGTTCAGTGGTTGTCGTTTGTTGATGTGGTTCATACGTGTTTCTCGTTTTTTTTTATATAGATTAGACCATTTGTTTTCCTGTTTGAATTGTTTTACACTAGTCATTTTGGGACCCTTTATAGCTTGCTGTTCGTGTGAGCCAAGGCTCCGTGTTGAAGGCCGTGCTTTGACCTATAATTGTTTACTTTTTACACATTGTGACTTGCATGGAGAGTTGTCTCATTGGCACTCATACCACATCTTCTTATTTCTATTTAGTATAAATTTCTCTAATGTGGTCAGTCCACTTAGCATTAGACGGTAAAGGAAGGCCCAAGTGTTTATGCTTAGACATATTTTCCAAGGAAATGTTATTCACATGCAGTGATGTGACATCCGAATATTTTTTTCTGGTAAAATATAAAGATTTGGTCTTGGCTGCATTAAATGTTACACCCCAGTCTGAAGACCAGTTTTGCACAGATTCCAGATCATCATTTAGGGACTCAGTTGCAGAAATCTCATAATCAACTATACAGTACAGGCAAGTGTCATCAGAAAAAGTTTGATCTTGTTTGTAACAACATCAACTTTATCATTGACAAACAATAGAAATAAAAAAGGACATAAAATTGATCCTTGGGGAATACCAGCATTAACTGTCTTTCAGTTCGAAAAGTAGCCATGTATGCCAACCTTGTGTTGTCTTTCTGAATAAAACCTTTTAAACCAATTTAAAAGATTTTCCGTTATCTTATATTTTCTAAGTCTATACAATAGTCCTTTGTGCCAAACACGACCAAATGCTTTTGAAATGTCACAAAACACAAATCGTACATCTTTACCTTGTTCTAGATTTTTTAATATTTCATCATAGATGAGAAGCATTTGGTTAATAGTCAGCATTCACAACTTCATTTCTTAGTTGCCTCTATTTAGTTCAGTCAGATTCTAAGTTTCAGGTTTTGACTTTCTTATGAGCACGGTTACGTTTACGTATTTTCCTGTTTATATCAGTTGAGATCCAGGGCTTGTCCTTCGGTCTGACCAATACAATTTTCTTTGGAATATATGTATCCATGACATGGTTAGACTTCACTGTTCAGTATATAATTAAGCTCATTTATGTCATTATAGATTTGAAAGTGACTATTCCAATCAATATTTTGTAGGTGTCTCATGGCTGAAGCATAGTCTCCGCTGTCAAAGTCATAGACTGTCTTTGAATAAGCATTTTCACCTGTTGTAATTTTTTTTTATTTCTATGAGCGCTGAACAGTGGTCAATACAGAAATGTGGCCGCAATGTAGAGTTCATCACGATAGAATGATTATTAATGAAGACTGGGTCTAACAGAGTTGATGTTAAAGATGTGGTTCGGGTAGGTTCCTGAACAACATTTTCAATACCATACCTAAATTCTTGATATCCTGCTATCTGGACCAGACCTGAGTAAATCAAAATTTATATCACCTAGTAAGATTACATTACAATTAGTATCAATAACATTACTAACTAGACTATCAAAATGGTCCCATGATGTGACAGGTGCATTTGGTGGTCTATAAAAGCAAGCCAATTAAATTTCCCATATTTTGTGATAATTTTTACATATGAACATTCAAATTCAGGAACTTCTAAATCTCTGCGACGTTTGGATCAAGTCCTTCTCTGATGTAAATCAAAATATCTCCTCCCCCTTCTGATCTCTATCACGATCTTTTCTAAAAGGTTTGGGGTTCTGAAAGTTATCTAGTAGGAGATTATCAAGAATTTGATCAGGTCAGCTTCATCTTTTATTTGGAAAATTTGGTCGTGTTTGATATTACGGACTAGAATATGCCGTCGTGGGTCCAGCAATTGTTTATCAGGTTGTCTCTCTTTAACTGGCTTGTTTTCGAAATAATGTTGCTCGTTTTGCAGTTAGTGCTTCATTTACGTAATATTATCCTTTTCTTCTTTTCAGATAGATCGTCGTTAGAATATTTCAGATTTCTTTTGTTACGGAATACTAATGCTCTGTGTCTATATGAAATAAATCTGACTATTATGTCACGTGTTTCGCACTTTTCCTTTCACCAACACGTTGCGTTCTGTCCATTTCTCGGAGTGAGAGGTTTTGATCTTGACCACTAAATATTAAACTGTAAATGACATGTAGAACTTTAGCGTCAGTATCCTCATCAGTGGTGTGGGCACTTGGTTCAGAAATGCCGCTAATTTTAAGCAAGTTCTCCTAAAATATTGTCCCATATCATCTAATCTCTGCTCAAGATTTTTTATCTGGGTAAATGTCACAGTAATTAAATATCTTTTTTGGATAAAACCTGGGCTCATATCAAACAATGAGGCTATTTTGACAGGTTTTGCAGTTTTGTTCTTAATGCAAAAAGTTTGAAACGTCATATAAAATTCAAAACTACAAGAATTAATACATTTGTACTGACGTTTGACAAAATAATGTCTTATGAACATTTGAAGGATGAAGTAGATTTGGAAGATTTACAATATTTTTAATTGGCCTTACGATATATTATCCTTTGTAAAGAATTTTAACTAAGACGGTATTTCAAAGTATTTAAATCCATGTCACTTGGTGGATAGTGGTATCATTGGCAAACAGTACCACATCTCCTTCTTTCTACACCCATAACTAACCTGACAATTAGTCTTAAGTTCCCTACAGAATATGATGCAGTTTATGTGTATTTTCTAACTGTTTGCGTGTGATTTCACGTCAATATGTTGTATTGAAGTTTTGTTCATATTGCAAAGAGGATATGGAAATTGCGTTGTATAAAAATGTATTTGATCTATTTAACTTGTAGGATCCGTAGAATGCTGAGTTCACACAAGAAATGAAGTTCACCTTAGTACGTCAGTGTAACCACCAAAGCAGTTTAGGTTGCTCGTATACGTTATTCTAATAACCGATCTATTATGGGTAAATTTATGTGGATTTATAGCATGTTTATGGTTTTCCTATTTCAGCAAAATTATATGATAAAAAATTGCTCACAAACAAGTTTAAGTCCGCAAAATTCTTAAAGTGTATATTCAAAGGCGGATGACGGAAGTCCAGGGATGTCGTTGTTATCGTGTGTTTATTTTGTTTCAATAAAGAAGGCTGTCCCATGCTCTTTTAATTTTTTTACGTCTGATTTACACGGGTTTTTTTAAGAACGTACGTTAACATTCAGTTTCTAATCATCGTAGCGTGGTTTCCTCTAGTGCGGGAGATGGTAGGTTCGAACAACGGCTAAGTCAAACCGAAAGCTAGAAAATTAGTAATTGCTGCTTTACCGTCACACGCACGGCATTTATTAGTATGAGCATAGACTGGTCTGCTCGAGTTCAAAGTAATGTGTATTCATATCTTATTTAAATGTTATCGTCCTGTAATATTTGCCACTGGATGTTAAACAGCCATCAATAAATCTTTAAAATAATTTCAGTCTCCTGACACAATATTTGTTTGCAGTTGTTATATTACCAATCATACATAATCTGATATCTAAAAACCATATGCAAGGTTTGTAAATAAAATTAGGTTATCAGAGCGGCGAATGCTTGTACATTGTGTGTTTCCCATATATTTTTTTTCGAGCAAATTACAGATTGGATGTATGGAGACGCACCAAAATATACCATAGCGTTTGTCAAAAAGTATATTTTCTATGATTTACATTGAAAACAGATTTCCAACGACACAACAATATAATCATGTTTATCACCGCAACTGGTTCTTTTATTGGATTGTAAAAATTGAGATAATCATTTAATTGAATATAGATAAAATAATAATATAAAAATGGAAGCAGAGACATCATTCCATTGTCCGTATTTTTATAGTCTTCTGTCGTCTTTTGTTCACTGTCGTCTGTATGAATTTCCTCTATCTTCACTAAGAGAACGTGGTTTAGAATTTGTCTTTGCAATTGATTGTTGATAACTATAGAGTTGTTTCTCTAAGGCATAATTTTCAGATTGTAAAGCGAGTATCTCTCGTCTAAAATATAAAATGAAATAATTTACAAAGGAAGTTTAAAACGGGTTGCTAAACAATTTATAGCCTATAAAAGATTTGTATTCTAAAATTTATTACATTATGTTACATGTAGAACTACGCTGCTTCGAGAGACCATACTATTCAGATTTTTCGATTTTCAGATTAGAGTTGAATAAAATAAACAAAATAAACAAAAAAATAAAACAGCAAGATTTGTATGTAAACTGACTAACTACTGTTGCCTTTATTTTGTATGCAAAGTGATTTTTTACGCAATTATTCCATGAAGCTGAAAAACTATTAAAATAATACAAAACAAAAATTATTTTGTTTTTTTCTTTACTGTAATGAATATTCCTGGAATCCATTATGGTAAGTGATTCGGAGCATCTTTGTAAAATGAATATACATGTATGGATAAAACGTAAGACGTAAAAATGTACATTTTGTCCATCACTTACATGTAGATAATTCTCAGAATGTTTGTATCGAAATATTCCGGTGCGCAGTAAATAAAAAAAAGAATTTTTTTAAAACAATGCAGATGTTTAATCTAAGTTACCATCTGTCGTTTATTGTGTTTAAATTATTAACGTTTACCGATGCATATAAAGTGTAAAAGTAAAAGTATGCTCAGGACCAAAGTAAGGATATCCAAATACTAATAAAACGTATAGGATCACATTCACAAAACAAAACCTGAAACTGTCCGAAATCATTGCAACGTTACCTAAAACAAATAAGTGCAGCCGTAAGGTCTATGAACAGTAAATAGGCTATGTCACAGATTTTGGTAAAATTTCGCATACAACTATGACTCTATGGAGTATTATACTAAAAATCGTAAAAATAATGCATTTATCTCTTTTATTGTCTGAAATATTACTGATTGAATTCTTTCAAAATAGAAAGCACATAAAATAAGTGAAAACACGTTTTTAAATTTGTCTTTAAATCATGGACTATGGACTTGAAATTAACATTTGATGATTTTAAGACAAATTTAAGAAAGTTTTTCTCCGATTGTATGAGCTTTTTATACAAATATTCAATCAGTAATATTTCAGAAATTAAAAGAGATAAATGCATTTTTTATTTCGATTTTGGGTTATTGTTCAATGAGCCAAAGATGTATACAAAATTTTACCAAAATCTTTGGCATAGCCCACTTACTGTAACTTGACTTTAATTAAACTACTTGTAGCTTGGTCGCTTTACTAGATGGCTATAAAAGTAGCTAAACCTAATCGATCTTAGTCTGTACCAAATCACTCAATCCGGGATAGTCAATGTAAAAATCCTGCAAAAATGCGATTCATGGATAGAGAGTCTACAAATGTATTTTTTCTATATCTTATTTAGGGTATATATCGACCCTTACCAGATGAGATATAAAAAGTACTCGTGCTAAGAGAGTTAACTCCAACAATATCCTATGATCTATTGTGAAATGCTAGCCAATTATCTAGCCTTTTTAGACAATAGTAAAAATTGGTCATCTACACACCACTGAAACTGATTGACAAAATAAGATCACATTCATGGCCTTTCATGAGGTTTATCATATATATAATATCCCTTAAGATTTGAATAGATTTTAGCCGTGAAATTCGACACCACTGTCGTTATGTTATAATGAAAACTAATTAAAACAAGTGCTTTTTGGTAGATGTAAATGAGACGAAAATCAAATGAAAAAATAAACAATAACTATTACAGCAAATATACAGCATTCATTGTGCTGTTCTTCATCTTCTAATTTGCCTGAGGTCTTCGACAATGAAGTTAACACCTTAAAGCAGATCAAGTTTGTACCATACGTCGACACCAGCTTTACTATGTTTTTCACCAATAACAGCTACATTGTCATTGACAGAAACATACGCGGGCATGATTTTGGATATGCATCATGTGTAACTTATAAATTTCGTGCGTCCAAGGCGCTTTTCTGGAATTACATTCATCAGGAATGTTCAAACCATATTATTAGTAAGCCAGGGATGTATATGTTAAGTACATATAATTTTTTTTTTAAAATGCAAACCCTAACGCAAAAAATTAAAAGAAAGTAACAATACTCGCTTTTCTTACATCATTTGTTGTTTATGAACTCTTGCTACGTCATCTAATCTATGGTATGTTGGGTAAATTAATAGTTGTGAATCAATCCATTCTACATGTACGGTAATATGTTGGTCCTCTGTGCTCACCCAATCATTATCTGGACTGCTTATCTGGAATTAATTCAACACTAAATACAACAAATGTAAATTACAAAATATCAAAAGTAAATTTTCGAGTGCAATAAACATAAAGCTAAAGTAGCATGCATACGTTATACATGTGTTCAACCTCCCAGAGCAGATCTTATGTTTTATTTATTTGAAAATTATCCAGGAAGTAAGATTGTTTTAGTTCTAAAAGAAATAAGAATATTTTTTAAATTCTAAATATGTCCTATCAAAATCCTTTTTTTATCGCGTTGTCTTAGAACTTAATTCGTATATCAGACATTGAATTTAAATAGCTGATCTTAGAAAAAGTAAGTCCTTTTATATGGTTTTTAAAAGTGCCTTAACTGGTGGCATTTATTTAATATTGTTTTGTTCTTGTCCTGAATATAAACGACAAATTTAGCACTGGACGTTTAGGAAATAATTGATTAATCTATTGTCCGGTCGACCCACTTTGCAGAACCCAATTAGTTGAAATATTGTTAAATCTAGATTCGTTTTGGATATCCATAAAGTATTTGCCACTGTACTTTTTACAAACAATAATCAACCTGTCAAAATCAATTAGTTCATGTGTTTTTCCTGTTACAAAAATGCTCAAAGACAAAAAGATAATTATAACGAGTCTAATATATATAAAACACGGGAATCTATGACAACAAATGATTTTAACATGACTGGACAAAATTATTTCAGGAAAATTGAGTTTGTACGTGTATTTGAGTTCTTTTACAGTCTCTTATCAATATTTGCATACTATTGTAATTTGGTATTGTGTTGGATTGCTGTACTATTCACAAAAAACCCTACACCTCTTTTTATTCATATGTATATAACGCATCGAGGACTAACAATGTGACAATACGTAGGAAACACTGTTGAAGTGCTCTACATAGTTATACTTCTCAAAGAACGCTCGGAGTAAAAATATGGTTATACTAAAACATGGGTGAAATTAAAATACCCATGGTTTTCAAATCCATCCAACGACAACAAACCTTTAATTATTGCTTTCCGCCTGTAACTCATGAATGCAAACGAGATACAATCAGATGCGGAAATGTATGACTTACCCGCAGAAGAGGAAAGGATAGTTACGTACATGAGTGTGCTTAAAGAAGTTTACACCAACAAATTGTTTCACATGGGGCCTTTTACAGCTGACTATACGGTAACGGTTTTTCTTACTGTTGAAAGCCATACTGTGATCTATAGTTGCTTTCATTCAAGTCATTTTAAGTCTGGTGGATAGTTGTCTCATTGTCGAGCATACCTAATCTTCATAATTTCATCAACTAAAAAAACATCCCTAGTTACATTATCTTCAGAAAGAGGAAAAATTGCAATGAAAAAACATGCAACAAGATACAGGGAACACAATGTCAGTTGTGTTATTTCAGCAATGATAGAATTATTGAAAGTATGTCAACATGTCGTTATCAGTTCCGATGTGTGTCAAGATTTTCGGTATTCGAAGAGCAATCTTTCCAAATCAAACGATGAATTGCTTTCTAGACAAAAAAAAATTGGAGTAATTAATGGAATAAATGCAAATGATTGTTTTATTTGTAGCATCGTGATCGTGACTTGCTTGATTAATGTCAGTTTAAGAGACATTTGTCTACAATGTAATTGGCTTAAGCAACTTGGGTTTTTCAATGTGACATATATTTAAACAGACGTTTCATTAATCACATCTATCTCTCGATTTGCCATGCCTTAGTGTAACGGTATTACAATCAAAGTCTGCGTGGCATACTTTGGGAAATTTTATTTGACACGTTTATTTGCTTATACATATACACATGTTTAATATAATTTTAATAGTGTATATTTACGTTTACATTTTGTATTTGTTTTTTTGTTTTTTTTTTTTTTAATTAGAATCAAATTAATTACTTTAGTACATGTATATATTAAATGCAAAAATGGAATAGATTTCTGACAAGTTTTAGTTTCTGAAACGGAAAAGTTGTTTTGGGAGGGAAGGGGGAGTAGACGGGTAATTAACTATATTTATCGTTTACTTTACTTAAAATTTTATAACATGCTAGTTGTCATGATCGACTATTCTGTGATTTTGACAAAAATATTATTAAGATTGGTAAAATATTACTTAAAGGAGGATACTTGGTATAAAGTTCAGTTACGAATACTTCTTGCTTATCAAATCCTTATACAGTTTTACAGTAATGAGAGGTCTACGAATTTTGACGTTGTGGCAGTAACATGTGGTGCTCTTTTGTAACATTTACTCAGGGTCTTAATGATTTGGTCTATCCATCTGTTAACATTCGATGATATTAATTTAGACAAAAAGCAAGAGACTCAGTATAAGATTGCGATCTTTCTTGAATTTTTTTAAATGTACAGGGATCGTGGTATTGATTTAAACTGACGATATAATGAAACTCGAAAGAGTCTTAATCACTGAACCGAAATACAGTATCCAAGAGATTTTACAGTGTTTCAAAGGAGTAACTTTTTGTATATAGATATAAGAAGATGTGGTATGAGTGTCAATGAGACAAGTCTCCATCCAAGTCAAAATTTATAAAAGTAAACCATTATAGGTCAAAGTACGGTCTTCAACACGGAGCCTTGGCTCACACCGAACAGTAAGCTATAAAGGGCCCCAAAAATTACTATTGTAAAACCATTCAAACGGGAAAACCAACGGTCTAATCTATATAAAAAACAAGAAACGAGAAACACTTATGAACCACATCAACAAACGACAACTACTGAACATCAGATTCCTGACTTAGAACAGGTGCAAACAAATGCAGCGGGTTTAAACGTTTTAATGGTACCAAACCTTCACCCTTTTTCTGAAACAATAGTGTAACATCAAAACATAGAAAGACACACTATAAAATATCAACTGAAATAGCTTAACTCAATCAAAGGACATATTAACACCAATGAACATACACTGAACAAATAAATTTGACCTATGATACAATGTAAATATAAAATGTATTTTTCCAGTAGTCAGCTGTTGAATTAGTCTAACTTAAGTACGGCTGAAAACATTAATTTAACAAAATTCATAAATAAATTTCTCTCACTAGAGAGACTTCAAAATGCAATAAAACCAATCTACGAACAAGGTTCAGAAATGTATTAGTAGTAGTTTCGCAATCTTGTATTCCTAATTACAAATGACTGTTGAATTATAATATATTCAAATTTGTTGCAAAATAAAATTGTACATGTAATATTGTATAAAGTACTAAATCCTGCTGAAAAACTTGCAGGAGAACATAATATTGCGTTTATAAATTAGCCCAAGTTTGACAGTTAAAAGTTCCATAACTTTGGAAAAGCAAATCTGATTTTCTTCAATCAGAAGGAGATTAATTTCACTAATCACCCCCAAAAAAAAAAAAAAAAAAACAATATAGAGTTCCAGGATTACATACAGTTATTACAAATTCTACAATTAGATGCAGTATGATGTATAGAATTTTCATATATCGTCTTAAAATCTAAATTCATTCCCTTAGTAAGAAAAATTGTCGAAAACATCTGAATGTTTTTCCTCAAAATCTGTGTTAAATTTTTTGAAATTCAAAAACTTAATGGATCAATTTTTTTGGATTTTTTTCTTGATTATACGCATGATTGCATCTTGTGTATTGTTTTAAAAAGCCTCGAAAAAATCTTAATAAGCGTGACAACTTCGCGGTTTTCGACTATTGCGGCAATTGCTTAATTTTTCTGGCTTTGTTGAAACACAAACACTTAAAAGATATACTGTATGCGCAAAAAACGTAGTCGAAGACTTAAAAAGTTCGTATAAATTAAACAAAAAATCACAAAGCAATACATTCAGTATATCATTGACCATTCTGATTACAGGTTCCCGACAACCTTTATTTGAAGTGTAAACACTATATATTCTGTAATTTTTACGTGCATTCTCGATATTTGTATTTACACCTTTATTCTATGAAATCTTATTCAGCGATATGTATTTATAATTCTAGCTGCATGAACAAATTGTTATGCGGGAAAGGGGGAAGGGTAGACTAAGCCGTTGCCTCCCCTCTCCCGCTGAAAGTTAATTGTTGTCGCTCCTCTGTTTACATATCTGTGTTCACTATATTAACAACGACAATTTGGGGGACTGTCGTTCACGTTCTTTCGAGGCCTCCTGGTGAATAAAACAAAGATGTCTATATATGTTTATTTCGAGTCCAACCATAAGAGTAATTTAGTCAAAATACATTAATATGAAATAAGAGTTTGATTCTTAAAATGAACTTGAATTAACAATTATCAAAATACTTTATTAATTAATTAAAATACAAATGTAGTTTATCATGATATTTATGGTAACTTTAATAAAGAAAGATTTCTATTATAAATTTTTACATTAAAACATTACTAAAGTAACGTTTAATTTTCATTAAACAAAATATATAAGTTTACGAACCTGGTGAATAAAACAAAGATGTCTATATATGTTTATTTCGAGTCCAACCATAAGAGTAAATTAGTGTTTGATTCCTTAGGGTTTCCTATTTTAAACCCTAAGAACACGTGCTGGTTGGACTTGTTTTATTCACCAATCGAAATGCATTTTAGAATAATCAATTTTATAAGAACAGTTTCTAGTGGTTAGATCTCTTTAGCTAATTCACATTTTACATAATTTGGGGTTACTATTTTGAATTACTTAATACCTTGTTTTTGTGACCATTAGGAAATCCGATTATTTGGTTAGATAGAATTTTAGGTGAACAATAGAAAAGAATTAGATATATTTGCTAAAGGAAATACTTCTAAGAATTTAAGCTGTCAAACCTTATTTATATCGCTAAGTGTCAAATAGGAAGAATTTCACATCAAATACTTATATATTAAAAGTTACATAACATTATAGACTTTCTAATTATATCTTTTATACAAAAGCTTTATACAAGAATTAGTTATTTTCTACAATTACATGAAAGATTCACTTAGTTTTATATGAAATATTAAAATTTATTTCTTTATATATTTTACCTCAATTTACCTTTATTATATATCACTGTTGTTCGAAAAATTGCTCCGCAATTTGTCATTTGAATTATTTCTTCTTTAACTTGTTTGAATTTTAAAACGATTTTTTTATATATTCTTAATTGGATTTGACTATATGACTTCATGGTTTATGATCAGTTGATATTATATATATCGGTTAGACAAGTTGTTATGACCATAATGACTTATTGCGTTCTTAGACTAGTTATTTTAATTCGTGTCTTTATATGACCATATACATGTAGTATTTCATTTATGTTTTTTTCTTTTCTTTCATGAATAAAACAATTTTATCTTAAATATTTTACATTTACAGATCTCTTTATTCTTTATTTTAGGAGCGTTGGTGTTTCTTTTTTTTTTATCATTATTATTATCGTTACTTATACTTTTGTGGTAAGCCCGCTTTTCTTGGTAGTCTGCTCGAACTCCAAACATACCCGAGTCATTTTCTCTCTCTGGAGTATGCTCATTTTCCTGGGTATTTTGCTCCGACTCCAGAACTACCGCAAGTCATACCCTCATTTTCTATTATATTACTTTAGTCGGATTTGTTGTTTGTTTTACAATAAATATCCGAGATATCATCCAGATATGTACCTATCACCATTTCTTACAAGTAACATTTCGTTTAACATCTAACAAGTGATTAGTTTAATTGCCTTCATAGTTGATAATGGAAATATATATAAAACTATTATTCATCCTTTGGTTTTTAGAAAAGATGCAAAGAAAGAAACTTTAAGGCTTTCCAACGAAACGTAAGCCTATAAATTATGTGGAGTAAAGGACAACAACCCAACGACATAAATAACTAAAAGACATATACAGGGCAACAATTATAATAGACTTTATAAATTAGGCCGTTAGTTTTCTCTATTGAATTGTTTCACATTTTTTCATGCTTTTATAGCCGACTATACGGTATGGATTTTTCTCATTGGCGAAGGCCGTACGGTTGCCTATAATTGCTAACATCCATTTTATTTGTACTTTGGTGGATAGTTTTCTAATTGGCAAGCGTACCACATCTCCTTATTTTTATATATTATAATGTAAAGCTCTAAATATCATCAAGTTTAAAATAGTTGAGAATTAATCAAACAGAAACTCAAAGATCTGTCATGAACGACAAATTCTATCAAAAAATCCATTAAGATATAGCAATATGACATATAAGATAATCCCTAACGAGGTTCCTCACTAGATCTTTAGACAGACACATGCATATTTGTAAAGGTTAAAATAGAGTACGTGTTTTGAAATTTCAATCCTCCCTTGAACTTTTTCGTACATTTATTTGTTCATATCAAAATTAATATTTCTTTTATTTCAATGAGTTCTTTTAAGAATTTAAATTATTTATGTGCGATTATATTGAAATCTTATGTTTACATTTTGTACTTATATTATTTTATCGTCCTGAACATGACTGAAATATTTGCCACTTGACGTTAAGCAATCAACAAACAGTATGTCGTAAAGATTTAAAAAAAAATAGAATTTCAAAGAATTTCATATTTCTCTTAAAGGGAAACCTCACCTCTTCAATCGGAATATCTGTATGTATCAAGTATCCATCATCATGATCGTCCTGCACATAATATTTAACAAAGGGTCCATTGATAGCCCGGACATACTGATTCCCGCTATATGGGACTATTCCCAAATTGAACGCTACATACCGACTGTTCTTTCGCGGTACATGCTTGATATCCGTATAATACAATTTAAAAGCCAGATATTTGCCGCTGGCATCAGCTTCTAACATCCATGCTTGTTTGTCTTTGTCATAAAGGTGTGCTCGATTACGATTTCTACTTAAAACATTTATAGAAACTTCACTAACGGAAACAACGTTTTGCATTTCAATCCTAACCTTCAAAGAAGAACGTCCTCGCGACAATTTCATTAGAGATGCTCCAACTGTAAATGGTTCGCTGTTTCCGGTTGCGTCTAGTAACTGGTCAACTGGGCCAGATTCATAAGCATTTTGGTCTCCGAGTGACAACTGATACTTAACATCACATATATGGTCAAAATTTGTGTGCCGCACTAGCTGCACTGTGATGTTGTCTTCGGTTTCAACCGTACAAGCGTTAGGGAATAACGAAACACTCCAGTCAGAGAGACCAAATGAAAAATAAGGGGTTTCCATTTTTGGACCATATGAATGTCGTGAATTATTTTCTTTTGGAATTCGGAGATAACATTCAAAAGAAGATACAATATTTCTGAGTTCAAGTTCAACTAAGAATTCCCCGTTGCCTTGCATAAAGCCACGTTTTGCCATATCTTCTAGCGGAACAAATGTTTTTCTGCCTTTTACGTTCTCGTCATAAGTAAATTCACATTCTTTCTCCATGAAAGACTCGTTCTTTGTAAAATGATCGTTGTTTAGCATTGTGAAAGAGAAATCCAGCTTGCTTATCATTCCCGTCGATGTTGATTGAAGTTTTAGGTACGCACCAATATGTTTTTCGCTTTTAACAAAACTAACAGTCCATTTATGGTGACCATAAACCATGTCTTTGGCGTAAATATCCTGCGAAAATTCTCGTAGAACCTTGTTTGGTAGCATAAAAGTAAAAACTTGTGTATTGAAACTGTCGTTCAGCTTGACTAATCTACAAAGTTTTGCCATCTTTCTGTTCAACCTGAAATAACACAAAAAATATACATATACATTCATGTACATATTCACAATTAATTGTATTCCAAAACAAAACGTCAATATTACTGATGAATATAAAATACGGACAAGTTAAAGTACAACTGTAAATAACCACTTTTCCTATTACAAAACAGTCCGTTTGATAAACTGCAAATTTTAAAAAGTTGATACTTACTTAAATTTCAGCCGTACTACTATTTACAGAAATCCAATTAAGGAGTTGAAACGACCACTTAAGTCAAACAGAAATAAAACCATCTATCAATGAGCGTGACAAGAGAATTCCCCATACAATAAATGTCTCCGAACAATCACTTTTAGGAATGTGGAAAAAATGTCTACCCTTGAATAACTTTCTAAGAACATTTTGAACTAGAATTTTATCCCTGACTAATATTGCGTCTGTCTTTTGAATTGTGCAATTTCCTATCTGTGATTGTTCTGACATTTATAACACGATTTCTCAACATAAATCCTTATGTTGTGCTAAAACTACATTTGTTGTAGTTCATTGAACGGACTTCCTTTATATAGGTTTTGTGTTCGGCAGACTTATATATTAATTTAGGAATGGTTTATGATCAAATAACAATGTTTCCCGAATCAACACAACTTCATTTTATGGGAATTATAGAAAGTTATTAACGTATGAAAATATCCAGAATAGCGATGTTTATTATCCGAATCTGGGTATCTTGGGAAAAATATCAGATAACTGCAGTTCCCAAGGGACTTACTTTTCATGTGTCTTTATTGTATAACAGCTTCTATTCGTACATATTCAAATGGTTTTTATAACTTACGAACAATAACCAAGAAAAAACCTTGGAGGCTTGTTATAGTTCTCCGATCAATCTCTCAGCCGCGGGAAATACATTGTTCTAGATAAAATAATACTTCATGAAATGTAATTGGTTTTGTTTAATTTCTTAATTACTTTTGCATCTTAATATGCTATTGGTTGATATTTTAGATATTTTAGCACATTCCTTTTACAGTCAAATGCAATCTGAAAATTTAAAAGAGAGCCGAAAGATACCAAAGGGATATTCAAACTCATAAGTTTATTCTTTATTCTGACAATGCCATGGCAAAAAATAAAAAACATCAAAAGACATACATACAAAGCACAACATACATTTAGTACATGTAAACCACTAAAGAATGAGCACCACGAACATGTATTTGGTTGCTATTCAATATGGTTTAAATAGTATAATGTAGATGTTGCATTTCGATCTTGTCTGTTAAAGATGAACATCGATGATATTAACATTACAGATGTTCTTCTCTCTCTCTCTCTCTCCAAATGAAGATCCGAATGATTTTTGGGGTTTACTTTTTGGCATTACATGAACTTTGTCATATCCCACACTACAGTTTGCATTTGTATCCGCCTCCAATTCTACCTTGTAAATCCCTTATCAAAACTAATTGGAACTTTTGTAGAATTGTCACCATAAATTACCACTGCACCTCCTTTTTTTATTATTTACCAAATCTAATTTTAGTTATCCCCTTGCTTTGCTCGCCTTACATCTTGTTTACGAACATCATAAATACATTTTTGTAATATCCGGTGACGGACGGAATAACATATAGAGGACATTTTGAAATTTGAAATTTCAACTTGAGGAAATGAGTTTAAATCCATATTAGTAGTGTCAAATATAGGTTTAATGTGAATATTCTTGAGTTTATTATTTTGATTGGTTATTGCATATTGCCTTTTAGGTTCCCAGCTATATTATATATGTCTGCATTAAAAGTATTACGTTAGAACAATGCAAGAATTTTACAAATTAAAATTAAACAATACCACAACTCGTACATGCATAACACATTTCTAACAAAAGTTAATTCTTTAAAATTTACTCTGTATTTCAGAGACCTGACATTCTGCTCGAAAGTATAAAAAAAAACCAACCAATTAACATTCGGAAAATTCTTTCAACTGCATGGAAGCTTAAAAAATGTGGGATTTATTCATAATATTATAAATTAAAACAGCCCTGATATATATGTTAAGGGTTTTCATATTTCACTGATGGTGTAATTTTTTAAACTACATGTTGTGCACATGTCGACACGTCTTCCTTCATAATTAAAAAGCGGGTTTAACCGATGATGGTTAAGGTGGCACGGTAGTTTTTGCATTCCGGAATTTAGGTTGCTCCTTTGTGTACCCTACTTAAGTCAATATCTGAACACTGTGCACGTGATTGGACAAAAAATACAGTATCTACAGAACATACTTTACCAAGCTGAGGGATGAATCATGTGTAGAAAAATATGAAATAATTTTACATACAGGTGAAAATGAATTTTTGAGAATTTGTATTCTATGCATGATAAAAGTCCTAAAAGCACTAGTGCATGGCCTTAGGTTTATAAAGATAGTAGAAATAGTAATTGGTCATCATACAAATTCAATTTTATGTTTGAATATAATAATGAAAGTACTTCAGTAAACTGTGTATGTAGGTTCTTGGGCAGTGTTAGAAAGTGGTGGAAATTCTAAAAAGGCTAGCATTATCCCTTTGGGTCAGGAAATACTACCGTGCCACCTTTTATGTTCGAAGCGCCACGATTCTAAACCTTCTAAAATCCATTATCCGACTGTATTACATTATATTTCGGATTGATGTTGTCCTACCTTTTAGAAAACGAGATTGTTTTTATTTTTCTTTTTATACTAAACAAATCCATAAAACATACACAAGAATTCATATAAATGACTTTCCCAAGTTTTGATCACCAGCTAATCGATACCATTATAAGTATCTTTTGTGATAATATCGATTCATTAAATTTGTACTAGAAGCTTTTAAATTATTCAGTCTATGTCGGAAAAAATTTCGATTTAATATAAAACACAGACATCCACGGGGAAATGTTTATGTCAAAATATTAATTCATTTCTTATTGTAAAAGGATAAATATAATTGAAAAATTAATAATAGGGGACTCTCGCAATTTGGTTGCTTAAGATTCTTGTTTTAATGAACGCAATTTAGCTATTCTACTTCTTTTTATTCTGATAAGTAATTGATTGTTGCTTGCAGTAGCAAATATTTCATGTATATTCAAAACGATAATAATTGACAATTAATCTAATTGATATGTTATACAGAGTGGGTGTACTGGGATGAAAGGGTCGGAAACTTGGAGAGCAAAATATAAAAATAAATGATGCATAAGTTGGAAATCATAAAAACGATAGTGTACATTTTGTAAATGTAACTTTGATCTATAAATTATTTTATGAAAGAATAAACTTTATAAAATGTATTTGTGGCAAATACTGCCATTTTGATATGCAATATCCAAATAAGTCAAATAGGAAATTTTCAGTGGCAATGAATTTAAATCTTTATTAAACGTTATGTTCGCAGCCATGTTTCTGCGATGTTTGTATTGTGTAACTTTTATAAAATAAGGAGGTGTGGTACATGTACACTGTATGATTGACAATGAGACGAGACAACATCTAGCAGAATCCAAATGACGTGGATTTAATCAACTATAGGTCACCATACGTCCTTCAACAAAACTTATATCGTATAGTCAGCTAATAAAGGCTCTTGTATAACAAAATGTCGCAGTTATTGCAAGCCAATTACAATTTATAAATAAATAATGATTATTCTCCAAGACTAAAGTATCAATCATAAACAGTCTGACATTGTATCATAGATCAAATTTATTTGTTCAGTGTATGTTCACTGGTGTTAATATGTCTTTTGAATGAGTTAAGCCATTTCAATTGATATTTTATAGTAAAATTGAGAATGGAAATGGGGAATATGTCAAAGAGACAACAACCCGACCAAAGAGCAGACAACAGCCGAAGGCCACCAATGGGTCTTCAATGCAGCGAGAAAGTGTATCTTTCTATGTTGTAATGTTACACTATTGTTTCAGATAAGGGTTAAGGTTTGGTACCATTAAAATGTTTAAACCTGCTGCAATTGTTTGCACCTGTCCTAAGTCAGGAATCTGATGTTCAGTAGTTGTCGTTTGTTGATGTGGTTCATAAGTGTTTCTCGTTTCTCGTTTTTTATATAGATTAGACCGTTGTTTTTCCCGTTTGAATGGTTTTACACTAGTAATTTTTGGGGCCCTTTATAGCTTGCTGTTCGGTGTGAGCCAAGGCTCCGTGTTGAAGACCGTACTTTGACCTATAATGGTTTACTTTTATAAATTTTGACTTGGATGGAGAGTTGTCTCATTGGCACTCATACCACATCTTCTTATATCTATGAGCATGACAATGTACTAGGCTAAAGCATAAGTAAATAGTATCGACAGAATGAATGGTCATACATGTATATATTCATACTGGTTTGGGGTCTAACTTTTAAATATTTACTGCACATCTCTTTAAATTCTCAAGTTTGAAAATAAAGACATTCTGGTATCACTGTAATCCATCCAGGTCCTGCAGAACAAATGGCAAGATGCGTCCGATCTACCGGTTTGTGTTTGTTGTGTTCGTCACTCTGATATGGTTGATGGGTTACATCAAGTATTTCGTTTTCACCCGTTAAAAACAACCATCAACCGTATTTAAAAATGTGAGTATGATTAAAAAAAAAAGTGTCGTTAAGCAGTTATATACATATTGTTTTAAAAGCAAATCACTGTAAACGGATCTTGTTCGGCTCAATTGCATGTATACAGTATAAATTTATTTTATGTGATATTTCATTGTATTGCTTTATTCTGTAAACTAATTACGAATCCAGTAGTAGACATAGAATGCCAATACCAATTTTATACATAATATGACTAAGTTAATTAGACTTATCAATGACAGTGATAAACTACAACGAAAGATTAATGAGTAAATAAAAATATCCAGTATGAATAAAGTAAATAAATTATTACGCCTTCCGTGAATGCTTATTTGGTATGTGTAATTTAAATGAATATATTTTTCCCGTACACATGGCAGTAATGTTTATCAGCCATTTTGGTGTATAAAGTATCGATGCCACTTTTCTTAACAGTTTTTATGTCCGTCATGTGAATTGGAGGCATTCAACATACACATTGTACTTGCCTTTTCATAGATAAAGGTCAGGGCTCGTATGCATTAAGCTACTTAGGTTAAATTAATTTTCCTTAGTAAACACTTAAGTTAAGGAAACTCCGTCCTTTTTACCTAAGTGGTATGCATATAAATCTAGAACTGAGTATTTCCTTTAGTAAAGTCTTAAGTTGGTGTAAGTTACGCTCACAAAACTTAAGTGGTATGCATAAAACCCCTAATACTTTGAAAACGCCTAAGATAATATTTAAGTAAATAGACAAAATCAGTCGAAAGTATGTGATGTGACAGAACATGGATAGATTAGCTACCATTTAATTGATTACTAAACATACCAGTAATATTTTCGTTTGTTTGTAACGACCATTGTAAATTTCGTAAAATCCCGTATAATTAACAAAATCAAGGGATAACAGAAGGTAGTTGTATAATTTCATTTAACCCTTATTTCTAAATCTCCTTATTGTGTATACCGAAAAACTCACAGTTTTTACACGCATGAAATTCATGCTATTATTTTTCTTTTGATTCCTCTGTTCGTGCATGCTTACACAAATAACATTGAACGTTATATTATTAAAATACACCGCCTGGTATCGATTGTAACAAGTACGAAGGAAGGAAGCGATGAGGATCTTGTGGCGGCAACTCCATGGTGTATTTGAAAGAAAATTTATTTAATAACTTCCAATAGAATTTTGGTTTTAGTTAAGAAAGTCCATTTCGCCATTTTTGGATAATTGCTCAAATGTTTCTAAAATCTAGCAAGTTTCTGGCATCATGCAGTTTTGAGTCAACTTTGGCATTGGTAACTTTCACGTGAAATAGCCGGAAATACGCTAAGATGTTGATAATACCTTACAGTAAACATGTGAATCTAATAATGTGTGTTTTAGGAAAGATAGAAGGACTTTTAAAAAATGCCCCCTTTTTTATTGTTGTAAAAGGGAAGTGATAAAAAAAAGGTTTATTTTAAATCGAAATTGATTTTAATTAATCTTTATCATGTATTGTTAGAGTTAAAAAATATATTGTTGTCTATAGAAAATAAACATGCCCCTCCATCCAGCAACACCCATGAAAGATATATGGTCGGTGCCTTAGCGATGGAACAATTCTGTTTGATAAATACGGTGATTTGAAACTTTTTTTAAATTAAGATTTTACTAACATATATTATTATTAAGCTGGATTATTTGCGACAAGATAATGTTGAGTATATATTTAGCGACTCATTATGTGATTGAAGTTTTGTTTGCTTTAATTGTTTAAAACACCAACATTAATGTTGAGTATATATTTAGCGACTCATTATGTGATTGAAGTTTTGTTTGCTTTAATTGTTTAAAACACCAACATTAATGTTGAGTATATATTTAGCGACTCATTATGTGATTGAAGTTTTGTTTGCTTTAATTGTTTAAAACACCAACATTAATGTTGAGTATATATTTAGCGACTCATTATGTGATTGAAGTTTTGTTTGCTTTAATTGTTTAAAACACCAACATTAATGTTGAGTATATATTTAGCGACTCATTATGTGATTGAAGTTTTGTTTGCTTTAATTGTTTAAAACACCAACATTAATTTAATACCAGTTCTTAATTAAAGTATGTATTGTTAAATCAATGTAAAAAGTCAAAATAAACTGTTACACGGATGAGTACATGCGATGAGCTAACATATATCATACGGTAATCAATGAAAAGTTCAGATTGAAGTATTCCTTAGTTAAGTAAAGACTTAAGTAATTTTATGCATACGACTTAAGAATTTTACTTAACTTAGGAATTTCTTAGTGAAATCTAAGTTTAAGGAACACTTAAGTTAAGATGTGTTATGCATACGGGCCCAGAACAAAAGCAGATCTTGAGCCACGACAATCAGAAAAATGTGGTTTTTTTTTCTGAAACGTTGATGGTTTTATTACTGCTGTTATTTTAATGCACTACACACTTTATTTTTGCCTCGTTATCAAGGAATTTCGTTTATAACTTTCGTTAATAGAGTGTGTCATACAAGAAATGGACTGCTAAACTAGGATAATAGAGTCTGACATTTTTTTTAGGAAGAAATTGAAAGTGCTTTCTGCTTCAAAATTTTTTCAATTTTCTTACGGATTTATAACCTATTTATATTCTATATATTCGGAATATGTTAAAATTGTGCAAGGCAAAAGAGCTTAATTAAAAAAAATTGTGAATTGGAAATCGTTCTAAATATATGTAATTTTTGCCACTGAGTCTAAGGTACCTCCAATCAATAACAACGAATAGGGGGAAACGTTGCGTAAAATACATGCGCTGTTACTCACTTAGCCATATTGTTTTCAATCCATCTCTATCCTAAACATTGCGTTCTTAAAATGCTTGTAGCCAATTTGCGTAATAACATAAATGGTACCATTTTTTCTGCACCAGATGCTCAATTCGACAATAAATATCTATTCAGTGATTCTTGAGGCCTAAATATTTGAAAATCCAAAACTTATAAAAAATATGAACCGCTAATATATTATCATGCCATAACCGACAGATACACTCATTTCTCCAAGATTGTTCAAGAGAGAGGTGGAATATACTAAAGGGATATCAGGCTCGCAATTCGATGACAAAATGTCAGTGCCGTGGCAAAAAACGAAAATTCGACCAAACGACAAATAACAGACTGAGTATGAAAAACAAAACATTGAAAACTGAAGAACACGAACCTTTAAAAAAAAAAACAATCTCGGGTGTTTCAGCGTATAATTTATATTAGCACAGACGCCAACAAGTAACTGAAGAGAAATTTATTGTCAGACTGTTATTTATTTCATCAAAACTTGCACATTTGATGGTTATCTAAACCAAAT
Organism: Mytilus coruscus; assembly: GCA_017311375.1. Taxonomy (NCBI): domain Eukaryota; kingdom Metazoa; phylum Mollusca; class Bivalvia; order Mytilida; family Mytilidae; genus Mytilus; species Mytilus coruscus. The sequence goes on from CM029600.1 coordinate 42,750,691, forward strand.
AAAAAAAAATATTTTCTATAAATTACTTAGAATATGTTTTCATTAAAACTTACATTTTTATCTTCAAATACATCAATGAATTGCATAGAAGATCATAAAACAAAAAATCTAGATCCTTGACGATCAATAATTATTTCTAACCTTTAAATTCTACAAGTATCTTGAAGACTAGGACGACTTGTCACTATGATAGATATAAGATACTAGTACATATCTGATACATGATCAGAAAAAATAAATATTACACAAAAAATAAACAGTTGATAAACTTAAAGCTTTTCTTTAAATAGAAATATTAATATTCCACTCACAACTTTGTTTTCCAATATTATGATTTATAACTTTACATATCCATGTTTTAACTGATGATCTGCTATTGAAAAACACATAGTACTTTCTTGAAATCCGCCTCATATATTTGGAATAATCCAACTAGGAAGAAGTGGGAAGACGGAATACGTGTTCATAGATGGCGGGATCAATATTATAAAATATCATGCTCTCAAGTTTAATTTTGTGATAGAATTGTTGAATAATTAATGATAATAACGATCGAAAGTTCAACGCAATAGAAAATAAAATAAATATTTTGAAAATTGACAGCTGCGATTTCAGATATATGAGCACATGAATAAGTTTCCAATAACATATATCTTCATTTTCAATATTTGGTATCGTGTCAATTGCTCAAGTTTAAGAATAATATTTATCCATGGTAAAGAAAAGTTGTCCTTCATTTGTGCTTAAGGGATCAAATAAACGCAATGGTATGAATCCTCTTCTTCTTCAATAACGATTTAACTTGAACATGTCTGACTCAATTATATATTTCAGTGATGACATCCTATACTCACTTTGATCAATGGTGTTGTATTATTGTTGCTAGAATTCATACTTTCCTGACGATATGTTAAAGAAAGCTGATATGTATCTTATATCAGTTAACTGGTAAACCTTTGCGTAACGGGCGAAATAGTTTTTAACAATAAAATTGAGAATGGAAATGGGGAATGTGTCAAAGAGACAACAACCCGACCAAAGAGCAGAAAACAGCCCAAGGCCACCAATGGGTCTTCAACACAGCGAGAAACTCCCGCACCAGGAGACGGGCTTCAGCTGGCCCCTAAACAAAATGTGTACTAGTTCAGTGAAAATGGATGTCACACTAAATTCCGACAAGCCTATTTATGCAAAAAATGATATTTGTTGATCAAAAGGGCAAGTGATGCGGTCGGACCCCACCTGAATCCGTCACTTTCTTATCAGACTGGCGAACAACAACAGTCAATCAAATGTTTCAGTATTTGAATCGATTATGTACAGACTATGTTTATAGGTACATGTAGGACTAACAAATTATACAACCGATTAAATCATTTTAGTCAAAATGGAACGACTATAAATGCATTTACAAGAACAAGTACAAATTTCAATAAATTTATCATTTGCATATTTTTTTCAAGTCGATTTATATGTTCAGCAATTAATTTCACTATGTTGTACACGTAGCTACTTGTATCATGTATCAACTTAATAGTTTTTGAAAAATTCGCTACGGTATAGCGGACAATTTTATAATACGATTAATTTAAGGCAGTCAATCTGCCAAACGTCATTTGCTCTTATGTTTTTTTTTTTTTTTTTTTTTCAGAATACAGAATACTAACTAATAACATTTTATAAACGTAAAGGTTATCATGGTTATGTCGTTATTTTTTTCCGTCCTGAATATGAATAAAATATAACCATTGTATATATTGAGCAAATAAGAATCAATCCGTCGGTCTTTGACTGAATTGATTCCATTTTAACTTCTAAATCTTAAATCAAAGCGAGTCTGGAGTACAATTTTGAACATTTGAAAAAGAATAAGAATTTATGTTGTCAAAACGATATTGTATTCTCATTTTATGTGATAATCTTGCTTTTGTTCCACGTATCGTGTTTTCAATAAAGCGTACCTTCACAAAATAATTGCAATTCAAAATAAAATTGAAAGCAATGTCAAACATTCTATACCATCATTAAGGATTGTTTCTATTTAAATGCTAATTCAAGTTAAGTACAATGATTTAACAAAGTTACAAATGGAATGTAATAGAATGAGCTTTGTGTTTGTAGTAAGTAACGTAAGTGATACATCAAGAAATCATGAAACTTTTATGGCTTGTTCTGTTATAGACTTGTATATTGATTCATTAAAACAAAATGAATTACATTATGACTTTTTTTTACACCATCTAAGTCATTTTATACAGTCCGCCAAAAGTTAAGCACCACCTATTTTTATTGCATCGATTTTTTTTTTCATTTCAAAAAATCAGTTTAAAATGGAAAATATTCATGTAGCAATATTGCTAACATATACCATAAACAAACCATAAACTTAAGTTTAGTCACTGATGCAGGTTCTATGCATTTGAATTTTGCGTTCATAAAAATAGTGAAAATTACACAAATCAGAAACGGAATTTAAGTTTCACTGTGATTTTATTTTTTTACAACAATTATTCACCCAATATCATTAAAAGTCTCTGCAATTAATTTTTGGTATGTTCGGAAAATTTAATGTCAATATTTGAGTCAGTAGGATGTGTAATCATCTCTCTTCCGGTACAGTTCCATAACACGGCGTCTCACACTCTGTACAAGCCTTCTGAACTTTAGTTGAGCTAATTAATTCCATTCAGCAACAATTGCCCTTCTTAAATCGCTAAGATTTTGCAAAGGTGGATCACTGCGATTGAGATTTCTGCCAATGGCATCCCAGACATGTTCGATAGGGTTCATGGAAGGCCAAAAGATAGTGTCAATGGCTTCTTGCTCTTTGTACTCGGTTACAATCCTTGCCCTGTGTGGTCTAGCATTGTCGTACATGTACAAGGGTCTTGACGCAAGTGTAGGTATATCAAAATGAGGGACTGCAATGTTTCTAAGCACAAAATCCCTGTATGTCTGTCCATTCATGCTACCCTGCAGATTATGCATACCCACCTTACAACAGTATGAGATGAAACCCCATACTGTAACACCACCAGAAACGTATGCAGTCGTTGGGCAAATGTTGTTTTGGTTATAAGAAAATTTATTTTCCCGCCAAACTCGTATTCTGCCGTCTATTGGTAGTTACAGAAACCGACTCTCATTTGACCAATGAACATTTTGCTAGCTTCTCATGTTCCAGCGTCGATGGTCATTAGCCCTTTGAAACCTGATTATACGGTGCCTGACTGTTAGGGCAGGTCCCTTGACAACACGACGTGCTCTTAGGTAGCCTCTATGAAGTCGTCATAACAATGTTAGAACACTAACACGACCACCTTGAGGTCAATGGTGTCTAAGCTGTGGGGCAGGGGTAAATGGGTTGGCTTTAGCACGACCAATTAGCAGTCTGTCATCACGATCGGTAATTAAACGGGGTCTTCCGGACCTTGGTCTATCATTTACAGTTCCTGTGTTAACATGACGTTGTAAAATTCTGACAATGACGGTGTGATTAACATTGAAATGGTTACCTATGCTCCTAGTGCTCCTACCGGCATTTGACATGTCAATTGCTTGTCAACGTTCAGTCACAGATAACTTACGCCTTGCCATATTTCACAGTGACTTGGTGAAGGTCAAACTTCACCTGTACGCGCGACAGTAGGAAGATGATTTAAAGGCATCGAAACTGTGTATTCGAAAAAGTGCAGATGACCTTCAATAAAAGTTGCTTGGCGTGTTTATCGGAGTTTAATTTTTTTGGTCGTAATGAATTTTCTTAGTGTATGTTATAGGCAATTCTTAACACCAAACATAAATATTTTTTTTGCAATAGTTTAAAAAATATTGCGATTAATATTTAGGTGGTGCTTAACTTTTGGCGGACTGTATATTTAAATATGTAGACGGAAAGTGAAGAAATATTCACCTTAAAAAAATACACACGCTTTATTCCATAAACATTAAAGTTTCTTAAATTGTTACGATAATCGCAACTGGCTATGTACAAATGGGAAAGAACTGAATCGTATTAATTTATCGGAATACTTTCAATTTGAAAAGTTAAAACTGTCGCAAAAAAGTTTCAAAACACTGAAATGATTAATCGCAAATTAAAACTTTTAAATTATATTTATTGGTCCTATTTTGTGGATTTTCGCATTATTTTTTGAATGAAAATTTCCAGATATCCAATGCCTCAATGGTACATTTGTACATTTTGCATGCAGCCACGGTAGCCATGTAGCCACGGTATATGAGTATAGCTACCCCACAAAGAATTAAGTCGCATGCAAAAGTGGTCCGTTTGAATAGGCAGGATGTATAAATACTCAGTTTCTTCCAACATTTTGTGGAATATGAATATTTCTGAACGAGGCTCGCTTTGCCAAGTTCTAACGCCAACTGTACCTGAAAGAATCGATCAATAATCATATTAAGTAATTAATGACATGATTTTTGTACTATTCCTGTTTTCCAGTGACATTCTATTAGATACACGTTTTTTCTCTGTTCCACAGATTTTCGTGTACTTGCATTTGATCTCTTGTGAATAAGTTCTCTAGTCCTCATATTGCATGTTATGTTTGTCAGTGGACGTTTAGCAACAAACAATAAATATTTATGCCATCTACTAAAATATTGAATCATTTATTTATGACTTTTTGAACGACATTTGAAATACGGGAAATTAATATGTCATTTATCACACAAAATAAAAACGTCGATAAGCTTCATGTACACGTTGTTTCTTAGTATGCAGCGAGCTGTGCAATATCATCAAAGAAGTATTAAACTAATTTGAGGAAGACCGTGACAGAATAAAACTTATGTAATTCCATCAACTAAGGATAAGTAATTCGTCTTTAAAAATATGAATATTAAATTATTAACAGAATATAAGATTTCCTTCAAATAGAAAGTCAACACAATTTTAAGAGCACATTAGCAAGAAAGGCACGTATCATTCATAGCATTTATTTATGATAAAAATTCATTCAGTATTACGAAACTGAAGCTATTTGTCATGTTGAAATGAAGCTTAACTCGTAAAATTAAATCATATCTTTCTTAGAATATTAATGTCCTCTGAATAATAATTTATTGGCCACAATTTATTTTACAAAGAAAAAGAAGAGACGTAATAAAAACCGAAGATTATACTTCCCAGCATTCATTTGTACGTTCGGATATAACATTATTGCTACTCATTTTGGATCAAAAACATTTTTCATTTAATTACATACAGTAGAAACTGGTTCAAAATTACTGTGAGGACGATTGACCAACAGTACAATCTAAATAAACATATGTTGTCTGTAATCAGATATTATCTTTCAAATGTATTTTATAAACGCGATGTAAGTTTTCACGATGTAACGTGCATTATGTAGGCGCATGCTCCAGTATAGCATGTAAAATAAACAGTTTACCTCGACACAGATGACCGCAATCATGAAAATGTCATATTCCAATTTCCGTTGTTTGAAGACAACCGCTTACCTATCTCAACATCAAAGGAAATCATGGCATTGTAATGATAGTGTCGATTCTTGGATCTAATTAAAGTATTTTGATGGAATATGTCACAATCAGGACAGTTTTGAAACAAAACAGTTATTTCTGAATATATGAATTAAATGTGATATCGTCAAACATGCAATAAATGAATGCGGACTCTGTGGCAAAAATAAGAATTATAAGAGACATCTGCTAATGACATAGCGACCAAATAAGTTGATTTTCTTTCAGAAAGTTTAAATGAAGTTCCGATAATCATGTGTAAATTGCAAATAAATGCTTTTAAATGATAATAAAATTGTATGACGTTACCCGATAATAATAATTTTGCTGATCAAACGTACGGAAGACTGAAATACAAGATGTCATTAAAGACCGCTTTTATCTTTTACCACCTGAGACATCAGTCATTTAAGTTGTGGTAAACGTCTTGAAAGTAAAGTCATTGAATAGAATGTGACATGATGATGCAAGAATGTAGTTAGTGATCAAGCAGATAAAATAGGTTTCAAAACGTTATATAAATAAATGAAAACGTCGGTTATACGTCAAAGTGACAGCAACTCACATCACAGGAACTCCATTCCACGTTGTTTATGGACAGAGTATTCAATATGATTTTTAAATGAACACCCGAGGAATCATGATGAAGAATTTTCCTTAATTGACCTAAAATATTTTTTTTTTTTTTGGTGAGGACATTATTTTATTTCAACATTAGTGTGGCAAAGTTAAATATGGTATTAGGTAAACGATATACACTTGAAATGGAGCCATCTTCTTTTTTGTCAAAACGCAAATCATTGATTTGCATGAAGTCAATGATTTATTTGTCTTCAATTTTACTTCAAAGAACATTTATATGATACCTTTTATTTCATTGTAAAAACTGGATTCTAATGAGACACTATTGCATACATGTACATGTAGAATTTTCCATTTTATGACTATTGCATAATGTAGCATTTTCCATTTATGACTATCGCAAACATGTAGTATTTTTCATTTTATGAAATTTCTTAGAAATAACTAAACCAAAGTGATCGAGGATGGGATAACAATACTGTAAGCTTGATAAAACTAACACGCTGTCAGTTTTACAAGTGACGGAGATAATTTCTGCAATGAAACCATTTATATATTCAATGATGAAATGAGAAGTTTTATATTTTGAAAACTATCAATAAGATTTAAAATCTTGTTTTTACATCAGCGTATTTTACGAATTTAAGTGGCATGACACATGTCTGTGGAATACTCTTCCAGACTGAGTGGTTTTCGTTGGTTGCTGTCTGTCACGATGTTTGTTTTTTGTTTATTGGTTTTATCATAATCCGTTGGTATTATTTTTTGAATTGTTTAATATTGTGTTATACCGTACCCTTTACACTATACATTATTGGTTTTACTCATTGTTAAAGAAGGTGAAAAGACTTGTAATTGTTTTATACCCTAGCTCTTCCTTTAGTCACTGGTGGCTAGTGGTTTATTTGGATCGACCTGTGGATATTTGTTCTATTGGCAATCATACCACATCCCCTTATTTGAATATTCATCAGGTATTTTATTGTTTCTGTACGTTCGACACCACACATCTGAGAAAATCGAAACAACAGTTTCGGGAGCATCCAATAGACTATTAGTGACTTTTGACTCCGGATTATATAATTTTTCGATAGGTTACCTTTTCTGTGGTTAGACATCCTGGTACTCAGTGAAGTAAGAGCAACCAAAAGAAGAAAAATCAAAACACATTATCCGTGCAATTTGAGGGGAAAGTTTTCTGAAGATTTTATCGTATTAAGAAAATATAAAGCAGTTAATTTTCCCAATAAATTTTATCGATTAAAAGCTTGATTTTACTTTTTTACGTTGCTCTTACTTGACCGAGTACCAGGATTTCATACCACAAAGTAGGTAACCTGTCGAAAAAATATAAACTCAAAAGTCGGTAAAATAAAAAAGGTCTATCCAACAGAACAGCAAATACCATTTCGATCAAGTTTAAATGATGGTACAATTCAATCATTTACAATTGATAATTTACTGTCAAAATGTATCCTTTTAATCATACAAAAACTCAAAAACGGCTATTGGAAGAACACTAACCTCGGAATCGTTAGGCCAAGTAATGATCCAAAATTATAAATTATTTCATGCCATACCGAACCTCCGTATGTAAAGTACGTGTTTCTATTAAACCTTCATCATGCTTATTTTAGACCACAAGTTTGAGACACTACATGCATAAAATATACGGAGGCATAAAATTAAAAAAATAAATGATTCTCCTGATCCTCATAACCATATGTTAAAACGGAAATTACAAAACTTATTTTGAATTATTTTACATGATTGCATGATATAATACATGCTCAAAATAAAATAAATAGGAAGTCCCGCTAACTAAGAAGAAGTGGGAAGAAGGAATAAATGTTCACAGATGGCGAGATCAATATTATAAAATATCATACTCTAAAGTTTGAAATTGTGATCTAAAAATTAAATAATTAATGACAATAAAGATCGAAAGTTCAACGAAGGAGACAATAAAATAAATATTTAGAAAACAGACAGCTGCGATTACATCAATAGGAATGTTTCCAGTAACATATATCTTCATTTTCAATGTTCAATATTTGGTTTCGTGTCTTTTGCTAACATTTAACAATAATATTTATCTATGGTAAAGAAAAAGTTGAACTTCATTTGTGCATAAAGGATCAAATGAACTGAATGCTGTATTACTTTTTTCTACATTAATAAGGATTTAACTTGTAAATAACTAACTCATTTAGTGCTGACAGCCTACTCTCACATTGATTAACTGTGTTGTATTATTGTTGCTAGAATTCATACTTTTCTGACAAAATGTAAAATAAAGCTGATAAGTATCTTTATCAGTTATTCAGCTGTTAAAGAAGGGCGTCTGTTTGGCTGGTATAAGTGTTAACTTCGATGCTGCTCGAAGGGATGATCACGCTCTCTGCACGTTAAAGAACCCGTACAACTTAAAGTTTTCGAAAGCTATATGATATGTTGCAAGGAAAAATTCAGTCCTTATCTAACCTACCCTTCCTTTCCAGATGCAGTCTAAATTTCTCGCTCTTTACGATATTCCAGGGTTTGCGTCCCCTTTAACAATTTCTTTGATAAAGGGTCAGTGCTGCTTACACGGAATTAGTGTATCAAGGGTTCCAAATGAGGAAGTTGAAGTCATCCTTTCGAATGTTTTATGAACGTCATCATTATATTTATGGAATATTTGTCACCAATAACAACGGTTACATTCCAAATGTTGTAGCAATAACTTTTCCTCGGGACGTCACCAACATTTTTAACTTGCCATGAGAAACACTAGTAGAGCAGGAAATGCTTACTCTTCCGAAACAATAGAGACTGCATCCCGGATTTTGTGGCATCTGCATTGCTTAATCTTTAAGTCTTTGGTTTAGGTTTTGTGGACTGTTGTTTGTGATTTCATCTAGGTAAATATATCCATGGTCTTGGTCTTCAATTTACGTTTGTTTTGCCCCCTTGGTATCGTCGAGGGAGGAGTTCGCGGTTTCAGGAAAGGAGATACCGCAATGTTAAGTATATACTACGCCGTACCTAGCGGACGAAATAATTTTTGAAATTTTTATTTATGCCAAAAAAAGGATATTTTTCGATGAAAAAAGGGGAAAAGGGGTATGGGAAAGGATGGATGCCGTCCTCGAATCCAACATTGATTCTCTGTCCTGTAAACCACAAAAGTCAACTAAATATTCATGTATTCGAATGCAATTATTATTTGGCAGTCAATCTTTCGTCATTATCCGTTGCTTCGTTTTCTCCTTCAACATGGTCTGTTTCTGAAATAGTTACGAAAATCGCAATTTGCCATGCCCAAATAGGAACGAATTGAAACGTACTCAGTTATCAGAAAAGGATCTATTGGAAAATGTCGCGAAAACAGTTTTACGTACTTAATGTGAAAACGCAAAATGTAGCCAAGGTATAGCTACTTGGCTATTTCCATAACGGAAAAAGACCCATGCATATGTGATCCGTCTGAATAAACAGGATGAATAAGTACTCAGTTATGTCCAATATTTGTGGAATCCTATTGCTATGTAATTTTATGGATCAGTAATTCGCAAAATTCGTAAGCCAACTGTTGCTATAAGAATTGATCATTAATCATTTGAGTTATTCGTGTAATGTGTCGATGCACTAGTCCTGTTTTTCAGTGCCATTATATTTGATACACCCTTTCTCCCTGTTACACAGCTTTTCGCATTTGATCTCGTGCGAATATGAACTATTGTCCTGGTTATGCGTGATATGTTTGCCAGTGGAGGTTTAGCAACAAATAATACATATTTATACCATCTACAATATGCTTTAATAATTTATTCATGAATGGTTGAACGACCTGTGAAATACTGCAGAACTTATCTTTCGTGAAATTAATATGTCATGCATCACACAAAACAAATACGTCGGTAAGCTGCATGTACACGTTTGTTTGTTTGTATGCAGTGCATTGTGGAATATCATCAAAGACATTTAAGTTAATGTCAGGATGACATTGACAGAACAAAACCAATGAAATTGTATCAACCTAGGATCAGTTATTCTGGCTTTAAAATAAGAATAATGAATCATTTACAAAATATTAGAATCCACAGAATATCAATGCACTATGAATATTAATTTATTCACCACAATCATGAAAATATCTTTTACAAAGAAAAACGAAACGATAAAGACAATATTATATATCCCGGCATTCATTTGTACGTTCAGATGTAACATTATTGCTGCATAATTAATTATATCATGTATATACAGTAGAAACTAGTACGAACTTACCGTGAGGATGATTGACCAATTTCACAGTACAATCTAGACAAAAATATGTTTATCTGTAATCAGACTCTTAACTTCCAAAAGTATTTTAAACAGGCGATATAAGTTTCCAGGTTTTCATAGCGTAGGCGTTTGTTCCAGTATAACATATAAAATGAACAGTTACCTCGATACAGGAGGCCACAATTATCAAACTGTCATAGATCCAATTTCCGTTGTTTTAAGACGAACGCTTACCTGTCTCAATATCAAAAGAAAATCTGGCATTGTAATGATACTTGGATATAATTAAAGTTATTTTGATTGAAGATGTCACAATCAGGGCAGTTTTGAAACGAAACAGTTATATCTAATTATATGAATTAATTGTGATATTGTCATACATGTAATTAACGAGTGCGGACTCTTGAGTCAACATAGGAATGATAGGAGACATCTGTTAATAACATAGCGACCTAGCGACCAAAAAGTTGATTTTCTTTCAGAATTCCTAAATTAACTCCGACATACGTCTGTAAATTGCAAATAAATGCTTATAAATGATAATCAAATTGTATGATTTTACCTGAGAATAATAATTTCGCTCATCAAACGTTCGAAAGACTGAAATACAAGATGTCTTTAAAGACCACTTTTGTCTTTTACCACCTGAGACATCAGTCATTTAAGTTATGGAAAACGTCTTAAAAGCAAAGTAATTGAACAGAATGTGATATTCACTTAATTATGTAAGAAACTAAATTGTGATCAATCAGATACTTTTAGATAATCGATGGTTTTTCAAACGAGAGGGTGTTTGTCAGCTACAATTTCATCGAAGAGCGACACTTTGAAATTCGTTCAACTCGGCCAAAAATACAAACATGCTCCAAATCACCACACTATAAAATGAATTCATTCAGACTGTCAATTGAAAAGATCTACCATGATGGTCCATCAACAACATATTTTAGTTGATGGATTCATTCAAGGAGTGTCAAAAACAAAATCAGTCCACATCGATCAGAATTAAGGCAGCGGTTTTATCTCTTTGACATTTCCTTTGACATAGGTTAATTCATATATTTTGTTACATTCTTTTCAAAACAGTCTTTTTTGGACAATTTCACTACATTTCTTATCGCTCATAAATCGAATTCTAACATTTTAATTTTCAAGAAGGTGAGATTCTGTGTTTTCCTTTTTAACATAGATCAGAAGTATACAAATGGGTTGAAACACATAAAGGATAATCCAAATAACTTTAAATGACTTATGTATGACTACGGTATGGGTTTATTTCATCGTAGAAGGACGTATGGTTGCCAATAATTGCTTGCATCCACTTTATTTGAACTTAAGTGGATAGTTTTTTTTTTCAGACTAGCAGTTCAAATCCATATTGAAATATCAAATTTTACGTTTGGCACCCTAAATTGGAACAAAAAGCCGTGTGCATAATTTCCTTTGAATGTTTTGGCTTTTTTTAAAAATTGTGTTTCTAAATAACTTGATATTGACAACCTATAAAGTGATTTTTTCCGTGCGGTATTTAGAGCAACTGTTTAACATTAAGCGTGATTGTACTAACTTGATGTAGTCGAAAGCTTCTTTATCACTAAATAAAGGATCTTATTTGGTTTTTGATTGATTACAAGTTGTCTGTTGTTTGGTTTTCACTCAGTTTTATCATTTTTCTGGAATTTCTGGAAAAAAGGTGCTGTCCATGAAAAATACGTTTTAAACACTTCGAAGTTCACATGATAAGTGACTATTAATTTCTCTTCTAATAGTTTTCCTTTATTTTGATACATTATTTGAATATAGAAGAAGACAGAATCTACAATAATGCTGACATCTTGAAATTGCACAAACGATTTTTTTAAGACCAGACAAAACAGAAAGTACAGATGATCAGCTTTTGAATGATATATAATTATCTGTTGTTAGGTAGGTGCATTAAACATTTAATCTGAGTGTTAATGTCACTCCACTACATGTTCGTAGATAACTAGATCAATATTATGAAAATATCATATTCTCAAGTTGAATTTTGTGATAGAATTGGTAAATAATTAATGATAATAACGATTGAAAATTCAACGAAGGAGAAAACAAAATAACTATGTTGAAAACTCACAGCTGCAATTACAACAATACGGATAATTTTTCAATAATATATAACTTCATATTCAACTTTTTAATATTTGGTTTCGTGTCTATTGCTCACATTTAAGAATAATATTTATCCATGCTAAAGAAAATGTTGTACTTCATTTCTGCTCCACGGATGAAATGAACTGAATGCGTTGTTTCCACTTTTACTTCAATAACATGAATAAGGATTTAACTTGTAAATAGCTAACTCATTTAGATATTCAAGTACTGACAGCCTATTCTCACAATGATTAAATGTGTTGTATTATTGTTGCTAGAATTCGTACTTTCCTGACGACATGTAAAAGAAAGATGATATGTATCTTATATCAGTTATCCAGCTGTTAAACTTATGCCAAAGAAGCGTCTGTTTGGTTGTGTTATATCTGTTACATCCGATACCAAGACAAGGGATGACCACGATCTCCACTGTACGTTAAAGAACCCGCGCAACAACTTTTAGTATTCGAAAAATATGGGTCTCGGTGCAAGAAAAGTTTCAGCCCTTATTTAACCCACCCACCTTTTCCAGATGTAGTCTAATTTTTCCGCCTTTTATACGATATTCCAGCGCTTGCTTTTCCTTTAATGATTTTTTCATAAAGAACCGCAGCTTTCAAGGCAGCTATTAAATCAAGGGTCACAGATGGTAAAATTAAAGTTATCCCTTCGAATATTTGACAAACGCTACCGTAAGATGATTAACCGTTATGGAATATCTGTAACAGAAGACCACGGTTACAATACACTTATCTTAGCCACAACTTTTTTTCATGACGTTATCATATAGGACTTATAGCATATTTTTTATTTGCCATGAGGAACAATAATGGAGCAGAAATACTTACCCTTCCGGAACAATAGAGACCACCTCCCGGATTTTTGAGGCGTTCATATTGCTCAGCCTTTGGTGTTTTGTTTAGTATTTTGTGGATTTATGTTTGTCTGTTCATCGTTTTTAAATATTTACATGGTCTTGACCGTTTTCTTCAATTTATGATTGTTTTACACCCTTGGTACCGTAATGGTAAAAAGCTACACCGTGCATAGCGAGCGAAATAGTTTTTTGACAATTTTATTTATTCTAAAAAAATCAAATTCTTTATAACCATTTTAATCCACCGGACCATGATCATTCTTTATCTATGAAAGTACGCATGGAGAAAATTTATCACCACACCAATATACTAAGTACTCCTTTCCGAAAAGATAGAGAAAAGTTCTGGATAAGGGAACTAGGTACGGCAATGCCATATGGTTGCAATGATAACATCAAAGGAGTAGAAAATTTGTCAAGTCCAGCCTGCAGTGATATAAAAGTAAAGAGTTTTTTAATACTACTTTAAGACACCAGCGTAGTCAGGGGCAAAAACATTACCATCGACCCAATGTAAAAAAGTCTTCCAAATCTAGATTGACTCTGGGAGCTTTGATGACCTTCTTCTCAATCTTGATCATCCCCAAGCTTACATTACATTAGAACTATTCTTTTTACTGCCTGTTAATTTTCTAAAATGTTTGAGAGGTTATGCACTTGACAAGAGATTCATAAACACATTTTCTCCAATATATAGACTGGTCAATATAATTTGTAATGTAGCTCTTTTTCGTCCGTTTAAACCAGCAAGATCGGTTTACCTGATGAAAAGAGGACATTCCTTCCTGTTCAGTTATCTAATAAAGGAATTGATGCAATCAATATCAGCAACGTTCTTCATCACAAGGAGGTAACATCTAAAATTCCACTTATTTTCAAAATCAGTCTGTTCATATTGTAACATACAGTTACACAAAAACCATTGCACCCAAAGTTTTCAACTACAAGTAAGCATTGCAGGACCTTGATTTAGAAGAATACTTAAAAAACCCTCTGACATGTGACTATTCCAACTCGCCTTATATTTACAGCCCCTCTGGTCCTATTATTACTGGGGGGATCTAAACATAATTCAACATGAACATCTCCGAAAGGTGATATCTCATGGTCCTAAGTTCAGAGAACCCCAACACATCAATTGGAACCATAACTTCAAAATAATTATGGATTCCATTGAGGACTACACCAGAGCATTGGCTAAACGAGAAGAAGTTGAACTGGACACTTTGTCAAAATGGGTCAAACCAATCAGGTCTCTGATAAAACGTCGAATTTATAAGTTGAAAACTGTGTGAATGATCGACCAAAGTCCGTTTTCAGAGACAAAGAAGCTGTGAAATGTCTATCATCTCTTCACGACAAATTTGTTGTTGTTCCTGAGGACAAAGCTTCGAATAAAATTGTCTTTGTATGTAAATCTTACTAGTACTTCTACGAGTGTATTGTAAAAGAATTAGGAATAAATGAGCACTTAGGTAATCCCACATACAAAAACATTTCATTTGACAATGATGAGATTTTGGCGAATCATAATTCCTTCATGGCTTCAATGAACATTACATTGTACAGAAAATATGAGGATTTACCTTGTTTGTATTGGATACCTAAGCTTCACAAAATTCCATTCAAACAACGGTACATTGCCGGCTCATCTGCATGTTTTACAAAAATTCTGTCCGCAGTGAAAGAGAGTCTTCAGAAATACTGTGAAACTGTTTACCCGCGTATTCGTATTAACCATATATGGATTTTAAAGAACTCGAAAGAACTTTTGGATAATTTTAAATCTCGATCTTTCTCTGAAATTAATTCTATCAAAACTTTTGATTTTTCAACCCTGTATCCACCATTCCCCATGTGAAATTGAAAAATAACAGAGGAACAAGTGATCAGTATGCTGCAGTTTCTTATTGACAACATATTTGTTGAATTTGGAGTAATACTTTTTCAACCAATTGTCGGCATTCCTATTGGAACCAACTGTGCGCCTCTCCTTGCCGACCTCTTCTTATTTTCATACGAGTCGGAGTTCCTTCAGACACTTGTAAAAGAAAGAAGATCAAAGAAGCCAGATCATTTAATTTCACATTCAGATGTATTGATAATGTTCTTTCCATTAGCAATACAAACTTTTCTGATTGGGTTCCATTAATATATCCTCCAGAACTAGAACTTAAAGAAACAACAGACACGGCTTCCTCCGCTTATTTTTAGACTTATACCTAGAATTTGACATAAGCGGTCACCTCAGTACCAGAATCTATTACAAACGAGACGATTTTAACTTTGAAATTATCAATTTCCCCCACCTAAGTAGCAATATACCAACGTCACCTGCATATGGGATATACAACTTCACAAATAATACATGATGGTCTTGGAAGTATAGATTCTAGATACTGACGTTGTTTATCTTCTTAATTACGTGTTATAGTGTTCTTTTACATGTATTTGTCTTTGTAAATTATTAACCTTTACTGTTTATTCCATTTTTAGTAATATCCTTTTGGCATGGCTTCGTACTTATGCATCCCGCCATTGTGTTGTGCTGTGGTGGTTTTTTGTATTCTTGTCATTTTTGCTTACGTGCTTTGTCTATATTCCATTTTGTTTTTCTTTGTTGGCATATTTGTTTGTTTTTATAGTGCTTAAGATTATAACACAATGTTGACTGCTGTACCGCTATTTTTGACATTTTTACCTATTGTGTCTGTTTGTTTTGTTCACACATTGTTGTCAATATAATGGAATTTTTGACGACTGTCATACAAGTGAGAGGTTTAGCTAGCTTTAAACCAGGTTTATCCACCATTTTCTACATAAGGAAATGCCTCTACCATGTCAGGAATATGACAGTTGTTTTCCATTCGTTTGATGTGTTCGAGCTTTTGATTTTGCCATTTGATAAGGGACATTCCGATTTGAATTTTTCTTGGAGTTCGGTATTTTTGTTATTTTTACTTTTTATTCTTCTATCAAAATGGGGAAAGAGAGGCGGGCTCCCTCGCCCGAAATTGTCTTCTTGGTCTTGCAAACAACAACAGTCAACCAAATGTTCAATTATTTGCATCGGTTATGTAGTACTACATACTAATAAAACGTATGTATACGTTACAACCGATTAAATCATTTTTGTCAAAATCGAACTACTATAACTAATAAAGTACAATGTATTGTTAATTTAATGTTAGCATTTTTTCAAGTTAAATAATATGTTCAGCATCTAGTTTATCGTGACATACGCATATCTACTTGTACTATGTTTTAACATACAAATCAAATATGTTCTAATCGTTTTTGAAAAAATGCTTTACGGAATAGTCGAAAATTTTGTAATACAGTTACTTTTTTGCAGACAATCTTTCAACCGCTATTTGATCATTGTGCTCGTATTTTTTTTAGAATACAAAATATACTAAAACATTTTATAAACGTAAAAGCTTTACCTCAGAAACAATTGTTTTTCGTCATTATCAATTGTTTTTTTCCGTCCTGAATATGCACAATATATTACCATCGTATGTTCAGTAAACAACAATGAATCCGTCGGTCTTTCATAGAATCGATTCCTGTAAATTCAATATCTTAGATAAAGTTTCAAAATTTTATATCATTAAAAAAAGGGATAAATAAATGGTATTGTTAATACAATTTTGTGAATATAAGTTCACAGATGTCATGGGATTTTCTAGTATTAAATGAAAATCTTGCTTTTATTTAACGTATCGTGTTTTCAATAAAGCGTACTTAAAAAAAACCCCAAAAGAATTGCAATTGAGATCATACAGAAAGAAATATAATATTCAGTGCCATCCTTTATTATTGTTTCTTTTTAAATGTAAATCCAATCTATGTACAGTAGTATTACAAAGTTACAAATGCAATTTTATAGATTGTGCTTGGTGTTTGTAGGAAGTAACGTAAGAGCTACAGGAAGAAATCGTAAATCTTTTAAGGATTCATTTGTTCTGTTTTACATTTGTATATTAGTTTACTAACACACAATCCCTTTTCATTATGACTTTTCTTATGCAGCATTTAAGTCCTTTTTATTCATACGTAGAAGGAAAAGTAAAGAAGATCTAACCTTGAAATAAACTGCACGCGTAACTCCTTAAACATGGCCAGTTTCTGAAATCGTTACAAAATCGCAATTTGTTAGGCACAAATGGGAAAGAGTTGTCATGTATTAAGTTATCGGAAAATGTTCAATTGGCAAACTTAAAACTGTCGCCAAAACGGTTTCACACACATAAAAGCCCTGTTCATTGATAATTTTCTATGTTTTCTATGTATTGTGTGCGATTTTATCCCATTTACATTTACTCCATATCCTTTCATTTTCTTTCACATACTAAAATTGGATATATTGATTGATTGGTGTTTAACGCTACCTTCAGCACTATTGTGCTATTTCGTTGCGGTCACTTTTTTTTTATTGGAGTAAGCCTTAGTGCCCGAAGAGAACCAGAGACCTTCGGTAGGAAAACTTACCACTCTAGTCAATTGAGATTGGAGTCGAGCAGACCTGCCACTTCTGGGATTCGAACTCACTACCTCAGTGTTGACACGCTAGTGATACAGTAGTTCGACTACTTCGAAACTAGGCCACAAGAGGTCCATTTCTTACATTAGAAAACGCA
This sequence comes from Mytilus coruscus, assembly GCA_017311375.1. Classification (NCBI taxonomy): domain Eukaryota; kingdom Metazoa; phylum Mollusca; class Bivalvia; order Mytilida; family Mytilidae; genus Mytilus; species Mytilus coruscus. The sequence continues at coordinate 42,768,706 of CM029600.1, forward strand.
AAATAAAAACTCTTCAAACATATGTCTTGGTCGTATTTTCGCATTATTTTTTTCAAGCGTTTGATATAAAGTTTCCGGATATCTAATGCCTCAGTAGCAGCGCAGGTACAAAAGTATACATGTAGGAAGTAAGACTCATGCAAAGGTGATTCGTTTGAATAGGCAGGATGTATAAATAATCAGTTACGTCCAATTTTGTGTGGAATCGGAAGAACGGGGCACCCTTTAGAATATTATCAATACAGCTGAAAAAATAAATAGATCATTAATCATTTTGAGTTTTTCGTCGCATGTGTTTTTGTAATATTCCTGTTTGCCAGTGACATTCTATTTGATGCACGCTTTTCTCTGTCCCACAGCTTTCTGTGCCATTGAATATGATCTCGTATGAATATGTTGTCCAGTCCTGATTATTCATGATATGTTTGTCAATGGACATTAAGCAACAAATAATAAATATTTATACCATGTACTAAATGTTTAATTCATTTATTCATGAATGCTTGAACGACCTTTGAAACGCTGCAGAACTTATCTTTCGAGATATTACTGTGTCATTCATCACACAAAGCGAATACGTTTATAAGCTCCATTTACACGATGTTTGTTAGCATGCAGCGCACTGTGCAATATCACCAGATAATAATATTGAACTTATGACAGGAAGATAGTGACATAACACAACCAATGTAGTTTTATCAACCTATGATCAGTTATTCTGACTTTTAAAATATGAATATTGAATCATTTTAAAATGGTTAGATTTCCTAAAAATCAGACAGTCAACGCAATTCTTGAAGCCCATTTGCAAGAAAGACAAGTCACATACGTAGTATTTATTTATGATCAAATTTCATTCAGTATTACTAAATGAAGATATTTGTCATGTTGAAATGAAGCTGAACTCGTAAATGGAATCATATCATCCATAGAATATTACATGTAATAATGGTCTCTCAATAATAATTTATTCATTCTTCTATCAAAATGGGAAAGAGAGGCAGGCTCCCTCGCCCGAAATTGTCTTCTTGGTCTTGCAAACAACAACAGTCAACCAAATGTTCAATTATTTGCATCGGTTATGTAGTACTACATACTAATAAAACGTATGTATACGTTACAACCGATTAAATCATTTTGTCAAAATCGAACTACTATAACTAATAAAGTACAATGTATTGTTAATTTAATGTTAGCATTTTTCAAGTTAAATAATATGTTCAGCATCTAGTTTATCGTGACATACGCATATCTACTTGTACTATGTTTTAACATACAAATCAAATATGTTCTAATCGTTTTGGAAAAAATGCTTTACGGAATAGTCGAAAATTTTGTAATACAGTTACTTTTTTGCAGACAATCTTTCAACCGCTATTTGATCATTGTGCTCGTATTTTTTTTTAGAATACAAAATATACTAAAACATTTTATAAACGTAAAAGCTTTACCTCAGAAACAATTGTTTTTCGTCATTATCAATTGTTTTTTTCCGTCCTGAATATGCACAATATATTACCATCGTATGTTCAGTAAACAACAATGAATCCGTCGGTCTTTCATAGAATCGATTCCTGTAAATTCAATATCTTAGATAAAGTTTCAAAATTTTATATCATTAAAAAAGGGATAAATAAATGGTATTGTTAATACAATTTTGTGAATATAAGTTCACAGATGTCATGGGATTTTCTAGTATTAAATGAAAATCTTGCTTTTATTTAACGTATCGTGTTTTCAATAAAGCGTACTTAAAAAAAACCAAAAGAATTGCAATTGAGATCATACAGAAAGAAATATAATATTCAATGCCATCCTTTATTATTGTTTCTTTTAAATGTAAATCCAATCTATGTACAGTAGTATTACAAAGTTACAAATGCAATTTTATAGATTGTGCTTGGTGTTTGTAGGAAGTAACGTAAGAGCTACAGGAAGAAATCGTAAATCTTTTAAGGATTCATTTGTTCTGTTTTACATTTGTATATTAGTTTACTAACACACAATCCCTTTTCATTATGACTTTTCTTATGCAGCATTTAAGTCCTTTTTATTCATACGTAGAAGGAAAAGTAAAGAAGATCTAACCTTGAAATAAACTGCACGCGTAACTCCTTAAACATGGCCAGTTTCTGAAATCGTTACAAAAATCGCAATTTGTTAGGCACAAATGGGAAAGAGTTGTCATGTATTAAGTTATCGGAAAATGTTCAATTGGCAAACTTAAAACTGTCGCCAAAACGGTTTCACACACATAAAAGCCCTGTTCATTGATAATTTTCTATGTTTTCTATGTATTGTGTGCGATTTTATCCCATTTACATTTACTCCATATCCTTTCATTTTCTTTCACATACTAAAATTGGATATATTGATTGATTGGTGTTTAACGCTACCTTCAGCACTATTGTGCTATTTCGTTGCGGTCACTTTTTTTTTATTGGAGTAAGCCTTAGTGCCCGGAGAGAACCAGAGACCTTCGGTAGGAAAACTTACAACTCTAGTCAATTGAGATTGGAGTCGAGCAGACCTGCCACTTCTGGGATTCGAACTCACTACCTCAGTGTTGACATGCTAGTGATACAGTAGTTCGACTACTTCGAAACTAGGCCACAAGAGGTCCATTTCTTACATTAGAAAACGCAAAATAAAAACTCTTCAAACATATGTCTTGGTCGTATTTTCGCATTATTTTTTCAAGCGTTTGATATAAAGTTTCGGATATCTAATGCCTCAGTAGCAGCGCAGGTACAAAAGTATACATGTAGGAAGTAAGACTCATGCAAAGGTGATTCGTTTGAATAGGCAGGATGTATAAATAATCAGTTACGTCCAATTTTGTGTGGAATCGGAAGAACGGGCACCCTTTAGAATATTATCAATACAGCTGAAAAATAAATAGATCATTAATCATTTTGCATTTTTCGTCGCATGTGTTTTGTAATATTCCTGTTTGCCAGTGACATTCTATTTGATGCACGCTTTTCTCTGTCCCACAGCTTTCTGTGCCATTGAATATGATCTCGTATGAATATGTTGTCCAGTCCTGATTATTCATGATATGTTTGTCAATGGACATTAAGCAACAAATAATAAATATTTATACCATGTACTAAATGTTTAATTCATTTATTCATGAATGCTTGAACGACCTTTGAAACGCTGCAGAACTTATCTTTCGAGATATTACTGTGTCATTCATCACACAAAGCGAATACGTTTATAAGCTCCATTTACACGATGTTTGTTAGCATGCAGCGCACTGTGCAATATCACCAGATAATAATATTGAACTTATGACAGGAAGATAGTGACATAACACAACCAATGTAGTTTTATCAACCTATGATCAGTTATTCTGACTTTTAAAATATGAATATTGAATCATTTTAAAATGGTTAGATTTCTAAAAATCAGACAGTCAACGCAATTCTTGAAGCCCATTTGCAAGAAAGACAAGTCACATACGTAGTATTTATTTATGATCAAATTTCATTCAGTATTACTAAATGAAGATATTTGTCATGTTGAAATGAAGCTGAACTCGTAAATGGAATCATATCATCCATAGAATATTACATGTAATAATGGTCTCTCAATAATAATTTATTCACCACAATATCTTTTACAAAGGAAAAAGATGAAACGCAAAAAACAAGATTATAATTCCCAGCATTCATTTGTACGTTCAGATAAAACATTATTGCTACTCGTTTCTGATCTAAAAACATGTTGTCAATTAAGTACATAAAGAAGAAAATGATTCAAACTTACCGTGCGGACGATTGACTATCGTCAGTATATAATCTAGATAAATGTATTTTATAAGGTTTTTCCAATACAAAATGTAAAATTAACTTTCATTGGACACAGGAGGTAACAATTATAAAAAAATGTCATAGATCCAATTTCCGTTGTGATATGACGATCGTTTACCTCCCTCAATATCAAAAGAAATGATGACATTGTAATGATAATGTCGATTCTTGGATCTAATTAAAGTATTTTGATCGAAGACATCACAACCAGGACAGTTTTGAAACGAAACAGTTATATCTAAATATATAATTAATGGCGATAGTGTCATCCATGTATCAAATGAATGCGGACTCTGGGGTCAAAATAAGAATAACAGGAGACATCTGTTAATTACATAACGACAACATCAACTGTCAAGATGAAGAACAGGAATAAAAGCCCTGTTCGTTGATAATTTTCTATGTTTTCTATGTAATGTGTGCGATTTTGTCCCATGTACATTTACTCCATATTCTATCTTTTCATTTTCTAACGTAAATTTATTATCTTTGAGAAAGTTTAAATTAAGTTCCGATAATCATGTGTAAAATTGCAAATGAATGATAATCAATGATAATAAAGTTGTATAACATTACCTGAGAATAATGATTTGGCTGCTCATCAAATGTTCGGAAGACTGAAATACGAGATGTCTTTAAAGACCGTTTTTATCAACTGATAGGTTTGTACCACCTGAGACATTAGTTATTTTTGTTATGGTAAACGTCTTGAAAGCAAGTGATGAAACAGAATGTGATGTTTACATAATGTAAGAAAGAAATTAGTGATCAAGTATAAAAAATAGGTTTCCAAACGTAATATGAATAATGAAGACGTCGGGTATACGCCAGTGGCAACAACTCATCGACACAAACGTATGAGTGTTCACCAATAGAACAGAGAAAAATACATCAAAACTATTTTGGACAATTTTAATACTTTTCTCGTCGCTTATAAATCCAATTTTTATATTTTAATTTTCAAGTAGGTGAAATGTTATGTTTTACTTGGTCATTAACACAGATCAGATGTATACAAATTAAACACATCAAGAATAATCAATTGAAAATATCTTCTAATGACTAATTCATATATATTTGTGTTTATTTTGTATTCTTTCTTGACATTATTTTTGCATTCGACAACTTTTGACAGAATATTCAATATAATTTTAAAATAAACATCTGAGGAATCGTGATGAAGAATTTTACTAAACTGAACTATTATTTTTATGGTGATAACCTTATCATTTCATTATTACTGTAATGATAGTTGTGTTCCACTCGTTTTGTCGGTTGATAACGTTTTGTCAGTATTTTTTTTTTACTTCCCAATTTTGAATTTACCTTGGAGTTTAGTATTTTTGTTTTAATTGTTTCATATATTACTAATTTGTGGCAATGTTAAATACTGGTAGGTAACCGATGTACATTTTAAAGGAGCTACCTCATTGTTTATCAAAAATGTATTTCCTCGATTAAGTCAATCATTTATTTTAAAGTTCATTTATAATCTTTTATTTTACTTTTTTTTTTAGAAACTGGATTCTTATGTGAAACTATCGCATACATGTAGAATTTTCCATTTTATAAAATTCCACAGAAATTACTAAACCAAGTTATCTAGGATAGGATAACAATTCTGTGAGGAATTAAGTTTGATAAAATTAATTTTAAGCTTTACTGTATAGCACAATTGATTTAACGAATCTTTTAAAGTATTATAAAATATCAGCCAACAATCTAACACGCTGTCGGTTTTAAAAGTGACGGAAATAACTTCTGCAATGAAACCATTCGATATAGTCACCGAAATATGAAGCTTTATATCTTAAAACTATTAAATGATTAAAAATCTTGTCGTTACATCAGCGAATTATACCAATTTCAGTGGCATGGTTGTCTTTGGTTGATGTATGTCACGGTGTTTGTTTCTCGTTTATTAGTTCTAGCATAAGCCGTTGGTTTTATCTTTTGATTTGTTTCAAATTAAAGGAAGTTGGTTTTATTTTTTGAAATGTGTCACATTTTGACATGCAATAAATTAGTTTACGTGTTTGTATTAAACCTTCATCATGCGCTCTGGAGACATGTTTGAGGAACCAAATACATAAAAATACGGAAGCATACAATAAAAAAAAAGTTTAAATGACTCTAGATTCTCATAACTATACAATACTACTCACAAGAGATGTCAGAGTTTCAACGATCAATCACATATAAAATTTTATCCGGTATCTGTGATGAGTTTATTAATAACAAATTTAACATGATATTAAACATGCATGCACGAAATCAAATAAGTAGGAAGTCCCGCGCTCGTTAAGAGTATTTTTTTGTCATACCAATTATATAGCACTAATCGTGAGGAGTGATACGGTTATTACAGCATGTTTTATCCATGGTATACTTTGAATTATTTAAAACTGCATGTCATTCAAACAATAATCTTGCACAGCTAATTTAACAAATTAGAATGCCGTTATATACGAATAACAGTTAATCAAAATCACTACATGTTTTAAAATTCTTTTTTTGTTGTAGTTTAATCATTTTTAGTTTCAGTTTAATACGTTTTCTTTTTGTTGCTTTTTCCTCTCATGTTTTACACTGTTTTTCGTGTCATCTTGTGTACAAAACAAATTTAACTAACAAAATTTAATATGACAGTCGATCTGACAAACTGAGATGGGTCTCCATTAATTTTTATCTAAGTCGAAAACTCCAATAATCTGTATCTTAGAAATTTCCCTTGTGACTTCCATTATACAATGCATTACGTTATTTGAATGACATGAAGAAGTTTATAAGATATTTTTTTCTTTCTTAATTTCGTGTATAATGATTTTCATGTTGAACTTTATTCGAAATTAAATTAAACAGAACTGGTTATATAATCTTTTAAACCTAATCTTTTTGAAATCAGAAATTTATCTATGTTAGCGAACGATAATAGACGTAAATATGAAAGTTTTCCCACATTCTAATTCGTGCACGGTTAAACATTATTGAATTTTGAACATTAAAGTGAGATACAGTAAGAACGTTCATTAGGTCTTTCCACTTTTCTGTGGAAAGACCTATTCTGATTATTATTATTTTCTTCTTCCGCCATTTTTCTGACGGTGCTGTGGTCTCGCAAGATGTCGCTTAGATTTTTGCATATGATATCGAAAGGTTATTGCGACTTTTGAACTGATCCTGTTTAACTGAACACTTTTATTGGAAGAGTTATCTCCCAAACACTTTTCATGTGTGCATCTCCTTCGCAACCGTAAAGATTACGACAAAATTATTTCACCATTTGCTCGTTATATCCTCAGGATTTGAAGATTAATTTTGACCGAAGCCATCCGAGACTCCATATGATAGTTATTTCCTTATGCATTTGATATAAGTGATATGCATTTGCAGCTGGAAAACCATAGGTGATAGAGACCTAGGGTCTGTTGATTTGAGGTCCTTGGTCCAAAATAAAGAAAATTAGGTCAAGGTCAAAGGTAAACGTCATGTTGTGATTTTTTTAAAATTCAGTTTATATCGCTTCTTTTAGAAAGAGTTATAGATATCCACAAAACAATTTAACCAAACTGTTTGTCGCGACATGTCCTTACTGGAATTTTTTGTCAAAATGGTACGTGTCATTTTTATTGGAGGGTCTATGCTCCTGTTATGATCAAATCAAAACTTCAATCTTTGCAGCTATCATGTTGTAAATTTGACTTATCTCAATTATCAACCAGTCTACCACTACACTCACACCCCTCCCCCTTTTTTCAACTGTTTTTTTTTTTTTTTTTAGTTATCTCATTTCTATGAGAAAAAGAAATCGCTTTTAGTCCCGTACATTTTACTGTTAAATGCTAATCCTTCTTGTGTACAAACTTCTTTCTAAAATAGAAATTCATCCCTACAAAAATTTGCTCCAGTTCATGTATTTTCTGAAATTAATCGATAAACGTTTTGTTAAAATACTATAAAAACAGCATTATTTTTGTGCATGCATTGAATGAAGACTCGTGAACAGACAATATTCTCGTCAGGCGCGGTCCGCTTGATTGAGAAATTAAATTCAATGACGTAGAAATCGCTCTCAAGTTCGTAAATATTACTGAAATCCTACAATCAAATTTCTAAACATGCATTAAAATACAAATCTGTGCTCCCGTAAACATGTGTACGTTAGATGCATGCATGATCCGTCATCAATGACCTGTAAATAATAAAATCAATAGTGATCGTGTTTGTCCGATCAATACACATGTGCTCTATTCAACGGTCTCCCTTAGAAAGATATTAATATACTCCAGACACATATATTTGAATGTCACGTGACTTCAAAACACCATCGCGCGCGCGCGGACCTAAAATTAGAATAAAACATTCCATATCCAAATATAGAAAGTGAAACTTCCAAGACAAAATGTTACTCAGTTTTTTCCTACAAGTTCAAACAAAATGCACACACAAAACATAATAGAAACCATGAAGTACGAGTTCTCGTAGAAAATAGAGAAAATTTTTAAAAAAGAAGATGTAAGGATTTTTATTTATTCCTGAGGCTGTCCGTTTGGAAATAAGTAGGAAGTCCCGCGCTCGTTAAGAGTATTTTTTGTCATACCAATTATATAGCACTAATCGTGAGGAGTGATACGGTTATTACAGCATGTTTTATCCATGGTATACTTTGAATTATTTAAAACTGCATGTCATTCAAACAATAATCTTCCACAGCTAATTTAACAAATTAGAATGCCGTTATATACGAATAACAGTTAATCAAAATCACTACATGTTTTAAAATTCTTTTTTTGTTGTAGTTTAATCATTTTTAGTTTCAGTTTAATACGTTTTCTTTTTGTTGCTTTTTCCTCTCATGTTTTACACTGTTTTTCGTGTCATCTTGTGTACAAAACAAATTTAACTAACAAAATTTAATATGACAGTCGATCTGACAAACTGAGATGGGTCTCCATTAATTTTTATCTAAGTCGAAAACTCCAATAATCTGTATCTTAGAAATTTCCTTGTGACTTCCATTATACAATGCAATACGTTATTTGAATGACATGAAGAAGTTTATAAGATATTTTTTCTTTCTTAATTTCGTGTATAATGATTTTCATGTTGAACTTTATTCGAAATTAAATTAAACAGAACTGGTTATATAATCTTTTAAACCTAATCTTTTTGAAATCAGAAATTTATCTATGTTAGCGAACGATAATAGACGTAAATATGAAAGTTTTCCCACATTCTAATTCGTGCACGGTTAAACATTATTGAATTTTGAACATTAAAGTGAGATACAGTAAGAACGTTCATTAGGTCTTTCCACTTTTCTGTGGAAAGACCTATTGGTTTTCTTCTGATTATTATTATTTTCTTCTTCCGCCACATTTTTTCTGACGGTGCTTTGTGGTCTCGCAAGATGTCGCTTAGATTTTTGCATATGATATCGAAAGGTTATTGCGACTTTTGAACTGATCCTGTTTAACCGAACACTTTTTATTGGAAGAGTTATCTCCCCAAACACTTTTTCATGTGTGCGCATCTCCTTCGCAACCGTAAAAGATTACGACAAAATTATTTCACCAATTTGCTCGTTATATCCTCAGGATTTGAAGATTAATTTTGACCGAAGCCATCCGGAGACTCCATATGATAGTTATTTCCCCTTATGCATTTGATATAAGTGATATGCATTTGCAGCTGGAAAACCATAGGTGATAGAGACCTAGGGTCTGTTGATTTGAGGTCCTTGGTCCAAAATAAAGAAAATTAGGTCAAGGTCAAAGGTAAACGTCATGTTGTGATTTTTTTAAAATTCAGTTTATATCGCTTCTTTTTAGAAAGAGTTATAGATATCCACAAAACAATTTAACCAAACTGTTTGTCGCGACATGTCCTTACTGGAATTTTTTGTCAAAATGGTACGTGTCATTTTTATTGGAGGGTCTATGCTCCTGTTATGATCAAATCAAAACTTCAATCTTTGCAGCTATCATGTTGTAAATTTGACTTATCTCAATTATCAACCAGTCTACCACTACACTCACACCCTCCCCTTTTTCAACTGTTTTTTTTTTTTTTTTTAGTTATCTCATTTCTATGAGAAAAGAAATCGCTTTTAGTCCCGTACATTTTACTGTTAAATGCTAATCCTTCTTGTGTACAAACTTCTTTCTAAAATAGAAATTCATCCCTACAAAAATTTGCTCCAGTTCATGTATTTTCTGAAATTAATCGATAAACGTTTTGTTAAAATACTATAAAAACAGCATTATTTTTGTGTGCATGCATTGAATGAAGACTCGTGAACAGACAATATTCTCGTCAGGCGCGGTCCGCTTGATTGAGAAATTAAATTCAATGACGTAGAAATCGTTCTCAAGTTAGTAAATATTACTGAAATCCTACAATCAAATTTCTAAACATGCATTAAAATACAAATCTGTGCTCCCGTAAACATGTGTACGTAAGATGCATGCATGATCCGTCATCAATGACCTGTAAATAATAAAATCAATAGTGATCGTGTTTGTCCGATCAATACACATGTGCTCTATTCAACGGTCTCCCTTAGAAAGATATTAATATACTCCAGACACATATATTTGAATGTCACGTGACTTCAAAACACCATCGCGCGCGCGCGGACCTAAAATTAGAATAAAACATTCCATATCCAAATATAGAAAGTGAAACTTCCAAGACAAAATGTTACTCAGTTTTTTCCTACAAGTTCAAACAAAATGCACACACAAAACATAATAGAAACCATGAAGTACGAGTTCTCGTAGAAAATAGAGAAAATTTTTAAAAAAGAAGATGTAAGGATTTTTATTTATTCCTGAGGCTGTCCGTTTGGGAGTGCGGGATGTTCAAGTACGCAGCCACATCAATCAATAAAAAAAAATTAATTAATCATGTTTCGGAGGGGAAAGACCGTTTAACAATTGATTTTAAAACAATTGATTTATATTTATTCATGCGATTGTTGTGCAAGGTACAAAAGATGTTCAATATAAGAGAATCCATCAATGCTCTTTGCGCCAAATTGACAAGGTTCTTAGTTCTACCGTGTTACATTGACAATGTTATCATTATTTAGTGAACATATTACAACACGTACTTTTTGATTAAGTATCTCTTTAAAGCCTTGCCATGTCAGTAGTTGAAGCAACTCATATATAAATGTTTTTTAGTTATTTGGAGACCCGGGTGCTAAATGCAGATCTTTGAATGTGTCTGTTTAATTTATTTACAGCGTTTGTAGACTCGGGACGATTTAGAGATTGTATAGACACTTGGCGATTGTTGAAGACTGCATATTTTGTTTTGGTTACTTTTGTCGTTGGGTTGCTATTTCGTGACGCAGTTCCAGGATTTCCTGACTTGCCCTTAAAATAGAAAACAGATGATTAATAGTACCTCTGATGATTTAAACGAAAGCCATTAGTTGTCAATAGGTTGCAATTATTTGTATAATAATAAGTAATGCAATTCCGAGATTAAATTAATGAATCCAAGCCTTTTGATTATATTTAATATTTATGGGTGAAAGAAAATATGAGTTGACAATTATGAACAATATTTAATTAACTTGAAATCCAAAGATTTGCATTCATTAAAACAAACATTGCTTCACGTTTATTACTATCGTTATTATTTTTAAATTTATTTGATAAAAATATGGACTCTTCCTTATTTTAGCGGATTTGTGTGTGCACTTTGGTCGTGATTTAACGTCCAGTGGCAAATTAAATGCATATTCAGGACGGGTTCATGACAATGTGATATTGCTATAGATCCTGCTTTGTACTATACCGACACACTAAGACGGAGTTTTAACGTGCTCGTTCAAAATGTGACAGTGCCCAGGTAAAAATGTCACCCTTACCAGAAACATTATTCCGATTTCGAACCGATCAGTTCTAAATCTCGTGCTTAGCGGAAAAAACAGCAAATAATGACCTCCCGAACTCGAGGCGAGCACACTTCAACGAGATAAATATCTACATTAAGAAGCATTGTTTTGTTTAACATTGAAGTGATGAAAAATGATACATGTAAATGATATAAATCTCAAATAACACCTTTTCTGACTTTTCCAATACATTTCAGGAAATTAATATTTTTCTGAAACAAAATGTAATGTCAGTTAAGGGGGATGAATGAACAAAAAAAATTATCTTAAGTAAGTAATTACTAATCAAAAGTGACACATCGTAAAACTACCCTTGAGTTTGATGATTTTTTACAAGCTTTACTTAGTTCAGCCGTTTGAGAGAAAGATAGTTTTCATGAAACACAAAGATTCAAAGACAAAAGACAAAAGAGTAACTAGAAAATTCTTTACTTTGGTTGCAGATACAAATTGGCGATGGACGGACTGACAGACATGACGTCACTATACATGACTTATGAAAAGTCGATGGCGCTGTGTTGGCACATGTGGGGAAGAATAGTACTTACCCTTCCGGAACAACTGATATCCCCCTTTGGGTATTGGTGGGGTGTGTATTGGTCAGTTTTTTGTTTTTGTGTTCTTATCCTTTTTTTTCGTTTTTTTGTCATGATTTGTCTCTCTTCAAGTTACAAGTTTTAATTCTACCATTTGGTATCTTCCGCTTTTTTCCCCTACTATCATATGTAAGATATCCGCTTCTTTAGAGATAATTGCATCCTCTGAAGACGGAGTTCAAAAATAAAGCTTGTCTCTTACAGCCGATGTCAAATAAAAGTCTTCGATCAGTAATGAAGTAAGTAAATGGTATGATTAATGCCATTCCTTCTGATTGTTAGATTAAGACACAACGACTACAATGTATTAGCAATTCTGTTTAACGATATAATTGCAGTTATACTATCGACCCGTACGAGGACAAAAAGATGGTCAACAAATTAATCCATTACATACACAAACCTATATGTATTGACTGAAACTATGTACACAAATTAATATGTAAGTGTCGATCCGAAGCATTCGTTAACGTGTTTTTTTCCCGTTTATAAACATTGACCGGAATATATTTTTATAATAATGAATATATTTGAAGAGATATAAAATTGTTAAAATTGTCAAAATTGACTCATTTAAATAAAGAATTTTATTTATAGTACAAGAATTGCGTTTGTCATTAAAATATAACTTTCGTGATGACAGAGAAAACTACTTCAAATATCTGCATGCATGTCTACCAAAAGCCTCAAAGATAAAAAAAAAAATACACGCCAAATTATAAATATATGGTGGGGTTCATCTACTTTTTTGCTCTCAATAATTCTTCTTTGATGTTGACATGAAGGCTGTGTATGTTCTTTTCAGTGATTCTGTCGACCTTTATTGGTAGGGATCTTATTTACGTTTACGTGTATAAGCATATAAATAAGAACAAAAGTTGTTATATGTTGGTTTACTCGTCCATCTGCTTTTAATATTCGACGGAACTTTTCGTGAAAATACGAAACAACGGTATTTTTAGCGCAACCTGCTTTTTTTAACACGATTCAAAGAAAAACTAAAAATTACTGATGTTGCTTTTCACTGTTATAAAATTTCGAAATCATTTTAAGCTACGGAATGAGTCTCCTTCATGCATTTCTCTAGTTTCCTTTGTGGGTAGGGTTCAAATTTTATGCCTCGAGCACCATTGAAAAGACATTTATTTTCGGAAAACGCACATCTGGTACAGTAAAATTGGCACCGTTGATGTTATTTCAGGTACAGGTAGTGCACATATACTCGTATTACATAAGGACATTATAGAAGGAAAAAAATATCCGAAAGGCGGAGAGCTAAAGACAAGAAGTTTGGAATAGTTCACAATCACAACAGATCTAGATATTTCGGATAATAGTCTTTAAAATGTCCTTTAAACATCATTTAGAAGTGTTAGATTAGAGCGTCAACAACGTTGATTTTCATTTTTACTATTCGATTGGCGATTATCGAATGTTACCCTTTCTTGTCACCCGCTTATCTTCGATTCAGACGGGGAAAAGGCCGATATTGCTATTGTCATACTAAATGCGTAAATTATCGCTGCTACTGTTTCTAAAGGTTTAAAATAATGCCAGTTGAGCGATTCAGACAAATATATTGGCAATACAACCATGTCTAAAGACTATGTTACCTACAGGTATATTTTGATTGTTCAGTTTGGAGGTTCCTATCTTATTGACAAAAACCTCACAAATGTATTTCCAAAAAAAAATTTTAAACATTTAGCACATAAAAAAAGCTAAATTATAATATTTTATGCAAAATTCCTATTTGTTTGAACATTTGATTGGCTTTGAGCAGTAGAAATACATTCTACTAGCATTAAATATTTGTACGTACAATGTGTGTTTATAAAATCTTTTGATTATTTTGTTCAACACATGCAATTGAAAGCATATTCATACATTCGGCTTGATGTCTTTTTACACATTTATTCAAATGTCATCCTAGTATGTCTAACACGTTATATATGTTGCACTTTGTAAATACAGCTGTTTCATAAACCACACTTCTTTTGGAGAGATATATAATATTCATAGATATTTTGTTTTGTTTACGTACTGGTTCCCAGATATATTCTCTATGTTTCAACTCATAGAGACATAACTTGGTAATGTTACCAGTATAAATGCACATGGTAGGCGGTGGAATTGAATTCTTTAGTAGAACATAAAGTGAAAGGAGGGGTAGTGCAGAATATTAGTATAGGTTTAAACTCTTAGAAGTTCGGGCACATAAATGTTGAAAATATGCCACACAGCCCTATGTTTTGACCTTTGAATAAAAAAGTAGTGCATATCAACTTTCCATTCTGGGATATAACTTTTTACGAAACTTCATAGTAAAAGTGGCACAGTTTTAGCCGTAAAGGGAGTTCCTATGGGAAATTGCATTGTCTATATTTACAGAAATGCAACCTATAGAGATAACACTGAGATACATCTTACAAGTAGACGCCAAAATAGCATCGTATCTCTTTGATACCAGTTTCATGAGATATGAATTTCGATGCATTCTTAAATTATAAAAAAAATAAAATTTGATTTGGACCAATGAGGTTGTCCTTACACGAAAAGTATTAACCTAAAGTAAATATTTGCACACTTTAGAAAACTTTTCTTTCCACATAATTTTGCTATATACACTCGAGGTATTAAATCTGTATTTTAATATGTCTGGGTTATAATGTGATTTTGTCTCGATAATATCTTTTCCATTATTCAAGAATCCTCTGGTGGTCACTAGCAACAGAAAGTTGGCAAATGTCTTTTACAAGACAGTCGAAATTCCCATCAATAATACATTTATAGTTATAAAGGTTATTTAAAGGAGTGTATTGATGTATTAACTTGCCCGACTCGCACACAAGGAGGACAGTTGTACGTGAAAGGCCTAGTTAACACTCCGTAAATATAATTTTGAAAAATATAACTCCTTATCAATGCACTGAAAATTTTCATCAACATCGAACAGTACTGTTTCTGTGAAATAGGAATTCAGAAAGTCCCGTATAACGGGATTTGATTGCCAAAACGCTAACCAATGAATTAAGACTTTAACATGCAAGTCTGTCATGCAAGAATATTTGCAATACAGTTCGTGGTTTATTTGTCAACTTCACTTTTAGTCCTGAATTTTAATAATTGTACACGAATTAATCAGTAAATTTTGTGAATTTCGTTTTCTATGCTAAATTAATCTACAGTTACTACCATGTAAAATTAGCTAAAAATTAATTGCAATGTTTAGTTTCGTGAATTTATTACATGTACGATGTCTCATCTTACTAATAGTTTTCTATTAATCTTGATTTATTACATGGCACATTTAAATTTTTTCTTGTAGACGAGTTAACGCAATCATATGGCATAACTGTATGCATTTGGTAGATTGAAAAAAAGATACTAAGTATCTGGTAAAAAAAATTTAAGAAATCAATGTACAGACTTTTCCATGAATCTGTATTACTTTCATTTTCCCTGTATTTATATCATTTTCAGAGTCAATATCAAATTGTTCTTGCAACATGATATTTAACAGTGTTGGATTTAGATGTGAAACAGAGACTGAACCGGATTCTGACAACGAACTTCTTATACTTAATAATACAAACAATAAAAAAATATAAAAGTTACAAGACAGTTTCAATCGTTTCATAATAGCATATTGGCGTTTTTAATATTTTGCCAGAGATAAAGACCATTATGATACAACTTCTTAAATTAGAAGCAAATAACATGAAAGAGAAAAAAACATAAATACAAAGAGACTGAATCTGCTTGTTTCAACAGCTTTGTATGTAATAAGTATCTCTGTAATAGTATTGATTCAATAAAACTGTACTAAAATGTTTTAAATTATTCAGACCATTACAAAAAAAAAAACTCTAGACATTATAACACTTACAAAACACACTCGGGATTCACAAGTATCATAATGCTATTTGATGGATGTGTTTGAGAAACACATGGCAAGAAAAAAGTTCAAATGTCTTGTTTATTCATATAGATTACACATAGGTAAAATTATAACTGCATTAACATTTTAGTAAATACTCCACTGTGATTTCGTACAAAAATTCAAAAGAGTTTGCGCTAGAATTTAACAAATTTCAAAATATAAAAAAGAGAACATGAAAGAAGGAAGTATGATAAGAGCCATTAATTGGCCCGTGAAATTGGTAATATAGTTATCTTGTTAAAGCCTTTCAAAATTATGTTATTTATATTAATAAAAGAACAGGTTTATATTATCTGGACACATTAGTGCAGAAAGGTCTCTAGTAATGTCACAATGACGCTATAAACATGTCTTAATTTACAAATTTGACTTAAAATGGTAATTTCACGCACAGTTTTAGGTTAAAATATATACATGTATAAGCAACAGATTTAACTAAAGGGTATTTAACACACATTACAATGTAACATCTTTAACAAATACATTTTGTGGCAAAACATATTTTTTGTAAAGCTATTGCTCATATCTAAATATAAATGGCAGGATCTCAAAATGAGTCTTCTTTCATTTTGGTAGTTTTAGCTATTTTGCAATAAATGTAAGAAGTTTGAAGCCCTTTTGCCTATATGTAAGACAAATATATATATATATATATACTGATGCCCTATGATCATCTGAAGGATGTAGATTTACAAAAGTATTTATGTTTTAAATTCTAGGGGCAAAAAAATAAGCCTTATCGTACATAACTTTTCCAAATTTGGATGGTTATATTTATTTTTCACTTGCTTTTATTTATGGCGCCTGATGTCTCAATGCAAATATCACATCTATCTGTTTCTCAAAACTCGTATCGTAAATTTGCTAATGCCAATGTCATAACATCCATTAGCATATATTACGCTTATATCATCAGTTAATTGTCCAGGACAACTAGACTTATCAACAAGAGGTACCAAAGAGACTGAACCGCTCAGTTGACAGACATATATATAATTTTTTTTAACAAAAAACAGGAATAATAAATATTATCAGAACTCTCCTTTCAGTTTTAAAAGATTTGTATTGTTAATCATTTTTGCTGTTGAGAGTTTCTATCTTTCCAACAAAAAGTTTCAAAATGAAAAAGATGAAAGCTAAAATTTGTAAAAACAAATCAACGTAAGGGCAGTAACTCCTATAAAAAGTGGAGTAATTGTTTCAGTTTATCAGCTTTTTTTAACGTTTATCCAATTTAAGGATTTTACCTAATGAATATAAGAGACAAACTTTGAGCAGCAAAAATGCTCAGCAACACAAGATCTACAAATTGGTCAAAACGAATAAAATAGTCAATCGACTCCTTTCATGAGTAGTCACTCCTTAATCACAATTTTAGTCAATAAAAAAAAAAAAAAAAAAAAAAATCTGTTATGAGAAGACATAATGTTGGTCCAGCTAAAAGACAATATTTTGACCCATTGTTTCCATCCAACACAAATATTCTTACAGCTTTGTATCAATTCAATTCAATTCAAATCTGTATTGCCATTACACAATACAGTTATAGCATGTGACACAACATAACAAAATAAAAATAAACAATATTAACAAGATCATTAATATACATAACGAAAGTAAATGGTATGTAAAAATGTCGGTAAGCGATACAGTCTATTTGGAACTTTTAGTCATGATCGTCTATTAGTCCGAGTATTGTTTTTCCTAACTTGAATTTTAATTTTTAATGCGGTTAATAAGCCATTTACAGATATATAAAAAGTAGTAGAGAGTACTGAAAAAATGTCTGACCCGTCCATCAGGCGTTAAGTGTAAATTCAAAACATGGAATTATAAACTTGTCAATGGTCGTCGTTAGTGTTGTTTAGCGGAAATCTGTTATCGTCACTATTTAAGTTATTCACAGATTATCTAGATTCGGAGCAAATTTAAAGCTTGATATATGGTATAGACGCTTGGCTATTGTTGTTGATCGTATATATAAATACGAAGATGTGGTATGAGTGCCAATGAGACAACTCTTCATCCAAGTCACAATGTATAAAAGGTAAACAATTATAGATCAAAGTACGGCCTTCAACACGAAACCTTGTATGTTCGTATGTACATGTCTTTCTGGTTTCATTGTTGCAATCAAAATGACATACCCCCAAGGGTGACTGGGGAATAGAAGTATGGTCACCATTGGTCTTCCTCCGACCGGCAGTAAAACCCTTGCTAAAGTGGGGCGTCCGTTTAACTGTGCGGGATGTACAAATTTGCAGCCACGTCCGGTCAGAATGGGGACGTTAAATCCGATGCCTCGTGTAAAGAGATTGCCACGCTCTTTGCACGTTAAGAACCCTTGCAACAACTCTTTGAGGGGTCCGTAGGTGACCTGTTGCAAGGCTAAATTTCTGTCCCTATCCAATATACCCTCATTTCCCGTGGCAGTCTAAATTTCTCCGACCTTAATCCCGGATGCCCCTATTACAGAACCTACCTATTGTATTTATTGTTAATTTGTTCTCGTCCTGAATATGCATGAAATATTTGCCACTGGACGTTAAGCAACCAACAATCAATCAATCAATCAAAATGACGTATACCCTACAACTCCTTTTATGCATATCTGTAGATATATGCATATTATAAAAAACTAAGACATTTCTATAAATGCACCTGTGATCCTTATAATTCGCAGTAATGTTTAGATACAAGTACTGTACCATTATCCCCGAACTTCATTTAATTTTCGATGATTTAAACAATTACGTAACTATGAAATGATAATGTATTCATCAAGATATTACATGAAACCTTAGGGACAATTCCACTAAATACTGGACAAATTGTTACATCTATATATCTCTTTATACATCTAATATTAATTACCAATCTTAGTTTATGACATTATTTGCCAAAACCAATTTTATGTAAGCATGAAATAAGGTGATAAAGAATTATCAAATGACATTGATAATTCATTATTCAATACTACAGAATATACCTTAGTGGTATCTGTTATATACAACAGAAACAGTAAAATTCCATAGAGAATGCACAGCCTAATTTCTGTCGCTATTACAAATTTATTAATAATGACTGTTGTCAAAGACTGCAAAGAAAAAAACTCTCACTATGTACCATTGTAGCCATATAATATTACATAATCTAGAATATTTTTCAAATAGACTTGGTAAAAGAAAATGGCAGCAGCGTCAAGGATTTTATGTGTTTCAGTCTTTTTAATCCCACCTTCAAAAAAAGAGGAAAAACATTCCATTTAAAAAACGATAAAAGACACATTTTCAGCCGATGATAATGAAGTTATTTATTCGAAGATTAGATGTCTCTTAACATGATGTTGTTAATTTAAAAATAAATACCATTGTTTCATTTGCGTGTATTTTTAATTGTTTATTCATTATTAACTGATCAGAAATGGTTTTAATTCATCTGATCTGAAGCTAGTAATTAGCGAGGACTTCGTTATTAGACAATTTTTGAACCTTTCCCCTTCTAGTCTGTTAAAGTACGTTAATTAAGTGTTATTAAATCACAAACAATCATCTCGACCAAACCCCTTTTCTTCCATTACACTTTAATTAAAAGAAGGAATATCACAATGCATAAATTTTCGGAGTGTCTGGACCGTACCGGAAATAGAAATAAAGTCTATAAAAGCTATATATGTTTTTTTTTTTTTTTTTTTTGAAGTACATTGACTGACATTTGGAATATCTAACAATCACTATCATCCCGCTGTAAAATAAATATTGTTTTGTTCGGTAACGAATGTGGAAATTACATAATATAATGAACTTTCAAATACAACGGATGAGTTCATCAATTAATGAAAGGAAATTGACGTAGTTCTAATTTCACATTTAAATCAACACACTTTTTATATGCGATATATCACCAGACAGTTTTAATAACTTGCTTTAAAATAATTGAACATTTATGTCGTGATTTTATTAATGACTTTCATATATATAACACTCATATTATACTCGCATCCTGACCCAATCTAATACTTCGTCAAGAAGTGAGCCAGGACCCCAGGCTAGTTCAAACTCTTTAAAAAAATCCTATTAAACTGTAATTTTTTCTCATTTCATATTAACGCTATTCAAACAAAACAAAGTAAGATTAAACACATTAAGAAGATACTGATGGGACAACCAAAAACCAAAAGTCGAACAAAGACAGACAAGACCATTGTCAAAAGAAAGATATATACGAGAAAAGATACAACGTTAATGATCCACATAAAACCACACTGAAAAATAAATGTTTTGTAACACGAACACCACAAGAAAAGCCGTTATAATGTAGATACGTCGCTTGAAGTCAAACCCACCGAACCATCGCACTTTAAACGTGTACAGAGTAACCATCACATTTAAGCACTCGAGATGACCTCTGGTTTTTAGTGGGTTTCTAGTTGCTAAGACGTTAGTTTTCTTTGTTGTGTTTTGTGTACTGTTGCTCGTCTTTTCGTCGTTTTTCGTGTTTTGTAACTATCATTTCATTTTATGGTTTTAAAATGTCCATCGATGACTATTAATTACACAATTAAACATATTATCGAGGGTAACTCTTGACTTTATCAAAAGTTAAACTTAAGCTGATATGTTCAGACCCTCATTCTGATCCTATTAAGAAAATATTTTCCATGTTTGCAATTGTTTAATATCGAGCGTACTCGATTATAAGGTTATTCCAAAACTATACGCCAAGTACACTACAATGATTATCATACGATTTTGATTTTATGTTAATTCAGTTATTGTTTTCCATTTAAAGAAAAGGATTCTGTAAATGAATCCCGGCAATTTTCAAATTCTAAAGAACCATCGAATAAACGCCACCTCTGTGCATAGCAAGTAATAAAAAAACGCAGTCACTTCTTTACTACTGCAATGTAAAATAGAAAAAAAAAATAAATGTCGAAAAACTGAGTTATGTACTGGCAAAAAATTTCTGGATACCCATCACACTTCGAAATTGATATTGGACATAAGTATTTGAACTTGCGCAAATGACTAATGGGCGTCATTGGCATACTAATTCTTCAAAGTTCTAAATTATAAGTTAGAAGGCTTGAGTCCATTATTGAAAATTTCTCTTTCAATATTGTACAAACTTTTTAAGAAGGTTGGTTTTGAATTCTTGAAGATTTCCTCCTTAGATCATGTTTAAAGAAAAGAAGAGAAGCGGAATAGTTTTGATGAAAGTTGCTTCAGGTTAATTGATTAAATATGATGTCTGTATAACGTAAGATGAACTCAAGAAACAATATGCAATCTGACAACACATAAACATTTTAATTATCAATGAAGGCACCAGATGCTCTTCATTCTGTAGCGAAATACCATAGCCTTAAAATCGACTCTGTAAAAATAAAATTATAGAAACTAAGATGTAAATCTTCAAAGAAAAATTATAAACGCAGCGAAATTGACACTTGCTCTGACATGTCTGACAAATGAAAAAATAAACCGATAGCTTAATTGAAATACAACGTTTTGTCGGTTTTCAATATTCTGTAGGACAATTCATATACAGCACTAAATATGATCCACTATTCCAAACGAAACGAACACGGCTTGAAACCTAAATACCATCATCTATTTATTTACCGCTTTTACGTCTTATCTGAAGGAAAATAAGAACCAGGAAAACGATTGTCAATATATTTTTAACTGAATTAGGATCTGGAAAATTTCTGTTCGTATGTTGCAATACATCTGAATTAAAACAGTGTGGGTTTCTCCGGATTCGAACTTAGCACCTCAGATTTGTTTACTTTATATTTTCGACTGCGTGACGGTTGCTTATTTCTAATTAAATAAACAGAGGACTTTTAATTAGCTTAAACTTAAAAATGTCTTGAGATTTTAAACGCAATATTATATTTTCAATAGGGTTATCAGTAAAAAAAACCTGTAACGATACTTCGTTTCATCCTGACCGAGTAAGACAATTGTACAAAAGTCATGATGTCATCGAGGTTATCCACAAATCTGAGAAATGATTTAAAAGCAATTTCCAATAGTCTGTACATGTAGATAAATGACATACAGTCCAAACGGAACCTCTGCACCATACTCGCCAATGAGATTTCCCATTAGGCAAAACTATATCGTAAAACGAGATCGGAGATTTCAATACAAGTTTATAACATTTTCGCTGTCGTGGCAATAGTTCACACAAGTTTCAATTTAGCTGATCAAACAAAATAAAAAAAAAAAAAAAAAAAAAAATAAAAAAAATAAATGTATCAATGTTTTTTTTTTTTGTTTAATTGCACACGACACAATCTTTTCATTTTTGTATTATTCAATAGTTTCACGCTATTACATTGAATTAAAGTTTGTATTTTCTTTAAGAATGGTATCCCGACAACATACACGTTTTACATTAACACCTCGTGCTATTTAACCAATATACTATTTTCATATTACCGACTTTTGACACCGGAATACATAATTTTTCGACAAGTTACCTAACTCTGTAGTAGGATATTCTGGTACTTAGTCAAGTAAGAGTAGCTTAAACAGGTAAAATCAATCTTCAATCGGTTCAATTTAGGGGAACTTTACCTGTTTTCCGATGACACAGTCGTGTAAGGAAACCATTAAACACTAGTTTCCCCCAAATTGCACAGATAATAAGCTTGAATTTTACTTCTTTTAGTTGCTCTTACTTGACAGAGTACCAGAATGTCCTACATCAGAGAAGGTAACCTGTCGAACTTGTACCAGAATGTCTTACATTAGAGAAGGTAACCTGTCAAAAAACTATGTTCGCCTGAGTCAAAAGAAAATAGTCTGTTGCCCATATACATCTGTATGAAAGAAGGAGACGTCAGGTAAACATCAATGAGACAAAAATCTAACAACACAAAAACATAAAAAATACATCTAGATATATAATATTTGTTCAGCTTCAGCCTTTACAATCTTTTAACAATGCATTTACAAATCTAGGTAATTATTTTTAGGACGTTTTCCGATTTTTGATTAACCCAAAAGAGCAAAGAATTTTAAAATATTTAATTAAATCGGGTTAAAATGAGAATAGGCGAGATGAAAATGAGCGTAGTCCTCAATGACTAACGATTCTCGTATGGTTAAAACTGGATGCAATCATGCTAATTCTATATTGATTAAAATTTAACAAATGTATATTTCTTTCCCTTGATGCGTAGAAAGTAATTACGAACTGGGAATTGTAATTAAGATTAAACTTTGGTTCACTAATCCGCATTTTCAATTTCATGAGTGTAATATAATTATAAGCTTCCGTTTTTTCGTTCAAGAGAAATGTTTAGATGATAAATGTCAAATTGGCTTTAATAGGGTATATTCTAAAACAACGGTGTATTCAATTCAAAACCTAATATTCAAGAAGAAACATGTGGTTTGAATGTTTAACTATTTATTTCTGTTTTTTATTTGCAAAAGAATGTTTATATTTTGCTGCAGTTTAAGCAACTAATAATGAAACATGCCAAGCGAAATATCTGATTTTCCAGGTACGGATTTTAATTCAATCGCAGGAAATTAACATGACTTGTACCGTGTAAATATTTGCTTATCAAAAGCTTTAATAAGTCTTATATATTTGATTTATTGCTACATCTTTCACTTGAATTCACATTCGTTTTAAATGTTGCTTAATTGGTATATGAACGTGATGCCATGTTTCATGGGAAATGTTCGTATATTACAAATCCATTATTTTAACTGTTCTGACGTATTTTTATGGCGATGATGGATGTTTTGTAATGCAAATTGATGTTTACTTAGTAATTTCAACTTGTAATACATGCAATATTAATTCCCTGGATTAAGCAAGTGGAATACCTTTATATAGGTTAGTTTCGTTCACCTTGCGCGATCATCATACAATGAATATATATATAATGTTTAAAATTGATCTTTAGGATAACATTTTCTCAAACTCTTAGCCGATTAAAAGGTAAACTAACAAAAATACCGATCTCTAAGGGATATTCAAAACGGAAAGTCCTTAATAAAATGGCAACTCAAAACCTCAAACACATCAAACAAATGGAAAACAATTGTCATATTCCTGGCTTGGTACAGGCATTTCCTTTTTTCCCAAAGCCTTTCAGGAATTTTAAGCGAACTTTTGATTTAACTGAATTTTCAATAATTCTGGTCAAAACTTGATAATGACTCACTCACATCAAGTTTTCTTGCGTATAGTGACATGACAAAAACTTGCAACAATGCCAGGATGGACAAGATCTTTTTGATAACTTTAGGGCACAAGACACTCTCTGTTAAGCTTTAAAACGAACGTTTGAGATAAAAAAAAAAAAAAAAAAAAATAAGAAAGAAAAGTAATATGTCTTTGAATAGAACGTTTGAAAACATAACTAAAATGCACCCAAAATGAATAATCTTCTCAAGTATACTTTGATTGAAAGTTGTAGATTCAGTTTATACAATTGAAAAATCTACCATGTAACGGCGTCATGTCAGAAGTGAAGTCGTGTTTATCGGTGGGGTGGTACAGTTAAGGGACAGACAAGCAACGGTATTATATGTTACCTCACATTTTACCCTTAAGGTTTTTCTTGAGTATAGACATGTGGTTGTCTGATGTTTTCCAGTCAAGAAAATAACTCGCGTTAATGGGGGTATGTGTAAGGATGAGGAATTTAATGTTTAAACACGAAGTCACATTTGAGTGGAAAGGAATTGTTATATCTGATATCCTTTTGACAGTTCTCTGAGAAGTAAGATGACATATCATGTGTGGTAGAACCTCATAAGGGGTAATTTAATGCTGCAAAGCGTGGTTTCATCCTCTATTGGCATGTAAATAATATATTTGCCACTGTTTGAAACAGCAGTTACTAGTTGCATTTATTTTTGAGGAAAAATTGCCTTAACGTTTGATAGCATCAGGAACAATAACTGGCAAAACGCAATATAATATTGATATTAAGAGTCGATTTTCAATCCGCTATTGTGTGATACATTTTCACTTGATATTGCTTATCAAAACATAATTTAAAGGAATAACTCAACGAGTGTCTCAATTGGAGCAGGATCTGCTCACTCTACGGGGCAAGGCGCACCTGATATCTCCCTCGATTTCTGTTGGTGTTCTAGCTGTTCAGTCTTTAGTTGTCTATGTTATGTTTTGTGTACTGTTGTTTGTCTTTTCGTCGTTTTTTCGTATTTTGCCATGATAAACTCAGTTTGCTTTCGACTTATGAGTTTGAATATCCCATTGGTATCTTTCGCCTCTCTTTGACACTTTAGCTCTTGAAAGTGGCAAAAGTTTCATTCATTTATACTAGGACCACAAAAATCAACAATAAATCCATCCAGTTGGTAGCATCTTGCCCCATTCGGACTGGACGTGGTTGCAAAAATATCTATCCAGCACGGGCGAACTGGTTACTGGAAGTTTTTTCCAATTAACTTGATTTGATTTCAAAATCATGCCAGAAGTTATTTCATTTTTTTTATGTAAAAACAGTCATACAAATTAACGTTATAGTCCAAACTTCAACCATTTGAACTGTTAAATAAATGATCGTACATGTCATCATTTGTCCGGATTTCAACAATATGACGGTTAATTGACGTTTTCTTTTAAGGGCTGAATTTACTGACGAATATCCTAAGTCTTTTACCCAATTATATATATTAATTTGGCCTTTAACGCTCTTCGTTTGGCATTAGTCAGGAAATTATATTTATTTGACCATCGCAATAAAAGAATTCCAAAAAGACCATAAAAAAAAAATTAGGAGATGAGAGTATTGTTAAAAAGACATTTTGCCTTACATATGTAAAACAGGTCATCTACAGGCCCTTCAAAATATTGTTGCAAAGGTTATTTTATTAAGTGTAGGTTTGACACTACCCACACTATAAAATGTAGGAATCAGTTTAACGTCTCCATTCCTTACAGATGTGGCTGGGTATTTATAGATCCAACGTACCATGTGAATAACTGTCGAACGTGAAATCAACTTTGCATTAATATCATTGCTAAGTAAACATTTACGTTAAATTCGTGTTCTTCTGTTTTAGTATTTTTTTAATTCAGCTACTAATTTTCGTAAAAAAAAATGCACAGCTGAAATAAGTTACCATAAACGGATACATATTTTAGAATTGAAAATTGTTTACCCATGAGGTCGTGTATATATCACTAATGTTGCATTTCCATCAACAACTTGTGATCGTTCGATTGTTGTTAGTAGTTTACTTAACGTCCAGTGGCATATATTTTATGCATATTTGGGACTAATGCAAATTCCACAAAGTAGATTGATCGAGATAAAGGGTTAAGAAAGACGGCATTGTCAAAGACATTTAGCCTTAGAACAGGTATTCTGCAGACCCCTCATAAAATTGTCTCAACTGTTATTTAACTTAGGGGGTGTGACACTCTACCCATACGAGGCATCATTTTAACGTCCCATTTCGTAGCAGATGTGGCTGCGTATTTATACATCCAAAGTGTCATGTGAGTAATAGTCGAACGGGATATAAACTTGTCATGATAATATTGCTAAGTATACATGTACGTTAAATTCATTTTCTTCTGTTAGTATTTACAAATAGTTCTCATACATGTATTTATTAAAAATTAATGATATGTTGGTACTTATTATTTAAAAAAAACATGATAAAAGTAAAAACATAGTTTATGGCCGCCAACATAGTTTTAGCGATTCTAATTTCAATTCAATTGAATAAAATAATTGTGAGTTAACGAAGTATAAAAAGTAACCGTACTTACTTTGATTTCCCTGAATAGAACTCTTCTACAATAATTAACTCAAACTATATCCAATATCATACATCTGCGCAAAAATCTCAATGCTTTTTAGGAAATATCTGTTTCTGTTGTCATTGAAAGTAAAATTTAATCTATGAAATTTACGCTATATAATTACACGACTAGAATACATAAAATTCATCAATATCTTTAAAGAGAATGGTACAGATCAATGATGTTAAAATATATCAATAAAACTGATTAATTGTGTTTGTCTCAGGTGGACTGGGAATCAGCTGAATGGAAGTATGCTAGTCAAGTGGTCATTGTCTTTTAATGACAAGCCCTGCTGTGTAAACATAAGAATATATTTTCAATGGGATTGATTTCAAGCGTATACTTGTTATCATAGCAATTCTATAAATAAAAATTCCAAAGACTTTAATTTTCTTTTATAACTGGTTGTTTAAGAACTTTGTGTCAATGGTTATTGAAATGGTGATGTATTATTTGCTCAATATTATATTCAATATTTTCTTTATTGATATTGATTTGTATCTGCTTAATGTCCAGTGGTAATTATCACATGTGATTTCAGGACGATATTCATCATAACAATTGTCATATGAATATTATTTTGTCAAATTATTATTGTGCTCACTGACAATGTTATAGTCTATATGACGTCACGCCAGTGCCATCTAGACACAATGTTACAATGTTACGGCCAAAACCATTTTCATTCTAACTTCTAAATATTTACGTGGTAGGCTAAGCAGAGAATCTCTGACTACCTACTTTGAACTATTAATTGCTTTAACCGGGATAGATATATAACACATTACTTCCCAAATATTACATGCGAAGCGGTCACTCTCGTTGTCTTTCGAAATATGTTTTCATCAGTTTATACTATTGACCGACGCCAATTTTAATACACATGTTACAACAAATTTCTAGAATACATTCATCAGGTTCGCTCGAAACAATAAGTTTTGGGAACCAAATACACATATCTGTCAAAATCAATGTCGGAAAGAAAAAAACTGCCACCGATCGTTTCTCTGTATTAACATGCTTTAACTATAAAAATGAAAATGAGAATCGTAAGCGATTGTAAACGCTTAATTCTTTGTTTTAGTATTAAGGTTTTTTATGAATAAAATATATGTTGTTATACAAGATCTCAAAGAAAGTCAAGGAAATCGCTAAAGTCAATTAAAAGCCCTGCCAAGTCCGGTCTGTGTTTTTGTTAGATGTTTTTTTTCTGCTTTGTATCAATCTGATGAGTTAAGCATTTTTATAGTTTGTTCTTATGCTGTACTGTACATCACTCTGTCCCAGGTTAGGGAAGGGTTGGCGCCTTCAAACATTTTTATCCTGGCCTTATTCTATGAGCGCCTGTCCCAAGTCAAGAGCCTGTAGTTCAGTAGTTGTCGTTGGTTCATGTCTGTCATATATGTTTTTCGTAAATTGTTTTGATATGAATTAGGCCATTAGTTTTTCTCAATTGAATTGTTTCATATTTTTCATGTTGGTGCCTTTTATAGCCGACTATACGGTATGGAGTTTTCTCATTGTTGAAGGCCGTACGGTTGCCAATAGTTGCTTACATCCACTTCATTTGAACTGTTGTGGATAGTTGTCTCATTGTCAATCATACCACACATCCTTATGTTTATACAAAGCACTTAACTGGTAAAAGAAACTTTATAATGTTGGTACTACAGGTATAAAAAAGGCAGCAACACAACATTGAGAAATACAGTTTAAATGAATTCTTGCAGTTACTGTAACCAGTCTCAAATCCATTAATTACAAACATCAGAAATGATTATTTATCCGACAAAATATCAAAAATAAAGATTTAACATCAGTATAACAATATTTAACATTTATCCACATTTAAAGAGAATGAAGGATAGATAACAAATTGAAGTACATTTTTAACTTGTAAGATTTATAATTAATATTACCATCAAGATTAAGCGTGCTGTGAAATTTTTTTTTTTAAATTCCTGCATGTAGTATGAAACTGGCAAATGAATCATTAAATTCATAATCATAATTAGTGTTGATAATAAATGCCCTCTGCCTTCGAAATTTACTTAAACAATGGTGTTTCGTAAACAGTAAGGGAAGCAATTTGAGTTATGAGCTGCACATGTTGAAAGCGCATTGCGAAGTACTGGACATTTTTGTTTTTTTCAAAAGTAAAATCCAGCAAAAACTACATTTACGACTTTATTCATTATTTTTAATCATATGCTAGTGTTATTAGTTAAACATGTTTAAGGAATTAACGACGAAAGTTATACACAGTTGTATCTGTGATATAAGGGGCATATCGCGATACCAATCGCTTTGCAAAACCTCCTTAAAAAATGTTTTGAAGCTAATCAAAGCAAAATCTAATATCACTACTTCAATAATTATTTCAATGTCCTTTTATCGTATTTATGTAGTTTGATAAATGTTAAAATAAAAGAATAAACGACCACAAAAGAAAGAATTACACTCAGTTTGATCAAAAGACTATTTTGTTACCTAGGAAAACTTCTCTGGGAAAAGATTATGTAGATTAAAGAAATAATATCCGTCAACGGTGACAAATTGACCATTGTATGAACGTAGTTTGGGTACTGAAATAATTGCATGGTATACATAAACAGAAAATACAATTACTCCTTCTAAATTAAGTTAGGATAAGAATACGTGTTATATTACATGTAAATACTATATTGATAGCTGCACCTGTTGCTTGAAAAACATATTTAGATGTTTAATTTTGACAATTCTTGGCCTCTGCTACTGAGGTTTCCTTGAAAAGTGATGTTTCGTATTGTCATTTGAAAATTTAGCAGCTGTAATTTATGATTTATGACTGTTACAGCAAAGGAACAAATCTGCGATATCAGCAGCTCAACGGAATACCCATCGCATTACGCAGAAGATGTTATTAATATATTTGCTATTAAAAATTAAAAAAGTTACTTCTTGTTTTTAAGGTTTTTTTATCACAGAAAAAAAAAGAATTATCGACCACAATAATAGAGTTGCACTCAGACTAAGCAAAGACAATTGCGTTGCATCGGAAAAGTTCTCTGATAATATTATGTGGATGAAAGAAATAAGATCTGCCAATGGTAACAAATTGACCCTTAGATGAACGTAGTGTGGGTGCTGAAATTATAAATTACATGGTATCTATAAATACCAAATACAATTACCACATCTAGATTAAGTTAGGACAGGAAGACGTATCAAATTAATATATTGCTTGCTGCACCTGTTGCTTAGCTTTTCAGATGTGCTCGAGGACAAAAAAAATATGATTACTTCTATTAGAATATTAGAAAACTCGTATACATAGTAAATATATGATAGTATTAGATGCATATTATATTGCGGGGACATCGATGACCGAAGTAGATCATCTACAAATATATATATATATGTACTACTAGCCTGCCATTAATGAAGTTGTCAGTAAGAACACCGCTCGGTGAGAGGTGCATTTGACTCCGATCCGGTGATTCTCTCCAGCTTCCTTCATCGATAAAAACTGGCAGCCATGATGTTGGTTAGAGTGATAAAACGGGCATTAAACACTAACTTACAAACCTATACTACTGCACTTGTTCCAGTATACTTCTTTATACTTCATGTAAATCAGTTGGATGTGTACGGATTAATATTTTAGTCTAGAAAAATATGGTGTATTAATTTGTTAAACTTGCTTCATGTAACTTCGAGTACTCTTACTCGGTACCTATTTTTTGTAGCTTCGTGCTAATCTAGTGATTCAAACCTTTGGAAACTGGTTTTTACAAATCGTTCATTGTTCATGTGCCTTACCTAAGTCAGGAGCCTGCAATTCAGAGGCTGTCTTTGGTTTCTGTCTCCCAAAATTGTTTATCATTCATTGCTTTGTACATAAATCAGGCCGTTGGTTTTCCCGTTTGAATTATTTAATATTTTGAGGATGAAGAATGCATTAAGTATTATGTAGATAGATATAAGAAGATGTGGTATGAGTGCCAATGAGACAACTATCCATCCAAGTCACAATGTGTTAAAAGTAAACAATTATAGGTCAAAGTACGACCTTCAATACGGAGCCTTTGCTCACATCGAACAGCAAGTTATAAAGATCCCCAAAAAGACTAGTGGAAAACAATTCAAACAGGAAAACCAACGGTCTAATCTATATAACAAATGACAACCACTGAAGAACACTCCTGACTTAGGACAGGTGCATACAAATGCAGCGAGTTTAAACGTTTTAACAGGGCCAACCTTCGCCCTAACCTGAACGCATCCCTAGGCTTTTATAGCTTACTATACGGCATGGGTTTTGCTAATTGCCGAAAGCCGTTTTAATCCTTATCCTTTGATCTATAATCTCATATTAGTTATATACCTATAGAAAATGGATAGCATACTTGTACAGCTGCAGTTTATTATGCAACTTACACTATCATATAGTTCTTGTATGATAGTTTGTGAGTTAATCGGCTCAGACTACAAATAAATAACCTCTACAAATGTGTTTATTCCTTTAATATTAAAATCTTGATTTCTAACTACATAAGACGTAGAGCCAGAAATGCTTTGGATTTTAATGTACACGACACATGTGTTTTTGAATATCCTTCATCAGATACATGTGAGACAAAAAGTTTCGAAATAAAAATTAAATAAACATTTTAGGAAAACGAATCGAAATGGGATATAGGAAATTTCTTGCCAGGGTAAATAATTGTAAATTATCTTTAAAAAAAACCCGGCTATAGACAGAGCGGTTCTGACACTTCTTAAGCAAAATGACCGAACAGTACCGAATTTACAATAAAATACCGAAAAAATCACTTAAACCCTCAAGAGTTTTCATTTTTTAGGTTCATACATTTTAGATGATGTTAAGATACATTTAGAGAGGCCGGGTTAATGTATTTACGTCCGCCATTATGTTTTCATCATTTGCTTTTATTATATTTTTTGCACCTACCAAACACGAAAGAGTCCTAAGTCCCCCTGATGAAAAAAAATATAGGCTTTATTATTATATATATATCTAAATATATACAGCTAGGCAATGTTTCCCCATCGGGAAAATACTCCAAATCGGGCAATGTAGCCAAATTTGGCAACAATCGCTGTATCCTGATTGGACAATCGGAAACAAAGGTGATCATCGTCACCAAAACGGTCTCAGCGGTAAAAGTCTTACATCCGCGCATTTTTGAAAAGACAATTTCGGAGACAGAACAAAAAAATAAGGTAATTTTATCGTGGTTTCAAAAAAGTGCATCATGGAATTTTTGAACTACAGCCTCAAACATGGTAATTTAACAAAATTCTCACCTAAAAATATGTGCTTAAGTATAAATATAACACCAAACTGTGTTGAATATCTGTTTAACATAGATCTGACATTGGTGAGCACATCATCGGAAGCCATTACTAATAACATAAGAACGGGACCGAATCCGGATAAGACCCGAAATTGTGCTACAAGAAAGGAAATAAATCGAAATAAAATGATTGAAATAAAGTGAAATAAAAAGATTGAAATAAAATATTAAATGACATTTCATCCTTGAAACTTGTTTTTATATCATTCAATAAAAGAATATTAACAAACACTTACAGGGAAAAAGGATGGTGGGTGGTAAACTATATAATGGATGTGAGACACAATATATATGTGATTATGCTGTTTTTTTATAAGTTCATCAGTTTTGTTTGCATTTACATTGAAAAGTTATAATAAATAATAAAAAAAATAATGAGTTTTAGACAAATCTACACTGGCTGCAGATATAGCACATTAGTGGCACCAACACTTCTAACTTTTTAAATTCTTGATGACACCAACAACAAAATACAGGAAAAGGGGTGGGGGTTATAAAATCATAGGCCTAAAGTATATTTGTGAAGTCAAATTGCTATTTCTTGCACCATAGTAACCAATATATCATTAAAGTATGTTTTGTTCTTGTTATAAATATAGGGACCTATAACACATGTAAACCATAAACACACATATCTATAGAAATTTTCTAGTTCAAAGTCAAGTATGCATGGTATACATGTACATGACAAAAGAACAAACATATATATGCAATGTCTGATTTAATGCTGACATAAGAACAAAATAAAAATATAAGCTATGTAATTTGTATTGATAATTGATGTGCATACATTTGTTCTTTAGACATGTTAGATATTTCATTAGAAATTGACCAAGATATGGTATTGTCGACATCGCCAATTGCAGAGAATGAATAAGATGATCATGGTTATGCTTGCGTGGTAATATTCTATAGAAAATGAAAGGATATGGAGTAAATGTACATGGGACAAAATCGCACACAATACATAGAAAACATAGAAAATTATCAATGAACAGGGCTTTTATTCCTGTTCTTCATCTTGACAGTTGATGTAGGGCCTTCAACAATGAACAAATCATTAGCTTTTATAAGTTTTGAGGTTCTGACTAAGTCAACCACAGATACATGCGCCACATATTAATAACTTCTAAGAGACCAACCATTAACTTGGAAAATGGAAGGGCATCTTCTAATTAGACGTCACATACCATGTCTATAACCTTATCAAAACAAGAACTCAACCAAACCAAGTCATTCATATGTAAAACACGAGTCAACAGGAACCTATGCTGCATTATGCAATATAATTGAATGGTATTTTTTATGCAAGACGAGTCTACTGGGAAATACAAATCACATATAAAATGTCGAGAAATCATGAGATGTTGACCTAAACCAAGGACTTGCATGTATGTTGAAAAATTTAATTAATACACATCCAGCTGGCATAAAATTGTCTCTAATATTTTTAAAGCCTTAGAATAAAGCACTTTTTGATGTTAAAGATTTCTTAAATTCGTGCTTATGATAGATCACATTTTGATTAGGATCCATCTGAGATTTTTGGCACAGCTATTCATGGGGCACCGGAGGTGGAGATTGTTTCCACCACAGAGGAAGAAGCAGATCTAAGCATGACGTATGAAAATTTCAGTTGTGGAACAGTAACAAAAAGGGTACTTTTCACTTTATACTTCTTTTTTCGTGTGGTTATAGAACAGAAATGAGTTACCGGTATTAATAATAAATAGTCTTGTCATTCATAATTAACAAATTTAATATACATAATAAAAAAAAATTATGTTGTTTCTTTTGATAATAAAAATATTTCTTCAATTTAATTGATAAAACCATCTCATGCATATATATTTCCTTCCTCAAAACTTATTACTTTTTCTTACATGTACTCTTAGATAAAAATTATACTTTAAGGCATCTGCATGAAATAATCTTTAAGGTGTCTGCTTTAAAACTAATCTTAAGGAGTTTGCTTTGAAACTGACTTTGATTTAAGGACCTTTTTGATTCTTTTTATATTAAAATTCATTTGTCTCTAGAAAATAAACCATCACTCTGGTCCAAAATACCTGATAGTTATATAACAGACCAAAGGAGACAGCAGGCATACTGCAAAAGATCAAAGACCCTTTTTGAAATGGTAGGTGAGAATAAATCTGACATGACTAGTATAAAAAAGAAAAATTGTCCGGTTATATGAACAATGTTTCATTTGAGTGGAAAGCAAAAACAATACAAAGTTGAATTTAAAAAGATCATGTTATAAGTCGGCTTTATTTACAAACTTCGACGCATCCTTAGGAACTCATTCCCTTTCATTACTTGAAAAAATGACAAACACTATATGGAACATTACTTATACAAGAGGTACACTCGAGTATGTCTTGCCTGTTCCGACTGTCAGAAATGGGCTAAAATGTCCGAATAATTCAACTATAAAAACAAGATCAATATCAAATGACAAACTTTGATGCTATGTTAAAGCTGTCGCTGGTAAAACCATACCTATGTCTCGCTTTTGCTCCACAGGCAAGACAAATAGTAGCTAATTTTCAAACAGACTATAATAAAATTCAATATATGCTTCTTTGTTTTTATGCTTAACTGACTTTTGATACATTTCTTCCAACAACTAAGCGTCATTCAATTCTTCTAATTTGAGAAAGATTTGTTGTTGAATTTCTTTTTTTGTCTTCTTTTCGATTTTTTTACTTTCTTCTTTTTCCTTCTCTGAAACATAAATGACGTGTTGTGAGGAGGTATCATCATTAGATGTACCGACAAAAGACCTCATATAGTTCTGTCTTATGTTTTCTGCAAGGCTGGTAAAGTTGACCAAATCATCACTAAACTTTACACGACCATTGACACTATAGTGACCTTGAAGATGATTGTCCTCATCAGATATTCTTTCTCTCTGATTATTTGCCGTATATGCATAACCTTCTCATATCTTAGAGAATGTCTATTGCATTGTGAACTGGATTCCATTATTATCAGTTTAATTTGTTACATCTTCTA
This sequence comes from Mytilus coruscus, assembly GCA_017311375.1. NCBI lineage: Eukaryota > Metazoa > Mollusca > Bivalvia > Mytilida > Mytilidae > Mytilus > Mytilus coruscus. The sequence continues at coordinate 42,804,174 of CM029600.1, forward strand.
AATATTTTTTCTTTATCTGAAACAAAAGAAACTTTAAAGTTCAAAATTCCAACAGAATAATAAAACATCAATCATGAATCAAATAGAAATCTTCCAAGCTCTCCCCTCAAAAACACATATTTGTGCAATTTCAATTATATAATATTTAATTATTGTACTTTGAAGGACAGAAGACTCCACTTCATGTGCGGAGCACAGTACTCATCAAAATCAAAAGCGAAAAAGGAAAAACAAAAACAGTATCTTTGCCCCCAACTACTACTTACAGGACTATGACTACACAAGTTGGATCTTCTTTGGAGCAACCTTCAGCAGCTCCAAAGACTGTTGAAGGTACACTCAAAAAGAAACAACCTGTGCAGACACAGTTTTCGCAGAAAGCAATTAGTATGCTTCCCGAAAAACAGACTAGGGTGTTGTCGCCAATTATACAGAAATCGCAAAACAAATATCAATTTTGCCGCTTTAGTTATGAATCTGCTGCTGACAAAACTTTCAGGAAGAAACATGGCAGATGTAAAGCGACATGGCTTGGCTGTGATGTGTGGGCTCATGTATCATGTGCCGACATGACAGTAAAAAAACCGAAGAGTGCAGAGACTATCCCATTTCTTTGTCCTGATCACCTCTTATGATGACCAAAACTCTTACCATATTCATTACTTTTTAAGGATGTAGTCAGGTCCAATTTAACAAAGCTACAGTTTAAAATTAATACTGTTTTGAGTTAGGGATTCTACAATCTGCTTATATTTTGTTAAATGACCTTTTATGAGCTATTGAAGTCTTAATTCTATGAATAGAAAAGTGGGTGCCATGGGGCAAAAAATTAAAATGTTTATTGATGGAAAAAAACTAAGGTGTCAAATTTTCAAAACCTCACCTGACTACACCCTTAAGGAAATCAGTTTTATTCATATCTATATATAATATGGCACATGTCTCCATAAACTTGAGGTGTATTTTAATTATATATATGTTCATATGTATTTTTAATTCAGATGTTTCGATTTCATATTATAGATTTCTTCTTTTAAGAATTAAATTATATGTATACATAATAAAGCCTTTTTTATCAATTATTGAATAGACCTTAAAAAATGTATTGCAACAAATGAATTTTGATTTTGGTTTAATTATTTTGCGTTCATGTAATTCTTCTAAGGTTGAAGTTTTAATTTTCTTGCAAATTGGAATATTGTACAATGGGGATTCGTCGTCCTCCTCGTTATGTAAAATAGATGAACATCTTACTCCATAACGCCCTTCTTCATTTCTCCCTTGTTTAGCCAATCGGGTCTTGAAAGGCATTATTCTTGGATGAAGATGAAACCTTAAAAATAAATGTTTGTTCATGTTTGTTTCTTACGAGGAAAGGAGTCTTCTCTGAATGGGACAATGAGAGGATCATGATGATAGTAATCCTTATATATGTATATATTACCATACTTAATTGAAAAAATAGAATTTTCATAGAAGGAAATAAGAAGATAATAATTTTCAAGATCTTTAACAATCTTTTAATCCTTTGGTTTAAATTCGAAAAAAGACTTTATAACTATAATTAAGTTTTCTCACTTTGACATTGTACATCAAATCAGTTATTACTAAATCTAGTTACCTATTTTATCATAATTGTTCATTTCGATGTGAATTAAATTTTTTCAGCCAATTCAGGTTATTCCCAATACAGCAACAAATTATTCCCGCCTTTTTATGTTTCCAAATCTGAATACATTTATGTTTCCAGATTTGGACATATATTATTATTATGATTTTTATACATTTAGCTTTTATTAATATTGTTAATAGTTTAATTGGCAACTTGATAATCAGGGTTACTTTGGAGATTAATTATTTCTTTTGAATTTATTTTTCTTCCTACAAAAATAAACCTTATATGAGAAAAGACATCATTGGGTTGCCAAATTTGGCAACATATGATATTTCCAGCCTTTTTTAATTTCTAAAAGAAACTTGCAACATTAAAAAAGATGGACAATTCCAACTATTTACAAGAAACAAAGATTGTGAGGCATATAAAGGGATGGGATAGATCGAGGAGAAACTACCCCAGTTGCATTTGTGTCAACAATAATGAGTATGTTTAATATTATTTGTGATTATTAGTTAACAGCTTAGTTGATACCACAACAGAGAATCATAAAATAAGCAATTCTCATGTAACATTTTTGAAACATCCAATCCCTTAAATTGATAAAAACACAAAAAAGTTAACGGGATTTTAAACATTGTTGTTTGTTAACAGCAATACAATGGGCATGATAGGAATTGTTTTTTTTAATGCGATGGAGGAATATATTCAGTTGTCGATAAACTATTATTCGATGTCCTGAGATGTGATTGTTCCTTTAATTTTCCTATTGTATGTTTTGCCTCCTGTCACAAGTACTTAATACATAATACTAAGGACGAGAAAATATCAATCTAATTAAAGAATGACTTTCATGAATATTTTGTTCATTGGTGTATGAACTGAATTTTCGTTTTGCACATTTTATAATCTGCGTGAAACACGATATTCATATTTTTTTTAAATCTTTAACAACAGTAACAACAGCAAAAGTAAGTGTGACGTTGCGCGTAGTAATCAAGTTCCTTTGAGGTGGGCGTGTCCTCAATAAAATTTTGTTCATTGGGATATGAACAATATTTTTCGACCAATCAAACCAACGTATTTCTCTTAGATTTATTTATAAAGAAGGAACAGCGGGACTGGGATGGGGATAAGTGGTGAAACATATTTTGACTGCCACCGAAAAAGATTTGCGAGTTCATCAAACAACCCGAAGACCATTTATGCACGCTGTTATAAGGAATCTTTTACATGCATTGGGTGGGGCATTTCCTACACATGGTTCATCGTTATTTTACGTCCCATCCGAAAGACATGCGTAGAAATTCTGATGTTTTTTCCTGTTTTAGATGTAGGTCAAAGTTATCCTGTTTTAAAAATGAACTATCCAAGATCAATCAAATTCTATGGTTAGGTATCATTTGTTTAAGGTACCATATATATAAAAGGAGACCAATGGTTGGAAAAAGGTTTGTAATGAAATGTGTACCAGAACCAACTAATCGTTTTGATAGACATGCAGTCAAAGTCATGGCTCCCAGCAGAGATGAAATATCACAGGATGATCTTGATGTTCAAACTAGAGGACATCCAAATAACCAGGTTGTGCAGGACATTCTAAGCCAAACCATTGGCCAGCATTATTAGCATCCCAATGTTGGTTCATAGATGCTTGAGACATGCTATTTGTATTTTCATGAGAGAGATGGAACATGATCACCAGGGCCCAAACTTAAAGTCATATATCTGCTTGAATATGAACCACATGCATCAATTTCCAGCATAGTAGACCACATGAGGAGAACTAACTATGTTCCAAGTGAAATATTCTGTTGAAATATATATATTTAAATCAAATAAAATGATCGAGTACTGAAAATTACGTGGAATTTGATTTACATGACATGAAGCCACAATAACAGGTTAATACAGACGTGCCGCTGGAATGTCTCGCTTTTTCAACTTGTCAAAAATATGACTGGGTCAGAAATTTCGGGAATTTCGGTCTTGGATAATATATGAATGGGGGTGTTATTCAAATTCCAGCGGCACACCCGTACACACTTTTATCCAAAGTGACAAGGTGAGGAAGCAACAACCTATTGTCACCCATTTGGGAAACAGGTCTCAATTTGGCTACAGCATCCCGATCGAGTAACATTTAACCTCCATGTTTTCCTATCGGGTTACATTTCCCGATGGGGAATCATTGCCCTCAGCTCCGGATATATTTTTATTTTATTTTGGCCGGCCAAAAAAAAAAAAAATATCTCTAGGGCTCAACTTTACACCATTTGGTAAAACTGTCATCCTTACAGACTGGTTACAGTGTTTCCAGGTGAGAAAGCAACAACTTATTGTCACCTTTTTGGGGAACATGCCCCAAGTTGGCTACAGTATCCCGATCGAGTAACATTTAATCTCCATATTTCCTAATCGGATAACATTTCCCGATTTAGAGTATTTTCCCGATAGGGAATCATTGCCTAACTGATATATACTACTACTAGATGTTTCTACGTAATTTCTGATCATTGACGTTGTTGTCAATATAATGCAATTTTATGCGACTGTCATACAAGTGAGAGGTTTAGTTAGCTATAAAACCAGGTTTAATCCACCATTTTCTATATAAGGAAATGCCTGTACCACATGTACCAAGTAAGGAATATGACAGTTGTTTTCCACGCAGGTAGGTTAATGCAGGATTTCATTAACTTTCTAGGCATCCCCCCTTTTTTATTTATTTTTCATTTTGAAAGCAAAATAAGTGATTCCACAATTGTTTATGTGGTACACATTATTGATACGTCTACCAGGAAAATATTTTCTACAGTCACACGTGGTGTTTAAGTCGTCACGTAATTTTACGATATGACTAATTTCCAATATGATTTAGCCTGTAGAACAAGTTCCCATTCTAAATAACTCGCCATGAAATTTCACTGTATGGTAAAAGATAACTTTTACTCTATAAAAACTGCTGATCGTGTTTCCCTTAATGTTAACATTAAAACCAGGAATTCACCGTCCGTTGTTATGAGTTTTATCATAAAAAATACCTCGATTTTTAATTTAACCAAAAAATTATACAAGTGTTCAGCATTTTTCGATTAGCTGACTAATTCTATACACAACTCAAAGTATTTGAAATAATATTGCCGTTGGTAACTTGTTCTACTTGTTTGTTTGTTGTCCGCATATATCGTCTGAAGTGACGCCATTGAATAAGCGAGTTCGGAGTTTCGATTACTTTCGGGACATAGATTTGCCGCTTTGCACTGTCGGATCGGACGGAAGATAAACAAAGCATTTTGGCGGTTACATTTTAAAGACAGTGATAGGATTTCAGCTGAAATTTCAGTGTTATAATTATATCCGAAAAAATCATTAAACATAACCTTTGTTCTTTATAGGTATTGTTCCAGATCCCTTGATAGACTTAACAAGTGGATGGATTACAGAATCCAAGGGTGTTTCTATGTGGCCTCCAACAATGTACTATGATATTGCAATCTTCCTTCAGAAAAACAAAGACCAATCACTGAGTGACAGGTTAATGAAGGACTACAAGGAGGGAAAGGCCTGCAGTTATTTCACGTCCGGATGAATGAAGGAAGTGTTGTTACCATCATATTGACAACAATAGTCCGTATTGTGTTTTGAAAGCACAATGTACTGCATCTCAGCGTATTAATGATGTGCCACATACAACATGGGTTCTTGTAGAGAAAGCATCTGGGGAAATTCAGTCAGCTTATTGCACGTGTTTTGCTGGGTATGTTAAAAAAGATATGCAGTAACCATGGTAATAATTTGGAAAGAAAGATATATATATATATATATATATATATATATATATATATATGGGATAAATGAACGGACTTACAAAAATCAAAAACATGTAAGGCTACAAAATTAAGAAAAGAACACCACTTTTATTGCTGTTTTTAATCTTAAAGTCAAAATATTCATTTGTTATGCAAACTTTTGGACAATCATTCATTTTCTAATTCAGACTGTTGCATAAAGGTTTTAATTTCAGACAATAACTTATAAAACATGCTAACCTTTTACGTTTTCGGTCCTTATACATCCTTGGCATTCAAATATTCGGCTTTAAGAGTTCCTAATGAAGGTAAATCCAGAAAAGCGCTTCGGACGCATGAAATTTATAACGTGTTGTTTTCATTTTTTTACCGCACTGAGTCGATATCTCTGCTGTGGACTGTCAGTCCCCGAGGGTATCATAAGCTCAGTAGTCAGTACTTCGGTACTGACATGATTTATAACGAAATATCTAAAAATACCCGTTTTTAAATTTTGAAATTACACAGAACCTAAGGTTTCAACTCCCGTAGGCATAGTTGGCCTTAGGTGGATTTGGCTATTTTTTTTAGGTACTTTTTGGTTTATAGCTCTTCAACGTTTTCGGTCCTTATACATCCTTGGCATTCAAATATTCGGCTTTGAGCGTTCCTGATGAAGGTAAATCAAGAAAAGCGCTTCGGACGCATGAAATTTATAACGTGTTTTCATTTTTTATTGTTTATGCTTCCATTTTTCAGTAGAAGTTTCACCAATTGCGATACAAATAATGTAACATTGTCTTCAATACAATTATGGATTTTCTTGTAAATTATTACACCACTCTTTTGTTTGGTATAAATATACAACTTGCTATTCCTGTGTTAAAATTTGTAAATTGGGAGAGAGTTGCACTCATATGGCAAAGTAGACTTTGCTTGGCAATGGGGTGCAAATAATAAATCTTGCACTTCCAAGCCATGTGTCTGGAAGTCACCAAGTACAAAAAAGTCTGTTGTTCAACCAAAGAAACTTTCTGAATTAAAAATAATGAAACCATATTATTCTAAAGGAGGTATAAAAATGTATTTTGCAATAAAAATTGCATAATAGAAGTTTTTTGCATGTGAATTTGTACTGTATCTATGAAATTTTACTTTATTTTTCCAGATTGTTGGTTATTAGTTCATCATTTTCTGTGCAGTTCTTACTTTCTTGTCTTGTTATGATATGTGCAAAAAGTTCTGTTGATATTCTATTTGTCATTTTATAACTGTTTAAGAAAGGTATATTTCACCTACTAAGAAAGCTTTGGATGTGAAAGATATGTATACAAATAGTTTGTGCAAAAACTGCGTTGCTGCCCTTTTTGGATATAGAAATGTAAGTATAAATTAAAATGATTTTTTTTTCTTAACTAACGAGAAGACAAATACTTATATCAACTGAAATTATAATGATTTATTTTCCAGGTTTTGAAAATTACAGTATGAAATATGTCGACTAGAATCCGAAACATATAAGGTGAATTTTACTGATTGGAGTTCAATTATTTACTTGCTTTACATCTGAACATCATACCTGATCAATGATTCCTTTATAATTCAGTGTAGTATAACTGATGTACTACCTTTTAAATCGTTGTTTGGGGTAAAATATAAAGCGATAATAAAAAATTTGTTATAATGAATTTAAAACGACATGTAACATTTAACTTGGCTTGATCTTGGATGGTAGGAATCATTTTTATAAAAGATAAGAAAAAATGCAAAATATAATTTTTATTTTAGTGTAAGTCAGCATTTGATGGGATTGTTTCTTACATAAAACTCAGTTTACCGTGGAGTGTACCTTGAAGAAGTCAAAATCTAGAATTCTTGAAATCAAAAATGTTGATCGATGCAATATATAAATATACAAGGGCATTGCTTGCCTATAAATTTTCTTTTAATGTCATTTTATTTACTTTGGAAACTTAAAGTTTGCAATACTATCTAAAATCCTGCGTTTGTTTTTTACTCATGAAACGTGAACATAATATTTTTTCTCTTGTGTGAAATGAACTGTTCCATGTAGATTACTCACAGTTTATTTTGTAGGACAAGGTAAGCCAATTAACCCAACTAAACGACAACTATTTCAGCCAACACAAGCGTCAAAACCATCTTTAGGGAAGTTGAATGATGCTCTACTACCAGCATGTTAAAATGCTGCAGTATTCCAGTACATACAACACAACAACCCAAATAATGAACCATCTGAAGATTTTAAGGTGGTACATAACACTACAGGGAGATAACTCTGTAAAAATCAGCTAAACGTTTTAATTACGTTGTATTGTTAAGGAAATATTAAGCTTCCCAATGATCAAAATTAGTGTTTGTCAAACTGCTATATAACCAATGAAATTTTTCTGATAAAGTGGTTGGTTCAATTTTTTTGAAATTTTTATATTTTTGTCAAAGGGTCAAAGTAGACATTTCGTCAAAATTTTATGAAAATTAAACGAGCCAAATTAATATTAGTCAAGGTGTTGGGTACCACCTTAATGTTCTGTCTACTGAAACTGTCACTACTACTGAGGGGACGGTGTTACCTTTATCATTACCAAAGACTGCTGACAACTGTCACGATTATAATGAACTTCTTGGAAAACTTAAATAAACAGATGCCGAAAGGGAGAAAAGTTTGAAGGAAACACGTGGTGAAAGTGAAAACACAGAATGGTTTAATCAAAGGAAAGGAAGAATAACATGTTCTAGAATTCATTCTGTTTTCTCTAAATCACAAACATTGAAGAAAAATAATGCTGTAAACATAGAATCATTAGTCAGTGAGATCCTTGGCTACAAAGACAAAAACTAGTAATATCCCAGCATTAAAGTATGGTAGGATCATGGAACCCGAAGACAGAAGAAAGTATAAGAGTATACTATTACAGAGGAAATACCAAAATTTAAAAGTCGAGGAAACAGGGATGTACATTGACACCAAAAAGGGCTATTTAGGTTCAAGTCCAGAGTCTAGATGGTATGGTAGTGTGTTCTTGCTGTGGTTCTGGTGTGTTGCAGGTTGAATAGATATGAGAAGATGTGGTATGAGTGCCAACGAGACAACGCATCCAAGTCACAATTTATAAAAGTAAACCATTATAAGTCAAAGTATGGTCTTTTACACGGAGCCTTGGCTCACACCGCACAGCAAGCTAAAAAGGGCCCCAAAAATTACTAGTGTAAAACCATTCAAACGGGAAAACCAACGGTCTCATCTATATAAAAAACGAGAAACACTTATGAACCACATCAACAAACGACAACTACTGAACATCAGATTGCTGACTTAGGACGCGTGCAAACAATTGCAGCGGGTTTAAACGTTTTAATGGTACCAAACCTTAAATGTCCATTAAGTGTTGCACACACCATACCAAGTCATGAAAATCTAACATACTTAGTCAAAGAAGGTAGTAACATCACATTACTAAGAAATCACAACTACCAACACAGATACAAGGGCAAATGGCGATTTGCAATAAACAATGGTGTGATTTCTTTGTATTTACCAAACATGGACATCACTTGGCGAGAATTCTGTTTCAGAAAGATTATTGGGATATGGTTGTATTAAATTTGGAAAATTTCTTTCTTAAATATGTTGTAGTGGAGCTTCTGACTCAGGATATAAAAAAAAGGTTGCACACACAGAAACATCATGTGGCATGAAGAGTATTTCAGACAGCATACCATTATTGGCAATAAGTACATGTATACCAACAAAACCAACACAAGCTAAAGGGAAAAAAAAACTCAACAAAGGACGTTAAAAGGTTGAACCAAAACCTGTTTATCTGTGTGGCTCATGTCAGCAAACATGTTTAGAAATTGATGAACTGGACCACTGTGAATCTGACTACAGTATAGGATGTGACGAGTGTAGGAGATGGTTTCATTGGGGATGTATTGGTTATGAAGGTATGGTGAACATGGATAAGTGGTTCTGTGATGACTGTGAGGCTAATAAGGAAAACAGTATATGAATTAGGTATATTTTTTATGCCACTCTTACAATAGTAGAGGCATTATGTTTTTCAGTCTGTGCGTCTGTCTGTTTCTTCTGTCCCCATTCGGGTTAAAAATTTTGGACATGGTAGTTTTTATACGCCCGTCTTTTACCATTTCCATGAAATTTTGGGAAATTGTTTATATCTATTGGCGTGAGCTTCCTTTCAATTTTTGTAAATTTGAAATTATAAATTTGGGTTGCATGGCACTTTATTCATTCAAAAAAGGGGGATTCAAATTTTTACAAACTCCTTGATATCCCATTTTTATTTCTGCAACAATTTCTATATGCACAATAAGGGCGTATCATGCGCTCTTGGCATGTTTAATGTATTAAAATTTCCTTTCAACTTTATCTCCAATAATTTTAATATTTCGCTTCCCACATCATAACAATATTTTTGTTGGGGATTGCTAGGGACTGTCTACAACGTATAAATAGGAAGCCCTTACAAATCCTCATATACATGTAGCCTTGCACATCATAAAATAGTGACTGAAAGAAAAAATAATATCACCAAATAGTAAAAATAACTAAATAAAACATTTATATTTTATTAATGGTATTAAATACAGCGACAAAAATACTCAAATTGGAATTCTCACAAAGCAAATCAGCAATGTAGTACATGTAGTACAAACAAATATATATGTACTTAATATTATATGTATACCGAATATTTTATTAAGCGAAAAAAAAAAAAATGTGTATTATTATTTCTATAGTCCATCAAAATATAACCAAATTTATTTTGAAATTGCAGATGAGTATATGAAAAAGAAGAAAACAGCAGGAAGGAAGATTTAAAGTTGAAGACCATTTTAATCACTATTTTTAAGACAGCCTGCATATTTTGATATTTCTTCAGTAAAAACATGCTTTAAAGCAATATTGTAAATAGATATAAGAAGATGTGGTATGAGTGCCAATGAGACAACTCTCCATCCAAGTCAAAATTTATAAAAGTAAACCATTATAGGTCAAAGTACGGTCTTCAACACGGAGCCTTGGCTCACACCGAACAGTAAGCTATAAAGGGCCCCAAAAATTACTAGTGTAAAACCATTCAAACGGGAAAACCAACGGTCTAATCTATATAAAAACGAGAAACACTTATGAACCACATCAACAAACGACAACTACTGAACATCAGATTCCTGACTTAGGACAGGTGCAAACAAATGCAGCGGGTTTAAACGTTTTAATGGTACCAAACCTTCACCCTTTTTCTAAAACAATAGTGTAACATCACAACATAGAAAGACACACTATAAAATATCACTTGAAATAGCTTTACTCAATAGCAATACAATGTAGTTGTCAGGTGTATTGTCCTCTAAACCTCACTTCATAATATGCATTTTTTAAAAAATATTTATTTGATAATAATTAATCAGTTTCAAAGAAAAGTTGTCATATATATTCTTAATCATGGTAATCGACCATAATTATATGTTTTTAAAATTCAACATGTGTGAATCAAGGTTTTGAAATAAACTTATTATAGAAAAGTACATAGACAACTGACAGTTGACTAGTTCTGCTAAAAAACCTTCCCTTTTCAAGCAATAATTTAATACTCATAAAAGTAAATAAACATGACATTTGAGCTAGAAAGAGAGAGTTGATTTGAAAGAAATTTTTCTCTTGGCCAAAAATTAAAACTGTTTGTTATCTAAGGTTAACAGGTAAAAAATCGAATTAAATGTTATATGAGGTGAGGTCTGAAGACAGTTGTAGTGATTGTTTACTATTTTATAACCGTTAGTATTTCAATGAAAAAAAAAATGATCTAACTTATTTCATTAATTTTTGGTTTTGCCCCAAATAACAAATGAAACCAAAAACATAACCTACAACATTTTATCAGTTTTCAGGGCTATAGTGATTTTGGGTTGTATTCTCCCCTCCAAACCCTTTTACTTTAAAAACTATAAATAACACCAAACATAATGTACCCATTTTGTTTATTTCCTTGGAGGTGGAATTTCAAAATCACAGATCTTTTAAACTTCTGCATTGTGATACATTTTAGAATTTTGAATTCACAAAATCAAAAAGTTTTAAGATATCCAAGTATGGCACCTTTGGTTTCAATAATTCAAACTTAACAAACATAATAATTTATGATATGCTTGAAGCCTATCTTCTGAAAAGTGATTATCTCATAGATATGTTTTCAACAAAATTACGTGCAATCCACAGTCCTCACTTGAAAATGGTAAACTTTTACAGCAAAATTGCTAAATTGCCAGAAAATGTTAAGATATTCAAACAATTAAAAAACTCTTTTTTAAATCAATGTTAATGAAAACAAATAGTACATTATTATTATTATTATTTGGTATATTTAAGTATCACTTTACTAAAGGTGGTTGCAAATTAGATACAGCGGAACAAATTGTAAAAATCTCATTTGCCAAAAGAACCAAAGAAATAGGCAATGTGCTTTTCAAAATTTGAAAACACATGATTCGGCCAATGGCCCCTTCAACATGGATTCTAACATTGGCAACTGTCTTTGTTTTCAGTACATTTTTCTTAGTCATCTGCCCTGATCCCTGACCAGGTGGTGGTATAATCAATTTTGCCTGTCTCATTGCCAAGTCCGATTGTATGGGGAAACCCCTATCTGCCATTACCTCATCAGTTGGATCTATGAGATTTAAAAAAAAAAAACTGTCCATAACAATACAACTATCAGAGGCCCTCCCTCCATATGCTTCTGAAATGTAGGAAATGCTGCCATTTGGTGCCATTGCCACTAAAAACCTAAAAGAGGGACGAAAGATACCAGAGGGACAGTCAAACTCATAGATTGAAAATAAACTGACAACGCCATGGCTAAAAATAAAAAGACGAACAGACAAATAGTACAGAAGACACAACATAGAAATCTAAAGACTAAGCAACACGAACCCCACCAAAAACTGCTCCGGAAGGGTAAGCAGATCCTGCTCCACATGTGGCACCCGTCGTGTTGCTTATGTTATTACAAATCCAGTAAATAGTCTAATTCGGTAGGTCACATTCGTGAAAAGGGAAGGGTATTGTAGTAACGACATAAGGAACATATCCGATATCATCTGTGAAACGGTTATTCCATAATCGTTACGGTCAACCAATTCGTGATGGCGTCCGTGAAATTTACGAAGGGATGATTTCAACTTCACCATTTGGAACTCTTGTTTTAATAGCTTCCTTGTGAGAAGCAATCCTCTCTCAAGGAAATCATGATAGGAAATACAAGCCCGGGAATATCGTATCGGGAGATATATACTCCGTATGCAGGCGCTGCTGGAATTTTGCTACATAGAAATGGAAAGTTCACTATTGGAAAGCTGAAATCATCTCTTTTGTCGTAAAGTTTTGTTTTCAATCGACCCTCATTGTCAATTTCTAGATAAGTCAAGATATGAGGCAGACTTATATGTATCTGTAGTATCCTTTATCTCTAGTTCGATGGGATAGATTCGTTCAACAAAGTCACCAAATTTTGTATTATTTAGTGAGAGAACATCATCTATATAGCGGAAAGTAAAGTTAAAGGATATTGCTAACTTCTTATCTCTCTTCCTAAGAAGTTCCTGTATGAAGTGTGTGTTTTTTTTTTTTTTTTTTTTTTGTAGTCGGACCGTGTTTGTGTTTATAATTCCATATCTCGGGGTCTTTCAATGTATATTTCAGTGAAAAATAAACTAACGAATGACTGCCACTACAAACTGGTAAATGTTTGTCTTGATTGTCTTGTAATACAGATGGCTCAATTGTACAAGTATTTTCAGTTACAGACTTGCTTTTCTTTTGAGTGTTATGTTTTAGAATCATCTTTCTAGATGGTCTTGCAGTAGTTTTCACATTGTGCCCTAAATTTACAGACGGATAAGGACATTTTTCTTTTGGAGTGCATTCCTCAAAATGATTCGAGCAAACCCTTCGTGAGACTTTGGATTCCAGTTTTTATTAGTTATTGGATCAATTCTGTTAATTTGAATCATCAATTTTCTCCTTAAATCAGGATTCTTATTTTTGTAGGAAATGGAAACAGTTTGAAAGGTGGTTCACAATTACAAGACCTTGTACCAAATTGCACTTATGATTGATTGATTGGTGGTTGCTTAACGTTCAGTAGCAAATATTTCATGCATATTCAGGACGAGAACAAATTAACAATAAATACAATAGGTAGGTTCTGTAATAGAGGCGTCCGGGATTAAGGTCGGAGAAATTTGGACTGCCACGGGAAATGAGGGTATATTGGATAGGGACAGAAATTTAGCCTTGCAACAGGTCACCTACGGACCCCTCAAAGAGTTGTTGCAAGGGTTCTTAACGTGCAAAAAGCGTGGCACTCTCTTTACACGAGGCATCGGATTTAACGTCCCCATTCTGACCGGACATGGCTGCAAATTTGTACATCCCGCACAGCCAAACGGACGCCCCACTTAGGCAAGGGTTTTACTGCCGGTCGGAGGAAGACCAATTGTGACCATACTTCTATTCCCCAGTCACCCTTGGGGCTGCACTTATGAACTGGACACAAATTCTTCATCCATCTGTTGAAGTAGTAGGTGGAATTACCACACCCAACACAACAAATTATCATACTGAATATATTCTCTTTAACATTTCAAGGAAACTTTAAATATCTCGACCTTTACTTTGAATAATACCTGAAAGAAACAGAGACCAATCTAAACCTTAATGCCGTCAACTAATACATGTACATGTAATAAACTTGAAAGAAAAGCTTATGGTGATATCACAATGTAAACATGTATTAGTGCAAGCTGTGTAAACTGAATAAAGTAGAACCTATGTAAACCAAACCAATTTATTGACCATAATGTTAATATTCTTTGTGTATTTAACCTTTATTAACTGAAATCCTGTCTAATATGAACAAAACCTGCAGTCCAAAAAGTTGTTCATTTTAGACAGGTTTCACTGTACAATGTATATACTCGTTTGAATTTTTTATTGTTCTTATTAAGTTTAGCCACTACTTTCAGCATTATTTGAAATTTCATTATGAACTTGCACCAGTGTAAGCAATTAAATTTTCACCAGTATGAAGTTTTTCTAAGGGAACGACCATTTAACTTCAAAAAGGGGGGTGGGGGAGGTTATGTTTTTTTTTCTTAAAATATTCTGATCCCCAATTTGATGAAAAAAAAATATTGTGGTCAAAAAAAGTCGAACAACTAAAAAAAATTTTCTGACACAGACAAAAACCATACCCCCTTCTTAAAGTTAAATGGTTGCTCCCTAAAGATAACCAATAGATGTCAACTGAAACAGTTACTTGTGTGTAGGCTAAAAAGATCTGCATTCTCAGGTGATGACCAACACCTTAGACAAATTAACCAAGATATATAACAAAACAATTCTGGAGTTAAATTTTTGTGGGCCAAAAATAAACTAACAAATGACTGCCACTATAAACTTACATTGTTTTTTTCATAAATAATTAACTTATTGCATGTGGTGTAATAGACTTTTGTAAGAATTTGCTCAAAACACTTTTGAGGAATGCTCATTTTATGCATCGATTTTGAAGTTTTTTATTTCATTATTTATTGAAGTTGTGTTATATTGTCATGGTCTCATCTTTTTGTCATCTCCTTCATTATTTCATTATGATTAAAAAATATATGCCACACTGAATTTGGAATAATTATTAACAGAATTGCTGCTTTCTGTGCAAGTCTAAAGTTTTAAAAATTGTTAAAAGTTAGAGTGTTTAATTATATATACAGTGCATTTAATATTTTTTGTGTTTTGAGTGATAGCAATAATGACTAGGTGGGGTTTTGTCAAAGGTCACATCTGGGACATAATATATTGATTGTATGTTATACTGTTTCCAGGTCAAATATACATTTGTAGTTTAGGTGGGATGAGTGTCTTCCTGGCAAACACCTACGTATACGTAAGTTGTGTTTATCTTATTTAAAAAAAATAAATACATATGTGCTGATTTAAAGTGTTTCCCTATTTACTATAGTGTTCAAGAAATATTCTGTTAATAGAAATACTAAAGAAGATGTGGTATGAGTGCCAATGAGACAACTCTCCATCCACTAATTTGTAAAAAATAAACCATTATAGGTCAAAGTACGGCCTTCAACTCGGAGCCTTGGCTCACACCGAACAGCAAGCTATAAATGGCCCCAAAATGACTAGTGTAGAACCATTCAAACAGGAAAACCAATGTATGCATTCTGTTCATAAGTGTCGTATCAAAATATAAAAAAAGCCTTGCAAGACGTCATAATTATTTGGACTTAGATGTATGATAGTATGCTTCAATGTATGCATCATTACCATTGGCATTGGTACCTATGGCTATGACCGTTCAGTATCCCTCTTTTTCATTTTTCTTGAACAATTTTCCGTGAAACTCATTTGCACAACCTATGTTCACCATTTCAAAACTACCGTTTGTTGCGTACAACACAAAATATTTTTCTATCTGCGCAACGATTACTAACGTTTTAAATATATTCACGAATTCCGTCTGTTGTATTTATCCCGTTTTTTTTACCTGCAATGACTTTTCGACTTAAATGGATGATCTCCTTGAATTTTTTCGCACCTGCGCATTGCAGAACTCCGAACTCGCTCATAAACGCTTTAGTGGCCTTACTGATCGGCGGAAGGGAAGTAAGCGAGGTAAAACATTCCAAAGTTGCGTTTACTGGAATTTCAAAATGAAAGATAAAAACATAATAGCGCTGTTGTTTCTGATTATTTCATGCACGCATGTTTGAGAAATCACGCATATATGGCCGTCTATAACTTAAAATGACAAAAAGTATTAAAGTCTATATGTAGAAGGTGTTGATCTATTCCTTTCTTACTGACTTAAAAAAAGAAGGTATGGAGATACAAATCTACTGCCTATTCTATTTCAAGGGTTCTCAATTATCAATTTCCTTGTAAAGTTTTTGATACTACATTTTTAATAATAATAATAATAAATATTGTACACAATGAATGAATTTTTTTTCTTAAACCCAGTCTTTCTTTAATTTTAGGGTTTATTCAGAGACATATAATACATGATATTTCTCTTTTAAAATGTGTAAGTTGATCTTGAGAAATCACATCTGCTGTGAGAAATACTACATGTTATGTTGTATATGTAGTATATATATAATGTACCATTCATTATCCCCTGCAACTTGTAAATAAGAGTCAGTGATAAAGCCCGGAAAATATTAAAAATTAAACTTCTTTAACTGTTGAATCCATTTGTCCAAGTTTTAAACTTACTTAACTTTTAACACTTAATCAAAAAGAGTACATGAAGTACTTGTAGTTGGTCCAAAAATTTAGGAAGGATGATAAAAGAAAACAAATAGAATTTCTGAAACATGTATTTATCATTATATACAAAAGGTTTGAAATATTAGCTTTTGATTTTTAAATTCAAAATGAAGTATAAATGAATGGTAAAATAGTAAATGTCCATTTAAAAGATGACTGATGAATTCACTTTCTAATATGCCACAAATCAGCTTTACACATTGTTATTTAAAGCTATCAGTCTGTTTTGACATCTTAGTAATAATTGTCACAAATAGTCATAAACATTTCATTTCTCATAGATATTAAATCATCACAATTTTATAACATGTTTTATCCATGTTATCTGACAATTTCCTTTTGAATGTAAATCCCCACAAGAAACAAGTACACAGTATTTTCCTCTGATTTGATATATTCATTTGTCTTCTATTTTCCAGAAACAATATTGCACAACTCATTGATATTCATTTGTTGTCATTCTGAAAATTGCATTATTCCTTAATTTTCCTTTTAATTCACATGTAACATGTCATGAATCATCTTATACACCAGTTGAACGGCAAACGCCTGAATCTGACAGATAAAGGTCAATCTGTCGACACAAAAATACCCGTATGTAAAATGCTTACGCCCTCAAATAGCGCCACCTATAACTTTTTCTACGGCGTCTTTTAGAACGATGTTTCGTTCTGTAGGAAATTAAAACATTAAACTAATTTAAACATAGAATAGTTAGTGCAGAAAACAAATTAAAAGATATTTTCACATGACTGGTTATGCATGATACGCTGGCAATGTGCGCAATGTCCTTTAATCCAAGACTGAAAATTAGTTTGTTTCCTACGTCAAAATGGCGGATTCCAATGTTTACATTTTCCATCAAAACAAAAGGTGACACAATCATGTGTCCAATCATAAATATGCATATTATTTATTGTGTAGGGTAGTGTATCAAATTGTGTATTCAATTTTTTATGGTAAAAATCAATGCTATCTTCATTATATTTCTATGCATACATATTCCCCATTTCCATTCTCAATTTTATACACAAGTCATTACAACAAATACATTTTTATAAAACTTATAATATAAACAGACATGCTGATGGGTCGTTTTAAATTCAAGCACAGCAGACAAACACGTGGTCTTTCATTGATGTTTGTTTACTAAAATTGCACGTTGTTGTTACTGAATACCCACTATTGTGTTATTATTGTTTAACAGCAGATATAATTAATTTTACAATTGCATTTTAATGCTGTCAAGAGTTATATAATACACCTTGCCCAAGAAATAGGTCTAGCTAGGTCGAGGAACTTCCTATACTAGGTCCTAAAAAAATGAGGCTGTAATGATATAAATTACCATTTTTACATTACAGCATTTTTTTGCATTTGATATTTTTCATATACATGTATGTACATAGAGAACAATAGAGTATATGTACTTACATGGGTTTAATTTCCATCTAGGCATTAATTTTAATAGGTTGGAGCAAATAGCAGATTGGCCAAAATGTAGTGTCTCAAAATGCTGTTCGCTGTGGCTAATTCCCCAACTTCTTTTTTTCTAAGTTTACAGCAGCTCCTCTAAGGATTAGTAAGGAGCACTTTATATATAGTCCAGTGACTACGTCCTGTCTTTTTTGTCTCTCTTATTTCTTTATTTATGTTATTATGTTTCTTATATTCTCTTAAGCTTGTAGTAAGCCAAAAAGCTACAATTCCTCTTTTTTCTAATCTGCCTGAAAACAATGAAAGTTTGTATTTATTGTTGATGTCTGTAAAGTGACTTATAACTGCTAACAGACACATTATTTGGACTCTGGTGGATAGTTTGCAGACTGTTATCTCATTGGAAATCATACCACATCTCTTTATTTTAGTACAGGTTAAGTATTTGAAGTATATGACTAACAAACATTAAATCATTTGAAAAAAAAAATCTGTAATGATTTCAGTTTATATATATCAACAATAAAATTTGGTTGTATAAATGGTGTCACTATCTTTATAATGACCACTGTAATTGTGAACTGCCATGACTGTCTTGTGCATAAAAATCATTTTAATAAGTTCTATAATGAATAATTATATAGATGTATAAAAACAAATGTATGTACTGATTCCAGATTAATATTTTAGGCTATCAATTCAAAAATAATTGATGTTTTTTAATTATTTGAATAAAAGCTTATTGCAATAATCATGATAATACAAACTAGCATTCTGATATTTGATACATACATAACTTTATGCAGCTTTTTCTGAAATAGTAATAATCAAGTTATGTCATAAACAAGAGATTTTTGGTAAAAGTTAGCAAAATTGTCAGTATTTCAACCATATTTAGGCCTAGGAAACTTAAATTTTTTACCGCAGAGGTTGACAAGGTAAGTACTGCAAACTCATAAATTATCATGAGATTTTTTATCAAAGTAAATAATGTGATTAAATTGATTATCGCAATAATAAGAACTCGCATTCTGATTGATACTATGAAGATTATTTCTGATATCAGAATAATAAATATCTCATTTTTGTCCATTCTTCAAAAATTTCTGAATATGCTGTATTTAAGTCAGCTTTGTTTTTTTTTTTTTTGTATTTCAATTGTCTATGAATTTTAAGAGAAGTTAAATATGAATTTGGATTAAATTTGAAGTTGATTCAGTATATTTTATGACATAATAACACTCTTTTATTTAAAAAGCATTTTCAGACTTTATTTACTGATCAGCTTAACTAATCGTTCATTATTCAATCAATAATTTAATTTAAAAACTCAACAGTTATTTGTAGGACTTTTGAATTCAAATTTAAGGAAAAAAAAAAAAAAAATCAAAAATTGTAATAATAGAAATAATGTGAACTGCTTGATATCATATTGCATTAAAGCTTTTTGTTCAGTTTTCTTTGTGTTGATTAATTTATAATGTTTAAAATCCCTTTCTGGCTTTTTGGAGGTTCAGATTTTTTCTCTTGATTTAGGGCGAGCAACAGAACTTGTACATCTTATATAGTTTCTTATCTTAAAGCAGGTATAATAAAAAAAAATAATAATTCTGTCCACTGCAAATTATCTTTTTTTTTATTCAATGTCACAATTTTGAAGTATGTATTGTCTACATTTTCTTTTTATCCATATTGTATTATAATTTAATGCAAATTTAAATTCTATTGCAACACGAGTTCTGTTGATGAACCCCTCTTGTATATAATTTTTTGGCATGAAATCAAAATATATGTTTTCTGTTATATGAAATAATCCCCCTCTCTTTATAAAAGACCTTCATCTGCTGAAAGGTTCTTGCTTTTCTCAAAATTTGCCATTGTTACATCAGGAAAAAAGGCTACCAATAATCATGCCTGACGATCATTGATGTCACACAGAAAGAACCCATCTCTTTGCAGATCTTAGTAGAAAAAAAAAGATAGTTCGTAACATAAATGTATTGTTTAAAAATATCAAGAGAAACATTCACATACAAAATCTCTGTCAATAAGTTATTTCTCCACTCTTAACAGAGAAATCTTAAATATGTATATTGATCGGCAAGCCTCGCATCTTTAAAACTAAAATGTCTAGAGGAGAGAACTATTGTTTCACAATTGATGCTGTGTTAGAATGTATAATATCACTCTTTTTCCCCATATGATCAGCATACAAAGTGACAAAGAATCTATAAGTTTTTCAGGCTAAATAACTTTGTTAAAATTTATTTCTGATGCAACATTTTCGGTGCACCAAAGTAAAAACTTTCTATTTTAGATACTTTTTGTATTGATATTAAAAAACTGTTCTATAAACAACCTACATGTACAAACACTGAGTTTATTTTCATGTGCTTTCTAAGAATATTGATACAAAGAAAGTAGAACAAATACTTGTATCATTCCATCTATCAAAAGGGTGAATATACAATGTATAGCAATTTATAAGTCCAAATTTCAGAGAAAAGAATAAGTTATCTATAATTTTCTTCTTGGGAAGTTTCAAAAACCTGTAATTACTTGAAAAAATGCCATATTCAACCATTCCAGGACTATTTTAATCTTACATGAGTAAAGGAACATGAAATATGGAACAGTTATTCAAGAAAGTGTCGAAATATAACTACAATCATCAATTTTACTCGAATTTACTGTTGTGAACTTGCAATTTCCTACGATGCGTGTATGAAGTTATCTCCCTTTGATCTCCACTTCGCCACGAATTAGCTGACACAATTTTTTTGTCCGGTAAATTTCAGATCGTTTATAATTAAAATCTAATGTAAAAAATGGTTTTACTTCATATTTTATACCCCTCAACACGTTACCATACCTATTTAAGGAATAATTAGGGATTTTCAGTGGACCTACGCAAATTTGCAGAAAAAAAGTTTCACTTCACTCGTCAATTTAGAATACTTTAACAACACTTTTCAGTCATAATTATAAAGAATAATAAAGCTTATTTACTCAAGATTTGAACACTTTGATTTTTATTGATGTACGAGTAAAAATAAGACGATACGAGTAAAAAAACCACGAGTCATGCACGTTTACAAAAACCGTAAACTCTGACCTTTTGTCACGTGACCAATATCTTGACCTTAGAAGCCATTAAATCGTTTGCCGTCCAACTGTACACAGCTCAGTAATCAGTCTTTGATAATATATATCAAAACCTAATTCTCACATATGTTCTCACATATGTATTTTCTATAAAATCATCTCTGTAGTTTTTATATGATACACAATTTCCTTGTGTTGCATTTTCAAAATAAAGGAAGTGCAGTCTTTTTCTCTTTTAGTTTCCTTGTGTGGTACAATACCATTGCTTACAAGTCACCAAAGTGCTGAAAATAGAATTGTAAACAATATTGTATATGCAATTTTATTGGGATAATACATACTTGATATATGAGGGTGTGGAGTTTACAGAATAGAGAATAATAGACCAAACAATTATTTTAAAATAAAGAATAGAGAATAATGAGGTGCTAAAATATAAAGAATAGAGAATATTGAGGTGCTAAAATATAAAGAATAGAGAATAATGGACAAAAAGTATAAAGAATAGAGAGAAATGGCCTAAAAATTATTAAAAAAAAAAGAAATGACGGACCCCATCTATGTCATTTATGATCTGATACAAAAAAGTTTCCCTTTAAATTCTATCTTTCTAAATAGCATAAATGGTAACTTGGATGGAACCTTTTAGTTAAAAATACATTTCCAAATTAAAGTATTTATTATATAGTACATGATAATAAAAATTATACTTTCTGAGACATAATCACTGCTTCACCAATATGCTTTTTATTTATAATTTTATATGCACTTACATAATGAAACTGAGTGAAGCATAAAAGTTATGTACACCCAAAACAATATAATATCAATGCTTACATTATGTAGACCTCTTGTTTGGCATTGTGGAAACTAGATCTTTCTCTGGGTATTAGACATTTCTTTCTAATGTGTAGTGATAATCTTTCTACAAAAGCAGAAGATAACTATACAATCATAACTGGCATATTTCAAGCCCATTACACTCCAAATAGTTGAAAAGTGTCTTTTAATAAACAAAAGTGTCCTCTTAATCTGTACTAGACATCATAGTTACAACAGACAGACCTCATGTCAATTTTGATAGTTAATCAGTATATAACACTTATGTGTTTATATCACTTTTCAAAGTATAATAAATCAATAAGTCAAATTTGTCCTATGTATGAACACAAAAGTGATGAATTAAAATGTTAAAATGAGATTTTAAAACATGAATGAAATTTATATTGTGTTTTAAAATGGTCACATCATACTAAATAGTTATGAAAGCTATTTTTTATATATATATATATATATATAATGTCTAAAAATAGCAACAATCAACATTCAATCTATTTAGGCGTGGATCAGTTTGTGAAAATAAACTGATACAGTTACTGAATTAAAATTATATAAATGTCTAAGAATATAATTAAACACGCTAATTAATACATTAAAAGTTCTATTAGATTTTAAATAGAAATACGCAATATTTCGCTAAACAAATTAGCTTCATCAGGCGTGTGCATCTCTCAAGGTGAAATCGGATGCATGACAAAAAATATTTTGTAGCTCAAACTACACAGAATTTTAGTAAAAGTTTAACATATTAATTGATGTTCTATAAAAAATATGTTTGTAGCTACAACTACATAAAGTTGGAGTAAAAGTTTAACATATTTATTGATGTTCGATAAATTGTATGAATTTCTATAAATTAATTTGTATGATTTCAAGATTGTTATTTAGATCTGTTTTTAAATCTTTTTTCGTCTCTCTCATTGAGTCCATCAGGTTCAAGAGTTCGTAACTGGTGCATCCAAAATCCTCTCTTTCTTGTCTTCCTTGTGTATCCCAATTTTGGTTTTTCTCAATGATTTGAAATGTGACGTTTTCAAAATCATGCCCTGCTCTTAAAAGATGTCTTGTGATTGGGCAGTTTCTTTCTTTTGTATAAAATGACCGATGGTTATTTAGTCGGATGTTAAATGATGTTTCTGTTTCACCAACATATTGCAACTTGCAAGTTCCACACGTTAGAACATAAATACAATTTTGCGTTTTGCAATTTGATGTTATAAATATGTTGTATTTTTTCTTTGTGACTGTGCTGACGAATTGGGTTTCGATGTTAGCGACTTTGCAGCACTTACAATTGCCCCTTCCGCATGGTTTATAACCTATTGTCGATATCTCCTGTTTAGATAATTTGGATGTTACTAAAATATCTTTGAGGTTTTTGGGTCTACGGTAAGCCATGACGGGAGGTGATGGAAAAATCTCTTTTAAGGAAGGATCATTTTCAATAAGACGCCAGTGTTTGTGGACAATAGATGAAAGATTTGTCAGGTCAGGATGAAAGCTGACAACAAATGGAATTTTATTTGTCTGGGCCGTCTTCTTTGTATTCAAGTAGGTTTGTTCGGTCTTTTCTTTTGCTTTATCGAAAGCTTCTGAAATATTTTGTTCTTATAACCTCTTGATTTAAGTTGCTGTCTGAGTTGTCCCAAACGGTGGTTTAGTTTTGATTCCGATGAACAAATCCGTTTTAACCTGATGGCTTGGCTGTACGGGATGCTCCGGGAACAGTGTTTTGGGTGACAACTCTTCGGAGAGAGAAATTGGTGTTTATCAGTTTTTTTGGTGTGAAGGTCGGTTGTCATGACTCCGTTTTCTAAAGTTATGGTGGTGTCGAGAAACGCAATTTTCTCATTTGAAACTTCAGATGTGAACTTTATAGATTGATGACAGTTATTACAGAAATCAAGAAATTCTTGCAGACGTTCTGCAGTTTCGTTCCATTTGATGTCGATGTCATCAATATAACGGAGCCAAGACAAGGGTTTGTATGGTACACTCGAAAGGATGCGTTCTTCGAGACTCCCCATGAAAATGTTGGCAAAAGAAGGTGCCATTTTGGTTCCCATGCTGGTACCGTCAATCTGCAAGTAGTGCTGGTCGTTGAATACAAAATTGTTGTTTTCGAGCACTAGTTTTAGCAACTGAACCAGACAGTCTGTTGGGGGATGTTTATCCTTACGATTGTTCCATACTTGTTCACAAGCGGCTACTCCTTCATTTTTCGGAATATTGGTGTATAAAGAAGACACATCCATCGATACCAAAATTGTGTTGTTTGGTAGGGATTTAATGAATCCATTTTCTTCAAATAATCTGTTGTATCTTGTATCTTGTATCTTGTATCTATATATATCAAATTTCTACTTATGATAATTTACTAAATCAGACAAGTTATTGGCATGATTGCACACACTGTGCCATGATGCAGTTAAAATTTTGTCAAATATACAAACAGTCATGCAAATTTTTTACTATTTCTCTTTTTATTTTTGACCCCTTTCTGTGTGTTTGTAGTATATAAATATATGATTATACAAATCAAATACCCAAGAAAAATGGAACATAATAATGTACATTAAAAGTAATTTGAAGATTTATGCTTAAAATCATATACTGAAGAGTTTTCCTCCATAATATTAATAATATGCCCATGGCATGTCAGTCTGACAGCACTTTTTCATAAACACCCACATTATTTTAAATACAAGTAAAGTAATTTTGACTTGCCTAAAATTATACATACGATATTCATTTTCTATCAATACTGCCTTTCGTCCTTGCCGTTTTTAAATAGTCAGAAAAACGCACAGTGACAGTGAACAATTTAATCTTAATCTTTAAACTAATATAAAGAAAGGTACATTTTGATCTAGATGTCTAATATTTCTTCAATGAAATGAAATATGCGGCCTTTGGCAGTAAAACAAATATGATCATTTGAAACAAACTTACCTCGAAGTAGTATCACTATCCATCTTTTAAACGTGTTTTTACGTGATGAGACACTCATGATAAGGTACCCGATCAGCTGGTGATCACGAAGTATGACGTGATGTGCAAGCTCAACCTTGACGTTGATGAAACGATCTAGCCAATCAGATTTCGCGTAGTTTTGTAAATGACGTCAGATTTCGATTTCGATGCAAACGCCGATATTTAATGCCAAAGTACATTAACCTACATGCGCATTCGTTTGATGTGTTAGAACTTTTGATTTTGCCATTTGATAAGGGACTTTCCGATTTGAATTTTTCTTGGAGTTCCGTATTTTTGTTATTTTACTTTTTTCACGACGCATCGTATATAATAACATTGTCGTCGGAATATTTTTTTCCACATAACGAAAAGAAATAGAAATAGATTCCTGACGTCAAAAATTATAAAATTACTACCCAATATCAAAGGAGATTCGATTTCCTGTTCGAGCGTCCTTGTACTTGACATTTGAAATCTTCAATGAACAATTTCTCTTACATTAGTAACTCGAACAGAAATTTCACGTTCATAATCGTCTTCCTTTACATTTGCTCTTGTAAAACATACCAAAATGGCAATCTTTAGAAATGTAATCAGGGAATATTTCTAGACTATTCACGACAAAAGAGATGATTTCAGCTTCCCAATTGTGAACTTTCCATTTCTATGTAGCAACATTCCAGCAGCGCCTGCATACTGAGTATATACATGTATCTCCCAGGTGATATGATATTCCAGGGCTTGTATTTCCTATCATGATTTCCTTGGTAGAGGGTTTACTGCTCACGCCATCATAAGTTGGTAGACGGTTACTGAATATCCGTTTCACAGATGATAGCGGATATGTTCCAATTGTCTCCCCTTTTTCCCGAATGTGAGCTACCGAATTAGACTTATTACCGGGTTTGTACTAACATGAGCAACACGACGGGTGCCACATGTGAAGCAAGATCTGCTTACCCCCTTTTTTTTTTTAGTTTTGGTGTGGTACGTGTTGCTCAGTCTTTAGTTTCTATGTTTTTTTGTTTTTTTTTTGCGTTCTGTTGTTTGTCTGTTTGTCTTTTTCTTTTTTAGCCATGGCGTTGTCAGTTTATTTTCAACCTTTGAGTTTGAATGTCCCTTAGGTATCTTTTGGCTCTTTCGTAAGATTAATCGATCCAACAACGAAAGAAAATGAGTGGAGAATCAATCACTGACTGAAACGTCAAGCTGGATGCAACAGATGATGGTGAGTGAAGCAAAAATTTATTGATTTTGTAAAATAATTGTTAAAACTTTGTTTATGTTTAGTTTTGAGATTTATGTTGTTTATTTTAATCATTTTAAATCGGCGATTACGTTTGAAAAAGTAGAATTTTACTGCCCCCTTTTCTGAAACAATTCCATTTTCAGAATTAAATTGAATCAAGATTTTTTCTCTCTAAAACTTTTGGCTTTTGTCATTGAACATGGGGTTTTCTTATAACCTTACCCTGAAGAAAGATTTTTCCCCAGTTAATTCAACTTGACAGCACTGATGTTTTCTTTTAAATAGTTTGCAACTTTGAGATGTAAAGAAACTATATTAGTATGAAATGGCTATGCAAGTTTTTGTTTTATTATTAATTTCATCTTTTAAATTATTTCCAGTTGCTGTGCATCGTTTTGATATAGAGTGATAACTGTAAATTCAGAAATTTGCTTGCATTTATTATTACGTTTGTTGAACATACGTTAAAAAATCAAGAAAAAGTAAATAATTATGATTCCCAGAAATGCTACATTAAAAATAATGGTATCAAAATTAAAAGAATTAGTTTTTTTTATGCGAAACCTATCCTGTCATAATGTTTTTAATAATGAACATTTTAAAACAAATAAATCCTGTGCATAGAGTTGCTTTAAACTAAAAATCATGTAAATGAATTAGGTAATTAATATCTTTACTTTTACATACATATAGAAAATAGAAATAGAATTAAAACCACAAACGATAAGATAAAAACAACATCCAACCAGAATTACAAATGTAACACCATAACTAAATCATTTTGTAAGTACTAGTACATGAATGTTGGATATACAAATACCGAGACACGTCTATTAGCAATGCAAATTTACACTCAACAAAACAGTCGTATTCGGGAATACGTCACGTTCGGTACTAAGAAGACCAGACGACGTAGATGGTGAACCACAATCTAAGACGTGGTAAAAATGTCTTTAGTAAGTTTAGACACAGACATATCGTATAGATCAACCAATTTGTGATGGTGTCCATACAATTTACGGAGCGTCATTTTTAATCTTTCCTCCTCATAACTCTGTTATAGCAGTTTCTACGTAAGGAGCACACTCCTGTATATGAAGTCCGTATAGTGTGAACATGCACGAGCATAACGTATGAACTGTGATATGTAAACAACATACGATGGTACAGCGGGTTTGTTACTGCTGAGAAATGGGAAATTGATAATTGGGAAGTTGAAATGGTCCCGTTTGTCATAGATTTTAGAGTGAAGTCGTCCATCTGTGTCTGTATTGAGGAAAAGATCAAGGTATGTGGCAGTACTTCTAGTATCAGTAGGATCCTTAATTTCAAGTTCATTGGGATATAAGAGATGTAAGTACTGGCTGAAATATTGGTTCTTCAGTCATAGGACATCATCAATATATCTCAAAGTAAAATTAAAGAATTTCGCAAGGTGCTTTTTGTTTTTGTCTTTTAGAAGGTTCTGAATGAATTCTGCTTCGTACGAGTACAAAAACAAATTGGTTAGTAGGGTTGCACAACTAGTACCCATTGGAATACCGACTGTCTGTTGAAATATCAATCCTCCAAACTCAACAAATATATTGTCGATCAAAAGTCCAGTGGTTATTCACAAAGAAGAATTATTATAGCCCAAAACAAAAAAATTATATCTTCGATTCCCATTTTTATAGGAAAAGCTCTGTTAAATGAGATGGTGAAGTCGGTCTTTTAATTGAGCATGGGGAATAGTAGTGTAAAGTGTAGAAAAATCAAAAGTTTTAATGTTGCTGCAAAATTGCAGAGATAGTGATCTAAGATTTAGCAGTAGATCTTTAGAATTAAGAATCCACCACTGATTGACACCACTGGTGGAATATATCTCATCACAATATTTTTGAAGGCCATCTTTTACTCTAGAAAGAATAGTAGTCAGCACTTTAGAAAGATGTTTAGTTGAACATCTTGATGATCCGGCTATGCATCGTTCTTTATAAGGAGTTTTGTAAAGTTTTGGTATCCAGTATAAGGACGGCAGATTTTCTTCGTTTTCTTTGATGTTAATACCAAAAGAAAGAAGGACAGATTTGTTATTTTGTAAATTTTCATCCCTTGTAAATCATGTTAAAGAATATGTAGAATTACCAGTTTTGCTGTTAATTCCAAGCTCTTTTGTGAGACATTCCAAGTAATGGTTTTTACATATGAAGACAATATTATTGGAGGCTTTATCTGCTGGAACAACGACATATTTGTCACGCAAAGAAGATAAAGCATCCACAACCTCTGGGTTCTTGAATGGGTTAGAAACCCTTGTGCTCATAGTTCATCGTAGTTTTTTAATGCGTGTCTGAATGCATGATCAAATAGCTTTGATCCATTCAGACAAAGTGTCCAGTCCTGGTTCATCTGGCTCGCGCTTTACCCATTTTCTAGCATAGTCTTCAACAGCATCCATCAATAACCTGAAGTTTTTTTTTCCAGTTGATGGGCTGAGGAATTCTATATTTTGGTCCCTTGGCTAACAACTCTTTTAGTTGTTCATTGGTTACGATGCCAAGGTCGCCAGTAATAACATGACCAGTTGGACTATAATTGTATTTTGACAATGCACATGAGCAATCCGGAGGTTTGGATTTCACATCTTTGAGGTTAAAGGCCTCTAAAACCCTCTTGTGGTTGAAAATCTTGGATACAATAGGCTTGGTGTAAGTATATGAAATTACAGGTGAAGCTTTATTTTTGAAGTAATCAGGTATAGTTTTTTGTACAGATTTCGGGAGGAAAATATTGCTAATATTGATAGCATCTAAACCTTTATTGGCGAATTTTCCTTTGAAAACATTACGTTTTTCCTCATCTTTGGAAGTAGTGGAGACAGGTTTGAATAGTCTTTGGTTAGCAATGTCCATGATTATTGCAACTAATCTATACAAAACAGAATAAGAATCAATAACGGAAGTATTTTGGGCCTCTTGAAATAATAAATTGATTGATTAATTGTTGTTTGCTTTACGCCGCATTAGCACAAAAAGGCTATATCGCGGCGAGAGCTAATTCGAATATTTTTACAATTTAAAGTGATTTTTTTTTTAAATCAGACAAAAGGTCCTTCAATAAACTAAAATTCTAGACTAAAGCAAATTAATTATTTACTAATAAAAATCAACAGTAAGATAACGTGATAAAAATTAAAATCGTTTTCAATATAATAACATTTTATATTTTATAATATATTCCAACTTCTTTTAAGAATGAAACAATATTTGTAATTGGAACACTATTAAATAAATCATACATATTATTGACATTGAAATGCTTCCTACGAATATCAGCAAAGTCAATACAATTAACTAAAACATGTTTAATAGTATACTTGGAGTTACAAGGTATATATTGTGGTTCATCTTCATTTTTTAAAAGATACTCGTGTGTTATTCTAGTTATGACCAATACGACATCTAGAAATAACACAATGATCTTTTCTGCACATAAAATTATTAAAAGGTTTACCTAAATGAGGTTTAATTTCATGTAATTTATTATCATCTCTTTTACTCCATTCATTTTTCAATATATTAAAAACGTATTCTCTAATATTAGATTTAAAATCGGTATATGGTATATCACAGTTAGATAAAGGGTCATCCAGGGCATTTTTAGCTTCCTGGTCTACAACTGTGTTTCCATGGATTCCAACATGACTCGGTACCCATAGAAATAATATCTCTTTAAGAAGAATTTTTAAATTCCTCATTACTGATAAAATCTTGAGAATTATCGGGTTTTTTAACTTTAGTATGTTGTATAGCTTGTAAGCATGAAAGTGAATCAGAACAGATTATAAATTTGGATTTGTCTGAAGTAGCAATAAATTTCAAAGCCAAAATTATTGCCTGTGCTTCAGCAGTAAATATGGATGCGTCAGATGACAAATAGAGTCGCAGCTCTATCTCCAAGGACAGCAGCAGATGCAACTCGGTTACCATCCTTCGATCCATCAGTATAAACAGTTGAAAAATTTGTATAATTTGCTTTAATTTCAGCAAAATGTTGTTAAATTAAAAGATGGTTTGTTTCATTTTTTTGGTATTTACGGAGATCAAAAATCATTTTAGGTTTGGGAAGTTCCCATGGAGGGCATTTACAAGTTTCTACATGTGCAACAGATTTTAAATCAAAGTTGGTTAAATGTGGTTTTAAACGAATTCCTAATGGAGGAATTTTATTTTCATGTTTTGCAAATATATCTTCATAAATTGGATTATAAACACAGTAATAGGCAGGGTTTTCTGGATATGCTTTTAGCTTGACAGCGTAATGAAGTCCAAGCTTCAAACGTCTGTTAGAGAGTGAGTGCTCATCAACCTCTACATACAGACTCTCAACTGGTGAGGTTTTAAAGGCGCCAAGACAAAGACGCAAACCCTGATGATGAACAGCATCGAGAATCTGTATGTAGGACTTCCTTGCAGAGCCATACACTATAGAGCCATAATCTAGTTTAGATCTAACTAGAGATCTATATAAATCAAGTAAAATGTTGCGATCAGCACCCCAGTCAGTGCTGCCGACAACTTTTAAAATATCTAATGCTTTTAAACATCTCAATTTTAACATTTTGATATGAGGTAGAAAGGTTAACTTTTATCGAAAATTAACCCAAGAAATTTGGTTTCATCAACCATTTTAATTGGGTTTCCGTACAAAGTGAGTTCTGGGTCAAGATGCAATTTCCTTTTGTTACAAAAATGCATCCCGACCGTTTTTGAAGTAGAAAATTTAAAACCATTTTCCGAAGCCCATTGTTCAATTCTTCCAAGACATAATTGTAATTGTCTTTCTATGTTATTCATATTTTGCCTCTGTAACATATTAAAAATCATCAACGTACAATGAACCTTCAATATTACTTTTAAAACTTCAACAAGGCTGTTGATTTTAAGACTAAATAATGTAACTGATAAAATACTCCCTGAGAGACACCCATCTCTTGATCATACTGATCAGATCATGGTTGAATTTACTCTAACATTAAATTGTCTGTTAGACAGAAAATTCGAAATAAAATTTGGCATATTGCCTTTCAACCCCATATCAAACAGATCTTTTAAAATACCATACTTCCATGCAGTATCATAGGCCTTTTCAAGGTCGAAAAGACCGACACAACATGTTCATTTTCGCAAAACCATTACGGACAAATGATTCGAATCGAACAAGATGATCAAGTACTGCGACCTTGTCGGAATCCACACTGGATATTGGCTAAAAGCCCATTTGATTCCAGGAACCAAACAAGGCGATCATTGACCATCCGTTCTAGTGTTTTACAGACACAACTGGTAAGAGCAATTGGCCGATAATTAATAGGATCCGTGTGATCTTTACTTTGTTTTGGAATAGGCACGACGGTTGCAAGCTTCCAGATTGATGGTAAATCACCAGATTCCCAGATGTTATTCATGAGCTGCAAAAGAGCTTCCAGCGGGGAATCTGGCAAGTGTTTTAAGAGTTGGTAGTGAATATTATCAGGCCCACAAGCTGTATCATGGGCTTTTGACAGAGATGTTTAAAGTTCTTCAAGAGAAAAGAGTTTATTATAATTTTCACCATTTTTTTATTTGAAGTTCCAACTTTATTTTTTCTTTTTGTTTTTTAACTTTTTTAAAATCTTCCCTGTAGTTGTTAGAAGAAGAAGATTTCGCAAAAGTTTCACCAAGCTTGTTGGCAATATCCTTTTCAGATGTTAATAAATCATTGCCATTTTTTAAATGTTTTACTGTGGCTTTAGAATTTTTACCTTTGATCTTTTGTATCATGTTCCATACTTTTGTCATCGGAGTGCGAGAAGTTATCCCCGAGACAAATTTCTTCCAAGACGTTCGTCGTGCTTGCCTATACGTCCGTCGTGCCTTAGCGCGAAAAATACGGAAATTACTCAAGTTTTCCGTCGTTGGTTGTTGATTGAACCGTCTTTCAGATTTTTACGGTCATCTATTGCTTGATCACAAGCGTCATCAAACCATGGTTTGCTGGGATGTTTTGGATTTGCCGAGGTCTTAGGAATAGTTCTGTCAGGAATTGACGTTAAAACTGTGTTAAAAGTTAAAATTGGATCTTGTACAATCTCAAACATCTTTGACTGAACTTCCGCTTTTCAGAGATTCTCAAACAAGGGCCAGTCCGCCTTGTCAAGTTTCCAACGTGGTAGTCTCTGTTGGGCAGAAGTAAAAGATGTTCAAGTACTATTGGAAAGTGATCACTTCCACATAGATCATCATGAACACGCCATGAATAATCCAGAAGAGAGGATCGCAGATAGTGATATCAATAGCAGAATAAGACCCGTTTCAGGATGAAGATCAGTATTAGATCCATCATTAAAATGCATAATCCTTCTTGAGAGACAAAGTCCTCAATGATCTTACCTTTGGCATAATGAGACTTGCTTCCCACAAGGGATTGTGGGCATTGAAGTCGCCCATAAGTATAAATGGTGAGGGTAATTGATCAGTGAGGTTTTGAGTTTAGCTTTATCTATAATTGAATTGGGTGGAATATATATAGAACATAATGTAATTGTTATCTAATGATAAACGAATTGCAACTGCCTGCAGATCCGTGGTGAGTTGGACTGTGCTATGAATGACGTTGTCCTTCACAAAAATGGATGATCCGCCTGCAGCACGTTCATCTACCTTAGAAAATGTGCTATACATGTTGTATACGGGTGCCACATGTGGAGCAGGATCTGCTTACCCTTCCGGAGCACCTGAGATCACCCCCAGTTTTTGGTGGGGTTCGTGTTGCTTAGTCTTTAGTTTTCTATGTTGTGTCATCTGTACTATTATTTGTCTGTTTGTCTTTTTATTTTGGGCCATGGCGTTGTCAGTTTGTTTTCGATCTATGAGTTTGACTGTCCCTCTAGTATCTTTCGTCCCTCTTTTGTATCCTTTTAAAGATACATTGTCACTTTCTTTTAGATGAGTTTCTTGAAGACAAAATGCAATAGGTAAATAAGACTGAACTAGAAGCGTTAACTCGAAAAGATTTATTTTAAGACCTCGGCAATTCCATTGGATGATATTAGTCATGATTTGTTAATAGACGGGCGAATGCTATCGAGTTTGCCAGCATTCTAATTTCGCTCACCCTGAGATTGTGATCTTTCGGGTGGCGCAACACTTTCGATTTCCATTTCTGATTCGTCGTTAAGTGTTGAAAATCTGTTGTGTGAGGAGAGTCGTCGATCTCAGGACCACACGCAGCTGGTTTTACTCCGCCTCGACCCCTACCCGCGACCTCGAATCAGAAGACTTCTGAGAGGATGTATTTGCTGGCTTCTTTGGGACATCCGTCTGTTTTGAGAACGAAGAGGAGACGGGGCTTTAGTAGACTTTGTACTGGATGCAGAAGATAAACTAGTTTTATTTGATGCAGATGAAGGAGGACTATTTGAGATGGAAGAATCATCTATGTCACTGGGAAGATCCCAGACAGATTCACCGCCCCAATTGTCTGATTTAACTGTATCTTTTTTTTGATTTTTTTTTCATTTTTTTCGATGATGACATTGAGCTCTGTAAGGAAGATTGAGTTGACTGAGTACTGGTTTTATAAGGTGTTGGTTTTCTTGGAATTAATATTTTATCGTTAGGTTCTGTTTCAACAGGCAGCATTGTAAATGTCTCAGCATCAATTGGCAAGGTCATGCGAGTTTGTGTATGCTCGTGACTGAATGAGCGGACAACTTTGCTGGCGTACGATGGTCTGTTCGAAACAAGGAGATCATTCAAAACAGAAGCTATCTGTTTAGCTTCTGGGTAACTGATGTTTCTTTCTGTTTTAATTTTGATAATATTTTTTCTTTAACGTAAACAGGGCAGTCCCTAGATAATGAAAATGGGACTCACCACAGTTTACGCATTTAGAAGATTCAGAGCTACAGGTTGTTCCTCGTGTCCTTCGTCAGAACACTTGAAGCATCTCGACGTAACACGACATTGTTTGGTTCCATGACCAAACTTTTGACAAGTGAAGCATCGAATTGGGTTAGGGATAAACCTGTCAACTCTGATTCCGAAGCAACCTAAAGTAATCGATGAAGGAGGAGTTGGAGTTCTAAAGGTCAAAAGATATGTATTTAATTTGGTTATAGTTCCATTCATTTTATTTGAAATCTAACAACATCAGTTACACCTTGGCTGGAAAGTTCCTCACAGATTTCTTCCACGGTAAGGTCACCAAGGTATTGACTTGTCTCGAATGATCCCCTACAGCTGTTCAAACTGTTGTGAGGAGAGGCAGAAACAGGAAGGTTTGTAATTGTTTTCATTGTAAGCAAATTTGTTGATTGAGTTTTGTTGGAACATTCAACCAACAAATTCCCTGATCTCATTTTTGAAACTTTTTAACAGTACCAGCAACGCTTTGTATTTGTTTGTGAATCACAAAGGAGATATTTTTGAAATTGGTTTTCATCTGTACCTTTTATTACAATAAATCTGGGCCAACTGTCATCTTCCCGACAGGGCACTGTATCATCACATTTTCTTTTTATGTATTAAAGCTGATTTAGAGGGTTGGTTTTGATGTGCCATAAGAAAGAGAAAGGTTCACCATTCTTGTCATCCACCCACCTCGGAGTGCCTACAAGGGCGATGCTGTGTTTCCGTGGCGAGCCGGGTCAAGTGCTAATGCTGAAAAGAGCTCCAAGTATAATGTAGCTCTTCCCAAAATTAGAACCCAAGATCCACTGCTGAAAGCACCAGATGTTCCAAGAATAGTATGCTCAAGCAGAGCGTGTCCATCAAGCGAAATAGAAAGCGTACCACTTGATTGACCCATGAGCCATCGCCTTCGTCAGTTATCCGAAATATAAATAGCTTAATTTAAATACATGTGTATATGACAATTGTTACAAGAAAGCTTATTGTTGAGGATTAACTGAAGGGCTCGGCATGACCAGCCGATTGATCGGACAGGGTCCATCCGACCTCCCGTTTAGATGATATCAGAGCCAAAGCAGCTTATTGAACTGTAGTCTCGTCCGTCCGGGTATTTTCTGACCGTAAGGAGTCTGGCTACAGCCCTCATCCACAAGGATCTCGTCAACCACCGACACGGGCAGCAACCCACGGCTAACGGGTTGGAGAGCCTATTTTATTTAAAACATCGGGCAACTCGTACGATGTTCGGATCACTTTAGTTTGGCCTCTACCCTTCGACCTGTCCAGCATGGGTAACCCTACCAGGAGACGAAGTTCCAGCTGGCATAGCTCTCAGGGTCACTGAGACACGCAAGCCCCCGATCACGGCAAGGATAGCGATCCACCAGGGGGTGAAATAATAAATAAAGTTTAGTTAATGGAATAGAATGGAGTATAATTTAGTTCTGATATGGTGAATTTGCTAAAGGTTTTTGAACAGACGATAACAGACTATCAATTGTCACGTTGTGAACAGCGGGTGGTGTATAATTTCTGTGACCATGACTTCTATTTCGTCGAGCAGAAGTGTTAAATAATTGTAATGTTTTGACAGTACTACACCTGGGAGTAGACAAAATACCTACACCATCAATTTTGTCATTGCATCCATATGGAATGGCTGTTCCCAACTCTTTAATCCAAAAATCTTCTCTTTGTAACCGATATGGTGTGCTCAATATGGGGTCATTTGTTGAATGATATCTTTTCTCTATAATCCAGACTTTCATTGAAACAATAGAATGGTCAGGCTGATTATAAAATGTTTATAGAGAAATTTGTTGTTATTAGGATCATTTACATTAGACCGATGGTCATTCATTCTAAAATTGAGTCTTTGTCGAGTTTCCCTGACATAGATCAGTCCACAAAGCATGCAAAGAGCACATTCAATACCGTACACAATATTGGAAGCAGTATAATTTAAATTCCCATGACTGTGTGTATTGTAACTTTTGGTGGTCAAGATACTTTGAAAGTAGGTATCAGATATTAGTATATCACAGGTTTTACAGTTTTTACGGTTACATTTTGAAATAGAGCAATATTGCAAATTGTCATTGAAATCTAAAATATCTGAAAGTTTAACAGTAAAGGGAAGAATATTAATAAACTTGTCTGAATTTTTATAGTACAACGAAGAATCAGAAGACTGCACATGTATTGTTTTCATAACATCCTTTAAGATAATCCTTGGGTCACCTGATATAATCGATGTTATTGTGTCCTGGACAACATCCGATCGACACCTTTTTATCATGGTCGACGTGCTATTATTAAATTATTTATTCTACTTGTATTCATGCTGTTAGGCTACCGGACTGGTAGAATCCTCGGGTACAGTACTGCCCAACAGCAGAGATTCCGATCCTGTGGTGATAAATAAAGGCAATAATAGTATACCGCTGTTCAATAGTCATAAATCGATTTAACCGAAACAAATCCGAGTCACAAAGAATTGTCTTATTAAACTTCAAAATCACATGAAAAAGTAAAAATCAACCTTACGTTTCCATACATTTTTTACATCCATACTTGAAGTCAACAAAATATAAATAATTCACATCCTAAAAGTAAAATAACAAAAATACCAAACTCCAAGGAAGATTCAAAACGGAAAGTCCGTTATCAAATGACAAAAGCTCAAACACATCAAACGAATGGAAAACAACTGTCATATTCCTGACTTGGTACAGGCATTTCCTTATGTAGAAAATGGTGGATTAAACCTAGTTTCATAGCTAGCTAAGCCTCTCACTTGTATGACTGTCGCATACAATTCCATTATATTGACAATAATGTGCTAAAAAAGCAAACAGACATAATAGGTAAAAATGTAAAAAATATGGGTACAGCAGTCAACATGGTGTTATAATCGTAATCACTATAAAAACAAACAAATATGCCAACAAAGAAAAACAAACTTGTATGTAGACAAAGCACATAAGCAAAAATGAAAGACAAGAATACAAAAACAAAATTGCATGTAGACAAAGCACATAAGCAAAAATGAAAGACGAGAATACAAAATTGTCTACATTACAATAACATAATGACGGGATGTATAAGTACCAAGCCATGCCGAAGGGACATTACCAAAAAAAGACTAAACAAACTGTGACTTGGATGGAGAGTTATCTCATTGGCACTCATACCACATCTTCTTATATCAATAAACAGTAAAAGTAGTAATTTACAAAAACAAATAAAAGAACACTATAACAGCGTGTTTCATTTAGTCCTGATGCGTCTTACAACATGTGGATATAGAACTAAGCAAAGAACTTGCAGAACTTAAGATAAGATTTTATAAGAATCATCAAAAATGTAAGTGGAATTGTGTGAAGAATTCGCACTTTTAATGTGTCAATTTTTTTAAGATGGCCATTGTTTTATTGAACAACCCTGTTCCATGTAAACTTCAGATAGTGTCTGGTTAATATAGCATGCGCAACGGGCGTACTTGGTGTCAGGATCCATAAAACAGTCAAAGTTTGGCAACTCTTTCGTATTATTTTTAAATGGCTTTTCTAGATGTGTATGCTCATTTGCCCCCTTCCCGCCCCATAATTTTCTACGGTTGAGATATATATATATATAAATCAACCTATAAACAATTCCTAGATGCTAAAGGCCTTTATTATGAATCCGAAATTCTTTACAAGGCGATGTTTAAAAATAGTTAATGAGCAAATTATATTTTAATTGAAACTTGAAATACCTTCAACTATTGAATACATCTATACAAAAGAGTAAACTAATTTGGAGCAATTTTAACCCGACGAAACAATAATTCAAGAAAATGTAGGTTTTGAATTCCAGAATAACATTTCAAGAGACAAGTGTTGTAATTGAAAATCGTGAATTCTGAAGATATTCAGTCTTTATTGTGTTAAAAGTTAGGTTCCTATAAATAGTCAGCATTAACTTTTTTAACAACGATAAGTGTTTGCTCTATTTCCAGTAATCTGTAGTAATCATATCTTTTATTGGGCGAGTAGCGGACAAAGGGTTATTCACATAGAAAAAAAAAAAAAACAATACATCCAAATGTACATGTAAACAATGTCTTGATTTTTCGATAGATAATCTGTAAATGTTATACAATTATGCATTTCTTCCCTTAACTATTATGTGCATGATAAATTGCGGAAAATTAAAATACAAATTTACCTAATTTGCGGAGATATTTACTTCAGGGTATGAACAGGACGTGTACTTGTTTCCGTTTGAAAATCCTCATTTAGATTGTAAGATGACAACATAAATTGAAAATACCAATGAAAAATGATTCATCAATAGTAAGTTCAAATTTCGAGACCAAAATTGAAGCAAATATGATGAAGGGATGATTTTTTGAGGTACCCCTTAACAGTAGAGATGAATTATCATATGATGACATTCGTTAGTTGTTAATACATGCATAAGCAATGGAGAAACTACAAGAAAAACTAGAAAATGCGGAACTTAAAAACAAAATCACACATACTATTCCACCATTCAAATTCGGTCTTGCAGACATACTTACTAATAGTTTCTTTATCATATCGCCGCATTCTGAGATTAAGTGTCAATCTCTTGAAAAAGAAGGTTTTATTGACAAATATGAAGCATTCATGAATTGTTGCCATTTACTGTCCTTGCAATGGTCACAACCTACTAATGGTCTCGATGAAACTGACGTTGACACCTAAGGTGCTCTACATGTCGTTCCCCGTTTCGATGATCATATAATTACGTAAATTCAACCTCTCGTCATGTTTTTATGATATTTTTCAAGGAGAAACCAAATATTTGTATTTTCAATTGTTTATTGTTTTGACTTTAAATATTCAAGGGGAAAAATTGATCTTTGATGGGCTAAGAAATCCATTTTTTAGATTTTCTTTGAATAAGAGCTTCATTTACGGTAAAAGCAGTTAAATACTCTGTAGACACTTTACATACGGCATGAACATTTGAAATAATGTGTATACACTAGACATATCGAATGAACATTTGTAATACAGTAAAGACACTTAATAAACGGCACATACACTCAACATACCCTATGTATACGTGATATACGGTTTACAAACTACAAATACGGTATGGAGACTTGGCACTTAACTTGTGGTCTTACAAATGACAAACGGTATGTACAGTAAATATACTATGTGGACACTTGACATACGGTATATACACACAACGTAGGCTTATAACACGACATACTGAAAAGACATTTGACATAAATACTTGATATATTTAAGATACATTTGATATACGATAAAGATACTTGATATGCATGCCGACTCTTCATATACGGCATAGCCGCTTGATATGAAATAGAGAAACTTGACAGTCGGCATAGCAATTGACATTCGTTATAGACATTTAAAATATGATAAACACAATTGACATGTTGTATAAACGTTTAAATAAGGTTATAAGTTAATTCGACATACAGAAGAAACGCTGTATATATGGTATAGAAATTTGATATATTGTGTAGGCATATTGCAATCTGATATTGACACATGACAAACGGTATATACACTTGATATACAATGTAGACACTTAACATAAGCTATGGACAATTGCAATACGGTGTGGACAGTTTACATTTAATTATACACTCGTTTTTGTTTGTAAAACACATTTAACTCATTGAATGACAATTGACCTACGCTATGAACACTTGACAAAGCCATTGATATTTGGTTTAGATACTAAAGATTCTTAAAGGAAACTTGATATACAGTATGGAACTTGACATACTTTACGGCCACATAACATACTTCACGGACTGTTGACACACGGTATAGACTCTACAAAATCCGTCGTTACAAATTCAATCTTGGTCAAAATCTCATAATCGGGAGTAGAACACAACCGGAAACAATTCTTAGAAGTAATGTATGAACTTAGATATTTTTACCAACACGCAGAAATTGGAATTTGACAATTGGACGGTTGAAATCATCACGGTGTCATAGATTTTAGTTTTAAGTCGTCGATATGTGTAAATATCGAGGAATGATATAGATATGAAGCATATCTTCGACTTTCGGTAGAATCTTTTATCTCAAGTTCACTAGTATCTATGTGATGTAAGCACTCATTTAAATGTGGGTTATTAATTAGAAATTAGAAAAACTTTGTGAGATGATTTTTTCTTATGTCTTTAATAAGGTTCTGTATGAATTCTGCTTCATAGAAGTACAAAAACAAGTCAGCCTCAGGCAGTGGTCTACATTTAGTACCCATTTGAATACCGACTGTCTGCTGAAATATCAATCCAACAAACTAAACAACTATGTTGTCGAAAGAGAAACAAGCATTTTGATATTATCATCTTCGCTGTATTTGTTTTTATAATCAGTGTGGTTCTTTACAAAGTACAAATGCAAGATTTATCATGACCTAAAACAAGGAACTTGAATCTACGTTTCCAATTTTGTAGAAAAAGCTCTGTTTAATAAGATGACGTAGTCGATATTATACCAGGAAGGTTCCTGATCAATCTGACTAACTTTGATAACAATCTATGAACATGTAAAACAGTATCATGGGATCATCTAAGTATGAAGTTGAGTTCAAGGTCGTTTAGTATGACATGCGAGACATATGCTACTTTTAAATATTTCCCTGTTTCATTATATTCATTGTGAAGAATTTGAAAATAAATAAACACTTAAAACACGAATTATAGAAATACATATCGAAAATTAATTTTGAGATACCAGACATTATATTATATACTATGCAGGCTATAATAGAAACTATGTAAAAACTTATAGATTTAGATTTAAGCTTATATATAAAATAACTTTGTACTACAACCATTTATACAATTATTCCAAAATACATCATAAACATAACGACAGATGGGAAGAAGAATTCTGTAGTTCCACTTTGGTTCATAAAGAAGCAAAAGCAGAAACATATTTTGTTTAAGGAAGACTTACCGTACCTTAATATCCAGTCTTTGAAAATGACATGATAAAAATGATGGATTGTTGTTGTTAAGAGCTAATTTAATTCTCTTTTCTGAAAATCAAATATGTACCATAGCTTGTCAAATTCGCAAGTTTTGTATATAGTCGTCAGGAATTCTACAACTTAATGTGTGTACTTTGAGTCTTAAACAATTTTAACATTGTGTCATATATCTAAACAAGCAACCAAGAAATTGCTGAAAACTTCATCTTTTTAAAAAAATAAGGTCAAATTATCGTATTTATGAAATTAAAAAAAGAATATTATTTAACATGGACAAAACTGAGATCTTCTAACAAGTTATATTCTATGTTTGTTTTAGAAGCATTTTTTTAAATTTTGAAGTTTGACGCCAAATAATAAACGTATAAATTTGCAATTGTGTATCATGACTGACTCAGCAGTAATGTACAGTGTTCAACAACTTGTGTCATTTTATGATGGATCATTTCAATTGATACAAATTGAATCTTCGAACTATATCATTTAATCTATATGATTCTCAAAATCATTTATGCTCCATAAACTTTCAGATGTTAACCCTTCAGGGGGAGAAACAACTTCAGGGGAAGTAGTTCATGCCTGTTTTTTCGACAAATCATCAGTATACCGCCTTTCAATTCGGAGATAACGTGATATTTAACCTTTTCAGCTGTGAAAAACCTGGATTTGAGAATTAGAATAAATAACTTTGTAGCATAGTGTTCATTGTAGAGAATCTTTTAACGTTGAAAAAAATCAAAGATTCATTGGTTATTTTTATTTTTCATTGAAGGCGTTAAATATAAGGAAACAGAATAAATGATTAAAAACAATTTTTTAGAAGTTTTTGCTGGATATTTTTTTTCTGTTTTTGTTTGTTTATTTAGTGCTTTGTTTTAATTTGTAAAACAAATCTCAAGAAAATATTGTATAGCTCCATATTGTAAGATATTACAGAAGATACAACGTGTATCATTACATTAATATTTATTATTTTCAATGTTACGGAATAATTAAAGC
Organism: Mytilus coruscus; assembly: GCA_017311375.1. NCBI lineage: Eukaryota > Metazoa > Mollusca > Bivalvia > Mytilida > Mytilidae > Mytilus > Mytilus coruscus. Next base: position 42,846,532 of record CM029600.1, read on the forward strand.
AAGCTGGATAAACAAAGGATGATGTTTTAAATAACCAATTAGATTATTTGTAATAATTTTAATGAACAATGAAGAAAACAGGTCAGTACATTTGTTTATCATCAAAATTTCATCACCTTAACTTTTGTTATATCGCATATTTCTTTCTCTGAACTATGATCAATTATATGGAACTTTGTTTACTGTTTACCTTTTCTATAAGATATTTTATCGAACTCTATTTTAGTCTTTTTGTCTAGTTTCAAAGTGTAATATAAATAATTTTGAACTCCTCTCTATGTTAAATTTATGAAGTTTTTACAGTTTAATTGATGATTATACCCCTGTTCTATTCAGAAGTTAATTCGCCCCTGTTTGTTTATAAGAATTTAATTTTGTTTGCATCTTAGTTTTGTATTTCCACCACATTTAATTTGTGGAATTTAAAATATACCTAACAAACCATTGCGTAGGTGTTATGAAGGCGTTTAAATTAAATAGAAACAAAAAGACTTTACGGAAAACCACATTTCGCACTTTACACTTAACAGGCTATAAAGATGGCAGGTAACACTACATTTTTTTTAACTTATATTTTGGATAGCTTTTTTATAGACATTTATCATAAAAATAGGAACTCCACATCAACATATCTTAATAACAAAAGTTAGATACTCAAACTAATTTATTTAGTTATTAAACTAAATGATTTTTTGTTTTTTCACCAATTCATTAATGTATTTATTTTCAAAATGTAAGGTATTTTTATTAATTAAATTTCAACGTGTACTATGACTACTGACAATGTTAGAACTTGTGTAAAGTACTACAGTTTAATGGAGAAACATTTTAATTCGTCCCTGTTTTTTTTTTTTTTTTGTATCGTAGTTTTGTATTTCATCCACATAATATTTGTGAAATTTAAAATATAAATAACAAAACATTGGATAGGTGTCACAAACGAGAATTGGATTGGGACTACGATCATCGGGACATGTCCGTGACCATCTCTGACAAGTTATTGATGATGGTTAACCAAATATTTATTGCGTCTGTACATTTTCTGTCCTGCATTAGAATTTACTAAGTTTGTTCTAACCAAAGCAAAAACATGTTCACAAGTGGATGTAGATTGAGCAGTTTAAGAAGGGTTTCTTCACTCAAGGTACAAGTAAAATGTTTTGAAAATAAGGGAATTGATGACCAAAATAAACCATCTTATGTTCATCGTTAGCAAATACGGTCGCAGTTGTGTTATATTTACATATTAACCATCGATTTTTATTCCCACTCAAAACTACTAGTCTAATAACACAATTTGGAAATATTTTGTATCCACTCAGATTTGCATATGTCTGAAAAGATGTAGATAAATGATGTTGCTTTTTAAATCAAAACCTTTTTAAGCAAACAGTCTTCCAAAAATGTACCCGATTTAAGTCCGCACGACACTTGTAACGTTTGAATTCGTTATCACCTTATGAAAGGCATGCCTTACCTACTGACTATACCGATTACATTTTGAGTTTATTTTATGTTAAAAGTTACATAATTATCATATGCTTATTCAATTCTCATATGTATATAACAAACAATAGTATACAGTGTGAAGAACATCATCGTTAACCTTGTTTTATACCAATGCATTAAAAGTGTATATATTTTTGATTATGTTTCATCTTTTTTTTGGTGTAACATGTGATTACTATAACAGTTCTATGATATTTTGTTATTTCTTGTGTGCATTTAATTTATCTTATTACAGAAAACATTGCACCAAACTTATCAATAGCACTGTATCGTTATATGTGTCAAAACATAGTAGGAACAGAAGCTTATGTTAAACGAATCAGATTAATGAACGCTGTCAGGGACGATATGGGAAGTAACAAGATTGTGACAAAAATAACAAGTGGAAGCTTTGGGGAAGGACTTGAGATGCGCGGCAGTGATTTAGATTTAATGTATGTAATTAATACTTGCGAGGTTTACGACGTTATTAAACCCCGCTTTGATCCATATATAACATTGTTTTCAATGGAAAGAGAAGATGTAAAACCTGGGTTTACTCGGTTGAAACATGAATATACATTTTGCAGAGGGCAATATTTTGAGATGTTTGAAGAACATAATGGTGAATATTATATTTCGAGTGCATTATGTAAACAAAATTTCATGTGTGATAAAGGACAAATAATCCATGGACCGTGTATATCCGACAAAAATGGAGTTTATGACGGTGCTTTTTCTTTACATTGCAAAACGTGGATATCACCTGCAGTACAGTGGATAACACGATCAAGTAACTCGTGGCCGAGTCATAATATCAAACAAAGTATTATAAAACACGGTGTACTTTTTGTACCGCTCGGAGTTAAGGGATCACCAACAGAAGATCTCGAGTGGCGAGTATCTTTTTCAGTTGGTGAAAAACTTCTTATAAATAGCTTTACACACACTCAATTACTGTGCTATGTTCTCTTAAAAATTATTTTGAAAGATGTTATAACTTCTTACTCTGAATGTAAAGATTTACTATGTTCTTATTTCCTGAAAACTATTATTTTCTGGATATCTGAAGAACTGCCTCAATCCGTATGGAAACCTGGCAATATCATACCATGTTTTATGCGATGTTTTAACAGGCTTGTTTATTGTGTGGAGAATTCAGTTTGTTTGCATTACTTCATTCCAGAAAACAACATGTTTGAGAACAAAATAGAAGGCCGTGCTCGTGAAATACTTTTGGAGAAACTATATACGTTGCATAGCTATGGTTGGCGATGCATCTTATTATCAAGTCAAATATCTAAGTTCGATGTTTCAATGTGGAATATTCCCATCGAACCTCAAACATTATATGTAAAAGAAATTGACAAACTTATGAAATCCAAGTTATTGAATTCTGCATATATTGCAGTACAATCGGTGAAATCAGTCTTCAATAACAGAATAATACAGAGGTTTTCGTGTCAACAGTCTTCCATTAAACACATATATAAATACTGCATTTCAAATGTGTGTAATTTAGATGCTCAGTTTATAGCACTGGGTAGGACATTATGTGATAATAAATATCAATACATACAATATAAATCCTGTCTTAGTATTCTGTTGAGAAATGTTCACCATGACGTTGTATCTGGATGGCTGATGGTAGCTTCTTTTTTCTATAAGACAAAACAATACAATACAGCTTTACACTTTATAATCTATTCTTTATCGAAATGTACCACCGAAAAACTTCATCATTGCATGACTATGTCGGATATCCATATCCATCTGCTTAAACTGCAAACATTTCTAAAGAACAGTTTTGTTTGTTTGTTGAAAGTAATGTTTGTGGACAATGTACAGTTTGAGATGAATTCTACGTTAATACCAGATGAACTTCAAATGGACGAATCGAATGAAATACATCACTTTCCATCTGCAGCGTATGCTTATTTCCTGAAATTTCTTTGTCATTATCATCTCAATAATGTCAGACTATGTCAGAATTCCCTCCATGTTTTACAACTGATTGTAAAAGAAAATTTTTTAATAGCAGATATGCGTCATAAAAGAGAAGCCTTCAATCTTCTTGGAGTTGCTCTACATATATTCGGTTACAAGGAATCCGCACGAAAAGTATTCTTACACTCTGCTGAATATTTCCCGGATCATTTCGAATTTGCCGTAAGGAGACTTTTGTCAATGAATTGAACGTGACATGTGTGCATTCAATGGAACGACTGACATAATGACGTTAGTGTACTTTTTTGTCAACCAGATAAAGTTACAAGTATAACGGATGAAAATATGATATTATACGATACGATGTGTCCATGTCTCAGCTCACTAGCGACATGTTTTCGCTCGCAGTTTTAGATCTTCAGATATATAGCAGTATTGCCGTCTGAACTGTAATTTTATTGATTATGTCATATTCATGATTGTGACCAAATGTGAATTCGCAGAGTGGGTGATGAATGCAAAGCACACCACCCGGTTTCGCTCCTTTTGGAATTATTCGACTCCTTCGGTTTCTGTTTATTGTCTTTCGTTGTATCGTCCAAATAGATTTGCTGCTGTCAGCTTATTTTAGGATATATTTAAGTAGACATTTCGATAAGATATTGAATACGAAGCGTGTTGGTATATTTAAATACATTTTGTAGTGCTGTAAAACAGAGAGACATTTACCACAAACAGAAACAAAGTTTTCTCTTTTTTAACTTTATTTCGATATGAAGAGTGCAACCGTGTTAATATCATCATCGGCAGTAGGACAACCGGATGTGGCTTTTTTGGCCAAAATGTGATTCGTTGGTGCTCAGTAGTCCTAAGCGCAAAATTGGACTATTTTTGCGTCAGCCGACGTCAACTGAAAAACGGCGCGCTTTCGTTAACTTTTTTCATTCGTTCAATACAAAGTACTGACGATTAAGACTGTTGATTATAAACAAGTTTATATGAGAAAAATAAATGAAAATACGTATTATTGTCATGTTTATATTCTAAATTAACAGGAAATCTTTCTTTTATATATCTGAATATAGAATTAAGGATTTTGATTTTCTACAATGTATATGTTCCTCCCGCCAATGGGTAACGCAAAAAATATAGTTTGAGACATTAAGAAATTTTAAAAAAATATTTGACACACTCCTTTGCCTAAAATTAAATTTTAAACATGTTAAAAGAGCCCTTCCCTTAAAAAAAAAACATACAACCATGACCAAAGAAAACCAGGAAAAATGAAAGCTTTTCTTCGACATATTCAATGTAGATGTTCATTAAAAACAAATCAGCCAGTAATATTAAAACTCACGAAGGACAATGTCAGAGATGTGTATTTATCAACTAATCAACCCCATGTAGGCCTATAGCTGTTGGTAAAACGTTGATATGATTCAACATGACTTCCTTGATAGAAATTGCTAAAAAGAAGAAAAGGAGTGTGTCATTTAAGGGGCTCATGCTTCTTAAGTTCTGGTTTGCAGTGTATGTTTAAAATATCTGTGACTTTACTTTTAAAAATTAAATGTAAGGTATTTTAGGGGAACCCATTTGATATTCTAGGTGGTAGAAGGGGGCTAGAAGGATTTTTTTTCTGGATTGACTATTTATTAGCATCTATTGCTACACATTTTTTTTTCTAAATTGTTATGTTTACATTTGTATCTTGATCTATCTTGCATTTTGATATGCAGAACATTCATGTTCAGCCTTTTTTGTGTCAAATATTTTTTTTAAATTTCTTACCATGGCAGGTTATTTATTTACAACATCCTTCTGATCCTCCCCACACCTTTTTCTCCCAAGAAAATCAAATTGTTGTCCCCTTAGGTGGCATCACTCGCATTCAGTCATAATTTTAGGAAACTACCATTTAATAATCTTACTTTTCTCGTTTGAATTGTTTTACATTTGTCATTTCGTGGCCTTTTATAGCTTATTATGCGGTATTGGTTATGTTCATTGTTGACGGCTGTCAGTGACGTATAGTTGTAAGGCTCTACGCCATTGGTTATCTGGTTGGGAGTTTTCTCATTAGAAATCATCGCTCAAACCGGTGCTAGGGGCTATCTTAAACTTACACTAAGGTGAGAGTTTTGATTTTGCTCCGTGTTGAAGGCCTCACTATGACTTTGAGAAGTAAGAACAGTAATAAAAGCGCTATGTCTTTGCTTTTCGTGTGTGTGTGTGTTTTTTTTTTTTTTTTGCTGTGCATGTACTGAATTTATGTCATAGATGGATACCTCATATCCTTTGTTTTTCAATTATACCACATCTTCTTATTTTTATTGTATAATTGTTATCAAGTGAAAAGCTGGCCAACTGAAAGGGAACTATAGTTTTTTAAGTAACTGCTTCTAAAAAAGAATTACATAAAAAAAAAAAAAATCAATGAAATGTTTCAATGGATAGCTAGCCATTAGAAATATTTTTGTATGTTGTGTTGTGCACATATATTTCCTTTTTATGGCAGGAGCTATTTTGTATGGTTATCTGCATCATAGCTTGTGATAGGATATAAGTATGCAGTGTTAAATGCAGGGGCATACACCCTCCCCCTTTTCATTGGAATAAAGTAACTAAATTTTTTCGCTCAATCTCAACAACAGGGCAACTAAGGTGAAAAGGTGAAGGAGATCCATCAAATCATACTATATTAAGTATTACCTTAACTATGGAAAGACAGAAGTGAACTTATTTTATCAAATCTAGCCTTGTGATACAATTTCTTGAAAAAAGTGAAAAAAGCAAAGTTGAGTTATTGTATAACTTTTGAGTACATGTTTAATTTTCCATGAATAAAATCCAATAATTCTAGAATGACAATACTTGAATTTGTCAAAAGAAAAAGGAAGATTTCTTTCGTCCATCCTCATATTGTGTTAAAATTTCGGGATAATGGGTTAAAGCTTTAATTTAGAGTTATTATATGAAGTGTTGACCAACTGACAATTGCATGGACAGAATATTGTGTTTCATTAAACTTGTGCAGGATCGACCAAACTCGCAAACATTCAAGGGAAATTCATTCTGTCATACATTTTACCGTTCATGCTCTCATATTTTTGCGCATGAGTAATTACAATAAAAACATATTTATAACCCATTCGCAATAGACGATTGCAATTAATTAGATATGAACCTTTTATCGAAATGTTTTTATTTAATTACATTTTTATGATATTTGATAATTGTTGTTTAACCAGTTATTCAAACGATATCAAACACAAGGAAGAGTTTCGTGGACGATTTGCCGATTATGACTCATCAATCTTTGAGTTAATTTGAAGCTACAATAGCGATGATAATTTTTCTTATTCTTATATGTATTTTGAACTGATGGATTTTTAACTGAAGAGCTTTACTTTTTATACTGATTAGTAAGAGTCAAAACCGTGGCGGAGGATACCGGAAGTAAGATTACAATTTCATAAATCGAAGAAAAACAGACAATACAGACTAAAATACAAAAAGCAGCGTATAAAAAAAAACATGGAAAACTTAAGAACAAGAAGGTGAAATACCAATCCGAAGATGATCTCAGTGCCCTGTTGTTCAAAATTGGCGTTAGTTAACGGACAACAACTCATTCAAGTTTATCATTGTTGTAAGCCAATCACTGCGTTAAATTATGTTGTTCAAAATGATTTAACGACTGAGTTAACTATTAACTTATTAAAAAAAAAAAATAACAACTCTTAATTTTAATATCTCCCCTTAATTCCTGTTGAAATAACCATTTTACCAATAATTCTTCCACTTCCTGTTTGAAAAATATATCCAGAATAAGAGGGCAGAACTTTTTATATATTGAGGTAAACCTAACTAGTAGGAGAGCTTGTTTTGCTGAGGGAGGAATTTGGTAAAAACGTAACTTCAGGCGCAAAGAACAAAATGTGCGAGAAGATCACTAGAGAATTGAATGCTTTTGGTGTGAGTTACACATGTTACAGAAAGGTTCTCACTGTCAGAACCAAGTTTCGGAACCTAACAAGAGATCCAAATGAGAAGTATGTTTTTTTGAAAAAAGAGGGAGAGGAACAGGACAGGAGGAGGACCTGCTCTAAAGCCCATCAATGTGGCTGAGGAGAATATTATCAGTACTTTGATGGATACCTCTTCTTTCAAAGGCATTGATGAAGAGATGGAGACCTCATTAGGAGAAGCCATCTTTGATGCGACAATTTATTTCCTTTCTTTGAGGTGAAACAGGTTCTTCCATGAATGCGGCCATATTTAACAACTTCAACATTTAGTCGACCTTTGAGATGTTGTTAAAGTTAACAACTCTTTAACACTGCTTTTATCGGTATTGTTACCAATTTTAATAAATGTAACGACTCGCTTACGACACTGTAACGACAGCGTTAGCCTAACGACACGACACATGGCCCAGGTACTCAGGAATGGAAAGAATTCTCCGCATGTGAAACCTGTCGTCTTGCAAATCGGAAGTACAAAAAAAATTCGGCTTAAGTCTAGTTTGGTTATGTCACAACCGCAGAGAAGAGGACATGAGTGTACAGACGTATAAAAACTATGCAACTGAGGTACTTTTATTGAATATATATTCGGATTGGTGGGATGATACTTTCGGTCGATAACATGAGATATATGTATATCATGTTCCATTTGGAATTGTGTTCCAACTTTAGGAGATAAGTAACTCCGATTTAATTGCCATACATGCATTTTCTGACAACAACGTACATTCTGAATATACAAGTTGCTCCCCTAAAATATACAATAAGGACTTTCTTCTCGTCTAATATAATACTATACTATTTATCTTTCGTCATCTTCGATAACTGCTCACTCTTCATGTGTCTTTATTTCTGCTCAATCAGCTTACTAAAACTTTTCCCAACACGATGCATCATAATGAAAGTATATAAAACAGAATTTGTCAATTCAATCTTTTATTGTTAGCCAGGAAACCCTACGCACTCGTTTTATTTTGTCAATATATAAATGTAAATTTCATCTTTTTAGATAGCCTACATGGGCAGCCACATGTGGGGTAAAGAACTGTTCCATTTGGAATTGTGTTCCAGCTTAAGGAGATAAGTAACTACGATTTAATTGCCATACATGCATTTTCTGACAACGTACATTCTGAATATACAAGTTGCTCCTATAAAATATATAATAAGGGCTTTCTTCTCGTCTAAAATAATACCATACTATTTATCTTTTGTCATCTTCGATAACTGCTCACTCTTCGTGTCTCTTTATTTCTGCTCAATCAGCTTACTAAAACTTTTCCCAACACGATGCATCATAATGAAATGAAATGAAATACATGTAAATATATCTTTTTAGATAGCCTACATGGGCAGCCACATGTGGGGTAAAGAACTTAAAGACTTCTGGCAAAATTTCAACAAATATCTGGGTGTTTTTAAAACAAGAGAACCAATCGGAATATTGGAAGAGGGTTACTGCAAAGCACAGCAAATTAAAGTAAAGTAACATAAGTACGTCTCTGTGTTAGAGGCTTTTCATAATGGAAAAAAGATCTTCTAATGCCACTTTAGCTAAAAGTCTTAGTATTTTTTTTCCTTCAGGAATTTTAGGCTATATATAGCCTTTGGTTTCAATAACAAGTTTAGATTTAGATAATATATAATTATCTTCTTTAGGGGCATTTCACTTTTAAAGAAACACAGTTGTTGTTTAGAATTTTTAAATGGTTAATTCAATAACCCCAAAAATTGGTTTTAACATACCTTAAACTTTAATATTCCATCGATAAATATTTTGATGGAATGATTGCAAAAATCTAAAATTATTACTGGTTCATATAGATACTGACTGTGTATTATATAAGACTTGTGCTAATCTCTTTAACTCAGTTTAATTTGAATAAACCAATTCAACTTTTATTATTATAGAAAGAAATATTTTCAATTATGAAATTGCTGCTGTTCAATTCTAAGATATAGATATTCTTGTTGAAAGAAGAAACACAACTAAGTTTCCATGATGACTTTGTACCAGAATGTTTCAATATCAAATATTGTTTTATTGTGAATACGAGTTTTAAAAATTATTTTGGTTTAAAACAATAATTAAAAAACCTCATTTTTTACCAAAAGGATTACCTGTTAAGTCAAAAACATTTTTTAACTATTATAATAAATGTCTTCTTGATATTTTGTTTGTAAGTATTCGTGGTCTTCTAGAAGAATTGGCATCAATTGTTTACATCGAAGTAAGGTTCATTTGAACCAATTCAAAAAGTGTCAATTACTACTGCAATTGATTGTGTTTTCTGATGATAGATTTGTTCATTATATTTATGAAGAATTGATGTAAACAGTCGGTAAAGAAATGAATTTAGATTGGTATGCAATCGCTACTGCAATGTCATTCACAGAGAAACAAAGTGTCGTGCATTTTTCAATAAAACACTGCATTCATATAAATTGAAACACAAAACATATTTGTGTCAATCAAGATAAAATGTATCACATTTGAAGGGAATTATTATTCTTTGGAACATGTTATTTAGCCTTTTAAGTATAAAGTTGTACAGCTTTTTCCAAAATCACTGCACTAACCGTTCAGCTTAAAACTTTGAACTGATCCCAATCGCATTATTATGCAAATAATTCGTGATTTTACTTAGAAATATAATCTTCATACTACAATGATTACACATTAATATAATTTACACTAGAAAGGACATGTATATGTACTGTACTTTTAGCCTAATCTAGGGTACTTGAAAATCAATACTTGATTTTAAGAAAAACAAATTTTCTCAGGATATGTTGTTGCTATATACGAAATATGCAAGACTTTCCTAGGAAAAAGAATCCATAAGCTTAAAATTGCAATTGTTGTTAGTGAAAAAAATGAATGAAGATGCAACCCTTAATTCAAATGATAATAATGTATTATTTTCATGTATCACTCATATATCATTTAAGCATATCGAATTGAAATATAATATTTTTTATAATTACATGTATTGTTTACAGATCACGTGTTCGTTTTTATTGAAATCAGTAACAGAATAAGAAAAAAGGCTCAACGCTTAAAATTGGTAACCTGCAAGGCTACACTGTAATATGCCAGTTTGTCAATAAGGCCTAAAATTGTTGTTTCCAACAAAAGATGCTTCAAACCAAGTCATGAAACTGCTTTCTTATGGGATACTGTTTCTATCATTGACATTTAGTCAAGATAACCAAATAATGAATAGTTTTGAATATATGCTAGGTCGTAGAGCGCCTTTTTATTGATAAATATTGTACAATAAAAATACTAACTAAGTCAATTTGTGCAAATTAAAATAAATACATGTGATGAGATCATACTTTTTATAGTGGGAAATATTTGTCAACTACAGTGTTGTTATTTGTGTTTTTCATCTTAACTGTTGCATGCCGAAAGGTCCTCAATAATCTCAATCACGTCTTGCAGGAAGCATGACTGCCCCTACTACTACTATTTTGAAGCATCAATCTTACACTGTACCATTATGCTACTTAATATGAACACAATTCTAATCTCCAGTCACTGCACACGAGAACTACAATAATAAACCCTTTCACTATAAATGCCGGGCATGCACAGAAACGCTTCCGGAAGGCAAAATATTTATATTGGATACCAACATGGCGACCCGCGAAAGTTTGAACAAATTATATCTAAGCTCAAGTCTTGCGACAGAACATGAAATAGAGGTTGAAAAGAAGAAAAAAAGATAGCATTCTTTCAGAAATTCTGACGACACAAGTACCCTCCTCTGTTCTTACACCTGCCATTAAGCAGTTTGTTCAATGGGGTGATGTGATTACTTTCTGTCGAAATGTGCATATCTCACCTGCTCCTGTTAATTCAACTTCTATGAAATGCCGTTTTTACAATGAAGTCACCACGATATATGTTCCACCACCTGCTGTATATAGTGCTGATGTAACAACATCAAACGTAGCAACTTATTTGACCAGTAAAGAGCTAAATAATAGTAGGCATGCTTCATTAATAATTGATGGTGCCTTTGGTGGTACAAGTCTTAGATCGTATACCAAATGCAACGACGATCAGATTTGCGGTCATGCCAACACTTCAGTCACTGTAAGCCAGTTTCGAAAACTAAAACCGGAATCATTTGTTCTGTTAGGACTATGGCAATAATGGTAACCCCAGAGAGATTTTCTCCAGTCCCTTCTTTGTGCATAGGTGCAAGGGAGGAATCTAAAACACAAACATATTGATTGATATGGCCTTTCGCAGGATCGCGTCTTCCAGAAATTTAGAGTGCAGAACAATGTTTACGAAAGTTGACAACACAGCTGGAGTGTACAAATGTATAGGTACAGGCGTAACGGCAGCGGTGTTTGAAGGTCAAGTTGCTTTACACAATTTGGGTTTGAAAAACGTTGCAATAAAACTTCAAGGAACCATTCGATATCATCGAAGGGATGTATGCGGAAGCAGGGTTACTAAGGTTATGAGAAGCAACAGGTATCACACCTACACTGTTTGGTATTACACAAAAAAAATTCTGAAGGAAACCCTCCTGGAATTGAGCAAGAGTTAATACCTAGCTCACTAGCTCCCCATCAACTTATTGTTGGAAGACCTATTTTATAAACAAACAAAAATAGTTTAATATTACAAATCAACTAACGTTTGGTTAAATATCTATTAAACAAGCGCGGTGTCTCGATCAAGGACTTAAAGTCGGACAATATTTTAATAAAATATCAGCACAGACGATTGCCGATTAACCTTCATTGACATGGGTCATGCTAGTTTTATGCGCGGAAAGAAGAGATTTCCAATGACAAATAATACACGGACATCTTGCACCGGAAGTTACAAAAAAGAGGAAACATCTAAAACGTCCGAAGTGTTTGCGCTTGGTGTGATTTTTAAAGATATACATTTAGAACTCTCTAATATTACTTGTAAATGTTTATCTACAATTCCTTTACCGAGACCTTCACTTTATGAAATACTCAATTTTGTGGAAGAAATGAGACTTTTACTTTAATTTGTCATTTTATATATTATTGTTATCATTATTATTTGTTTGTTTACTTGCTTAATCGTGAGTATTTCTAGTTTAAATAAATTAAAATAGGCATCGACCATTTGCATCTTTGGGAAGGATGGCTTTCTTCATTGGACAAACAACTATTTTCAACTTTTTAACAAAAAAGATTTTTTTAAATCAATATTGATTTTACCTATTCTTCATAATTAAGTTGATATAGAAAAAAAAATATTATTTATAACTACGCTTCTGAAACCTTTTTTTTCTAAAGAAATTTGAAATTGTTTTTTTTTCAAACAGTTTCTAACACTACCAACTGCTCAGAGTCTGAAAAGACCATATTTTGTGCTCGACCAGTAAGGTTGAGCACATATTTTACTTGATAAGACTCGACATAATCTCGACAGTACTTAACTGTACTCGACTTTGGTCTCGACTTTACTTAATAAGTCCGATTGAGTACTTGAGAATATTGGATTATTCTGAAATGGTTTCGACAAATGCTCGACCTGTCTTGACTCAGTCTAGACCTTTAAATTTAGTCTCGAGTGGACTGAATCAGCCCATCTAACTCAATTATATATTGATCTTACACAATTCCAGGTTATTGGTAGTTTGGTTCACTGCTGTCAAATTAAAAGGTTAAAAAAAGCTAGAATTTTCAGTTTCGAGAATGGTTGAGACCGAGTCCAGACTGGTCGAGCATTTGTCGAGACCATTTCAGACTATACCAAAAAAATTGAAAACAACACGTTTAATAATTTCAATGCGTCCGAAGCGCTTTTCTGGATTTACCTTCATCAGGAACGCTCAAAGCCAAACATTTGAAATCCGAGGATGTACAAGTACCGAAACAGTTGAAGAGCTATATGACAAAAATACCAGATTACCAATTACTCAATCAGACTTATTTAGTAATGTCGAGACCAAAGTCGAGTACAGTTAAGTACTGTCGAGATTATGTCAAGTCTTGTCAAGTAAAATATGGTCTTTTCAGACTCTGAGCAGTTTGGATTGTAATCCCACATAAAAGATGAATATTGGGCGCCTTATTGCTACTTATCTCTGTTTCTGTGTTATATTTCTGACTGAAACTGTTTAGTGGTCCTATGAGATACGTTCAAAAGTGGTGCTTCTTGAAATATTTCTTTCATGAAGTTACAGTTTAACAAAAGTTAAAAAGACAACAGAACGTGTACCTCTTGTTATTACCTATACTGACCTACTACCAGATATACATGACATTGTGAAAAAAAGAATAAATATTGTACATACTAACTGAACAATTTATGGTTTGGGGCACTGTTTTAAAGTAGTTAATGTGTGGAATTTGCTCAAACATTATTTCATTTCGGGTTTATTAATCTTGTTGTGATTAACTGAAAGAAGAAATATTTGTGCATGGTTTAATTTCATAAATTAATGGACAGAATTTAATCTTCCATTAAAATTGTGCACACACTTATCTTTAAACTTAATCCACATTTGCATAAGAAATGAAGAAGAAAAAAATCATTTCATTCCAGCATACATGTATATGTAAATATATATTAAAACTATGCAATAATGTTAACATTTTGGGGTTAATTTTATTCTATAGTGTTTTCAAAACATAACCAGCAAGGCAAACACTTGTTGAAATGATATGCCACTTTCTAAAAAATAGTTAAAATTGGACCATCTTTCCCAATCAGGCATCATATTTTTCTAAAAATCAAATGGCTGCTCCCAACTACCTGTGTTTTTATATTTGTCATTGTAATAATTTTTATCATAATTATTATTTTTATGATTTTTGTTATAAAGTTATGTGGGTAAAAACTGTGCGTGTTGTTTTATTTGGTGTTTGTTACTGCATCTGTATTAGGAAAAACATTTTTTGGTTCCATTAAGTGTTATAGTATTCTGTCCAAGTTAAGAGAACGGTCAGCTGTATGGCGTGGATGGCTGGAATGTGTTATGATCAGTCCCAATGTAACTGCATTCCCTTCCCTTCCTCAGATGACCAAACCAGCTTTGGTTTCTTTGTTGTCATTTAAAAAATGTGAGAGCACACACACAAGCTTAAGTTTTGTTTAAATTACAGATCTAAATGGATTTTTTATCAGTTATTTGTACATGTAAACATTTTTATTTGGTATCATTATTATTGTGTTTTTTTTTTTTTTTCTTTAAACGTTGCCTGATGTTCAGAAATAAGATTTTATGACATGTTCTTAGTATATGCATGCATGTGTTTTTCTTTCGTCACAAATCAATTTACAATAGCAATTATTTTCCTTTACATGCGTGTCTGTATTATAGCATAAAGTATAATTGTTTTGTGCGTTAAAAACTCATCAGGTGGCGTTTAAATGGCTACCACGACAGTTTCTAAGTAAAAGATTTTAAAGAATTGCTGTGGTCATTTGATATTTGGTCTGATTTTGTGCAGCGTTATATCCCTTATATACCTACCACTTTTAAAAATTTTTCCATACAGATTTGGACTACACAATGATATAAGTTTACATTACCAGAAGTATAAAGAAAATGTACAACATAAAAATTAGATGTAGATCTATGAATAAAAGAAAATAACTATTTTAATCGCTGTTTGAATGCATGGATTTTGTTAAGGTCTATAAAGACACATTATTCCCATTTCAACCTTTATCCTCATCATGGCAAAATGGTTAAAAACTGGGGTATAGAATGTAAAAATTCATTTAGGTATTTTCCTCTATTCCAAATATGGGGAAATTTTGATAAAAGCTGCATTTTGTAAATGGTGCCCTTTTGAGGGGAAATATTATATTACAGTGGTGATGTAAAATTTAGAGCTGCAGGGACCAACTTTCAGAAAAGGGGGAAATTGATTCCAAGGTACACACCCTTTTCTTTTAGTTGTCTCAAAAGAAAGCATGGGGGTTCTCCTATATAACGGTATACACACTCAATAATGTGACGCTGGTATTGGTCACTTTTTTGGAATGTCAAATATAACAATGGGTGCAATTTCAAAGAGGTAATATATCAATGGATAGAAATTTATATGTTAATGGGTCATACATGTTTATCTTTAATTAAGATGTCTGTAAAAAACTGTTCTTGTCTTTTTATCTTTGATATGAATCACGGATCTCATGTGGTTAACATCTCAACGAAATATATATAAATGGGTTGTGATTTTCTTATGAAGTATATGAAAGGGTAGGGAATTTTGCATAAATAAATGGGGGAGGGGGGTTTCAAATCCCAGCCGGATGTCCAAATGTGTGACTAAAAAAAAGAATAGTAATACACTGGCATCATATTGAAGCAGATGAGATATTGCATCATGCATCATGTTAAAAATAGATAAGGTACCAGAAAGAATGGGTATATGTTTGATATAGAAATGCAAAGGTTAAACCCTCACATTTTTAATTTTCTTTTATTTATTTCAGATTTTGTGAAAAGTAACGACAAAGGTAAAACGGGGTAATTAAAGATTTTATTACGGTTTGCAGTCGTGGGAATATTGAAAAGCGATATATATGGCAACCCTATATGTATATATTGTTTTCTGTTTGGTAATAAATTAATAATAAGATATATTTTGTTACATCTTGTGATCCGTTTATTTGGCAATCGCCAATGGCAGTCAGCAGGGTTTAAGAACATCAGTTGTTCGACCTGCTCAAATTTTTGTTAGAATATACTTTTCACTCATTTGGTCTTTTGGAAAATGTTGTTTGTGCTGTATTTAGACCCTCTACCAAGAAATTTGTTTTGCATGCACACGTATAAAATTGCGGTTTTATCCAACGCAATCATAGGTTTGAACGTTGTTTTCAATTTAGACTTGTTTATATTTTTCGTTTGGGCTTGTATTATATTTGCCTTCGGGTTTATATGATCCGTTCATCCTATTTTGACTCTTTCAAAATTCAAGAGTCTATCCTAAATTGAGGTAAATTATATGGCCTTCCAAATACCGTTTCGATTCCTAACATCACTGAAGACATTAATTGTCGAAATCCGGATATGGTGTACAAATTTTTGCACCTCATGTTTGCGGTATACCATCTTTTCCGCAAGTTTATTGTTTTCTGTTTGGTAATAAATTAATAATAAGATCAATTTTGTTACATCTTGTGATCCGTTTATTTGGCAATCGCCAATGGCAGTCAGCAGGGTTTAAGAACATCAGTTGTTCGACCTGTTAGTCAAATCCGTTTTGTTAAAATATACTTTTTCACTCATTTGGTCTTTTGGAAAATGTTGTTTGTGCTGTATTTAGACCCTCTACCAAGAAATTTGTTTTGCATGCACACGTATAAAATTGCGGTTTTATCCAACGCAATCATAGGTTTGAACGTTGTTTTCAATTTAGACTTGTATATATATATATATATATATATATACCAGCTCAAAATAACCTGCCCAACAGGGTCTATGTAAGTCGTGAATATATTTAACAGACACCAAATATCCACCTATTTTGAAAGAATTCAATCAGTAATATTTCAGGAAATAAAAGAGATAAATGCATTATTTTTCTGATTTTCTGAAATAGTTCAACGAGCCAAAGTTGTATGCAAAGTATAAAAAAAAATCAGTGGCATAATAAACTTTAAATGAAACTGTGATATTCTAGTTTATGAACAGAGAATGAAGGATAGTTTTCCTGTCTTTATAGATGCAAGTAAAACACAAATCAAAATAAACTGTCCCAAGTTTGCTGTCGCAGTAATAATACGTTGCGGAAAAGAATGCTCTGCGATTTTACTATCATGACTTCAGTATTATACCGTTTCCAGAATGCTTACAGGCATTCAAAGTCATGTCTCCGTGTAACTGAACATTTAAATGGCCATTAACAGTTGCTTAAAATCATACCTTAATTAAAGGGAAAAAGTAATGCTAGATATATTGAAATAAAATGTTTATCAAAATAAATATTCCTAATTTTGCTTGTAAAGTGACACCAAGCCATGCAGGAAAAAAAAACAGGACAAATGTCCATAGGACACCTTGCCTCGCCCGCATTATCATATTTCGTTATTCAGTGGACCGCGATATCTGGATCAAAACCCTGGTTTAGCATACGTTTATATACATTAAACATAAGCCGAAACATATGCACACGATTCCAAGTTGCTTGTAGAAAAACAAACTACCTTAAACCAAAACTTTAACCTGATACGGGATCGACAGGTGGACGGACGCCCAAACCAGAAAACATAATATCCCCTACAGTATTGAAGTCTATGCACAAAAAACAAACATATGTCACCATCTGCTAATAATTATTAAACTGTGCATTATAGTTCAATGCTTCTTGCATGTCTTATCATGTAATCATGTAAACCTGTACATAACGGACCTGATACAGAATGGCATGATAATAAAACATCTTCAATCTTATCATTACATATAAAATAAAGGCAACAGTAGTATACCGCTATTCGAAATTCATAAATCGATTGAGAAAAAAAAAACAAATCCGGGTTACAAACTAAAACTGAGGGAAACACATCAAATATAAGAGGAGAACAACGACACAACAGAAACTCAACACTAAAATGCAACACACACAGAAACGAACTATAATATAACAATGGCCATTTTCCTGACTTAGAACAGGACATTTTAAGAAAAAATGATGGGTTGAACCTGGTTTTGTGGCTAGCCAAACCACCCGCTTTTATGGCAATGTTAAATTTATATAACATTAAAATGACAAGATTACATGACAGGACTATAATACAAATAAATGGGGAGAACATACAGGACAGAGACACACACAAATAATAGCTATCAAAAGCTCTTATGGCAATGTTAAATATAACATTAAAATGACAAGATTACATGACAGGACTACAATACAAATAAATGGGAGAACATACAGGACAGAGACACACAAATAATAGCTATCAAAAGGTACCAGGCTTATAATTTAATACGCCAGACGCGCGTTTCGTCTACATAAGACCCATCAGTGACGCTCAGATCAAAAAAGTTCGAAAGCCAGAACAAGTACAAAGTTGAAGAGCATTGAGGACCAAAAGTTCCAAAAAGTTGTGCCAAATATGGCTAAGGTTATATGTCTGGGATAAGAAAATCCTTAGTATTTAGAATAATTCATACTTTTGCAAACAGTAAATTTATAAAATGACTATATAATAGATATACATGTTAACACCGATGTGGTGACTAACTACAGAATAAAAACGAATACGTAAAACAACCTAAATCAGCACATATAAAAGGCACAGCCGAACAACGTATTATATGTCAGCCGAAGAAATCGACGCACAATGTGACGTCACATTTAAATTTCTATAAATTTCCAAAAACTAGGATAGAGTTCAAGATTAGGTTAAAATACTCTTTCGTTTATATCTTCTTTTTCTTGCCTTCTGTTGCAGCTTACCGAAGAGATAGGAACTTGGCAGACATAATAGTACATGGGAAGTTAATAAAATCACTAAAAAAATGACTAGCAACAATAACAACAAAAGATGTAAAGAAGACTGTGAAGTGTGCAATATTGAAAGAAATGAAGAAAAAACTGTACTTGGAGATAAGACATTCAATTACAAAGATATCATTCATCGATGTAATCTTGTAAACCTTGTGTATAAACTACATTGTGGAAAATGTGACCTTTATGTCTATAATTATGAAGGAGAAACAGAAAGATCCCTCAATGACAGAATCAAAGAACACATAGCAGATGTTAGGCATAACAGGAAAAACGCGGTAGCTAAACACTTTGATCAGAAGGACCATTGTAGAGAAGACATTACAGTTCAAGTTCTTAATCAAATTTACGACAAGAAGATATATTGAAGCACAATTGATGCACAGACTAAATATAATTTTCTAATTCGATATACTTTGACTTTCATTCAAAAAAAGATATTATGACGTCATGTTATTGTGACGTCAAATTATTATGACGCTCTAACATTACCAAGGAACTAATCTATAACATTTTTTAATGATTGTGAAAGATGTCTACAGTACCATGTAGTTAAAAAGGAAAATAGAAAATCTAAAGAAGGCCAGAGACCGCAACGTCTTAAAAATGGTTTATTTACTACAATTATATAAACGATTGTCAAAATTATTTGTTTGTCTCAATTATACGGTTTGAAAGCAGGTCACGGTTTGACACCAAGTGCATCAGCAACAGTAGAGTCACGTGACCGTGAACATTCAGTAAAACTACGACTGAAACAAACCTCATTTTACTCAATAAAATACCTCTGTCATGATAAAAACTTATTGAATATATAGTTTTCAATCTTCAAAACGTACACGTCAACTAAAAATCCTTCTTTCTATCTTCAAACTTGAAATTTGCGTAAAAATTGTCAAGTCACTGATCGAAAAATCTAAATATTTTTGAGGAAACTAAAAATGACGGGCTGAATTTAAATTTAATAAGGCATCTTTTGGATACGCAAACGTCAAGTTATTTCAACACGAAGCGGTGTTTTTTTTAGCCGATTTGTGCATGTGGTTATCTCCCCTGCTATCACCAGTCAAAAATGAAAACCCAACAAAATCGATCAATATGAGTTAGCATCACAAAAATCAAGAAAAAACCAAATAAAATTCATTTACAACTATGATATTTTCGTATTATTTTTACATTCTAAAAAGCCCATGGGATCCAGAGTCACAATAGTTTCTTCATAGCAAAAAGGCCTTTTAACTCAAATCTTTGTTTCTTAGTCGAACAGTGCAGTACTGCCTAGAAAATATCCTACAGAAAAAAGATCTACCAAGAATATTTCAAAATAACTTTTTGTCACTGAATAATAGAAATTCTGTAAAAGGTAATACTTAAAATGATAGTATTTTAATAAGTGGCATAAATTTTAATTTTAAAAACATTATATTATTAAATGATATGAAATAATTAAATAAGTTACCACAGTAGCCCCTTGCCAAATTTCTCAGGGTATTTTATAGATAATGAAAGTAAAACTTTTTGAAAAATTCTAAAAATTAGGGCTTCTAGGCTACTCTTCATGTTGCTGTGTCAGCTGGTATGAATAAATATTGTAGACTTGTACCTTAATTGTATATTTATATCACAAATTACAAGAGGATTTTTTAACAGTTGGTGGGACAGATCTTATTCATTTTACTAAATGATTGTAAAATTTGACAAGAATTTACCATGTGAATAAATTCAGTTTTGTAAGAATTAATAAGTTATTTTTTGCACTTATTACACTACTATCACTCATTTAATAAGGAGATATCCAATAATCAAGGTTTTTCACTTATAAGAATAAGTAACTGACCTTAATTTATATTTTCAGTTTCATGGTTTTTTTTTTCCAGAAATTTCCATTGCAAGGAATTATTTATTTTTTTCACTCGCCATATCTTGTGTTTTTGTCCATGCATAGGCTATCATGATTTTGTAAGATTTGTTACCAGTATGAATGAATGAAATTTTCTTAGACGTAAAGTTTCAAACGTTATAAACATGATCTTTGTTGATCTTTTCCAATGTGTAAATTTTCACTATGCACAATATGACCCTGACACATATTTTGTTAACGTTATATGACGTATGTTGAAAAAAAAAAAAAAAACAATGTCACCGTGAATTTGTGTAGGGGACCAACAACGTTTTTAATTACTTTGCAATGAAGTTTTTGTATGGAATTGTGAAAAACAACACTGTTTAATCATAATTTAATTCACATCTCTAATAAAATCGGTAGTTTTTAGTACTTTGGTAACATCTACAATGTAATGATGCCAAACCTTCACTGTTTTAAAGTAGAACCGATGCCCCAAAAACCTACAACATGACATACCTGGTGGCCACTGAAATAAAGGTATAAGAGTAAAAATGATGGCTTCATATTTATGTAGAAATTTAAAAATTTAAAATAGGCTACATACGTCATAAAGCTAGTGTGCAGGATCTGGAAGATGGTCGACGTCAACTCTATTCCAACTCCGTGATTTTGGGTTTTGCCACCGGAAGATGAAGAATAACCACAATTTAATACCAACCAGAGGGGAACAATAGGAATTCTAGAAATAAAATCGTCGCCAATAGTTTATTGTTATTTACTTTTCTCTTATGGGTTGACAAAAGTATTTGTGCAACAAACTAACATGTAGGAAAGATTTTGATTTTTAATGTTGTCGTGTTTATATTTTGGTGTGGAAAACTATTTTAAAATCAGTGTTATTAGGGATCAGTCGAGTTCCTTAATGGAAAAAAAAGGTATTGATTTTAAGGCATTTTTGATTTCTTCTTTTATTACGCACATTTTGATATATACATTTATATAGTTATCAATTCCGAAAACTTCGAACAAATACAACAAAGGCGAACTGGAAAGCAAAACCCGTATTATCACCAACACCGAACGCAATGTCTAAATAAACATCGGGGCCTTTTATAGTCGACTATACGGTATGGGTTTTCCTCATTGTTAAAGTCCGTACGATTGCTTATAATTGCTTACATCCACTTTGAACTTTTGTGGATAGTTGTCTCCTTGGTAATCATACCACATCTCCTTTTTTATTATTATATTACCCGTATCAACTATTGATGTGTGTTCAATGACTTAACTTGAATTCGATAAATTTCTTAGAGTTTTTGTTTTCACTATAACTTTACTGAATGAATATCAAGTTATATAAACTCTAATATTTACTGAAAAGGTAGCACAGAGATAAATTGAAGCAAAATCATGCTTCGAATACTGACGTTTACAGTGTTATGCAATGAATATTCGTCACCTACAATAGTTCTTTGTCATATATTTCCCATACAACTACATATTCTAAAAAATGCTGGAATTTAACCAACTTGGTACCAATAGAAACACAATTGTCATAGTTTTATTTGCTTATATTTATTTTAAGAAGCGTTTTCATCTACTGATGATATAAACACATATATATTATTTTTGTCAGGAAATTTGCTTTATAGTTCGGCCAAACTGAATTATAAAAAAAATATATATAATCATAGATGATAATATTAGGATAAATCAAAACAAAAAACAGAAGAAGACAAGTTATGACCAAATAGACAAATACACAAAGTTATGACCAACATTAATAGACAAATACACTCCAAACAATTCTTTTTTTTTTTCTTCCAACTCCTAGTTTGTTGAAATATACATTGTAGGCATACATTGTACCAGCGTTCAAAATATATATATTTTTAAAGTGTTATCATTTGACAAATTAAGCAAAAGATTGTAGATTACCTTTTTTTGCAAAACACTAAAACATAAACGTATGAAACTATAAGGCTAAAAATAATGATGACTGTGACTGCAATGGATTTCGGTCAAACCTGAAAACAATATTATCCAAAGCAGTGGCCAAACTAATTCTTTTTTTGTATCCAGCGTTTAAAAATAAACAAAAAATCAGTTTAAACAAAAATAATCGGACAAAAGAACGGAAAAATATAACATTTATGGAAAGTGATTGAAAGTCTTTACAATTTGCCTTGTAACAGGCCACGTGCAGACCCCTCAAAGAGTTGTTACAAGGGTTCTTAAAGAGCAGAGAGCGTGGCACTCTTTCTTCACGAGGCATCGGATTTATCGTCCGCGTTCTGACCGGACGTGACTGCGTACTTGTACATCCCACACAGCCAAACGGACGCCCCACTTTGGCAAGGGTAAATTAGCTGCAGGTCGGAAGAAGACCTGTAGTTACCAGATTTCACTGCTTTGGGATAACCTCTTCATTTTCCACTTCTTTGGAGAGACTTTTCAATTTATTTAAAATGTTCAAATTGAATGGGAGTTCTCCAAAATGAACTGTCAAATATTTGATGAAAACTGAAGAAGTGGTTTGAAACATGTAAAAATTAAATGAATGTATAGATGAAATTAAATCATAAAAAAACCACTACCTAAGGGGATGCTAGATTCAGGAGACAGCGATGTTCTACAGTCACATTTTTTTGGGGTCTTTTTAGTGTCTTGTTGATTCAGTTTCGCCCGTAGATAAGGCACCAACTGTTTGTATCAAAGAAACCACGCAAGAGTCTGTGTAAGACGGTCATCGACGGGGACAACTGATGGACGACCCAAACGAACCGACCCCCTTTATGTGTCTGCTACCAACCTATCAGTCCGACTGCTACTGCCTTTTACCTATTCAATCTTTATGTATCCCCTAGTCTTGTAATTATAAAAGTCTGTAAAAATATTTGGGACAAGTGAAGTTATTGAACATATAGACATGGTACCGCTACCCTATGACATTAGCCTTTTTATATATATATTTTGACTACATGGTTTGCTAGACGGTAAGCTGTCCCGAAATCCTCTTACTGTTCACCTGACAGTTCGAAATTAATGCATTGTCTGCTCAGCTATTCCAACTTTTTGATGCCCTATTAAGTAGGCTTTGCTAGCATATATTGCTTGAAAGATGGTCGTCCTTAGAAGGGAATCATAACCTAAACTTTTAAGAATGTACTGATTAACCAATGAATCAGTAAACACATTCATTAAAGATATTAAATTGTGTATAAAAGCCGTATAATTTGGTTCATATGGCTGTTGGTTAGCTCACGGTTAGAAAAAAGAATGCATGTCATGATTTCCACAAAGAGATCCTTTTCCAACGTAATCGGTCTCACGAATAATATAAGCTGTGGAACAGTAGGATTTTATATTTTCTTTGAAATGAATACACATAAGGCAACATGATTCGAGAAATGATTCCATCTGAAGTTGACTTGACCCAATAGGATTTATTTTCATAACTGTCTGTCTCCTGATCAATTGCAAGATCTCATTTAAAAACAAACGTGAGAATAATTCAACTGGCTCTAATTCTGTTGTAGAACCCAACGTAGTAGAAACAAACGTGACAAACCCCCTTTCATAATATTTAAAATTTAAATGCTACCTATCAGTATCAAAAAAATCATTCTCACTCTCTCAATTTAATCTTAATCCCATATTCCATTTGTTCATGCTTCTGATTGTAACGTTGTCCAGTAGCATCAACTTCATTTCAAGAAATCCCTTAAACTTCGAACATTTTGAAAATTTAAACCGAACAACAATTCTAAGTGTTTTACTACGGGACCACCTTTAGCACAGAACATTTCGATTGACTGCAGAAAGATATTGTTTACCTAGTTTAGGAGACGACATAAGAGATCGTTGGAAATTAATTTGTCGGCGAAAACCGTAAACTACCGATCGTCAAAAGAGCGTGAATCTAAAACAAGGAAAGATTAAACAAAAAGAAATAAATTACCGAATTATCTATTCATTTAACCCTCTAAAGTACAGAGTTTAGCTTTTGAATCAGCGATAGGTAAATGGATCAAATATTTAGCGTGTGTGTGGTACTTGTTTTTTTTATATATCTTTTTTTGCCATGATTTTGTCGATCTCTCCTTGTTGTTATTTTTTATAGTTTTAATGTTCCGTTTGGTATCGTCATTCGATATTTAGTTGGGTTATCGTCTTTTGACATATACCCTATAATTTGGTAGTTTATAATTTAACTGTATACCTGTATTCACTAAAACAATGTGTTGTCTTTTTCCTCCTCGTCTATAAGTGTATCATTGAGAACGTGTACCATTTATGCTCAAATCCCTCAACTTTAACATGATTCATATTGAAAATTCTAGATTGATAATTTGTTTCTACTTTCCATTTTGTTCAAATACTGAAACGTAAAGAAACATTTAGAATAAAGCTATGAAAAGAAAAATAACTATGGTGCTTAATCCACTCTCCCTCAATATACAATATTTGAACCCTCCCCTCCCAACTCATTTAGACTACTAAACGCCCCCTATTACCCAATTCTCAATCATGGCAATTCCAATACCCTTTAACCTACATTAATTAGCCTAAATAAAGGCAACGTAGTATACCGCTATTCGAAATTCATAAATCGATTGAGAAAAAAACGATTCCGGGTTACAAACTAAAACTGAGGGAAACACATCAAATATAAGAGGAGAACAACGACACAACAGAAACTCAACAATAAAACGCAACACACACAGAAACGAACTATAATATAACAATGGCCATTTTCCTGACTTGGTACAGGACATTTTAAGAAAAAATGGTGGGTTGAACCTGGTTTTGTGGCTAGCAAAACCTCCCGCTTTTATGGCAATGTTAAATATAACATTAAAATGGACAAGATTACATGACAGGACTACAATACAAATAAATGGGAGAACATACAGGACAGAGACACACACAAATAATAGCAATCAAAAGGTACCAGGCTTATAACTTAATACGCCAGACGCGCGTTTCGTCTACATAAGACCCAGATCAAAAAAGTTCGAAAGCCAAAACAAGTACAAAGTTGAAGAGCATTGAGGACCAAACGTTCCAAAAAGTTGTGCCAAATACGGCTAAGGTTATAAGCCTGAGATAAGAAAATCCTTAGTATTTAGAATAATTCATACTTTTGCAAACAGTAAATTTGTAAAAATGACTATATAATAGATATACATGTTAACACCGATGTGGTGACTAACTACAGAATAAAAATGAATACGTGAAACAACCTAAATCAGCACATAAAAAAGGCACAGCCGAACAACGTATTATATGTTAGCCGAAGAAATTGACGCACAATGTGACATCACATTTAAATTTCTATAAATTTCCAAAAAATAGGATAGAGTTCAAGATTAGGTTTGTAATACTGATATAACACGTATTAATAACAATGGAAAATAAAATTGTGGTAGTAATTAGATAATTAATTGTATTAGCAAGCTATGTCGGTATTTCTTCTAAATCAACCTGTAACCCAAATACACAGTATAAATTTAGTTGACCCAAACTAAAATCTTATAAAAAGTAAAATCACAAAAAATACTGAACTCCGAGGAAAATTCAATCGGAAAGTCCCTAACCACATGGCAAAATCAAATGACAAAACACATCAAACGAATGGACAACAACTGTCATATTCCTGTCTTGGTACAGGCATCTTCAAATGTAGAAAATGGTGGATTGAACCTGGTTTTATAGCGCTAAACATCTCACTTGTACGACAGTCTCATCAAATTCCGTTATATTTACAACGATGCGTGAACAAAACAGACATAATAAATAAAATAGTCAAAATATGGGTACAGCAGTCATCACTGTGTTACAATCTCAAAACAAACAATCATTTACAAAAAAAGCACAAAAGCATCTATCAAATTAAAAACGACATTCATTGCTTCGCGTGTCTGACGCCAGAAAATGTAAACGTCACATAAGAAGAAATTTTGTCGTTCAATGTTTATTCAAAATAATTTTATAATTTCACATTGGGAATGTTGGTATACAGGGTTAAAAATCAAAAGTTATGCTTATAGAATTAATTTCAGAAATAGACCGAGATTTAAAATTGTCCAGAAGTTCTTTAGAATTTTTAAGAATCCACATATGTTTAATACCACTACGCGAGTAAAATAAATTTGTCGTTTGTCGTTGAAAGTATTTTCAAATTTATAATAGAACAATAACATAATGACATTTAATAGAAGGTAAACGGACAGAAAGTCACAGGACATAAAGTCACAAATTGGATAGGACAAAAAGTTAAAGTCACAAATTTGTTGACAATTGTTTGAATATATAAGAGAAAGATCTTCAAATAATTTCTTTTTTTACATTTATTCATTTTTAAGTTTAGGAAATTGTTCATTAGCCTTGATAAATAAAAAATTATTAAATTTTAATCATGCAAATGATATATTTCGTGGCAACATGAAGCCTTTAAGTGCCAAACCACTTTGACATTTTGTTATCATAACAATTATTTGATCATCATCAATATTTATTGAATAAATTTTAATAATAAAGTTGCTTCATATATTATAGTTCAGGAAAAAATCAAAAATTTATTTTTAAAATTAGTGTTTTCTTGTTCAGAGAAAAATAATCTCAAAACTGAATTGTGACTTTTTGTCCTGTGACTTTTCGTCCGTGACTTTTTGTCCGTGACTTTTGTCCTGTGACTTTCTGTCCTACATTCATAATAGAACAATAACATAATGACGGGATTTTTTAAAGTACAGTCACGTTATAAGAACCAAAGAAACACAAAAAGTCGCATATACAAAACACACCAGCAAAAATGAACGATAATACAAACACATTGACGAGATGTATTAGTACCGAGCAACGTCAAATGGATATCACAGAAAACAAACCAAACAAATGAGCTGGGTGATTAACTATAAACAACTAAATATTGAACTTCTTTTCATTTAATCATGTTGTTGAGTTAATGTAGCATTGATAATTGATTTAAATTTAGTAATTATATTTCTAAATATAATATTTAAAGATTTGTGGGTTGTATTCACATTGACATTTATCCTATTTATCTTTTGAAAAATTAACTAAAAAAACACCTGATTGTTATAAAAAAAGTAGCAACTCCTGATGAACAAGAACATTCCAGAGTATCTCTATCTTGGTCAAAGATCCATTTTTCGCCGTAGTATAGCATCCACGTGGAGTTCCTAAGTTGGCTTACTGTACAGCCGGAGCACATAGTATGTGAGCAGACTTTGAACAAAGGAAAACGGCAAAATAAATCTCTGGTGTCGACATAAGTATATCTGTTCTACTGTTTTGGCAAAAGAATGTCTGCGAATTCCTCTTTGGCTGCTCTCAACGAAAAATCTCTCAAATAACTCTTGAAGACTTTTTCTGTCTGCTACCAATTCTAAATGTATGGGGAAAAAAAAGAAAAAAGTGTCCTTTGTAGGACGTAAAACAACCCCATCCAAAGGAGATTATATTAATTCTCTGGTGTCTACATAGGTATATCTGTTCTACTGTTTTGGCAAAAGAAAATATGTCTGCGAATTCATCTTTAGCTGCTCTCGACGAAAAACATCTCAATAAAATTGAGAATGGAAATGGGGAATATGTCAAAGAGACGACAACCCGACCAAAAATCAGACAACAGCCGAAGGCCACCAATGGATCTTCAACGCAGCGAGAAAATCCCGCACCCGGAGGTGGTCCTCAGCTGGCCCCTAAATAAAATTGTGTACTAGTTCAGTCAAAATGGACGTCACAATAAACTCCAAAACATATAAATGAACTAAAATTAAAAAACATACAAGACTAACAAAGGCCAGCGGCTCCTGACTTGGGACAGGCGCAAAAATGCGGCGGGGTTAAACATGTTTTGTGAGATCTCAACCCTCCCCTATACCTCTAGCCAATGTAGAATAAAGAAAAACAATGCAATACGCACAGTAAAACTCAGTTCAAAAGAAGTCCGAGTCAGATGTTACAATAGGTAACAAAAGAAACTAAGCAAAATGACAATGATACATAATTAACAAAGGGCTACTAGCAGTTACTGACATGCCAGCTCCAGACCTCAATTAAACTGATTGAAAGATTATGTCTTCATCATATGAAAATCAAGTACAATCCCTCCCGTTAGTGGGTTTAGTATCATACCATCATAAAATATATGAGAAGAAAATAACCCGTATCATGCCAACAACTGGTTTTTGTCTCGCCTTGACGGAGTTTCCGGCGGCGGCGGCGTCAACAATGTATTAGTTTGTGATTAGGTCTAGTTTGTGGTGAACCACAAGTGGTAGGTCAATGATATTGGGTATGCAGTTGTATAAGCATTGGCACATCTTATTTCCATGAAGATTATATGGCCCTGCCCCCTCAGTCATGGTCTATTGACTTTGAAACTTTTGCTTAGTTTATATGTATTTGTTTGTGATTAGGTCAGTTTATGGGGAACCACTAGTGGTAGGTCAATGATATTTGGTATGCAGTTGTATAAGCATTGGCATATCTCATTTCCATAGAGATTATTTGGCTCCGCCCACTCAGTCATGTTCTATTGACTTGAAACATTTGCTTAGTTTATATGTATTAGTTTGTGATTAGATCAGTTTAAGATGAACTGCTAATGTTAAGTCAATGATATTTGGTATGCAAATTTATTGGCATTTGCAAGTCTTATTTCCATGGAGATTATAAAGGCCCACCCCCTCACCATGGTTCATTGACTTTGAAACTTTTACATAGTTTACAAGTTAATGTTTGTGTTAAGTTTTGTTTAAAGGGAACGACTTATGATAAGTCAATGGTATTTGGTATGCAATCGTATTAACATTGACACACCTCATTTCCATGGAGATTGATCAGTCATGTACCTTCAGTCATGGTTCATCGACTTTGAATATTTGCATAACTGACATGTTAAAGTATTGCTATTTTAATTTCAACATTTGCATTATCAAAATTACGAAAAGGCGAGACATATTTCTGTGATAACAGTTTATAGAATAATAGTGTTTATTTCCGATGCAAAAATCCTATGAGTGAATCAATATTGATACCAAAATATGCAATTCTTAATGACCTGACAACAGTATCGTAACTATATCCTTTCCGAATAAGTCTGTTTAAAGGTTTGGTTAGCTTTTGAGGTGAATGCCAACATTTATGTGCTTTGTAAAGAATATTACCATAAAATATTGGATGTGAAATACATGAACGTATAAGATGTCTGCATGTTGATTTATATTTACGAATGATGTCCTTGTACCGATGATAAAATTAAGTAAATGTTTTGACTAGTTTGTGATATCGAAAACCCTAGTGTAATAATTTTTCAGTAATACAGAGATTTCTTTCGTTGAAATCAAATACGTTGTTACATACACGAGCGAATCGAACAAGTTGAGATATATAAACACCATTAGATGGTGACAAGGGAACATCACCATCTAAAAATGAATAATTAACAATAGGAAATGAAAAATCATCACTTTTATCATAAATTTTGATATTAAGCTTCCCGTTAAAGATATAGATATCAAGATCCAGGAAAGGGCAGTGTTCATTGTTAGTATTAGCTTTATTTAAAGTCAGTTCGGCAGGATAAATCTCTTTAGTGTAGATACTGAAGTCGTCATTACTGAGAGCCAATATATCATCTAAATATCTAAAAGAGTTATTAAATTTTGAATCAGATGTTGTTTCGATGGGTCTTTGCTGATTTTAGTCATAAATTGTAACTCATAACAATACAGAAACAGGTCTGCAATAAGTGGTGCACAGTTAGTCCCCATGGGAATTCCGATAACCTGACGATATACGGAATCTCCATAGCGAACAAAATTGTTATCTAGTCAAGGGCAGTTGTATCAAAGCAGGTCCAACTGACATAGTTTTTTTGTTTGTTGTTACTAAAAAATGATCTAAAAGAGTTTGAACATATATATTCGCATTCCCACTTTTTAAATGCCCATTTAATCAGGTGTGTGAATCTTTTTCTTTTTAATAAGATTATGAGGCAAAGTGGAATATAGGGTAGAAAAATCAAAACTTTTGAACAGATTCGAAATCACCAATATAAGCATGCAATTTATCAAGTACTTCCAGCGAATTTTTGACACTCCAAAAGTATTTAATTCCGCTATTTTCAAAGGCCTTATTTGAAAAATTTATTACCAGGTTTTGGATTGTACCAAGTGTACTAGTAAGTAGAATAGATAGTTTAGTAGTGGAACAGTGGCTTGAAGACGAAATAAATCTATATTTGTAAGGAGTTTTGTGCAGCTTCGGAAGCCAGTACATAGTTGGAACTTTCATTGTATTTGGTTCTGCTTGTAAAGAGGTAGATAAAAATTTATGTTTGTTACAGATGTCATTTTCCGAAAATGGAGTCAGTTGGAATGTTGGTGAATTCGTGATTTCCTTTTGTAGAACCTCAATGTAAAAAATAGCTTTTGAAGACTTTTTTTTGTCTGCTACCCATTCTATGAAAAAGAAGAAAAAGTTTTCTGCGTAGGACTTAAAACAAACCCAACCAGCGAAGATTAGATTATCGAATCGATCATTATTAGTTGTAGTCATAGGTAACCCCAAACTGATACAGTGCATATTTGTCCACTGGCTTTTACTTCAGGCAAATTGCGCCGATTCACCAACATTACTAGGTGTACAAAATTTTGATAAAATTTCATATAAATTGACTGAAAATTAGAAGTTACTATAAGATTTCACCACCTACCCTTTCATTTTGTGTCTTTGCTAATGTGAGAACTTAATTTATATTGCTTCAAAGAAAATAAACGGGCGGACGGACAATTCCAAACATTGTTTTGAAGTACAACCAAAGTAACACTGAGTTAAATATTTTTAGCAGATTCATTTCAAAACTTATAACATGTATAAATACAATTACAGAGTTTCTATGTTCCCCGCGTTGCACACAGATACCTGTTAAGGGCAATAACTAAAAGATTTCCAGAGTTTTGTGCATGTTAAATTTACTCCAAGCCAGCCTTTTATTGATACTCGCAGCACAACATACGTTTAAAACCCTGCTTCATACCATTTTCGCTGATCAGAACGCTTCGACAATGGTTCTTCCCTCAATTGTTTGCTATTAACTTGCAGATAATACACTTAACTGTCTTAAGTAATAATTTTAATATTTATTTTTGTAAATTATGATTGTTTTTTCGTCAAAATGTTTGGGATGTATAAATACGCAGTCACGTCTAAACAGAATTGGAACGTTTTATCTAATGCCTTGTAAAGTGAGAATTCAACGTTCCCTTCATTCTAAGAGCTGCCACCCAGCATAATTTATTCCCAAATCCAATATTTATCAGTGGCGGTCTAAAAAAAGGCAACCCAGGATAAAATCAAATCTGCTGCACTAAATGTTCTGCCACTCGAGTGATATCAGGTTTTTTTTTCAGTCGTGTAGAAAGAAATTGTATGACGTTACCTCGGAATACAGAGATTAACAGATAATCAATGGTCTTAAACGAGAGGAAGTTTCTCGGCTACATCTGTCGACCTTCGATCAGATTATACCTTAGAAACACCCTCTTGTTTGAATAACCATCGAATTTATATAATATTTTAAATTTTTAACGGTTTTTAGAACCAACATTGTGTATTTTCTTTATCCGTAGTAACCGTTTTCTTACGGATTTATAATTCAATTTTAAAGCTAAAATGAATCGGTAAAACATTACTTCAATATAGAAAATTTTTAATCAAAGAAATCTAATATGCCGTTTCCACCATTTTCTACATAAGGAAAAGCCTGTACCAAGTCAGGAATATGACAGTTGTTTTCCATTCGTTTGATGTGTTTTAGCTTTTGATTTTGCCATTTGATAAGGAACTTTCCAATTTGAATTTTCCTTCGAGTTCAATATTTTTGTTATTTTATCTTCTTTTCCTTATTACGTAACGTAAACTGATTCCAAAGAAAGCAATATTACAGAAAACATATGTTAAATTCAACTAGATGAAAATCAATCAAAGTATTATTTTAAGTATTTATTCTTTCAGAAAAGATTTCATATTAAAGTAGTCCTAAATATGAGTAACGACAGAATATATTGCATAGGGAAAAACATCTATTGTTGAATATTTTAAAACAATTTAGTTTGTTTCATTTTGATTTTAATCGATGAAAAGTAAACCTTTAGAAAGCATTATTCTAGCAATATGTATTTGAAAAATGTGCTTCTACGTTTAATTGGTATATGAAAGCAGTTAATCATTTAGCATTATATTTTTAACAACAGCTGACCACTCATCCAGTGTCTTGTTATGTTAACTGCTACCTGCGAAACCACAACAGTTCATTTCATTTCAACTTTTCAAAGCAGCATACTTATCATATTTTCAGCATACTGATGTTGTAACATATATGCTCTCTTGGTGGTTAGAATGTTAAATGAGCTAAACTATGTCAGTTTTTTTAACAGCTGAAATAAATGGTAATTTTTGAAGGCTGTACATAGACCTATAGTTGCGTGCATTAACTTCGTATGCAAAGTTGTCTTCTTGGCAATCACACCACATCTCCTTATTTTATACAATAGTTGTGGATATACACACGTTCTACATTTGTATTTTCTAAGTCAATTATCTTTATGGGAAAGAAACCTAAAAATGGACTTGTTCTGGTAACAGGCAAATTTTCCACTCACAAGTAAGTTTTTCAACGTTCTCAAAGTCAATGCAAATTAAAAAAGAAAATTTTAGTTCATCGATATCGAAGATAGGTTCAACATATAGCCTTTGTTATTTTATTTTGTATGGCCATCACAGATTTTAATTTCAGGTTTTAAATATTTATTCTTTGACATTTTTGAAGACTAAACGGACATTCAGAGTGTTCTTTACAGTTACATGTACAAAGCCAAGTATGAATACCAAATCTAGCCCATTTTTTTGTTTTTTTTTTTTTTTTTTTTTTTTTTTTTTTTTTAATTGTTTTTCTTTGTCTTGTACTTTGTGATGCTGTTTTTACACACTTGCTTATTAGCTTCCTGTTTCTTCAAATACTTAAAGCAGGGGTCTCATTATTGAGCAGTACCTCATAGATTAACTTGCTATATATGAAATATTTGACCAATAATTATGTTATGGATTTTTAGATCATCTGATCAAAAGTAAAAATAGTAAAATAGAGGCAAAACATGACCAAAGATACCAAAGGGACATTCAAACTCACAAGTCGAAGATATGTTGACAACTCCATGGCAAAATAAGAAAAAGAAAAACTACAGTATACAAAACACAATATAGAAATCTAAAGACTGAGCAATACAAACCCCAACAAAAACCGGTGGTGATCTCAGTTGCTCCGGAATGGTAAGCAGATACTGCTTCACTTGTGGAACCCGTCGTGTTGCTCATGTAAGTGCAAACCCAATATTAAGTTTAATTTGGTAGGTCACATTCTAGGAAAAGAGGGCGGGATTATGGTAACAAATGGAACATATCCGGCCAATCAACTCGTGATGTCCGTAAATTTTCGAAGGGATGATTTCACCTTCACCACTTGAACCTCTTGGTTAAATAGGTTCCTTGTAAGCACCAACCCTATATCAAGGAAATTTTGATAGAAAACGCAAGTCCTGGTTACGTATCAACTGGGAGATATATACTCCATGTGCAGGCGCTGCTTGAATGTTGCTACCTGGCGATGGAAAGTTCACAATTGGAAAGCTGAAATCATCTCTTTTGTCGTAAAGTTTTGTTTTCAACCGACCTTCAGTGTCAATTTCTAAATGCAAGTCAAGATATGAAGCAGACTTAACTGTATCTGTTGTATCCTTTATCTCCAGTTCGAGGGATAGATGCGTTCAACATCGTCACCAAATTTTGAATTATATAGTGAGAGAAAATCATGTGTATAGCGGAAAGTAAAGTTAAAGGATGCTGCTAACTTCTTTTCAATTGACCTACCACGAGGTTTTACATCAGTCTCATTGCATAGAGCTACTTTCGGATAAATAATTAATGAAGGTGTAAGGCTTCGACTAACAGTAGATCTAAAGATGAACTCTCTTGATGCCATTTTCAATGTATTTTTCGCCAAAAAGTTGATCTTTTACAATCTGTCCAGATTTTATAAAGTTAATAAAATGATCAACGTGGCTGATAATATACTTTTGCCTTGACACTTTCTGACTTGCGACTGGTTCCCCGGTTCCATATTTCAGAATATGCTCTTTTGCTTGGTTGTGTTTCTGTATAGCGGAAAGTAAAGTTAAAGGATGCTGCTAACTTCTTTTCAATTGACCTACCACGAGGTTTAACATCCGTCTCATTGCATAGAACTACGTTCGGATAAAAATTAATGAAGGTGTAAGGCTTCGACTAACAGTAGATCTAAAGATGAACTCTCTTGATGCCATTTTCAATGTATTTTTCGCCAAAAAGTTGATCTTTTACAATCTGTCCAGATTTTATAAAGTTAATAAAATGATCAACGTGGCTGATAATATACTTTTGCCTTGACACTTTCTGACTTGCGACTGGTTCCCCGGTTCCATATTTCAGAATATGCTCTTTTGCTTGGTTGAATTCGTATTTTGTCTAACAAGATGTAGGCTAAGAATTAGAAAAAAGGTAAAAAATGTATACATATACATTTACAAACACGCATATCAATATATACGCATGACTGCAAACAAAATTATGTATAAACTGTACAGGTTAATCTAGATCTTATATCACTTCAAACACATTCAGAAATGTCATTTCGAAAAGACGTTTGATAAAAATTTCAAATGTTGAACAGACATGTCTCTCACCGACAGTTTATATATAAATTACTCCAATATGTAAATGTTTGCAAAAATAAACATAAAATATGATAAATAACCCAGACAGTCCGGCATATTTTTCACGTTTGTTTGGCATGACTTTCATCTTAATTCTATGAAAAAGGCAAGCATTAGATTGCTCACTAATCTTAGATTTTAGACAAATCTCTGGGTCAAAGATTAGATAAAAGGCAATGTTTGATATTAGTCCTACTGTTTGTACATCTGGAAAATCTTTGTCTTTATCAATAGATGAGAGAACCTGTCGTAGATATTTCCAGGAATTAGCCTTGTTGTAAATTTCGACAAGTGTCTCCAGTGTTGCATTTTCGTCAACAGATGTTAAGGACATGTCATTGACAACAGCTTCGTATAAAATCTTCTTCCCCAAGGACACATTGTTGAAAGCATAGAAACGAAATATTTGAAAACAACTGAAATATTCCTGACTTGGTACATGACATTTTAAGAAAAAATGGTGGATTGAACCTGGTTTTATGGCTAACCAAACCTCCCGCCTAAATGGCAATGTTAAAAAAACCCACTAAAATGACAACATTACGACACAGGAATACAGTAAAAATAAACGCAAGAACAGTCAGGACAGAGAAATACATGTCAACATGTAAACCGCAGAATAACAACGGACACCTCCCATGTATTTACGACAGTACGACAGGACACCACAAACGTAGTATAAACTGCGCTTCACACGAATGTGTTATTTTTTTACTGTAAGAAACTTGGTAAGTGCCTTTTATTGTGCTATATGTAGGTTGTACATTAAGGAAAATAACGCTTACTTGCGTTAAGGGGACAACAAAAGGTATTAATAGAACACAAGTCTAACTGATACTAATGTATACATATAGTGCAAAATATGCAGACAACAATTTGCATACATCTAACAAATAGTCATATCTAACAAAAATATGTCTACGTGTCTTTACTAAAATGGAGGTTCCAACCCATATAAGTCTTGAAACGTACCAATGCATCTTTTACATATTTTTTATCCAAGTAAAATAAAAACTGATATTTCATATGCTTAACTCTCGATACTAGTTTGCTTTTTGTTTTCTAATTGCTTTTTGCGACACTGGAACATTAGCCTTTATAATGACGGAAGCTTCTTCACCAGGTATAAACATTTTTAGAAAATGGTTGTGTATCTTCAAATCTGATATCACACTGCAACTTGGATATATCTGCAAAGCCAAAAGGAGGTGGGGGAACAAAGAAAATAAATAGATTATTAACACTAACCAAGCAGTATATGTCTTAACCATATGTACCGATAAGGTATGGAAAAAATAATACTTGATTTTGATTTTATTTATTTATTGGCCACTAAACATGGTATATATGTGTATATTAATCCATTTTTGCACAAATGTGACGTATGTGGAGACAAAATACTATCTCAATTTACATAACCACAAGATAAATAATCAAATTCTTCTCTAAATTTCAAATATAAATTCTCAAAAACAGCTCTTTATGATATTCAATTGGGATTTAGTCTCGTTCTGAACTAAAGGGAATTTTGCTAGTGAACGTATGGCTAACAGGTGATCAACACCTTAAGCTTTGACTCTGGGGGACATCGGAAGTTTCAGTACAGAAATACCATAATTACTGGATGAAAGTTTTGCAATTTGGACTTCCTTGTGAAATGAGGATATTTTGTATAGGGACAGAAATGTACCTTACAACAGACCACACTCAGATTTGTGGCAAGAGTTTTTAAAGTGACCATATTTCTATTCTTCAGTAGCCCTTAAGAGCTTAATATTTTGACGAAAGAATTCCTAATTCGAATATTTTACCATTTCGTGCAGATATATATATATATATATATATATAATATACTAGTATTAAAATAAACATGTTAAAATGAGAATTTATGACCAAAAAGTATTTTCTATAACGCAACAATCATGTAAAATACTAATTACAATAAAAACATATTTATCACCCAATTGCAACATTCGAGTGCAATTATACAAATGAAAAACATTTATCGAACTGCAATTATTTAATAACATTTGATAAATTTTGTTTAACCATCTATTTAAACCGATATCAAACGACACCAAAGAGTTTCGTGGAAGATGTGCTATTTATGACTGATCAATCTTTAAGTTAATTTAAAGCTACACTGACGATGTATTTTTCATATGCTTATTATGTTTACCTGATATATTTTAAATGTAGATCGTTATTTTCTATAGTGAATTTTAAAGTCAACCGATATAATATATTGGCGGAAGATATCAAAATTGACAATGAAAAAGTAGAATAAAGGCCAACAATGTCATGACCAAAATCAGAAAAAGCATACACCAGTCGACAATTCAATACATTGAAAAACTCAATACTGAGCAAGAGGAATACCACAAAGAGCTGAGAATGA
Organism: Mytilus coruscus; assembly: GCA_017311375.1. NCBI lineage: Eukaryota > Metazoa > Mollusca > Bivalvia > Mytilida > Mytilidae > Mytilus > Mytilus coruscus. Next base: position 42,884,563 of record CM029600.1, read on the forward strand.
TCTCAGGTGCGTCCTGCTCCACACGTGGAATCCGTCATGTTGCAAGTGGGAAGTAGAAATTTGATGTAAAGTCTAGTTTGGTCATAATCGAGAACGGAGAACGGTAGTGTGGCTTCCACAATTAATATGCAACTAATAGATATACTGTTTGGTGATGTAACTTGTTCGGTCGATATCATGGTACATATGTTTACTGGTCAGCTTTTCAAAATAAGTAACTCCGACTTAATTAGCATACATGCGTATTTGTGGTTAACGTCCCCATTCTGACCGGACGTAGCTGCGTACTTGTACATCCCGCACAGCCAAACAGACGCCCAAATTAGGCAAGGGTTTTACTGCCGGTCGGACGAAGACCCGTAGCGACCATATTTCCATTCCCTAGTCACTCTTGGGGGTGGTAATTTCTGAAAGCTACGTACATTCTGACTTAGAAAGTTGCTGCCATAAAATATACGCTTAGGACTTTTTCATTGTCTATTATAAGAATACTATTTATCTTTTGTCTACCTCGATTATTGCTCACTTCGTTTGTCTTTATTTTTGACTTTTTATTATTGCTCAATCAGCCTGCTAAGCGCGTATTTAATTATACTGATCAGCATAACTACTAACAAATAGTACTCTGATTCCTTAGCATTAGACATTCGGTCAGTCAGTCAGAAGACCGGTTATCTATATCTCCGTAATTCAAAATAAATAATATGACGAGTTCACCACAGCATGGCTTTATAGTAAACTAGATACATAAAATACAAGCTGAAAAGTTAACACCTACTTTAAATCAGTATTCATGAAACACAATAACTGTGTCATAATTTGACTGGCTTTTACAGCATGTATTGCTAGATTTGCCTAATTTTCAAAAATTACTCATACTTCATTGTGAAAGAGGAATTGTTTATATCATTTTTATTACATTATGCAATTCTAATTAAGATAATTATTTTTTTAAATTATGTTTAATGGTAAAATAGTTGATTTAAGATGCGTCAGTTCCTAATAAATCGCGTTACGTAACCTACAACCACCTTGAACTTGTATAGTGTCTCATTGATTTTCTTCAATGTTTAGAACATATGTCACTATGATCGTATTTTTTTTTCTGTCAGTGCTGAGTTCAAATAGGTAAGTTGTATTTATGGAATAGATAAAGACAATTTTATTAACGAGGTTTTAAACAAATTAGTTCTTATAAATTGTGATGATTTAACAAACTATTCCTCATAGGTCGGAAATAATTTACTGCAATTGAACTACATTATATCCCAAGTACGAAATTTACAATCCTTGGAATTCAACAAATGCAGGATTGTTTAATTTGACTCCTTCTTTCAAATTTTTTTGATTTTTTAAAATTTCCTACAGCTGTTTTGTTATTCTTAGTTTTTGGCTTTCAGCATTATTCAATAAATGTTAAAGATCTATACATTAAAAGGTTATTGCCTACGCAACGACTACACACATTTTCTAAAAGATTTCATTACAGTAACAGCGATGTAATATGTCAGATCAAGAATAACGGGATTTGTTGGAATTAAACATACATTTATTTGCTATAAACAAACAAAAAATAAATAGATAAAATGGCATTAGGTAGTAATTTTGATATTAATTTTTGTAAATTATGATTTTTATACATCAAAATCAAGATATTTCAACGATTCTGTTAACTAAGAAACATCTTTGCAACCAATATGGCAGAATATTCCATAAATACAACCTTACAAATTAAAAGTTTATTTTTACCGAATAAACCTTAGCCTTAAATTTGTTTGACTTTATTGTATAATGTGGTTTAGCCTTAAAGGCTAAAATCCCAAGGGATGACTTGCGTACAGAAATGACGTCATCAATGGCCTTTTAGAATATAACAATGAACACCCTTGCGAAATAGAGGCCTCCTTTGGATGTGCGGGATTTATACATACGCAGCATCGTCTGACCAAAATTTGAAAGTTTTATCTAATGCCTCATATAGTGAGAGTTTAACATTTCCTGCAATTTAAGAACTGATGTAAGGAAATAACATCTACCAAAATCCAATATTTATCAGTGGCGGTCTAAATAAAAGACTATCTCGATCGTCCTACTTTGCAAAACCTACTTTTTGATTTCTCGTCCTGATAAAGCATGGTGTATTTGCCAGTGGGTGTTAAGCAACCCCAAATTACAACAAATTGTCTGCACTAAACGTTCAGCAAAATAGTCACCAACAACTGGTGGAAGTGTTTTTATGACGCTGCTCGATCAGACATTGTTTTTTTTATATTGCATAATATAATGACGCCCTAACGGTATCAATGTCGTTACAAATTGACTGGGATGTTTTATTCTGCATGTCCCGCAAACCTAAAACCCACTGCTTCCCATCATCTCTCAAACCAAACATTTCAAAACAATCGCCGAACTTTCGGTTTTCATCTGACATAAGCGTTGTAAATTGTTTGTTTGATAACGTTGACGATATTTGACAATGTGCAGCTGCTAAGCAGTGATCAGATATTCAATTGTTGGTCCTTACAGAAGGTAATTTATCAAGTTGCTTATGACATAACTTTAAAACTTCAGTTAAAACTGCATTAATATGACGGATTCCTACACCACTGCTTACAAGGTTCATCACACATAACTGTAATTCTTCAGTAAAACACGCTCTTTCTGTATCAAAACGGAGACCACATTATTATCAAGTAAAATTTCAAGACATGTAATGCTACAATTTAAATCAATAATTTTTCTTGAAAGATCCTGGTTTTTGCATGAATTTCCCCATATTGTTTTTCTAAACGTTCTACCTGTTCCTTTGCAGCTTTTAGTTTATTATAAGTTGTATTTATCTTATGAATGAATTGTTTTTTGTGAGTACCAAATTCACTGATAAGGGCTTTCAAAACTTTTAAAGCCCTTAAGTTTAGTTTTCATACTCGAAATTTTTCTAGCCTGTTCCTTTTCCGACGAGAGTAACGGCTTTAATTTTCTGTTGTGCCTCTAATTAGTTTCGAAGAAAGTGTGACCCGGATTTGTTTTCGCTTAATCGATTTAAGACTATTGAACAGCGGTATACTACTGTTGTCTTTATTTATTGCACATTTATTTTGTTATCCTTCAGATACTTCTTTCTTTATTTTCAGTAATACATGTATTCTCTGACATAGTTGGTAGTGACACCATCACTGAAATTATATTTGAATTACATGCAGAAGAATAGTATCTCTCCTCAAGAAACGTTTTTAGTGGTTCATTTCTTAAAGAACTCTTCTTTTTCTTTAATTTTGATATTTTATTTCTAAAAGCCGCATCATTTTCTTGGTAAGCTTTCGCTAAATCGGAAAGTTTTAAGCCTTCGCTAAATCGGAAGTCTTAAATTGTTTTGAAATTATATTTGAATTATATGCAGAAACTATTCCTTGAACTCTTCTTTTCTTTAATTTTGATCCGCATCTGGAATATAAGTCTTTAATTGTTTTGATGAAACTATTCCTTGATCCGCATCTGGAATATAGAAGTACGTTGACAGCTTGTGGTTAATCTTAAAGACTGCAAGTTACATTAAATACAACGGTTTTGAAATATTTATCAGCTCGTCAGAAATCTCAGCCATATTTATAGAAATATGACAGTTGTTTTCCAGTTCATGCGCTCGAGTACGGTTTCTTTATTATTAACTTTATTTCTTATAATGCTGATGTTATTTCATATAAGTCATTCTGTGTAAGCTTGTGTACTTAAAATGTGTTCCTTGATAATTTTTGCGACCCAACATCTTTCATTTTAGGTTTTTCAATTTCACTGTTTGTTGTTTCATCAATGAAACAAGATGGATCCGGCAAGTTGGTATAGAGAAAAAAGAATCTAAACGCAAAATTTAACCAAAGTCACTCAATCGTAAAATGTAGGTCAAGGCAACAGAATTGTTGGTGAATCCGGTAGTACTATTCAAGGTGCATGTTGTGATGTAATATTTCTAGGGGCGGTTTTGCTGTCGAAAAAGTCGACACATGTACCTTCTCTGTCAGAACGTTTTGATTGGTGCTTTTTTCATCAACCAATCATATATTTCTTTACAAACAGCGTTATTGCAACCCTACTTTTGCGCCTAATTTCGGAACCGATTGCGTGACGCAATTCCAAATTAGGTGAGAGTTGTCGTTCTTTGCCCAATGCTACCACGATCCTGTATTATCTGCATCTCGGTAGAACTTTCTAAAAACATCATTGAATAAAAGAACAATTGTAAAGCATTTTGATGGAAATCTGTAATTGATATTCCAATCATATATGTTTATAAATATCTTTTATATTTGTCTATTATATTATGTCTTTTCGTGTAATTACAATTAGTCGACCAGTCTTTTCTCTAACTGCTTAAAATGTCGCCTACTTTGATAGGGGACAGAAAATACTAAGTAAAAACAATTTGATTGACCCGGCTTGTGGATCGAGCGTATGGCATCCCACACTCGGAGTGCCGCCCTGAAAGACGTTACAAAAGCCTACCCTCAGAGTGTAGGAAAATGGTAAATGAGTCCTTCTTGATTCATTTGTATTTAAGTTAAACATTCTCACCTGATTGAGTTTGTGATGCATTAGACTCCTCATTATTGTCACATAGAAGGAGTAGGCAAAATGTTGTGTCTATGTGAGGTATTCCAAGAGCTTTAGCCTTGGTAACATTTTGAGCCGAAACTGAACAATCCCATCTATATACACCTAAGTCCAAGTCCTCTGTTAGGAAATTATTATTTTTCCTGTTCCAGAACAATTAAAATAATAAATTTGTAACAGATTTAAGGCATTTTCTTTCTTCATCTGTGTACTGGTTTGAAAGCCAGGTGTATATCATCTATTTGACACATAATTAAATTTTCGTATCATCATTTTAAGTTAATGCAGATTGCATGGGTTTTCAATGAGATTAACATGTTTATGTAAATTTTGAAAAAGTACACAAAAATAAGAATGTATTTAACTTATTGCTACTATTAATTATTGACAGAAAGGTCATTTTGGCAACATGTCAATCGTACCTTTCACTACAGTTGATAAATTTTGTATTGTTGTTATATTTCATGAGAGCCTTACAACGTAACCAAGACTTTTAGAGAGAACCCCTCTTCGGTTGTCATCTTCAGCGAACTGCCTGTTCTTTTCTATGTAGAAGTTGTCGTGAAAATTATTGAATATAGACTTCGCCTCCTCATCAAATCTGTAAGATGTTTAATTTTGAAATTGATGTTTGTCAGAAATAACTTTAAATAGTTTGTCCATGCTATTCGCAGGTTCTCGGGGAATCTGGTACATATGTGATGTAAAAATCACCTCATTTGTGCATGCAATGAGGTATCTGTATACTATTATTTATTCATCTTAAATTTGTTCGAGTTGACAGACACGTTTTGACACAAATATAATAACAATGATAAAATTAAATTGGGTTCCGTGATATCATTATGTACTTTTTCATTGTTCCACGTTTGAAAGAAAGAAACTACCTGTATTATTAATTAACAAAATTAAAATTTGTGTATAACGCACGAAGAAATCAGTTTTCAGTCTTCTGCTTTATTACAGTAAGATGGTATAAAGTCTATATTTTGCATGATTAGACATGTGCCGAGAACGTATATACAGAAGAGGACATCCCTCTTTGATTACACAACTTGTGTCAGTTGTGAATTGGTATAGTATGTTTTGCAAGATTTGCAAAAAATAATATGAAAATAAGAGTTTATTATCAAAGTTTATCAATTTCTGGGCAGTTAAACTGCCAACTGCTATTAAAAAATAGAAATAAAATATAGCATACATGTAGAATGTGAACATTTTTTGTAAATGGGCAACTTTTGCAAAAAAATGTCCAATTCAAGTGATATTAAGACAACTGGGTGTAAAAGCGCAAGTATATTTGTGAATTATCTTGAAAACTGCCAGGAGTACCCTATATTTTGTGATACAATGAAAGTGTTTGTCACATAAACTGTATAAATTGCTATAGTTTAGTGTGTGTTTTATTTTCCTTTGGTTGATTTCCCGTGTATATCATTAATAGGATAATGCAATTATTTCTTTTAAATGACGTGACTGTATATACACCTTCAACACAATTTCATCAGAACTAAAAATAACTGTCGTTAAATTCAAAATAGCCACATTTCATCAAAGGTTAAAATCTGTTTCTGACTTGTATGATTTATGGTGATCTCTTCATTTACAAACTGAATGATACTAAAAAAAAACTACATTAAAAAAAAAAAAAAATACCTACATCTCCGTCCATCATCTTTGCCAAAATTACAGATTGAACCATTCCAATATGTCCTGGGAAGATGGCTGTATCCGGAATTTTTAAAATTCCTATCCCACGCTGATTCCCCATTCAAATTGAGGAATTGCTTCCTATCCACAAGACTTCCTCCTGGTTTATAAAAATCTAAAGACTGGTGTAGGACTATAATTTCCTCATAAATACCTATCATCTATAAATAATAAAGTGAACACCACATTTCCTGATTTTTTATGAAGAGTGGACATTGGGCCATTTTCACTAATTCTATTAAACTTTTAGATCAGGGGCTTTATAACTTATTTTATGAAATTGAAAAAGAAACAAAAAAATATGGGTCACCGCGCATTTTTATAGCAACAGCTCGTGAAAAAAAAATTACAAATTTTATATAGATTAATCATGTTAATAGGGAAAAATCACAACGTTATGAATAAAAAGAAAAGAAAATGCTACAATTTTCAATGAAGTTTGAGGAATGAGAATTTGGGCTAATGACTTCGGGAAATGTGTCAGACAAAGAACAGTTAGACAAGAAACTACTAAATTTAATGCTGCTACCTTGCCATTGAACATGTACAAAAAGGGTAAAGTGACACCAGGAGAAAAAATATCATTTCAATGCAATATCCAGTCTGTGCCTCTAGAAAATGCGGAAAAAGAAGAAGATCGTCAGGAAATAGAGATGCATGAAGGGACAGAACAGGTTGAAATTGAAAAGGAAGAATTCGAACAATTATCTGAGTAAGATTCGGAGTCGGATGATGAGGAACTGCAAATGCCACACGAGGTTGAATCATCTATTTCTTCAACAAAAACCAGAAGTGGCAGGAGTGTAAAAGATTCGATGAAATTCTATTAATAACCATTGATTTTCTAAATGTCAACTTTCAAATGTTATTTTTTTATTTTGTTATTAAACATAAATCAACATACTTGATAATATTGTAACAAACCTAGGGTTGTCATAAAACTGTTTAACTCATTAAGTCATTCAGGAGGAGTGGAATCATTGTTTAACTCAACAGCAGTGTGAAGAAACACTAAGATTTGTAATACAATAATATTCATTTCAGTAGTATTTTTTTACTTCTTCTTTCAATAACAACAAAAACACATTCATCATTCAACCGTCAAAACAATGCATTGGGTGGTCAATATAAAATGTAGCTGACAGTTCAAAGGATTGATTCAGAATGCCATGTTTATCTACAGGCTCCTATTTATGTATTTTTGCACAAACGATGACGTAAGAGTAAACATCAAATCATCCAATCAAAAGCAATGTTTCTTACGTCTTTTGGCTAGAAACGTTTTTAAATACAAACAGAATTCGTTATTCTTAAATAAAGAAACATTATTAAGTTGTCCTAACTTTGTCCTTCTTTTCCGAATTATATTTAAAAGCTTATAAAACTAAAAGGACATTTCTACATAATGCTATTTTTAAACGGACAGTAAATTCCTTTCTCAGTACGGCGTATGAACTTATGTGTAATTTACATAACCTTACGCATTAGATATAATGCTTAAATGAGATCGATGAAAACCCTGCTCTATCATAAATATAGACAATGTTAATGAGAAGGGAGGCACAAACATAATAAATACGTAATTTATCTGCATTGATAAAGTGTTAACTTAAACAAATAATAATATGAGATCGCAAAGTGAAAGTACAGAACGGTGTCATGGCAGATGTAAACAAGTTGAATCTCACGACAAGATATGTCAAAATAAATCACTATATGACAGGATAATCAAAGTATTTTGTAGGTAACCATTACCCAGATATACATATAAAACCGGCCCTTATCACTTGCAAAGTATAAATGGTTTAAATCATGAGTATGAAAGTCAATGCATTTATCAGTGTTTGTGCACACCCGAGAAGTTGACCACCCGGCAATATTCAAATAAATATATGTTTAAATAAAATTAATAACACATTAAATAATAACAATTATCAGATCAGAATTGTCACAATTTCCCCCACCCAAGTCTTCAAATACTCCTGTATTTTCTGGAGGTAACAGTATACCAGTACTTTTATTCTTTACTTAGTCTCTGCAAGTTCTTCAATCTTAACGGAATATATTCATACTGTTTAAATATTTCATCCACAATTCTGTGTTTTCATGGAAAACATCTTTCCATCATCTGTAGAAAATTGTCATCTATTTCACTCATAGCAATAAGACATAGGACACATTTAAAAACCATAGAGAAACACCAGAGCCATTTTCGAATTTCTTCCACTTATCTACAAAAACTAAGTATCACCTTCACAAAAATATAAAATGACAATGTCACATCAAATAATAACTTCTGTTGACTCTGCAACTTTATTAACTACCTTGGAAATATCACAATAAACTTCCAATTTCCACCAAATTTTCTAGTAAACTCCCTCTTTTCAACCAACTCTGGGGTGATCAATCCCATTAGGCAAATCTGGGCCGCGTTTCTAGCGATATCACATAACTATTGTGCATTCAAAACACTTCACCAATACTTCTTCATATACACTATATCTCAACACATCAATAATCTTATTCATAAAATAAAGATAACAAGTGATACACATTTAAACACATAAGTACAATAAATTTCGAATGGCGTCTGTCCTCTTCTTTATTTTTAATTTTCACTACTTGCTAGAAATTGAGACACTTTCTTTTTCACTTTGAACCATTTTGGAATATTGTTTCCTTTATATTCTATGAGTCTGTCTATGTGAAATACTTTTCCTGGTTTCTTTGTCACTATGTATAATCTTTTTCAATTGCTTGTTGGTTTATGAAATACTCAAATATTTGATAATTTACTGGTGCTGCACAAACTTTAATAAGAAATCTTGTCCTAAAATTGCATCTAAGGCAATATCATAAATAATCACAAACAAGTTCTGAGACAACAAAGTTACTGTAGATCCATTGTCCACTAAGAAAGTAGATATTTGCTCACAAACGGAACCTTGCATATAAAATCCATTATCTGATATTTTTCCTGACCCCCTATTTGATCTATTCTGCTATTTATAATTTGAGTCTGAATTTCTTGCCCATCATCTTTAAAATTATTCAAAATAAATAAAATGAGACGCTTATGTAATCGTCAACTCCCAACCTATTGAATAAACGGATGGTTGTTTCCCTGAACCGTTTCCATAGTTGTATTTGGTCTGAAATTTCTGAAATTCTGTGAATTTGAGGGTTTATTTCCCCTAAATTTTGGACCATAGTACATGGAACATTGTCTATAAAAATGATCAGGCGAATCACAAATGAAGCAGGTCCTTTGATTCTGTGTATTGCCCCCGTTTTGGTATTTTTTCTGGCCAAATCTCAAGTTTGATCGGTTGTCTTTATTCTGAGTCTGATTTTCTTACTTGTCAATTCTACTTAGAAGCATTTGAATGGTTCTGTCATTATTTGCCTGTTGGGAAATTAATCTGACATTTTGGTCACCATTATTTTGCTATTCCATATCTACTTTATTTTCAATACAATTTTCATAAGAAACTGAACAGACACTAGTTTTTTTTATATCTCTTGACTTCCCTAACAGAGCCTCATATCTTTCAATTATATCTACAGCGTCAGCGACCGTTTTACATTCTCGATCTACGCATCGACATTTCATTTCTAAAGGAATCGACTTGTATAACTGATTGAGCGCCAAAACTTCTTGTGCCAATGAATCTAAATTACAATAAGCTTTTTGTACCATCTGGCGGAGGTCATCACCGAGAGCAGCAACTGTTTCACCGGAATTTCGCTTTCTCATTTCAAAACGCGATAACCATCGGTTTTGTTGACGGGCACTTCCAAATCTTTCTTCTAAGCGTCGGACAAGAATACTATAAGGTCGGCGTTCATGTGTAGGAAGGCTCATATAAAAAGTTCGCGCAGGGCCCTTTAAACTTGCAGCAAGGGTCAATACTCTATCTTCCATGCTCCATCTGCCTAATTCTGCACAATCTTGAAAATGCGAAAAATACTCTTCCCAATCATCTGATCCACTATAAGCATCGCAGTGATATTAAGGCACTTTGCAAGAAAATGCGTAAAATTGCATGTTATATGGAAGTGCATATAATAAGAAAATGGCAAAAAATCAGGAAAATAGAGATAGTAGAATGAAACATAAAGACCTATATTTAATCTTGCATGGGTTTTTCATATCAAAAGTGAAAGTAGTCACGTGACCCGAGTCGCCACTAAAGGTCGTACATTACATTTTCAACTCAAAAGTCCAGCGTGTTAAAGGAATCTTTGAATGTGAAACAAAGTATCAATACATTCGTTTGAATGTATATTTTCTAAAAATGCTATCCAAAGTTTGAACTATACTGTCTTACGGTAAAATTAATGTAATTCCGACGAAAATGTGATTTTTAACGAAATCCCATTTGATACTATGATATTTCAATGATATGAACGCATACCAGTGTTTGGATAGCAGTTTTCTTTTAAAAGAGATATCAGTCGTTTTAAATCATGTCCAATCAAGTAAATCCATCTTCAGTAACACGCTGGACTTTTAATTTTTAATCGTGTACCGTTTAATATTGTTTTACGTTCATTATCAACAAACGCTTTGATGACGTGATCGGCTGTACCCAATAGCGGACAAAACTCCGGAAAAGTATAAATGCCGTGTATTTTAAACTACGGACTTCAAGTAATGTTTTATTTGTATTAACTAATACTGGAGATATATTTGTTCATTTATTCATTAAATATATATATTTGCAACTTTTATCCTTGTAAGAATAAAAAGAATCAATTTTACACAAGATAAATTTGTGAGAAAAATGTAAAAGGATTCATGAATCCTTCCTTCGAGTCTCGACTGTGATAGGTGCCATCAGCGTGTGGGGAATGGGGATAGGCAACGTTCATCAATGTAAATTGTAATGTTGACTGCCAAAATTGTATAGCCCATCCGAGATTCTAATAAGGACAATTATCAAAATACAAAATTAAGAATCACAACATCTCATGAAGCACCCCTTCCCACCATGTATTAAAATGTAAACTGAAAAACAAAGTCCATTCATCAGTAAAATTCGGTATTAAAATAAACATTTCAATTTTGCTAGATATTATCTCATCTATATATAAATAAAAGAGCTAATCTATCCAATAAAAGAATTATCTATGAAGGTGGGAGTCCGAGACTGCATATGCTAATGTTAACTGTAAAAAAAAATTCTTCATTTGTGAAATATAAAAAGAAATCAAAATGTGGCTGTCGCACTGTCCCAAGTTTCGTACAAACTCTGTTTATTTAATTGTGCAACACCTACCTGATTCCAGTCATAATTCTTATTTGTCTGGACATTTGCCTGGATTACAGTTGACCTGCAGTCATATATAGTCTGCATTTTTTAGACAACAAAATTTTCAGCAGACACCACTCTCTCAAAGTCAGTGTGAAAAATTAAGTACTTTGGTAAATGTTTGAAGTGGCAGAAATTGGTAATGGAAAAGAGGATATAGGGAAGAATCACACAACTGAGCTAGGCTCTCAGAAGATACAAATTGTTTGCTGTACTATAAAACACTCCTACAACTGGTTCAGTTGGTTTTTTTAATTATATTTTCTACTCCACTGATTCAGCAAAATTTACACTGCTCAAGAATTTCAATAACACACTGAAATCATGTGGTCAATATTCAAGTGAAATTTTTGAAATTGTTCTATGCTGTTTTCCACTACTCTTCCAGGTTAGAGATTGAGCACTCACAAATATGTTTAACCCACCACATTCTTTGTGTGCCTGTTCCAAGTCACAAGCCTTTAGTGCAGTGGTTGTCGTTGGTTAATGTCCGTCTTATGGAATTATATCACATTTGCCAGACTGGGGTCTTTTATAGCCAATACTACAGTATGGGTTTTCTCATTTGTGAGGGCTTTACAGTGGCCAAGTATATTTGCCTACATGTACATCTACTTCATTTAAACTCTAGTGGGTAGTTGTGTCAATGGCAATGATAAGACATCTCATTCTTTGCAGTATATGGAGGACAAAACATAATCTGGTTTGTTACTCAGCTCAAACAGGATAGAAATGAGGCAGGCGAGAATTCAAATTATACCTGTGTTTATGTCTTGTACAAATATCTTTTTATTTTATTTTGAGACCATGTATATATATATATATTTAATCTACAATGTATATTTACCAATTATGCACCTTGATCAACTTAACAATCACACCATTGTCCTTATAATAGATTTTAAGAGATTCTTTCAGTGGCAATCATATCACCTTATTATTTTCATGCTCAACTAATATCAATAAAAAAGTTCAAAGTGGATATACTATGAGCAGGAATAATTGGCATGGGATTTGCTCATTGTTGAAGGCCATACAGTGACCTGCAGATGTTTTTAAATTTCTGTGTCCTTTTGTCTCTTGTGGAGTTTCATTGGCAATGATATCATATTTTCTTATTTTTACAAGGAATGCAGATCATAATATGTGACATGTCTAGTCATCATATTGTTCAAAGAAGGAAGGGGTAAACAATTGATGATATGTTATTTGTTTCTAGTATTTACGTTTTGATACAACATATACATGAAATGCCATTTTACTCCATAAAGAAAAGAAAATCCATAGATTTCTATTTCAAAGACCTCCACTCTTGGTATTAAATTTTCTAAAGAAAACAAACAAACAAACAAACAAACACTGTTTTTCTGAATCATTGATCATAAACAAATATTAATGCAACTTTTAAAATTTTATAAATATCATTTTAACAGAAAATTGGGTCACAATAACTTATGCTATAAACTAACTATTCATTGAGTAATCAACAACTAAGAATGTCCAGTATCATCTTAAAATTAAATTGCAGCTAATACGTCTCCTGGTTTAATATATTTTCGAAAGCTTTAAAGTGTAGCTTCAGTTTGAAACATTTCCTAAAATTTACATCTGTACTACAAGCATTATAATAGTTGTATTAGTTCTTGATCCTTTTCATTAATTCTGTCTTGAACGGTACAAAGATTTTGTTCTTCTCCACAGAGATGTGTCTAATTCTATCTGACCAGTGACGAAGAAGTGTAACAATATGAAATTAGGTTACACATAAATCATTGTAGATAGTAACTGGAACTGTACACTCAGGTATTGAGTAAAGCTGAAATAGAAAAAATACAAAATTACTAATCACATAAACTAAACAGAACATTATCCCACAAGGAATAAACAGAATGCAAGTACAGCAGTTTTAAAATAAAAGTAAAAATCTAAGCAACATACAAATAATGTGTCAATAGAGCATCAAAATATGACCCCAAACTGTTCATGTTATATAGATATAAGAAGATGTGGTATGAGTGCCAATAAGACAACTCTCCATCCAAGTCAAAATTTATAAATGTAAACCATTATAGGTCAAAGTACGGTCTTCAACACGGAGCCTAGGCTCACACCGAACAGTAAGCTATAAAGGGCCCCAAAATTACAAGTGTAAAACCATTCAAACGGAAAACCAACGGTCTAATCTATATAAAACGAGAAACGAAAACACTTATGAACCACATCAACAAATGACAACTACTGAACATGCCCATTCAATGAAGAGTATAAGGAAAGTGATTGTTCTTCCAATGTTAGTCCACCCTACATAGGGTTAATGGTTTTCATTGAGCAAGTCCTCATTGTTAACATGGTTAAGGCTAGACCTTTTACATTATAAAGGCATAAGTAAATATATTACTGCTGTGCATTTTATCAGGATTCATTTTCTTTCTTTATATTTTCCTCAAATCACAGGAATTAGAAACTTTGTCATTTGTTTAGATTTGGTGAAATTATTCATGCTAGGTACCTGTATATGGTTTTTTAAGCACACCCTTGCAGTTTTTAAATTAGAACGTTACTACTTTGCAGGATGTTTGTTCTTTAACAATACATATGCAGATCACTAGTTTGTATATATAATAAGGATTTTGATGTTCCTTTAATTTTCCACAAAATTAGAACTAGTAATTTTCCTAATGCAGTAATGAAAAGTCCTGTATATTCATTTGTCCTAGCTATAGATAGTAAACAAAACAAAAAAAAATAACATACAGAGGCACATTTTTTGAGATGAAAGTATCAGAACTATAGAACACCAGAATCAAAATTGTAAATAAGAAAAACATTCTTCATAAATTGTTATTGTGCAAAACATGAAATATTGCTTATTATGTCAAATTTTAAAGTCCCATAACTCTTGAACGAACTCAGTGGAAATTAATGCAAAGCCTAATTCTTTATAATTTGGTAAAATTAAAAGTTAACAAGATTTTTACTGACTATGATTGTTTTTCATTTTCTGTCAGTTGACAGACATATTAAAAAGAGCAGGGTTTCAGATAAAACACCCATCCACTGTACAGTAGTGGTGAAACAGGCTTAATAATGTCATTCGACCTGAAAAGTTCTCAATTCGTCCCTGAAAAAGGCAAAATGTTTTTAAAGTCTTCTTCTTTTGTTGTCTCTACTAAATAACAAATAAGTATAACATCAAACTTTTGTTACAACCACTTACCCTTGAACAGTTACTGTGTCCAGATTATGGAAATGAATGCACTAGCCCATCTGACTCAGGTACATTTTTTGCAAGACCGCTCAATGATCAGGTTTTCAGATGAATTGAAGAGGATACAAATCTTCATTCATTCATATCTCATGTATCTGCTTCCTAAAATAAAAAAAATGTTAAAGATAATTGCAAATAACTGTAAAAAATATTATCCTTAATCAGATTTAAGCATATCTACTAGTATTACAAGAGCCTATAAAATATATAATCATGTAAATTCAGAAATTATTGCATGCATTTATTATTGCGAACATTGAAAACAGAACAGAAGTGCAAGAATAATTATTGCTCTTTCAGGAAAATATGCATAAACTGTTCAGCCGATTTAGTTGAGCCTTTTTCACCAACTTTGACCATTGTTTACAGTTTGTTTCTATGTTGTAATGATACACTACTGTTCAAGGTTAAGGGGAAAAAGAGGGGGGGCTTTTATAGCTTAATATGGTATGGGTTTTGCTTATTTTTGAAGACAACAAAGCAACATACCTATATATAAATGCATACATCTACATCATTTGGTCTCTGGTGGATAGTAGTCTCAGTTGCAGTCATACCACATCTTCTTATCTTTATATTAATAGATTTTCTTATGTAACTATTTGTTATATGAATGTAATGCTCCATATATGCATATAGGTCACTGTACAGCCTGATTTATGTACATGTACAATAACAATAAATGAAAAACAAATATGATATACAAAAACAAATGATAACCAGTTTTAATAAGGAGCAAAAAGAATAAACTGCTTCGCTGAGCGCAGCTGGATATGTCCACAGAGGTCCAACCCTGAACAGTTGGGGCAAAAAATGGACACAATATTCAAGCTTGATACAGGTCTGAATTTGATTGTAATTAAAATATTTGACATATTATAGGTTTCTGAATAAATGTAGTCAAAGAACTTGAAATTGGTTATATGAATTGAATTTATATTCAATTAAAGATTTCTTGCTGTTGTGCAATACACTGTGCTGTTGCGCAATACTTAGTAAATCTGTTGTCAGACTATAAACAAATAAAGTTCAATTTCTTGTCAATGTCATATTTGAAATTTATGAAAATCAATAGGGAGATTACATCAATAGCTATAAATAATTCACCAAAGTTTCATGAGAACTGCTGAAAGCATTTTTGAGGTATTGTCCAAAAACTGGAAAATCCCCCCTTTTTTAATGAATAAAACCCCATAACTCAGAAATGTAAAATCTAAAATTTATAAAATTCTAAAGGGAGCTTACATCAACAGATATAAACAATTCACCAAAATTTCTTGCAAGTTGGTGAAAGCATTCTTGATTTATTGTCGGAAAACTGGAAAATCGCCCCTTTTTTAATGAATAAAACCCCAAAACTATGAAACGGTAAATCTGAAATTTATAAAAAACTAAAGGGAGCTCACGTCAATAGATATAAACAATTCACCAGTTTCATGCATATTGGTTAAAGCATTTTTGAGTTAATGTCCGACATGTTGACGACAGACGGACGGACGGACAGACCTTCAACGGTATACCATAATACGTCCCGTAACGGGCGTATAAAAATGCATCAATTTACCTGTTTTAACAATGAATCCAACCATTGCTTTTAATACTTCATCAAAGTGGGACTGGCACTCTGTATCTTGTATTTGACAGGTCAACTAACATGACTAAAAAGAAGAGAAAGTAAGAATTTAATACATAAACAGATCGTTTTTTTTACAGACATACATGTATAAGGACTGCAGGCTTTATTTTGAACATTTCTAATTGATCCATTTCAAATACTAACTCATTTGCCATTTGGGGTACCCCATTCTTACCTCTTAAAGTCCTGTAACTCTGGAATGACACAGCCAAAATTTTTCAAATAAAATCTTGATATTGTTGTGATCAAATTACATCAAATTTAAGTTAATATCTTACAAAGTGTTGACAGACAGATGGACATCAGGGACATTGGTACAGTTAATATGTCCCGTCTTTGACAAGCATATAAAAGTCAAGTGTTTGAAAATTTGGTAACAGGAACCATGTCTAGATAGATCATTTTGGAACAAAATCACTCTGCAGTAAAACAGTGGACATGAATGCCCCACTCAAACTTTGCAATTTTCCAAGTTAAAAAGGGGCATAACTCTAGAACGGTAAATAAATCACAACCGAAAGTCTGTCTGCATGTTGTTGTTTTTGGCAATTGTGTATGAGTTTCATAAAATTTGCATGAGACATACTAAAGTAATTACGGAAAATAAAATTTGGCTGGACAGACAGTCAAGGGTAACACTAAATGCCCTCGTTGCCTAGAGCAGGGCATAAAAAACACCCACAGATTTTAGCAATTAATTTGCATCATGTGTATGTTTTTAGGGAACAACTTTAACCTTTACTAAGATTATGAAAAACTCCCAAGCACCTATAACATTTATAAAAAAGTACTACATTTTTTAAACCATTTAACAAAAAATTAACACACACATTTTCTGTTGCATTGTACAAAATGTTGTAAAGTCTAAAATTGTCTGACTTTTGTTTTATTATATAGCAACAAAAATCCATGGATAGTTCCAGGCCTCATTAAAAATAATACAATATGTATGTGGTTTGATTACCAATAATTTTTTGCTAATGATACAACCAGTCTGCACCAAAAACTTTTTCATCTACTAGTAAGGAAACTAGATATCAAAACTTGTTCCTTTATGACTATATAAAATTTTGAAAATTTTCACTAGTCCAAATCAATGTTTACTAGTCTGGGGCATCGGACTAGTGGCTAACGATGCAGACTGGACAACTATCTACCAGAGACCAAATAAAGTAGATGTTAGCAACTATATGTCACTGTATATCATGTACTTGTATAAATTTATTCTGTAATTTGTAGGTCTCTAGGGCCTATAGTGTTTGAGGTGTTCCAAGAACTATATACAAATAAGAAAAAAATACAAGCAATATTTACAGAGGCGGATTTAGAGGGGTTGTGGGAAAAATTTGGTTGATTATATAGAAATCACTGACGATGACTGGAGAGGGCCCCTCTTAGGCAGTTAGTGGGCCCCACTTACCTCAACATGCTCAAATAAAGCAAGCCTACATTGTTTGTATTTAAGGTAAGACTTAACAGGCTGGTTGGTACATGTACAGTAGCTTTATTCGCTTCATGATTCGACCAACATAAAATTTTCATCATCCAGTATATTTACCCATCTAAAAATTGATTGTACCTAGATAGAACCTCCCCAAAAATGATATAAAGATGAATGGTTGGTACATGCATATCCAATTACTTGTCAAAGTAAAAAATTAAGCTTTCTCTTGATTTTTCCTGTTCATAAATCCTGAATTTTAATGCCTTTACTTTTCTAATTCAATATCAGATATTTAGTAATCGGATTTTAAGTAGTTGTCGTTTGTTGGTGTGGTTCATAAGTGTTTTTCGTTTTTTGTTTTTTATATAGATTAGAGGTTTATACCGTTTGAATGGTTTTACACTAGTCATTTTGGGGCCCTTTATAGCTTGCTGTTCGGTGTGAGCCAAGGCTCCGTGTTGAAGACCGTACTTTGACCTATAATGGTTTACTTTTACAAATTGTGACTTAGATGGAGACTTGTCCCATTGGCACTCATACCACATTTTCTTATATCATGTATATCTATAATACTAGAAAATACTACTTAAAATATACTTTGGTTCATAATTTGAAGATATAAAGCTTCCTCTCGGTGAAACAATATTTTTCGTCCCCTCAAATCCTGGATCCGCAACGGTTTCAAGTGTTTCCGTGCTCAGAACAACCCCTATATATGAGTGGGCTGCAAATTTTATGCATTAATATGAATTGGGAGGGGCACTTTCCAGCCGCACTTCTGTACCCATTTTATCCGAAACCAAGTAATCCCTTCACCCTTTTCATGTTGAATTGCTGCAGTTCCCGGAAGGAAAAGCTCTTGACGTGTAAAAAGCTGTTGTTAAATTGCTGAGAGCGTCAAGGGAATGTGTATCACAAAGTGTTTCAGTATAAGGTCAATCCGCATCTGATTTCAGGTGTTTTCGTGCTAATTTACCCAAAAATATTTCGCAACATATGCTCCGCTCCACAGAACAATATTTTGTTCACCCCATCCTAACATTAAATCCTGGATTTACACCTGATTTCTGGTGTTTCCATGCTCAGAACCACCCCCATTTATGAGTGGGCTGAAAATTTTATGCATTAATATATGATTGGGGGTGGGTCACATTCCAGCCGCACTTCAGTACCATTTTTTACCGAAAACATTTTATGCATTAATATATGAATGGGGGTGGGTCACATTCAAGCCGCACATGGGTACCCATTTTTAACCGAAAGCTGAAGTAATCCCCCCACCCTTTTCATGTTGAATTGATGCAGTTCCCCAGTAGGAAAAGCTCTTGACGTGTAAAAATCTGTTGTTTAATTGTTGAGAGCGTCAAAGGAATGTGTATCACAAAGTGTTTCAGTGTAAGGTCAATATTTACAGTATGTGCTACGAAATAAAATTCAATTTTGCCAATCAGGCGTGCAATGACGGAAATGATGATGGCACGAAAATTTCAGAGCCGAACGTAGTGAAGGACGGTCGATCGAACAGGCTTTTTCCGAATTTAACCCTAAATATCCCCCAAAAGATCTTGAAATGAACACATAATAAACTACGTTAGTCATTACCCCTTTGTGGTATAAAACAATATTCGTGGATTTGATGTGAAAGAAGAAAACGCGACACTTAATTTCAACTCTATTCATTTGGTAATATAGATAATGGTTGTTTCTTAGAATATTTACTGTGAATTCTTAAATTATTGTGCATTTATTATTGTGATTTTTGAAAGAAAGGACAAAAATATCAGGTTTATTTAATACTGCAAATTTTTTGACAGGAAAATCTGTATATAGACATGTATCTGATACTAGAATGTGAGTTTTTATTATTGTGATACTTATCAAGTCGCATTAATATTCACATTCATGAAAACCTAGCAATTCTTTCTGAATTTACAGTACTAAACAATTTACTGCCTTGACAATGTTTGCTATAACTGAAGTACATACATGTACATGTATAATAGTTATCTGCATGCATGCAGTGTTATTTTAATTTAAATACTGATGATAACCATATCTAAAAAGAACATGTCAAGGTGGGCAGTCATGATTAACAAACTACATAATATATCTATTAGTCCAATAATATTTTGTCATGAAAGGCTTCTTTAATTTTTTGCTGTGATCCTTCCTAAGACATTATGATGGACTGTCATACATATGAACTTGATTCACAGTAAAAAATCAACAAATCTGCCTTTCAAGAAATCATAATATTATATTATCATGATTATTTAGACTATGCATTTAAATTGGTCAATTCAATCAACAAGTATATAAATTTGCTATTGGTCATATTGATGACTTTGAGTACATCGCCTGTACGCAATGTGATGCCCGTATATGACACGGAAACCAGGCATAAAAACCATACTTTATCCGGCGTCATTGCAGTGTTTAAGGAATGCATTTCCAGGCGTCAACCAAGCGTAAACCAGGAGGAAACTAAGCGTAACTGAGGCAGAAACCAGGCGTAAAATTTAAATGAGTACGCCTGGTCCAGAGAAAACCAGGCGTAATATGCAAATGAGTACGCCTGGTCAATAAATAAACCAGGCGTAATATCCTTACATAATACTACACTTATTTCAAATCAGTGTATTACCCTAGCTGTGTACTTTTGTGTATTTAATACAAACTTCTGTACTGTTGCTTTAATTTCTCGTTGTTTGACATAAAACTGGAAATATTAACCATTGAAGAAGCTAATATATAAATAAATACATTTTAGACAGACACTGTCTCAAATAAGTTTAAGTTTAAACATGTTAAATAAGAATTATGACAATTAATTTTCCTTGGAATAAAACTTAAGCATTTTAATTAACTAAGTTTTTTTTAAATTAATGTCCTTTAAAATATAAATGATAATACTGCAATTTAACTTCATGTAAAAGATTTTAATGTTATTATCCAAGGATAAAAGTTTTGGGATTTCAAAATTACTGTTAAAACTTATAACTTAGGTTATACTCACATAATTATTACATGTATTATTTACCATGTATTACTTTCCATTTTTTCACAATTTTATTAATCAATTTGATTCCATATTTCCAATTTCAAATTCTTCCAAAAGCACAAAACAAGCTAATTATCCTAAACGTATGAAGCTGCCATAAGTCCAACTCTTGCAAACTAAAACCAAAGAACCAAATTTTGAAAAAATTCCCATGATCCTTTAAACAACAGAGTTCTCGAAATGTGGCGGTCCTAGGGATTTGACCACCACATTTTGGGAAGGACCAACACAATTTTGGTAATTTGCAATAGAAATGATAGTGAGGACCGGCAGATTTTCTTCAAGGACCACCAGGTGAAAAAGATTTTGAGAACTCTGAAACAAAATATTATGGGTATTATGATTTACGCCATACCAACAGTTTTACACCGTAAGAAAATTTACGCCTTGCTTATTTCAATTTACGCCAGGTTTACTCCTTTTTCTCGTCCGTTACAGGACTACAAATTTACGTTCCTGCTCCCTTATTACGCCTGGATCTAAACATGTAACTACCACTTACGCCTGGTTTACGCTTTATTTCCAGGCGTAATACACCTTATAATTTCATTTGGGTGTGAAAAATGTTATTTCTAAGATAATTTATCCAAGGTGCAGGCATTTATCAGAGAGAGATGCAAGGTTAAGGATAAGTCAGAATAATTATGACATCTATGAATGAATTTCATGCTGTTTTTTGCTTTCGTCGCTTTCAACTTCTAGTAGGAATCTATAAAAATAGGGTGTTGAAAAATACCCTCAAGCCTTCAGCAAAAAATGTTGTAATCTGGACTTGAGACTGGAATTGGGGGGACAACATCATGCCAGATTCATTTAATAATCAAATGTTTAAAAGTCACCAATATATGCCAATATTAAAATTTCAAGTGTTATTCGGTCATTACTGGGACTATTATACTATGTTAGTATAATAGTCCCAGGTCATTACAAGTGTTATTTGGATAATAACGGTGTTATTCGGTCATTCGTGTTACTCTGGTCTGTGGGCTCCAAATTAAGGGATCAGGGTTCCTCGTGTCCCAGGCTTCAAATTAGGGGCTCATGGTTCATTCGAACAATGGTGTGTGCCCAAGGCTCCAGTGTTCGGTCTCCATGTTTTGAGGGTAGGGATCCCGGCTCAAGCAATGTGGGCACCGGGCTCCGAAGCAACTGTGGAGCCAGTGTTAAAATTTACCTAAAAAACATAAATTAGGAACGAATTACAGGGCGAGTGTTGAGAATGGGATCTTGGCAAGATGCAGAGGACTTATTTCATTCGATATTCTGTTCATTTACTGACTAGATTCTATAAATTATTCTGATTTCATATATTTTTTGCAGTCTACTTTCGTTTTGACCACGTGTATATCATACTTGCTAACACTGAACTCGTTTTTTCTTATACAGTGCCATTTTCGCCATCTGAAATGAATGATTAACATAAGAAACAATGTATGTTTCATATATTTTACAAATTTGGTGTTTTAAACTTACTTTTCTTGTTAGATTTTCACGTAGAAGTGAAAATATTTTCCATAGCAAGGTGCTTTCCATTCTGCAAACCACAAGCATCTTTCCGACGGCGATCGTCTTCTGATTGGTTGATCCTCAAAGGGAGGCGGGGTCCCACAAGCGGACAATCTCCGCAAGAAAAACAGCTATTGCAACCGTTTACAATATAATTAAGGCACAAACATACAATATTCGCGTTTCAGTAAATAAATTACACCATATTGATACCTGTTTTAATTCAAATGCATGTATGTAATTTGTTATCATACATTTTCATCGACAGACGCAGCTTTCGGTCTCATCGCCATTAATGAATATATGAATATTTAATGAGGTCTTTGCGGAGTTACCTCCCCTGACCATATCTAATCGAAATTGCCTTAACATCACTGCGATCTGGACGAATTGTAGTAGTATGACCAGCAATCGGCAACTGTTCACGGTAAAATCGTGGTACATTCCCCCATTTTCGTTCATGACCGCTATTATTTTCAAAATAGGAAACACCTGGATTAACTTCAAAACTTCGTTCCATCTCGACTGTATTTCTCTGTCTAACTATATCGTCTCGTACGTTGTCATTGAATTCACTTTCAATATCACCTTGGCCTTGTTTTACTGTATTTAATGCCGAGTCTTCATTATTTTTCTCGAAGGTTTCACGTTTATCCATATTAAACTCGATTTCCGAATCAGATTCGTCAGACATTGAAAATTATTACCAGTTCACTAAAAGCGTTGAAAAATTTAAGATTTTAACTAAATCTTTCAAATCACAGGACAGGTATTCGATCACTAGATGACAATTATTTTTATCATCCCAAACTGTAACAAACCTAGGGTTGTCATAAAACTGTTTAACTCATTAAGTCATTCAGGAGGAGTGGAATCATTGTTTAACTCAACAGCAGTGTGAAGAAACACTAAGATTTGTAATACAATAATATTCATTTCAGCAGTATTTTTTTACTTCTTCTTTCAATAACAACAAAAACACATTCATCAATCAACCGTCAAAACAATGCATTGGGTGGTCAATATAAAATGTAGTTGACAGTTCAAAGGATTGATTCAGAATGCCATGTTTATCTACAGGCTCCTATTTATGTATTTTGGCACAAACGATGACGTAAGAGTGAACATCAAATCATCCAATCAAAAGCAATGTTTCTTACGTCTTTTGGCTAGAAACGTTTTTAAATACAAACAGAATTCGTTATTCTTAAATAAAGAAACATTATTAAGTTGTCCTAACTTTGTCCTTCTTTTCCGAATTATATTTAAAAGCTTATAAAACTAAAAGGACATTTCTACATAATGCTATTTTTAAACGGACAGTAAATTCCTTTCTCAGTACGGCGTATGAACTTATGTGTAATTTACATAACCTTACGCATTAGATATAATGCTTAAATGAGATCGATGAAAACCCTGCTCTATCATAAATATAGACAGTGTTAATGAGAAGGGAGGCACAAACATAATAAATACGTAATTTATCTGCATTGATAAAGTGTTAACTTAAACAAATAATAATATGAGATCGCAAAGTGAAAGTACAGAACGGTGTCATGGCAGATGTAAACAAGTTGAATCTCACGACAAGATATGTCAAAATAAATCACTATATGACAGGATAATCAAAGTATTTTGTAGGTAACCATTACCCAGATATACATATGAAAACCGACCCTTATCACTTGCAAAGTATAAATGGTTTAAATCATGAGTATGAAAGTCAATGCATTTATCAGTGTTTGTGCACACCCGAGAAGTTGACCACCCGGCAATATTCAAATAAATATATGTTTAAATAAAATTAATAACACATTAAATAATAACAATTATCAGATCAGAATTGTCACAATATGTTTAAAACGTTTAAATCGAATACCTATGCTATTAACTGTTGTTAGCCATTTTCATTTACTGTTATCTGTTATTGATTTGCATTTACTGTTATCTGTTTTCATCCCTTTCAATTCCTTGTTATCTGTTTTAAGCCAAATCAATTTGCTGTTATTGGACCCCCTCCCCCCTCAATGAGGGTCGGTTGAAAACAAAACTTTACGACAAGAGATGATCTCGGCTCCCTAATTTTGAACTTTCCATTTCAATGTAGCAACATTCCAGCAGCGCCTGCATACGGAGTATATATCTCCCAGTTGAAACGATATTCCAGGGCTTGTGTTTCCTATCATGATTCTCTTGATATAGGGTTGCTGCTCACAAGGAAGCTATTAAGCCAAGAGTTCCAAGTGATGAAGTTTAAATCATCCCTTCGTAAATTTTACGGACGCCATCACGAGTTGGTTGACCGTTATGGAATATCCGTTTCACAGATGATAGCGGATGTGTTCCTAATGTCGTAACTACAATCCCGTCCCCTTTTCGAGAATGTGACCTACCGAATTAGACTTATTACCGGGTTTGTACTAACATAAACAACACGACGGGTGCCACATGTGGAGCAGGATCTGCTTACCCTTCCGGAACACCTGCGGTCATCCCCAGTTTTTGGTGGGATTCGTGTTGCTCAGTCTTTAGTTTTCTTTGTTGTGTTTTGTGTACTATTGTTTGTCTGTTTGTCTTTTTTCTTTTTTTAGCCATGGCGTTGTCAGTTTACTTTCGACTAAAGAGTTTGAATGTCCCTTCGATATATTTCGACTTTCTTTTCCTACAAACGTTAAGCGAATGGGTGAAAAAGTTTGATGCTATACTGCACGAAATATTCGGGAAATTAAAATCTGATTAGTTGGTCACCCTCCCTTAAGTCGTATGGGAATTGAGATTACGTACCTTCCGAAAATAATTTATTTCTAGACTCCCCTGCAGAATGACGATCCTGAAAATGCTTGACACTTTAATCGTGCAGGGATACAGACGCGCCTTCTATCTGGTATCTCCCCTTCATATATACCAAAAGTCGACAGATAGTATCGTAATCTCTCGTACATCACAGAATAACTAACTGGTTTCTCTTACACCCTGCCACTTTTTGAAACTACCTTAAACAAGTAGTCTTTTGTCAAATCCCCATTACACGAGTGAGCAAATTGAACAAAATCCAACAAACCTTTAACCGGGCAAACTACATTATCCTCGCATCTCTTGATGACAAACGAATTATTCCTACCCTTTTTACCTCGGAGAGTTTTTCCAGATGTATGCTGGAAGACGAACCCTGAACCGTCTTTAAGAAACCTCACCTCCTGTGCAACAACTATAGAAAGATCACTGGCTCTATCGCCAGCAAGGTACTGCAATTTAAACCAAGCTTGATCTCTGTTCAGGACGAATTTTTCCTTAAGTTTAATACATTCTTTTTTCAAGTTCCCTAGCAATAATAGCACTCATAGATCTAACCTTTGTCAAAAATATAGGCTTCGCCTGCTTAGGTAAAATATGAGCCTTAGCTTGTTCAACTTGCACCAATTTTAAATACTCTTTTATAACAGGTGAAACTGTCGGATTTCCTCTCCTTTCCACCTCGCACCAAGTTCTACCCAACCTTTTATCATCAAATATATTAACCAATTGGTTAATGACACCTTCTACAGTTGCCGAAGCTAATCGGTTAGGACAAGAACACTGAAACATACCCTTTAATCCCAAATATTGACAGTTTACATCGTGGACAGTAGTTTCCCATAACTATCCTTCCAGACCAAAATATTTCTTACCACATTTGGTCCACGTGTAAACATTGAAGGTTTGTTAGGTGTTTTTTCAAGAAAACGAAGAAAAGTTTCAAACTGTTCTTTCTTTTATAATCGGAAGAAAAAGCCGTCCTTTCATTCAAATCTGCTATCCGCTCATTTATTGCTTGCCAGTCTACAAGAATGTCAGCACCCTACAACATACCATTAGAATATTTACTATATATAAGGCAGTAGATATTCTAGTTTCAGGAAAATAACACCCTAAATGCTAACAATGGCCACCGTAATCCTTTTTTATCTACAATAAAGCCTTGTTTGGAGGGTGTCTTGACAACACCTCTGTCACCCTTCATACCAAAACATTAATAGCCCACAGAGTAGTATTTTAAAACTGGCCACCATATCGGTAAAGGTCGCATTTCGGGGACAATAATTGTACAAGAAATGCCCTGTTCTCTCAATAACAGACTCAAAACTGGAAATACAAGTACAAAAGGTGGGTATACATACGGATTTTGCTCATTCCTCAGGTTCTGTGAGAATAAATAAAGGGGGTTCGCCATGGCGTAAAATGTTTCAGTGGAACACCTGCAGCTGACCTCATAACATTAGAATCCAAAGACATAAGGTCAACTGATTGAGGGCTATAAAAAGACTCTACCAGTAACTATGATCCCTCACTTAACATTGAATCCGCGGTATTAGTTAATCTTGAAGGGGCATCCGCTTCGTTTAGACATGAAAGGACATATTTCAAATGTAAATCAATGTTATAATTTGACACATGGCTAAATATTTCTTTCATGACACAACTTAAAGCTCTAGACTTGCAACCTTGGTTTTCCCATGCCTCTTTAACAGCCATTTTATCTGTAAACAAATCAACCCTAGAATCTTGCAAAGAGCTACCTAAAGACTGTAACGACTTCAGGACAGCATCGGCCTCTTTCTCGTGAATTGGCTACTTTTAGATGGTGATGTTCCTTTGGCACCATCTAACGGTGTTTATATTTCACAGCTCGTTCGCTATGCCCGTGTCTGTTGTGACGTTTTTGATTTTAACGAACGTAATCTATGTATTACATGTAAATTATTAAACTAGAGATATCGTTACCATAAATTACTTAAAACCTTTACTAAATTTTTCCATAGATATAAAGATTTGGTTTTGAAGTTTGGTTGTACCTGTAGAAAACTTATTTCAAACGGGATAGCACATCCTCATTTTTACGGAAATGTTGTTAACCGTGCCCGGAAATTTAGAAATGATCCTTGTAAACTTATCGCTTCTAAAAAAAAAACTTATTCTAAAAGGTTACCAATTCAACACTGTAATAAGATCATTGAATATTGTTTTTATTGGTATAAATATTGATTTTGTTATCAGTAAATTAAAAGCAAACTAAATATTACTAGTATGTTATATACATATCCACATTCATGAATCTACAATCTGTCGATACCTGTATCTTGGCATTGCACAAGGTCATGTTTTTCTCTAACTATTTATGACGTCTTTACACTAAATCCATTGGATGTTGGATGTGTACGGATTGATAATTTAGTCTTAGATGCATGATTTTTTTTATTAGTTGTTAGTGGCTTTGAACTAGCTGTCAGATAACTGCGAGTACTCTTAGATCTGTTCCTAATGTCTTTTTGTTGTTGGGATGTACAAGTACCCTGCCACGTCCACTTGCATTTTTGTCCATCTGATGAGTTAAGCCTTTTTCAACTGATTTTTATAGTTCGTTCTTATGTTGTACTGTTATATCACTGTCCCAGGTTAGGGGGAGGGTTGGGATCCCGCTAACATGTTTAATCCCGCCACATTATGTATGTATGTGCCTGTCCCAAGTCAGGAGCCTGTAATCCAGTGGTTGTCGTTTGTTTATGTGTTACATATTTGTTTTTCGTTCATTTCTTGTACATAAATAAGGCCGTTAGTTTTCTCGTTTGAATTGTTTTACATTGTCATTTCGGGGCCTTTTATAGCTGACTATGCGGTATGGGCTTTGCTCATTGTTGAAGGCCGTACGGTAACCTATAGTTGTTAATTTCTGTGTCATTTTGGTCTCTTGTGGACAGTTGTCTCATTGGCAATCATACCACATCTTCTTTTTTATATCTATAATCACTTGTATCCCAATAATCCCCTAAGACCATTGTACTAGCTTCAAGCTTTACTGAAGCGCCGTACCTGAAACCAGAGGAATCAGTCGACAAATCAATCACCTTGTGAAATTCAAGCCTCCATTTGGAATACCCAGTCCAAGTATCAAGAAACCGTCAATGCATTAGTTCATCCCTCATGGGCCCTGATACCTTAACCTTTCTACTGTTTTTAATACAAGTAGATATTGCAGCATTCACTTATCTACAAAACAACTTGATTCCTGGCACAGCCAATATCAACGAAATGCATTTACCACAAAATCTTTGCAATGTCCTCAAGTCAACCTCATCCATTGAAAGTATAAATTTCCTCAAGTCAATAAATTTCTACTTCAAATCATCAGGAAGTATGTAAGCCTGTTTAACAGAGTCGATTAAAAAGCCAATAAATTTCTTCCAAGTGCCAGATATTAAAGAACATTTACTAAGGGACAGTGTATAATCTAGCCTCGTCAGCAATTGCAACATCATATAGGTTATTTTACTTGCTACAAGCATAGCACCATCGCTAGACTTGCTTCCACCTGTAACAGCAAACCTATCGTCGATATACAATGTATTTATGACGTCTAGCTGTCTTAAATAAGAAGTCACACAAATTCCTATCGATTGGTAGATAAACGGCGACGCTTTCCATCAAAAAGGGAGACTAGTATGTGTCATATAAAACCCACCGAATTGAATGCCAAAATATGTCGGAGATGAAACTTGCAATTTGACATGGTCATAGCCCGACTTTTCGTCACATGTTATCATCAGTGCATTCTCTTGAACCAACCTATGAACATCTTTTAAATTCTCCAAATGAAAGGTTAAATCTTTGACCCATTAATCAAGGTACATTTCTTCATGGCATAGTCGTGGTTTACTTGGTTCTACAGTTAATGGCATAATAACTTTAGGGGTTGACATTCACCTACCCCTCCCAAAAATGTGATGCACCCAGTTGAAATTCCCTCGCACAGTTCTTTTGATATAAAAGCAGAGTATTTCTTACAAATAGCTGCATTCTGGAAATAATTTCTTGGGGGTGTTTCACAATCATAATGTCTTCCCTTAAACGGTCGAAAAATCTCTCCAATATCAACTCCGTCTTTTAGCCATTTCACAACGTCTTGATGTGCATTTTCATCAAGAATAAGCTCCCATTCTGATACACACTCATGTAACTGTACAGAAACAAATTTATCAGGGTCACGTAATTGCAAGGAGTGTATATCAAACAAAACATTATCATGATAGACCTCTTCCGCACGTGGATTGCGTTTTGTAAGTGAAGGAACTCTGCCTTTAAGTGTAAACCATGCTGGTTTCTCCCTTACTGTAACATTCAAAGAATCAAATCCACTTTCTAACTCCCACTCTGGGATTTGTACAAAAGAATCACCAATAGTTGTATCCGTAAATCCCTGCAGATAGCAAAGAAACTACTTTGATTTCAATACAAAACCAGCATAAGTTACACTCAAAGGCAAAATTCCTTCACCTACAACCCGCGTGGAAAACCACTAGGGGATCAGTGTCTCTTGGACTGTAGACAAAAGAAATTCTCAAACTACTATAAAGTAACGTGTTGGTTTGAATACCAAATACCAGTAAATATAGAATAAAGACATCATGAAAATATTTCTTCTACATTATTATCTTTTATTACAAAAAAGAAATAGTTATCAACGAATTCATAATTCATTTCCCGTTGGCCGCTTTCATCTTTTCACAGTCCTTTATCTGATACCCAGTACTGTCACAAAAATGACAAGCGCATCATGATCTATTTTTTTTTTTTTTTTTTTGAAAACTTGGCCAGTTCATCCAAAGTAAGAAGAATAAGAGAGTCACTAGGATTGTGTGTTTTCTCCAATGATGCTATTCTGTTCTCCAAGATGTCAGTAGACAGGACAGTTTACCCTTTTAATCTGGAATCACCCCATGTTTTATGACAATGAACCCACCCTGGTTAACGGTATCATGCGTGTACCATTTTCCAGTGGGTGTCAAAATTTCCCCGACCTTCATCCCGGACGGCCTCCATTAAGGACCTACCTGTTGTACTTATTGTTAATGTTTCCCTGGCATTTTAATTAAAACTTTGAAACAAATTCCTCTTAAAATACTTATCCATTCAATTACTTTGGTATGTGATCAATAGTGAATGAGTTTTTCACATTCATACACGTGCAAGTCAATTCCAAAAAAATATACAATCATAATCAAATGCTTCAACTTCTCCAATGATGCTATTCTGTTCTCCAAGATGTCAGTAGACAGGACATGTTTTCTTTCACCAGCTTTTGGTTGAGGGTAACTGTCACTTTGCAAATCAGAGGTACTTTGTATTGGAGCCATTAAAACATTTCAGTAAAAAACATATGAATATTATATTTCAAGCTCAACACTTCCATGTATTTTTATTTTAAATAAAGTCAATATAATATATTAGTATGGTAGCTCGGTTTTGCACTTAAAATATGTTATTGTGTTCCGTGTTAAAGAACACGTTAACTTTTGTCGATTGATTATTATTTCACCATTGAATTTATCTTAGTGTTTTGAGTAATAATTAAATTCAGATGTGTCTTTCTAAAATATCATACATACTAAAATTTTATATTTAATACTGCAAATACTTAAAGCCAAATCAGGAAAACAGTTACGAATCATCGGTTAATAATATATTTAATAAATGTTTTACACATACAAGTTATATTAAATTACAATTTCCAAATATTAAAAACCCAATTGAATTTATCAGAGGAGATAAAACGCTACAAAAGAATCGCACTGGGGAATAACAAATAACATAAAAAATAAATTACTCAGAGAGTCTCCCTCAGATACATGTAGATCTTAACCCGTCGGCTGTCCAAACTCGTTGGCATGAGTGGAGGATCCATCTGGCCTCCCCAACATAGTCATTACTTCTTCCAGACAGCTGGCAAATTTCATCCAAGTCCTCCTCTGTAAGTATTTCTACATGCTGCGCTATCTCCTCCATATTCAAATTTTCAGTCTTCAGATCTTTATTCATTCTAGCTAATCCTTTTAATGACTCCGGCTGCACCGGTCTTATACGTTTAATTATTGGAACTAGTTTAATTCATTTTAAATTATGACGTTTTTTAAGGACTGGTGGCAACACCATCTAAAATAAACAACCAAAAGAATTTATTAATTATAGTAATTGACTACTCACTTGGCTCATTTTAACATTTCAGTTAAATAAAATTAAATAATACCGGTACCTAATAATGATTTAGATTTACATCCAAACCGACAATGTATCAATGATTTAATAATTATAAAGTGTATTTTCATCAGATATTGTATACAATTTGAGATATATATCTACTTGTGACCGAATTTCACGTCCTATTTAAAGTCGGCTTGTACAGTTCAACAAAATAGTGTTCCTTGGCTTCTAGCGGAATTTTATCTTCTGTCCACATCTTTAAAAAGCCACTCTTGTTATGGGTTACATAGAAAAACTACTTTACGAAAAGATACCTTCCTAATTCGATGAAAACTTCAGGCTTTATATTGAAGAAAATTGGAAGCGATATCTTGATGATTGTTTTATTTTCTGGACAAAAAGTGACGTTGAATTCGATAAATTTCTTTCAATATAGAATGCCTTAAATGAATCGATACAGTTCACTTACGATTCCAGCTCTTCAAAACTCCCGTTCTTAGACATCCATATTATTAAGGAAGACCCCCCAAGGGTGACTGGGGAATAGAAGTATGGTCACCATTGGTCTTCCTCCGACCGGCAGTAAAACCCTTACTAAAGTGGGGCGTCCGTTTGGCTGTGCGGGATGTACAAATTTGCAACCACGTCCGGTCAGAATGGGGACGTTAAATCCGATGCCTCGTGTAAAGAGAGTGCCACGCTCTTTGCACGTTAAGAACCCTTGCAATAAACTCTTTGAGGGGTCCGTAGGTGACCTGTTGCAAGGCTAAATTTCTGTGCCTATCCAATATACCCTCATTTCCCGTGGCAGTCCAAATTTCTCCGACCTTAATCTCGGACGCCTCTATTACAGAACCTACATATTGTATTTATTGTTAATTTGTTCTCGTCCTGAATATGCATGAAATATTTGCCACTGGACGTTAAGCAACCAACAATCAATCAATCAATATTAAGGAAGATGAACAAATAATTACGGACTTATACTGTAAACCCACAGATACCCATCAATATTTAGGTTTTAGGTCATGTCACCCGCCACATACCAAACGTAATATTCCTTTCAATTTGGCCCGACGTATATGTACAATAGTTATAAATTTTGAGTTACGTGACAAGAGACTACAGGAATTGAAAAATTATCTAAATAGATATAACTATCCCGTCAGTTTAATCGACAATGGAATAAAAAATGCATTGGGCATTCCAATCGTTGAACTAAGAAAAACAGTACCAAGGGATGACAAAAAAGATAAACAAAATCAATTCCGTTCGTAATAACTCATAATCCACGTTATCACAAGATCTTAAATTCGGCTAAGGGTTTTTACCTATTCTGCATCAATCAAAGAAAATGAAAGATCTAATCGATAAATCACAGCTTATTGGGAGCCGTCGACAAGCACCAAATCTGAAGAAACTTCTTACACGAGCAAACCAATAGACTAATTGATAGAGTGAGAGTTCACAAACAGCAGATAAAGGACCCGTCAATTAGGAATTCTCCATGTTCTGAACACTTTGACAAATGTGGAATGGAATATTTAAAATATATCCCTTTTTTAAGATGTGGACCGAAGATAAAATTCCGCGTGAAGCCAAGGAACACTATTTTATTGAACTGTACAAGCCGACTTTAAATAGGGAGTGAAATTCGGGCCGTGAATATGATTCCGTAATATATACAAACTATCGCAAGACGTTACTATTAGGAAACGTCACAAGTAGTTACTATTAACGATAACAGTTCTGTTTGATGAACCGTAGGAGATGAGGAGAAAGCGCTAACAGAAACAATGTTCGATTTATAATGTGATTTTTTGTGTTTTTTAATTTTTAAACTATATTTTCTGTACTAAGGACTTTTTATTTATCAATATATATATATATTTGCACCTCTAAAGGAATCGAAGAGACCCCGTACAGGCAGAAAAAAATGCAGTCCAAGCACACTACTTATACAGAAATGGGATGACAACCAACACAATGAACTGGATAACCAAACGATATCCGTAAAATAAATAACTATTTCTTTTCAAAAAATCAAACAAAGCGCGAGGCACGCTAAACTCTCCAATCTTATCTAATCCATTAAATAATACTGAAGATGACTTAATGCAGCATTAAATGTTTTCCTATCTAACATCATAAAATACCGACATTATTACCATCCTTTATACTATTCACTTATTCGCATGCTTCCCACGTGCCAGCCCGAGGCGGGCGAACCTGGTCCTTTTTTATTTTTATACTTTAAATTCATCCGAAAATCAACACGTGCTCATTCATTGTATTCTAATAAAAATAACACCAATATTAAAAATAAATAGACAACCATCAAGGTCTAAAAATCTCATACTAGCCACCAAGGCTTCTGACCACCAAGGTCTAAAAATTCTCATTAATACTAATAGTCACCAAGGCCTCTAACCAACAAGGTCTATGCCATCAAGGCTATATCTAAAAAATTTTTTTTTTTTTAATAAAACAGATTTATAGTGTGTTAATTTACGTTTTTTGATTGAGTTAAGCCTTCCAATTGATATTTTATCGTGTGCTTTTCTATGTTGTGATGTTATACTATTGTTTCAGAAAAAGGGAGAAGGTTTGGTACCATTAAAACGTTTAATCCCGCTGCAAATGTTTGCACCTGTCCTAAGTCAGGAATCTGATGTACAGTAGTTGTCGTTTGTTTATGTAATTTATACGTGTTTCTCGTTTTTTATATAGACTAGACCGTTGGTTTTCCCGTTTGAATGGTTTTACACTAGTAATTTTGGGGCCCTTTATAGCTTGTTGTTCGGTGTGAGCCAAGGCTCCGTGTTGAAGGCCGTACATTGACCTTGTTATGATATTGTAACTATCATATCTATTTAGTTGGCCTAATTTGTTTTGTGTGGCCTAAGAATGTTTACATTATATATTGTGTACAAATTATTCACATTGTGTTACAACTATGCAGTTTAGAATTCACTGGAACATTCATTGATACTCATGGAATGATTAGAACTTTCTATTTCACTTACATAACGTTTCCAGAATGATCATAACAAAAGATGCGTAATTTATATTTCTAGCGTTGTCTAGAAATTTCCGTTTGAGTATTTAAATGCAGACCCAAAAGTTAGTTGAATATAGAGATTTAGAAATAGACATAGATAGACTTTGACATCGATAGACATCAACATTCTCAACAGTTGGATTGACACTTTTATTTACAAACTACATCATACTAGATTGTGACCAATTGGATATAATATTCTGTGGATTCCCGTGAAGATTTCCGGATAAAGAAAAGATAAAAGATTGGACTCATATTTTGACAGTTAAGTTGACATTTCTTTTGTGTAATACTTTTTGTAAACTAGGGTATAATAAATCTTGTTAAATTTTATTATTGATTTGTGTCTTTTGTTGGCTACAATTAAAGGCGATTTTCTGGCATAACAGAAATTGGGGCTCGTCCGGGAGAACGTTAATATCTTATTTAAAAAAAAAAAATTGTTTCAGTATTTTATTTAAGCTAGCCAACAAAATTCTACAAAATGGCATTTGATGCCGGTAAATTTTGAAAACGCCAGACCTGGAGGGTTTGATAATTTAAAGAAAGAGGAATTAGTGTTGCTTGCTAAACATCTGAAATTAGACTTTAGAGTATCTATGAGAAAACAAATTATAAAAATTTGGTAATAGACAAATTAGTTGACGCAGAAATTTTAGGTGAAGAGGCTCTTGATCTTAAGGTCGAAAATGTTGACGCTATCAAATTAAAACAGCTTGAATTAGAACATGAACTCAAAATAAAACAATTGGAAAAGAAGAAAGACAAGCAGAACTTCAAATGAAGGAACGGTTAGAGATGGAGAAGATGAAAGAAAAGAAAAGAAGATGACTTTAAATTAAAACAGGCAGAACTTGAAATGAGAGAAAGGTTAGAGATTGAAAAATGAAAATTGAAATGGCAAAAGAAGAAAGCAACACTAAATTCCACTCAAAATCAGAACATCTTAATTTTGATGCAGCAAAAACATACGTTTGGTTCCCAAATTTTGTGAAAAACAGTTGACAAATTTTTCCACAGTTTGAGAAAATTGCTCAAAATTTGAAATGGCCAAAGCCTTTTGGACTACAATGCTGCAAAGTGTTTTTGAGGGCAAGGCCGCTGAAATTTACTCAGCACTTTCATCAGAAAATAGTTCTGATTATGACAAGGTTAAAAGGAAGTTTTGAAAGCCTATGAGCTAGTGCCAGAAGCATATAGACAGAAATTTAGGTCTTATAAAAGTTTGATTCACAAACCTATGTTGAATTTGCTAGGAAAAAGAAGATCTATTTGATAAATGGCTTACGTCAAAGAAAATAGATAAAATTTTGATAATTTAAGACAATTGATGTTATTAGAAGAGTTCAAGCAGTGTGTTCATTTAGAAACACATTTAGATGACAAAACTGTTGAGACATTGCAAGATGCAGCTGTTATTTCCGATAATTATACCCTTTCACATAAAAGAAGTTTCAAAGGTCAAAATTTTAATACTTCAGTGGAAATTACAAGAATCAAAGCACTGAGCGTATTGATAGTAAGCCTGTTGCACAGAATAAGAGCCAGTCTAGTTATAATATGTCTAGTCCAAAATTTGATACTTTTGAGAAGAAGTCACTGACTTGTGCTTATTGTAAGAAGAATGGTCACCTGATGGCTGATTGTTTTAGACTCCAGAAGAAGAATGAAAGAGATAATAAGCCCAAGACCAGTGCTTGTACGACACCCCGTGTTGCCAATATCTTGGAATGTCCTGCGAGTCAGGCTTTTAAGTCCAGTTTTTGTGATTACATGGAGGATTATAAACCTTTTATGTCTGATGGGTTTGTTTCTATTGTTGATAATACTACTCCTCAGCCTATTAAGATTTTACGGGACACTGGAGCTTCTCAGTCTTTATTGTTAGAAGGTGTGTTGCCTTTGTCCGAGGAGACTTCTGTTGGTGCCTCCGTTTTGTTACAAGGTGTGGAGTTAGGTTGTATAGATGTTCCCTCCATCGTATTTATCTGAATTCAGATTTGATAACTGGACCAGTTGTTGTGGGTGTTCGTCCTAATCTCCCTGTTGAGGGTGTTTCATTATTGCTAGGAAATGATCTAGCTAGGAACAAAGTGGTTGCTGAACCAATTGTTACCAGTGAACCAGTGGTGGATGTTAAATCACCTGAAGATGATGCTGAACTGTATCCAGCTTGTGTCGTTACTAGGGCAATGGCTAGAAAACAACAAAATGAGGATTTGCAAGAAGACCAGTTTGATTACATGGACCTTTCTGACACCTTTCTAGCCAACATTGAAGGTCCCGGTAGCTCAGAGAAGGCCGTAATAAGACCACCTAGCATTAGCAAGAATGTAATTATGCCATGGCCAGACGTAAACAGCCATTCATTAGACCGAAGGAAATTTGTTGAAGAACAAAGTAAAGACCCTGAGGTTCTTCAGCTCTGCAAGAGGGCTCAACCACAGGAGGAAGCAGACAAAGTGGCCGAATGCTATTACCATCAAGACGGTATTTTAATGAGAAAGTGGAGGCCCCCTGATGCTACTCCAGAGGAGGAATGGAGAGTGGTATACCAAGTGGTGGTGCCTAAAGTCTATAGGCAAGATATTATTGGTCTTGCCCATGACACCCCCTTGGCTGGACACTTAGGCATAAGGAAGACTTGCCTTAAGATCTTGCAGCATTTCTACTGGCCAAGACTAAGAAGTGATGTCGCAGAATACTGTAAATCATGCCATATATGCCAGGTTGTTGGTAAGCCTAACCAGAAAATACCACCAGCACCACTTCTGCCTATTCCAGCCTTTGAAGAACCTTTCAGCCGAGTACTCATTGATTGCGTTGGACCTTTACCGAAGACCAAGACCGAAATGCGTATTTATTGACAATCATGTGTACCTCCACTCGCTTTCCTGAGGCTATTCCGTTAAGGAATATCAAGACACCTACTATTGTCAAAGCTCTGATCAAATTTTTCACGCTAGTAGGACTTCCAAAGTCTATACAGTCCGACCAGGGTTCAAATTTCATGTCAGGTTTATTTCAGCAAGTCGTGTACCAGTTAGGGATTGCTCAGTATAGGTCAAGTGCTTATCATCCCGAATTTCAAGGTGCCTTAGAACGTTTTCATCAAACATTGAAGAACATGATTAGAACTTTTTGTCTTCAATTTGACAGGGATTGGGATGATGGTGTTCACTTTTTACTTTTTGCGGTCCGAGAGGCTGTTCAAGAATCCCTTGGTTTTAGTCCCTTTGAGTTGGTATTTGGTCATACTGTAAGGGGACCTTTAAAATTGATAAAGGAAAAGTGGCTTACTGAACACACTGACTTGAATCTTCTAGAATATGTATCTAGATTTAAAGAAAAATTGTATACTGCTTGTCAAATTGCTCAGAACAATTTAAAACTGTTCAGAATAAGATGAAAATATGGTATGATAAAGATGCCAGGGACAGAGTTTTTGAGCCAGGTGATAAGGTACTTGTATTTTGCCAGTCCCTGGACATCCATTACAAGCTAAATATTGTGGTCCTTATACCATTGAGAGTAAAATCAATGATTTGAATTATATTGTAAAACACCAGGTCGGCGTAAACAAAAAGAGTGTGTCACATTAATATGTTAAAACCATATTTTGAGCGTACTAATGAAGGTGAGAGTAAACCAGTTGCCACTTTAGCCATGGTTAAATTGGAGAACAATCATGACAAACCAGATATAATTGAACCTCCTTTTAGTTCTAAAACTATGGAAGAGACAGTTAGATTGAAAAATTCAGAAATTTTGTCAAATTTAGATTCAAAACTTGCACATCTGTCTTTTGATCGTAGAGAAAAATTAAAAGCCTTGGTATTTTCTTTTAAAATCTTTTTCCAGATGTGCCAAACAAAACCACTGCTGTTTGTCATGATGTCGATGTTGGTGATGCTTCTCCAATTAAGCAACATCCTTACTGGCTCAATCCACTCAAACTTGAATTTATGAGAAAAGAAATTAAATATATGCTTGACAATGATATTATTGAGCCGAGTAACAGTGAATGGAACTCTCCTTGTCTGCTTGTGCCCAAACCAGATAAAACCTTTTGTTTCATAACTGATTTCAGAAAAGTGAATTCTGTTTCAAAATCTGATTCCTATCCGATTCCAAGGATAGACGATTGCATTGATAATATTGGGCAAGCAAAATTTGTGAGCAAATTTGATTTATTGAAAGGTTACTGGCAAGTCCCATTGACACAGAGAGCTCGAGAAATATCAGCTTTTGTCACACCAGACGGCTTATTTCAATATACTGTAATGCCGTTTGGCATGAAAAGTGCTCCAGCTACATTTCAAAGAATGATCAATAATGTTATAAAAGATTTAGACTGTTGTTATGCTTATATTGATGATCTTATTGTATGTAGTGATAGCTGGGAAGAACATTTAACACATTTATATGATACTTTTGATAGATTGTCACAATCAAATTTGACTGTAAATCTTGGTAAAAGTGAATTTTGCCAGGCCACTGTTGATTATTTAGGGCATACCGTTGGCCAGGGTCAAGTGAAACCTATTACGGCTAAAGTGGACGCAATTACTAAATTTCCTCCTCCTACAAATAAAAAACAACTTATGAGATATTTAGGCATGATTGGATTTTACAGAAAATTTTGTTCAAATTTTGCTACTGTTGTTCAACCATTGACTCATCTTTTACGGAAAGATTCTAAATTCATCTGGAGTGAAAATTGTCAAAACGCTTTTGAAAACAGCAAAACACTTTTAATTAATAATCCAGTTCTGATCACTCCAGACTTTGAAAAACAATTTAAACTTGCCGTTGATGCAAGCGATGTAGGAGTTGGAGCTGTTTTATATCAGGAAACAGATGATAATGTTGAGAAACCTATATCATATTTTTCTAAGAAATTAGATAAACATCAGAAAAATTATTCAACTATTGAAAAAGAGTGTTTTGCACTGTTGTCTGCACTTCAACATTTTGATGTATATTTAAATCCCACTGTGCATCCTATTCTTGTTTATACTGATCATAATCCTCTCACCTTCATACATAAAATGAGAAACAAGAACCAGAGATTGACTAGGTGGAGTTTATTGTTACAGGAATATGATGTTATTGTAAAACATATTAAAGGTAAAGATAATGTAATAGCAGATGCTTTATCTAGAACTTATTGAAACACTTTGTATATACTATGCATTTTTGTACATATTATTCATGAAAAGTTTTTGTTACACTCAAACTTTTTTAAGGGGGGAGGTGTTATGATATTGTAACTATCATATCTATTTAGTTGGCCTAATTTGTTTTGTGTGGCCTAAGAATGTTTACATTATATATTGTGTACAAATTATACACATTGTGTTACAACTATGCAGTTTAGAATTCACTGGAACATTCATTGATACTCATGGAATGATTAGAACTTTCTATTTCACTTACATAACGTTTCCAGAATGATCATAACAAAAGATGCGTAATTTATATTTCTAGCGTTGTCTAGAAATTTCCGTTTGAGTATTTAAATGCAGACCCAAAAGTTAGTTGAATATAGAGATTTAGAAATAGACATAGATAGACTTTGACATCGATAGACATCAACATTCTCAACAGTTGGATTGACACTTTTATTTACAAACTACATCATACTAGATTGTGACCAATTGGATATAATATTCTGTGGATTCCGTGAAGATTTCCGGATAAAGAAAAGATAAAAGATTGGACTCATATTTTGACAGTTAAGTTGACATTTCTTTTGTGTAATACTTTTTGTAAACTAGGGTATAATAAATCTTGTTAAATTTTATTATTGATTTGTGTCTTTTGTTGGCTACAATTAAAAGGCGATTTTCTGGCATAACAACCTATAATGGTTTACTTTTATAAATTGTTATTTGGATGGAGAGTTGTCTCATTGGCACTCACACCACATCTTCCTATATCTAATTATACCTTTATTAGTGTCAGTAGGGCTGCCGTTCTCCAGTAAGTGACACGTCTTTCTACCTTCGTGGATGTTGAAAGAATGACTATTCTAATACGGCCACTTCCGCTAGGTAAATTAACCAATGTGGCTATAATTTTTAATTTTTTTTACAGATCACTTAAGCAAATTATACAACTATTTTCATCCAGGGCGTTTTTTTAACATTTCATCAAAATATTACCAGATATAAACCTTACATTGCCTTTCAAACTTAAAATTTATGTTAATCAAAATAGATCGAAGTTTGGTATTTAACTCAAACCACATGTCATCAAATGCGCTTATCCACAATTTCTTGGAAAAAAAAAACAATGTACGAAATTGTATACCCCAGTTTACCCTTTTAATCTGGAATCACGCCATGTTTTATGACAATGAACCCAGCCTGGTTAACGGTATCATGTGTATACCAATTTCCAGTGGCTGTCAAAATTTCCCGACCTTCATCCCGGACGGCCTCAGTTAAGGGCCTATCTATTGTACTTATTGTTAATGTTTCCTTAGCATTTTAATTAAAACTTTGAAACAAATTCCTCTTAAAATACTTATCCATTCAAATACTTCGGTATGAGATCAATAGTGAATGAGTTTTTCACATTCATACACGTGCAAGTCAATTCCCAAAAAATATACAATCATGATCAAATGCTTCAACTGTAGTGAAGAATTCTGATAAAATAAAATAAAATTTAGTGATCATTATTCATTATGATAATAATTAAAAAAAAAACGTAACTATTTCGATATTTAACGGTGTACTTTTTTAATATTTTTATTCTTTTGAATTTCAAATTTTAAGAGGCTTCATTTTGCTTGGTTTTATTTTGTTAATTACAATACATTTTTTGTTTTCTCATTGTGAATGGCTGCAATTTGACCTAAAACTGGTACATCCATGTATTATATTTTTACAAATGTTCTAGCAATTCATAAAATAGATTATCCTTTCCATTTATTTAAGTTTTATTTTTTTAATTCATTACAATCAAACATTTGTTTTAAAAAAATAGAATCTTTTCTAGTGAAATTTTGTCATACATTCAATACATGAAAATTCTGCATCACTGATATCTATTCTTTAATCTTAGAAATTTCTTATCATATATGCTACATATTCTCATGGATATATAAATATCGTAAATATCCAATACATTATTCAGTTGTTGATATAATTAGACATATATCAAATATGTCTAACCCTTTCAGTAAAGTTTCTACATCTGTACATTTTTTATTTATTTATTTTTTTTGCTGCCGTCTTCATTCATTTTGTTCTTTTTGTTGATTGGCACAAAAACCTATCAAATGAAACCAAAGTATGGTTTACATTATACACAACTACTGCGTACACATTTTAAAAGTTCCAGCGTAAAAACTGTATTGATTGAACGTACTGAATTAGAATATAAAGCCTTCAAACCACGTCTCGTCACCCGTCGCGCCAAATATTTTCAACAAAGAAGTCGAAATTTCATTCTTAACTTCTGGGAAACATATTTGAATTATGTGATGAGGCTTTTAATGAACTTACCTGTGTCAAATTTGTGCCACTTAATATGCGTTAATACGCAAAAGTGCCACTTCGATCTGTCAAATTTCTGATGAAGCGGTTCCGATAGTAATTTACAAGTTACTTCCCTTTGTTGACACTTCAAACTCAAACTCATTTGTACTATTATTAATTTTGAACCATGTGCTGTTATTCACAATTTATTTAACGTAATTAAAATAATTATCATTTTTACATATTATAAGTAGTTAAAGTCATATAATACTTCAAATGAAAAAAAAAAAAACAACAAAAGGGTGACTCTTGGTCTTCCGACCGGCAGTTGAACCCTTGTCAAATTGAAACGTCCGTTTGGCTATGCGGGATGTATAAGTACGCAGCCACGTCTGGTAAGAATGGGGACGTGATCTCCTATGCCTCGTGTAAGAGAGTGCTACGCTCTTTGCACGTTAATAACACTTGCAACAACTCTATGAGGGGTCCGAAGGTGGCCTGTTGCAAGGCCAAATTTCTGTTCCTATCCAATGTACCCGAATTTTCCTGTGTTAAGTCCAAATTTCCCCGACCTCATTGCGGACGGCATTTATTAGAGGCCCTACCAATTATATTAAGTGTTAATTTGTTCCCGTACTGAATATGCATGAAATATTTGCCACTGGACGTTAAGCAACCAACAATCAATCAAAACAAAAAAATGTTGAATATATTTATTTACTTGAATGGCTAAGTTTTTACCATAAAACAAGTAAACGTTGACCTTCTTGTTGAAGAAAATACTTTATCTTGTCAAAATATTAAGAAATGCACCACTGCCATTAGAATTATTGTCTTCGCGTTCTATAATTAGCCGGAAGGTAAATTGTAATAATTGATACTTAAAAAGCAAATTAAATACACCAATTGTAACAACTGTTTTGAAAAAGTTTAACAAATAGTAATGCACAAAATGAAAAAAAGTTAACATCGCTCTATCAATTCACTTATTTTTCACGTGCTCCGTGACTCTTTGTGTATCAATGTCTAAATCTGACAAACTAAAAAGTTTATTAGCTTGCGATCATCAATCACTATAGGAAATATAATGTGTCGATTACATATGGATTATACGTTATAGGTTAGTAATAAATGTTTAAAAGAAGTGCTTAAAGGACTAAGTTTAGTATATAGGCATGCATATAATTTCGTGAACATAAAAATTACGAGAAACTCATTTGATTTGAGTTTGATTTTTTGTATTCTACACACACATCTATGTAAAACCTTTAGTTAAACATATTTTATCATTTTCAAAACAGTTTTAGGTAATAGGCGTAAGCAGTTACTCTGAGGAATAATATAGTATTACCAGAGTTACTCAGTTTATATTTTAACTGTTATAACCGAATAATACCGACACAGAAATAAAATTATACTCCATATAGGCCAGGGCTAGCCAAAATATACAAAAATACTGGACCTAGACTGTGAAATGTCAAATCGAACGTTGCACCACAACATTAACGTTTTTGTGTGACATTACGTTTGAAAAAACTGTTTGGTTTTCTATGGTACTAACTATTGACAAAAGCCAATTTTTCAGTATAACATTTCGCCGAATATCAGACGCAGATACTGTAAGAACATACAGGACAGCATACTGTGCAATGGGTAT
Source organism: Mytilus coruscus (assembly GCA_017311375.1). NCBI lineage: Eukaryota > Metazoa > Mollusca > Bivalvia > Mytilida > Mytilidae > Mytilus > Mytilus coruscus. Next base: position 42,928,331 of record CM029600.1, read on the forward strand.
ATATTTTACATGAATACAATTGGATGACAGTTTTTGAGAAAACAACCAATTCATTACTTAATCTTATAATGCCAGCACTACTTTCCATGACAGCAAGTATTTGTGGTCCAAATACCTTTAAGTAAGTAGAAGAACATGGTAAAGCTTTCAACACAACCTTAAAATCCTATTAAGTTGCTGTATGTGATCCAGGTGGAGGAAAACTGTTACCTACGACACAGTTGTTGAGCCTGTTATAGATGAAATCTTGACAAAAGGTGGGAGGAAATGCGATTAGATAAATGCACTAATCTAGGTATTCAAAAACACCAAATAACAAATGAAGGCTATGGTCTTGTCATTAATCAACTCCAAACAATAGAAACATGAATCAGAAAGATAAACAAAATTGTAAGATGTGGAACGGGAAAGGAGACTACATGTACACATACCTTTCATTGGTTTCAAACACACATCAATGTCTATATGTATATATATACAACCGCAACCCCTAATCTGTGAGACGAGTTATTATACTGGAAATGATGGCTTTCTCATTAGATTTATATTCTTAGTGTCAGGTCAGCACTATCCCCACATCAACCGTGAAGGAGAATCAAAGCTTCACAACTATATCCCTGTATTTGTTGAGATGTTTGAAAATCATTCCAAATGGACATGATGGAGTAACTTGTAAACTGTTCAAGAAGATAATATGGTAAGATGACTAACTCATTAGCAGAATTTTAGAAGACAGATACAAGAAAAATGGTGCCGTAGTACTGTAAGATTTTTTTTTCAAAATTTTATTTATATCAAATTTAAAATAATTTACTTTTTTTCACTCTTCACTTCTTTGTGCCCGTGTGTTAAACAACAATGTAAATACCCTTATGGAACTGAATTGTTTGCCGCAAACAAAAAGTTTGCATGAAAACAGAAAATAGTGTTTGCAGATGTGTGCCGCTAGCTGCAAACTTCCGGCAAACATTGCAGCTTTTTGCTGCAAGCTTGCGGCAAGTTTGCAGAAACATCAATGTTTGCCGTAAGATTGCCAGAAAGTTAAGATAATAAAGAATGTTTGCCGCAAGATTGCAGAAAACTTTGACCATTCTATATGTTTGCCAGAACATTGCCAGAATTACAAAATATTGACTGGGCATGCCTAGTTGGCACTTCCTGGAAGCTAACAATTTGAAATTGTGGCTAGGTCATGTTGATTGTGTTTGGAAAATGCATTTCACATAAAAGAGATCAAGGAGGCATTTTGGTTTAATAACATAGGATATTCAATATGCAATTTTGTAAGTACAAATAATTCATAGAACTGCATGTTTTAATAAAATAATTAATGTCACATCATACATAATTAAGTTACAGCAACTATATATGTGTGTTTGAAAAACTTTAGCTATCATAAGTTTGAATTTTGTAACTGATGTACTGTACCATGTTTATTAAAATTAAGTTCAATTATGTAATGCAATTATTACCTAACATTTGAGATTTATCCTTTTTCATTTCTTAATACAGGTGGTATATGATGTCATTTGAGAATGACCTCTGCCCCCTTTTTCAAAACTCAAATGCATGTATGTGTTTCCTTAAATCTTCAAGTTTGCAAGAATTCTTTCAATGACTGTTTGTATACAGGCAGGAATTCTTTTTAAAAATGTGCTGTGCAATTTGAATGAGATCAATTGAATGTGTCTACATAAATGACATTGGAATAACTGTAGTTCCTGCAAGTTTGCCGCAAGTTTACAACAAACAATTGTCGCAAGCTTCATTTGCATGGTAAAATGGTTGCGGCAATGTTTGCTGCAAACTTGCGGCAAATGTTTGCCGCAGGGCTTATTTTTCGGTAAGGGTACTAGTATTGTGAAGTGCAATAATAATTTAATCAGTTGCTAGCATTTAATCTAATTTCAATATGTTATATAAATGTCTATAAAAAAAGGTTACTTACTCTTACTGTTAATTTACAATTTATAAATAAGTGCAATTGGATTTATTTAAATTTAAGTTAAATAAGTTTAATATTTGCCTTGATGTTTATTTAATCATTGTGATTGTAATTTCTAGATAACCATGAGGAAGATAAAGAGAACATACACCAGACTCTTACAGATTTCTACAGACTCTGTTCAGTATGACCCGGCAAGCTTAGTGTTTTCAAGAACACTGAAAGGCCACCAAAATGCCCCTTCTATCTATCAATTTGCCAACAAATAAGTTAGATTTTGATCAGCCAGTTGTGGGTGATCCCTACAAATTGTGCAAAAATTTAATTTATATTCAGTAGTTTCTTTACTGGACTGGAGAGCCAGGGGAAATCTGTAAGTTACGACATCTGGAATTATGGCTTTCTTTTTTTTTTTTCTTTCTTCATATTTCCTTTCTTTCTTCGCTTGCGTTTGCCGTTTGTTTTTTGCATTCGTTATCCTATCTTCATTCTTTGAACTATATAATGATAAATATAATGAAATTTCCGTTATATGGCGGAGAAAACCTTGTCGACGATCACGGGTCTGGTTTTGTTTAATACTTGTCATAAACATTGATGTTTTGACGTAAATATATGTTCTTCACTTGTTAATCAATTGTTGCTTTGTATATGCCTTAATAAATGATTCCATAATTTGTATTAAATTTAATTGTGTGAAGTGTAATTTTTTACACGTTCAAGGACAACCCAGGCAATTTTTTCCGGGTATTCAAATGTACGAGTCGGGCGTAGCATTTCCACTATTTAATTTGGATCGAAGGATAGTGACAGAGCTGCAACTCTCTGCTCTTATATTAGATTTAAAATCAGTATATGGAATTTCACATTTAGATATTGGGTCGTTCATGGCGTTCTTTACTTCCTGATCTACAACTGTGTTTCCGTGAATGCCGGTATGACTTGGCACCCATAGAAATATAATTTCTTTATTGAGAATTTTCAAATTTCTCATTACGTAAAGGATTTTAGTTTTTTGTATTGCTTGAAAACATGATAGCGAATCAGAACATATAGAATATGTTTTAAATATATGGAAAAATGCTTGGAGTAAAGGGAACGACAAATTGCATGAAATTAAACCAACTTTATGCAAACCTTTAAACAAATATATTAGCAGGAAAGATCAGTGTGTTATTTCCAGATGCTGTATTGGTCATGCTAGAATAACACACGAGTATCTTTTAAAAAATTAAATTCAACCCGTTTGTATACCTTGCGATTGCAAGTATACAATTAAACATATTTTAATTAAACGTAGAGACTTTTCCGATTAAACATATTTTAATTGAATGTATAGTTTTTTCCGATATCCGGAAAAACATTTGAATATAAATAATATGTATGATTTATGCAATGATATTCGTGCTGAAATAATTGTTTCAGTTTTAAAAGAAATAAGAATATATATTAAAATCTGAATTTGTTATTTTAGTTTAAAATGATTTTAGATGCTATCTGATTGCTGAAATTTTATTGGTAAATAAGTAAATTCGCTTTAAACTAAAGTTTTTGTAAATTGAAAGACTTTTTGTCTGATTTTTAATAAAACGTCTTGTTATAATATTTAAAATATCTCTCGCCGCGAAATAGCCTTTTTGTGCTGATGCGACGTTAAACAATCACCAATCAATCAATAATTTGGCTTTCCAACTGTTTTGATTCTTCAAGCGCCACTGATGAGTATTGTGAGGACGAAAAGCACGTCTGGCTAACAACAAACTCATCATAGATACTAGGATTAGAAATGTGTACGCCAGGCGTGCGTTTCGTCTGTTAAAGAACCGCAATATTAAAATTTGTCAGTAGATTTTTCTCCAGACTTAATCGAAAAAATCTACAGTGGAACAATGTATTCCAAATATGCCATAATTGTTTAAAATCATCCGAATATGTCATTTGTTTAACATTATTTGAACTGAGTGGTTCAACTACATCTAACCACCAAGGGTGACTGGGGAATAGAAGTATGGTCACCATTGGTCTTCCTCCGACCGGCAGTAGAACCCTTGCCAAAGTGGTGCGTCCGTTTGGCTGTGCGGGATGTATAAATTTGCAGCCACGTCCGGTCAGAATGGGGACGTTAAATCCGATGTCTCGTGTAAAGAGAGTGCCACGCTCTTTGCACGTTAAGAACCCTTGCAACAACTCTTTGAGGGGTACGTAGGTGACCTGTTGCAAGGCTAAATTTCTGTCCCTATCCAATATACCCTCATTTCCCGTGGCAGTCTAAATTTCCCCGACCTCAATCCTTGGCGCCTCTATTACAGAACATACATATTGTATTTATTTTTATTTGTTCTCGTCCTGAATATGCATGAAATATTTGCCACTGGACGTTAAGCAACCAACAATCAAACAACTACATCTAAAACAGAAAATACAAAATTTGATTTGGTGGACAAGTTTTGTCTTGGACCATTTTGAAGAACGGTTTTATATTTTCAAGATGTACGTTTTCCTTAAAGAAAGTAATGACCTTAGTCATGTTTGTTAAAAGGTTACATACATATCTTCATCTAACTGCATATCATCATTTTTATTACCATCATCACAATTATTTTTGACATATTTAGAATATAATCCTCGGAGTCTGGAAAAGTTTCTGAGTAGATAGTGGTAATATATTTATTTTGTTTAATTTTTTAATGAGCTGGATTTGCTGTTGACGGCGATTTGAAAACTGTTTCTACTATGTTTCAACTTCACATGGAATGAATTTTAAATTCCGTTAGATTACATAATGAATAGTGGTTGGCTCGTATTAATCTTTCTTGCATCTCAACTCTTTATTTCCCGTTCTCAAGGGTGACTAGGGACTAGAAATATGGGCATATGACTTACAGTTAAACGCTTGCCAAAGTGAGGCGTCGTTTTGGTTGTGCGTGATGGACAAGTACGCAGCCATGTCAGGTAAGAATAGGGGACTTTAAATCCGATGCCTCATCTAAAGAGAATTCCACGCTCTCTGCACGTTAATAACCCTTGCAACAACTTGTGTGGGGTCCGTAGGTGGCCTTTTGGAAGGCAACATTTCTGTCCCTTTCCATTAAAAATGTACCCTTCTTCATTCCTGACGGCCTCCATTACAGAACCTACATTTTGTATTTATTCTGAATTTGTTCTCATCCTTAACATGCATGAAATATTTGCCACTGGGTGTTAAGCAACCAACAATCAATCAACCTATCATTTATATACCACGTCTAATCAGGCACCTTGCAATAAAGTAAAATCGCCATATCGAAGAGACAGGCAAAAGATACCAAAGGGACATTCAAACTCATAAGTCGAACATAAACTGACAACTCCATGGCTAAAAAGAAAAAGACCAACAGACAAACAAAAGTACATAAAACACAACATAAAAACTAAAGACTGAGCAACACGAACCCCACTGAAAAACTGGGTAGATCTCTGGTGCTTTAGAAGGGTAAGCAGATCCTGCTCCACATGTGGCACCCGTCGTGTTGTTCATGTTAGTACAAACCCGGTAATAAGTCTTAATTCTGTAGGTCACATTCGGGAAAAGGAAACGGGATTGTAATTACAACATTTGGAACATATCCTCTATCATCTGTGGAACGGATATTCCATAACGGTCAACCAATTTGTGATGGCGTCCGTAAAATTTACGAAAGGATGATTTCAACTTCACCACTTGGAATTCATGTTTTAATAGCTTCCTTGTGAGCAGCGACATATTTAGCGACAGTAAAATTTATATTTGAAATAACTGTATCAGGTATTATTTGTTTTCATCATTTTCACTAAGCTGGGTTTCGGTATAGAATCGTGTTTCTTAAAAAAAATTACTATCAGCTGTGTCGTATGGTGTTGATTAAGAAACATCAAAAACAAAAACACATTTTACATAGTCTGCATGTGATCCGATGATTGTGAAATCGTTACATCTGAAAGAGGTCGTTTCCTGAAAATAGGAATCGTTTCCCAGAACGAAGCTGTAAATAAACAATCTGAAAAATCTGTGATTTTTTCAACAGGCAATTCTGGCTAGATTAAATTAATTAACTGTCTCAATTTAAAATTTTTAACAGTTTTAATACAGAAGAAATGTATTTTTGTGTTCAATCGTCAAAATGTTCCGTTTGTGGTACTGTTTACGACCTGATTAAACACTTTCATATATAATGACATGCATTTATTTGTTATGTAGAATAACTCTGGTGTTCCCTGAGATACAAGAGACAGAACACCGAATTGAAGTATCATCCATCCTCATCTCGTGTCTCCTGCTTCTTCCATCAACAAAAATCTGAAAGCAAGCGTTATCGTCATTGAATCGGAAAGCAAGCAGTATAAAGTTTTTTAAATATTTATGCCTTAGCTACTATTTACTAAAAGTGTAATATATTGAGTGCACAATAACGCACAAATTTTTTGGAACTTCATCCAAACATACTGTTTGATCACTGCTACTTGCAGTAAGGTCTATGTAGGTTTCATTAGTTATGTCCATGGCATATCCGTATTCTTTAATGGTAAAGTGAGGTGTTATATCTGGATACGAAGTATCAGTGTGATAAATATAAATCTTGAGCAAGGATGCTGGTTGGTTTATGAAGTCCCGAAGTTGATGGTTTTAGGTCGTCATATGCCAGAATTCTCAATATTGGAGTTTTTGAGCACTTCTTGCAATTAAATCTTGGTTTGAATTTTCCTGTTGCGTCTTTTCTCGGTGTCGTCTTAGTTTTAGCCATATCATTATTCAGGCCTCAAGGTTCGGTACTGCCAAATCTGTAAATTAAAGCTTCTTCTGTATAGATAAGTATCTAGTGTTAAAGACATGATGCTGACCATTATATGTCTGAATTTTTTTGTTGTTGGGGCGTTGTCTCACAACTGTCAGACAAAACTCCTTCATGTATAATTGACCGTAGACATGAGCTCAATCTCAGTGTCTTAATGGAAGAATGGTGTTTGACAAATTTTTCATACTATGATGAAAGCTACATTTTGTTATTGTTAAAGGTGGCTTGATTTGTGTATAAATTCTATTTCATGAATATATAGTTTATGATGTTTTAGAAAATACTGATTTAAGTCCGTTCATCAATCTGTTATCTGTCTAAGAGAGTATAACGTGCTTTTTGTCTCATTGGCACTCGTACCACATCTTATTTATATTCGGTACTGACGATGACTTAAAATAATTCCCCGTTGATAAATTTATGAAATCATGCAAAAAAAAATTAGATTCCAACTCATACAAGCAAAGATGACCATATATATAGGTGAATTTGGTTCATTTTGAGTCATTAAGCCCCGAACGTATCTTCGTATAAATACATCCCTGCCTTTCAAGTGTGAAGGTTTAACCGCTTCGGATGCATAGACATTATAAAGTGTTATATTTTCTTTAACTAACACCCGTTGATACCACTTCTGGTGGACTGCTAGACCCTGAGGGGATCATCAGATCAGTAGTCTGTGCTTCAGTAAATCTAGGATTTATACGCTTTTTTTACTAAAATTCCCGTTGACGAATAAATAAATTATTTTCATTTTTTTTTTTTTTTTTGCTCCAACTCCCTAATTCACAGACCTTAATGACATTTGATATACAGTACTTCTAAGGTATGTAGCGTTATTACCGGAAGTAAAAATCTTGCTAAAGTGGGACGTCCGGTCAGAATTGTGACGCCAACTCTGATGCCTCGTGTCAAGAGAGTCCCAAGCTCTCTCTGCATGTAAATGATCCTTGCAATTCTTTGAGTGGTCCGAGGTGGTTTGTTGCAAGGCAAAATTTCTTTCCTATCGAATATACCCTCATTTTTAGCTCACCTGGCCTAAAGGGCCAAGTGAGCTTTTCAAATCTCTTGGCGTCCGTCGTCGTCCGTTAACTTTTACAAAAATCTTCTCCTCTGAAACTACTTGGCCAAATTTAACCAAACTTGGCCACAATCATCATTGGGGTATCTAGTTTAAAAAATGTGTCCGGTGACCCGGCCAACTAACCAAGATGGCCGCCATGGCTAAAAATAGAACATAGGGGTAAATTGTAGATTTTGGCTTATTTCTCTGAAACCAAAGCATTTAGCGCAAATCTGACATAGGGGTAAAATTTCAGATGAATCGGACAACCCGTTGTTGGGTTGCTGCCCCTGAATTGGAAATTTTGCCGTTTTTGGATATTATCTTGAATATTATTATAGATAGAGATAAACTGTAAACAGCAATAATGTTCAGCAAAGTAAGATCTACAAATAAGTCAACTTGACTAAAATGGTCAGTTGACCCCTTAAGGAGTTATTGCCCTTTAGAGTCAATTTTTAACCATTTTTCGTAAATTTTTGTAATCTTTTACAAAAATCTTCTCCTCTTAAACTACTAGGACAAATTTAACCAAACTTGTCCACAATCATCATAAGGGTATCTAGTTTGAAAAATGTGTCCGATGACCCCGCCCGCGAACCAAGATGGCCGACGGCTAAAAAATAGTACATAGGGTAAAATGCAGTTTTTGGCTCATATTTCTGAAACCAAAGCATTTAGAGCAAATCTGAGGAGGATAAAATTGTTCATTAGGTCAAAATCTATCTGCCCTGAAATTTTCAGACCAATCAGGCAACACGTTGTTGGGTTGCTGCCCCTGAATTGGTAATTTTAAGGAAATTTTGCCGTTTTTGGTTATTATCTTGAATATTATTATAGATAGAGATAAACTGTAAGCAGCAATAATGTTCAGCAAAGTAAGATCTACAAATAAGTCAACTTGACCAAAATGGTCAGTTGAAGTTATTGCCCTTTATAGTCAATTTTTTACAATTTTCATAATTTTTGTAAATTTTTACAAAATATTTTCCACTGTAACTGCTGGGCCAAGTTCATTATAGATAGAGAAAATTGTAAGCAGCAAGAATGTTCAGTAAAGTAAGATCTACAACGACATCACCATCACCAAAACACAATTTTGTCATGAATCCATCTGTGTCCTTTGTTTAATATGCACATAGACCAAGGTGAGCGACACAGGCTCTTTAGAGCCTCTAGTTCAGTGTCAGTCCAACTTTCCCCGACCTACATCCCTGATGTCCTCTATTACAGGAACTACATATTGTATTCATTATTAATTTGTGTTCGTCGTGATCATGAACGAAATATTTACCACTGGACGTTAAGCAACAAAAAATCAATCAATTTGTATTTCGGTTACTGCAGCTGAATGCGGAGTGGACCTCCTCATTTTGCTCAGATATTAGATTTATCGGCAAGGGGTCAACTTTGTGTGTTTCGGGTTTTCTTGTTCTCAGGTATTGCCGTCATCGTCTAAATTTTCTCATATCTTGATCCGTTCAAGAAAGCTGTCATTTGTCTTCCATGACATGATCCATATTCGTTCAAAGAGGCATAATCAAAGTTATTTCTCGATCTAGAACTCGTTGGTCTATTCAGTATCAGTTATAATTATATATATATTTAAAGATCAAAAATAAATACTCTCGACGAGAAGCAGAATAAAGTTAATCCACTACATATTCTCAAAATTTAAAGAATGGAATTTAAAATAATCAGTATGAACCTAAACTGTCCCGATTATAAATGGACTAAATTATATAATCGGTGTGTGTTTTTTTACAAAGAAAACTATTTAACCAATCGCTTTCCAAACTGTAACGGGTGAAAACATTTCAATGACTAGGACTCATCAAAGTATTTTTCGATTTTTAAATTAAATAGAAAACTCAGCTTATTGCAATTGTTTAAAACAAATAAATCATGTAAATAAGAGATATATATATTTTTTATTTTTATGTAAAAGCGTAAGAAAAAGGAAAATCACAGGTCAACGCCACACAATTACAAAAAGTAAAATAACAAAAATACCGACTCCAAGGAAAATTCAAAACGGAAAATCCCTTATCAAATGGCTAAATCAAAAGCTCAAACACATCAAACGAATGGAAAACAACTGTCCTATTCCTGACTTGTACAGGCATTTCCTTATTTAGAAAATGGTGGATTAAACCTGGTTTTATAACTAGCTAAACCTTTCACTTGTATGATAGTCGCATAAAATTCCATTATATTGACAACAATGTGTGAACAAAACAAACAGACATAATAGGAAAAATGTCAAAAATAGGGGTACATTGTGTTGTAATCTTAATCACTATAAAAACAAACAATTATGTCAACAAAGATAAACAAAATGGCAAATAGGCAAAAGCACATAAGAATACAAAAAATGACCATAGCACAATAAATAATAGCAATAGTAAAATACCGCGCTGTTCAATAGTCATAAATCGATTTAACCGAAACAAATCCGGGTCACAAACCAAAACTGAGGGAAACACATTAACTATAAGAGGAAACAAAACGAAACAACAGAAAATCTGAACTGCTACAAAAACAAACACCAACATACATAGAAACGGACTATGTGGTAACAACTGCCATATTCCTGACTTGGTACAGGACATTTTAAAGAAAAAATGGTGGGTTGAACCTGGTTTTATGGGTAGCCAAACCTCTCGCTTATATGGCAATGTTAAAAATACCACTAAAATGACAACATTACGTGACAGGAATACAGTACAAATAAATGCAAGAACATTCAGGACAGAGAAATACATAAATAAATAATATAATAGTACATTTCAACATGTAAACCACAGAATAACAACGAACACCTAAAATTAATTTACGACAGAACACAACTACAGGAGGGTCGTAATGGGGGTACCTTCAAGACGAATAACGGTAAAAAATCTTGCCAAATGACGTTAAGGGTAATTTTGGTGCATGACGATAAAATGTACACTTTCTTTAAGACGATAAAAAAATCGACTGATTTTGACGAATCACGTTAAATTTATTCCAAAAAGAACGGTAACGATAATTATTTGAGACCTCTGACGAATTACAATAAGGATATTTTGACGAATCACGGTAAATAAAGGCAACAGTAGTATACTGCTTTTCGAAATTCATAAATCGATTGAGAAAAAAACAAATCCGGGTTACAAACTAAAACTGAGGGAAACACATCAAATATAAGAGAACAACGACACAACAGAAACACAACACTAAAATGCAACACATACAGAAACGAAATATAATATAAGAATGGCCATTTTCCAGACTTGGTACATGACATTTTAAGAAAAAATGGTGGGTTGAACCTGGTTTTGTGGCTAGTCAAACCTACTGCTTTTATGGCAATGTTAAATATAACATTAAAATGACAAGATTACATGACAGGACTACAATACAAATAAATGGAAGAACATACAGGACAGAGACACACACAAATAATACCTATCAAAAGGTACCAGGCTTATAATTTAATACGTCAGACGCGCGTTTCGTCCACACAAGACCCATCAGTGACGCTCAGATCAAAAAAGTTCGAAAGCCAAAACAAGTACAAAGTTGAAGAGCATTGAGGACCTAAAGTTCTAAAAAGTAGTGCCAAATACGGCTAAGGTTATATGCCTGGGATAAGAAAATCCTTAGTATTTAGAATAATTCATACTTTTGCAAACAGTAAATTTATAAAAATGACTATATAACAGATATACATGTTAACACCGAAGTGGTGACTAAATACAGAATAAAAACGAATACGTAAAACAACCTAAATCAGCACATAAAAAAGGCACAGCCGAACAACGTATTATATGTTAGCCGAAGAGATCGACGCACAATGTGACGTCACATATAAATTTCCAAAAAATAGGATGAGTTCAAGAGTAGGTTTGTAATACTGATATAACATGTATTAATAACAATGAAAATTACAATACTTATTAATATACAATTGTGGTAGTAATTAGATAATTAATTGTATTATCAAGCTATGTCGGTATTTCTTCTAAATCAAACTGTAAACCAGATACATCGTATAAATTTAGTTGACCCAAACTAAAATCTTATAAATGAACTGGGTGAATTATTATCTTTACCGTAACACACGAAAAGAACAGAAAAAATAAGATTTACAACTACAAACGATAAGACATTTGACAAAATCCGATGAGAATAACAAATATAACATCAAAACTAAATACATGATTTTAACCAATTTGACTCTAACGGTAGCCGTAAATGACCGTTTGACGCCTGAAGGTAAAGGGCATTACTACCCTCATACAATTGTTTTATTAAAGCACAAATTACACACATAAGAGGACCAAAGGCATGACAAGTACATGTAATAACAACAATATAATGATGACATTAAAATTTACATAAAAAATAAAAATAAACCAAAACAAATGGCCTCAAGCGCCCCCTGTCCTCAGTTCCATAGACTGTTTAATAAAGGAGCCTAAAGATTTCACTTGCTGACTAGTGGTTGGATTTAGTATATATTTCATTTTATTATCAGAAAAATCTTTGTATTGAGTTTTTAAATCATTGAAAAAGACATGTCTTAAATCATCATTTATTTTACATATTAAAAAGAAATGGGATTCATCATCCAGAACTTTGCACTTATCACAAAGTCTTTGAGGGCGTGGAATATTTTTATATCTTCCAGCTTCAATAGCGAGGGAATGATCACTTCTAAATTTGCATATAGGTTTTCTTGTATCAAGATTAGGGTATGTCAAATAAAATTCTTGTTTATGTTCAGTTTTTATATGCTTAAACAAAAGAAGTTTGCTATTTTGGTCGAGAGATGATATTTTATTGTCATATATTTCTTTATACCTTTGCTGAAATTCATTTTTATAGAATTTTTTACTGAAATTTTACAGTCTCCATTTTTGTTTTTAGTTACATCTTTAGGTTTGCTAATATTATTATCGGACCTAATATGATTTACATATGAGTACCATGAGTATATACCTTGATCATGAAGTGATTTAGAAAGAGAGTAACACTCTTTAAGTAAATCAGATGAGTTTTCACTCAAAAGTCGGTCTTCATATAAAAGTGACTGTGTGGCAATGAAACAAACAAAAAAGGGGAAATCTTCCTAATTCAGATCTAGAGGCAATATTACTAGCACATTTCTTAACTCCAAGTGTAATTTTTTTTTTTTTTTTCTTTTAGCACACTTCTTAAAATCTTTAGCTGTTATAAAATAATTTTTTCTTAATGTTTTGTCAAATGGCTTAGATTTTAATTGTTTCCCAAGAAAATTTTTTTTTGATTTTAAGTTTCTAATTTCCCTGTCAGACCAAGGTTTTATAATTTTCTTTTTTTTTCTTATAATGCAATGGACTTTTTCTTAAGTAGACATCTTTCGATATGTTGTCAAATATGATTCTGAGGTTTTCAGCTGCTGAATTTATACCCGACTCACTGATTTCAAATTTTTTTTGCTCGAAGTCTACAATCATTTTTATTACTTCCTAAGAGGACAATGTTTTATAAATTTTTTCTTTAGACTCTGGTGTCCATTTATAGCTTGTACAATTTTTTAAAGAGTGGGTCTTTTCAATTTTATGAGAAAAATTCAACTTACATTTCAAAACAAAATAAATCTGAACATGGTCAGAGAGGTAATTAGGACTTTTAGTACAAAAATATTTCACCGAAGACAGGAGGTCCTTGCTAACTAGACCATAATCAACAGTACTACAGGGGCCTCGGTGGCCGAGTGGTCTAAGTAGTTACTACTGTAATCACTAGCCAGTCAACACTGAGGTTGTGAGTTCGAACCCCGCTCGTGCGGGTGCACTCGACTCCAATCTTAATTGACTAGGATTGTCAGTTTTCCTATCGAAGGTCGGTGGTTTTCTCCGGGCACTCCGGCTTCCTCCACCAATAAAAACTGACCGCCACGAAATAGCCCAAAAGCGGTGCTTAAAAGTGGCGTTAAAACACCAAAAATCAAATCAAAACAGTACTACAACCATTAAAAGTATAACAAGTAAAATAACCTAAGGAGTCACATATAAATCTACCATTTAGTATCCGCAGTCTTGAGGATATACACATATTTAAAAGTGATTTTTCATGACAATTTACAGTTTGGTCTTGATTATTTCTTTCGACAAATATATCATCATCATAGTTGGGTGGTAAAATATCTTGTAAAACATGGGAGTCATATGATTCTTGATTGATAAAATCTGTGTGATCACTTACTCTAGCATTAAAGTCACCTATCAATGCAATTTCACCTTTAACTGAAAATTTAACTATTTCATTTTCTAAATTCTGAAAATCATCATCTAAATGGGTAGAATTATAAGGGGGAATATAAACAGCACATAAAAATAAATCTTTCTCAAATCAAAAGAAGGACTTATCTAGTTTAAGCCATATTCTATTTGGAGATGTAGATGCTTTAGATAAATTAGTTATTCCTTGAAAATTTCTTTTTAATGTATATAATAATGCCGCCGCTGTGTCTTTTAGATTTTTATGTTTTTTCTGCACTTTGAAATAGAAACAAAATTTTCAATTTGAGTTTCAGCATTCTCTCCTTTCCATGTTTCTAATATAACATTTATATCAGATTTGATATTATCAATAAATAAATCGTCAGTGTTTCTATCCCCAAGACCACGGATATTCCATGATGAGACAGTTCTCTTTGTAATGATGACATGTGTGAAGTGATTGTTATGAGCTGGTGAAAAAGATCTCAAATTTTAATCTTTATACATGTAGGCCTTATTAATTTTTGACAAATATCTTTTATATGACTTTCAAATATATTGTGTTGTATAAAGCTTTTATAAGTATATTAGAAATATTAGAAAGAAAATACTAACATGTGGGCTGAGAAGTAGCCAAGGGGAGGTCATCAATTTGAATTATCTCCCTTTAGAAAAAAAAAACAAAAAAACTTATACACTGTAACAATAATAAAAATACTTGAAATAGTATTAGTAAGCAACTGAATGATCAAGGATTTTGTATCTGATTCAGAATTGTTGTTCATATCTCGTCTTTCAAATAATGGGTTGCCTTTGTTGTCATTGTTTTGTTGTGGTCTATTTTGCATATACATGTAACTCTCAGGTTGCTGTCTAGGATTTTGAAAGAAATGGTTTTCCTGGAATGGTGGCAGACGATTATTCATATGATTTCCTCCTTTGTTATATGTAGGACTGTTTTCAATATCATACCTCGGTCTACTATTATACTCATTGTCTTCATGTCTAACATTTTGATTGTACCGTTTGTAGTTTTCTCTGTACCCTCTTCTATTGTCTCTGTTTGGGTCATAAATAAAATTCCTGGTCTTCTGTATGTCTATGATTTTGGTTCCATTGTCTTTGATATTTGTTACCCTGCACTTGTCCATGTTGTCTGGGTTGAGTTTCATGCAAGTAGTTTATGCCCAGAATAGTATTTAGCTTTTCTTTGATATTCCTGACATAAATAGGTACGCCACTTTCTATAAAAATGGGAATCGTAGATATAAATTTCTTGTTTTGGGTTATAATAATTCTTATTTTGTGAAGAACCACAGATTCTACCAGAAAATATACTAACTAACTTCCTGACATAAATAGGTACGCCACTTTCTCTAGAAAGATGAATAACCATCTTCAAAGTCTACTTGTGTCAAGTTACTATGTTCAATAATTACAATATCTAATTCTCTTTCCATTTCTTTAAGATAAGTGTTGAATTGTGATCTTTTTGTTTCATAGTTACATCTCTCTACCTGATTTCTGTAAAAGCGGGGTAGTGCTTCCCCTACCAAAATTTTACTTCCTGGTACAGACAATTTACAAAATGAAATTAAGTCTCTCATTTCTTTTGCAACATTCTCTATATCATAATCAAAATCAACGTCATTGGATCCAACTTGAAGTAAGATATTTGCGGCAGAGACTTTACCTGTCTTAATGAAGGCTTTAGCTCCTCTTATAGTTTTTTCTTTTAGTGTTGTAATACACACTCTCTTACTTCTGTAAATCTTTCTAGCTATCAAATCTTTCACAACAGAAGTTCCAATAATCCAACAATCTACATCAAAATTTCTATCTGTTTGTTTGAATGGAGAAACTTTGTCATTTAAGATTGGTTGATAATCTTGTTTGTCAGATAGTTTATCTTGAGTAGTTTTGTCAACATTATCCTTGTGTTTAGATAGTTGGTTTTCAATTGAATCACGTGTTTGAATATGTTTTTCCTTGTTCTTTGCAAATGTTACCTCAGTTGATGATGGGTTGCTGTCAGAATTCTCATCATCCGAAGATTCAGAATCTGTGTTGTCGTTTACAGCCGTTATTATTTTCTTGGTATTTTCTTCACTGACCTTCAATATTTCTAAAGCATCTTTTGTTAACTGTGAGCTAATTTTATTTGTTTCTAGTTTTAGATTAGTGGCCATCTGACTTGGACTTTCATTTAGTTTATCCATATAATCTTCTGATATTTCTACAGTAAGTGACTTCTTATCTTGAAATACTGCAGAAACTTTGCTAATTTCAGATTTTAGGTCTTTTTGTATGTTTTCAATCATACATGCCTTTTCTTTTTGTTCCAGCTTAGTGCTTATATTTTCTAATTGTAATAAAATATGTTCTGATTTTTGTAATACTAATAGTTCAGTATTAGACTTTTCAACAAGTATCTGCTCTATTTTGTGGAGTGAGTTTTGAAGTTGTTGGATATTTTTCTGGCAATTACAGTTTATCTTGTTTTCTGTTAATTTCTCTTCTTCATTTTGTTCTGAGACACCCTGTATATTTTCACTGATAGCACTCTCTGTAACAGTGGTGTTGTTTGCGTTATGTGCATCATCAACTAATGTTTCATTTTGTTCGTATCCATCTACACACTTAATGATACAGAACAATAGAATAATGAATTGTGCGTCAAACGAATGTATCAACGCCACTAAAAGTAAATTTCTAAAAATAGAATATAAAATTGGGATTAAGTTTGTAATGGTGTTATTTGATGTATTTTCTAACCATTACAAGAATATTAATATATAATTGTGTTTGTAATGGTGTAATTAGTTGTATTTTATAACCATGTCGGTTTTTCTTCTATATCAAACTGTGTAAAAATAAATAAATCCTGTGCATATAGTTGCTTTAAACTAAAAATCATGTAAATGAACTAGGTGATTAATATCTTTACTTTTACATACATATAAAAAATAAAAATAGAATTAAAACCACAAACGATAAGACATAAAACAACATCCAACCAGAATTACAAATGAAATATTATAACTAAATACATGAATGTTGGATATACAAATACCGAGACACGTCTAATAGCAATGCGAAGTTACACTCAACAAAACAGTCATATTCGGGAATAGGTCACGTTCGGTACTTAGAAGACCAGACGATGTAGATGGTAAACCACAATCTAACACGTGGTTAAAAAGGTCTTAGTTTAGACACATACACATCGTATAGATCAACCAATTCGTGATGGTGTCCTTAAAATTTACGGAGTGTCATTTTTAATCTTTCCTCATAACTCTGTTGGAGCAGTTTCTGCGTAAGGAGCACACTCCTGTATATGAAGTCTGTATAGAGTGAACATGCACGAGCATAACGTATCGACTGAGATATGTAAACACCATACGATGGGATAGAGGGTATGTTACTGCTGAGAAATGGGAAATTGAAATCGTCCGTTTGTCATAGATTTTAGTGTGAAGTCGTCCATCTGTGTCAATATTGAGAAAAAGATCAAGGTATGAAGCAGTCCTAAAATTCAAGTTCACTGGGATATATGTGATGTAAGTACTGTCTGAAATATGGGTTATTCAGTGATAGGACATCATCAATATATCTGAAAGTAAAATTAACGAATTTCGCAAGGTGCTTTTTCTTTTGTTTTTAAGGATTTTGAATGAATTCTGCTTCATTCTAGTACAAAACAAATCGGCCAGTAGGAGTGCACAATTAGTACCCATTAAAATACCGACTGTCTGTTGAAATATCAATCCTCCAAACTCAACAAATATATTGTCGATCAAAAGTCCAGCATTTTGATAATATCATCTTTAGTATATTTTCTGGTAGAATCTGTGTGGTTCTTCACAAAATAAAATTATTATAACCCAAAACAAGAAATTTATATCTACGATTCCCATTTTTATAGAAAAGCTCTGTTTAATGTGATGGTGAAGTCTGTCTTTAATTGAGCATGGGGAATAGAAGTGTAAAGCGTAGAAGAATCAACAGTTTTAATGTTGCTGCAAAATTGCAGAGATTGTAATCTAAGATTTAGCAGTAGATCTTTAGAATTTTAAAGAATCCACATCTTACTGACACCACTGGTGGAATATATCTCATCACAATATTTTGAAGGACATCTTTACTGTAGAAAGAATAACACAATGGCGGGATGTATAAGTACCGAGCCACGTCAAAAGGATATTACCAAAATAGACTAAACAGTAAAGGTTAATAATTTACAAAGACAAATAAAAGAACACTATAACACGTAATTAAGATGATAAACAATTAACGCAATAACAGTACCTAGAACTTTATTTCAAGACAATCGTGTCATTTGTGGAAATTGATACTGAATATTTATCAACAAGGTCTTGGTATCTTCCGATGAACTTTTTAGAAAAAGGACGAGACGTGTTGACATGAATTATCATTGATATGGTCATAATTATAAAATAACCGTTTACAAAACTTTGAATTTTCGAAATACTAAGGCTTTTCTACCTCAGGACTAGATTACCTTAGCTGTATTTGGCAAAACATTTGAGAATTTTTGGTCCTCAATGCTCTTCAACTTTGTACTTAATTTGGCCTTTTTAACTTTTTTTTATTCGAGCGTCACTGATGAGTCTTTTGTAGACGAAACGCGCGTCTGGCGCAAATACAAAATTTCAATCCTGGTATCTATGATGAGTTTATCTTTGACATAACCCTGGTTCATCAACTTTCTGCTCAGACACTGTAGACGTTTTATAAAGTCTGAGTAGCAGCTGCAAGCTCTTGAATACCGAATGAGTTGGGGAAACGTTTATCCTTTTTGCAGGTGAAGTTGGTATATTGCTACTGAGGTGGAAGAAATTGATCATTTCAAATTAAAATCGTCTCGTTTGTCATAGATTCTGGTACTGAGATTACCGCTTATGTCAAATCGGAGATTGCAAGCAACTAAATAAAATGATGTAGGCATCATCTAATTTGGCAGTTCAACTAATTTATTCAAAATAATCCATGTCAACTCTAATCAATTGCCATATTTTATGTATATATTTTTCATGTATTATTATTTATATTTGCGATAAATAGATAATTATTTACGATAGCTTATAACTTTATGGAATAGAACTTATAACTTGACGGAAATAGTTAACACTTGCCCTTTAAAAATAATAAAAAAAAAAAAACGAAAAAATTGTTCTGCAAAAAATACTTGTAAATAATTTTGATATATGACCCTCAAAAAAAGTTAAGCAACACAACGTGACATAGTTAAATCAGATTTATCATGAAAAGTAAGTTAAATTTGCGGTATTCTCCAACCATATATTATTGCCCTTGATGTCTGCAGATTTTTTAACCAATATATGAGATTCCATAATATGTTATGTCCTTTGATCTGAATGGAGATGTTGCAAAACGTTTTATGAGTCGTTTAGTACTACTGTAGGTTAATTATATGGTACTACAATGTATACCTCAAAATACCTATATTTGCTGCTTTAACAGAAGACATGGTCAATCTTGCTTCAGTTTCAGCAAACACTCTAAATTCATAAACTTTTGTCTTCAGTAAGGTTGGGAACATTGAGATTGTTTGCAATACAGGGTTGCATGTTGACTCTTGATCACTTATCCTGACCATGTATGCAAATTATCGATCCAATACCTCTGAATGCAGCCACCACCATTTGAGTTTGGCGGTATTTCAATCACATTGTCGATTTCTGTTCGTCCAAATGAAAGTTGAAATCACAGATTCTCACCTTAAGTCTGCCTCGTATCTGGACTTCTTTGGTCAGTTAATAACAAAACTTTACGACAAAAGAGATTCCCTATTGGGAATCGTCCATTTCTATGTAGCAACATTTAAGCAGCGCCTGCATATTGAGTATATATCTCTCAGTTGAGATGATATTCCAGAGCTTGCATTTTCTATCATGATTTCCTTGATAGAGGGTTGCTGCTCACAAGGGAGCTATGAATCCAAGAGTTCAAAGTGGTGAAGTTGAAATCATTCCTTCGAACAATTTTACGGACGCCATCACGAGTTTGTTGACCTTTACGAAATATCTGTTTCTGTTGTACTTACATTAGCAACACGACGGATGCCATATGTGGAACAAGCTCTGCTTATCCTTCCGGAACACCTGAAATCACCCTCCGGTTTTGGTCAGGAAAGTGTTGCCCAGTCTTTAGTTTTCTATACTACCGTTTGTCTTTCTTTCTTTTTTTTTATTTTTTGCCAAGGCGTTGTCAGTTTATTTTCGAGTTTGAATGTCCCTTTGGTACCTTGCTTCTCTTTTCAAACTTATCGGAACAATTTGAAATGTCGTCCGTAGCTGTATGACGAGGCGTCAAGTGTAAGCCAGAAATGCATAAAAACTAAATGTTATCGCCAAAGGACAACTGCGAACTAACGTTTCCAAATAAATTTAATTAAACATAGGATGCTGTATGTCTTGTATTTTATACTCCATATTTATCTGCCCTTCCTTGATATTTCTCCTAGATTTCAGTATTTGTGTTGTAACTTTAATTCATGCAACATGTTGTTGACATTATTTGGATATTTTGCAATCAGATGTTCAAAATAATGGATGGTGTGTCTCTTTTAAATTGTCGTTTTTGCATTGGTGTGTAGTTTCTGTCTTCTTATCGTTACATATTTTGTAATTTTTAATTGTGTCTGGATAAAGGTCCATTTGACCACTAGATACGATAACGTTTCTGTCCCATTACTCACAATGAGGCCGCCAAGGAGCGATTCACTCCAGACGGACTTAGTTCGGTTAATCATCAATTATTTTAAGACATTTATGTTTTCAATAACTAAATCGTTTGAACATATTTCTTAATGTGTGAAAGTCGTTAAAAATCAAGACTAAAGACCATGTGCAATTTAAGTGGATATTAACAATTCACTTGCATAAATTTAAACAAAAAAAAACTCATCAAAGTTAATGTGGGTGTCCCAATATTTTTAAATGAAAAAAAAAGAAAAAAAAAACGTCATTCTACTGAAATAGCAAATTCGTTTATGCTCGATTGCGAGTAGAATGGTAACACTGTCATGAGAGAAGCAGACACAGAGGTCTGTGACAACTAATATAATTTCAGTACTGCGAACTTAATATGAAAAAGCTTTTACTTTACTGATCAATGACACTACTTCCTTGCTTGAAATCTGCGTAGATTCCGTTGTTTTATGGCAAAATTTAGTTTTCGAGGAACCTCAGTCTTCACTTGGTAGCTTTGCAGATAAAACGGATATAAGTTCTTAAAGTATGTTTCACATTTGAAGTTGTCCATAAAAAGAAAATTAAGAACAAAAGCTATGTCTATGTCTTCTATTTTGAGAGTCATCTCGGGGAGTTTTCACTTCGATTCGGGAAGGTTATGCACATGCGCATTATTACTGATTTTATAATTTAGTCAACCTGATTTGGACAAATTGAAGTAGGCCTAGGGGGATCATGCTGACATTGATACAGGGTATGCAAAAATAAAGTGTCCATATCTCATTCTAATAGTTTGGAATATATACTAGTAATCAGTTTTAGAATACCTCCTTTTCTTCATACACAGGTACACGTAGTACTTAGATATTTGAATAATTAACGAAAGATAGGAAAAGAGGGGAATACCAATGATTAGATTACAAATTTTATCACGATATTTAATACACACTAATGCAAATACATTATAGCACGAGAACCGAAAATCAAACGCCAAGGCAATAGCATACTAGAAAAAAACTGTATAGGCAAGATTTTTACATAGAAACTTACTTAAATTTTACAGAGAGAGACTGTAATGATGTCCCTGTTTGTAGAGGCACGATCATTGAAGCCATCTGTCTCTGCAGGACGAATCACTGCATCAGGGAATTCTCCACCTTTTCTTCAAATAAATATAGAAGTTGAGTAATGCAATACATGATGTGATGATTGATAGTATCGTCATATCTAATGACATTAACGGTATATGAGTCTCATGAATTTTCCTTTAAGGAAAGCAAAGCTGTTTTCTACTACAGATCGTGCAGCACGATGAAAACATCATTGAACTAATTTGAACAGAAGTTAGCCTTCCATTTTGGTTGACTGGTGTCATGTGAGGAAGGATATGCAGTCTCCAAGAAGGGGAATGTTGGGACATACTGCAAGCTAGTCGGACAAGTCAGTATTCCTGAACATACTGTCATCAAACCCGGCTATCCTGAATATGCTTAAATTGCTAACGCCTTCGAACAAAACAATTTCCTATCCTGTTAATGAAAGATTCTCTTGTTTTCTTTTCTGCCTTTATTTGGAATATGAGAGCCATAGATATATCCAAAACATCGTGGAAATCTTCTGCCATCAGTTCAGATGTTGGCCACCTAAAGAGATTTGCAACATTTGATGCAATAACATCTACGATATTTAGTATGTGGAAGTGTTGGGATCCATATATTGTATTTCCCTAAATTCATAATACAGACCCAACAAATATTGAAGAATCTTAGGGCTAGACCAAACATTTTGTCAGCATCTCTGTCATGAAAAAGCCATGGGCACCCATTTGTTTAAGTAGTTTGAAATTTTCGTGTCCTTTTCATCTCATTTTTCGCCTAGTGTCTTCCATCGCCGCTGCCGATCGTTTAGGCGACCGCATTTTTTTTACCAGGGCCCGCCCCTTCATTATATTTTAACCAACAGGTCATATAAAATTCCAGTTTCAATGTACCCGCTGTCAACTGCTTTCTCACAGTAATATTTGCCCCTGGGTGTAAAGCAAACTACAATCGATCAACCAAAATTTTCTAGCATCAATTCGCTTTTAAATAGAAAAAAAAATACGATGATGTATATATATATATATATATACGTATTTGCACAAACCAATGTTGTACATACTTAGGGGACGACCAATTGATATTCTGGGTCCGGGGGGCAGGAGGATTTTGAAAATAAATAACTCAGCCTTGATAATAACAAAAGTGAATGGTTTGTTCTGTGGTAGTTTGAAAATAAATAACTTGACTTACAATGTATAGAAATTCTTTTAAGCCATTTTATTATAAATGCTATTCTGAAGTATGAGATTGCACCAGATTCTTCCAAAATTCCGTCTTTTTCATATTTTTTTCTGGAAAAACTTCCCAAATCTTTTAATAATATAAATATTAACGTATTTGAAATGGGTTTCATTTCACTTGAAATATATTGTTTTGTGAACATTTACCTCACTTTTATTAAAGGGCCATAACTACATTGAGGCAAATGCCTCATGTTGGAAATTTCAAAACAAAAGCTTGTCATCATATCAAATTGTTTTCACGGCAAGTGTCTTGCAAGAAGCAAGTTCTGTTCACCCTCTGACGTAGCCCCTGTTTTTTGAGATTCATGTTTCTCATTTATTTTATTTTTAGTGTTGATTTTCTATAATGTTTGTCGTTTTGTGTTTTATCTGTCTTTTGTTCATTGATTGCCCTTCTATATGACTATTCTCTTAGTGTTGCATTCTATTTGTAATTTAGTAATTATGTTTTAAACTTGAGTTTTGTTATATTTAAGGACCTTTTGTCTATCGTCCTGAATATGCATGAAATATTTGCCACTGGACGTTAAGCAACCAACAATCAATCAATCAATCTATTACAAACTACTTTAAATTGTATCCCAGTTAGGAACTACATCAAGTTGTAATTGAAATGTGTTATAAAAACTGACTTGACATAGTTATATCAATGATAATCAGCCCCCTCTTAACTTAATTTGAAAAAAAACATAATTGACAGGTATAAAAGGTTTTTCTGCAAACTGAAACATTTTTTGCTTTGTCCTACATATTGGTCTTTTGATGTTGTCCCTAAAAACTAAAAGTCTTACACTGAATCTATATATTTTGCTTTGAGACCAGGCTATTGTCAAAAAATAAAACAGAACTTGCGTTTCAGATTAAGAAAGGGTCTGGGAAAATGCGCATAATGCTCAATTTTGCGCCATTTTTTCTATAGCTTCTTGGGGCCTTCAGCGAACCCCAGACTCTTCGCCGATTTTTGACAACTTTTAAAAGAGGCTAGTTACAGCCCAGCTTTAATACCTTGTACGTATGCAATATATGCAGTTTGCAATTCAGAAGATTAAATTCAGAGGATGATGATTAATTCTGATTGACTTAATTGACTATGTTATCATATAACCTTTGATGTACTATTGATTTCACTACATGTTTTTACACGTGTACATATGTACTGATTTTGTGTCATGGATGGATTATCCTTTTGTTTTTCTATTATATGTAACTGAGTAACTGATACCATAATTAGTGAATATTTATTTAACGTTTGTGTTTCATTTGAACTGTAGTATACGTAGTATGACAATGAATGTATACATAAACCTAAGCAAAAATGCTTCATTAACTATTTTGATCTCTTAATAATTTCCAAAACTTAAATATTCTCATCTGTACACATCTAGTTCACCATAAAATGAGTCGTGCTATGTCTAACTCAAAATGTTCTTATAAAACTGAATTTTTCTTCTCTCTTTCATTGACCATAATAAATTTTGAGCAACGAATTAATCAAAAAGATTTAGATCTCCTGGAGTGCTAATATTTTGATTTGTTAAACAACTCATATTTTCCCTTTTACGTTTTATCTGTTAGGTTTTTTGACTGGGAAATAGATGACGGGTTTCCCTTGGTCTATCTGTTAGGTTTTTTGACTGGGAAATAGATGACGGGTTATCCACTTGGTCTACTTCTGGCCCTTGCCGAAGTGGAGGCGTCCGTTTGGCTTGGCTGTATAAGTACACAGCCACTTTCGGTCCGAATAGGGACGTTAAATCTAATGCCCAAGTAAAGAAAGAGGGAGATAGCCACTGTACGTTAAGAAACGTTGCTTCAAATCACTTAGGGGTCCACAGATAGCATTTTGCAAGGCAAAATTCATATCCAGTCTACCCTCACTATTCAGTGGCAGTCCATTTCCCGGTCTTCATCCCAGACGACCCAACAAACAATATTCAAGGACCTACCTATTGTTAATTTGTTATCGTCCTAAACACGCATGAAATATTTGTCACTTGACGTAAGGCAGACATCATTCAATCCAAGTTTTTTTTCAAAATCCTGCGATGCCTGCTAAAGTCCTTAGTACTTTCAGATGGTATAACAATGTCATCATCATATTTAATAACAAAAACATTAAGTATACATATACATGGAATAGTCAGTTTTTTCCCACTGAAACACCAACGTTCTCAAATCTGTTGACATTATTTTCACAACACTAGTCATTAATGAAAAACGAAAATTGAGAGTGATGTTCGTTTTGCTTAACATCGATGTCAAAGTTGAAAATTGTGGAACAAATATTGCCTTACATAAAACACAATTTTACACCATGGTATGCCAGGTTTATACTTGATCTGTCATGACGTCATTATAAAAACGGTAAATTTCTTTGAAAGTATGAAATCGTATTGTTTGCAGGTTAAACACACATTGTAAATAGAATATGAAATAAGGAATTCAATATGATGTACAAAAATAAGTATTTACTAAAGGATTGCATGTTACATAAAATTTTCATCATTTTCACCCAATTTATAAATTAATTAGCGAGAATTATAACGAGAGATCCGATATACTGAACAAATCGATTGTTATGAAATGTTGTGGTCTTTCATAAAATCAGAAAAAAAATATAGAAAACTTGTAGCAAAATGACAGTTAAGGTAAGTAAATACATTATCATACAATTAATGTCTGATTAATTTAGAATTATCAAACACGTTTAAGCTGTTCAAAGACTTAAGATTTTTTGCTGTCGAGGAATTGATTAATAACGTCCTGGTATTTATAACAAAGAAGCTGCAATACTGAGGCGATGGAAATGATATTGCTGATATATGAGGAAGAGAAAGAGAGGCGGCGAGGGGTGATAGGATACACAACAGAAAGGATTGATTGTTTGTTGCTAAATGTCCAGTGCCAAATATTTCATGCATAGCCAGGACGAGGAAAAATTAACAATTAATACAATAAGAAGGTCCTGTAAAAGATGCCGTACCGGATGAAGATCGGGGAAAATTGGACAACAACTGGAAAACGAGGGTATATTAAATACGGACAGAAATGTTGCCTTTCAACAGGCCACTACGGACCCCTCGAAAAATTTTGCAAGAGTGTTTAGCGTGGCACTCTCTCTACACGAGGCCTCGGAGTTAATGTCCCTATTCTGACTGGACGTCAACAGAAAGGAACATTATTGTCTGTCGCATGAAATTTAATGATTTTTGGGTAGGGTAGGATAATTTAGACTGAACATCGACCAAACATGAGCCTTATCAATTACTGTAATAAAATGCTTGGAGACTTTTACCAGATTCCGTATCGATCATGACTTGTTTGCTTTGAGTCTTTCATTTGAAAAGATTTACATAATGCAACAATTTATTAATATTAGAACCGAAAAATGTGCATGGCTCATTGGCATCTGCACAATATATCTTTACCTAAATACTAAAATTGATAAAAAAAAAAAATGAAAATCGCATGTTTGTTTATTATTTGACGTTCTTGTTGTATTTCAGGACAAAAATACTAAATATACATACAAGGCTTTTGTTTAAACGATTAATATAATTTACCTTTATATTTGCATAGTGCATGCTATTACTGAAATAGACGTGGAATAAATAGGAACAGATATTTACTGTGGGGTAAAACATGAAAAATAATGTTATCACATTATCATATCACTGAAATATTTGCTTTCCTTTATTGATTTGCAATGAAATGTTATATCCATTTAATCGACTTAACTGTCTCAGTACAAACAAAATGACACTCAAGTGCCGATATTTAAATATACGAGTTTCTCTGAGGACTTACTAACAACTCAGACCATAACATAGCGCTCATTAGTATATTAACATGAAAATAATCTTATTCTTATATCACATGAATTATTCACAAAGTGGTTTCTAATCACCTTAAATTTTGAAAATCAGTAGAGATAATGACCTTTCGGAACTTATAATTCTTTAAATACGCTCATGTTTCAATTTGCAAAGACGGGCTAGATTAATTGCCAGACCCAACAAGGAATGTAGGCGTCAAAATTAATTGGGGATAAAAGGAGATGTGGTGTTATAATCAACGAAACAACACTCAAATGACAATCACAAACAGACCTTTAGTTGCTAACGTCTACGTCATTTGTTCTCTGGTGGAGCGTTATCTTATTTAAAAAAAAATGTGATTTTGAAAAAATAGGGTCTTTAAACTAGACAATTGTCTTTTCAATATATCTAGCTAGATATCGCCTCGAGTCTGGAACAGCGGTTGAGAATTAAACAGAAACTATCGAAGATCTTCTAACAACAACATAAAACATAAACATTAAGACATTAAACAAAAACAAAAAAACTGTGGACCAGGCTCTTGGATTGGTATAGACAAACCTGTAAAGGGGTTTGCAATAACTAATGTTTTGAGATCTCAACACTCACACTTGTAATTCAAGAATTCGCAATCACTGATATAGTAAAATGTACATTAAATATTTAATAAAAGAAGACAGGTGTCATTTACAAAACAAAGGGATGGTTGAAACGTTATTGTTATTGCAACCAGTTTCCGATGTTTATATTTTGATGCAGCATTGAAGAATCCCCCACACACACAAAAAAAATGACTTGTCTATTTTCTTTTTTAAATCCACCGTTCTTAAGCCATTAATGTTTTTTTGGAGACGGTTTGTTGACCTGATATTTAGGCGGTTTTATTGAATTCTTGTCGATAATTTTCCTCATCCATTGTATACTCTTTTATCAAAAGCCAGTATTTTTATAGCATCCAAAAGTCTTCTTTTTTTTTAAACTGGAAACGCAAAGGATTATTTGAGTAAATAAACATGGCTCGACTTTTACGTATAACTGAGCCGGATGTATAAATTCACAGGAAGGCATTAAATTCGGTTCCCGTTTAGGTAATGTCGTGCTCTTTGTAGGTTTAAAAAAAAAAACGCTTGCCGAAACTAAATGGTCTGTTGTTGACATGCTGTATGGCAAACTTGCTGCCCCTATCCGAAATAAAGCATCTGCACACAGTTAGCATCCCATCCTGTACTTATGGCATAATTGCTACTGGACGTTAAGCATACAAACAATCATCTAATCTGACACAGTTAATTCGAATGATTCAATTTGGATAGGTGCCCTGCATTTGATATAAAAAATATGCCAGATATTTTCTGTATTAAAGTAATGGCTCTGTTTTAAATTCTTGAAAGTTTTGTAAATTGAGAACTTTTAGTTACTTAACCGGACAAAACAGATGATTTGAATTTTCGATTTTTCTATATCAACATCCCCTAGCACCTGATCTATAGTAAAGATCACTAAGTATATTATAGGTAGGTTTTTTAGTATATTATAAATTAAAATTATAAGCAAAAAGTTCAATCTTTCAACAACTATTCATAAAAATTTTAATCAACATTCTTTAAGTCATTTTTACGGCATCAATAGGACAGTCATATGAAGATCAGTCTTTAATATGAAGTTATTTTCAGTAATCTTTCAATAAAAAAAATCTGACAGATCTATTTATTTTCCGGTAAAGCTTGAAGGGTTTCCATTTTCGAATTAATGAAGTAAATAGTTGTCTATCAATATCTGTATGAGTCTTAATCACACTATTGTAACGTGTTTGTTTTAGATACTTTGCAAAGGAAATTCACCTTAATCCTGACAAACATCTATTTCTTTAATCTTTTTAATAGAAGCTTTCTTTTAAGTTTAAAGCACTAATTTATAAGACTTTGAGTTTGCATTATTAACACAATTTATTTGTTCATTGTAAAAGCTTTTCTAGCATAGTGAACTTCAAAAGTAAGGCCGTTTGTTTTCCCATTTGAATTGTTTCCCATTTTATTATGCAGGGACCTTTTATAGCTTACTTTAAAAGATTGGTTTTGCCTATTGTCGAAGGTCATACATTGACGTTGACATCATCGTCTATTCGTCTCAAGTGGATGGTTGTCTCGAGCTTTTTCACTTTCTCCTTTGAATTGTGTTACAATTAATCATGTTAGGACCTTTCATAGCTGTCAATAAGGTATGGGTTTTGCTTATTATTAAAGGTCGTACAGTGGCTTGAGATGTTTAGAGATAGAAAAAACCTGTATGTGATAGAGTTTGTGTACCATTAGTCTGATTAGTGGTAATAACTTGAGCCGTTCCCTCTTATTATTTTTTATAAATAATGTTTATTAAAATCAACTTGAAGGTGTTTTCCTCGTCAAATGGTTTTCTGGTTGCAACATATTGGCCATTTGTTTCTGTACCATTTGGAGAATTTTTTACTAATTTTGCGAAATTTGTATCCTAATTTTGAACATTCAACTCTTTTGTGATGTCCAACTCCCACAAAGCTTTAAACATTTGATTTGAATTCTGCTATGAAGCCTGGGTACAGTGCATATTGTCTTTTCTCTTTGAACGATTTTGCCTTCGTCATGGGCATGTATCAAAATTTTAAGCTCCATCAACTTGACTTTTTACCGCTCATCATAATTATCATATAACTGTTAGTTGATGTTTAAAAGTAAGTGGGAATTTGGTGTCTATAAAACAATAAACGGATCAAGAATTATAAGTATTGTGTCATAAAGAGTTAAAAATAACATTATATGCAGACCTTTTGGTTACAAGTTCGTAATAATAACAAAACCTTATTATCGTATCGCACTTTCACGTGTCACGCATAAACAAAACGACCAATCAAGCAACATGCTTAGACCCCAATGAGACCGACCTAATATAGTTATATAGCAATCAAAATATAAAAAAGTATTAGTTTAAATGATTAATGATAATGTTTGTTCTAAAAAAAAGATTAACAAAAATATCAACTCCAAGGCAAATTCAAAAAGGTAAGTCCATAAACTCTGACAAATTCAAACATTATCAACGAAACAAGTGAAAAATAAATGCCATATTCCAGACTTGGACAAGGTATTTTCCGAAGAAACTGGTAGATTAAACCTAGTTTTATAGCTAGCTATATGATAGTTGTTTATAGTTCCGTTATATTGACAAAATTGGATTAGCAACTCAATTGGTGGTGTGTGTGCTCTCAAATGTAAGTCGGTAGTACAAGTATGCATGACATCATCTCCATAATCTAATATAGATAAGCTCATGTTCATCTGTATGAAAAATACAGAGATGTGGTTTGATTGTCAATGAGACACCAGTCCACCAAAGTTCAAATAAAGTGTATGTATAAGCAATTATAGGCCACCGTACGGCCTTCAACAATGATAAAAACCAGACATGAAAAATGTGAAACAATTCAAACGAGAAAATTGACGGCATAATTTTTCACAAAACAATTTACTAAAAACAAATATGACATGTGAACAAACGACAACCACTAAATTGGTCGATAAAATCTAAATTTTCTTCACTTGTGACTTTCACAGTACTGACACGATAGATATGTACTGTTTATTATACTTCACGTCAAAATGCCAGATTTTGATTGGATAATACGAGGGTGATAATTTACTCTATCCCATGGCTCAGCGGGAGACAATTTTTTGAATGTCACCCTCTCGTGCATACCAATCAAAAATCGATAATTTAAAGGACAATGAATTGAATTCACATGCATGAATTAAAGACAAAGCTCAAGATCTACGTTTTGGCCTAATAAGAACCTTTTCATAGACTGTCAAAATGAAAGAAAAATTGTCTTGCTTCACTTCTGTTGTTTTTCTGATAACTGTAACGTTGTTGTGTATGTGTCGTTAAAATTCAATAATGATTGAACATTCAATATAATAAATTAAATAGCACATAGCTGAGAGGGCGATAGAGCAGATTGGTACCCCTAGAAAAAAGCATTGTCAACCCCCGGCTTCGCCTCAGTTGACAATGTTTTCTCGGTGAAACAATCTGCTCTGTCACCCTCTCATCTATGTGCTATTTATATAATGTCCCATATCCAGTTTGGACTCTGACAGAACCGGAGTAAGGTTAATTACAGTGACTATGCTTTGCCTACAAATTTTGCATTTCTGAGCAACATTGAATCTGTTCATCCACAGGTATATTTCAAATTACTGTGTGTATCATGAGTGGTTGTATGTTCTGGTGAGGTACCTTTGTATTTTTCTATTATTACATGATGTTAAATACGATAACTTACTATCTTAAATTTTAATTCAAATTTTTGTCAAAAGTTTGTCAAAAAAAATATAATTTTAAGCTTCATGTTGACGATAATTTAGAACAACGTTTAGATTATTTCCCACTGACGAAAGACACAAACAGTTTTTAGATTATTATGAGCGATGAGTTACATTTTTAAAATGCAAATGACTAAAATTCTAAAGTATGATTATATTAATTCTGTTCATTTCGAAATTGAATAAATATTGAAAATACCACATATGGTAGTTCAGATGAATAAAGTCAAAACAAATATTTTATTTTTTTTTTACAATTTTCATCAAAGTAATGCAACAAAACAATTACGGAGTTAGAGTTGTCGTCATTTTTATCAAATCTCAGTGGTGTTGACTTATTTATAACTGTTTGTTTAGCTTATGCTTGAATTCTCATTAGATGAATAATCGCATTTGTATTGATTTAATCTATTGTTTTAGAGTGAAATAAAATATATAGCATACTATTCCTTTTATAACGCAGGAGTGAGTGTGTGAATGGGAACATTTCATTAAATATCTATAGTAGGTATTTATGTAGATAATGGTGAGTACCTTACAATTTGATATAAAATATAATTGCTTAACATTGGAATTTATTTATTAAATATAAAACTTAACATTTGAATTTTTTACTAAATATAATAAATTAACATTTTGGTAAAAGAACAGATAAAGCTTTAAGTTGATTGTAATTTTAAACTACCATAATATTATTTCAACAAAATTAAAATAAATAATTCTAATATAGAATTATTTATATGTATATATCATATGAATCTGTTTGTAGACAATAAATTTAATTTGAGTCAAAACAATACGGGATATAGTAAAATAACGTTCTGTTTTTAGAAAATAAATTTAATTTGAGTCAAACCAATACGGGATATAGTAAACTTTTGTTCAACTTGATATGTTCGAACACTTTTGTATTTTGAAATTGATTTTTGAATACTTTTTGTTTGTTGTTTAAACAGAAAGAAAATAATAGTTGTTTGCAAAATACTGTGACATTATCAAAAACAATAAAAACACCCTTAACATCACAGTTTATTGCAAGAGTCTTCTTACATACAGATATCATGTCATTATTTCAAATCGAGACTTCAGAGTTAATGTCCCAATTTCACAGTCGGATGTTGTTATGTACAATGCATTTGATTATTCCGCATAGCAGCAGTGACACCAATCCTCTTTCTAAGCCATACCAATGTGTGAAACATGTTCAGGTTATCAGATTCATATCTTAGAACAATGTATGGGTGGTAGCAAAATATAATTGAAGTTCCTCGACGATGTTTATGAACTTATTTCCAATGACAAGTTCAAGAGGTCCAAAAGTGTATATTAAAGTACATAGTGTCTGTAGAAGGGCATTTCAAATACGAAATCTTTCGTATTGATATCCTTTAACGAATAGGGAGATGTTACACATTATTTTTTGTTGAAAACTCCCAAGTCTGATTGAGAATAGAAATATGGTCACTTAGGTCTTCTTGCGACTCGCATTAAAACCTTTACCAAAGTAGGGCGTCCGTTTGGTTGTGCGGGATGTACAAGTACATAGCCACGTCCGGTCAGAATAAGGACGTTCAATCCGATGCCTTGTGTAGAGAGAGTACCACGCTCTCTGCATATTAAAAACCATTGCAACAACTCTATGAGGTGTCCGCAGGTGGCCTGTTGCAAGGCAACATGTCTGTCCCTTACCAATATACTCTCATTTTCCAGGGACAGTCCAAATTGCCCCGCCCTTCATCCCGGACGGCGTCTACAACAGGACCTACATATTGTATGTAATGTTAATTAGTTCTTGTCCTGAACTTACACGAAATGTTTGCCACTGGACGTTAAGCAACCAAAAATCAATTAATTTAAGCAAACATGATCTCCCAGACTATAGTGTATCAATAAGTACAAATACAACGTATTTAGTGAAAAGGTCCTTAAGCAGTTCTTGAAAAACATGAACTTGTTCAATGCCAAAGTGTACGTGCACATAAATATCGACAGGTTGTGGAACTATAAGTTTTCATTACAGTACAGCAATACATATTTAGTAAGTTAATTTATAATCAAAATGGAAACGAACCCCAAGGGTGACTGGAAAATATAAATATGGTCAATATTGGGCTTCTTCGGAGCAACAGTTTCATGTAAAACTACGTAGGCACGCCCGGTCATAATGGGGACGTTCAATTCGTTGCTTCGTATAGAGTATCACGCTCTCCTCACGTTACGAACATTTGCTTCAAATATTTGTCCCTCTATCCTCATTTTCCACTGGCAGTCCAAATGTCCCGCCGTATATCCCGGTTGACACTATCACGAGACCTTCTTATTGTATTTCTTGTTATTGTTAATATCTTGCAAAGAAAATATCAAAGAAACTTCCCATGAGTGGCAATTGCGTGGACAGATTCGTTTGATCGTTCAATTAACGTTAAATTTTTTGTCATAAAGATCTTCACCTGTTTTGTTTCTTAAACATCCGTGGCTTTCAAATATTCAGCTTTGAACGTTCCTAATGACGATAAATCATGGAAAACGCTACGGACACATAAAATTTATAGAGTGTTAATTTCATATTCAAAATCTTTTAACATTAAAACTATTCTTTTAAATACAAGTATAATCTATAGCCCTCTTTAGTAAAAACAAAAGTATATTCACTTCAACCTTTCCCACAAATCCGCTTTTACTTTTACTTGATAACTATATTTCGAAATTGCGAACAAAGGTGTCATACTGAAAATGTTCTGCAAGGTTCATTCTCGCTTAAAAACTTGTGTACTAAGCCAATAATAATTGTTATTGCACCAACGCAAATTTAAATCCTATTTACATGTATGTAGTAGAAACACAGATTTGATGCTGCGTTTTAGTCACATACGTCCTGCTATATAGCATAGTACTGAATGTATAGCTAATTTGTCTACAGAAGGTTATATAGGATTTAAAGTTAACAAGTCTTCAAGTTTTTTTGTTTGTTTTTTTTTTTTTTTATTTGTTCTAGTCCATGAACTGTATGTTGCTTGGCGTGATGCAAACAACAATCAATCAGTCTGCAGAAAAAAGCAGCATCACTTCTAAATACATATGCTTGAAGGTTGTATCTATATTGTATCGTAATGCTGAATAAGCAAATAATTTTTGGGTACAACGGCTAAAAAACAATGTATGAGACAGGGTATTTAAGTTTTAAAAATGAGCCGACCTGTACTTTAGAAAAACCGAGGGAATACTAGAAAGAACACCAATAATTGCGTTACACAGACCACATACGAGCCTTTAAAAGGTTGTTTGAATGGTTTCTTAGCGTGACGAATGCGCAACACTCTCAAACGCTAATATAATGGCCTCATCCGACCGGACGTATCTCCATATTTATACACCACCGACAGCTAAATGGAGACCCCTTAATATTGTTTTATATTAATTTATTTAAACAGAAATTAGAAATTAAAGCATTCTGTAACATTTATGTGCTGAAAATTTGAGTGATTCTGCTCGTTATATTTTATTATCACTAGTTTCCGAAAAATAATAGACACAATAGAATTTAAATAATCAGACTTTAACTTCATAGTGTGCGCAAGCTATGTGTGGTATCATTAAACATAACGATTTCAGGGATAATTAGGTTCAGAGAACTTTCTCACGATAATAGGAAACTATTCTCTTTTTTCTTATTGCTTTCGATTGGTTTTTTTTTTTTTTAGATTAATTGTTACAAGAATCTATGCGAATATTATAAAAGTAAATCCATTTAGTTGATGAATCTTATATTACAGTACGTTAAAATACGAAAATTAACTAAGGCATTATATTAATCTTTACAAAATGGTACTCGTGTATCGCATCATTTCTGTACTAAATAAACTCATCATAGATACCAGAATTAAAACTTTGTATGCCAGACGCGCGTTACGTATGATAAACTGGAGAAAAAATAACAATACTAATATTATAGAAGATATAGAGAAAAAACAAAAATAATTTCCAATAAGATTGATTGAATGTTTGTTGTCTGCTAAATGTCAGTGGCAAATATTTCATCCAAGTTCAGAGCGAATTTTCAAGAATGAAGCTATAGAGAAATTATTAGATGTAATAACGTTGATGTAATTAATGTGCAACGTGCTTGAAAGATTTTACCAAGGTCCACTCGATTTCACATTTATTGAATCAAAGTAAAATAAATCGGAAAAGGATCCAAAAGTATCTGGTACAGTTTGTCTAGTATTCAGAATTATGTTATGTATGTACTACCGATCTCACAACTATATGCTAATAAACTGGTACCTTTTTCTTGGCGTTAAATATCTTCATTAATCACTGATTGGGTTTTTTTTAAAGGATATAATTGCTTCTGGGTTTTTTAAAGGATAGAATTGCTGAGAAGCAAGTTTTAAATAAAACTATTACAGTAAAGGTATTGTAGAAATTAGTGTAAGGAAATACTGAAGAAGGACAAGCTCGAAGTTGGAAACAAGTATATCACAATGATTAACAAATTATAATTTGGAATTAAAATAAAAGACACTAACCATTTTATTTCTTTCAAGACATATGGTAAACCATAATGGACTTTATTAAAATTCAGTTTGCAACTCTTCAAAGCACGGTTGACAGTTTCGTTGTTCTGTTAATGCTCTTTTGGATTTCTGCCCATAAATATGAATTCGCAATTTGAAAATGTGTTCGCGAATATACGATAAAAGATAAAAGTAATTCAAGAATTTCAGTTATCTGCTCGTGTATATCACCTAAAATACTGTCCCCATGAATTAGTGTCCGCCGTACAAAATTTCATATAAAAATTGTCAGCAGATAATATCTTATAATGAAATACTGTCCATGACAATATTTCATTCTGAAACTCCTTGTCCATAAAATTTCGTCACCTTCAGAACAACATTTCGCGGTCACTATCAATATTTCACTTTGAAATACTATCCTTCACAATAGTTCACTGTGGAATACTGTCCCTAACAATATCTTACTGTGAAATGCTGTCCCTGACAATAGCTCACTGTGAAATAATGTATCTAAAAATATCTCACTGTGAAAAACTGGCCCTGACAATAGCTCACTGTGAAATACTGTCCCTGACAAGATCTCACTGAAATACTGACCCTGACAATAGCTCACTGTGAAATACTGTCTTCACTGTGAAATACTGACCCTGACAATATCCCACTGTTGAATACTGTCCCTAACAATATGTCCCTGACAATATTTCACTGTTAACAATGAAATATTCTCGTGCACAGAATTTCAATGTTAAGTTCTGTGCACAACAACATTTCACTGTGAAATACTGTCCATTATAAATTTCTTAATCAAATTATGTCTTCCCTAGGGAATCCTATGCTATGAAATTATGACAGGTTCTAGAATCGGCAATTTTTTTCTTGAAATTTATGAGTTTAACCATAAATTGCTGCATCAATTAATTATCATATACAGTACACAAGCATGAAGCAAGTTTATAACAGATATTTGGTTGTAAACTAAGTATTTTAAGTATAAAAAAATGTTATATATAGTTTTTCATAAGCTAATTTCAAATTTGCATGGATAATTTATTAATTATTTTAATTGATTAAAGATTTGTCTAACTGGATTCACGACTCCTTTTTGCGTCTGTGTTTAGGAGGCGAATAAGTAACGGGAAATTTTTTGTCTATTTCTCGATTTAATTTCCACTGTCTTTAGTCTTGTCAGTGGGTGAAAAAAACATTTCCTTCAGGGAAACTTCAAATAAGTCGAAAGAACCTGCGTCAATTGGGGACATAATTCTAGATTGAACAGATTGAAAATAATCTTCATTTTGAACATCTCGATTCAACTCGGTTTTACTGTCCAAAACATCAACAATATTTTCTTGACACTTATACTATTGTCAAGTTGTTTTCGATTTAATTAGTATTAGTATAGATTTTAACTTGTGACATTCTTTTTCTAGCATCGTAACACTTTTTTGTATACCAAAGTTTCGTGTTAGCTTCTAAAAATGCATCTTTCGCAGATGACGTAATATTTCGCTGAGTTTCTATTAACTACAGCGTCAATCCCGTGCTGAAATCAATGTTCCTTTATTATTACGTAGAAGAATTGATAGCAATATAATATTCATTTTTTTCAACATATAAGTTAATAGTTAAGTAATCAAAATTCATATGTGTTCGATTGCCATGCATATTGTGAAACTCTTTGCGAGGAAATATTATAAGACTTTAGATATTTTTTAATCTAAAATATATAAAATATGTCATCATCAGTCGCTAAATGAAATAAATTTAGTCTCATCTCCTACTGTAACAGACTATAAAATCTTTCAAATTAATACCTGTATTCCATTAAAATCATGAAATTAAAGCAGTTTTAACACCCGACATTTCCATTGACATTTGATCGAAATCTAATAAATTTTAATAATTTGAACCTTCTGGTGGTACTAATTAAATACAAACAACAATTTCATTATTTTGTTAGTCCAAAAAACGTATTGATTTTTTAATCCACTGTAAAAACTTACCTTTAATCGGTATAAATATTACATACTTTTTCTTGTATATAACTACAATTTAACCTGTTTTTAATAAGGTGTTTCTGTTTATTGCGGCGAACGTTTCGGTTTCAATCTGTCTAAGCCAAAGTTTTTCCCTAGATATAACAGGCTAAATATTTATTTCATACACCCCCTCCCCCTTTTTTTTTACAAGGTCAGCAAATGGTCATGCTCTAAGTGTAATCTTTTGGAACAAATAAGTTATAAAGTTTTCTTCCTACAAATGTTGAAATATGAGATTTTATTTACCCTTTTAATAGTTTTATATACGGTATGTTTTTTTTTTTTTTTATTTATTTAAATTCAATACTATGTCGCGTTGTACATCTTTCCTATTCATTATTGTAGCTGACACTTTCTCCCTGAAAGTATTATTAGCCTAGACGTCAGCACTTCTGTTTTTGACATGATTTATCATTGATATGGTCAAATTTATAAATTAAATGTTTACAAAATTGAGTTATTCGCAAGACGAAGGATTTTTTACCCAAAGAATAGATTAGCTTACCTGTATTTGACAATTCTTCCCTCAGAGCTCTACAACTTCGTAGTTGATTTGACATTCTAACTTTTGATTCGAGCGTCACTGATGAGTATTTTATAGAACGCGCGTCTGGCGTACAAAATTATAAGCGTGGTATCTGATGAGTATTTTAGGGTGTAGAGATCGATGAATAGGTGGTCGGATATACAGTTCCAACCTCTGTTAGAATCTGCAAAAACTGTCGGAAGAACTGCTCTAGTATTATAAGATAAGGATATGTGGTATGATTGTCAAAAATGTGAAAAAAAACTCATACCGTATAGACGGTTTTAACGGGACCCGACATGAAAAATGTGAACCAATGAAATGGGGAAAACTAACGGCCAAATTTATAACAAAACAATACACGAAAAACAAATAGCATAGACATGAACTACTGTACTACAGGCTCCTGACTTGAGACAGGCACATACAGAATGTGCGGGGTTAACTCTCCCCTAACCTGGGACAGTGGTGTAACAGCACATTATAAAAACAAACTGTAAAACATCAGTTGAATTGGCTCAACTCAAAAATCGATACGAGGAACAAAGAAATAGACACAGTTTGTAGAACAGTTCTCCTGACACCTTTAGAACAGTATGGTAGAAGCTGTTCAACCGAAAACAGTTTTGGCCAGTTCTGAGCTGGAACAGATTCTGACAGATCTATTTTAGAAAAGTTTTGGACAAAACTACCCCTGAAATGATTCTGGCAGTTCTGCATTAGAACAGGTCACTTTGTAATCCAAACATTGACTGTATAATTGTCTTTCCTATGAGAAAATATATGACTACTATTTGTGATTATAGTTACGGAGTATCATAAGTATAAATCCTTACTGCAAGCTTACGAATTAATTATCAACATGCAGAAATAACATAACTAAAACATCCATCTAAGACTGTAAATTATATTTACCCTTCAATCCTTTCTAAGATATGACGTAGAGTGGAAATCCAGCTTACGACCCCTGTTATAACTCACTATCAGAGAACTGTTTTAATTTTTTTAATTTACGTCATATTCTGACAGTTCTACCATAGCACAGTTTTTTTTTACACTTTTACCATAAAACCGATTCTGGTGACAGTTCTACCTTAGTCGTGATGTTGACAGTTTTTCTCTAGATCAGTTCGAGGGTGGAATTGTGTTCAGAACAGTTCTATGACGGATTATTCTGACAGTTTCAAATGAAGGTTAGTATTTATCCCAACTGTAGGTCTAGGATATAAACAGTTTTGTCATGGCCTTAATCTCGGGCAATCTTTCGAATGGGAGCTCATTCTCTTCTACTTTCAGTTATTTCATTGGAAATTATTCATGGACAACCAATTGGATTTTGATTTTCAGTTTGTCAATTGCAACTCTAAGCAGCTTATTACTTTGTTTGAGTCGATCATAGTTAGATACTGTTAAGGCTCTTGTATTTTTTAATCTTATGAACCACATGAAAGATTATTTTGAATTCAGTTATTTCGTTATTTATTCGCAATTCAGTCTAAGTCTTTTAAACTTTCTTCTATGTCCTTGGTTTGATTGTAATATCTAGACTGCCTTCAAATAATGCAGTTCCTCTCATTGGCTTTCGCTTTTAATTGCCTATTTTCTTGAAATAATATTAACTCATGTCTTCCCATTTCCTGAACTTCATAGGACATGTCACTTAGCCCCTGATATAAGTGTATCAAGTTATTGGTAAGTGTCTGTAGCTGTTAATTCTTCTAAGCAGTGTATTTCCGTGAATAGTATGTCATCAGGCATATCTATTTGTATCTGTTTTTCTGTCCTTTCATTCATAATTCTATTTAGAATTGGGTATGGTGATCTTGTTGAATTTGACATGGTAGGCAACTGTAGGTGATTATTCTGTTAAATGGTGGCTGGTGGTTGGAAAGGTGTAATTTGATAGCAAGGATATGTATCATACAATGTCTGAAGGGCAGTAAAATAAACATTATTTGTGAAAGGAGACTAGTTAGAATGCTGTCTTGTACTAAGATGGCGTTTTTAGTTTGAGCTCAGAATATTAGTCATCTTTTTTGGATTGGTTTTTTACCTTTTCGTTTATTCGTATGTTTGGTACTTTTTGCCATAAAAGTACATTGTTTTGTAGATACATTGATTTGAAAACAGTTCTAGCAGTTATCTGTACTTCTTTGTTGTAATTTTTCAAAAAAAGACAAAATTGCACTGTTAGAACTTTTGGACTTGTCCCTTCCCCATTGTTTTTATTTATTATAAAACACTAGGTCATTTTATTCTTTTAGATTCCCTTTTACAAATTTGTTTAAATACATTGAAATATATACTTTTGTAAAAACGAGGAATTAATTTGTACTACAAACGGTTATTCCTAGTCAATAATAACCTCACTTTTATCAATTCCTCTTGCAATTCCCGCGAAAGGACTTTTCCTATGACTCAAGCCTCTTTTTAATTAAAAGAAAATGGAACATGATCAGTTTCTTCCGAACAGCAAGATACGGCACCCATCCGATCGCACAGTGGTAAACAACGATAATTTGTCAAGGTCATTGAGTTCACGCGACATAATACGTGTAATAAGGATAATCACTCTTCGAATATCATCTGATAACGACAAATTCCTGATAATGATTGAAACCGTTTGAAGTACATATTAAAATCATTTGTTATGAATAATCTTTATATCAAATTACCTGCAGTTCAATATTACAAACGAAATCGAAGTTTTTTCCTTCCAATTGACTACGAATGTTTGGTGGGATAATATTACATATATATACTTTTTATCAACAGTTGGTAGTAAATTGAAAATATTTTTGTTATTTGATATAATTTCGTATATGAAATAATCGGATTACACCTACCTGATGAATATTATACGGAATTTATCTTTTAGATTAAATATGATTATTGTTTCTCCTAGAAGACAAAATGCCAAGACGATTTCATGATATGAAATCTCACTGAACTTAGGCTTAACTGCTTACTAGTACCTTAATACTTTCAACATTACAATAGAACGTGTAGAAGCTGAGACAATTGATTGCTAATAGACGTGTTACGAAAAGGTAAATACTCGACGCTGAGGTTGAGAAATTAGATTTTTAACTTTAAGATGAGTTAACTCAAGGTCAGAACTTTTGGACAGATTGCACACAATGCAAAACTTATTTAATATTATGAAAGTAGAGCTTGCGGGTGGGCCGTTAGACATTCAAGCGAGCGGTGAAAGAGGGTACCCATTTCGTGTAATAAACTCCTCCCATGTGCAAATTTTAAACCTAAGAGCTTTCAAACGTTGCACAATCTATGTACTATATTCATGTAGTATGGTTTGGACTTTTTCTAATCTGTTTGACGCGGTTTAGTATCCTGAGCCCTTATGTAAGCGTTCTATATTATTATTAATATTATATTGACAACGATGCGTGAACAAAACAAACAGACACAATAGATAAAATGTCAAAAATAGGGTACAGCAGTAAACATTGTGTTATCATCTTAATCACTATAAACACAAACAAATGTAACAAAGAAGCACAAAAAGGCATACATCAAATTTAACATCCTCATTTTGCTTTTTTATTATACGATTTTATTTACCTATGTAAAATCCACCCATAAAGGATGGAAGGTTTTAACTACTGGCGTAGAATCGCGCGTTTGACGTCACACAGGTAGATATAAAATAATTTTGTCGTTCAAAGTATGACGGGATATCACAAAACAGACTTAACAGTAAAAGTAATAAAATAAAATAATTTTGTCGTTCAAAGTATGACGGGATACATAAGTACAGAGTCACGTCAAATGGATATCACAAAAACAGATTTAACAGTAAAAGTAATATTAATAAAGATAAATAAAAGAATACTATAATACGTTATTAAGATGATAAACAACGTCAGTACGCAGAATCTATACTTCAAGACCATCGTGTATTATTTGTGAAGTTGATACGGAATATGTATCAACAAGGTCTTGGTACCTTCCGATGAACTTTTTTAGAAAAAGGACGAGACGTTCTATGACATACCCCTGGTTCATCAACTTTCTGCTCAGACACTGGTGACGTTTTACTAAGTCTGAGTAGGAGCTGCAAGCTCTTGAATACCGAATAAGTTGGGAAATGTATATCTCATATGCAGGTTAAGTTGGTATATTGCTACTAAGGTGGGGGAAATTGATAATTTCAAAATTAAAATCGTCTCGTTTGTCAGATTCTGGTACTGAAATGACTGTGTATGTCAAATTCGAGGTATAAGTCTAAAAACGAGGCGGAGGAAGCCGTGTCTGTTGTTTCTTTAATTTCTAGTTCGGGGGATATATAAATGGAACCCAATCAGAAGACCCCAACATGGACATGATGGAAAAATGTGAAACAATCTATACGAAAAACCCAACGGCCTGTTTTAAGACAAAACCATAAATTCAAAACAAATATGACAAACACCAACATACGACTACCACTGAATTACAGGATCCAGACTTTCGACAGGCACATAAAGAATGTGGCGGGGCTAAACATTTTTTGTGAGTCCTCAAACTTCCCTAACCTTAGGCAGTGATGTGACAGCACACCGTATAAAGAGCAATTTGTAAAAAAAAACAGTTGAAAGCGGATCGACTCATCAGATCGGCACGAAGTACAAAAAATAACTAACATAAAGACAAAAGCCAAATACAATTTTCATGTAAATTTAAAAACTTCATAATGTAAAAACAAAAATCAACAAAAAAAAATCAACTCGACTGTAGTGCTTTGTGTGGGTTTAGCTGAACGACAGAAACTAATATACAAAAACTTTTAACTATGTAAAATTTATCAATTAAAGGGGCACTAGTTGTCAAATTCATGTTCACCGATTTGACTCAAATTCTCATATTTGATTGATAATAATGTAAAACATTTATCCAAATTATAAAAAGTCTAACAATATACCGCGCATGGACTCGATAATATGTAGCTTTGTTTCGTGTGTATTTTAGTGTAGACGCCATCTAATTAACTGTCGAGTTGACCCCCGAAGACCTCCGATTGCTATGTAAGCGATATAAACATAAATATAGATATAAATAAATATCAGACTCGTGCATTTGGATTTTTCTATGTCTGTTTAATTTTATAGTATAGATTAAAAATATTTGTTAATCATCCTTTTTTCGAATCAGTCAATCAAATGATTTACCTTTGTTTCACTTTCAATGTTGACATTCTTTTCCTTTAAATAATTGAACACACACAATGCATACGGTATCCATCTCTAGCTAAGGGGTTAAATTGAAGTTCACATGAATACGGATTCATTGAGGTCGAATTAATCACTTGCAAGTGAATAATTCATCATCAATGTTTCTTAGCTTATTTTGACAAAATTGAACCATATTGGCAGCTAAAAGCGATATATTATTTCACTATTTCACTTTCATTATGATTGAACAAAAAAAAAAATCATATTTTCTATTATTTATATATCTCGTAGCTAGTTTCCCTTTAGGAAGTGCATACTTGCTTTGTCAATACGTCCCTTCCCCAAACACACACACACACACACCAACGTTTACCTTTTCCGCCTATACTCACAAGCAATGCTATCATAAATATATTAACATGTTTGATGTGAAAAAAAAGAAGAATGTTTTGAATTGATATAATTTAAATGTACCAAGACGTGTGTAGGACAGATGGTCAACATCACGCTTAACATTTAAATTTTGCCAGTTTAAATCGATAATCAAGGTTTTGACACAGTCCCCACATTTAAAGTCTAATTTGACAACCTCAGCGTCGAGTGTATATTATCGTGTTTTTATAACAAAAAACGATAGTGTACAAAAGAATAACAAAATTACCGAACTTCAAGGGGAAAGTCCTTAAACACACAAAATCAAACAACCATGTAGCTGATAAATTTGCAAGACATTAACAAAGTATAGGTAAAAATATAGTGTTTATGGTTCATGTCAATGGTTGCTAATCAACTTAAAAACAGCATCTCCTAGTTTTCGAATGTATCTGAGAATTAACACGTCTTAGATCTTCAGATATGTGTTCTAGCTGGCATTAGTAAAGGTGTGTCCTTGTATTAATAATTTACTTAAGACCCTCCATGACATTTCAGGGCAAGCTAAAAACGTAAGACCAACACATGGTTTTCTGATATAGCAATAACCAATTTGATTACTAGTATATTGATAAAAATAGTTTGTTGGGCCACTGATACTTAAATTATGTAAAATGTTTCAAAATAACTTAGCAAGAAACACGGCAAGATCTCTTCCTGTTTTAGTATTATCTGAAATTATGATTGTACTGATACTGTACGCGACCAGACGCTGTTATGTAGGAACTGTGTCAAAACTGATTATGGATTTAAACCGGCAAAATTTAAATGCTATGCGTGATGTTGACCAGCTAT
Organism: Mytilus coruscus; assembly: GCA_017311375.1. Lineage (NCBI taxonomy): Eukaryota > Metazoa > Mollusca > Bivalvia > Mytilida > Mytilidae > Mytilus > Mytilus coruscus. Next base: position 42,973,144 of record CM029600.1, read on the forward strand.
CCTATACACGTCTTGGTTCATTTAAATTTTGTAAATTTAAAACATTCTTTTATTTTACATCAAAATTCCATCATTTCAAAACAATCTCTTAAAAGATAAAGCCTGATGAAAGTTGTTAATAAATTGATAATATAAAAACTCCTTTAGACAAAGTTTACCTTAGATTGATTTGGTTATTGTTTGAGGCTTCTATTATCATAAATGAAAAAGAGAGAAAAAGATTATATTAAAAAATACCCCAAGGGTGACTGGGGAATAGAAATATGGTCACCATTGGTCTTCCTCCGACCGGCGGTAAACCCTCGCTAAAGTGGGGCTTCCGTTTGGCTGTGCGGGATGTACAAGTTCGCAGTCACGTCCGGTCAGAATGGGGACGTTAAATCCGATGCCTCGTGTAAAGAGAGTGCCACGCTCTTACAAACAAAACTTCACGACAAAAGAGATGATTTCAGCTTCCCAATTGTGAACTTTCTATTTCTATGTAGCAACATTCCAGCAGCGCCTGCATACGGAGTATATATCTCCCAGTCGATACGATATTGCAGGGGTTGTATTTCCTATCATGATTTCCTTGATAGAGGGTTGATGCTCAAAAGGAAGCTATTAAACCAAGAGTTCCAAATGGTGAAGTTGCAGTCATCACTTCGTAAATTTACGGACGCCATCACGAGTTGGTTAATCGTTATGGAATATCCGTTTCACTGATGACAACGGATATGTTCCAATTGTCGTAACGACAATTCCGTCCCCTTTTCCACGACGTGTGCCACATGTGGAGCAGGATCTGCTTACCCTTCCGGAGCACCTGAGATCATCCCTAGTTTTTGGTGGGGTTCGTGTTGCTAAGTCTTTGGTTTTCTATGTTGTGTTTTGTGTACTGTTGTCTTTACTTTTTTAGCCATGGCGTTGTCAGTTTATTTTCGACTTATGAGTTTGAATGTTCCTCTGGAATCCTTCGCCTCTCTTTCCATATTATTCATTGATACGATAAATAACAACAACTTGATAAGTTTTTGGCTGCTTATTTATCATGGCAATTTAATTTTCTTCAAACAAATAAAATAAATTGTCAGCAATTAACAACATGTTGATTATGAAACACTGACGGGTGTATCCGTCAGTTTATAACAATTGTCTCTAATGGGTCAACAAAGGCAGTGAATTTTGATAAATGCGCCATCTCAATAATCAATCAAGTGCAAGAATTTTGATGATCTTCTAATAATGTACATGAATGGAATGTCCAAAATACTTATGAATCTGCAAACTGTAAAATAAATTCAGAAACAGCAGACATATGTTTAAAGGGAGGGATGGGAGGGTTTTCCGTCAAAACTCTTTGATGATTTTTCAACAACTACCAATATAGTACATTGAAACTGCTTGTTTATGGCTATTCGAATTTCAAAGCAAGAAACTCTTTCCTTCATTTTGCGCGAAATTTAACGGCATTGTTGAAAGTGTAGACACTATTTGTATAATTTTTACCTTTTATAAATCAATGATAGCAATGTGCAAAAATTAGGCTTGCTGAGTTTTGATAAGTAATACAATAAATGAATTTAATAAATAAATGTTTAAATTGCATTAATGAAATTATTATTGATGTGTGTAAAAGTAATTGTTTAATGCTTGTTATTCGGAAATACGTTTGCTTGATTTGATTTAGAATGAATTATGAATATCAAACTAAACTAAGATATTATTTAAGAAATGTGTAGGTTCATATCATACATTGATACGATAAACAACAACTTGATAAGTTTTTTTGGCTGCCTATTTGTCATAGCACTTTAATTTTCTTCAGAAAAATAACATAAATTATCAACAATTTCCAACAAGTTTACTATCAAAAACTGACGGGTGTACCAGTCAGTGTATAACAATTGTCTCTGCTGGGCCAACCAAAGCAGTGAATTTCGATAAATCCACCAAAATAACATGGTATAAAGCAATAGCATGTTAATCAGCCAAACAAATTATCGACACAACAAAAAAGCAACAAAGGACAATTTAAACAAAACATATTCACTTTGATCAGAAACACAAATTCAAACTCAACGTTATTTAATCTAATTCATTATCAACACATAATTAAATTCATCATACTTCTCAACACCAAATTCCTGATCAGCATTCGAATGGGTAAACGTGTCTACTTGGAGATATCAAAAACTGCAGTAATGCTTCTTGAAATATATTTCATTTCTTAAAAATAATAAATGAACACCATCATCTTTATAGAGCCCGCAAAGGGTGACTGGGGAATAACAATATGGTCACCATTGGTCTTCCTCAGACCGGCAGTAAAACCCTCGCCAGAGTAGAGCTATGTGGGATGTACAAGTACGCAACCTCGTCTGGTCAGAATGGGGACGTTTAATCAGATTCCTCGTGTAAAAAGAGTGCCACGCTCTTTGCACGTTGAGAACCCTTACAACAACTCTTGATGGGTCCGTTGGTGGCCTGTTTCATGGCAATATTTCTGTCCCCATACAATATGCCCTTCCCTCATTTTTTCCGTGGAAGTAATTTCCCCGGCCTTCATAACGGACAGCCTCTATTACAGGACCTACCTATTCTATTGTTAATTTTTATTCGTCCTGAACATGCATGAAATATTTGTCACTGGACGTTAAGCAACCAATAGTCAATCTCTTCACAGTGCTGTATGTACATCATTAAAATCAGGATGTGTAACTATATAGGCATCATTCTTTAACATGTAATATCCCATACCCCTGTTTCACGTTTTCTTATTTTATGCATAGCAACATTATTATTTGAATAACGCTATGTACGTCGTGGGAAAACACTGACTAAACCATAATAGAGAATGGAAGCATCTTGCTGTTAAAATGCATTGCAAAATTTTAAATGAAATAATAATTGACCACATGAGACTAGACCAATGTCATTTCAACCACAATGAATAAGTATCATTTTTGGAATACCAAAACAATGAATGCATGAACCAAACATACAAGTTACTGCCTGTGCATACCGGACTTTCCAACCTATATAAACGAAAGGCCTAAATTGTCAAACCCCAAATTTTGTCTTGTATCTCTTGATTTGGTATGGGCTTCTGCCTTTGCAATAATGGATGATGATGATGATGATAGATGGCTGCTTGACGTCCAGCGGCAAATTAATATGCATATTCCGGACGAGATCATATTAATGTAATATGAATACTAATCCTAATTTGTACTAGACCGACACGCTGAGCCGGTTTTTAACGTGCTAGTTCACAAGGTAACAGTCCGCAGGAAGACATGTCACCTTACCCGGACACATTATCCTGACTCCGAGCCGATCAGTCTTTGCTCTAACTCCTTAATGCCGCGTGCTTAGCGGAGAAGCAGAAAATACCAATTTTAAAAGTATTTGGTTTGACCCGGCCGGGTTCGAGGCGAACACGCTTCCACGAGAACACAGATGCGGTTTGCAATAATAGAAGATCCAAGAATCCATATATATCTAGGCAATGGAATTTCTGAAATAACAATATATATTTCACCAACAACAAACCCTTAAAGATGTATCAATATGGATATATCTCTTGTATATATGAGCCTTCAATTAACATGATTTCATCATCTGATTTGCCCTTTTCAGCTGCATTTGTTGAGACTCCAATTCTAAAAGAATGAGTGTTCCATTTCATTTAAGCCAATAAACGTAAGTGCAGATTTTAAAACCAAACAAGCTTGATATCTAGTAACTTTCTTATCATTAAAATGACAAAATAAAGTCACTGAAGTATTAGGTTGAACTGCCATATAAAGCCCCATAATTGTATACACAGAAACAGCAATATCACTTTTAGACACAAATGGCTTTCGTTAGTTTTTCGCTCACTTTGATCAGTTTTTTAAGAATTAACCGTTATTGCTTTGCTTTCATCATTTTGATTCATAATTATATCATCAGTTGTGACAACGTGATTTTCTGGACCCCACTTTACAGTTTCACCAATTCTGAGAAAAGCAAAAAATGCTAAGGCAAATACAGCTGAAAAAAAAGTTTTCCTCATATATAAAAGAACAGATATTTGCATGATTTGGTAGAACTCGAGTAACTTAATCATCTAGTATTTTACTTTAGTAGTAATTTTTTGTCTCAATGGGGGCGTTAAATCCAATGCCTCGTGTAAAGAGAGTGCCACGCTCTAAGCACGTTAAGAACCCTTGCAACAACTCTATGAGGGGTCCGTAGTTGGCCTGTTGCAAAGCTAAATTTCTGTCCCTATCCAATATACCCTCATTTTCCCGTAGCAGTCCAAATTTACCCGACCTTCATCCCGGACGGCCTCTATTACAGGACCTACCTTTTCTATTTATTGTTAATTTGTTTTCGTCCTGAACATGCATGACATATTTTCCATTGGACGTTAAGCAAAAAACAATCATCATCAAGTTTTTACATTCAGTATTTACAACTATAGCTCCATCCATTATAACCGCCAGCTCATTTACTTTGAATTCATTTGGAACATTAAAATTCTGATATAATAAAAGTGCCAAATTGATACCGTATAGCGGGGTTTTTTCGCAGGTGTAAAATTTTGCGATTAAGGGGTATACGAAAATTTTAACGGATTCTTAATTCCCAATTAAATATTTTGGCGGACGCTGAATTGGTTGCTATTAAAAAGTTGTAAAAAGTGACATGCAGAAAAGAGTTAAACATATCTTTGCTGAACGACGTCTTATTTATTAAATATATCGAGATACAGTTATTCAATAAAATACCGGTAAGATAGATATTTGCCACAGGTGTACAGACTTTCTGTAAATGTTACGGTTGATTAGGTACGAAATTGACCGGACCTTTGATGTACTAAGTCTAGGTTAGTCTATGAAAAGGTATATACTATGAAATTTAGAGCGAGGGGCTTGCCCCGAGCTCTTAATTTCATAGTATATACCTTTCATAGACTATCCAATTTAGCACATATTTACAACTCGAGTAATCTTTAACTGGTCTATTGATAGTTTATTTTGGCTGACTACTTGTATCACAGGTGTTTGTAAAACGGAGCTCATTAACGAAATTTTGTAAATCTACTCACTAGTATCATTGTAAAATATGTGATTTCAAACGGCCTTTGACTCGAGAATGAAAAGATGGTAGCTGCTGGTGTTAGTATGTTTATTGATATAAAGCGGTGTTTTACTATACATGTACCTCTTTACATGGTAAGATGACAAAAATAATTGACCAAAAGCAGGCAATAATTAAATTGCAGTGGAAGCTTTACATGTCTTGAAAACAATTTTCAATCTCACAGTAAAACTAAAGCTATAATAAATTTGAAACATATAGATAGTATGCAGTGGTGGTTCCAAAAGGAAAGGGGGGTATAGGGTTTCAAAACCCCTTTTTTTTTGGACGATCAATGCATTTGAATGGGGACATATGGTTGGACTCCCCACCCTTTATCCTGGGTTGGAACCCCCTTTTAAAAATGGCTGGATCCGCCCCTGGTATGTCCCAATAGATAATCTAGTGGATAGTCATTAAAAAGCAACTACCAATAGATCAAAGATACTAGGGTTTATGTTTATTTTATTCATTTCAAAGTGAAAACTAAAAGATTTATCAGAACATATATGTATATATAGGTGGCATATTCTCTTCAGACATTATCACGGTTTTTCGACTAATGACATCGTCCTGAACGTGCATGAAATATTTGCCACTGGACATTAAGCAACCAATAATCAATCAATAATCAATCAATCAATTCATGACGAAATAGATTAAGTTGCCTTAATTTCCTTCACAGGTTTCATAGTACACACTTTTGGGGTACAAAGTAATTGCATGGATGATAAATTATCACAATTTTAAGATGGCGTTGAACTCTAATCAAGGTATAAAGAACCACATTTTGTTACTCTTTTTAAATGAAAGAAACGTGCAGTCGTTAAAACAATTTTTAGATCCAAAGATTTTAATAGCAGGATATTTAAAATCAATGTGAAAACTAATTACTTACTATTTAATTTAATTTGGAACACAGCATTTTATTTCAAAATAGCCAGTGGCAATTTTGTTTTAATATCTTGATTACAATACAATGAAATCTTACCCTTGTGATCATTCATGCGAAGTTACTTAGTACACGGAAAAGTATGTACTATGAAAATTAGAAGGCAAATTCAAGCAATTTGATTAGACGAGAAGTTGCAAGTATGTGCTAATTAGGTTATAAAATTATCGTGAGTGACTTACAACTCTTATATAATTTTACACTAATTAAGATGGGTAAAATACCTAACAGAGTACCTTACACTCTTATATTATTTGACACTTTTATAAATAAAAGGGAATACATATACATTGTTAAGTTAGCACTTCTCAATGGGGACGTTAAATCCAATGCCTCGTGTAAAGAGAGTGCCACGCTCTTTGCACGTTAAGAACCCTGCAACAACTCTATGAGGGGTCCGTAGTTGGCCTGTTGCAAAGCTGAATTTCTGTCTCTATCCAAGATACCCTCATTTTCCCGTGGCAGTCCAAATTTACCAGACCTTTATCCCGGACGGCCTCTATTACAGGACCTACCATTTCTATTTATTGTTAATTTGTTTTCGTCCTGAACATGCATGACATATTTTCCATTGGACGTTAAGCAAAAACAATCATCATCAAGTTTTACATTCAGTATTTACAACTATAGCTCCATCCATTATAACCGCCAGCTCATTTACTTTGAATTCTTTTGGAACATTAAAATTCTGATGTAATAAAAGTGCCAAATTGATACCGTATAGCGGGGTTTTTCGCAGGTGTAAAATTTTGCGATTAAGGGTATACGAAAATTTTAGCGGATTCTTAATTTCCAATTAAAATTTTGGCGGACGCTGAATTGGTTGCTATTAAAAGTTGTAAAAGTGACATGCAGAAAAGAGTTAAACATATCTTTGCTGAACGACGTCTTATTTATTAAATATATCGAGATACAGTTATTCAATAAAATACCGGTAAGATAGATATTTGCCACAGGTGTACAGACTTTCTGTACATGTTACGGTTGATTAGGAACGAAATTGACCGGACCTTTGATGTACTAAGTCTAGGTTAGTCTATGAAAAGGTATATACTATGAAATTAAGAGCGAGGGCTTGCCCCGAGCTCTTAATTTCATAGTATATACTTTCATAGACTATCAATTTAGCATGTATTTACAACTCGAGTAATCTTATAATTGGTCTATTGATAGTTTATTTTGGCTGACTACTTGTATCACAGGTGTTTGTAAAACGGAGCTCATTAACGAAATTTTGTAAATCTACTCACTAGTATCATTGTAAAATATGTGATTTCAAAAGGCCCTTGACTCCAGAATGAAAAGATGGTAGCAGCTGGTGTTAGTATGTTTATTGATATAAAGCGGTGTTTTACTATACATGTACCTCTTTACATGGTAAGATGACAAAATAATTGACCAAGCAGGCAATAATTAAATTGCAGTGGAAGCTTTACATGTCTTGAAAACAATTTTCAATCTCACAGTAAAACTAAAGCTATAATAAATTTGAAACATATAGATAGTATGCAGTGGTGGTTCCAAAAGGAAAGGGGGTATAGGGGTTTCAAAACCCTTTTTGGACGATCAATGCATTTGAATGGGACATATGGTTGAACTCCCACCCTTTATCCTTGGTTGGAACCCCTTTTAAAATGGCTGGATCCGCCCTGGTATGTCCTAATAGATAATCTAGTGGATAGTCATTAAAAGCAACTACCAATAGATCAAAGATACTAAGGTTTATGTTTATTTTATTCATTTCAAAGTAAAACTAAAAGATTTATCAGAACATATATGTATATATAGGTGGCATATTCTCTTCAGACATTATCACAGTTTTCGACTAATGACATCGTCCTGAACGTGCATGAAATATTTGCCACTGGACATTAAGCAACCAATAATCAATCAATCAATCAATTCATGACGAAATAGATTAAGTTGCCTTAATTTCCCTTCACAAGGTTTCATAGTACACACTTTTTGGTGTACAAAGTAATTGCATGGATGATAAATTATCACAATTTTAAGATGGCGTTGTACTCTAATCAAGGTATAAAGAACCATATTTTGTTACTCTTTATTTAAATGAAAGAAACTTGCAATCGTTAAAAACAATTTTTTTAGATCCAAAGATTTTAATAGCAGGATATTTAAAAATCAATGTGAAAACTAATTACTTACTATTTAATTTAATTTGGAACACAGCATTTTATTTCAAAATAGCCAGTGGCAATTTTTGTTTTAATATCTTGAATACAATACAATGAAATCCTACCCTTGTGATCATTCATGCGTAGTAACTTAGTACACGGAAAAAGTATGTACTATGAAAATTAGAAGGCAAATTCAAGCAATTTGATTAGACGAGAAGTTGCAAGTATGTGCTAATTAGGTTATAAAATTATCGTGAGTGACTTACAACTCTTATATAATTTTACACTAATTAAGATGGGTAAAATACCTAACAGAGTACCTTACACTCTTATATTATTTGACACTTTAATAAATAAAAAGGGAATACATATACATTGTTAAGTTAGCACTTTTATAAAATACTTGTATGTTGTTCAAATGAACACATACTGTTATTAACCTGCCGGCCTGGAAAAAAATAGACCATTCACTATACGATATATAGCTATTAGAATGTACCGACCGTATGCATAAATTTTAGCGGAATATATTTTCGCGATTTTCATTTATCCACCAAAATAAGAAAGAAAAAAAATAACCCGCTTTACGGTATATTGTAAAGCCCATTTTGTTGTTTAAAACCTTGAGATACAAATAAGTCAATCTCATTGTTTAAAGTATAAGCAAAGGGTCATATAGGAGTAGTTTCTTGCATAAAATCCTCAAGATTAATAACCGTGTTGTCTTCCTGCCTGTTGTTCACCGATATCACATGTAGCTACTTCTTGCAATTGTGGCCCTTGTTCTTGTATTGGTGCTTGTGGAACATCTACTTTCTGTTGTGCTTGTGGGACATCTGCTTCCTGTTGTATCTGTTGGCGTTGATTTCTTGGTTCCCTGTTATCACGGACAGGGTTTCTCCGTACCTGTCCCTCTCCAATGCCGCCATAAGGGTTTTGTTGCCTTGCCCGTCTTATTCCACGACCTGTAGGCATTTATATGAATTCTTTTTAACCGTCCAAAATCCTTGATGATTTTTGCAACAATTAACAATATGGTACATTGAAACTGCTTTTCATGTCCATTCAAATTTAAAAGCAAGAAGATCGTGCTAACATTTAGCGCGAAACTTAACGGCATTGTTGAAAGTATAGATACTATTTGTATAATGTATACCTGTATATAAATCAATATAATAGCAATGTGTAAAACTTAGGCTTGCTGAGTTTTGACAAGTAATACAATAAACATGATAAATGAATTTAATAAATAAATGATTAAATTGCATTATTATGCCAGACCTTATATTGAATGTTATAATATTTTTAAAGAAACAACAACTGTTGATATATATAAATCTAAGTAAGTTTATCTGAAGAAGAAAAACCAATACATTTACCAATAAAAAAAACTAAGCATCAAATGTTGAAACGATCAGGTACTAGAAGTTACATGTATAGAAAATGAAAGGATATGGAGTAAATGTACATGGGACAAAATCGCACACAATACATAGAAAACATAGAAAATTATCAATGAACAGGGCTTTTATTCCTGTTCTTCATCTTGACAGTTGATGTAGGGTCTTCAACAATGAACAAATCATTCATACCCCACAACAAGGTCAAGGTTAATTTGACATAAACATTTGGAGTTCGGTATTTTTGTTATGTTACTCGTGCACTATAAAGTTCACCGTGTAAAATGGTATCAAACGTTTCCCAATCAACGTCTTATAAATTATCTAGTACTCAATAGGCTGGAATTCATAATAAACTCATCATAGATACCAGGTTTAACATTGTATACGCCAGACTCGCGTTTCTTGTAATATGAGAGGTTTTTCCAAAATGTAGTCGATAGAGAATAACTACTTTCGTGTTAACGTTCAGGCACTATGTGATTCAAACGTGAAGTTTTAAGACAATATAGAATATTCGCCATTGTCGTTTATCAAGCAACAATCAGTGTTGTATTTGCAATTTTGCTATGATAATTGCATACATTCATCAATGCAGGAACCTGAAGATGATCCCCATGACTGTCCGACGATAAGTATAACGGTCATCCTCATCAACAATAAGCTCCAATTTATCGACCATTCTTTCATTTCTAGCAAGCACTTTTTCCAATGATTCTTGCCACTTTCTCGGCTATTCAGGAGGCACAATGCCGGTTCGACGTGATTGTCTATTTTCAGCAAGGCTACTTTTTAATTATCTCGTCTACTGTTTTCTGGCGATGATTGTCATTTGCGCAATGCTCTTCACCTTCGTACTTTGTTTAGGCTTTTTAACTTTTTTTTGATTCGAGCGTTACTGATGAGTCTTTTTTAATCGAAACGCGCGTCTGGCGTACAAAATTTAAATCCTGGTATGTATGATAGTTTAATTACAAGTGGGTCTCATTGGGGTCTAAGCGTGACCCGGGATTGCCGATTTTTTGTAAGCGTGACACGTGAAAGTCAAATTATTGTGCCGTGAAAACGGGAAATGAAGTCTAGCGGGACACGGGAAATTACAAAAAAATGAGAATTGCTTACGTACATAGTGTAAGCGGGATACGGGAATCTGACAAAACAGTAAGCGGGATCCGGGATCAGAACCCCCCAATGAGACCCCCTTACAACCATGGGGTCGATGCCAATTCTGGTGGAGTTTTCTTCCCGATGGTATCACCAGTCCAGTGGTCAGCACTTCTGTTTTGACATGAAGTATCATTGATATGGTCATAATTATAAATAAAAAGTGAAATAACAAAAATACCGAACTCCAAAGAAAATTCAAAACGATAAGTCCCTTATCAAATGGCAAAATCAAAAGCTCAAACACATCAAACGAATGGAAAACAATTGTCATATTTCTGACTTGGTACAGGCATTTCCTTAGGTCGAAAACTGTGGATTAAAACTGGTTTTATAGGTAGCTAAACCTCTCACTTGTATAACAGTCATATAGAATTCCATTATATTGACAACAATGTGTGAACAAAACAAACAGACACAATAGGTAAAATTATAAAAATTGGGTACAGCAGTCAACATTGTGTTATTATCTTAATCATTATTTCAACAAAGAAAAACAAAATGGCATATAGACACTCTACAGACAAAGTACATAAGCAAAAATGAAAGACAAGAATACAAAAATGACCATAGCACAATAACACAATGCCTGGATGTATAAATACCTAGCCAAGCCAAAATTATATACCAAAAGTGGACTAAACAGTAACATGAGTAAAGTTAAAAATATACAAAGACGAATAAAAAGAAAACTATAACACGTAATTAAGATGATAAACAACGTCAGTATCTAGAATGTATACTTGAAGACCACCATGTATTATTTGTGAAGTTGATACGGAATCGTGTATATTAAGTGCCAGTCTTAAGAATCAGGCAATTTAAAAAAATTCAAAACATGTCGAAAAAACCAACCAACCTAATCATCCTGTTTTGAAGTTATCCTCATCCGGAGTTAAAATGGTAGATCTTTCGTTTCTGCGTATCTGGTAATGCCAGAAATCTCTAGATATCAGAAGACATTAGACATTTTATTTCACTAAAGCCCCCACATGGGGTATGTTAGTACAACATTTAAACAAACAATAAAAGTGTGAACATATTTACATTTGAACAACATGGTAAACAAAGGTGCAATAATAGTATATATATAATGAATACTGATATGTGACAGGAAGTGCAAATTATAGTAACATGATTAAACACATGTATTAAAAGGTTTTAATACCACTTTTGCAAAATTTTGCTATTCAAGTAAGTGTAAATAAATATCTTTTGGTTAGAATAAAAGCAAATTATGGAGTTAGCTCCCCTTAATTGCTTTTTACTAGTGCATTTCAACAAAATTATATCTTGAAATACCGGAATAGGAAAAGGAAACGAATGTTTTATTCGTGCACCATTTTACATTTTGAACTTATATTAGTGTAAACTTGAGCGGGTTTTTGTTTGTCATGTTTTCACCACTGTCTGATTCTTAGGCAGATTGGCTCTTAAATGTTGATATATATGTGTTACCTATTGCATCAGCCGTACCAACGGTCGGTAATAAGGTGTGCTTAATCAATTTGGATCTCTTGTGCTGTGAAATTTAGGTTCCTTTTCTTACTCATTGTTACCTTATATTCGGAAATATATATTGGTTTCCTTATGTAATTGGTTTCATGAGATTCTTTTATACAAAAAGTCGTATCAGTTAAGTCTGAAATGGTCTCGAATACCTGGATCTGGTTTGTATCGGCAATATATAATGTTGATTTGTCAAAATGTTTATCATGAGCTCCAGTCATTTTTGAAAATGCTCCGTGCTTCAACATAATATTTTCAACAGCAAGTAGACCTGTCTTGTTGTCTAGCTGTTTCTACAAAGTAAGATTCAAGTTTTGGAACTTTCGCTGTATAATTCTTATATCGGGATGTGTAGTTCGGAATTCTAAAAATTCTTTTGTTTGGGATTTGTTCAATACAAGTATCATGTTGCGTGAGTAAATTTAAGTCCTAATCTTACGCACTTTATGTCTTTCTTGTTTTCGGAAAGTCTAGATATTGATGGGAAAAACCAAAAATTCATACGCCATTTTCTTTTTATCATCAGACATTGCGTCAGATGTAGTTTTACTTGATGTATATTATCAACTTGATTTTTCAGATTGTAGTTCCCGAGTTCTTAACTTTCGGCCTTTTGCTTCAGGTTTTTTCGTTGTTTCCGATGATCAATTGCAAATATTCATCCCAGAAATGATTTTATGTTTTGTGAATAAAAGATGGAACGTGCGTAAATGAGACAACGACCAAACTCGAAATTCATCATTTAACTTTATGTGTTTTTAGTTTTGCTAGTGATGCTTTGTTAATGGAAGTTGAAATTAATGGCATGAACACGTTGGGAGTTATTCACCAACGTAAATACCTGATACAACCATTCACTTTCATTTTCCACAGTGGTTGTTCATATCAGTAGAATAGAGTTAATTGCCGATTGTTCCATGAATAATCGCTTGAAGATATATTTTCACCTTAAGCATGTTAAGTGGACAGTAAATATGGACATTGATTTTTATTTCAAATTGACAATTGGGATCGGTTAATTCATTAATCCCATCCATGTCAACAAGTCAAGATGAAATTTTGAAATTATCTAATGACAACAAGTTATTCTGGAGACTTTTGGAACAATCTAATATGTAGTCTGAGAACAAGGATGAACGGCTGTGCCTTCTGACATACACTCAAAAATTAGGTCATCTTGCAGGACAGAATTTCTTCCGTGTAGGGACAGTAATTTTGCCTTGCAACACGGCACCTTTCTTGTCTTTAGCGTTCTATTTCTTTTTCAATCGCCTACGAAGTCGCGAAGACGGCATCAAGTTTTGTTGAAGTTTGTGATTATGTCAGTTTAAAGGGACCTACTTTTGATAGGTAGATAATGTTAAATAAAAAGTTATATTAACACTAGCACATCTCATTTACATGATGGTTATTTGGCCATGTCTCCTTATTCATTGTCAATTGACTATAACGTTGGGGTATTTTAAGAGGAACCACTGACAGTTCGTCAATTGCATTGTGTAGGCAGTTGTATAATCATCAACTCATCTGCCATGAAAATGATTTTGCCCTGCCTCCTAAGTCATGCTCCATTAACTTTAAAACATATTATACATGTTTAAGTGTTGCAATTGATATTTTAACATTTGCATTTTTATTTCAATATTAAACGAGGGCGAGACTTATCTTTGTGTCAACATTTGAATTTAATAAACAGTAAATCTTGTCGTTTTTTTTTTTAAACTTGCATACAGCACATTGTACTTCTACTAAATTGTAAACGCGTTGTACATAGGATGAAACGTAATATGTAAAAATACAACATTTCAAAACAATAAAACAAAAAAGAACAATTAAATTGTAAATTATAAATAACAAAAATTAAAATGCAAAAGACAAACAATCAAAGCCTACTACTCATTCAACACATTTATGAAGTTAAAAATGATAAACTTTAAATCTCCTTTTGCCAGTATTTTAATTTTAAATTTCCAGTTGATATAAATACAAATTATGCTCTTAAAGTGGATGGGTATATACACCGATTGGATTTGTACCTACATATACATCCGTTAGGTGTTAAACTCAATTTATCAGTAAGATATCATTGTCTTTAACTAGGGATAAAAGGACCAGATGGTTTATATAATACAGATTTATTGACATAAATGTAATTGTAAGTCATGGCTAATCAGCATCATGTGATGGTTTCAACATATAATAAGAAATCGTATTAATGACTTTCTATTTAAAACTACAATATGATCGTCTATAGAAAGGAAAAATTATTATTTCTCTATTTCAGGCTAATTGAAAACTCAGATTATGAGTCTAGTTGATACATGTGGTAAATACATAAGGTAGAAGGAAGAATTATCTTTAATTTGTAAGAAAAAACGTACTTTTTTATCCTGTGGAATCAACTAAGACGAGGGAGAAGCGAAATGTTTTCGGAAGACGAGTTGCTTACTAGTTTGAAATCTAAAATTCGACCTTTTTGTAAGTACACATTTCATAATATTTTGTTTTTCAACAAGTTTTATGTTTTAAGGTAATCTTCTTTAATGGCAATACTTTTCTGTTTTTATGCCTTTTTATTTATGTTATTTACCATAGCTGTTCTTCAAACTGTAAAGCTTAAGCTACATCATATTTTATTACCTTTGTCCGCGTACTGAAACAAAATATTCGGTATTTTAAAAAAGTTTGTAGAATATGAAATAAAGTTTTTCACAAATATGTCAATAATAAAACATAAGTAAACATGCGAGTTTTTTTTTTTTTTTTTTTTTTTACGTTATCGTGTTATCATTTTACAACGTCATACGGACAATGCATGTTTATTATATTAAAAAAATGTCTCCAAATTAATTAAATTGCTTGTTTAACCTAACCATATGTTGAAACTCAAAATCTCCTGTGTATTCTATTATATTACATCTGTTTTGTTTTTTACTTTTATGATTGACCTAAGTCTTTAATAACGTTTTTGGATAAAACGTTTAATTTACAATGTACAAATAAAAACGCACAGTGAATAGAAGAACTATTCAGTGCTTAGGATATAGCAAAATTAATGAACATTTGAATGAAGCTTAATTTTTGTTTTCATAATAATTTCATTGACATGAAGTCAAATATACTTTTTAAGTAAATGCATATCAAATCAATCAGTAAAGACCTGTGCATGTTTCATTTTGTAATCAACCCATTCAGCCGTAAAACTCGTCCGTTTTGATATGCGGTGAACAAAACAACACAGTGACATTACAACAACGCTTTAATGTTGGTCGTGGCCTGTTGTATGCATTGAACAATTGCTTCTTAAGGGATATTTAAATATTAAATTTATCTCTTTCTATTAGTAGACAGTTTGCAATCAATGTCAAATACCTAATACCAGAAGGAACATCAGAAATACATACCCCAAAAGGGGGATGATGAGGAATGAATACAGTTCCTCATCACAAAATCTACAATACAGAGGTACATTGAACAAGACTTGAAATTAAGTACGTTTGAAGTTATGAAGATATACCGTCATGTACAAAATATTCGAGATCGAATCCCACTCGTGGCGAAGTGTATTTGATTCCGATCATATCTGAAAAAAATTGTCAGTTATCCTGCCCAAGATCGATGTTCTTTCCGGATACGCCGACTTCATTAACCGATAAAAAGCCAGGTACTGAACGTAGCGTTATGAACAACCAACTGAAATTTCGTAATCGCCGTGGGCCCAAGAACAAATAATACATTTGACTTTTGTCTTTCTTGTTAAGATAAACTCGCTCGATTTGTATATTAAAGAACAGCATTATACATTGTATCATACAGGGACCATTTGTAGCTTATAATTTAGTATGGGTTTTGCTCATTCTTCAAGTTCTTAAAGACTAAAAGTGCCGTTAAACACAATCAAACAAACGCTTATAAATATCGGTTAGAAAAAAAAATTGCCACAAAAATACTAAGTTCCTTACAGAAGATTTCTATACTGTGTAAGCACATTTTGATAAGTGCTACAGTGTATGCTGTGAGTAAATAAAATATAAAAACAAACGTCCGACATTTGAGCCTGAACGTGGTAGGTGGTTTAGGTAATTAGTCACTAATTGCATTCAAATTTTAATGTTAGTAATTTTTAGAAGAAATAACTGCTTATATCTGGATATAAATTTATCTTATAAAAAATTTCCTCGAATATAAAGATTTTCATTGCACGAGAAAAATCTTGAGCAGAATCGTATAAATATGCAAAAAAAAAGTTTTTACGATGCACGTTTGATATTTTTATATTTTCATTAAAATACATATTAATAGAATTGTCCTTACAACTAGGAAAATAAATTGCTTCAGAACAATATAACGATATTGTATGTCAAGCTTATAATAGTTTAATATTTTTGGTTATTGTTACAAATTAATCTGTGTCTCGTCGTGGACGACTTATAATGTCCCCGCGGACTGTAGAGAGACATCACATTACAGGAAATTATAAAATAAATACATAGAATCGCTGATATATCCGAGCATTCAAAAATATATATACTGTGTGTCAATAAAAAACGCAACCTTCATATTATATTTTTCGTTTAACAAAAATTTAAACTGATAGATCTTCTATGTTCACCAATCGTTCTAAGATTTTGAAGACTTCGTTTGGTGTACATACAGAATATATCCAGCAATTTTCAGAGCTATTTAATTTTCAGATTTAACTTTTACAAAATCTACATTTTTAACCAATAACAAATTACACTATGGAGTAGAAATTTCCACCATTATGAATTTTTAAAGCAAAGGTTGTCAAAAAGTAATGCAGATTAACAATTTTCCTTTGCCTTTGATCCAGTGTGAACTCATTTGGTAAAAACCAATTGTCATGAATTTCGATTTTGAATCCCAATAGGACTAACCGCAGGTTTTTGAACTGCACTCAGTATATATCTTTATATATATATTAATAAACATAGACAAGATAGACGCTTATTAGTTTCAACGAAACTTTAAGAACATTATCTAGGAGCTATTTGAAATAGTAGACGTGTTGTTGAAAATATGACCGTAAATAATAATTCGAAAATGTCTTGGTTGAAATCTGGGTACGGATACATATGTAGATATATCTATACTAAAAATCATTCTGTTTACATCTCTTACTAAAACTTATGACAAGAAGTAATTTATGGTACGAAATTCAGATATGATATTCAATTCCCTAACACAGTTGCGGGCATACCAGGCTAAGAAGGTGTTACTCGACTCGCTTTTCGTCTATTTAAGGCTACTCAGTCATTTTTGTCAGTGGCGCTCGGATTAAAATTGTACTGAAAGTTAAATAGCATGTATATAATTCGTGTACATTAATGAAAAAAGATCTTGGATTGTACAATAGAAAAGTGTCAATTTCATATTTCAAGGTCTAAATATCCTATAATCCAAAAGTTCTCTGTGACTTAATTTAGCAGATTTTCAAAACTAATTCACCAATATTCTAAATTGTAAACAAACATTCCATGTATACCTTACAACAAAATTATTTTTATTTACCTGTGTACGTTATTTTATTTGACGGCATTTTGTCCAAGGTTATGGTTGTCTTTCTGATATTGTTTTAAATCTAACCCCCTTGTTTTATTAATTTTGTATTGACATTGTGTCATAGATCAAATTTATTCGTATGTTCACTGTTTTTGTTAATATGTCTTTTGATTGGGTTAAGCCATTTCAATTGATATTTTATAGTGTGTCTTTCTAAGTTGTTATGTTACACTTTTGTTTCAGGTAGGGTGAAGGTTGGCGCCTATTAAAACGTTTAAACTCGCTGCATTTGTTTGCACCTGTCCTAAGTCAGGAACCTGATGTTCAGTGGTTGTCGTTTGTTGATGTGGTTCATAAGTGTTTCTTGTTTTCTCGTTTTTTATATAGATTAGACCGTTGGTTTTCCTGTTTGAATGGTTTTACACTAGTCATTTTAGGGGCCTTTATAGATTGCTGTTCGGGGTGAGCCAAGGCTCCGTGTTGAAGACCGTACTTTGACCTATAATGGTTTACTCTTACAAATTGTGACTTGGATGGAGAGTTGTCTCATTGGCACTCATACCACATCTTCTTATATCTATTAAGATGTTCCTGTCTTAAGGCATTTACAGTAACATGTTGCGGGATTAAATCGGATTTGTTGGATCACCTCACTTTCGATTTTGATCTGTGGAATACAAATAAGAACGTACAATAAAGTCAGTATAGAAACATTTTAAAATGCCGGCATCATAGATAGAAGGAAAACAATCAATAATAATACCACCCATCCTGCTATAAACAATCGGCGTTTAGTGTTGAGAAAATTATTGGAAACCACAAACATGTGCTATACCAAGAGTAAATCTGTACATTATTTCAATGCAGAGATAAACAAATAGAAATTTGTTTCAACATTCAAATTGATTCTGTAAATTAGCGAATTGATGTAAAAACAACAAAGCCCCAAGGGTTGACTGGCGTATAGAAATATGGTCAACCCTTGCCAAAACGGGACGTCGGTTTTGTCTAAGTGAGGTGTATAAATTCGCAGCCATGTCCGGTCAGAATGCGGAGGCTTAATCGTATGTCTCGTGTAGAGAGAGTGAATTGCTCTATGTGCGTTAGAACCCTTTGAGGGCTCCGTATGTGGTCTGTTGAAAAACTAGCTTTAAGTCCATATCCAATATAGCCTCTATTTCCAGTGGCATTCCATATTTCCCCTTTTCCTTCTGGTCGACACCCTATTGCAAGACCTATCTATTGTATTAATTGTTAATTCGTCCTCAACCTTAACATGCATGAAATGTTTAGCAAAAAACGATCAATAAATCACAACAAAAAACGTACGCATAGATTGAAATGCACCGGCAAAATTATAGTCTTCATCAACAGGTTTATGAAAGAAAATCTATAAATAAAAAGGACAGTCATTAACTTTGCTTGCTTAATAATACGGTAACTCTAAAAATCTGGTTGTGAAATACCAGTGTCATAACATTCCAACCGGTTGAATATTAATCCGTCAATATATATTTGTCTTTAAATTTTGTCAAAGTTTAAATATCAAAAAAAAAAAAAAATAAACAACAATTTATAATATATTTACCCTTTTACAATGTTGATAAACACACTCATATGTATATAGGTTCGGATATTTCTCTTCATACAATTTCTCCGGTTAAAAACGAAATTGTATTTAAACAGGTATATGTTAAGAGCTATGCGATATACCACTTCACTAAATAAACTGCCAAGGCCTGCAGAAGATAATTAATTTAAACAATAAAAACAACCTTAGCTTTTAGGAACATACATGTACATACTTTTGTTGCGTTATTGTCACGTACACAAACATTTTTTAGAGAATGTATGTTAAATTTCCTTCACACTTAATGTTTCTTTTCACTTTAAAATACTATTTGATATGTAAAAGTAAACACTCTTTTTTACCATAGAGGCTTTCAAACATTCCTTTTCTTTCGATACAAATATCTTATATAAAATGTATATTTAATGTATAACACTGTACATGAAATATACTGACATCCTGACACTATAAATAAATAAAATACATAAAATACATTGTTACGCCAGAAAATCCCCTTTGAATTGTAGCCAACAAAAGACACAAATCAATAACAAAATTTAACAAGATTTATTATACACTAGTTTACAAGAAGTATTACGCAAAACGAAATGTCAACTTAACTGTCAAAATATATGTCCAATCTTTTATCTTTTCTTTATCCGGAAATCTTCTCGGAGTCAACAGAATATTATATCCAATAGGTCACAATCTAGTATGATGTTGTTGGTAAATAAAAGTGTCAATCCAACTGCTGAGAATGTTGATGTCTATCGATGTCTAAGTCTCTATATCTATCTCTATGTCTGTGTCTAACTTTAGGGTCTGCATTTAAATACTTGTAAAGGAAAGTTCTAGATAATTGTAGATGTCTAAATTACGCATCTTTTGTTATGATCATTCTGGGAACGTTATGTAAGTGAAATAGAAAGTTCTAATCATTCCATGAGTATCAATGATTGTTCCAGTGATTTCTAAACTGCATAGTTGTCACACAATGTGTATTATTTTGTACACAATATAAAAATATATAATAGGCCACACAAAACAAATTAGGCCCATTAAATGAATATGATAGTTACAATATCATAACACCTCCCCCCTTAAAAAAAGTTTGAGTGTAACAAAAACTGTTCATGAATAATATGTACAAAAAAAGCTGATATTTCTCGAGCTCTCTGTGTCAATGGGACTTGCCAGTAACCTTTCAATAAATCAAATTTGCTCACAAATTTTGCTTGTCCAATGTTATCAATGCAGTCCTCTATCCCTGGAATCGGATAGGAATCAGGAATCAAGTTTGAGTGGATTGAGCCGGTAAGGATGTTGCTCAATTGGAGAAGCATCATCGACATCATGACAAACAGCAGTGGTTTTGCTTGGCACATCTGGAAAAAGATTTTTTTTAAAAACCACCAAAGTTTTTAATTTTTCTCTTCGATCAAAAGTCAGATGTGCAAGTTTTGAGTCTAAATTTGACAAAATTTCTGAATTTTTTAATCTTACTGTCTCTTCCATAGTTTTAGAACTTAAAGGTGGTTCAATTACATCTGGCTTGTCATGATTGTTCTCCAATTTAACCATGGCTAAAGTGGAACTGGTTTACTCTCACCTTCATTAGTTCGCTCAAAATATGGTTTTAACATATTAATGTGACACACTCTATTTTGTTTACGCCGACCTTGTGTTTTTACAATATAATTCAAATCATTGATTTTACTCTCTATGATATAAGGACCACAATATTTAGCTTGTATTGTATCTAGATACATAGTTTAGAAGATTCAAGTCAGTGTGTTCAGTAAGCCATTTTTCCTTAATTAACTTTAAAGGTCCCCATATAGTATGACCAAATACCAACTCAAAGGGACTAAAACCAAGGGATTCTTGAACAGCTTCTCGGACCGCAAAAAGTAAAAAGTGAACACCATCATCCCAGTCCCTATCACATTGAAGACAAAAAGTCCTAATCATGTTCTTCAATGTTTGATGAAAACGTTCTAAGGCACCTTGAGATTCTGGATGGTAAGCACTTGATCTATACTGAGCAATCCCTAGCTGGTACACGACTTGCTGAAATAAACCTGACATGAAATTTCAACCCTGGTCGGACTGTATAGACTTTGGAAGTCCTACTAGCGTGAAAAATTTGATCAGAGCTTTGACAATAGTAGGTGTCTTGATATTCCTTAACGGAATAGCCTCAGGAAAACGAGTGGAGATACACATTATCGTCAATAAATACACATGTCCGGTCTTGGTCTTCGGAAAGGTCCAACGCAATCAATTAGGACTCTGCTGAAAGGTTCTTCAAAGGCTGGAATAGGCAGAAGTGGTGCTGGTGGTATTTTCTGGTTAGACTTACCAACAACCTGGCATATATGGCATGATTTGCAGTATTCTGCGACATCATTTCTAAGTCTGGGCCAGTAGAAATGCTGCAAAATCTTTATGCAAGTCTTCCTTATACCTAAGTGTCCAGCAAAGGGGGTGTCATGGGCAAGACCAATAATGTCTTGCCTATAGACTTTAGGCACCACCACTTGGTATACCACTCTCCATTCCTCCTCTGGGGTAGCATCAGGGGGCCTCCACTTTCTCATTAAAATGCCGTCTTGATGGTAATAGCATTCGGCCACATTGTCTGCTTCCTCCTGTGGTTGAACCCTCTTGCTGAGCTGAAGAACCTCAGGGTCTTTATTTTGTTCTTCGACAAATTTCCTTCGGTCTAATGAATGGCTGTTTACGTCTGGCCATGGCATAATTAAATTCTTGCTAATACTAGGTGGTCTTATTACGGCCTTCTCTGAGCTACCGGGACCTTCAATGTCGGCTAGAAAGGTGTAAGAAAGGTCCATGTGATCAAACTGGTTTTCTTGCAAATCCCCATTTTGTTGTTTTCTAGCCATCGCCCGAGTAACGACACAAGCTGGATACAGTTCAGCATCATCTTCAGGTGATTTAACATCCACCACCGGTTCCCTGGTAACAATTGGTTCAGCAACCACTTTGTTCCTAGCTAGATCATTTCCTAGCAATAATGAAACACCCTCAACAGGGAGATTAGGACGAACACGCACAACAACTGGTCCAGTAATAAAATCTGACTTCAGATAAATACGATGGAGGAGAACGTCTATATAACCTAACTCCACACCTTGTAACAAAACGGAGGCACAAACAGAAGTCTCCTCGGACAAAGGCAACTCACCTCCTAACAATAAAGTCTGAGAAGCTCCAGTGTCCCATAAAATCTTAATAGGCTTAGGAGTAGTATTATCAACAATAGAACAAACCCATCAGACATAAAGGGTTTATAAGCCTCCATGTAATCACAAAAACTGGACTTAAAAGCCCGACTCACAGGACATTCCAACGTATTGGTAACACGGGGTGTCGTACAAGCACTGGTTTTGGGCTTATTATCTCTTTCATTCTTCTTCTGGAGTCTAAAACAATCAGCCATCAGGTGACTATTCTTCTTACAATAACCACAAGTCAGTGACTTCTCAAAAGTATCAAATTTTGGACTAGACATATTATAACTAGACTGACTCTTATTCTGTGCAACAGGCTTACTATCACTACGCTCAGTGCTTTGATTCTTGTAATTTCCACTCAAGTATTAAAATTTTGACCTTTGAAACTTCTTTTATGTGAAAGAGTATAATTATCCGATATAACAGCTGCATCTTGTATTGTCTCAACAGTTTTATCATCTAAATGTGTTTTTAAGTCTAAATGAACACACTGCTTGAACTCTTCCAATAACATTAATTGTCTTAATTTATCAAAATTTTTATCTATTTTCTTTTACGTAAGCCATTTATCAAATAGATCTTCTTTTTCCCTCGCAAATTCAACATAGGTTTGTGAATCAAACTTTTTATAAGACCTAAATTTCTGTCCATATGCTTCTGGCACTAGCTCATAAGCTTTCAAAACTTCCTTTTTAACCGTGTCATAATCAGAACTATTTTCTGATGGAAGTGCTGAGTAAATTTCAGCGGCCTTGCCCTCAAAAACGCTATGCAGCATTATAGTCCAAAAAGGCTTCAGCCATTTCAAATTTTGAGCAATTTTCTCAAACTGTGGAAAAAATTTATCAACTGTTTTTCACAAAATTGGGAAACAAACGTATCTCCATCTCTAACCTTTCCCTCATTTCAAGCTCTGCCTGTTTTAATTTAAAGTCATCTTCTTTTTCTTTCTCTTTTTCTTTCATCTTCTCAATCTTTAACCGTTCCTTCATTTGAAGTTCTGCCTGTCTCTTCTTTTTTTTTTTTTTTTTGAGTTCATGTTCTAATTCAAGCTGTTTTAATTTGATAGCGTCAACATTCTCGACCTTAAGTTCAAAAGCCTCTTCACCGAAAATTTCTGCGTCAACTAATTTGTCTATTACCAATTTTTTTATAATTTGTTTTCTCATAGATACTCTAAAGTCTAATTTCAGATGTTTAGCAAGCAACACTAATTCCTCTTTCTTTCAATTTTCAAACTTCTCCAGGTCTGGCGTTTTCAAAAATTTACCGGCTTCTAATGCCATTTTGTAGAATTTTGTTGGCTAGTTCTAATAAAAAATACTGAAAAATTTTCAATGAGATATTTACGTTATCCCGGACACGAGCCCCCAATTTCTGTTACGCCAGAAAATCCCCTTTTAATTATAGCCAACAAAAGACACAAATCAATAATAAAATTTAACAAGATTTATTATACACTAGTTTACAAGAAGTATTACACAAAAAGAAATGTCAACTTAACTGCCAAAATATATGTCCAATCTTTTATCTTTTCTTAATCTGGAAATTAAATAGTTTTTCATCAGCTGAAAGTAAATTCTAATTTTGATTATCAGTAAAATGAAAGTTTTCTTGTAAATAGTTAGGAACCATATCCTTTAATGATTTAAATACAAGTATTGCCTTTTGATATTGAATTCTTTTTTCCACATTTAACCCGTTTAAACTATTAAACAATAAACTGGAGGATGTCATTATGTCAGCTTCTACTATAACCGTAGCAGATTTCTTTAATAACTTATAAGGTTTATTTGTTCCACTTTCATAACAACTACCCCATATATTGCAACAATAATCAAACTATGGCAGAATATAAGCATTAAGATAAATAATACGTATATACATAGGTAAATATTGTCTTATCTTTTGTAATAAGTTGATTCTATTTGATATTGTACATGATATTTTATCTATTTGCTCATTCCAATTTAGGTTTTTGTCGATATATTAATCAAAAAGTTTTTCACAATCTACACTCTCTATTTGTTCATCTGAAATATTGATATCTAAACTGTTCCAAGTTGAATAAAGCCTTTGTTTTGAACCAATTATCATTGATTTACATTTTTTGGCATTTAGTTTCATACAATTTTGCAAACAACAGTTTTCAATTATATAAATATCATTTTGAAGGTTAGCATTTAACTCATGTACATTATATCCTTTACTATGTAAAGTAGAATCATCTGCATATAAATTTATTAATGAATTTTCCATGTTTAGTGATAATTCATTGATGTATAAAATAAATAACAGAGGGCCAAGGATAGAGCCTTGTGGTACACCAGTTTTTATGTATTTAGTATCAGACATGACGTTATTGACCTTAACTTGTTGAATTCGTTCAAACAAGAATGACTTAAACCAGTCTAGTGTACAGTTTGAAACATTATAATATTCAAGTTTTTTCAATAAAATTATATGATTAACCAGATCAAAAGCTTTCTTTAAATCTAAAAATATAACTCCGTTTATTTCTCCATTATCTATATCTGTTAACCATTCATCTACTAATTTAGTAAGTGCAGTAGTGCACGAATGTTTAGGTCTGAAGCCTGACTGTGTAGTATTAAGAAGGTCATTACTATTAAATACATATACAAGCTATCAGCGATATGTCGTTCTATGATTTTGGAGAGACAAGGCAAAACTGCTATTGGTCTATAATTATCAGGATTACAAGCATTGCCACTTTTAAAAATTGGGCAAACTGTTGCAGTTTTAAAAATACATGGAAATATACCACATTTGATGCTTAGATTAAATAAATATGTTAAAGCTGTTGCAATGACATCACTACATATACTCAAAATATTTGGTTCAACATCATCTAAACCAGTTGCTTAAGACTTGTCAAGTTTTTTTAAATACATTTTTACATCTAAAATACTCATTTCTGGTAAAATAATTTTTTCACTACCCCTTTCTAACTTTGTTAAGTACATCGAAACTTGGACCTTTATCATTATTACATAATTTGTTATCAAATATACCTTCAGCAATATTTGTGAAATGCATATTAAATGTATTTGCTATATCAACATCATTTTCAATTATACTGTTTATATTCTAAATGCGTGATATTATTATGTAATTTTGGGGATTTAAACTTTTTACATACTTCCAAATAGTTTTACTATCTTTACAATTTGAAATAGCATTTTGAAAATAATTTTTCTTTGCCTGTTCTACTAAAAATGTAACCTTATTACGCCAAATTTTATAATTATACATATCTCCAATTCTATGACAATAATCTCTTTGGTATCGAGCGCTATTCATATCAGAAGTCCACCACTCTGATTGTTAAGTATTTTTCACCCTTTCAATTTTCGTAGGAGCATGCTTGTCTAGGGTGTTTAGAAATAGATTATACCAAAAATTAGCTGCTTCATCAACATCTCCAATCGATTTAATGAGATGAAAAGGAGTATAAATTTATTTTGATAAAATATGTTTGAATGATCTGTATTCTATGGATAAATGCTCCATTTTTTTGATATTTTGGGGTTGCGTTTTCTTGTTACGCAAACAGGATAATGATCACTGACAGCATAACTAGCCACGTTTACTTCTATAATATGGTCTACATCGGTAGTATAGATATGGTCTATAGTAATGGCACATTTATCTTACACGTGTGGGTTTATGTACAATTGGTTCTAAACCATACAAATTAATACAGTCTTTCCATTTTTGATTTCCGACAACTGTATGATCTATATGTGAATAGTTTATATTGAAATCTCCTAAAAGTATAATTTCTTTATTTTCTGGTGACGCCTTGTCTATTTCAATTTCAACTGAATCAATCCAAGATTGCAATGAACTTGGTGGACGATAAAAAAATGCCTATTAAAATAGAGTTTGTGTTTGAAAATTTAATTTCAATCCATATAGATTCAATACCACCTATTTCTTAATCTATTCTTCTCTCGTGACATATACTATTCCTTATGTACGCAATCACACCTCCGCCATCCTTAATAGCGTTTCGATCTTTTCTTTCTATTTTGTAACCGTCAATTTGCAATGTTTCAGTACCAATTTAATCATTCAAAGATGTTTCTACCATACCAAATATATTTGATAAGAATTTTATTTCCTCAATTTTTGGTTGTAAATGTTGAATATTTAAACAACCTAGTTTAAAACCTTTTTTAAATAACCAACGTGATTCATTTTTTCTACTTCTAATTATAGTACTAAGTGTTTTATTATGACTCTTTCTTTATCTCTTTTGAGATTTTTCCCAAATAATGTTATTAATATATTTAGTATTACATGTATATTGTATACTACTACATTTATCACATAACAGATTTAAAATATTATATCTGTTTGAAAATTTAGAACAAGCTAAATGCTACCTATTAATATAATCTGACTTACGTACAGAATTTGGTAGATGCAAGTCAAAAAATGGTGCTCTATTTACATATTGTCTATTTAGTTCATTAATGTTTTCCACGAGTCACGATTGTTTATATTGACTCAAGCCTGTCCTTTACGTTTTTTAGGTTGATTCCTGAATGGTTGAAATTTCGCCTGTCTCTTATGTTCATAGTACTCCGTGATTGATATCTTGGTTTTAGAGGGCTCCGTCTGAAGTTGTTTGTGTAATTTTGAGAACCGGAACTTTTGAATCTATTGTTGTTTTGTTGGTATACATGATGATGTAATGGTTTTCCCTTGAATACTTTAATTATTTTATTTACGTTTGTCAACAGCTGTGTTGTTCCATATCTATTGAGATGAATGCCATCTATATGGTAAAATGATTTGGATATGTTGTCATCCTTGTAAACAAAAGATTTATAATTTGTTATAAATTTGACTCCATTATGTTGACACATTTGTATTAAGATCCTGTCATATTCAGTGACATCACAGTGTAACCTTGGCAATATTCCAGACAAGATTGCTCAACAATTTTGACTTTTTACATAGTTAATTATTTCTTGGTAAATGTCCACAAATTGTTGTAAATTCTTATTGCTGCTGGCATCATTGCCCCCGACATGAATTATCATTGTATTATATGAACTTAGTTCCATACTTTTTATGTCATCGTACAAATCTAGACCATTTGCTCCTCGGTGAACATGAACATCTATGATCTCTTTCAATTGTGATAGGTTTATTCCTTTCAGAACAGAACTTCCTGAAATTAGAACTGTACTTCCAGATGAGGGCAGTTTTAGTTGTATGTCATACATAGGATTTTCTGGTTTGTGAACCAAATCTGCATATATTGGCTGTTCTGTTTCATATATAAGTTGTTCTTGTTCATGTATTGGTTCTTCTAATATATTATCAAATGTTGATGAGGTAACATTTAATATTGACAACTGTTCATAACTAAGTTTTCATTATGTCTGTTTGTTTTATTCACGCATCGTTCTCAATATAATGGAATTTGATGCGACTGTCATACAAGTGAGGGGTTTAGCGCTATAAAACCAGGTTCAATCCACCATTTTCTACATAAGAAAATGCCTGTACCAAGTCAGGAATATGACAGTTGTTGTCCATTCGTTTGATGTGTTTGTGCTTTTGATTTTGCCATTTGATTAGGGACTTTCCGTTTTGAATTTTCCTCGGAGTTAGTATTTTTGTGATTTAACTTTTTACTATCGCGACCAGTGAACCCTGATTGTTGACTTGGGTGTACATGAGTCCTTCCATCCGGCAAGTAAACCAAAACTAAAGGGGGCGTCTGTTTAGTTCTGCAGGATGTATTAATACACAACCACGTCACATTCGAAAGGACATTAAAAACAGACGCCTCTAGTTGGTAGAGTGTTACGCGCTCTGTCCGTAACAAAACATTTGCAACAACCCTTAGGAGAAGTCCGCAAGTGGCTTATGCAAGGATAATAGTACTCCCTATCCAACATACCCTCTTGTGCCAATGGCTGGTGTATATTTCTCCGACCTGCATCTCGTTTGACCCACTTTGCATAACCTTCTTGTTTGTTTTTTTTTGAAAATTTGTCCACGTCCTGGATATGTATAAGACACTGGACGTTAAGCAAACAACAATAAATTAACTTCTGTCATCCAGCGGGAAATCACCGGCTAACTTCTTCCTTTGATGCACTATAAAATGTTAAATATATCGATGGTTTTATATTGCAAACTTATATAGACCACTGTTCATAACTAAGTTTTCAATCACCTGAATCCATGTGGGAAATCAGCTAAAACTTATCCGTACATGCAATTACTGTTTGTCTACGAATTAAGTTAAATTTTATCAAAAGAAAAATCAAACAAAATTGAAAGTTCTTGTAAAGAATTCATATGAGAAAATAATATTACACAACAATGAGTTTTTCTTTCCTTTATGAGAGGCAATGCCTCAGGGATTTAATATTACAAAATATAACTAAGTACTAATTTTTTTAGCGTAAACTTTGATCATTGATTTTGTAATGTGACCAAGGATGAAAAAAGAAAAACCTCTTGGGTCCGAATCTCGATATTAATATCTCTCATAGCTGAATTCGTTCATTTTTAAACTCTTCATATACACTGACTATACATGTCACGTACTAACAGTTGATGAGGTAACATTTAATTATTTAATACTACTTAATTGCTACTGTAAGACATGTTTCGGGTATATCATTCAAAACGAGTAAGCAAAAACACAAGAAGCAGTTTTATTTGATAGTCTAGGGAATTATTCGATGATTTTTTGGGTGTTTAGCCTAATATGGAAATGTTCAGGATGTCTTCAAAGGTCACCAAAACCATCGTCATTGCATTACATGCAACAATTTTACGTTTTAGATTGATTTTTCGAAAAATCTTCGTATTGTCATATTTATGTAATTCAGACGAAATATGATTAAGTCTTTTCCTCTGTCTTAAATGATGAAAATAATGCAATTCTCCTATCAAGGATCAATATAGATCAAAAATGATATGTAGACTTCAATATTCGAGATCATGGTAATGAAATGGAAAATAAATGATAACAATAACTGGTCAATTTTCGTTTGCTTGATTTTACTGATATTCATCCGTAAATGTTGTTTAAAGTGGATTTTAACAAACAAACAAACAAAACATATTAAGTTAAAAAGTGTTGGGTAATGAAAAGTATGTAATATTAACACTGTGTTATCTCCCTTCCAATAGTATGCACTTTTCAACATAAGCTAGGTTTTTTTATCTTATCTTATGCCAATAGACATGATAGAGGTTAATATTTAGAGTTTCAAAGACATTTATAAGTGTGGACAGGACATAAAGAAACTTGGGCTTTCGCCAATTTGTTATTCAAAGTTGTTGACGGGCGACAAATGGAATCTTATATATGACTTGGTTGTCTGGTTATTACCTAAACATGAACATCGTTAAAAAGTCCAAGATAAAAACATTGTTTATCACAAAACGAGATTTCCTGTAGTTCCAGTAGTTCCATTAACTTTTTCAATATTTAAAAAAATTAATCAACTTTTTTTTTAGTAGGTTATATATCATTACGTATTATAGTAGGTAAAAAGTACTCTAAAACTGTAATCAAATTCCTTATCCGTCTTGCTCCTAGTTGTCCCGCGGTCTACGCATTGTGCCTACAGTGATCACTAGCAAGTTGAATCAGAGATTGCAATTTCGAACCCTGCTCTTGAGAAGGTGTGGTTGACTTCAATATCATTTGACGACGATTGCCAGTTTTCCTATCGGAGGTCAGCGGTTCTCAAATACAAAAAAATGCTGCCATGATATTGCCAATGTCGCTGAAATTAGCATTAAGCACAAACAAACTTTGGTCGGTCAGTTTTTCTGTCCGAACATTCCCATATATATATATATAACAAGTCTAAATTGAAAACAACATTCAAACCTATGATTGCGTTGGATAAAAACTGCAATTTTTATAAGTGTGCTTGTAAAACAAACTTCTTGGTAAATGGGTCTAAATACAGCACAAAAAACATTTTCCAAAAGACCAAAAAAGTGAAAAAGTATATTTTAACAAAACGCATTTTTCTAACAGGTCGAACAACGGATGTTCTTAAACCCTGCTGACTGCCATTGGCGATTGCCAAATGAATTGATCACCAGATGTATCAAAATGGATCTTAATATCAATTTAATACCAAACAAAAACAATAAACTTGCGGAAAAGATGATATACCACAAACATGAGGTGCAAAAATTTGTACACCATATCTGGATTTCGACAATAGATGTCTCTACAGTGATGTTAGGGATCGAAACGGTTTTTGGAAGGCTATATAATTTACCTCAAATTAGGATAGACTCTTGAATCTTAAAGAGTCGAAATAGAATGAACGGATCATATAAACTCGAAAGAAAATATAATACAACCCCTAACGAAAAAATATAAACAAGTATAAATTGAAAACAATGTTCAAACCTATGATTGCGTTTGATAAAAACCGCAATTTTTATACGTGTGCATGCAAAACAAATTTCTTGCTAGAGGGGTCTAAATACAGCACAAACAACATTTTCCAAAGGACCAAAAAAAATGAAAAAGTATATTTTTACAAAACGCATTTGACTAACAGGTCGAACAACGGATGTTCTTAAACCCTGCTGACTGCCATTGGCGATTGCCAGATGAATTGGTCACCAGATGTAACAAAATGGATCTAAATATTAATTTAATATCAAACAGAAAACAATAAACTTGCGGAAAAGATGATATACCACAAACACGAGGTGCAAAAATTTGTACACCATATATGGATTTCGACAATTAATGTCACTTCAGGGAGGTTAGGGATCGAAACGGTATTTGGAAGGCCATATAATTTACCTCAATTTAGGATAGACTCTTGAATTTTAAAGAGTCAAAATAGGATGAACAGATCATATAAACCCAAAGGAAAATATAATACAAGCCCAAACGAAAAAATATAAACAAGTCTAAATTGAAAACAACGTTCAAACCTATGATTGCGTTGGATAAAAACCGCGATTTTTATACGTGTGCATACAAAACAAATTTCTTGGTAGAGGGGTCTAAATACAGCACAAACAACATTTTGCTGTATTTAGACCCCTCTGAAAATTTGTTTTGCTTGCACACGTATAAAATGCGGTTTTATCAACGCAATTATAGGTTTGAACGTTTTTTTCAATTTATATATATATATATATATATATATATATATATATATATATATATATATAAGTACGTCTGAACCAGTGACAACTCTACAACAGATTTCTCCATCGGATCACCAGCAGTGATGGCGATACAAGGCTGTGTACATTTCTGTATATACAACTCGTCTAAACATCAGCCCAACAATGTTAGATCTGTAAATTTGCTTTCGCAAATTTTTTGTTCTTCCCTCGCCGGGATTCGAACTCATGCTACTGAGATATCGTGACACCAAATCGCCTGCACTGTATCCGACACGCTAGACCACACGACCACCTAGGCTTCACAAAAATAAAGCTTTCGGTGGCCGGGTGTTACCTTTCCTCGTCAGTTTTAATCTAGCGTCGTAATACAGTACATGATATATAAGGCATGAAGATGGAATTGTTACAGATCAGCTGAAATATCTATTGTAAAGGATCCTACAAATTAATGCAAGATACAGTCACAGAAATAATTATATTTATAAGTACGTCTGAACCAGTGACAACTCTACAACAGATTTCTCCATCGGATCACCAGCAGTGATGGCGATACAAGGCTGTGTACATTTCTGTATATACAACTCGTCTAAACATCAGCCCAACAATGTTAGATCTGTAAATTTGCTATAAGGGCCTAAAATGGCCCCAGATTTACAAAATAATAAAAATTCAAACAGAGCAGATTTTTCTCCATAAATTATTAGAATATGAGTCTATGATTAAAAAAAACTGTTTTCATCTAACAAAAAGGTTCAATGACGTCACAATAGTATGTGTAAATGACGTCATATCCGGGAAAATAGGCAAAAATATAGAAATTGGGATGGTTTTTCTACATTTTGACCACCGCACCATGCTTGCACCAATTAGAAATTTTAACATTTTGACAAGTTCATACATATCAAACTTCAGATAAAAAATCTTTTTGGTGCAAGGTTGGTGCGATAGTTTATTATATATTTTCATAGCCAAGCGGAGCAATAAAAAGCTGAAATTTGCCGTCAAAATTAGACCTGTTTCTCTGACAAAGTTTAATTTATACATTCTTATGTCTATAGGAATTTTACTTTTTTGCTTATGAATCAGTAACATGTACTTTTTATATTATTTTCGTAAGTATACCTAGTTTAACTTTAAAAAAACCCGAAAGCAATGACCTACATATTGTAAGGGAGTAAACGATAACTTTGAGGAAAAGTTTTTTCTTGAAATATGAAATTTGAGATAGACATGCAATATAACACAATCTGTACATTTCTTATTTTTCTGCTAATCTCAATTCAAAATCTGGTGTTTGAATGGGGCAATCTTCTCTGGTATTAGGGTCGGATTTATAATTTATGTGGGAAAAAAGGGGGGGGACAAAGTATACCGAATTTAAAAGATTTTTGCTTAAATTTACATAATTGGTGAGAAACATGAGATTTATTTTGAAAATGATACCACCCTTATTCCAATTTGATGTGTCTTTCTGGGTAATAAGCATTGAGTACAAGTTTCATAACATTTGGTTGTGGCAAAGTAAAGTAAGAGAACGGAAACCGCAAAATACTGGTTTTTGAACTTGTAAAGGAACATTACTCCAGAACAGTGAAAGTGACACCACCCAAATTCTGACTTGATCTGTGTTTAGTGGTAAAAAGGATTGTGAAGTTTTAGAACATTTCGCAGGGGCTAAGTAAAGTTAACGGACAAATGGACGGGGAAAACCGTAATGATCCAGGTTATTTCACCAAAAATCATATTTGTTTCAATTCACGTTCATTCCCTTTCACGTTCCCACCGCACATGTTTGCACCGTGGGTCTGTTCCAAAGGCACTTGTTTCTATCCATGGGAAGGTAGACTATCCATATATATGGATAGTTGTTCTTCCATGGTTAGAAACAAGTGCCTATAATCTGTTAACATCCTAGACGTCTGCAACGGTTACCCTTTTAAACGTTATGTTTTCAATAATTCTTTAATCATGTTTAAAAATAAAGTGAAATTTTAAAAATGTAAACAGGTTTTGTTTTTTGAACTATTTTGACGTAATGAATAATGAATATTGTAATGATAATCAAAGACCAGGTCATACGTCTCTAA
Source organism: Mytilus coruscus (assembly GCA_017311375.1). NCBI lineage: Eukaryota > Metazoa > Mollusca > Bivalvia > Mytilida > Mytilidae > Mytilus > Mytilus coruscus. Next base: position 43,007,030 of record CM029600.1, read on the forward strand.
GATTTGTGAAGGCGGAAGATACCAAGCAAAGATCATACTAGTCACAGTGACAACAACCACAATAAAACAAATAATATATATATAAAGAATAGAGAAAAATTTTAAGAATACAGATATGAAGGACCCAACATACAGACCCTCTACCACTTTTGGCGTTGTTGTATATCATACTTGTCTAAATACACACGAGAATAAGGAGTCCAGCTGTTAAAAGCAATTAACTTTCATGTTTTCAATTGAAAATTTTCTTTGTTCTTACACCTACCAAGATAACTACTTGTATTTCTCTTTACACCACTAGTTATAACAGCTATCATGATTTCAAATATATTACAATAATACCAAATAAGGTTTGTAAATACAATTTATAGTAATCATAGATAATTAACATTCAAAAATTAATCACCTAATCAACTAAAATTAATTTCATCCAACAATTAACAATTTTGTTCATGAAAATATAAATATTTTGATATATACATCTGAAAATACAAATGTACAGTCATATAATAACCTGAATTTAAATAAAATGGAGTTCGAATGTATATGGTGCGAACGAACCCATGAGGCGAACGTGTGGGGTTCGAACGTATACCGTACAAATGTGGGAACGAAATAACCGGATACCAACAATAATGCCTTATCCACCACAGCGGGTGGTCTCACTTATTAGCGACAAGACATGTTATATAATATCAAAACAATAAATTAATAGAAAAAGTCAATTAATTACAGCTGATTATTTGTTTGTTTGAAAGGTTTAAAATTTTGTTTTACTTAGTAGCACGTTACAGTTTTGAAATGCTATATATATGGTTATCTTGACTCTGAAATAAATAAAAATATACTAAAAAAAAGATGGTTTGAATTTTGGAAATGTCAACCTATTGATCCTCTACTTAAGGGGGCTATTTCAATACTTAATTGAAAGGGGTGTCGCTGTGCTCAGCATTTTCATATAATTTAGATTTTAAAGATATATACCTTTTCATATATTGCGTAGGTAAAAAATAACCTTTTCCCATTTGGTTTCATGTGGTGTGTAATGTAAGAGTGGAATACCAAAGTGTCAAAGAGAAAAAAATGGTTGATAAAGACACAGCCGGGAACAACAAGAAAGATGATAGACGAAGAAGTTATGGGAACCTTATTGACCTTATCATATATTTCTGATAGTTTTACCGAACTATTCACATATTTTCAAGTTTGAAAAGGTGGCCTATTCAGTGGCACGTCCTGTCACCTTGTATATAGAGGTCCCCGACCCCACCCCACCGAGACATGAGCACTTTAATGAAAACACACTGATATTTAAAACACCCTTTTATTGCATATTTCTATATTTTATTTATTTATTTTAGATAATCAATATTTATAGAATAACTAATCTAAGAATTCAAATAGAGATAAATTTTCAACGAGTGACCGAACAACTCATTAATTCACGAATGCGCGTAGTGCATAAGTTAATTATCAGTGTTGTTCGGTCACGAGTTGAATATTTTCGACATTTAAATTCTTTGATTAGTTATTCTTTAATCATTGACAGTTGCTTTTTTATGAAATTAAAGTAGAAAATATCTTTTCAACGCATTCATAATTTGTTTTGATCCGACGTAATCGACCTCTTGACAACGCCTATTGTTGTATGACGTCAGAGGAGTGAAATAACCACGTTTATTTCACGTTTATTTCACATGTGAAATTATCGGTTTTTATTTCACTGGGAAATCAATGTAATTCATTGCAATCAATGTAATAATAAGATTTCTTAACGCTAAATAAGTCTTCTTGTCGTTATATTATTCTTCTTGTCGCTGATAAGTGAGACACCCACCTAGCACTAGATGCACAATCTGTATATATCAGCAATACCCAGTATAATTATAAGAATATATAAGGTGCACAAGCATTAATTCCTGAAAAAAATGTAATAACCAGCAATTTCACCGTACATGTAAACGCAAAGATAGATTTTTTTTAACTCCACAGATGGACTCTTTAATTAAGTGCATTTCCTTAATAAGTTCTCTTAAAAATTACTGTTGGTTGTGTGTAGTTTTGTTTGTTAATGTTTCAATATTGCTTTTCCCTTTACGTACGGTTTCGAGTTTGTTATTTTTACAATTTGCATCTTGAATTGTCTTTTGTTGCAACATATCTAAAATTAAGTCTTGTAAAATAGAAACCAATTACCGTTGCTATGGACAAAGATTTGTTGCTAGGGAAACAAAAGTGAATTTGGCAAGAAATGTGCATTTCATTATGTTATATTAAAACAGTGTATAAGTGTAAAGTTTACTTCATGCTAAACAGGTTTAATTTCAAATATAGATAGATTTAAGCTGTATATTAAGCATTTTAACTCCGCCATTATGTTGGTTGCTAGGCAACAAAATATATGAGATAGACCCAAAATGCAATCATTTTCAGAAGGTCTATGGTATAGAGTTACAACATGGCAAATTAAATGAGATTTGGCGGTGGGGCCAAAATGGCCCTTATAGCCCCTAGTCCTTTGCTTTCGCAAATTTTTGTTCTTCCTCGTCGGGATTCGAACTCATGCTACTGAGATATCGTGACACCAAATCGCCTGCACTGTATCCGACACGCTAGACCACACGACCACCTAGGCTTCACAAAAATAAAGCTTTCGGTGGCCGGGTGTTACCTTTCCTCGTCAGTTTTAATCTAGCGTCGTAATACAGTATATGATATATAAGGCATGAAGATGAAATTGTTACAGATCAGCTGATAATGAATGGTCTGAAAACGGAGGAACAGTACTAAATTGACTGCAAGCGAATTGTCTGGACAGTACTTAAATTACCGCATTAGATAAGTCTGAACACTTTTTTGGGTCTTTTGAAAAATGTTGTTTGTGCTGTATTTAGACCCCTCTACCATGCACACGTAGAGACATTAATTGTCAAAATCCAGATATGGTGTACTAATTATATATATATATATATATATATACATGCACACGTAGAGACATTAATTGTCAAAATACGTGTGCATGCAAAACAAATTTCGTGGTAAAGGGGTCTAAATACAGCACAAACAACATTTTTCAAAAGACCAAAAAAGTGTTCAGACTTATCTAATGCGGTAATTTAAGTACTGTCCAGACAATTCGCTTGCAGTCAATTTAGTACTGTTCCTCCGTTTTCAGACCATTCATTATGTTGTTTATGTGAATAACCAGTACTGAATTTACAGCAGTGAATAAGTCTGAAAATTGACTAAAAGCTAGTAACTTGAAAAGACAGAAAATTACTAATTTATTTAGTCTTTTAAGAGCTTTAACAGTTCAAAATGACTGTTTCAGATCAAAATAATTTCATTCTGACATACTAATCAGCGTGTGTAGTGAAATATCGGCTTGATTAATAAATAACGAGTAACTTTATAATGTTGAGTTGAACCGTGAAAGAAATCGTCATATCTGTCAGACAGAGATGTTCTGTTAAATGATCTTTTCTTATACCACAGAGTATGGATTTTTTGTCGGTCAATATCGAGTAACTAATGGGGATATACTTTGCGCAACATTGCTAACAACTCCTTGTTGCATTTGATATTTTAATCACATTCAAGATCTATATATTTTTCGATTAATGGTGTTCTCATATTAAACATTTCTGGAAAAACTGCGTCTTTTCTTAAATTTAATATTAATTCTTGTTTTTAAAAATAAAACGGTAGGATATAAGGTGATATAATAAATATGCTTAATTGATCGGTGAAAAATCTCCATTACAATATGTCATGTAACTAGGTTGATAGAATGTAAAAGTGATATATTATCACGAACCCTGCTTTGTAGAGACCGACACGCTGAGTCAGATATTCAACTTGACACCTAAAAAGTATAAATGAAGGTCCACAGAAAGGCATGTGACCCTAGTATTTTCTTTGGCTCCGAGCCATGCTTGGCGGAGAAGTACCAAATACCAAATATTTTTTTTTTAATATTTGATTATGATTTGACGACGACTCTAAACAAGCTTCTGTCCTAAAGAGGGTTCGAGACCTCTGAGGTGATTTAGAACAACAAATAAATCGAATGTTGTAATGTTATCAATTGACTCTTTAGATTTAAGTTCCGGTTAAGCGTTGAGGCGAGTTGTATTTGTCACTGGACATAAAGGGTCAATATCAATTTATGTAAAGCTAAACAGATACAAGGACTATTAAAGACAAATTTGGTCACTAGGACGACCAACGTTTACTTATTGAAGACTATTAAGTATGTGCCAAGTTGTTTCCTTGTTAAGCTATATACGTTTTATTTTGTTGGTCAAATTTACAGTTTGTACTAATGTAAAAGAATAAATAAAATCACAATTATGTAACACAATAATTTGTACAATCTATACTTAACATTAGGACACATTTATGGAGTATTTGAGAATACAACAAAAATTGAGATAAAATTGAGAATGGAAATGGGGAATGTGTCAAAGAGACAACAACCCGACCACAGAACAGACAACAACAGAAGGTCACCAATAGGTCTTCAATGCAGCGAGAAATTCCACCGGAGGCGTCCTTAAGCTGGCCCCATAACAAATATATATACTAGTTCAGTGATAATGGACGTCATACTAAACTCAAATTATACACAAGAAACTAAAAGTAAAAATAATACAAGACTAACAAAGGCCAGAGGCTCCTGACTTGGGACAGGCGCAAAAATGCGGCGGGGTTAAACATTTTATGAGATCTCAACCCTTCCCTATACCTCTAGCCAATGTAGAAAAGTAAACGCATAACAATACGCACATTAAAAGTCAGTTAAAGAGAGTCCGAGTCCGATGTCAGAAGATGTAACAAAAGAAAATAAACAAAATGACAATAATACATAAATAACAACAGACTACTAGCAGTTAACTGACATGCCAGCTCCAGACCTCAATTAAACTGATTGAAAGATTATGTCTTCATCATATGAATATCAGGCACAATCCCTCCCGTTAGGGGTTTAGTATCATACCATCATAAAATATATGAGAAGAGCATAACCCGTGTCATGCCAACAACTGGTTTTAAATAAATGTGTTTAGTTCCGATGCAAAGACCCTATAAGTGAATCAATATTAAAGCCAAAATATGCAATCTTTAATGACCTGACAACAGTATCGTACAGATGTACATTTCCGATAATCACTTGCTTTAGACTGGTATATTTCCGTTTTTTTTTTTTACTAAGGTAGGTCAGCATTTGTAAAGACTGTTGTTTATTTATATATACATGTACTTTAGGTGATAATTTATGGTGTTTAGATATCAATGGTATTTACGAGTTTAACATTAACTTTAAAAATTAGGAAGACGGATATTAGATAGAAAAAAAAACATACAGCAAAAACAATCTTAAAATGGATGGACATTGTAACTCCAAGAAACAAGTTTCTAGATTAAAACAGATATTTTAAAACGATTTTTTTTTTTTTGCTTATTTAAAGAGTTTAAAGGACCGACATACCTCATGGCTGAAAATCCACATGATGATAGAGTAAACATTATACTATCATTTTAGTCCTGTCGTAGAGTTTTCCTACAGTGCATTTTTTGGTAAAATCGCGGTAAAGCGTGATTTTCTGATTTTTTTCTTTTTCATTATCAAACACGGGAATGCTTATAATTAATTCCTGAATGAAGATATCAGCAAATATTTGCTATAAAATGAAGGCGTGATGTATCAGCTTTCAATTGATATCAAAATTAAATATCATATGAAAATACATATGGAGTGAATTTGAAGAATTTCAATTGCATGTGACATTTTTTTCAATCTTGCCGTCTGTCGAAGTATATTAAACTTCTTGCTTACATCACCCATAGTCGATTTTGACAAAACATAGTGGAACAACCAACACTTAAGAAGTTTTAATATATCAAAGTTTGACAGAACATACAAATCAAATTTTACAAGCCTTTTTATAATACTCATCATATACCAGTTTTACTATTAAATATCACTTCAATAAGTCATGTTGCGCTCCCTTTTCCTATTTTCCTTTGACTTATGAATTGCTGTGTTTTTCACAATGAAATACTGTGTTTTTCACAATGAATTAAATGTGCATTTTCTTAATTTTTGTAAATAAGAATATAGATTTGTATCAATGTTAGTGTTTAGGTGTTTGACCTAGTCCAGATGTTAAGGTTTATTAACTTTTAAGGTGTTTTTATTCTTGTTGCGTTTTTCGAATAAACTAATTTTAAATCACATTGGAAAACATCGGAAATTAATCCTGAAAATGATTGGCAGTGCTGATTCCATTAAATAAGAACAATTAAAGTAGCATAGATCGTGTTATAAAGCCTATACATGAACCAGGAGAATCAATTTTGATACTTTTGAATTAGGGATAAACCAATGCTCAACAGCGTGTGATGATGAATCAACTTGCGTTAAAACACGCTCCATGGCATAAACATTAGACTGGTCCAAATATTTATTCTGCAGACAAAAGTCATACAACGAGATAAGGCATGTCGAGTCATTTGAACGTGCCGATTATGTTTTAAATGACGCAAATTACCAGTCAGACTATCCAGTGGTAAGCTTACTCTCCATAGATTACTTCAAAGACAAGGCGCTGCATCATTCAGCATGCATTGTTAACTACTGGCTGAAATAATAAAAAATTATACTTGCTTCTAATGCTTCAAATCAGTCGGAGCATGGTGTTGCTTTCCAAAAACCAACAGGAAGTCTACATGATGATCTGTTTGTAAAAAAAAGCATTTTCGTTGTCGTATAATTTTCTAGCTACATATTGTTCCTTTCTTCCAGACCCTTCATGAAATGAAAGTTAAGATGCCAGCATCGATGGATCACTGAAAACTGTCCAAATATGAAAAACAATAAAGGGTGGCAGGTAGATGAAACTTGCATAAATGAAGAGATAAATGAAAAATAAATAAATTGAGGTCCGATTTATATGGATCCAAGGACGACAGTCGGCTCCAGAAGCAACGAAGCGGCGCATCCATTTTGGACGGGCAAATTTCCACTTTTTGATATGGGATGAGCTTGTCTGGCAAAACAGCCGTTGGACGTCAGATTAACCTCGGACTAGATCTAAGGTTCTTCGAGTCATTGAAGGTAGATCAATTAGAGATTGTAAGAAATTTTTTGTGCACCCGAAAATAAACGGGTTGATAAGATTTTTAGGTGACTATGCACTCCCGCACTACAATGATTTTGATTTGCAAGACCATGACGAACTATTCCTAGCGAGATCTTTTCCAAATCTATAGACCGTGAAGCAATTTTGTGCCGGATCTGTAAAATTGACTGAAAAAGCAGATATAATAATTATCTTGTCGTCTCTGTTTGCTAATGAACAGATGGTAAAAAGTTATTTCAGGGGTCGCAGTATATTAAAATCATCAGACAATTATTTTACTGCTAATAAGGTATTGTCCTCATATATCAAACATGATGAATTGTGGCATCAGACTAGAAGCGTTTCTTCAACCAGACTTAAGACGGTTTCTCTGTGCTGAGTCTTCTTGCGTTTGTTTGTGCTGTATTTCTGTCACGTAGTGTTGTCATTTTAGCGATAATTTTTAACAATGCCATATAAACGGGAGGTTTGGCTAGCCAAAAAACCAGGTTCAACCCACCATTTTTTTCTTAAAATGTCCTGTACCAAGTCAAGAGTATGGCAGTTGTTATCAAATAGTTCGTTTCTATGTATGTTGGAGTTTGTTTTTGTTGCACTTCAGTGTTTCTGTTGTTCCGTTGTTTTCCTCTTATAGTTGATGTGTTTCCCTCATTCAATTTATGACTTTTGAACAGCGGTATACTACTGTTGCCTTTATTTACATGTTCACGACATGTGCAAAGTTATTGGACTACTAATGTCTGGCACACTACCAGCTGCTCACGCTCTTACAGAATATTTAGACCTCGAGTATCACTGAAGAGACATTTATTGTGGAAATACGCATCTGGTGCAGACAAAATGGTACCGTTAATGTTAACACTACCAGCTGATCACGCTCTTACAGAATGCGACACATCTTCTTTAATTGGAATTGGTAAAAAAGACAGTTATAAGGCGTCGAAACAAAACCCATACATGTATCAAAGTTTGTCAATCTAGCTGGTTCTAATATTGACACATCTGTTGCAGTGAAAAGTCAAATCATCGCTGATCGATATAACCCCAGAAGCGATGCGCAATCAGTACATGGTGATCTAAATTAACTCGAGTGAAGTCTACGCTTTCTAAGGATGCTTCCTTAGTGAGATTACTTCCTTCAGAGGCATCATTCAGACAGCACATACTTCGAGTTGTTTCAGTTTAAGCGTACGTCTGAATGAATGCTTATATCGCCAAACCACCACCTAGATCACTTTTGGCATATGGATATGGGGAATAGCTCCATAGTTTCAGTATATTTGAATCCAATGTCCTCTGACTTTTTACTGGACCTTGTTTGTACATGTAAATGCAAAACTATTTGTAGCAAAGCTTGCGTATTCTACGAGCGAGCAGAATTTGTCGTGCACTAGCATTTGTTGTTGTCAGAGCAGTGGTGAATGTAGAAACCAGCTTGCTCATCAGATTGTTTTAGAGGATTGCTACGATAAGGATGATGATTGAACTATTAATCTCAATGCCCAATATTTCATGTTTTCTGTTGTTAATGGCCTCCGACTTGATATAGTTGGGGAGCTCTCTCTCTCTCTCTCTCTCTAAAAAGAAACCAAACAAACAAACCTGCCAGTGGTCTCGGACATTGACTCGATTGGTGCGCTTTCAAACCAACTGCAGATAGTTTTGTATTGAATATTTCGGAAGTATTACATACCATGACATCCACATATTTTTTAATTGTATTCCGTTACCTTTTCAAATGGGCGTGCATATTGATGTCTAGTGTTAGTGTAATATATACCTAGACAGCTTCCTTTGCAGTGTAATATCTCTGTGAATTGTGTTTGTTTGTAATTCACATATATATCGGGATTCAAATCGGTTTTAGTCAAGTCTGCTATATTCCATTGTTTGTGTTGTTTTATAAAAAGGGGACACAAGTTTTCAATATGTTTTGCTCTTGTACTGATTGGCCTATTAACATAAAAAAAACCTTCATATACGATTGTGTTTATGTTGATATTTATGCATCAAAACTATTTTCTATAGTTCCAACATTACTATTTTCTATAGTTCCAACATTCTTTTGGGTTTAAATAATCACTAATGAATTTCGTAATTTTTTCATTGAATCATGGACCGGGTGTTAACTGTATAGTACCTTTGTCTGCTTTGTTCTTTATGGCATGTTAACAAAACTTTCCCAAAATATCTTTATATGTTGTCATTATATTATTGCAAGTTTAATATTAAATATAAATATTTTTTGTCGATAATTTCCGTAGATAAAGATATTGTTTTCATTTTCTTACATGTTGGAAGCGGGGGTATACATCATTAATCTCTGGCAATCAGGCATAAATATGGCAAGCTGAATTCGTGCAACATTCTTAGAGCATGATTCCATAGAAAATTGTTCTCAGTTATCATGAGGGACTACCGAGAAATTGTCCAAAATGTCCAAAAATTTGGATTTTTTAAAATCCCCCTTTGGACCTTTGACCACAATTTCCAAAAATCTGCACCACTTTGCCACTCTACGACATGCCTTAGTCAAAGGGTATCATATTTATCTTCAAAAATAAGACCTAAATTAGCCGTGAGGTATTTCGGTCCATTATTTTTTTTAATTTAACTTACTTGTAACCGTACTATATCTATCAGTCTTTGGTAGATGAAACTTATGTCTGGCGTAAAAAATATAAGCCATAAAACTATTTGAGTAAATTTTTTTGGCTCAACCTGAGAATTTTCTCAATTTTTTTATTCTCAGAAAAATACACCGCCATAAAAAAATTCTCAGATATTTTTTTACTCAAAGTTAAGAATATTCCTAAATATTTGAGGACAGCCAAAACCATACTTAAGTATATAAAACAAATTCTTAAATGTTGCTATTGAAGGTATTTTGACAACTATTAATACGGTTTTTGTTAAAATTTGCATTGAAGAATGTCACTAATCAACACAAATTAAAATTGTATCCGAAAGAACGTACATATCTTTACTCCGTCCAACATATGTTTCTTTTATTTTGGTTAACGTTGTCTTTCTCCTACATGTTTTTAGGATAAATACTTAACATCAATTTTGTCAAAAACTTTCAAAATTGAGGTTTCAGGCTTTTTCCAGCGTTCATAATTTGTTGATTTATTTAAAATAATCAATCATACTAGTGTTAGAACAATAACAAAAGTAATCACAGTGCTACGATACTATGAATTGACTTTTTAAACACAGTGTGAAATGGTCTCACTGCTCCTTTGTTGTTGTATGAAATCACCTTCATTTTAGTAGGCATCGGATATTTGAGCGAAAATAATGATGTGATGGGATGCCAACATCTCAAAATAATTGGGAGCCAGCATCCAAATGCTGAGGTATTCAATATAGAATTACTTCAGCATCTATCAAAGGTGAAGATGCCATTTTGATATTTTTATACGACCGCTGTATAATATTGGTATCACGTCGGCGTCAGCGTCGTCCGAAGACATTTGGTTTCCGGACAATAACTTTAGTATAAGTAAATAGAAATCTATGAAATTTTAACACAAAGTTTGAATCCACAAAAAGAAGGTTGGGATTAATTTTTGGGGTTATGGTCCCAACAGTTTAGGAATTAGGGGCCCAAATAAGCATTTTTCTAGTTTCCAGACAATAACTGGTGGAACAGGTTATGGATCTCTCTGAAATTGTACCACAAGTTTCCATACCACAAAGGGATGGTTAGGATTGGCTTTGGGGGGTTATGGCTCAAACCGTTTAGGAATTAGGGGCAAAAAAGGGGAAACAAGGGTTTCCTGATTAATGGACAATTACTGAAGTATTGCTCATTATTGATTTTGAGAAAGCTTTGATTCTTTATGTTGGGACTTTTTGCTATAAGTATTACAATTTTTCATGCTATTAGTATTACAATTTTTTTCATATGCTGAATTTAACTGTGTATTTGGTTGTTGGTCCCAAATTTTAGTCCTAAGTCTATAAAATTTGTTTTGTTTGATTTAATTATCATTAAATTTATAAGATAATAAATACAATGTTATATTTGAATTACCTCCCTTACATTGCTTTTAAATAAGTAAAGTTGTCTGCTAGTTCTAGTATGAATTATTTTTAACTGTTTCTAGAAACATCAAATACTGTGATGGAAGTATATATTATATAATAATAGTGTATATCAAAGGGTTCAGTGGTAATAAATTTGTTTATTTGTGATCAATATCATTTGTTTGGGTTTTTTGGGCATTAAGAGTTACCTCCCCTACAATGGTTTTGATCTAAAGAAATGTTGTATTGTCTTGAGGTGATTAGCTGTCAATTTTCTAAAATATGCTATATACAGGAATTAAAGAAGTGTTTTTTTTTTTTTTGATAAACAAAACAATATCACAACTACAAACATTTTAAAATATAATCATGAGAGCATCCAATATCTTTTAGATCCAATATAATGAATTAGACAGCATCTGCTATTCATAGAAATAAATTAATAAGTATGATTTTTGTAAAATGATAATTATTATGTTGATACTATGAAAAAATGCAATAAAGTAGAAATATTCCAAATATGGAACATGGCCGTAACATTTTCTCTGAACATTGAAAAATTTAGTATAATATAACATAATTTGACCTTAAGAAATCAAAATTTGTCTTATAATTCTGTTATAGCATATGAGAATTAAAATTTTTAGTTGAGAACCCATTAAAAGGACATTTGAGCGTCGGAATAGTAACCTTACCTGTATTTTCTTTCCAATAGGACATTTGAGTGAAATATTTTGTGATACTTGTTTATGAATTCAGACCTTTTTTTTTTGAAAAATTCATAAGGGGTTCCACGGAACCCTGTGTCTTGCCTACTATTGCTGCTGCCATTGTTAAAGAGTGATGTTGACTTGAAAAGTGAGTCTAGTTATCAGAAAAATATAGAATTAAAATAAAAATAAAACTTTTTCTTAGGATGCTATTTCTTGGTCTTGGGTATTAGCTTCGCTTCTGTCCAAGTTTCAAAACAATCCATGAAGGTTTACAAACTTGTCATGTCAAAAAGACTTTACAGACTGTTTGTAAATATTAACTGTATTTTTAGACATTATCAAGATTCTGTCCAAATTTTATAAAATTCCATGAAGGTTTGACAAACTTATTGATGTCTAAAAAAAACTTTGACCACAGACTTAACCTAAATGTTGATGCCGCCCCCGACGGAATCTAGGATTGCTAAAGGTTCGCTTTCGCAAAAATAAATTTCGCAGGCTAGACAAAAAGTCAGAAAAAAAGTTAAGTTTTTAAAATGAATATATTTTAATTACCCGATTAATTAGACCGGTTCTGGAAAGTAAATTTTTAGTGTAGTCCTAAGTTGATCTCTACTTACCATCAATTCTACTATAATTTATTGGCTATTCAACTTTTCTTTGTTCTCGATTTCTTGTATTTATAAAGTGAAATGTACCTTGGTACTTGAGATCTTAATTCTAATACATGTACATGTTAAAATTGATCAAATTTTGACCAAGACTAATAAAGGAAAAAAAAACTTGACAATTTCCGATATAGACTGGTAGAAAGCACTAAAAGTAGATGTATAAGCGTACAAACAATGGACCAGAATGTCCTGGACTTGCATTCCGGAACTTACAGCAGGAAATAACGAGGGATTTTTATGTCAGAATGCTAAGTTGAAATTTCTAGCCCATACTGACTTTTAAATATTGCCATTGCAGAGTTTCAAGTTTTATGACAGTGCTTTGATTTTTTTTTTTTTTTTTTTGCACTTTAAAAAAAGTGTCTTAAACTTTGTGCGTTCTATAAAACTCAATATTTTATTAACTTTATCCTGCTCATGATCCTACATAATCTTCCCCGTGGTGAGCAGGGTTAACAGATTATATCTTGTGAGTGGAAGAGGTTCTCCTTTATCATTCATTTTTTTTTTTTTCGCTCAATTGTCCTATACTTATTTTTATATTCGCTTTGTTGTCCTAAAATTTTGTGGCTCAAATGTCCTATACTTTGGCGCTCAAACGTCCATTTTTATCGCTCAAATGGCCAGCCATTGTGTCATTTTGGTATACTCATGTATATGTGAATAAAAGATATGTGGGGTATATGTCTTTGTGACAACCCCAAACCTTTATTTCTGTCCATGTCCTGCGTATTAGAGTGATGTTTCTTTAATAGAGTGTTGATGCTTACAAATGTAAGACAGAAAGTAACAGGACGAAAAGTCACAGACAAAAAATCACGGACAAAAAGTCACAGACAAAAAGTCACAATTCATTTTTGAGATTAGTTTTCTAAGAATAACGGAACACTTTTTGTATTTTCTTTAACTATTATATATAAAGCAACTGTGTTGCCAAAATTTATTTAAAAAAATCATTAATGATCAAATAATTTTAAAAAACAAAATGTCAAAGTGACCTGGTATTTAAACGGCTTCGTGGTGCCAAAAATATATCCTTTGCATGATTAAAATTTAATAAGTCTTCGTTCATCAAGGCTAATGAACAATTTCCTAAACTGTTAAATGAATAAATGTATTAAAAAGAAAATATTTCAAGTTCTTTCTCTTATTATTTCAAACAATTGTCAACTTATTATTTATGACTTTTTGTCCTGTGACTTAATTTTTGTCCTTTCAAATTTTTGACTTTCTATCCTGTGACTTTCTGTCCGTTTACCGATGCTTACAAAATGCTACTTGTTATTTAATCTATCGTAGGTTCCTTTTATGTTTTACATTATTGCAAAAGAGATAAAACCTGCATTTTCGCGAAGTTTGGTACACATTTTACCGCTTACATCGCTGAGAAAAAAATTCTCAGCTGAATGTTGAGAAAATTTTTTTTACGGCAGAGAAAAACTTCTCATTCTTAGCTGAGTAATATAATTCATTCTGAGAATATTTTTTTACTCAGAAAATAAAAGTTTTATTGCGCCGGGGCCTGGTATCTTGGATGAGTTTTATTCTTATAACCTTCACGCAGTGATAATGTGTTTTTCTTGGATTCCAAATTTATAAAACACATTTGTATTTTTTAATGGCATACACGATATTTAAGTGTAAGGGACCGGTCAAAATTCATCAGGGCATGGGACCGGTGCAAAACTGAAATGAACTATAAAAAAAGATGAAGTACTGTGGTTATGCAAGTGAAGAAAATAACCATATTTATTCTTTTTATTTGTCCCGGTACACTAAAAGGTTCTTTTTTATGCAAGTTATTGCTTCATCTTTCCTGATAGATGATATTTTAATATATCGCTCTGTGTTATTATTTTCAAAATTTACTTGAATGAATAACAAACTATTAAAATGGGATGTAAAAGCTAAATTGTACTCTGGTTTTAATTTAGAATTATAGATGGAACAAAGTAAATCAGACTTTAAATTAGTTTCTGATCATGCTGATCATCAATGGGGAATCTTTAAATCTGTTTTCCTTGTCAGTAATAAAATTATAGAATATATTTATGTAAATTCAGTGAACAAAAAAAAAAAAACAAGTAGTTAAAGCTCTTTTGCTGCACTGAAAATATGGGCTTTGTTCCTAGACCCCTCCCCCCAAAAAAAGGTGTGGGCAAAAATTTTACAACATTCCTTTGAAATATTATATCTAATTCTCTAATTGAAAATACTATCTTGTTTCATAACCTTATTTTACACAATGTTCACATCAATAGCACTCATCATATGTGCAGAATCCCCCCTTTTTTCTAAACTAAAAGACAACCGAACAACCCTGATATTCAAGATACTTATTATAACCTTTTAATAGTAGATATTTGTATAGGGGACCCACATTAACTAGTTCACACCAAAGGCTTTTTGAAGTATCAACCAAAATATAGCATCACATCCTGTATCTTTGTTTTCCTTCTGAGGGATGAATAGGTGCAGGGGAGTGAAATATAGGCTGTCTGCCCTAGTTTTATATTGGTTCCTGGTTTTATGCAGATGAAATCGGAATAACAAATTGTAGAAAGGTAAAACTAGTGAAGAAAAAAACTATTAAGTAAATTTATTATATCAATTTGAAGTGTATATCAATCAGTGCTAATTTGAAAATAAATTTGATGCTGAAATTAATCAAACAGTCATCTTTACAAATGACCATAACTTTTTAAAATCAAATGGGATTTTCATAACTTCGTCATTAAGATTTTTTTCTCTCAAATGTTATAAACTTAATCAATATGTGAAAAATTTCAGACATTTTTAAGTTGGGATTTAATTCATAAAGTTGCCTTTAAAAATTTCTTTAACTCTTTCAAATCGTTTAGGATTTTTATTAAATTTGACAACTATCTCCGTTTTTTATCATTCTTACAAATAATGTACAAATTGAAAAATTTGTGTCTCATGTAGATTTATTACTGTCAAATTGTATGCTTTGAAAAAAGGTTAAAATGAGAATTTTCAGTTAGGAATAAACTCAGTTACCAATAGTCAACTTTGAGAATTTCTATTTCTTTTTAAAATGACCTGAATTGTTTTATAAAATTGGGCAATTATGGTCATGTTTATACTGTTCTTACAATATGCCAAATTTTAATTCATTTGGAGATCTACTGTGTTAAATAGACAAATTATATAAAAGTTTTCAGAAAATCATGTTTTATACCGCAAAAAGTATTTGCCCCGCCCCAGTTTATCCCTCAAATGAATATTGAACGGTCCTTCATATAAAAAAAAAACAAGTCGATGTCTCATAAAATTGAGAATGGAAATGGGGAATGTGTCAAAGAGACAACAACCCGACCACAGAACAGACAACAGAAGGTCACCAATAGGTCTTCAATGCAGCGAGAAATTCCCACACCCGGAGGCGTCCTTAAGCTGGCCCCTAAACAAATATATATACTCATGCACATCTTAGTTGAAAAAAATCAGGTCCCATGGAAATTTTGCTTTAAAAAAGTGCATGTCCCATGCTTATTTGCACCGGTCCCATGCCTTGATAAATTTTGACTATACAACTCAAATTTTATCGATGTGACATTGGTCTCACAATTTGTTCATTCTTTTCCCATAACATTACTAGTATATATAATATATATTACACAAATATGATTATTACGATCGATACAATGATATAAGTATACCTACGCATATTTAATGCAATGTAATTAAAATGTCTCGAGTTAAATTGTCATGTTTTCGTCAAAATTATATTCACATAAAGAAATTAAGCTGTTAAACCCCCGCACTTTCTTCTATGAGAGGGCGTTTAAAGTTCATGTATTGAACTAAATGCAATGATAATGTTCCTCGCGGGGCTAGAGAATGCCAACATAAGAAAAATAAGGCTCTTAATGATCAAATGTAGATAGAAATAAAAAAAATAATAAAGTTATATTCAACATCTAGGAATTATCTTAATACATGGGTAACGTGCCCGAAGGATTTAAAAATTCTGATAATTCATTTTTAGAGTTTTATTTCAACGTGACATGTTGAAGGGAACGAGCTGACAACACGAGATGAATTGAATCAATGATGTTTTATAGCCCTCCCATAAAATCTGTATTTGTTTGAAGACTGAATAGCTTCAGGAGATAAATTACAAGTCTGCTATACAGAATTCGTTTATCGCTTACTTGGAACTAAAGCTCCGTTCGAGCTTTTGCATTCACTTGGCGTCCGTCTTGAAATTCTGAGAAAAAAAATTTTCCTTGGAAACAACTTGGCCGGATGTTACCAATTTCAGTTACCTTGATGTTCCGTAGACCACATAGTTTATAAATTGTATCCGGGGGTTTGATCCATCAAACACGCTGTTGCTACAAAAAGAAATAGAGGGTCATCATCGGGATTTTTAGATCACCTGGCCCAAAGCAAGTAAACTTTTCTCATCACTTGACGCCCATCGTCGTCGTCCGTTAACTTTTATAAAAATCTTCTCTGAAACTACTTTGCCAAACTTAACCAAACTTAATCACATTCATTTTGGGTATCTAGTTTAAAAATGAGTCCAATGACCCTGCTGGCCAACCAACATGACCGTCATGGCTTATATTGGACATAAGGATAAAATACAAGTTTTGTTTATTATCTTGAAAACTTATAAATAGATGAAATTTGACAAGAGCAGAAATGTTCAGAATGTTGAGATCAACTTATTGTCCATTTACTTCAAAACTTCTCATAGGAGTTATTGCTCTGAAATCACGAATTTTGCCTTTTTTTTTTTTTTATTTTTGCTTAATATCTTAAAAGCAATTATAACAGATAGAGAGAAACTTCAAATAGCAAAAATTATCAGCAAGACAAGATTTACAAATAGGTCATCTTGGCCGAAATAGTCAGGGACTCCTTGTTGGAGTTATTGCTCTTTAATGACGATTTTTACAAGTTTTTGCCTATTATTTTGAAAACTATAATAAACAGAAAGACACTTTCAATAACAAAGAATGATTTTTAGAAAGTATATAACATTCAGTCTGCTCCACAAACTCTTATCATTAACTAAAATAATTAGGTGCTCTTTAGCACCTTAAAGGTCTAGTTTTTTTTTTTTTTTTTTTCTTAAAAGAAGGAATTGTTTTTACGATTGAATGAGTTACTACAAAAATCAACTTCTTTCAAAACCAATGAGAAATCATTAATTGATTTATTGATTGATTGATGGCTGGTTAACGTCCAAATAAGTTTAAATTGATTGGATTGTGGATGATTTAAGTCATAATAGAGATTTTTTTATTTCCCATATCAGATGCGTATAAAAATAAGGAGATGTGGTACAAAAAGTATATTTGCCAATGAGACAACTATCCACATGAGTCAAAATGATGTAGATATAAGCAACTATAGGTCACCGTTCGGTCTTCAACAATGAGCAAAATTCGTACCGTATATAGTAACATTGAAGACCTATTGGTGACCTTCTGTTGTTGTCTGTTCTGTGGTCGGGTTGTTGTCTCTTTGACACATTCCCCATTTCCATTCTCAATTTTATGAAAGACCCCGACATGAGAAAATGTGAAACAATTCGTGCAAGAAAACCAAGAGTCTAATTTATGACAAGACAAAACAATACACGTTAAAAAACAACCAGCGACAACCACTGAATTACATGTAGGTAGTATATATTTTTATCATTGACAAACACTTGTTCTTACAAAAATATATCTGTATAATGCAAGCTTTCATCTATATAAAAAAGGCTCGAAAGCATTTCTAATTACAGACATACAAATACATTACTAGTTCAAATTAACGTTTTCTTACAATTGATGCCTATCATCTGATGACATGCCCGTTGATAATTTATCACGTATCTTTATGAATGTTCTTATTCCTAAGTACTTCTAAGAAGCTTTTTTGTTTCCTATTTCGTATCATCGTGCGAAATGGCAAGTCCATATAAATATATATGCAGCTAGATTTCCCATCAGATTTGATTTATGGAATCTCTACAATGGTTTGATAGTCGACAATTTATTATGTATTAATGTTTGTCGGATGTAAATAACGTATGCACTTAAAATATTCATTTGAAAATGGCTTTCAAAAAGGCAGTGTGGAAATCTTTACAAAATGCAGGAGGAAACAAAGCAGTGTTTAATCTTCGTAAGTATATATTTATTAATTTTACAATTAGTGAATATTTACTTGCACAATCAATAAAAAAGAAGAACTCGCTTCTTCGTACATTATAACAATAAATGTGTTCAAGGTTGATAAAATGTTTGAATGCGAATTCAAGTATGCAATCTTAAATTTCATATCAGTTTTGATTATTTGCTTGAAAGTTGTAATTTTGATTTTAATTTTAAAATAAAGCAAAGCATAATAAGAGAATTATTTTGCCTGTGGGTTTTCTACTTGCATTGATGTCCCTGTTTTGTGTATGTATAATTTGTTTTGATGAAGACTGTTTTGTATAATATTTGCTAATCTGGTGATTTATATTTGGTATCAATCAAAATGGCCGTTGTCGTTTGCCCATCAAAATTTTTATTTATTGTCTATGAAGATATTCGCACGCTAAAAAGAAAAGAACTAGGGCCAATTTTCCCTGAAATTATTTATTTATTCATCCAGGACAATTTTCTAAAAGTTCTTTATTGTTAAAAGGGCAATAGCTGCTAAATTCATTACCACCAAATTGTCTCAAACCCTTTAGTTTGATTTATATCATATTAAAATATTTACCAAAATTACAAAAGTTCCATGATCAACAGTAATGAATCTGACTAAAGGATCAGCATTTCATGCTTACTTTAGGACTAAAGACATCATCTAATTAACCGTCGAGATCACCTCCAAGGTCATGATATCGACCGAAGAGACAAAGGTTCAAGGTCTGATGATATTATTTAATGAAATCAGAATCGTAATGATCTTTTTTATCATTACTTCCACCTCGAAAAATAACATTGTATGGAAATGCTGAACATCCAAAATATCAGTAGTACAAACATGTATGAACTAAGCGGTACCTTAATTGATGAACATCCTATTCACGCTCAACACTATTATTTGGTATTTGTTTATCATTGTTATCATTTAAAAAAGTAAACATGGCTGAAAAAGATTTTTATACGCCCGTCAAAATTTTGACCGGACCTATTAGGGAGTTACCATTTGATTTTTATGGGGGGCTAGGATGAAAAATTTTGTCCTGCTTTTTTTTTTTTAGTTGTAATCTCTGTCCTGTCTTTTTATTTTTTACTCTATTCGGTCCTGCCTTTTTTTTACTAGTTTATCCTCAATTTTTTTTTTACCAAGTTAGTCATCCTGCCTTTTTTTACTCAAAACTCCTGTCCTGCCTATTTTTTCAAATTTCATCCTAGCCCTCCCCAAAAAAAAAAAACTCAAATCAAATGGTAGCTCCCTTATGGTATACAAATGTCCTGCGTCCGTCTGTCCGTCGTAAACATGTCGCACCGTAACTTGAGAACAACTTATCCAAATTTCATGAAACTTAAAGTTGTTTCTTATGATGGGCAAACGATCTGTATACTTTTCGGTGAAAATCAGATTAAACCTTTTTTGAGTTACGGGACTTTGTAACTAAAACAGTGGTGTGTTTTGTTTTGTTTTTTTTTTTTTCACATGTCGCGCCGTATCTCAAAAACGATTTATGATTATTGCTTAAAACTTTACACACTTCTTAGTTATATTAATCTTAAGATCTGTATACTTTTTGGTGATGATTCAAAATTTTATTTCAGAGTTATTGAGTTTTTTGTAAAAAAAAGGGGGGGTTCACATGTCGCGCCGTATCTCAAAAACGATTTATGATTATTGCTTAAAACTTTACACACTTCTTAGTTATATTAATTTAAAGATCTGTATACTTTTTGGTGATGATTCAAAATTTTATTTTAGAGTTATAGAGTTTTTGTAAAAAAGGTTTTTTTCACATGTCGCGCCGTATCTCAGAAACTATTTATGATTATTGCACAAAACCTGACACACAAGACGACGGGCGTATCATGCGCTCGTGACGCAGCTGTTTATTTTTTAAATTTTTGTCTGTATAGAAAAATGTGTAAACGAAGCAATGAAAAATATTGACTGAACATCTCTGTGGCACTAATCTTTTATATATTGCTGAATTTTTGTCCATTATCATAAAATTAAGTTAAACTTAATAAGCAAACAATGGTACCAAACGGTCAATTTCTATTCATTTTTAGCTCACCTGGCCAAAAGGGCCATTATATGCTTTTGCTATCATTTGGCGTTCCTCGTCTCTCGTTGTTAGTTGACTTTAACAAAATAACTTCTCCTCTGAAACTACTTGACCAAATTGAAACAAAGTTGGCCAAAATCATCATCATGTTATCTAGTTTAGAAAAAAAGGTGTTCGATGATATAAGATAACCAACACAGCTGTCAAGTGTTCCGGATGGGGTTTTCCCCACACACCGCGTTGCGACGGGGAATAGACTATTTTCATATTACCGACTTTTGACTCCGGATTATATAATTTGTCGACTGGTTACCTTGGACATCATGGTACCAGTCAGGTAAGAGCAAGCTAAAGAAGTAAAACCAAGCTTTCAATCGGTACAATTTTGGGGAAAATTACCTGGTTAATATTTTTTTTCACTACAAAATCATCGGAAAACAGTAAACTTTCCCCTCAAATTACACCGATTATATGTTTGATTTTACTTATTTTGGTTGCTCTTACTTGACCGAGTACTATGATGTCCAAGGTAACCAGTCGACAAATTATATAATCCGGAGTCAAAAGTCGGTAATATGAAAATAGCCTGTTAGGTATGTCTTATATAAAAATAGTGTTTTACCTACAGGGAATCTAATAAAGGTAAATGTAAAATAATCGACTGACAGGGCAAAAATGTTAGAAATGTCAAGATCTATACAAATTATTTATTTTGACCAAAACCTTATATTAGTGTTGTTCCTTAAAGACAAATTTACTAATTGTATTGGTTTTTGCCTCATATCTTGAAAACTATAGTAGATAGAGAGAACATTTAAACAACAAAAATGATCAGCAAGACAGGATCTGTAAATAAGTCAAATAGCCAACATTCTCAGTTTGCTTCTTACATGAGTTATTGCTCCTAAATGACTATTTTTATCTATCTTTGTGTTTTGATAAACAACTATAATAGAAGGTAGAGAAAAACTGTAAAAAGCAAAAATGAACAGCAAGAATTATTATGTAAATAGCCGAAATTTCAGTAAGGTTCCTTATAGGAGTTATCGCCCCTTTTGATGATTTTTTAACTCATTTTTGAACGTTTTTGGCGAAAAATAGAGTAGATGCAGTCAGACAAGATTTATAAATACATGTTAATGTAAGTCAACATACTAGTCTAATTGTCAGTCGGCTTCTTATAAGATGTTTTACCTTTGAATGACAGTTTTAACCCGTTTTTTTTTTTTTTTTTTTGCGTTTTGATAAAAAACTATATTAGGTAAAGAGAAACTAAAATCGGAAACACAAGATGAAAAGTGATTTTAGAAAGGATTCATATTCTAGTTTATACTGTTGGAGAATGGCCTTGAAGATGCACATTGATCCAGATGAGAGATATAGGCTATTTAGCCTCATGGCTGTATTTACCCACAGCTCATCCGTTGCCCTATAGTTTTTTGTCGACAATTCTATTAAATAAAAAAAAAAAAACACTTCTAATGTGAATAACTTTTTTGAGTGATTTGTGCTTTATGATTATTATCAATATAAATGAGTACAACATTCAAGATTTTGTAAAATATTGAATTAAACTGAATTTACAGTAATTTTATGGCCTTGAAAAGTGGATCTGTTTTTTAAATTTTTAACGCACAAAGTACAAAGAATCGACGGTAAAATCAACAAATGTTTAAAATATATTTGATTTAACTTTAAGGTTCTATTTCATCCAAAATAATACATTTTTCTTGGTCTCACTAAAAATAGAGGCGATAGATACCAAGGGGACATTCAAGCTCGTAATAACTCTTTTTGTTGTTGCCTATTTTGATTTAAAAATATTGCATTGCAAGTGAAAAGAGAATGCCGGATTTACAGTTGTTGCAAATCTTTTCTTGTTTGTTATTGTAAATCTTTTCTTGTTTGTTATTGTATCTGTTTCGTTTAGTTATTTTAAAAGTGGACATTCGTAATCTACATCTTTGAAATGAGAAGGTTAGTGATAATATCTTTTTCTTTTAAAAAAGTCCGAATCATATATATCTTAAGCTTGAAATACATTGAAATATACCTGACTTTTTAAAGTTGAGTATAGATTGTTAATTAAAGACGTGTGAATACACCATAGTTGTTTGCCTCTGATTAATGTGTATATAGTATGCGGGATGGGTTTTTCTCTTTGTTAAAGGCCATGTGGTGACCTTTAGTTGCTATATGTAACTTCTTCGTCATTCGGTCACTGGTGATGAGTTTTCTCATTGTCAATCATACCACATCTTCTTATTTATATATAATTGCCGCTCAGCTTTTAGTACATCATTATTAATAGTATTTGGAAGTTCAGGTGAGGCAGACAAAACGTGGAATTTAGGGAGAGGGTGTAAACAAGTTTTACGTGTCCTTCGAGATCATATGTCGTAAAATGTAAACACATGATAGGAGACATACACAGCTTAGATACCAAATGAACATTTACTAACTTGAACAAAAAATTTGCACGAGCACCCCTCCCCTGGAAGAAAATAATATTAAAAATGACACAAAGCAAGAAACAAACAAAACAAACAAACACAAACAAGAAACTAATCAGAAAAAAAAACTCATACATAGGCGTCTAGAAGTGTTTAAATTTTATATTGAAAACTGCGATATTTGTTAGAGGCCATTTAATATTAACAGTATCTAGACCATCAGAAGAAAACCCATTTTAACTGAACTAGCAAGACAGTATATCACGCCTGTAGTCGTTTCTCTTGAAAAATGTAAGAAATTTTACGAGTTTAAGTATGCCAGTTTGTTACGTTTTAGTTCTGTTAACCGAAATTTCTATAGAAGTTGAAATGAACAGAATGATATTGTTAAAACCATTTTTTCTAATTCTTAGCCGATTTATCCTTTACCAGACCTGTTGATTATTTCTATTTCTCTAACTCTTACCCGATTTATCATTTTTCTGACCATTTAGATTATTTGTATTTAATGAACGTGTGGTTCCTTTAATCTCAGTTCTTCATTGGTCAAAATTCGATTATGACGTCAATTTTTCATGCTTTCCTCTGAATAAACTATTGTGACGCCATCAAAAAAGGCGACCATGCCTAATGACGTCACATAGAAAGAACACATCTTTTTGCTAAGACTGTCCGTATATCGTCTAAAAATCTTTAGAAAAACAGATTCCACCACCAAATCTCGTGCAATACGATTTTTATCCACTCTAGACATTTAATTTCAAATAAAATG
This sequence comes from Mytilus coruscus, assembly GCA_017311375.1. Lineage (NCBI taxonomy): Eukaryota > Metazoa > Mollusca > Bivalvia > Mytilida > Mytilidae > Mytilus > Mytilus coruscus. The sequence goes on from CM029600.1 coordinate 43,031,037, forward strand.
CTCGGCAAGCCCCGCGTTTTAAATTTGAAAATTTAACTGTCTCGAGTGGAGAAATATCGTATCACACTCGATGCAGTGATAGAATCTATATATATTTACAGACAAGATGCTGATAACGACTATATATTTTGTTCAAAATATTCAACTGCCTGAGGTCTCTGTAAATGTGTATAACCATGTTAAAGTAAATGTGTGTTAATGCAAGGTTACTTTCATTTACAAGAAGCCTTCATTAGAACATATTCTTGCAAGCCTTTCGAGTTTTGAGATGTATAAAAAAAAATTGGATGCGACAAAAGGGACGTCGTCATCTAATAAAGAAAAGTTTTGTTATGGCATAGCTGTATATTTTACAAAGTTTGTATTAGGTTTTTGATTTTGAATATAATTGCATAGAGCATCACATTTTAACTTGTAATTGTCGAATTGTGCATCTGGGGCAGTAAATTAACTACCGTAAATGTTATTATTAAAACTGATTTGATACTTCTGCTGGTTGACCGTTACATATAGTTTCCGTTATATCACATGCCAAATATATACTAGTAGCTAAGTTCTTCTGTATTGGCAGTAATATACGGATATTGTTTTTATTGAAATTTGCTGTTATAAATATTTGACAATCAGTTTAAATTAAGACCGAACCTCCCTTATACATAGTTCTAATTTCTTGTTCGGGTTTTGATTATATCTTTTGGTTCATTTCAGTTATATCAGCTCTTCAAATTTTTAATTAAGTTTCTTGATTTTCAAATATTTTGGCCTCGAATATCACTGAAGAGACATTAATTGCCGAAGTGTGCATCTTTTGTTAGTTTCATTTATTTTTTTTTTCATTTTACAACTACAATTATTACGTCTAATAAAAAAAATATGGACTATCTTTATTGGCTTTATAATGCTCCCGCCATAAAGAGGGGGACATCTAGTGATGCACAAGTCCGTCCGTGCGTTTGTCCGTCACAAATTTAGTTCTCGGATGATAATTTAAGTACTACTTGACCAACTCTTTTGAAATTTTAACACAAAGTCATGGAACATAAAACACAGGTAATAAGAGTTTCATATTGATGGTTTTGACATGTACTGTTCAAGAGTTTTGTCCCCTACTTACATTAAATGTGAGGTTTTCTGTGGCTTCCAGATGACAAGGATATCTTTTCAAACTAAAACACGCAGTTTTGTACCATAAGATATAACGACAATGAAAGTGCCATTTGATGAAAGATTTTTTAGATTTTAACACATTATTATGAAACATAGAATAAAGGTCGCAATTGATATGGATTTTGGTTCTGGCATTAATGTTAAGAAAAATGTCTGCTTGCATGGGTAATAGCTATCTTTAAACACTAGATCGTCTAATTCGAGATTAGCTAAAGTCCTTTGGGATAAGTATATACATGTATAGAACATGTTTTATAAACTCATCAGTTAGTACACCATAGATAAATCTATTAAAATGTCAAACAATCAGTTTTCCTTTTCTGAAAGTTTTGCATGAAAGAAGATTCATACCAGGAAAGAAAAGGAACAATAAGAGTGTAAAGTAAGTAACAGGTGATTTAATAATTTGACGCTGTACAATCTTACCATAAAGAACCAATAAATTGCAAGACAAGAAATTTACATCAAGATATCAAAGGAAATAGTCTAACTTATTTATATGATAATCTTCTTTTAACATTGAATATGCGAAAACAGAAGCCATGTTTTGAGACATAATGCACGTCCAGAAGGGGAGGACACAATATCTACACCATAGGTTACTATTTTAAATAGTCAATGTTCAGCACGACGTTATTCTTATTATCATACTAACTGTCATTTAAAGCCAAACACATATTATACACTTGAAGACAATAGCAAGTTTTATTGTCACCGGAAGCGAAGCGGAGGGAAGTAGTTGCTGTCGACGGTGACAATGAACTTGTCCGAATAACCAGAAAATAAGTGTTTTATCATACAGAAAGAAACAAGTATATATTTCGAGACAATGTATAGATATTATCTGTGTACTGTTACTCTTGCAACTGTTTCAAATGAAATATTATAGGTAACCCATCTTTTTTTAATTTGAAGCGCACGACGTAAAAATTCCGCTAAGCTACATTCTGTATTGACGTCATAATAATTTGACTGCGCAAATAGCACATGTGCAGTATAAACAGTCATTCGGAATTTTCAGGAGACGAGTCAATTCAAACGATTTTGAAAGAGTTTTTGAAACTATAGTCTTTTGCAGACAATTTTGTAATAATAATCAATTTATTCGTCCATATTTTTATAAAGAAAAAACATACTGAGGTATAACAAAAATATATAACACCACATCTGCTTTTCTTCACATTATTTTCTTTTGACTTTTTTTCATGCCAAGGACGACACTTTGGTGAAAATAATTCCTAAATAGAGCGCTTTGAGGATGCAGACAACAACTCACAGTGTTATATTATAAATAGTAGTGGCTATTACCGGCTGTCGTACTGGTAGTATTGACTATTACCGGCTGCCGTTCTGATTATCAGGAAATTATAAAACGCTTTTCCACAAATAAAATATTTTATCTATAATATGCCAAAATAAAAATAATTATCAAAGGAAATATTTACAGAGAGTATGATTATAATAATTTATAGGGGTCAAACTATGAACAAAAGTGTCACATTTATTGGATAATATACATATACGATGATCATGGTTTACGTGGGTGATAGAATGGAATAACTTTATTTCAATCTTTACATTTGGCCTTACAATAATCTTTTAAACGAACAAACGCTTTTCCATTGTATATCCTCTTCGGATATAAAAATAGCTTCAAAATAGAAAATCTTCATAAATATTCGCCTTAATTTCATAAATGAATGAAATAAAATATGTTTATGTGCTTCAATGACAACCGGAAAAACAACATTGAAGCTAGTTCCCACTGAAAATAGTCATAGACACGATATTTTTATTGCTAAAAGACAACACAGATGTTAAGTACAAAATAATCTTCAGATAATTGAAAATGTATCCGTGCGTCATTCCAGCAAGCTTTTGGTTTTTGTTCCCTCGTGACAAGACAAATCAGGCAAATTTTAATTGCCACCATAAAATAGATTAAGGTTGAAAATTGATTTGAACAATTCGTCTTGGAATTGCATTGATCAAAATTTTAATATCTCATTTTTTTTGTCTTCGACATTTGATGCTAAGAACATTAAAATACATAACGGCAAGAAATATCGTGGATTATTTCAGTTTTATTATTAATTTTATTTCAAATGCTCGCTCTGACGTTTTATTTTTTCTTCTATCTTACAAAACACCTTTTTTGAAAAAAACCTACGTACGAGAAAAGATTTATGCCATCTGAAGAAATAAAACTGTCCCTGTCAACTCCAAGCCATTAAAGATAGTTTGAAACTTAGATAGAACACGAAACTTGTTTTGAGCAAGACAAGATGACTGGCATACGTGGGATGCCCGTTTCGTTTGTATTTTATTTTAATTTAGATTCTGTTGCCTTTGATACAAGATAATACAGTGATGAACATCCGACGTGATTTTATGTCCTAAATGGTACAATGCAAAACAGATCGACAAAAAGTGATCGACGAAAATTGACAACAGCAGTTACTTAACCATCGCTCCGGACTTGTATATAATACATACAAACTTATATGCTCATTTTACAAGTTTAAAACAGAGGCGGATGTATATCGAGGGGTTATTCAAAACTCATAAGTCATAGAAAAACTGACGACGCTTTGGGGAGACGAAGTCCACAAAATATTACATAGTGTATTACTTAGAAAACTTATTATAATAAGCTTAATCAATACGAACCACATCAAAACCGAGGGTGATCTCGTGTGCTTCCGAAGGGTGAACAGTTTCTGCTCCACATGTTGCACCTGCCATGTTAAGAATTAAAGATATTCAATCCTGAAATTCAAAGAAACATGTTGATAAATCACGACTCGTTCAAAGGATGTCGTATGATAGATCAAAGCTGTAACAAATAAAGTTTAGATCATTTATAGCTACAACTAGTGAAGACAAATATTTATTGGAAATAATGTCCAAGGATTCTTTAAACATAATTCAAAAATTGAATGTTAATTGTATATATAAAACATATATTTAGAATAGCAAGAATTTCAAAATAGTTTGCCAGACTTATTTTCAATAGCTGGTGATGAAGAATGTATATTGCCCTCTAGATGTCCTTTGGTTATTTTTGTCATATGAACCACATCTCACTTAATTGAAATTGAAGAAAAAGTTATCTAGAAATATAGAAGCTGTTTGGCAACATTTTGTAAATGTTAAACCTTAGCAAAAAAAACTCATTAGGGGTTACACAATGTAATGGAAAAGTTTAAACTTGAATATTTGTAAGCAAATTTTAATTAAAGGGGCATAAGCTGTCAAATTTCTATATTCTGTCCTTATAAATGTTTGAAAAATAATCATATTTTATTTTTTTGTCTAATTCGTAGATAATGCCCATTTAAAGTCACCATGCATACAAATGTATATAAACAACACCGGTCAACACAAGATGTAAAAAAACCTCTTGCAATTACTAGTAACTGCATATAGATATATGTAACAGTAAACAACATAAAGATAATGACATGGTCAAATCTTTGTGGGCCAAGGGCAATTGAATAGTTCATAATCTTGAACTCTAGCCTGTAAGTTTCTATAAATTATCTCGAGTCCTTTTGTAAACATATTTAGCATTAGCTTAATCATAGCCAGTGGTATCGTGTAAAAGATTAAAGCCAAGACTTAAAAGGAATTTTCACTCGTTTCGTGCTTAGCTTCAATTAATCTCGGTGTAATATTATGATTTATGTTGAGATGAATAAAGCATTTCGCACAAAACAAACAGATTTAACCCTTATGCTTTTGTTCAAACTTGAAGAACAGATAATTAGACAAAAATGTTTTGAATACATTTTGCATCAAGATATAGAGTTACAAGAACATTAGTTAGACAAACTTGTACCGAATACCATAGATTGTCATCAAGACAAGAGGTATATGCAATATTCGTTTGCAAAGCTACTGTGGATTCATTATTATTCATGGGATACAAATTTTCGTGGATTTCCTGGGTATAGGTAAAAAATAAAATAACAAAAATACCGAACTCCAAGGGAAATGGCAAAATCAAAAGCTCAAACACATTTAAAAAGAATGGAAAACTACTGTCAGATTCCTGACTTGGTACAGGCATTTCCTTTGCGTAGAAAATTGTGGATAAAACTGGATTTATAGCTAGCTAAACCTCTCACTTGTATGGCAGTCGCATAGAATTCCATTATATTGACAACAATGTGTGAGCAATAAAAACAGACATAATAGGTAAAAACGTCAAAAATCGGGGTACATCAGTCAACATTGTAATATAATCTTAATCACTTTAAAAACAATTAACTGTTTCTACAACAACAACAACAAAAAAAAAAACAAAAAAAAACACAAAATGGCAAATAGACAATAACATATTAAACAAAAATGAAAGACAAGAACTCAAAATTGACCAGATTACAATACCACAATGGCGGGATGTACAAGTACCGATCCACGTCAAAGGTATATAATCAAAAATGGACAAACATAACCAAGAATTTAAATGTTGGTTATGTACAAATTATCTATTATATATTGTGTATGCTGTCTGCAGTCTGCACTTTGTCAAAACCACGAAATCGAGTATCATTGAAAATACATGTTTTCCTCAATCCACGAAAATTGGTATCCACGTAAATAAATGAACAGTATTGAACATAAATGTAACTACATGTATTTTGGTTTGACTTTCCGGCTTAAATATAGTGTAGCACGAATGTGATATGTTACATCTAATTCTATATAGTAATACGATTTGTGAGTAGGCATGAACAAGTTGTCCTGAACTATAATACATTGATGTATAATATATAATGCATGCACCTCAATTATCTATACATAAGTAGTTCTTGACATTTTTTTCGTAATGCTTACTAGCGTATTATGCAACTTTCCTCTCTCTATGTCTAACTATGTTTGCTTAAATATGTATAGGTTTGTACATAATGCTACTTCATATAACATCTGTACTGAGTTTTCAAGTACATAATTATGTATATGTATAGTGGTCGATACAAGAGTTTGTCAGAAAGGATTCAAGAGACAATTAAGTACATTATGAGTTTTATAGGGTTTGGGACTCGAAAATATTACGGTAATAATGCTTAAACACCCCCCAAAAAAATGCAATATTCGTGGTCCGTCCGAGTCGTTAATATATTACACATCCATTCGAAAGTCTGTAATTAATAAAGCATTGCGTTCGCATTATTACTGAAAAAAACACAAAATTGTATTTCTTAAACTGGGTTCTTTATTCTGTAACCTATGTTTCGGAACGTCCTTATATAAATTTTTTATATTCTGGGCTTACGATAAAGTTGTAAGGGCAGATAATAAGGCTCAAAATTAACGCGTTTTACCAGTCTATTTGTAAGGTAAATTGTTATTAAAAAATAATGTTATATCATATGAAAGTCATTGTTTTACACATTACACATGTGCAGACTGCGCCTTCGCAGGACTGAATTTTAATTCTGAACTGGTAACATCTGTGGCAACTGTATTGCACGTTACGCGACATTTTCCTCAGAGCGATGCGAAACTATGAACAAAATTGGAAATCTATGAGACAGGTTTCAAAGCAGATATTGTTTCGGGTTGTTCCAGTCAAGATTTCAATTTCCGAAGATAATGAGTTATTAAATGCCGTAAGCCATATAAGACAAAAATAATATTAATCATGAATTCTAGAAAGATTTTGATAGTTTATTTCAGAAATTTAAAGAGAAATCAGAAATTGCTTTGTATATATACTATTTTTTATTATCCTGCGATAATGGGAAATGAAATAATCAGCTGTAAATGTCATCCAAATAAGATTTGATTTGCATAATGTCGACTCCACACAGAAGAACTCCATAACAGTAGAAACAAATCTGCATACAAAGTTAATTTTCTGGCTCTGGCATATAATCGCGGATGTTTTGGGAGAGAACTCAATTAAGAAGATGTTCAGGTCAATCAGCCTTACATAAATATGAAGCATAAAGCAAATAGATATTGACTTCAAATCAATCCTTGCGGAAAGGAAAACAAAATAAAATTGTTTTCTTCAAATCTCAAACTGAGACGTCGGAACATGAAATTTTGTTTCTAAGACTGTTTCAATCAGCCTTAGTAGTTGGATTTAGCCGATCAAGGCTTGTCATATGCTGAATTAAACCGAAAGGAAAGTCATATTTCAAAACTGTGGTGTCGATGTTCTGATTAACATGTTCGATTGAATGGGATTTTGTGAAAATTTATTATTACACGTTTCTTGATGAGTTTCATCCATAACGAAAGCTTATAACTTGCGGTTTGAATCATGAGCAGAAAAGAGAACGAGAGACAAAATAAGGGCGAATACAAATACAATCTTTTGCACAGATCGTCAACAGTTCCTGCAAGTAAGTAAAATATAACAGCCAGATTTTTTTTTAATTTATTACTTCTAAGGTATCGTATTAAAATTAAATTACAGAATTTAAGCGTACGAGTCGACTGTTAATGATTGCGGACACTATTAAGAAATATTAAGCTCGTCTCACAATGACATTCTTGCAAGTTTAAATATTAAAAGGGTATATTTTTTATACATTATATAGAAATAATAATAATAAATATCTGTATATGCAGATGAAACGGACAATTGATTGAATTTATGTATATATCTATACATACATGTAGTTGTGACTTTGCAGTTGCTTATTATATATTGTGTTATAGTATGTATCAATGATAAAATATGCTGTGAAAATTAAGATCTGTGTGTATTGGAGCGAAAAATAGACACGTGTATGTAACCCCCCCCTCAAAAAAAAAGGAAGGCCAGAATAGAATATATTTTTTTTATTATTTTTGAAAATAACAACAAAATTTTAATATTTTCACGGTTGTAGATTTTTATATTTTATTTACATGAACTTTTGCATTTGATACATCATATAGTAAGGGGGAAGCGATAATCCTTTATTTAATAACTAACCCATCAGATCAGATTTGTTACTTTTGGAAATATATTAAAAGGGCACCAAAAACACATATTATTTTTCAATCTTAAGTATAATTACAGTACAGTGTTAATTGTTTTCTTGTTCTTGAATATTTCAGTATATACTAAAAGCTTCTATTTTTTACAATTGTTTCATTTTCTTTCCAATGCAAAGCTTCATCTTGAACATGCATGAAATATTTGTCACTGGACATGAAGACTCAACACTCTACCAATTATCATTGCAAAGCTGAAGTAAACATGATATATTAGATCAATCAAATGTTTCAAAATTAATTACTTGTTGAAGTTTTGGTTACATATACATGTATCATATACCGAGTGTTTGTCAACGAACGTGACTTCGTTCATTTACAATTATCACGTAAAGAAGTCCAGGCCCTTGGCGCTGGGTTGGAGAGTTGATGAATTTAATTATAAACCTAAATTTATTTCTGGTTTTTTTTCTGATGTTTTATTTGCACATTATAAAAATTGCAATTTTCCTACCACATATATATTTATTCAAAAGCAGCAGAAAGAGGTTTGCCTATTAAATTATTCTATTATACTTTTATTTGAAAAAAGCTTCCCGACGTAGAGAAAACGAGACAGATGATGTCCAAATCATAGAATTGAATGTACTGCAGCAAGCATTTGGCTAAGTAAAGAGTGATGTTGAAGTAGAACTTGAAATGAGGGAATTGAAAGGTTAAATTGATGCCCCGTATATCGATATAGTCATGATGTATTCCTTAATTGCATTAAGATAATTTATTGTTTTTGTTCCTTTCATACCTCATAACTCATGTTTTGCAAAGCTAGCAAAGGGTGAAAAATTAGGAAGTGTCATATGAAGTTATCAATCGTATTTTTTTTGTGAATGCTGGACCGATGGAGCACTCAGTGTTAAGTTTATTTATCATGAATGTTTTGTTACTTTATGATATGATGTCAAAGGTGAACTGCTGGACATTTCGTCGTGGGCCATAAAAAATAATTTCGCCATCTGGTTATTTGTGAAAAATTTACAGAAAATCGAAATCCTGATCATATGGGTACTTTATATAGTTACATGTATGTGCAAACACCTTCCATATTAATATAAAGGTTGTAGTTTGAAAACATTAGAAGCTAGCGCGAAAAAAACATGTACTCTGTGTGCATAATTTTGCATCAACAATTACAAAGTTTTATATCGTGTCATTTAAAGAAAATTATAATAAAGAAAATCAAAATCCTCATACTATCCATACCCTTAATTTACATGTATGTACATACAATCTGCATACTATTATATAGTTCTAACTTGACATAATTTTCACCATCTTGTATTTTTTGGAAAATTTCAAAAACGACAACCAAATAATAGCCTGTGATGTACACTATGTTGGACAGAAGGACGGGTGAACCCTCCAATTCTAGTCATTTGAGAATTAAAAGGTGCCTTGGTATCTTTTCTCAATCAAAGATAGAAAAAAAAATTGAGACATTTATTAACCCTCACCTTGAATGTAAAACAGTCTTCACATTACACATTTTTCTTTTTTTTTTCTTTTGCGTACATCTTCTGGACTTCATATTCCTATACATTTTACATTCTTTTCGTAGGGAATCTTTGAATATACCGTTTTTCATGTATTGTAATACTTTGCACACACATAAAAATCGCTTAAATCCACGTCTATTGGACTCTGGTGGACAGTTCCCTCATTGGCCATCATACCACATCTCCTTATTTTATAAATTTTATAAATACAGAAGAAAATCGGGGGAAAAAAATTAAGTGTGTACGTGATAGATGATAAATTTATATGTGAAAATCGATCTATAAAAAATTGCATGTTGAACAACTAAAAGCATTTATAGTACTATTGAATAATCATAAATATGACTAAATGTTCCTTTGTCAAACTTAAAATGCACAAATGATGCCGTATTAATATAAAACTAAAGATTAACAGATTTTTTTAACGTAACCATTCTTGTGAAAAATATATAAATACAGGTAAAATCAGGCTCGGCCATTTTCAAAATGGACCTCATTGAAAAAACTTATAGCATCATTTTATTTTTTAAACATAGGACCTAGTAAGACAAATTAATTTATTTCTAAAGAACCATTATAAAAATCATTTCACCATCAGGGTACTAACCTTATGCTTGAATTCCCTGGGGAGAACATTGTATTGGATTTGGTAATTACCAATAATTTTTGTAATAAGAATCGATTTGAAACAGATCATATTTCAAAGAAACTGTGGCAAATATTATTTTTTCCTTATTTTCACCAAGACTGACACGCAATTGTGTTGCGTAAAGTTGTTTTCTAGAACTTTTACACAAATCATGATGGTTGACGGTAAAACTGTTTTTATCAATTCTAAGAGATGATCGAAACTGCAAAATATACTTTTTAAAGAAAATTTATAGTTTCAAATCGTTCTAAAGCTAAGCAAAAAGTAATTTTATCCGCATTTTAAAACTGATTCAATTTTTCGTGTTAGAGTCTGAGACTGTTTGCATTCCGAATATTGTGCCATCAAATCTTAATTATTTTGAATCATTTATAAAACATGCTTAAAATCTGTCAAGGAGCAACCTTTATTGACCGATTGGTATACCGCTCTTTTGAAAGTAAAAGCCAATGCCATGTAAATATATACATATTTAATGGTTTACATTTATAAATTTTGACTTGGATGGAGAGTTGTCTCATTGGCACTCATCCACATCTTCTTATATCTACATAAATCTGATGCAGATTAATTTCTTTGTTCATTCGTATGAATGAAATAATTTATCATTTACTTAGAGACTCAGTCAACTGATTATTATTTATACATTGAGCTAATTCCACAAAAATGCAATAATTCGTTATATCAGAATCTACTGCATTCTGAGTAATACTTCCAAAACGTACCAATATGTAGAGATTTGTTAACAACGTCATTACCAATAGAAACTCAGCTATTGACGTGGTGTCAATTTAAATAAGAAGATGTGGTATTAGTGCCAATGAGACAACTCTCCATCTAAGTCACAATGTATAAAAAGTTAAAAATTATAGGTCAAAGTACGGCCTTCCACACGGAGCCTTGGTTCACACAGAACAGCAAGCTATAAAGGGTCCCAAAATGACTAGTGTAAAACAATTCAAACAGGAAAATCAACGGTCTAATCTATATAAAAAACGAGAAACACCTATGAACCACATAAAATTTGTATTTTTTAGGATACGATCAATTAATTTTTCCATAGTCCTTTAGATTCTGAAACGGCGAATTCCAGAAAAGTGCATCTGCATGTCAACACAACACATAGTGTTATGCTCATCCGTGCATGGGGAAATAATTTTACTGCACAATGCATATGATCCTTTAAAAGAACGCGTATATAAAAGATGTATAAAGCGGCTCGGAAAATAAACCTGAAAAAATATGCTAACGATTTCGTTCTTTTCTTTATATAAAAAATCAAATGGAAAGATTTGTGTGAGAACCAAGTGTCTCCTAAATATCCTACATCAAGCACTTCTTGACAAAAAAATTGGGACATTAAATACATAAATTTAAAACATTTCAGAGGATTTTAATCGAACAAACAAAACCATCGGTGATGAATTGTGGCTGCGGAAGTTGCAACCTATAATTCTAGCACAATAATTTCATGTATGAACAAGAAATTTACAAACAAATGTATCATTTTATTCTTGCACTTCTATTGGTGTGGACAGTATAGGGAATTTGAACATTCGAAGTGCTTTTTCATTTTTAAACTTCGTCTAGAACACAAGAGATGCATACTAGTGTATGAAGATTACACAATACAAGACAAAGGTGTAAAATAGATTTATTGTTGTGTTCTGAAGGTCAAGTATCAAATTTGTTATGCATATGTATAGTGAAAATCAAGTTAAGTTGTAAATGCCATCTTAAATAATACAATTTAATTAAAAAGCAAGTCAACATAATGCGTCAAAACGTTTTATTTTTCTTGCTGTCGTAAAATTAAATTGAGGAAATAAGTTTCCAATTTTCGCCACAAATTTTCAGCAGACAAAGATAAATCGTGTAATCAAACACCCATATGACACCACACGGCCATTAATTCAAAAGCGTTTTGGTGATGTAATGGTCATTTCGTCCTAATGCCATCTCTTGATTTATCTGAAAACCAATAGAATTTCCATCTTCATCGTAAACATATACATTTATCAATACCGTATTACCTTAATATAATTACAGTCTGTCTTAATGCTATATCGAGTCGCTGTGTTCTAGGAAGAACCAGGTCTTATGTCAAATTTGATTGATCTTGATTCTGTTCAGAAATATTGTGCTTGCTGTTCTAGATTTACGAGACATAATAATGCAGTTTTTTCCTGGACTTTTCGATCGATATTAATGCTAATAATTTTTGTTTGTGACGTTGTGCTTGATGTTGGTGTCTGTTTAAAGAAAATGCAATAGATGGCGGTTATTCTCATTCATTTACACAATAAATATTCATACATATCACTCCAAAAGATATAAACCAAAGATATAAATAAAGTGGATGATTTAATGCTTTGTATATTATTTTAAGAAATACTTTGTTCATTCTGATGCCTTTACTGTCTTCTTTAGGGTGTCCCGTATTTCAAGTTTTGTGTTAGTCTTTGCAATCAAAGTGCGGATGACTAAAATTTATATGATACCTCCTTCTTTTTCTCTTTTTTTTCTGGAAAATTCTCCTTTGCATCATTTTTTGTTCTTTTGTTCATCCATCCACTACAATCTCATCTTTAGATTTAACTAGCTTAATTCATTCAAGGATTATGCCAGACACTGCGCTAAATGCAAAAAAGAAGACGTCACGGTGGATACTCTTTCCGAATAGATTAGAGCTGTGAGGTCGTTGATACAAACTAGAGTTTAAATAAATGTACGGGTATATGACTCGTGATTAATCTATTTTCAAAAATCAAAATACTGCTGAGCACCTGTCCTACAAATGTACCTCCATGACAAATATGCTATTTTTCCCGCAGAAAAAGCCCCGAACGACACCGTTTTCGTGTAGAAATCACATCACATAAACTGCTTGATATCGGCATTATGTATTGACAATTTACTTGGAAACTCCACATATATTCCAAACGACACTTACTAAAGAGTAAACTCTGAACATTCCCAGGTCTGTTCTATAGTCTTTTTGAATTTTTAAATGAAAAGCTGGATCTTCGGTCACTGTACTTGGTACCGAATTAATATAAGTGTCCTTACAAACAACGTTATACCGCTGGGTCTCTTTTGTAACTATTACTAATTGCACGAGGAAAGATACTTTGATACATCTCGTAACTATTAACATAAATTTGATCAGCCAAGCCAGGCTTCCTAGTAACTGTGAAAATACATACTGTAGGGGAGAAGTGTATCAGATACATGTATGGATACTAAGACTACAAAGATCTGTTTGAGTACATATATCAAATTATATTTTTTCTTGCAACATTATAAAATCATTTGACTCGGCTTCTCTTCCTTTTACACTAGTATTCCCCATTCTAAACTCAAAGACAGATTGAAAGAATTAATTCCACAATGTTGCAGTTATGCTTTAGAAAGGACTAAATCATACTCTGTAAAAATTCATTCTGATTAAAAAAATCTCTGAGACTGACGTCATCAAGATGCTTGATTCGTTTCATAGTGAACATATGTGTTACATTGTGAGGACGTGTTTTTCACCAATTGGCATACCAATAGGAACACCGATGCAATTGTGCTCCTATTCTTGTCACCTCTTTTCTTTATAAATATTAGGCAGACTTTATTTAAAAGCCTCTCTGGAAGCTCGCATTATCTTTTACATTGTAACTTCATGTTGTTGCAAACTTGCGTATAAAGATGTGATTTTTTTTAAATGGACTCAAGATTACAACGTCGTCATCAATTGTGTTGAGTTAGATGATGGTGTTTGACAATATTGAGGACCATTCAAATACAAAAATAAAAACTGTATCAGCAAAAATTATCAGCAAGATAAGATCTACAAAAAGTCAGCATAACCGAAATTGTCTATTAATTCCCTATAGGACGTAATTCACTTGACAAATGATGTTACCCGTTTATCGTATTCCAAATCAAATAGACAAAAAAGTAACTGTATACTGCAAAAATCCTCAACAGAGAAGATCTTCAAATAATAAATGGAATAATGATTATTGTGACAGTATAAAGGGAAATTCACTCCTTAAAGAAAGAAGTTATTGTCCTTAAATGACACTCCCCACACTATGCAGGGTTTTTCAGCATTTGTCATGAAAACTATAAAAGATGAGGAGGAATAATTATAATACATTGTAATCAGCGAAATGATCAGCAAGATAAGATATTACCGTTAGTTATTGCCCTTAAATGTTAATTTTGACCATTATTCTTTTTAACGTTTTTTGGATCTTTCCTTACAAAACTGCAATACTGAAAAGGGCAAAAAGATCAGCTAGATACATGTAACATCAACAAATATGCAAGCATAAACAGTTATTATAATTAAGGTAAACGTAAATATCAAAAAGGCATATTTTTGCTAGGTGAGCGATTCAGGCTTTTGTTGTTAATTATTCAAACATCGCACATTAAAGGAAACAATTAGAATTAAGATCGTTTACATTTGGTAGTGATTTGTATATGATATTATTAACCAGAAAGTAAATTTAAAAAAATCATCTTTCCATCTGTATATGCATTGACATTTAGTAACAGATTGTCATGATGGTATATTAGTGCAATACTAACATTTATTCTCAGTGAATATATTAATATATCATTTTTTTCATTTTTCAAAAATGGTAAACAATATCCCTTTGAGTCATACAATATGCATGAACTGAAAGGTTTATTTTTATTGATCAATACTATACATGTACTATTTGTAAAATTTGCTAATTTGTTATCGAGAAAACTACTGACTGGTGGGTAATTACTGTATAATCAGCGCCAGTCGTGTAGTATTCATGTTCATGTGCAACATTTAATTGTTTCGTGGATTAGCACCTTGCTTTTTAGAATATAGATCAACATCAATTAATCCGTTTATTTCGGATTAGAACTTTCTGTAATTGAAAAAAATGATATCTATTTTAGGGAGAACGTCACGTGTCTCTTGAATACATTTCTTAAAATTCGTTCAAAAACTTTCGAGGGCCAATACATTTAACGTTTGCCAGCAACAATACTGAGTGGGCATGTATAACAGAACAGCTAAACCTCTCATAAATTAAATTTTTTAGGGAATTAAACTGAAAATTAATCAGGATTTATCCTTTAAACAATATCAATACCAAAACTCTCGAAAGTGATATTTCATCGTACATGAGCTTCACAGATACGAGTTTATAAAAAAATTACTAATATCACTGGTGTCATGTTGTACCAGGGGATATTATTCCTAATGATCCATATAATAAGTTGTCAGTAACATGAACGTATTGCTATTTAAGTTGTCAATTTTGATGTTTGCAATTATCAGGAGAAATAGTCTTAAATGTCACCTAAATTGATATTATAAGAGATATTCGGCGACACAGACACCAGACTATGGAAACAGATCGCACAGTAAATTGATTTTATTTAATAAACAGTCTACTTTTACATTTTCAATTAAGTTTGGGTCATACTTTTCTAAGCATATGAAAGAGTTATGTTTCATTGTAGTTACTCCTGTCAATGTAATATTAAGCTTTTACC
Organism: Mytilus coruscus; assembly: GCA_017311375.1. Classification (NCBI taxonomy): domain Eukaryota; kingdom Metazoa; phylum Mollusca; class Bivalvia; order Mytilida; family Mytilidae; genus Mytilus; species Mytilus coruscus. Next base: position 43,046,883 of record CM029600.1, read on the forward strand.
ACCAACAAAAGAACAAAAGGTATACATAAGGATCATGTTTATCCTCTTACAAGCTATATACCCAAGGGGCGTTCACTATAACCGTCATAAACAAATAGGGCCTCCATGGCCTAATGGTATAAGTTGATCTCCTTCTGTATCACTATACTGTGAACACTGAGATTGTGAGTTCGAACCGTACACGTGGAAATTTCCTTCGACTCCAATCTTAATTGACTAGGATTGTCAGTTTTCCTGCCGAAGGTCGGTGGTTCTCTCCGGTCACTCAGGCTTCCTCCGCCAATAAAACTGACCGCCACGATATAACCCTGAGTGCTGAAAGTGGCGTTAAACCTCAACAATCGATCGATTAATCAATCATCAACAAATACATTATAATACATGTTGTCTTGTTAGTTTATTATTTCTACGTAATGTAATATGTTCATGCACGTCGTACTTTTAACCAGATCGTTCACATTAACTATGTATTTCAATTTCATTTTTTTTTTTCGGTAATAGTAGAATTTGCTATTACAGCTGTTTTAATCTAATAGTCTCTGTGATAAAATTCTAAATTATGTACAAAAAATGTAATTGAATTTGGCATTATATTCAATCAGATTCTTTCTGATGATTTAGAGTTATTTCGCTTGACATGCAATTAAAATCAATCATTTGTCAGGCATATTATGAAATCGACAGAACAGATGATTTAGTATTAAAGGTTCTATAGAAAAACAGATGCAATGGAAAAAAACTACGATAACTCGTTAGCCCTCTCCAAAAGACTGAATTCAAAAATCTCATATTATTTTTATGATATCAAATAATTTCTTCAGATGTCTAGTTTCTTTCGTCAGTTAGCATATTTTAAGTTTTGTCTTCCAGGTCTATAAACTAATTCACAGTATTTCCGACGCGGGGCAATTTAGAGCTTGTTGTACAAATGTAATCTATTGACGCCTGTTTGATATTGAAGACAGTGGGTTGACTTCTATACGTCTTTTACGTTTTGTGTCAATTTGTTGCTGCATCATTGGCGTCTATCTATGTGACATGAACATGAAATTGTGTATTTAGGAATTACGAGTAACATTAGAAATGACAGTTCTGCACTAAAATGTCAAAATATTGTATTTGAATCAAATTGAATAGCAAATTTGTCTAATAAACACATTTACCCTTATAATGGGGATTATAAAGAAAGTAATTAGTTTGTCAATTTAAGAAATATTCGTCCTTTAATTAATCAGTTTTAAGTAACTGTCGAATAAACCTCCTGACCATAATTTCAATACCATTGCAAAATGGATGATTTCCACCAAGTCCAATAAGTATATGGGACTGTTAAAAGTTCCCTCCATATTTCAAAATGGAAAGTAAGAATGTCAGAATTAGAAATATATTTTTCGGACTTTTTTTGACTATGATACTACTGCTTTAAAATGTGTGTCTTTTGGTTGATTGATTGATTGATTGATTGATTGTTTGTTTTATTAATACCCAATGTCAAGTATTTGGATATCGGGGTCCTATTTTGTCAATAGTTAAAAAAAAATCAGAAAGATAGGATTAAGAGAAAAATTAACCATTTTTGATAGCTCCATATACATGTACCTCAAAAGTTAATCAACTACAGAGACAAAAACTACTTAAAGTCAAACATGACTTATATCCCTGACCTAGTACCGGCATTTTACAGAGAAAGTGATGCCATAGAACACATAGTATGGTGTTATACTATCCATTCATACTGTAAAGAAGCCGACTTAAATGTTAATTACTCTATATATAGTAAGAAATCTAAGATTTTGAAAGACGCAATAATTCATTCCAAGTCCTAAAAGGGTACCAGTCTGCGTTATGTAAAGGAAAGCAGTAGCATGCAACTTCAAAACTAAGGTACATTACTTTAGATTTCTATACAATCATCAAACATTTAGGTATGCAGCGCTAACGACTGCTGTTGAAACAATTTTGAAACAACCAAGCAAGAAAACACTGCATCGAAGGACAACTTGAGCCAAAATCAATTCATGTTTGGCCCTAATATTTTATTAAGTATGTATTTACTTTCAGGTATCACAGATCAATTTATTCGTTCATAGTGTGTTAATTTACGTTTTTGATTGAGTTAAGCCTTCAAATTGATATTTTATCGTTTGTTTTCTATGTTGTGATGTTATACTATTGTTTCAGAAAAAGGGAGAAGGTTTGGTACCATTAAAACGTTTAATCCCGCTGCAAATGTTTGCACCTGTCCTTAGTCAGGAATCTGATGTACAGAAGTTGTCGTTTGTTTATGTAATTTATACGTGTTTCTCGTTTCTCGTTTTTTATATAGACTAGACCGTTGGTTTTCCCGTTTGAATGGTTTTACACTAGTAATTTTGGGGCCCTTTATAGCTTGTTGTTTGGTGTGAGCCAAGGCTCCGTGTTGAAGGCCGTACATTGACCTATAATGGTTTACTTTTATAAATTGTTATTTGGATGGAGAGTTGTCTCATTGGCACTCACACCACATCTTCCTATATCTATTTGCATTATATAGTCAATGCGGAATGTCCATTTTTTTCAAAATTGTATTTAATAGGTTCTTAAAATTTTACCAAAAACATTTCAATAATTGCAAACACTTTTTCATATCGATTTTCTGATAATGGTTTTTATTGTACTAAAGTAATAATTATATTTCTCGCAGGTATTGCCCGAGGGAAATATCATTTATTTCTAGGTTTACAACTCTTCATAGCTGAAATATTTTGATGTTTATGTAACGAACAGATAATTCTTCTTTATTAAATTGAAATGGAAATTAAACTCATAACAGTATTGTGTTTTAATTAGTCCCCGAGGGTATCATTAGCTTAGTAGTCAGTACTTCGGTACTAACATGACTTATAACAAACATTTTTAAATTGTCAGTTTATAAATTTAGAAAATTATTAAGAAACGAAGGTTTCAGCTCCCTCAGGCAAAGTTGACAATAGATGGATTTAGCTCTGATGTAAAAATAAGGAGATGAGGTATGATTGCCAATGAGACAACTATCCACCAAAGTTCAAATAAAGTGGATGTAAGCACATATAGGCAACGGACGACCTTCAATAATGAAAAAAAAAAAAACACACATACCGTAAAGTCCGCTATAAAAGGCCCCGACATGAAAAATATGAAACAATTCAATTGAGAAAACTAACGGCATAATTTATAACAAAGCAATTTACAAACATGCAAATATAACTGACTTGAAGTAACGACAACCGCTGAACTACATTCTCCTGACTTTGGACAGGCACATAAAGAATGTGGCGAATATGTAGGTCCTTTATTGGTCATATAGCTCTTCACTCCTTTCTTTTTTCATACATTCTTGGCTTACAAATATTCAGCTTTGAGCATTCCTGGTGAAAGTAAATCCAGCAAAGCGTTTCGGATGCATTAAATTTATCAAGTGTTGTTTTGTGAGGGGATCGTGACGTAAGGATGTGAATGAGTGGTTTACAATTTATCTAGTCTCAAGTAGCATACATTGTAAAGAGATAGAGCCAATTTATCTAGGATTGGTTTGACTCACTGAGTCAAAATCGGAATATTTTTAAAACAACAAATGTGAATATTACAGAAGGTACTGAAGGTACATTACTTTAGATTTCTATACAATCATCAAACATTTAGGTATGCAGCGCTAACGACTGCTGTTGAAACAATTTTGAAACAACCAAGCAAGAAAACACTGCATCGAAGGACAACTTGAGCCAAAATCAATTCATGTTTGTCCCTAATATTTTATTAAGTATGTATTTACTTTCAGGTATCACAGATCGAATTTATTCGTTCATAGTGTGTTAATTTACGTTTTTGATTGAGTTAAGCCTTCAAATTGATATTTTATCGTTTGTTTTCTATGTTGTGATGTTATACTATTGTTTCAGAAACAGGGAGAAGGTTTGGTACCATTAAAACGTTTAATCCCGCTGCAAATGTTTGCACCTGAATTGTCAGTTTATAAATGTAGAAAATTATTAAGAAACGAAGGTTTCAGCTCCCTCAGGCAAAGTTGACAATAGATGGATTTAGCTCTGATGTAAAAATAAGGAGATGAGGTATGATTGCCAATGAGACAACTATCCACCAAAGTTCAAATAAAGCGGATGTAAGCACATATAGGCAACGGACGACCTTCAATAATGAAAAAAAAAAAAAAAAAACACATACCGTAAAGTCCGCTATAAAAGGCTCCGACATGAAAAATATGAAACAATTCAATTGAGAAAACTAACGGCATAATTTATAACAAAGCAATTTACAAACTGCAAATATAACTGACTTGAAGTAACGACAACCGCTGAACTGCATTCTCCTGACTTTGGACAGTCACATAAAGAATGTGGCGAATGTGTAGGTCCTTTATTGGTCATATACATGTAGCTCTTCACTCCTTTCTTTTTCATACATTCTTGGCTTACAAATATTCAGCTTTGAGCATTCCTGGTGAAAGTAAATCCAGCAAAGCGTTTCGGATGCATTAAATTTATCAAGTGTTGTTTTGTGAGGGGATCGTGACGTAAGGATGTGAATGAGTGGTTTAAGTTTGCAATAATTTCGGCCTCCTAACTATAGTGTAAATTTGCAGTTGTTTCATGTAGTTGATATACAAATTATAACAAACCTTAGGACAAGATAGATGAATTAATAGTTGGGTGTTTAACGTTCAGTGGCAACTATTATATGCATTATTAGGGGAAGAATATTATGACATAAATATGAACAAAGACGTACATGTGCAGATTTTCGACTTTTACTTTAAACGACAGTGTCCCCGCACGTCAAAACCGAATTCAGACTTTCATACATTTCTGAAACATACCTTTCATTATTAAACCAATGTAAAGCGTTCCGATTTCACTCCACATTTCTGAATTTATCCTTATTTTAAAATCAAGAAGTTAGAATTTTCAAATGTTCAGGCAAAACAAATAATACCGTTTTGAACTATTACGCCAAAACGATCCTTAGGGAAGGATACACACAAGACCTAATAGTTCACCTATTATTATGTTGACACAATTCGAAAGTCAAACATAACATACTACATGATTGTATATTTGATTGATGAATTCTGTATTCTGTATTATTCCCCACAATGAAAGCGCGGATGAAAGGAATTGGAATGATTTAAAAACCAAAGTTATAAATGTACACGAATAGGCAAAAGTGTACTCCATGTCATTGGTGATTTAGTTATATAACTTTAATTTGACTATTATCGTTTTTAGTTTGCAAATAATAAACAGCAATTTGCAGCAAGCAAATAATATTCAACCTTATTCATAATAGGACTTGCATTTTCAGGAAGAGAACATGTTTTGCAATACACACTGACAGTGTGCGTATTACTAGACCAAATTGCTGAACGGGATGTTTTATCTTGATAGATGCATACGAAACTTCAATGAATTATTTGTATTCATCAAAATAACTATTACCGTAACATGTATATCCGATAAAAATGAAAATTGGGGTATTTTGTACGTAAGGTGTCTTTTTAAATAGATCTCTTCCTTTGTCACTTATCTCCAATCTCCTTTGCCACTTCAGCATGACACTTTTGTGTGCACCTTGTTTAACGTCCTGAAGCGCGATAATGTTGTTATTTGGTGACAATTTTGTTGCTTCTTCAGCTGCTTGCTTTGCCAATAAATCTGCTTCATCATTTCCTTGTATATTCGCATGTCCTGGAGCCCATAGGATGCAAATATCCAACCCTTTAGATCTGAGGTCCTGTATTCCTTAATGTCTCGAATCACATCAATGTATGATTTTGGTGCCCAATTTAGTGTCAGGACCCCACTGCACTTTGACTGTCAGAAAAGATCTTCAATGTTGTAATGGTATTATACAGTCTCTCCAGTATACAGAATTCCAATACAATTAAAATTGCTACTAGCTCTAATGTGTAGTCTTATAGCTGGTCTCGAGTCCTCTGTGTATATAATTGCACCAGCTCCACATGATCCTGGGTTTCCCATGCATGACACATTAGTGAATGCATTTGCTTGGACATTTGCCTTGTTTCTTATTAGCTCAGTAATGACTTCTTTACATAATAGTTGTTTATGTTCTGGTGTTCGTGATTTTGAACTTCCAAGTCTGTTCCAATATGAAGGTGTTATCTTTGTCATTGAGGTTTCTCCTAATCTGTATGTAAATTCAGGCTTGATTAATTTGATGTTTATGTCAGTTTCTTTTTCCATCTCAACTGATTGGCTTAGTGTTTTGCCGATTGGTGTTATATAGATATAAAAATACCCCCATGGTAAAAATATTTCGTCATTTTTTTAATAATTATAGAGGGTTAACAAATTTCTAAAGTAAATTATTTTTCGGAAATAATCCCTTTAAATAGACATACCTTAAATACGGTGTGCCGGATTTGCAATCATGAACACGATAAAAAAAGCATATTAATCCGAGAAAGTGTTAAATGTTTATTTTAAATGAAATAAAGAATTTTTATGATAATACCATAAATTTAACTATTTTATTAGAAAATAAACAACTGTAAACACAATTCCAAGTAAAGAAAAAGTTCCTATATTAAAATCGTTCTTAAGGAATTATACTTTATATATTTGCCTGATCTTATATTAATTTTGTTTATTTACAAAATGCCTTCAAATACATCTGATGTTTATTTTTTTTTAATTTGCCACAAACGTTTTTAGCTTAATTTAAATGAAAATAAAGAAAAGAGAATAAAAAAAATATTGTTGAAGAGAAAATACATATCCGTGTTAAATTCGCCTCAGACTGTTATTTCAGTTTTGACATCCAACTTCTTAATCCGCAATCAACATTTACCTGACAACCTTGTATTTTGTATATAGTTGATGGAATACCCTCATGTACATGTGACCATCAGGAACTGAGACAAATATGATATCTGTTATGGTATTTATCAAACAAGTATAAAACAAAACTCAATACTCTATAAATGTGTCTGCGTATATATACATCCCAAATTGTTAAAATGCAGTAGTATGTAAGAATGTGTGTAAAATATTTTTATAAAATCATCTTCGTATATTACCATCTTATATTAGTACCGTTGTGCAAATCTTTAGACTTATATGTTTTTTTTTTCATTATCTGTACAGTATCGTCTATTTTGTAATAGTTATCCAATGAGGACGTGGTGTGTCAGTGTAAGATCACCCCGATGGCCGGTGGGTGATCTTACACTGACACACCAAGTCCGAGTGGGATAACTATTTTACATCCCAGCTCTTCTAGATTATATGAAAAAAAACATTTACGCTTCATAACATCTAGTTCAGAATGCCATACAATAATTATGATACCCTTTATGAGCCCCGGATAAAATATTAAAAATGTTAAATAAACAGCTAATATGTATCCAGTCGTCCTGGCCTTGCGGTCATAAAAATTTTGTGTTTCGAGCACAAATTTTGTACTCCGAGCACTGAGTAAAGTTTTATGACCGAGAGTCCCGGTGTAGGGGTATGAATCGTTGGTTTATATGCTTAAAGTCCCCACATAGACACTGGAAATTTAGCGGATGTTTTCTACATAAATTTTGAAATCTAGTCTATTCCGCCTAAAATATTTTATAAGTTAAATAAGTTTTATTGTGTTCGACATATCCACCAAAATGTTGCGGAACAAAAGAAAGCATGCAGAACAAAGAAACCCGAGGTAGGGTGATCTGGTAGGGGTGATCCGACTCAGATCACTCCTGCTAGAACAAAGAAATTGGGATGTAAAGATGTTTATAACATCATAATATACATGTAGATGAGAAAATTATTACTCTCAGAATATCTCGCAATTTAAAAAAATGTTTTCTAATCAGTACGTAGTGGTTAAGAATGATTGAAAGTTGAACGCACTTTACACGATGAAGAATGAATGAACGTTGGGCGCACGTTGAATGGGAAACACACAAAATGATGAACGATGAATGAGCGGAACACGCACGCAGAGCGGACGATGAATGATGAATGCACGGAAAATAGGTCAGTTTGAATTTAAGAAGGATGTACCAGAGGCAGTTTTGAGCTGTCATTAGGTATTTATGATTTGGTCATTTGTTCTCAAAGAAGACAAAATGTTGTTTAAACCTCAAAGTACACGTATGAAGCTGTGATTTTGTCCTTCCAGTCGAACGAAAAAGTGTACATCTAGATTTTCATTTTTTTGTACTTTAAATAAAAGTATGTCGTTGGAGTTTATATTCGTAGTTTGTAGGATTTACCAATTTACTCAGTTGTGATTCTTTCTGTAGCATAGATCTAAATAAATAAAAGTATGTCTTTTGTTGGTTTTTGTCGTTAGGTTACTATCTCTAAGATGCATACACATTTTTATCATGATACCGATTATAATGCACATGATTCACTTTTCTGAGTTTTTCTATTATAATTGACTATCGAGACTATGAATTTGAAAAGCCAAATACAGAAAAAAAATATTAAAACATGATCACCCCCTAGAAAAGCCTTGAACAGGTCACTTAAAAATGTTCTACTGTGAATTTAAATGAGACAGTTGAAACCTAAGTTTAAGTAAAATATCATAATTTAGTAACTAGAAATTTTAGAATAAAACGGAACCAATAATTATATCATATTTGACTTCCATGATTATACCAATTTAATTCCTTACTAGCAATTTGTTGAATAAAAAAAAATATAAAACATCAATGTGAACACATTATAACTCATCTAGATCCTGCTGTTCGATTCTTTAGATACACTGCACTTCACCTGATTAATGACGAGTTCCGATTGTTTAAATGAACCACAGACATTCATTACCATAACGAGGCTACTAGTATTTTCTAGGACAACGGACTGATTAACGTTATCTAAATAAATTGAAAATTAAGTGACTGTGTTATTTCAATATAATTGCTAAGTAGAAAGATTAAGCTGTTTTTTACATAGCAAACTTTCGAAAATAAAAGTCTGCAACCAGGCATTTGTATAACCTCTTATAAAAACTGTGTATAACATGAGTGTTGTCTCGTGTAACTTTTACAACACTATAACATTATATATGTCTTTTCCAGCATTTAACCTTTTAAGGTAATATGTATATGCTTGTTAAAGAGAAACTAAAGATCCAAGGAGCTTGTATCGCTGACATACCATCTTCAAGTATACATGTATCCGATGAACCTCAAAAGAGACTGTTTATAGTCAATCATTCAAAAGCATCGCAATTCTAAAAGAGCAAAAACTATTTTGGAATCCACTTCAGACAAAAATGGAAGGGCCATAGTAACTACATTTACGCAATAAATCATTAAATATCGGGACTTTTAATTTTATACGAGAAAATAACATACTTGTATTTTAGTCATAATTTTGTTTGGAAAATAATTACGGTGTAATATCTTTTGGAACTGAGAACTTGCTATAGACATTAACTGTCGTTTGTATGAAATGATGTAGGAGAAGGTCGGTTGGAACAAGCTATTTCTGTCATATTTGTATTCGTAAATTGTTTTGTTATAAATTAGGCCGTTAGTTTTGTAATTGTTTCATATTTTGTTGGTCGGGGCTTTTTATAGCCGACTATACGGTATGGGTTTTTCTCACTGTTGAAGGCCGTACGGTTGCCTATTATTGCTTATATCCACTTCATCTGAAGTTTGGTGGCTAGTTGTCTCAATGGCAATTATACCACATCTCCTTATTTTTATAACAATCTTTAATTTAGTCGACATAACTATACTCGGCGATAAATATTCAGCTTTATTTTCACAAAAATTTTTACGAAGATAGCCATAGCATTTGATTTGCAAGACTTTCTACGTAGTTTTTACAGAAACTATGATCAGGTCGGTTAGTCAGAAGCACCACAAGCTACATCATCCAAGTTTGGTACCAATTGAATAAGTTGAAACGGACATTTTGTCATAAGTTTATGACGGTCATACCGTAATTGACACATGCAAAGAGATAAGAAAAGGCAACACGAACCCTGTCAACTCAAAACGGTAAATCGAATATCAGGTGCTTATTTGAATTTTAGAGGTTGTTGAGTATATATCAAACAGGAACACATTCCCATAATTTGTTTAATAATATAAGATATCTATTCTGAAAAAAACTTGTGTTTTTACGTCTAGCTATGCCTACAGTAATTTTTTACTCCGGGGGGTCCCCTTATTCATAATAACAGTACTCAGACAAATCGGAAATTCCATATTGACTTCCAGACACAAGATAAGTGTCTGTTAATCTTGATTGGTCAATTTAAGTCATGAGTTATTGGTTAAAATCAATTTAATAGAGTATTTAACTTAAACGAGTGGGTTGATATCGAGATATTTGTAGTAAAAGCATGTTATTAAGATCACAGTTCATCTCGTACTTTTTGTCAATCCCTCATTCATTAATAAATCACTTGGGTTTTTTTTGCAACTAATTTCAGCAAATTTTTTAATTTTTATTATACTTTTTTTAGTTTGAAAAAGGGAGATCTATTATAGAGAGTTTTAATACATATTTTTTGTTTCTATTCTTAAGACTACTCCATGATATTCATTATTGATTGCATACTTTTATTTTCTTGTTTTGAAAAAAAAAAGGATAGGATTTACCAACTAGTTTGTTTACATTTGGCAATCATCTTAATTTACTAATCAGTGTATGCAATAAATGTCGTCTTTAAAATAAGTCAGTAAACGAAAAAAAAAAAAAAACTACAATGAACCATGTTGCAAAATACAACATTCAAATAAATACGGGAAGCCATGACCAATTTTCAGTTTGTTTATATGAAGCCGATAAAGAAACACAACATGTTCGATTATCGGTGACATTTGGAGATTTTATTCTAGCTGAATAATGTATGTACACGTATTAGATACACATTGAGGGCGTGATATTGAAAACATGATAAATACAGGGTATCCAATTTCATTTAACGACATATTGGTGTAAATGTATTTATCTATTATGATGACAACGTTCTTCTTTAACAATAGGAAAATACTCATTTACTTTTGTTGTGTTTATTCTTCCAACTGCACATTCTGAACATGTTTAATTCGCAGAGTTGGTGTGACAACAAACTCAATCATTTACTTTTGTCTACATTTATACCACCGCTCTTAAAATCATATATACATATACATGTAAGTTGGTCTTACATCTGCGTCATTGTTACATACATATCTGTTAACCTTAGCAATGTTGTAAATAAATACATTTTGTTCTGTTTCCAAGTCATGTCGGTGGATATTCATCTTTAATATTTGAAAGACCTTATAGAGTTCAATCATACTTTCTGTTAATCAACCGAGCATTTACACAAGAGACTCGTAGGATTTGAAATATTTCTTATAATCATATTTTTATTTTCTACTACTTAACATGTTATTATGATACAATTAGATGAATCTGCATTTCAAATCAATTGTTTTGCTAAATACTTTGGGAATTTACAACACAAATATTAAACGATTGCTTAATGAATTTACAAAAATGAATCATACGTCTTCCAACTGTCACGTTAATGAAAAGTTACAGGACCTAAAAGAAACTGTCAATTCATTAACCAGAATATGTACATATTGTCAAAAGCAATTAAAAAGTTCCTGGAAATGACTTTATTGGTATTGATCACCGATGTTAGCTCGACATAAGGTTAAACAGACATGTGTTCTTTATCATCGGACATTAATATCACTGTACATGCGCATACCACTTTATCTAACACACATATCTTTTATATAAAACACATACCTTTATATAAATCACATACCATTTTATAACTCACATACCATTTTATATAAAACACATACCATTTTATATAAAACACATACCACTTTATAACACACATACCATTTTATACAAAAACATACCATTTTATATAAAACACATACATGTACCATTTTAAATAACGCACATACCATTTATATAACATTCATACCATTTAATATACAACACATACCATCTAATATAAAACACATACCATTTTATATAATACGCATACCATTTTATATATAACACACATACCATTTTATATATAACACACATACCATTTTATATTACATGAATGAATGAATAAATAATTGATTAACGTGCAACCTGAATTGACATAATATAATACAAATGTTATGCTCATTTATATTTTCAGCCAGCCTTATAGGCTTACGATGCACTGTCATTTTAAAACATAATTATACATGAGCTACATTTGATTTGATATGAAAATGAAGTTTTACAGTTTTACGTCGTTTAGTTTTGGTAAAGTAAAAGTGTTTATATAACATCTTGTCTTATCTTTAAACAGTCAATGACAAAGTTTGCCACCGTTTTCGAGTTGCTCGTTAACAGTTCTTTTAGTGCTTCTTCTGGGGAGTCAAAGTTAACAGAAGTTAGTTCTCGCCTAAGTTCTTTTCTTCTAGCGGAGTAACGGTCACATAAAAGCAAAAAGTGGTTTTCATCTTCGATCAAGTTCGAATTGCACACTTTGCAGATTCTCTGTTCGGCTGGAATATTTCGATATCGACCTCGTTCGATTTCTAAAGGTAGTGTACCGCATCGAATTCTAGCTGTAACTGATCGCTGTTTTCTGGACAAAAACTTTTTAACATACGGTTCAGTACAAAATTCGGTCTTAAGTAACTTATATGTTCTTAGTTTTGGCATATTCTGAACATTAATAATCCATTCGCTTTTGAAGTTATCTACAAGTTTAGTTTTAACGGAATCAATTACATATTTTGTTGAAATCGTATCGTGGTTGTTTGTACTGTTAATTAAGGCTGATAGACTACTATTGTTCAAAATTGTTTTAACACTGTTGAACCAGGTATTTTTGTAGCGTGTGGAAAGATCGGCATCCCAAAGGAATACTTTGCGACATATCCTGAAGTCCGGCAATTTCATAAGTCTACACCATAAACGAACTATATTGCATTGATTGTTCACAAGTACAGAAGTCCATCCCATGTCACACACATACCATTTTATATAACACATTCAATTGTATATAACACACATACCATTTTATATATAACACACATACCATTTTATATAACACACATACCATTTTATATATAACACACATACCATTTATATAACACACATACCATTTTATATAACACATTCCATTGTATATAACACACATACCATTTTATATAACACACATACCATTTTATATAATACACATACCACTTTATATAAAACACATTCCATTTTCTATAACACACATACCATTTTCTATAACACATACCATTTTATATATAACACACAAACCATTTTATATAACACACATACCATTTTATATAACACATACCATTTTATATAACACATACCATTTTCATAACACACATACCATTTTATATATAACACAAACCATTTTATATAACACACATACCATTTTATATAACACATACCATTTTATATAACACACATACCATTTTCATAACACACATACCATTTTATATATAACACATACCATTTTATATTACACACATACCATTTTATATAACACACATCCTGTTGTATATAACACACATACCATTTATATAACACACATACCATTTTATATATAACACATACCATTTATATATAACACACATACCATTTATATAACACACATACCATTTATATAATACACATACCACTTTGTAAAAACACACATTCCATTTTCTATAACACACATACCATTTTCTATAACACACATACCATTTTATATATAACACACAAACCATTTTATATAACACACATACCATTTTATAAAACACACATACCATTTTATATAACACATACCATTTTCATAACACACATACCATTTTATATATAACACATATACCATTTTATATTACACACATACCATTTTATATAACACATTCCGTTGTATATAACACACATACCATTTATATAACACATACCATTTTATATATAACACATATACCATTTTATATAACACACATACCATTTTATATAATACACATACCATTTTATATATAACACATTCCATTTTCTATAACACACATACCATTTTCCATAACACACATACCATTTTATATAATACACATACCATTTTATATATAACACATTCCATTTTCTATAACACACATGCCATTTTCTATAACACATATACATAGAAATGCATATCACTTATATCAAATGCATAAGGGGGAATAACCCTCATATGGAGTCTCCGGATAGCTTCGATCAAATGATCATCCTAATCCTGAAGATTTAACGAGCAATTTGGTAAAATAAATTTGTCGTAAACTTTTACGGTTGCGAAGGAGTAGTGGCCACAAGAAAAACAGTGTTTGGGGAGATAACTCTTACAACGTAAAGTGTTCGGTTAAGCAGTGTTAGTTTCAAAAGCGTATAAACTGTACGATATCATATTCCAAATATATAAGCGACATCTTATAAAACAAGAACACAACGAAAGAAAAAAATTAGGCGGAAGAAAAAAATAATAATAATCAGAACAAAATCAATAGGTCTTTCCACGGAAAAGTGGAAAGACCTAATAAGGAATAAGGAATTCAGAGCAAACATATATCAGATTTAATTTCCGATTGTAGTAGTATTTTCCAAAACCTCCCCATAACAATTTTGAACTCATTGGCGATATATTACAAAATTATATGTTGTGTTTTGGTCTTCTTTAGTTTTTTGCCATGGTGTTGTCACTTTATTTTCGACTTATGAGTTTGAATGTCCCTTTGGTATCTTTCGCTTCTCTTTTATACATAATATTAAGAATTGAATGGAAAAACAATAACGTTAATTTATCAAACTTATGGATTGTTGAGTAGATATTGAAAACAATATAAACTTTCAATGCAATTAGTACTTTATAAGTGTACACTTACACTTAATTTGTTTGATCCTGCATTGATGCTAAAAAAAACTGTTGTTACATTTCCATAATAAGTGGATAATGGATCGACTAGCAAAAAAGCTTGGTGCACACATGCTCATTAGCCGTGCCTTTTAATTTTCTGTCGCTGATATGTGATATAACATTTGATCCTGAAAAAGAGCATTTTAGTGTATACAAGTATACGTCATTTATACAGCAGCTTAGCCACCAAAAAATCAAAAGGCATCTATATGTTGTTGTACAGTGATATGTTACTTATTATTTTTGGAAAGAGGTTCTTTTACATCTGTATTTTTAGATAAAAAGTCTGTTTATTGTATTTATAGAATATGCTATATTTACTATGGCTTTTTGTATATTATCAAAATATGATGTTAATCTTTTACGCCGAAGAACAATAAACCAAATATGGATTTACACCACTGAATGTATTTAATAAAATTTCCCTATGAGAATCAGGCTCAACAATTAAGCACTTATTAATCATTCGTGTTCAGTTATCGATATTTAAGTTATTTTTAACCTGATGATTTCGAAAGATTACATTCAAAATGTAATATGTTTGTAAATCAGAGTTTCGCCTAAATCGAAGATTTAATTGACTGAATTATGTTTGGTGTGCGTCGCATGATAACTATGATTATTACATTTAGTATCAATTTTTAAAATTTGTACTTCATTTTCACGTGTCTTATAATTAAATGATATGGAATTAGTTGCCATGGTAATCCAGGTGTTTTCGTTAATATTGACTTTTTTATGAGGTCATTTTACAAAATTGTTTTCACGTTTGGATTATTAGGATGGTCAGACCAAGAGGTAAGTAAAAAAGTTTAATTACTAATTTCTATGAACAATTATCAGAATGATTGATACATTGACATTTCAAATACCAGTTATTGTATGAATGTACTCGGTTTTGGATTCTTTATTATATTAAAGTATTGTAATTCTATGATGAAACATGTTAATCTAACTAGACAAACAATTTAACTGATTTCCATATATTTCGAGGCAAGAATGTATAAAGTCAACAATTTCAGTCTTGTATATGCGCACACTCACGTGCATTCAAGTTAAACAAGGTGTTAGTCTATTTTAAACAATGAGACGCATAAGATGATATCTATGTGTCGCCTTCTTTGGTTATAAAAATGAGCATACTCATATGTAATTGATATTAATAATATTCAGAATTGATATCTGGAAATACTTGCATCGACAAAAGTTTCGACCGTTTTTATCTTTTAAAAGGACTTTGTACACATTATATATCATTCATATTACATGACCAAGTCAGCTATACTAGTCTGTTTTGAAACAACGTTTAAAAAGGTTTAAATATCAGAATTTCATACGACATCATGAAGAGGCGCATTCCAACAGCTCTCAGAAAGAATAAGAGTGATACAATGTAGTTCCATTGCATAACATATGACTTTTATATATAAATTCTTGAATCCTTTATTAATATTAATTTAACAAGTTTCCAATTTACAAAAATGGAAACATATAACATTCATACGAAACCTTAAAACCATAACAAACGCCTAGTACCTATATAAATCTATAATCAACATGCTTTAAATAGAAAAAATAAGCATATAGCATATGTTATAAGAAGAACAAAAACAAAACATCTTCAGGCAAATCGTCATTTTTTCTCCTTTTCTCTTTTTCTACCGCTAATCGACTTTAGATACAAAACGCAAATTAAAATGCAAACGATCTTTTTTTTTTAATATCTGTACACTATCTAACTTAACAGTTTAAAAGTCTAAAGTATGTCTTGATAACCCGAGAAAAAATGATGTTATCATTTCGAGTGCACACCTGTTACATCTATCGTCTGGACAATTCTGGCAAACGCCACATTTTTTGTATAAGAGAGAAGTTCTTAAGCCGTTGCTTATTCTATAAATGTTTATGAAAAGATTGATAACATTCATCGAAAAAAGTAAAAATGACCAACTTAAAAAGGTGGAGATTAGTGATTAAGATCATTTGGAACATTCATTTGTGGCTTTGAACATGTTAAGTTGTTAACTTCTACGTCATTTGGTCTCTGGTGGAGAGTTGTCTCATAGGCAATTATGCCACATGTCTTCTTATAATTGTTATATAATATTCACTAATCTGGTCAGAATTTTATTATTTTTTTGTTGAAAATGAGACTTTTGATTCAACTAATTTTTAAAAGTAAATATCTCAAAAGATAAAAATGCTGCATTGTTGTTTGGTAGCTTCTATTTGATGAATACAATACTTGATAGAACAATTACCGGGTATGCAATACTTGATAGAATTACCGGGTATAGGATTCAATACTAGATAGAATTACCGGGTATAGGATTCAATACTTGATAGAATTACCGGGTATAGGATGGATGCAATACTTGATAGAATTACCGGGTATAGGATGTAATACTTGATAGAATTACCGGGTATAGGATGCAATACTTGATAGAATTGCCGGGTATGACATGCAATACTTGATATTTTACCGAGTATGGGATGCAATACTTGTTAGAATTACCGGTTATAGGATGCAATACTTGATAGAATTACCGGGTATAGGATGTAATACTTGATAGAATTACCGGGTATAGGATGCAATACTTGATAGAATTGCCGGGTAAGGATGCAATACTTGATAGAATTACCGGGTATAGGATACAAATTAAAATTGCAAGTCACAGTTTGTGTTATTCTACATGTCATTGACTTTTGCGACATCATTTTTTTCTTTTGTACAGTTTTTAGGAAATTCGTATCGATGAATGCTGTAATGTTAGCTTTCTTGAAAGTTTTAGATGCTGGATTTGCAGAAAGAAAATATTTAAGTAAGGATTGAAATAAATGGGGACTTAAAACCATATTTCAAAGGCTTCATCAGGAGCTAATTAAATTTTCCAAGTGTTTTAATACCTAGCTGAGTATCCCATTTGTCAGCATAAGGATTTGTTTTTACTGAACTAAAATCACGAAACTATACTTTGAATAAAAAATTTCTAACGATTCAGTTTGACATGAAATGTAATTTTATCTAAACTTAGGAGTGTTGTTTCCAGGTTTTAGCTTTTGTTTTCCTGAACTGCAATTTTCAACAAAGTGTCTACCTTATCTATCTTCCTGAAGTAGAGAGCACATTTTGACCCCACTGTCAAACGAAATTCACAGTCTTATTTTTCCTTTGTCAAGTTAGTGTACCTGTACTGTGCTTTTATAACACATGGTCTAGGAAAGTGAAAAGGAGGTGAGAAGGGGTTTGTGCGCACGTAAAACTTGTTTAACCCCAATTCATTTTGTGCTTGTACTAAGTTGGGCTAGTAAACATGATATAATATAAGTGATGCTTTTAAAGCGAGTGCGGAACGTCAATAGTCTGACTTTATCTTTCTCTCTCTCTCTCTCTCTCTCTGTCGGTGTTAAACACTATAAAAATATACAAAAACAAGGACTTCCTTTGTATGAATTGTAAGTTTACGAACAATGTCGCAAAAGTTTTCCTCCATTTGTTGTTTTCTTTATCTCCAGGTTTCGATTTGAAGCAATAATAAGAACCTTTAAAGTGTCCTTCATATATGACCTGCATGTACATGTATCTATCTATAATAGAGCCACATTTCAAAATGTCTAATAATCCAGACATAAGATAACTGCATCTACCTCTTCCACAAGAAATGTCCGGAAGCCAGCAGATTGTTTTAAACCTATAGATCTAATTCATTCCGAAATTAGGTTGTTGGTATAAGGAAAGATAACTCTGTTTCGAAAACCTTTTTTTCCAATTTAGTGTGATTTTAGAAACATCATCTAAAAATAATGATTTAAACTATTTTGACACTTCTCTTGAAAATATTTTGTCTCATGGTAGAAATAAGAAAATTATCAGACGAAATACTTTAAGGAGTTTCCATAAAAAAAGACAGATCTGAACAGCTTAAATTTCACACGAAAGGGTGAACTAATACATTTTTACAGCGGATAACCTTGAGGGCATTCCGGTGTTATGTTGCCGCAGACGTTTCTACCCACGTGACTTACGTTTTTGACTGACCCTGTACTTATGTATCCCGTCATACTTTGAACGACAAAATTATTTTATATCTACCTGTGTGACGTCAAACGCGCGATTCTACGCCAGTACTTAAAATATTTCAATCCTTTATGGGTGGATTTTACATAGATAAATAAAATCGTATAATAAAAAAGCAAAAAGAGGATGTTGAATTTGATGTAAGCATTTTTGTGCCTCTTTGTTACATTTGTTTGTTTTTATAGTGATTAAGATGATAACACAATGTTGACTGCTGTACCCCTATTATTGACATTTTTACCTATTGCGTCTGTGACTTTCCACCAGAACTTGCGGTAATCCGATGTGCAGTACCTCAGTACTTTGATTATATAGAGTATGAAAATTATACCTATTAATTACACATGTAAATGTATCAAATGAATGTTCTGTACCGGTTAAGATTGGTACTTACTTGATTGTGCCATCAATTTGATTTTTTAA
The DNA here is from genome assembly GCA_017311375.1 of Mytilus coruscus. Taxonomy (NCBI): domain Eukaryota; kingdom Metazoa; phylum Mollusca; class Bivalvia; order Mytilida; family Mytilidae; genus Mytilus; species Mytilus coruscus. The sequence goes on from CM029600.1 coordinate 43,066,282, forward strand.
TAATAAAATGAAATGCTCTATATGGGTCTGAACGTTTACGTTGAGTCGTAAGGAATGCAAATTTCATAAATTCCTTATCGTCTGGAAATTACAAAATATTATCACGATAACCTCGTTCTTTTATAAATTGTTTCTATGATTAATTGTTTTCCTTCAGTAAATCTGAAAAAAAGACATGTGGTATGATTAATGTGTACACAACACGTGGTTCTGGAACAACCTTCATCAAAATGAAAAAGGCAGACGACATCCTTCAAAAATTAAACAAAAATGACTTATATTGTTTATTTGTTGGTAAATTTATATAAATGATTACATTCATTATGTATTGTTGATATTGTTTCTATTATGAAATCGCGCGACTGCAGGCGTTTAACGACAAACAAACATTTTTGTAACGTAATGATAAACTCAGCCAGAGACAGGGGTCTTTTCTAAGGTAAACCATAACGATATGTAGTTTTTATACGACCGCAAAAATTTTTTTGGGATCGTATAATGGTATGATGTCGTCGTCGTCCGAAGACACATTGGTTTCCGGACAATACCTTTAGTTTAAGTGAATGGATCTCTATGTAATTTTTCAAGAAGGTTCAATACCACAAAAGGAAGGTTGGGATTGATTTTGGTCCCAACTGTTTAGGAATTAGGGGCCCAAAATAAGCATATTTCTAGTTTCAGGATAATAACTTGTGTTTAAGTATTTCGATTGCTCTGAAATTGTACCACAATGTTTAATACCACAAGTAGAAGGTTGGGATTCATTTTAGGGGGGTATGGGGCCAACAGTTTAGGAATTAAGGGCCAAAAAGGGGCCAAAACAAGCATTTTTCTAGTTTCCAGACAATAACTTGTGTGTAAGTGTATGGATATCTCTGACATTGTACCACAAGGTACCACAAGGTTCCATATTACAAAGAGAAGGCTGGGATTGAGTTTGGGGTTTATTGCCCCAAACATGTATGAATTAGGGGCCAAAAATTGCTCCAAGGGGTTTCAAAAGTGGGGGATTTTTTTCCCATTTGTTTTAAGGGATTCATATTTTTTTTTCAAAATTTTTCAAAATTTTGAATTTTTGAAAAGTTTCAAGAAGAAATCTTCAATTGCACAGTACTGGGCAATGGATTTATAAGATCTTTGACCACATTTACTTTGTGTCAGAAACCTATATTATGTCAAAAATTTGATCACAATCCTAATTCAGACAGTATCAAGCTGGAATATTGTGTCCAAATTTGCCCCTCTGCGGTCGTATCAGGCTGCGCTCAGCGAAGCATTTTATTAAAGATATTAAAAAATTGGGTATTTAACTGTTTATAGATTGCAGTATAAAGACAATTATATTTTATTGACAAACTAAGAATACATGTATGAGTATTTGGCACGCATTTTATAATCATACATCCTTGACTTTCATTTTTTTTTTTTTTTGCTTTCGGTGTTCCTGATGAAGGTAAATTCAAAATCACGCCTCGAACAAATTCAAATTATACTGTTCCTTTCATTTTTTTCTTAGACTTATACTTTTATAGTTATTATTTTAAGTTAATGTACTATTATTGTATACGAAGAAATGGGGATGTGAGTATCCTTTTCAGAGCCTATATTTTGGATTTATTGAACATGGATTATCGGTCTAAATACATGTATGCATGAGATATCTGCCATTGTACATTAAGCAAACAACATATTTGTGCTCCGGGTGAATCTGATGATTCGAGTCTTTTCAACTAGTTTTTACAATTGTTCTTATGATGTGCTCTTTCACTTCTATCCCAGGATAGGTGGGGGTGGGGGGATCGTTCACAAACATGTTTTAACTCCGCCATTTTTTCCCAATACAGAAGCCTTTAATTCAATAGTTGTCGTTGGTTGCTTTTGTCTAATTTACACCAAAATATTTTTGTCAATGTAGAATGAGTCTTTCAGGGATGTGACCATATGTGATTGAAAAGCATGTTAAATGCAGGCAGCAGGGTATACAATTTCATTTAACGACATCTTGGTGTAAATACGAATACAAGATATGGAATATACGTCATTGACACAGTTTGCGACAAAATGAATGAATATTTCAGATTGAAAAAAAAATGCAGAAATTGAGTTGTAGTTATGTTAAATTTCATCAACACTATATATGTGGAAAGAAAACCAAAACAATCTAATTGGCCAGATGAAAGATATTATATACGGGAAAGAATTAATTTTGAAGCATCTCCAGGAACGATTTTGTACATACACAGTTGATTTGTAGAAACGGAAACATACTTAAATGGCTTTCCTTAATACTGTAAAATGTTCGATGTTTTCTAAGGTTTCGTTTCGAGTCAATTAGAAAAATTCGCAAATTAAATACAATGTATCAATTTCTGTGAAAGTTCTTTTTGTTTACATTGCAATCTATTTATGGAGTGATTTGTTTACATCTGAAAGCTATTCGTTTTGATAACTAAGTAAATTATTAAGACACGTCAGCGTCCAGTTTATACATCATGAATTATTTCTTTCTATTCTTAAATCAATTGCAATTTATATTACAATTGTTATGATTTTGAAATAATTCCAATAATATGTATATCAATGATAGTGATCAATTATACTTTGAAAAGAAAAATTCAGTGAAAATCTGAAATTAAAAAATAAAAATTTCAGATAATTTTGAATGCTTAAAACGTTTTGACCACAGAATGGTCACTAAAAATGTAACTTAGCATTGGCCGTGCAACATCAAATTATCAATTCAATTTAACCGGTTAATTTGTAAAATTACAAAAACGTCTGTGAAGAAATAACAGGAACGGATACGTTTGTGTTATATTGAATGAAAACCAAATGGGTCCAAGCAGTAGGAAATAGTTTGAGATGCGACATATTGGAAAAGGAAGTATCCAACTTACTATTGATCAAAATATTGAGTACCATTTTCCTTTAATTGTAAAATTTAAATTCATGATCAGGACCATGATAGAACAATTCTAAGTATACTAAATCAATCATCATCAGATCAAATACGCACTATATCACCCATAATTAATAATTCATCAAACAGTTATTAGAACAAAGGAACAAAGACATGTGACAGTTTTAATTATTTTTTTACTGTTTATTGTCATGTTTGTTTACTTCTTGAATATTCATTAACTTCTTTATATTTGACATTTTTAAATGCTTTGACCACATGACCGATCTTTTGTCTATATTTGTAAAGAATAAAAGACTAAAGACACTCATGTGAGTGAGTTTTAGACAATGATAAAAATATTTCTAAGGATAATGAATCAATCAATATCAAACTTAATAAGCGCTGTATCATAATTAATAGTTCAGCAAACAATTATTAGAACTGGAGAAGAAAGACGTGTGCCAGTTTTAATTATTCTTTTATTGTTTCTGGTAGTTTGAATATGCATATAAATGTTTGTATTTGCTATTTAATGTTTTATTCAAATTGTCTTTTAATAGAAAAACAAAGGATATGGGGTATCCTCCATCCATGACATAAAATCAATACATGCACAGCACACACAAAAAGCAAAGGAACAGCGTTTTTATTGCTGTTCGTCATCTCAAAGTCACAGTGAGACCTTCAACATTTTTTGCCGGTTTTGAATCTGATTGAAATATAAAGATCCAGTATCCACGCTTACAAGCGTAAGCGAAGCCTGGACACATGATCTGAATCCTGATCAGATTTGCCTGTATTCGTTATGTAAAAGGGCTTTAACTGATTTATTTATATATAAACTAAGTGTTACATACGTACATGTAACTTATATGTACCAATCCTCTTTGCATGCCTTTAACTTTAAGTAAATAGTGCGATTTGATCTGATCCATAAATACCTGTTCTGTCATGTAAACTGATATTTTTGCTCTACATCATGCTCGGTTTACACTGATACATAACACAGAATCAATTTATACCGCAAGCTCGAAGAACTTTTTTTTTTACCAGTTAATGAAACAATTTTAAAACCGATGAGAGATTCATGTATGCCTTTACTGTTACAGTAAATCAACTATCATATCTTTCCTGTTTCAAACAGTTTGTAAAAAATCCATAAAAAAAATGTAAATAAAATTCTTTTCACCAGATAATGTCACGTCCGGTTACTTGGTTATTTAACTTTTTAACCGGAAGTCAGTATTGGATTTTGAGTTTTAGAGCATTCGATTCACATGTCCTGGTATATAAAAAGATGTATGGTAAATGAAGTTAACATAAAGTGGATTATGACCTGTTAAATACCAACAACCTCAAAATAGCCTTTGTACTGATACAAAAAAAAAAAAACAAGAATGTGTCCATAGTACACGGATGCCCCACTCGCACTATCATTTTCTATGTTCAGTGGACCGTGAAAATGGGGGAAAATCTCTAATTTGGCATTAAAATTAGAAAGATCATATCATAGGGAACATGTATTCTAAGTTTCAAGTTGATTGGACTTCAACTTCATCAAAAACTACCTCGACCAAAAACTTTAACCTGAAGCGGGACGAACGGACGGACGGACGAACAGACGAACGAACGAACGGACAGACGGACGAACAGCCGGACGGACGAACGAACGAACGGACGGACGGACGAACAGACGGACGGACACACAGACCAGAAAACATAAGGCCTTCTACTATCGTAGGTGGGGCATAAAAATTACAACGAAAAAACGTCGCGTTTAAAAATACCGTTGGAAGTGATCTACTTGAAGATCACAATAATTTACTTAGACTCTAGACTACTTCATATAGTTCTTCGGGGTACATGCAATATTGCTCAGTTTTATATTGTCCATACTTGATTTATTGAATAAAACTACTTTTAAAAAGGATATCGGGAATTATACAAAAAATGGACAGTACAACGTCCTTCTCAGGCTCTGGAAAAATAGACGTACAAACAAAAAGAAAACCAGCCAACAACACATGGTCAGGATATTCTGCCTTGGTACAAACACAAACAGTGGTGAGATCAATCCTCATACATTTGTAATACATAACCATCAACATGGAATAAAACTTTAAACACTTCTCAAACAATGAAAAAAAATCACTATACATTTGATGCGTCCGGAGGACATTTTTAAAATAACCCTAATCGTGAACGATTAGGCTTAAAACTGAAAGCCCAGAATGTAAAAATATTTGAACACAGGAGGAGCTACGTGACAAAAAATAGAACACACGGAGAATAGTCAAATCCATATAAAGGTCAACTTTGCGTAAGGGATTTGGAACGCTATTTTCTTAATAATTCTACATTTATCATCGAAGAATTCAAGAGCTATGGTTAGTACCGAAGCACTGACTAATGAGCTGACAATACCTCGGCGAGGACTAGCATTCGCCCTATCGAACCAGTGCTAGGAAAAGAAAATTAATTTTCATAAATTTTGTGCGTTCGAGGTGCTTTTCTGGCTTAGCCTTTATCTGGAACGCCTAGACCAAAAAATGTATAATACTTTAACAAGTGAGGAGCTACACGTATGTGACCAAAAAGGGACCTAAAGTAAGAAACTAAATCCATCTACGGTCAACTTTGCATGAGGGAGTTGGAACGTTCTAAGTAATTTCTAAATTTATCAACGGAAAATTAATACACTTATTTCATAAATCAAGTCAGAAACAAAGCACTGACTATACTAAGGCCACTAAGCGGATGATTCAAATAACTATGATGAACTTGGCTGAGGGACAAAATGGCGAAAAAAGTAAAACCATACAAGCAGACACTGAATCAGATAATGGACTTTCTATGATGTTTAAGACGATGTTTAAGAAATCAACACAACATGCCCAAACAGCATTATGTAGCTTTCATTTAATAAAACTGTCAAAGCTGAGTCAATTCTAAAAGCCTCAAGCCACACAGTTTGAGAAATAAAAAAGGAAATCAATATTGATTGATACTATATATAAAGTCTAGGACGACTGATTTAGAACTAGATTTTAGTAACAGCTATTATAGTATTTAATGTATAGTTACTTTGATTCTATATCATCTCTTTAGAAGTTGTTTCTGTAAAAATAAAACTGATGAAGTAGAACGTTTTTACAATTTGTTATATTTTTACGATAAAAATCCGAACCACTTCATACCAGTTATAAAAACGACAGACAAGTAGAAAATATGGAAAATAAGCACCATGACCCGGTGGTATCATCATCAAAGTAACTAAGTACATGTACTTCGGTACAATCATGAAAATACGGATATTGTTTTATTTAAATGTTCTGTTAAAAAAACTATGGAAATACTTTGAATTCAGGAATGTATCTCTCTCATGCATAGCTCTGATTTCTTGTCCGTGTTTTGCAATACGTCTGGTCCTTCGATTATATCAGCTTTTCAACGATTGTGTTAAGAATTAAGATTTTCAAATATTTTGGTCCCGAACATCATTGATCAGACGTTAATTGTCGAAATGCACATCAGGCGCAGTTACATGTATATTGGTACTGTTAATGTTATCATTCTTTATTTTACTTAAATAAAGTTGAAACTCTTTTTGAACCGATGTTTCTGTGATAACGTGGCAACATCGAATGTACTGTGTCCACCACCCTTGACCACTGAGCAAATTATGATATCTGAAAATATAGCTTTTGATAATCGAGTAATGTTTTTCCTCGTTAGCTGCATCAAGGGTTGTAACTTGATGATGGCATGTAGATAAAATGCCTTGCTGATCAGCTGACACCACTATTTACATATACTTCATCTGAAATTGACCCACTACATAATATATATGTATTTTTATCAGGACAAAAGATTATTACAACGACCCTTTTCTTTTATATCGCGGTATTACCACCCCTTTTTCATGTAAATGAAAAACATATCACGCAATTATGATAATTTTATCTTCCACTTTTGAAAAAAAGTTAGACTATCTGTGGATTGTTTGCTTTGTTCCTTAAAACTTGAAAGAATAATTACGATCTATTCCTCTGTGCGGGATGTATCAAGTACGCATCCACGTCCGGTAAGAATGGGGACGTTTAATCCGATGCCTTGTGTAGAGAGAGTGCCACGCTCTCTGCGCGTTAAGAACCCTTGCAACAACTCTATGAGGGGTCCGTAAGTGGCGTGTTGCAAGGCCAAATTTCTGTCCCTATCCAATATACCCTCATTTTCCAGTGACAGTCGAAATTCCCCCGACCTCAATCCCGGACGGCCTCTACATGACCTACCTATTATATTTATTGTTAATTTGTTCTCGTCCTGAACATGCATGAAATATTTGCAACTGGACGTTAAACAACCAACAATCAATCAATCTGCGCTAGCTTAAAAATCAAACATTGAAACGTTTGTCAAGGATTCTTGTGCTCAGTATTTAGTTTTCTATGTTTTGTTTGTATTGTTGTTTGTCTTTTGGTCTTTTTCTTTTCGCCATGGCATTGTCAGTTCATTTTCGACTTTTGAGTTAGAATATCCCTTTGGTATCTTTCGCTTCTCTTTGTCAAGGAATTGTATTTTATTGCTTTTCATCATAATAGAGTAGACAAACGTCATAGTAGTTAGATTTCTCCGTATGTCAAGTTGTGGCATACGCAGTTAATTTACTATGAATTATATATTCCCTTTTATTACTGAAACTTTAAATGTCTATTATTCAAGAGATTAATAAAATATATCAGATATAGTTAAAAATGACCAGTCTTGAAATACTGCTGTAATAACTGTATATTCTATGGTTAATAAAATAATGTATTAATTGAATTTTATATCTTGCAAGCGAAAACAAAGTCAGAAGTTCATTGTGATGACATAATCAATATATTAGTAGTGAAAAAGGTATATTTGCTCATTATTAAGGCTGCACGGTGACCCATAGTTGTACACGTCTATATCATTTGGTCTTTGGTGGATTCTTGTATCATCGACAATTTATACCACATCTTCTCTTTAGTCTTTAATGTATTCAAGTTGATCATAATATTATGTCTAATGTTTAAATTAACCTGTTTATATTTTTCCATGACGAGTTAATTGATGTGGATTTAAATATGATAATTTCAATTATTTTGTTTTTTTTAATTTGTCAGTATGTTTCCATTGCTACGTTCCATGCTGACGTTAAAGAATATATATCACAGATGACCACGGATATGTTCTAATTGTCGATATCACAATCCCGTCAACTTTCACCGAATGTGTACTTATGTACCATGAGCAACATAACGGGTGGCAGTATTGAATCAGGATCTATCTACGCTTCTGGAGCAATTGATGTCATTATAAGATTTTGATTGGGTTCGCGTGCTCAACCTTGAGTTTTTGTATGCAGTGTTTTGTGGAATAGTTTGTTAGTTTCTTTCCTACTTATAAGTTTTGAATGTTCCCTTTGTATCATCCGCCTCTTTTTTTAAATGAAAAGCTGTTTCTATTCGAAAGACAGATTATGATAATTTCAAGCTAAGATTCATGAGTTTGCTAGTCGATGAATAAACCTTTCATCGTATGTTTATGCTCAGGACTGACATACAAAATCATTATTGTAGCTATGAATGTAAACACTTGTTTTTCTTGTTGATAATCTTCAAAGAGGAAATAACGACAATGCTCTTATTAAAACTCTATAAAAGCTGTTTAGAATCAATCGTTATTTGTTGGTGTAATTGTGTTTTATTCGATTATCAATGTGTTTAGTTTTGTCTGGAACATATTGATACATGGACATCCTTGTCAAATGGTTCAAAAACAAAACCTATCCTTTTTTGATCAGTTGTTACGTAAGATATCAATCAATTCTGAGCGAAAATAGTAATATGATTAGGGCTATCTGTACTTTTGTCCACTTACTTTTATGGCCTTTATTTAAACACAGAATTCAAAATGGTGGAAAAAACCGGGAAGCTTACGTGCAATAAATGACGCTTTTTGAAAAAAAATAATTTTCGGCGTTTTAGGTTATATCATTATTTTACCTTCTCAATCATCATTAAAGTTATAGGAGAAATAATATATCTAAAAACAGAGCTTATTTTTTATTCATGAATATATGACTTTAAACCAGGGTTGGCAAAAACCTTGGTTTATTGAGTATTGCCCAGCCCAGCGGGAAATACTATGAAAACCCGGGTTTTACCCGGTTATACTGGGCAATACTAGGTAATATAAAATACTACCCTGAATTTTAAAGAGGATTCAGTGATTAATCACAAATGCAATACATTAAAGATTTTTATAAAAATAAGACATAGTTTTTTTTTTAATTTATAAGTTCACTTGTTTGAGACTCTTATCATAAAGTATATAAATCTGAGAAAATATTAATGGTCCAGCAACTCTTAAGACAAGTGCACATGAAAACACATAAGACAAGTGTGAAAAGCTTTTTTCAATTATCCTCCTGAAAATCTCCTTTATCACCATTCTGTATAGATTGGTCAAAGTGTTAACTTAAGGTCGAAGAATTCATTTTTTTTTAAAGTACATGTATAATTAATACTAAGCATGTTAAGAATTAACAATTATATGTTCGGAAAATTACTTTAAAACATTTTTGTTCATTGCTAAAAATGTTTACTAAGTTTTAGCATATGTTTATGTACATCACTAATTGATAAGTAATTATTCAGATTATAGAAAATGAAAGTGCTCTTAGGTTGCCTCTATGAAGTCGACGGACCAATGTTGGGTGCTTAGGTGGTCGAACACTAACACGACCACCTGGAGGCCAGTTGTGTCTAAGCTGCGGGGCAGGATTAAATGGGTGGGCTTCAGTCTGTCATCATGAAGGGTAGTTGAACGGGGTCGTCCGGATCTTGGTCTATCAGTAATAGACCCTGTGTCAACATGACGTTGTATAAACCTGACATTGACGGTGTGATTAACATTAAAATGGTTACCTAAGTATGCTCCTAGTGCTCCTACCGGCATTTGACATGTCAATTGCTTGCCAATGTTCAGCCACAGATATCTTATGCCTTGCCATATTACACAATGACTTGATGAAGGTCAAATTTCACCTGTACGCGGGACAATAGGAAGATGATTTAAAGGTATCGAAACAGTGTATTTGTAAAATTGCAGATGACCTTTAATAAAAAGTTGCGTGACGGGGTTTATCAGAGTTAGTGAATTTTCTTAGTGTATGTTAAAGGCAATTCATAACACCAAACATTAATAATAATTTTTTCACAATAGTTAAAAACAATAATCAGTATTCAGTGGCGGGTCCAGAAGGGGGCGTAGGGCGTACGCCCCCCTTTTTGCTTGCACTTTTTTTTTTTATTATTGTAAAATGATTAATCAGACTAGACTTCGTGAACTTTGCCATTTCCCGTGTATTTAATTTTTATGCGACAATTCTTTACTTATATATATATATTTTTCGCTCGTATTAACTGTAATATATTATTGATTATGTCACAGTCATGTGATTCTCTACGGTGGAGTTGACCAGTTCGTCGAAAAAAACGTCACTCAGTCATTTTGAAATTCAAATTACAGTAACACATTGCTTAGGCTAAGGATGACAAGCATGACGCCTTCAAAGCGACAAAGTATCATGAGCAAGAACGTATTGACTTCTATTTCACAATTCCACCCAACAGAAAGTAATACTCTATTACACTCTCATGAAAAAAAAGTTCCACAGCAATATTATTTACCTACAAAAACATGTTTAACCCCACACGCCCCAGCCCAATAATAACATTGCTGAATAGTGATCCCCAGTCAGTAAGCTCTAGATATTGATTTAAAGTCTAAGGTACGGACCATATGATCTGAGGGGGCAGTCTTAGATATTTTAGAGAACAAATTCTAACCCTGCATTAAACAAAAATTCTGGCCGTATCTGGATTGAAAACAATAATCTTGTGCACTTTTTTGCTATTAGAAAAAAATATTTTCAACAGAATTTTTAAGCATTAAATGAACATGATGAATAAAAAACGGGCGTAATTTTTTTTTTTTTTTGGGGGGGGGGGGTTGCATGTGAATCCCATATCTGACCGGAATATCTGTTTCGCCGAACTGATATACTGAATATTTTTTTCAAGGCCCGACTGCAACATGCCTGCTCGGTGTGGCCTATATGTATCCATGTGTCGACCGTCATTCACAACTTCATTGTCATTTCCGACTCATTCGTATCCTTTGGTTGATTTAGAACCCCTCACTTCCCTTGTTGGGTGAAACATTTCAACCAAACATTTGGATGAAAATTGCTTGTTTGTCTTTCTTCGTGTCGGTCGTATTGTAAATTTCATTGAATGTTTACAACAAGTAATCTGTGAGGTTATGCTAACAAACCATACAACAAACGAGAATTTTCCATGTCCATTTTTTACTGACAAATCCCACATCAAATATATTAATTAGTACATAGCTTTGGATCCATCCAATCATTTCATAAAAGACAATTGATGGAGAGAATACGGCACCAAAAATGTCCAACCCCTACACTTTAACTATAAAATGCATTTTACACTTATTTTATGTTTTTTAGCCAAAAAAAGGTCCAAAAAAATGTTGTTTTTTTAAACTTTAATACTACGTCCCCCTTTCCAAAATCCTGGATCCGCCCCTGGTGTTCATGACTTGACCCCTTATGGTGTTTATTTGTCAATATGATTGTATAACAATTACAATTTACAATTCGCTAAAACACGGCAATAAAATGCCTATTTCAAAGTTTCAAATTGTAATATTAAAACAAAGCTAGGAAATTAACAAGGTATCCATCCTGAAATGTGCAAAACTTGTATTCTCGGCCTTCATAGAATTAGTGGAGAAAAGGAAGAAATTGAATTTTCCATATTCAGGAATGACTCTCAGTGGTTATCTGTATAAATTGTATATATTTAGCTATAATAATGTGAAACTACAACAAGTCTTTACTATTCTGTGTAAAATTAAGCTTGAAAAATCAGACTGCCCAGTATTACACGTTTCTGGGAGTATTGCCCAGCCCGGGAAAACCCGGACCCGGGTAATACTTTGCCAACCCTGCTTTAAACAGGTATATTTGCACGCAGCTAATTGGCAAACTTGTCTCGAAAAGAGCTCTAGCTGTATTTCTACATAAAAAAAAAATATTTAGTTTTTCAATTCAATGTCTCTGAGCGTTCATTGGGAAGCCCACCCAACGACTTCAAAGTAGACACTTATGCAAAGTAGTAAAATTTTTTATATAAATGGTCTTGAGACAGTGCAGACAACTTTGTTTTCCTTGTGCATTGAGGTGATTTCAAAATCTTGCACTTTATTCTTCTGTTTTCGTGTCGTTTTCGATTACATATAACGAAATGCTGAAAGAATGCACCGACTTTTCCAACAGCAGCATTTATTTTCAAATTTAAATTTTCAAAAAGGAGCGTTTAATCTCAAATTGAAGTTTGTTGTGGAATACTATCAATTTTGTATAATTATTTATCTTTGATCAAACGTTAAAGGCTTCGAGCCAGTCTAGTTATGCAACTTTAACCGTCTAGATTATATCGTGGATATTTTATCACCGTTACTATTTCAGAATATCATTGATTTATATTTAAACTAAAAGTTACCGGATATCTCACCTATTAAATATTGATGAAATTGAATTAATTCAATAGACAATAAAGTGTTAAGTCTGGTCAATATTTCACATCCGTCTTTCTCTGCAAGAAATTAGAAAAAAATGTAAACAAGATAAGCCACAAAACAACTGAGTTCAATATCTTTTATTATTAATTAAAAGGAGTATCGTTACTTCCTGCATATAATATTGTAATTTAAATGATATAACTCGAATGTAATGCCGTTTAGCATAGAATAATTGCGAGCGGTATTTAATCAATTTATTCAGAATTGCATGTAACAATTTGTTTCGTAGGGTTTTATGTGCAAAAATAATATCCGATTTGAAACAAATACTTGTTCCTTATTTGATTTCAAAGTTATCTGGCTACTTTGTTCATTAAAACGTTAACATTCACACAATATATAGTAACGCCAAGAAATATGCTACAGGACAGAGGTAGGACCTTAAGGGTAAAGGGAGAATATTTGGCCGAAAATTTCAAGTAATTTTACGTTATAAAATATTAGCATTCAGAATGAACATAATATCGTCAATTAAGAAATTTAACGGCTTTGTCATCTCTGATCATCTCCACGAATAGTCATTCAAATATCTTTGTTCAAAGAGTAATGCAAAATCGTTAATTATTACAATAGACAAGTTCAAGACCTGATTTATCACAACCCATTCAAATATGTTATTTACCATGTTTATTTTGGATCAGAGTAATTCGTAGAGTGCATGTTAGGGTTAAAGGTATCTTTATAAAAGGCAGGTTATGGGGAGGGTTGGCGCGCCTTCAAACTAGTTCAACCCCGCCACATTCTGTATGTGCCTGTCCAAAGTCAGGAGCCTCTAATTCAGTGGTTGCCGTTTGTTGGTGTATAACATATTTGTTTTTCGTTCATTATTTTGTACATAAATCAGGCCGTTAGTTTTCTCGTTTGAATTGTTTTACATTTGTCATTTTGGGACCTTTTATAGCTGACTATGCGTTATGGGTTTTACTCATTGTTGAAGGCCGTACGGTGACCCATAGTTGTTAATTTCTGTGTCATTTGGTCTCTTGTGAAGATTTGTCTCAATGGCATTCATACCACATCTTATTCTTATATAACTGCAACCGAGTTAACTATATGCAATGTATATACTTATAAGAAGTATAATTGAGTTTTATCAAATTAACAAGATGTTTTATGACCCTAAAGCAATATATCCCTTTGATTTGATAAGACTTTATTGCAATATAATTTACATAGATTTTCTGAAGTGTTATCATTTATCAGCAAAAAGTTCAGATTTTGGTAATTAAACTACAAAACATCTTCTGAAAGTGTTACTGCCTCTGGAAAATTTGAGATAATGACACTTTTCTTGTTTTATCAAAACTAATTGATCTTTTTAGAACAACAGAAAAGATGAAATATTTATTTATTACTTCTATGTAAATCAGATGTAATCATCTCAGATCTTCGGGTCTGACGCTCCTCGGATATGAGAGACTTACATCTAATACATAATAAAAGGATTTTAATGGTGGTAAGTGAACTTCTAAGAAAAAAACAGAAAATAACAGGTAATAAATTGCCGCAATATGATATACAATATACACAATTATCAACCCGATTCAACTTTGAAAAAATACAGCGTAGTTTACTAATATTAAACTTAAATATCATTTTCACAGTAAGTAATATTATTACTGAGACGATAAGAAACAAGTCACAGATAACCGAATCGTAAAATATAGCTTACAAAGAAACGGTTTGATTATATATAATATAATGTTTCTTACATTTTTTAATCACCTACGTATTTTTTTCGTAAACATTGATTTCAATCTTAAGATTTTAAAATAAAAAAGATAAAACTACATGTATTATCATGAAATAAAATTGTTTTGTGTTTTCGCCTGAACAGTGTATTATATTTTTTTATCCAAGATCTCAGTTAGAATAATCTTAAAAAAAAAAAACCTTAACCTTTTTGAAAGTTCTACAGTTACGGGTCGTGACATGACTACCATTCCCGCATCTGTTGTGATAACAATGATCAGACATAAATATTAGATACACCCATGAAGTCGTCAGCCCGATTGACTTTATCTAATTTATACATGATACATGTATATGGTAAATGCAAAAAATGGATTTTTATTATCTAGGAGGGGTTCTTTCACCAGGTCGTCTTTATTCTAGTATGCTAAATATAAAGCATGATAAATGCAGAATTCACAATCTAATAAGACTGAGTAGCATCATGGTGTAAATATATATATTTTTAAAATGTTATGTAATGTGACTGGCATTGCATTGTCAGTCTGCTATTGTACGTACTATCAATATGAATGTGTGTGTGGAAATGTAAATTTTGAAATATCCCTAAAGTCGTATCAAATGAATTCTTTTAAAGCTGATCGAAACTTGAAGTTATTGAATTTGATACATAAACAGATACAAGGAATTACCACAAATATTGGACAGTACAATAGACTGTTCAAACTACCAACAACCCACAAAGGGGGCATCCAAATAGAGACAAACTCCACTGGACATTGTCCAGAAAGTCTAATATGGTCCAAGCACAAAATATGGATGGGTTAAATCAGTTTTACTTGCGCACAAACCTCCCCGTATATGGATTCACAACATATAAAAGTTGTTAAATTTACCGCCCTCATGCTTCATTATGTGTGTTTTGTGTGTTTGCATATGTTATCATCTGTAGCCTCAATTTCGTTTTATTCGATCTAATTTTCGGTTCGGCCATGTGTCAACATAACCATAATTAAATTCACAACGAGCATCTTGCATTTATTTAGTAAATATATAAATTCCTTGTTGAACGCTTCAAAACACAATCTATCGTTTTGTGCTGAGTTGTTATATTTTAAATATCAATCAATTTTATTCTACGCCAAAATATTATTACGTTTATAATTATGGCTACCTGAACGTTAGGACAGTTTTCAGGAAATGAACACAACTTCACCTTTTAACATTTTTCTAAAGATTTCATTAAATCAAATGAAATGTCTATTTAAAACTTGTAACTTCAATTAACAAATCACGCTATTTCCTATTACTTGATTTTGATTTGTACTTAATTTTTTTTATATGAATGTTAACAAGTAATTGCAATTAATTTACATCAGTTTAGAACTTTTTATCTTGATCACATTTAGATAAACACGCAACTCTTTAATGACAACATTTCATATTAAGCGAAATATGTTAAAAGAACGTCAATACCACAATGGCTGACCGAGGTACTGAAATAGGTTAATAAGGACTTATCCCATTCGGGAGTGAAACCCAGGTTTGACTAAATAGGATGTATAAATACGCAGCCACATCAGAATGATGAAGTTAAATCAAATGCCTCGTGTAATATATATGTAGAGTGTCACGCTATCTACACGTAATTACTCACGCAACTGTGTGTGTGACTCAGTGGATTTTTTTGACGGTCAATGCTTTTGAATGGGGACATATGGTTTGAACCCCCCCTTTTTATCCTGGGTTTGAACCCCCCCCCCTTTTTTCCTTTTAAAAATGGCTGGATTTCATTTAAACATATGTTATTTGTTATTACATATAACAAAAAGGATCAGACACAAGTGATCACAACTTAGATAGTCCTCTCCTAAATATAATAAGTTATAATATATAAATATAAAGACATGCAACAACAACATTAGATAATTATAGATTTGTACAATAGTTATAAAAAAAAAGAAAGTTCACAATTTCCCAAAAAGATAAACAACAGTCCTACGTCAAAAAGCTAATTCATCGACATACTGAACTATATCAGTTAAAAAAAAAAAAAGAAGAAGAAGAAAAAATTCTTTCTAAATCTCAAAACGTTCACTTTTCCGAATAAAATGCAAGACTTCTTTAATTAAAGATGTATTTTGACTGAGAGTTAAATTTTCGTTTCCATTTAGTAAAGTACCAAGATCTAAAGACGGGACAAAAATTAGTTTGTCTAAAAGGGGAATTCTGATTTGTGCATAAAGCGAACATTCAAAGAAAAAATGAAGTCTGTCTTCAGTCAGACTGCCGCACCGACAGCTTTGATGATTAATTGTATTGAATCTAAAAAGGTCAGAATTTAGAGTTGAACATGCATGTCTAAGCCTTGTTAATATTATGTTTGCCTTACGTTCTCCAACATAGTAGTATTTTGGGGCTTTAGATTGATGTGATATCTTTCGTAGAGAATACTTAAATTTGGAGATTGAATCTACATTTCTAATTGCGCTATCATGTTCTAAAAACATATCAAAACATCTAGGCGTACTAAGAAAATTAAAATATAAGCTCAATCGTTCAAATTTAGAAAAACTCTATTTAACTTATATAAGACCATTATTTGAGTATGGTTGCGAAGTATGGCATAATTCTGGTGTTACTAATACTGAACTGTTGGAAAAACTTCAGCGTGAAGCTGCAAGAATTGTTACAGGCCTACCTTATTATTGCAACAGTGAAATTGTATATTCTGAAACGGGTTGGAAACCTTTGATAGAAGAAAACTTCAGTTATTCTATAATATTTATAATGGATAAGCACCTAATTATTTACGAACACTAAAGCCACATCCTGTATCACCTATTTCTGGATATAATCTTCGTAACAACCCTGACCTCACAGTACCCTTTTGTAGATTAGAACTAATAAAAAATTCATATTTTCCCAATACTATAAGAAAATGGAATAAATGGCTGGATCCGTCCCTCGTAGCAGACCTGTTTTAAGAGAAATTATTGTCATTGTTAAACAGCACCCTTTTCAAGGGTCAGTATTAATTAATTTCAGCCCCTTATCTCTGTCAACCTACTTTGCATAACGTACCCATTGTATTAATTGTAAGTTGTTTCTCATCCTGAATATGCTTGAAATATTTGCCACTGGATGTGAAGCAAGCATCAGTCAGTTGACCAATAAAAACGTCCAATTCGTGTGTACTTCTCAGTATAAATGTACAAGTTTATAACTTTCACGTTAAGGATAAATCATAAATATTTGATGACAATATTGTACACCAAATGTAGGAATAAGGCTATAATGCAATTTACTTGTCCATTCGTTCGATCGTCTGTTAATCCGTTCGTCCATATCCAAAATTTTACGACAACACTTTTGTCAGGAACTACTGAACAAAATGATCGACTTCAAAAATCCTATTCGGTCACCAGTTTGAAAGTGGGGTTGTTATAGTGTTACGTTTTGGATCTGTCACACACTACTTCCTGTTTGCTAAAACTTTGAATTACAAGTGTGTATATTATGCTTAATACGAGAACGAGTGTAAATTCTTGTTGTTCTGTGCTAGCTTTTAATGAAATTGTGAGTTCATTGATATTAGTTACCCTAGACAACCCCAAAATAATTGGGTGTTACAGGATTGTTGTAATGTAACAATTTGTTTGTAGTTATTGGCTTTTGAAATAAGTATAGTGAAGTTTACGAGCGTCGAGATATTGCGCTTTTCAGTATAAATTTACAAATTCGAGATAAAATTCACGACGTGAATGCTTTTAAAACATACAATACGAGGAAAAGAGTAAAATGATGCTGACTTGTCATAATTTTCAGCTTTATAAAGGTACATGTAGTTAATATTCTGTTAAAGCTTGGTTAAGTAGTTTTTATGGTAACAGTGTTTTCATACATACATCAACCAGTTGTTAAATGGAACTGAATCCAAAAAAGGCGCTGTATGCGCGACAAACTTAAAAGGCATCTTAACAATTTTGCTTCTGATAGTAGAAGTTAGGCCTAACCTCAATGTTGAATACCAATACAATATAATACATTGTGTTCTCTTGTTGATTGTAGGTTGATATGTACAGACATAGAAAATGAAAGGATATGGAGTAAATGTACATGGGACAAAATCGCACACAATACATTGAAAACATAGAAAATTATGTACATTTCGAAATCTTTATGTTTCTTGTGTCGTTTGGTCGTTGTTTTATAATCGTTTACCCCACATCATATTGTGATCCACTTCTTGGATATTGCTTCTAAAATTTGTTTAATAGTTAAACGAAATCATGTTAAATGTTCAAGCAGATATTTTGTTCATCGGTTTCCGAGTTGTTAGGATTCAAAATACAGACAAGAACACTTTTATGTGAAATTTATATTTTCCATCCTCACTGTAAACCGTTTTTTTTTTTTTTTTTTAGATTAATATCCAATAGTGACCAATAGTGTGTAATTATGAAACTAAATAAACTTTATTTGTTTAGAATCAACATGGATTTTTTCTCTATCATTGTTAATATCCTGGGTACTTTTTCAATGTAAGCATGGACAGAAACAGGGATGGTAAACTATTATAGAAACAAGAGATAACAGTTAAGTTCAACTAAACAAATAAAAACAGAGGTATCAGTGCAAAATAATATTTGAACGGGTTAAACGTAAATATTTACAAACCATTAAAAAGGGGGAGGGGTTATCTTTATTTATTGGTTTTTCATGTTTCGCATCCTTATAGTAGGAATAGTCTTAATAATTCGTTCAATTAGTATGTGGTGAATATGAATTTGCAGCCATGTACTGAGATGTACTGAGATGTACTGAGAGAGTGCAAAGCTTTTTTGGAATACGCGGAGGTGTACATTTGTATAATATTTTTTTATTTTGCAAACAGTGATTGTTTGTTGTTTGTTTTACGCGAGGTAATTGTACAATATCTGAAAAGAAAATCAAACTTTTGGGACGATAAAACGAACAAAATTCCCTGCTGTGGCTTAACCATATTTTACTAACTTCATTGATTTATGATACTGTTTTTATTTGTGATATCGTCATATGATATTAATTCAATTTCATTTTCATATTTGTAAAAACAAACAATGATCAAAACAAGATTAAGGTATTTGCCTGTGGATATAAATGCAGTCTATCTTTTGAATTAACAATTTTTCACCTTGAAAAAAAAATTAAATGTTGTATAACTGTAATACAGTTCATAACTATTCACTTGGCAATTTATTCGTGATCTATTTTTCTTCAATAAATCGGTAAATCATGCAAGCATGATTCAGAACAGTTATCTCATTTTCAATTTTGTGATGTATGATTAAGATATTTCATATCAATAAATATCCTCAAAGGCATACATACCAGATATCTCCAGTAAAATATTGTATTAACTTATATTTATGATCCATCTTTGTGTCAGGAGATACCTAAAGCTTCTGTTTAATTATCTGAGAACACCCCGCGGAATCGTTGTCAGGGTTTTTTTCCAAAGACACACGCTCAAGCTCTTTTAAAGCACGCGTTCATGATAAAGAACAGTAAAACTTATTTAATATATAATAGTCCTTATATAATTAAAACTGAAAAGTAGGATTGTATTTATAATTTAATATTTCATCTATTTATTACAAAACTGTACAAAATACGGTTCATTTTATAGAATTATTAATCTTCAACATGTTTTATATATAATTAAGTTTGACAGAATTTCATTATGTAATTTTAGAATCGGCAGATGAAACAGTTCTTTTTAATCAAGGTCAAAGTTAAAATAAGTGTCAATGCTGATCAGAAAAGCATCTTATCCAAATTAATATAAACATGCACTTAGACAATGATCCCTAAACAACAAATGGCTGGATTTCATTTAAACATATGTTATTTGTTATTACATATAACAAAAGGATCAGACACAAGTGATCACAACTTAGATAGTCCTCTCCTAAATATAATAAGTTATAATATATAAATATAAAGACATGCAACAACAACATTAGATAATTATAGATTTGTACAATACATGTTATAAAAAAAAAGAAAGTTCACAATTTCCCAAAAGATAAACAACAGTCCTATGTCAAAAGCTAATTCATCGACATACTGAACTATATCAGTTAAAAAAAAAAAAGAAGAAGAAGAAAAATTCTTTCTAAATCTCAAAACGTTCACTTTTCCGAATAAAATGCAAGACTTCTTTAATTAAAGATGTATTTTGACTGAGAGTTAAATTTTCGTTTCCATTTAGTAAAGTACCAAGATCTAAAGACGGGACAAAATTAGTTTGTCTAAAGGGAATTCTGATTTGTGCATAAAGCGAACATTCAAAGAAAAAATGAAGTCTGTCGTCAGTCAGACTGCCGCACCGACAGCTTTGATGATTAATTGTATTGAATCTAAAAGGTCAGAATTTAGAGTTGAACATGCATGTCTAAGCCTTGTTAATATTATGTTTGCCTTACGTTCTCCAACATAGTAGTATTTTGGGGCTTTAGATTGATGTGATATCTTTCGTAGAGAATACTTAAATTTGGAGATTGAATCTACATTTCTAATTGCGCTATCATGTTCTAAAAACTTCTAAAAACATATCAAAACATCTAGGCGTACTAAGAAAATTAAAATATAAGCTCAATCGTTCAAATTTAGAAAAACTCTATTTAACTTATATAAGACCATTATTTGAGTATGGTTGCGAAGTATGGCATAATTCTGATGTTACTAATACTGAACTGTTGGAAAAACTTCAGCGTGAAGCTGCAAGAATTGTTACAGGCCTACCTTATTATTGCAACAGTGAAATTGTATATTCTGAAACGGGTTGGAAACCTTTGATAGAAGAAAACTTCAGTTATTCTATAATATTTATAATGGATAAGCACCTAATTATTTACGAACACTAAAGCCACATCCTGTATCACCTATTTCTGGATATAATCTTCGTAACAACCCTGACCTCACAGTACCCTTTTGTAGATTAGAACTAATAAAAAATTCATATTTTCCCAATACTATAAGAAAATGGAATAAATGGCTGGATCCGTCCCTCGTAGCAGACCTGTTTTAAGAGAAATTATTGTCATTGTTAAACAGCACCCTTTTCAAGGGTCAGTATTAATTAATTTCAGCCCTTATCTCTGTCGACCTACTTTGCATAACGTACCCATTGTATTAATTGTAAGTTGTTTCTCATCCTGAATATGCTTGAAATATTTGCCACTGGATGTGAAGCAAGCATCAGTCAGTTGACCAATAAAAACGTCCAATTCGTGTGTACTTCTCAGTATAAATGTACAAGTTTATAACTTTCACGTTAAGGATAAATCATAAATATTTGATGACAATATTGTACACCAAATGTAGGAATAAGGCTATAATGCAATTTACTTGTCCATTCGTTCGATCGTCTGTTAATCCGTTCGTCCATATCCAAAATTTTACGACAACACTTTTGTCAGGAACTACTGAACAAAATGATCGACTTCAAAAATCCTATTTGGTCACCAGTTTGAAAGTGGGGTTGTTATAGTGTTACGTTTTGGATCTGTCACACACCTACTTCCTGTTTGCTAAAACTTTGAATTACAAGTGTGTACATTATGCTTAATACGAGAACGAGTGTAAATTCTTGTTCTGTGCTAGCTTTTTAATGAAATTGTAAGTTCATTGATATTAGTTACCCTAGACAACCCCAAAATAATTGGGTGTTACAGGATTGTTGTAATGTAACAATTTGTTTGTAGTTATTGGCTTTTGAAATAAGTATAGTGAAGTTTACGAGCGTCGAGATATTGCGCTTTTCAGTATAAATTTACAAATTCGAGATAAAATTCACGACGTGAATGCTTTTAAAACATACAATACGAGGAAAAGAGTAAAATGATGCTGACTTGTCATAATTTTCAGCTTTATAAAGGTACATGTAGTTAATATTCTGTTAAAGCTTGGTTAAGTAGTTTTTATGGTAACAGTGTTTTCATACATACATCAACCAGTTGTTAAATGGAACTGAATCTAAAAAAGGCGCTGTATGCGCGACAAACTTAAAAGGCATCTTAACAATTTTGCTTCTGATAGTAGAAGTTAGGCCTAACCTCAATGTTGAATACCAATACAATATAATACATTGTGTTCTCTTGTTGATTGTAGGTTGATATGTACAGACATAGAAAATGAAAGGATATGGAGTAAATGTACATGGGACAAAATCGCACACAATACATTGAAAACATAGAAAATTATGTACATTTCGAAATCTTTATGTTTCTTGTGTCGTTTGGTCGCTGTTTTATAATCGTTTACCCCACATCATATTGTGATCCACTTCTTGGATATTGCTTCTAAAATTTGTTTAATAGTTAAACGAAATCATGTTAAATGTTCAAGCAGATATTTTGTTCATCGGTTTCCGAGTTGTTAGGATTCAAAATACAGACAAGAACACTTTTATGTGAAATTTATATTTTCCATCCTCACTGTAAACCGTTTTTTTTTTTTTTTTTTAGATTAATATCCAATAGTGACCAATAGTGTGTAATTATGAAACTAAATAAACTTTATTTGTTTAGAATCAACATGGATTTTTTCTCTATCATTGTTAATATCCTGGGTACTTTTTCAATGTAAGCATGGACAGAAACAGGGATGGTAAACTATTATAGAAACAAGAGATAACAGTTAAGTTCAACTAAACAAATAAAAACAGAGGTATCAGTGCAAAATAATATTTGAACGGGTTAAACGTAAATATTTACAAACCATTAAAAAGGGGGAGGGGTTATCTTTATTTATTGGTTTTTCATGTTTCGCATCCTTATAGTAGGAATAGTCTTAATAATTCGTTCAATTAGTATGTGGTGAATATGAATTTGCAGCCATGTACTGAGATGTACTGAGATGTACTGAGAGAGTGCAAAGCTTTTTTGGAATACGCGGAGGTGTACATTTGTATAATATTTTTTTATTTTGCAAACAGTGATTGTTTGTTGTTTGTTTTACGCGAGGTAATTGTACAATATCTGAAAAGAAAATCAAACTTTTGGGACGATAAAACGAACAAAATTCCCTGCTGTGGCTTAACCATATTTTACTAACTTCATTGATTTATGATACTGTTTTTATTTGTGATATCGTCATATGATATTAATTCAATTTCATTTTTCATATTTGTAAAAAACAAACAATGATCAGAACAAGATTAAGGTATTTGCCTGTGGATATAAATGCAGTCTATCTTTTGAATTAACAATTTTTCACCTTGAAAAAAAAATTAAATGTTGTATAACTGTAATACAGTTCATAACTATTCACTTGGCAATTTATTCGTGATCTATTTTTCTTCAATAAATCGGTAAATCATGCAAGCATGATTCAGAACAGTTATCTCATTTTCAATTTTGTGATGTATGATTAAGATATTTCATATCAATAAATATCCTCAAAGGCATACATACCAGATATCTCCAGTAAAATATTGTATTAACTTATATTTATGATCCATCTTTGTGTCAGGAGATACCTAAAGCTTCTGTTTAATTATCTGAGAACACCCGCGGAATCGTTGTCAGGGTGTTTTTCCAAAGACACACGCTCAAGCTCTTTTAAAGCACGCGTTCATGATAAAGAACAGTAAAACTTATTTAATATATAATAGTCCTTATATAATTAAAACTGAAAAGTAGGATTGTATTTATAATTTAATATTTCATCTATTTATTACAAAAACTGTACAAAATACGGTTCATTTTTATAGAATTATTAATCTTCAACATGTTTTTATATATAATTAAGTTTGACAGAATTTCATTATGTAATTTTAGAATCGGCAGATGAAACAGTTCTTTTTTAATCAAGGTCAAAGTTAAAATAAGTGTCAATGCTGATCAGAAAAGCATCTTATCCAAATTAATATAAACATGCACTTAGACAATGATCCCCTAAACAACGTTTGACCATACAGACCATACAGTATAACATGTTGCTCTTCTATATGTATAATCAACACCGTTTTGAATATGAGTTAATATTAATTGATCTGTACCTTAGAAATACTTTTATGAATAGTTACTGCTTGAACCATTCGCTTAAGGATGTTCGTTCCTCTTTTTTTTTTTTTTTTTTTTTTTGCCAGATATTCGGAATCCTCTGGTTTTATCCATGTAGTGCCATTAGAAAAAAATTCCTGTTAACCCCTACTTTTCTTTCCATAATTTGATTACATTTAGTTTAAAATGCAATCTTTGAAAATCCTTGTTATTTTTTCGTAGGTTTTGAAAGAAAAAAGTGCCAATGTTAATTGTACGAAAAATCTAGAGAGAATTATTTCCCGTCAAATTTTCAATGGCTTATATCTCAAAAACAAGCACACAGACCCTTCATTTTTTTCTGATTTTTTAGTTCCGTTATTTATAAACTATCAATTTATAATAGTCTTTTAGAAAGCTTGTTATTTTGAAAAAGATTGGCGAAAACCCTTAATGTAAATCCTTTTGAGATAGATTGGTACGGTGGTACCAAAGGGGCAATCAGATATTGATTATTCGAAAGACAGACAATTCCATGGTAAAAAAATAATAAAAACGTCATAAATACTACTCAGAAGCTTATGATTGAGGAACACGAACTCCAATAAAATCTGCAAGAATATACGGGTTCTCCGAAAGGACCATCAGCTACTGTGGTATGTTTGAGAAGTGCCATCCATCGTAATGTTAACCTTGTTAAATCTATTGATACATTTTAAGACTGAATTTGTAGTTCTTAATCCCTTAAATTTACATTTATAAAACATTGTGACTTTGAAATCTTAAGACCAAGAAAAAGAACGAAATCTTATCATTAACAATTTATATTGAAAAATATAAATGACTTATCAAAATTGATAGCAAACAACGAAAACGTAATTAACGTGTTCTGTCTGACTGTTTTGTTTTCCTACAACTTTAAAGATCGTTTGGCGACAGAAAAATACTCCAGTAAGAAAACAAAATACAGTTTATTATAGTTAATCCTTATTTGTTTGAATAATCCTATGCAATTAAATTACATATTATTGATTATACCACGAAAGTTATAATATTTCACGTAGATTTGATATGAATAATTCATCTAAAGTTTTAAATAGTGGTGACACAATTATGTTCAGTCCAATCAATGTCTATTGCAGATAAACATTTTAATTGCTTAAACAATAAGCATTAATTGTTTCGGAAACATAATAAATTATTCAAACTTGACTGAATGGTGAATTGATATTTTCAGAGGTAGACCATAACTTAGTGGCCGAAGGCAATGATGGTATACCAAATACGAAGCACACAAATTAATACTGGTTCTCTGTAACTATTTAAACTCTTACATAGGGAGTGTGGCACGCATGGTCATGGATTTTCTTCAGACTTCACACACTTACTAGTCTTGATGAAACAAACAAAAAATGGCAAAATTTTGGTTGCTAAGCATATCGGTTGCCATAACAACTGATGACCAGATTTACCTCTTCTGAATATCTATGATTTTAAGCTGAAAATGGCTATTTTCAGCATAATTTTTCACAATAAATGATTTGGAGACAGACTAATTTTTATAATTTTATTAAATATATGCATTATATTAATGTAATTTAATAAGTGATATTTTCATATTCATTTTCAATCATAATCACATATATCCCCCTTTTTATGTGGTTTGCATTAGGTAAAAAATACCCTTTTGAGGTCATTTTTGAATGCTCACCATAATTCTTTGCGGACACCTGGGTTAAAGTCAACCATGAATTCATAAATACCATAGTCTTATCTTATCAATGATACGAAAAGTAATGGGAAGTATGTTTCATTTTTTGTTACCATGGATACAAAATGCTTAGTTTTCATTTTTTCAGAAAAAAAATTGCGAAAAATTTAGAAAAAAAAT
This sequence comes from Mytilus coruscus, assembly GCA_017311375.1. Taxonomy (NCBI): domain Eukaryota; kingdom Metazoa; phylum Mollusca; class Bivalvia; order Mytilida; family Mytilidae; genus Mytilus; species Mytilus coruscus. The sequence goes on from CM029600.1 coordinate 43,092,497, forward strand.
GTTTTGAAACCTAATTCTGCAGTCAGAAAAAAATAAATAAATATACAATTTGTAGAAATTATTTTAATCATCAAAATTTTAAACATATTCATTTATATAGGTCATGTAGGTATAATAGTTTTAACTGTGTTGCTATGGAAACAATTTCATGATGATACACAAGTTTAAAACAATTTTGAATAAGTTTCAGTTAGTTTCTTAAATGTGCACAAAAGTAGGAAAACTAAAACACTTATTAAGTTTCACTGTATACACACATGTGTATGTATAAATAATTTTGCTAGTATAGTATATCGATAATGGTGTTACCACTTGAAGAAAACAAATACAATTTCTCTAATCTGGATAAAATTGCTGATTATGAAGAAATTTCTGTTCATGATCATGAAAAATTTACAAGAAAAACTAGAAAAAACAAATAAAATCATTAAAAAAATTAAATATTCAATTGTGCAATATTTGGGGCTGGAAAGATTTTGTAAAAAAAGAAATGATCGATTAGTTGTGGTTTGCTTTATGTCCAGTGTCAAACATCTCATGCATATTTCAGAAGAGAACAAAATCAATAAATTTAATAGGAACATTGTAGGTTCTGTGCTAGTCTACTGACCAAAAATTAATTAAAGTCAATAATTTGATCAATTCAACACAATAAAAAATAAATAGAACCAAAAGAGTCAGACGTTGATCCTCTAAATAAATGATAATTGACCATCTAACCTTTCTATAAAGGAAAAAATACCTTTATTATGAGCTGTTTATTTTTCTTATTCATTCTTTTAAACTCAATGTTGAAATGGCAAAGCATGTATAGTTATACGTTTTGAATAATATTGTATTATTGGATGATGAGTATCTACATGAAGATCATTTTTGAGGTGAAGTTATAAAAAATAGAAAATTTCAAAAAGGTCATGCAATAGGGCTAGGCTAGGATGAAGGCGGACAATTTAAACTATCACTGGAAATCGGGATCAATTGGACAAGGACAGAAATTTCAACAGGTCAACTAGGGAGCCCCTAAAAGAATATACACAAGGGTTCTTTAGCAAACAAAGGGCGTAACAAGCAAGGGCGGGTATAGTCGGCAGTCTACCCGATGGTCCCTGCTATCCATCCGACACATTTCTTGTTTGACGTTCTGGCTGGGGAGGAATTTTCGAGATTTTCAAAAAAGTTCCGTTTCCCTACGAGGACCCTCGGAAAATCTGTCAGTGGGTGACTGCTGGTCTTACAACGAGCAACAGGGGGAAAATATACCATCAAGACAATTTTCATATAAGGGGCCCCACTGACTGTCTTAAGAGATGGCCCGCTACATTCATGCTTCAGTGATTCCATATGTAATCAACAAAATGTTTCCAATGAAAGGAGGGGGCGGGCCCTCAGGGCCCTTTTGGATCCGCCTATGGTAGCACTATATTAACATTACTAATAGGCATTGGATTATTGAAATTTGAGAAAATAACAATTATCTTCATGGATTTTTAGCAGCAAATTAAAAAATATTGACAATATGATAACTCTAGATCTTTACACAGTGTAACTTTAAAAGAATTATATACATGTACATATACTTTGATTTTCACTGAAAGCCCATTACAGAAAGATGTTTCTCAAAATTAGTATATTGTCTTTCTTTTAACAAAAAAAAAAAAAAAAAAACATTTTATTTTGAAACAGGAGTCACTGTTTATAAATAACATATTATACATGTGACTTTTTGTCCGCGACTTTTTGTCTGTGACTTTCTGTCCTTCATTCTGACCGTTATAATGACCAGGAAAAATGACTTTATACCTATTTATATGTAATATGCTTTGCATCAAATTTATAGAAACACTTAGATTGAACCATTAATTTTATCAAATAAGAAAATATAAAATGCTTACAAACATATAAGCAAACGATTAATGTATTGACTTTCGGGAACATTTAAAACTAAGACAAGGCTCTGGCAACCCTCAAGTAAAGTCCGCGAATATGTATACTTATATTTTATGAAAATATTTTAAACTACCAAGATATCGTGCATGCAGGGCTCGGGCATACCTCCAGTAGTCCGCGAAATGTTTATTTGTTTTTATGAAAATATTTAAAACTACCAAGATATCCAACACAAGGCTCAGGCATACCTTAAGTAGTACAGTAATTTACCTGTACAGGTACCTCAGGTTTCTTCTCAAATTGACATTTCACCTTTTCTTGAAAATGTAGAATAGAATGTTGTTTTAGTCTTTGTTAATTCATATCATTTGTTGATTTTTCTGTCTTTAAATTTACATATTTTCCTTTTTTCTAATGTTTTTATTTTTTATGTTATTTTTATTTGTTTTTTGCTTCTATTCTTTTAATTTCTTCTAGGAAATAATCTCAGTAGAAATAACAAAATTCAAAGATGAGTTATTGACTAGCATTTGAAAACAAAACAGAGAATCCTTTAAATAATTATTTTTCAGTAAAAAAGTTATTGTACATGATGTACATGGTATTCAATTGTCTGTGTGTATTATTTAATGAATTATTATTAATTATAACTTATAATCATGCAAATGATATGTTTAAAGGAACCATGAAGCAAGTAATTTAACAATAGATATAAGAAGATGTGGTATGAGTGCCAATGAGACAACTCTCCATCCAAGTCAAAATTTATAAATGTAAACCATTATAGGTCAAAGTACGGTCTTCAACACGGAGCCTAGGCTCACACCGAACAGTAAGCTGTAAAGAGCCCCAAAAATTACTAGTGTAAAACCATTCAAACGGGAAAACCAACGGTCTAATCTATATAAAACAAGAAACACTTATGAACCACAACAAGCCTGTTTTTAACAAATTAAAATTATCAATATCATGAATATCAAGCCTTTTCAATAAATTTTGTTAACAAAGTTGTACAATCTATTATCATGATTATTATTCAGGAAAACTACAAATATCATTATATGGTATAGGAATAAACTATTTTTGTTTATCTTTTATATTTTTCAAATCTCAAAACTGGAGTTGTGCATGAAGAATCACTAAAGAGACTTTAATTTTCCAAATGGCTACCTAGTTATCATCAACTTTGATAAGTGCTAATCATAATGAAAAATGTTCTTATCTCTGAATTAAATAAATCTTATGAAAAGAAATTATTTAAAGAAAAAATTGTCTTGCTTTTTGAAACAATTGTAAACTTATCAAATATGTTATCTTCAATTTGGCTATTTTGTCAGTTAACAGGCAAAATTTGTCTCCAGAAAAATAAAGTACACTTCTATATAGATTGTGACATTTTATGGTCTATTAATTAAATCATTTTTGTTCTGTGTATTATATTGTCGAAACTGCAGGACTGGCATATGCATGATACATATTCTTGGTATACATCTGCAAAGAATATTTCACTCAACTCAGGCCTTTTAGATAAAGCTAATAATTGCAGGGACTTGAATGAATTAGATTCTTTAAAGCCCTTGATTAAAATGAATTTTAAGAACAAAATAAGAATATTTTGAAAATAAAATAAAACTTCTGATGAAAACAGTAAACTCAAATGCTTCACTTAGTAAAGAATTAGTGGTCATAATTTAGAAATAGAAAATGGTAGATAAAATTGCTATAAAGGATAGAATTGTTTGTAAAATTAACATAACAACTTAGGTGGAAATAATTATTACCTGTAAGAAAATATTAAAAACAAACTATATTGGATTTATCAACTTACATGTATTTATGGCCTACTTCAATCTCACCTTTTGTGTGTTACTTAATATTTGTGATCAAACGAGTCAAATTATAACCAGTAACATACAAAATGATTTACAACACAGTTAAATACAATATACTACTCAATACCATAAAAAGTTTAAATAATCCGGTGCTCGTCAAAGTACCCTAAACTGTTTTTCCCAGTTTTTTACCATTCAATCTTAATGTTAATTTTTCATAAATTTTAAGCAAATCCTATAAGATATAAATAAGTATTAGGTAGTACAACGACCAGGACAAAGTAAAATGTAGGTCAGGTCAAGTTTTTTACCCAAAAACATATTGTTTTCTCTGTTTTTTTTTTAATAATATTAAATAACACAGAAACTTTCATCGGTCAGGTCATTGCTGTTCTTGGTCACGTCATTGTCAACGTTATAAAGTTCACGTTTTCTGAATTTTTAAATATTTTTTTCTATATTTATTCATTAATTTATATATTAAATGATCAAATTTTATTATATTTCAAAATTAACATAAATCCTTTAAGAAATTAAAAAGTTATTGGCATTTTCATTTGGTCCTGTCATTGTCAGCGTTGGTCAGGTCACGTTTAATGAAGATTTAAAAAAGTTTTCTACATTTTTTTCTTATATTTATGTATTGAATGGTCTAAATTTATAACAATTCAAATTTGACATCAATCCTTTTAGAAATAAAAAAGGTATTAGCATTTTCGTTTTGGTCCAGTCATTAGTGTAACCCACCAAAGGGAGATAATTCGTATTGTGAGGAAAATTGCACAATGATCATTTTTTAGAAATTAATTTCACATGTTTCTAAGTAGATTACTCGTAACTTTTTTTTGATTTTTGACTAAAACAAGACTGAAATTAATTGTTTTGTGTTTCTTTTAATAGATGTAGCCGCATAATTTCACAACACTACACCAAATATTGTATTTTTTCAAAATCCCAACTTTCTCTGCTGTTACCATGGTAACCAACCAATATATATTTCAGTTGGCATTATTTTTCTGACTAGTCTAATAGGATCTACATATCAGCCAATTTTCAGGAAGATCGGTGACTATGTGTGCCGAAAAAGTTTAAGTGGTTACAGAGAATGAGTATTAATACGTTCAAAACAATATAGACTTATTAAAATTATATATTTCTGTTTTAAAAGAAAAAAACAATTAACAATTGTCCATAACCATGTCCGTTAGACTCAAATGATTCAAGCGTAAGTAAATGCACACCTTTACAATAATATGTACGCTACCTTTTATTTTTGTTATTTTACATCTTTTTATAGTATATAATTTTTTTGAAAATACGACGAAACATGAAGTTGCATTTGTCAATTTTCAGAAATAAAAACTAATTAAAACAACATAAGTTGAACAATGTTTCAAGAATAGTATGCTCATGCATATCACTGCGCCAATAGTATATAAAAATTAGAAGATGTGGTATGATTGCCAATGATACAACTCTCCAGCAGAGACCATATGACTCAAATGGCCTTTTCCTTGAAAACAACTGAACAAAAACGTTCAAACTGTTTGTTGACCTCTTGATGTATTTTGGACTGTTTGTGTTTGTTCGAGGTGTAATGTCTGGTAGACTCATAAACACAAAACATAGATATAATCTATACATTGAAGTGAATATGAGGACAGTTCATTTTAATGTGGTCTATCGTTATAACCACCTCCTTAACACCAAGAATACTGCTAAATGTGTGTGTACATGTAATGTATACACATGAACCATTATTTGGACTTGTCAGAACTTCGTTTCAAGATTTACCGAAGCAAAAATTAGTTATTTGGCTAATACAAATATTCCTTTTCTTTAAATGGTTTTACTAACTAGTGTAATTGGTCTCTAGTGCATAATTGTCTAATTGGCAATCATAACACATCTCCTCTTTTATATTGTCGGCCATTGCAAAAAATATTTTTCATGATTTGTGGAACTTTATATCAGATTATGTATAATCATTATAAACTTATTTGTAAGGTCCTCATTTTATGTCAACTGGACAACCGGTACGGCTGTCCTCGAAAAGATCTATTTACCGTAGTAGTCTATAATTAATAACAATCTGATTGAAATATAGCCCATGTGTCCACGTTTCAGTTATAATCGTATGCGATCTTTGTAAGCAAAGCGTTGGCACAGAATTTGTATTTTAATCAGATTAACTGTAATAAATCTAGAAAACAACCAGCTGAACCAAATTAAAACAAAAAATGCCAAAAGGGTTGCATGGGACGCACTGAACGAACGTGTAAATAAGTGTTGATATTTAGTTGACTGATATAGGTAAACCAAATAGTCCAGCAGGTAGTGCTTAAATAGAGGTTTGATATTATCATGCTTTTAATGGTACATTTTGTTTGTGAATTTACGTACAGTACATACTGTTTTGTAATTGTGCTAAAATAAGGTTAGAACTTCCTTAGGTAAAGTTTACCTTAAACGGTTTTGGCTAGTCTTTTATGCTCGCTTGAAAACTTTTTTTTTGGTGCTTTTGTGATGAGTGTACAAGATCAAAATTATTCCGTTAACACGTATGGTACTTACGGGACTCATCATATTTTCAAAGAGCCATTGTGCAACAATACATGGATTCCATCATCAATGAATTAACTTTGTGATCATAACTTTACTTGAAAATACAACATAGTCATCCAGTTCAATATTTTAAAGTGGTACTAGTAATACATAAAATATCATCAAATTACATTTAAGCCGACGGGATAATGTGTAAAAAATCTTTTGAAGAAATACTGATCCATACAATTTTAATATAATTTGGTTAGAATTGTTCGGTTGAGGTGTAGACTTGGTGTGTTAATGTATTTCCAGTTGTCCTAACAATATAGCCCGCTGGCATGTGATTGATCTTAATCAACTCAGTTCTTACTCTCGCTATGATTTCCCAATAAATCGATATTTCGTCATCTTCAATGAGGTTGAACTCTGTGTCTATAGTTGAAGAAGCTTACATATCCAGATTACTATTTAAATATATAGGTCATATAAAATAGATATGACTTACAGGACAAGTTCGGGTGAGGCTCGTGAACATATAATGTACTTGAAAATAGAGAAGAAACCAAGGGAGCAAACTAAAACATTTAATCAAAGAAAGATAGACAACACCATTGTCGAAAGTAAAACGAACAAAAGATAAACATCAGTTCACAAAACACTACACAGAAGTTAAATATAAAGATTGAGCAACGTGAAACTTGCCAAACACTGGGGATGATCTTAGGTAACCCGGAAAATTGAGCAGTTCCTGGTACATTAGTAATACCGTCGTAGCGCTCATTTGAAAGGAAAAAAACTGTCATAAGTCGCATTCACTCAAAATCGAGAAATAAGACGGGATTGTAGCTACGACAAGTAGTTCTTATGTACGTGGTCATCTGTCAAAAGTAAAATAACAAGTATACCAAACGACAAGGAAAATTCAAATCGGAATGTCCCTTATCAAATGGCAAAATCAAAAGCTCAAACACATCAAACGAATAGAAAACAACTGTCATATGACCTAGACATTGCAAAGCAGTCAAACAAATCATCATGATGGTGCTTGTTAAATGTTCGAAGGGGTGACTTCTACTTTACTATATTGAAGTCTTGGTTTAATAGCTTACTCGTAAGCATCAATCCTCTATCATGTAAATCATAATCATGATTTATACATGTGTACAAATTGTACGTTGCATATGTTATATGACCTATAATGTAAGTTGGGAATATAACAATACAATATGCAAAATGTATGTTTGATAATTTAATTATCAGACATAAGTAAAAAGTAATATCTTTAACTTATTGATATGTTTATCTAAATTTACTTGATATAAAAGACTGGAAACTGAGAAAATTTAATATTTACACTGTGTATTTCCATTTGATCAGACAATTTGTAATGTTAAGATAATAATTCTGAACTAGCATACAATCTAATTGACTTAGTTCCAACGGTCAAAGCCGTAGATAAAGAAGACATGAACTTTATCATTCAGGAAAAATCATTGAATTACTACTTGATGCCAACAATCCTCTTATAAATAAATGCCTCATCGCAATCATGAATAAAAATTTGATTTGTAACATATCTGTCTTTGACAACTAAAATACCGCGGCGTCTAGTTTTGCATGGCATTGGTTATTTAAGGAATAAGACATATTAAGAATAATGTGAATGAATAGTATTCTTGGAAGTTTTAAGGAATAAGTCATACTAAGTATAATGTGCATAAATGGCATTCTTGGAAGGTTTTCTTTTAAAGAGTGGATTCTATCATCTTAAACATGATTATAAGAATGTTTGATTCCATGTCTGATTCCATGAACTAAACTGAATTGAATTTAAAGGAAGCATGACTGGTAAGTGCATTGTTAATTAAAAGGGTGTACTTGTTTAGTTATTACATTGCTATGATTTTGAAAAACCTGGGAGGTTTAGTAGAAACAAATCTTTAGTTTCCCAGAATAAATAGAGTTCAAATGAATATTTTGTTAATCAGTCAGTTTGTTTTTCAGTCTTTACAATATTTGTTAAATTCTATGTTTAAATACAAATCAATCATTTGGGTAGCCAAATGAAAAGTTTAAGACATGTATGCCCAACAATTAGACCGTATCAGCTGTGCAGTGGTCTTTCATATGTGTAAATCAATTCTGATAAAACTATTGTTTAGAAATAAAATCGTTGATTTTTCTTCTTGATTTGCCCTTATCGATAAGTAAACTTATCGATAAGTAAATCAGTTGACTGTTCGGAGTAAATATGGAAAATTTCTGAAATTTTCAAGGAAAAATATTTAAACCATCGTTAAGTTAGCACTTGAAATGGTGCATATACACATGACAAATAGTCGTCATAGCGACTGTTCATATGAGACATTTTCTCTTCTCTAAAGGTCGCCCGCCCTTCCCTAGCTCATTATTGGCACCTTTAGCAAACACTTCCATTGACCCAAATGATCTATGATTAAGATCATATTTTATACGTTTTGGAAGTAACTGTCAATAATATGTGAGTTGTCGTATGTCGGTCGATTTAAGAGAGAAAGCACGGTTACTATTTCTGAAACAGAGCTAACATTCAATGTTATCGCTCGAGAGACCAGTTCAAATGATCAATTGAAGATCTAGATGTGTGTACGTGTACATACATGTACTTCAACTCATATACAAGTTGGCCGCTTTTAATGTTTTTGTTAAGGATCAGTTCTATGTTTGGCGCTTTATAGTTGCACAAAAAATGTCCGCATTTGCGCAACTACAAAAAAAAACAAACACAAAAACAAAAACCAACGCAGATTGTTTGCCTTAAAATTTACCTGTAAAAGTTGTCTTTGAGTGGATGTATTTAATTCATTTTTACAATGTCTTTTAAAGTAAATGAAGTAAGGAGCAAATGATAAAGTTTTGTATGTAGGTAATTCAGAAAATATAATCTAAAAATTAAAATTTTCAATTGATTTATAATCATTAAATAAATAAATTATAAGATTTACAATGATGATATTACAAAATTACATGGACATTAAAAAAGGATGCACAAAATCCAATAGACATTATAACTGTAAGATCAAATATGAAAAACTGACCCATTTGCATACACTTTAGGAAACCACAAACCGCAAACTTTATGACGAAATAGCAATTGAGGAATCATACTTATTTATAAGCAACATAATTAATCTAATTTGAAATTTGAAAATTAAAAAATAAATCTAAAAAAAAAAATATATGAAAAATGTAAATACCTGTCAAAATTTGAATCCGAAAAAAAGTCGATCAACAACTATCAGGAGCATGACAGTGTGTATTCAGTTTAATATTTTGATTGTTCCTCAGACTCGGAGTGTACATTTCACGCTTTCGTAAGTTTAACTGTATTTTCAATTTTCCATGCCGAAAATTAAAAGTGTTATGGTGCTTTGTCGCTCATTGTGTCTATATCAGAACAGATGAAAAGTTGTTAAATTTGAATATTAATATAGAGCGTAAATAATGTGTTCAGACGATTTTCCATCATTTTGACACATATAATTCATTTACCAAGAATGCGATTGTGTCTTGAACATGGCGGTCGAACGGAATTTTGATTAAATATTGCAATATTCACATTATTTGTATAATTTTTTTAGTTGTGTATCAATGAACATCCACACAAATTGTCAATGTTTGGGATAAATACTAAAAATTTGCCAAACCCTGTCAAATTTACATTTTCGAGATATTTATTAGCTACTAAATATAACTGAAATTACAAACATCTCAAATTTAATCAAACGTGTAGATATGAAATATTTGCCATTGAACTGTAAGGAAACAACAATCAACTATGTTTTAAATATGCAGTAATATGATATAAAGGCATATAAAAAACCAGACAACAGTCTCATAGTGAGACAGAACATTTGTACCAGGATTCTTATAACATATTAAAGAATTATTTAACTTTCTTACAACATCATTTTACACCGTACAACCGCCCTATTTGTAAAACTTAATCAAAGTACTGAAGTACTGAACATCGGATGACCGCAAGTTCTGGTGGATGGTGACAAGCACTTGTCTCAGAAAAAAAATCATATCTCTATTCCTGAAAAAACGGTATTGAAAAAATTACAGATCACACCTAGTTATCTTTAAAAACGTTCAAATTAGACACTATTCTAACATCGGACTCGGACTTCTTTTAAATTGAGTTTTACTGTGCGTATTGCGGTGTGTTTGTTTATTCTACATTGGCTAGAGGTATAAGGGAGGGTTGAGATCTCACAAAACATGTTTAACCCTGCCATATGTTTGCGCCTGTCCCAAGTCAGGAACCTTTGGCCTTTGTTAGTCTTGTATGTTTTTTCAATTTTGGTTCATTTTAAAAATGTTTAGGAGTTTAGTGTGACGTCAATTTTCGCTGAACTAGTATACATTATTGTTTAGGGGCCAGCTGAAACCCGCCCCCAGGATGCGGGATTTTTTTCGCTGTGTTGAAAACCCAATAGTGGCATTTCGATTAATTACTATTTATTGATTAAACAGTTCGTAAATTAAACAATTCCAGGTTTTTTTCTGATTTGCGTTTGTTATATTCCCAAGACATAAAAGTGCCCACATAAATTGTGATACTGTGATTCTCTTTTAAGATTCAACGACTGCGTACCAGTGACCCATGTATCGTGCAATTTTTTATATGACTTGCCAAATACAATCCTCACTTTACATTTTGTAATGTAAACAATAATAACATAACTGTATTCCTTCGAATTGATACAAACTTTGTTTACATCATAGATATTTGTATAGTGAATGTCGGTGTCAATGATTATATGTTTTATCTAGACAGAAAATCGACAAAATATGTGAGAACAAAACATATGGCGTAATGTTATGCCATGCATGTTATAATGAACTTATTGACATGTTCAGGAACGATATGGCATGTATTGTTATGCCATGCATGTTATAATGAACTTATTGACATGTTCAGGAACGATATGACATGTATTGTTATGCCATGCATGTTATAATGAACTTATTGACATATTTAGGAACGATATGGCACGTATTGTTATGCCATGCATGTTATAATGAACTTATTGACATGTTCAGGAACGATATGGCATGTATTGTTGTTTCGTTATATTTAATATCAATAAATATTATTAATCGAATATTTTTAAGGATTTGTGATTCGTTAAAACTTGATCACATGTACATTTGTATTTGCTCAGTTTGCACGCCAATACTGTTGTGTTTAGCTTTTCGTAGGTCAAAAACAGCATATTGCACAGAGCATACAGCATGTTACTAAAAATAGATTCTAGAAATCGCCAATTTTACATTGTTCATGCTATCGTTGTTGATTAATAATATAACAATTGTAGCCTTTGGTTGAGGTCAATACGATGTTATATCGACCCAGAGAAGCATATCGACCTCGGACTTCGTCCTCAGTCAATATGCTTCTCTCAGGTCGATATTACCTTGTATCGACCTCATACAAAGGCTATAATTGTATAATGATTTTTAAATATTAATAAATAGGGAATAAATTCCACAACGGCATGCCATATTCGTTTGTTTTATTGTTTTCAATATACACCTTTCGATCTGAATTTTTACACAAAGCGTATCTCCATCGAGCTTACATATCGTTTGTTAAGACAACTCTAGGATTGAAACTATAAATGCATTATTAAGTAATTTGGTAATTTATTATACATGTTTCTAGACTTCAGATGTTCCAGCAATAAGAACATCCCCACATACCGTCCATTCGGCAGTTTGGAATGTTTAAGCACAAAGCCAATTCTGGTCGAAATGGAAACGGAAACATGAAATCCAACGCGCCATGTTGGGATAGTGCCAGTCTCTAAGCGCTCTAAAAACCTAGTAAAAAACTTCTTAGTGGTCTATGGGTGCTTTTCAGTAATGCAAAATTTTGAACTCAACACAAAATGTTCAATTTTTCAGATGAAATTTCATTTTTTTTTAAGCTTCTGGTCCGCCGATTTTTTAAGAACCTATCTCACTTACTATCTAATATGATTAAGATTGTTATCCGTTTTTTCGTCTGCCCTTTCATTTTATTGCCACAGTTACTGACGAATATACTGAACGAGCACATATAATGAAAATGTGAACTGTAATACCCAAATTGCGATGGGTATACACGTTACACTTGTAACCTAATTTTTAATATCTCTATTCTCGTCAGAATCTATATAGCTTGGTATCAATATTTTATATACATTGAATTTACTGTTTAGCCTTTTTAAAAATCTATTCAGACAAGGAATTGTTCTCAGATCAATATATATGGGATTTTTTTTAACATGAACAAGAAGCAAACTTGAAATAACTGTTTGAAAATGTACATTCTACATAACCGTTTGCAGGATTTGTTAATTCCCTCTTTTATAATAATGATATATAATAACAGAGTATAATTATCACTACCATTAACTGTTTCGTTATGAATGCAAACATTATCTATTATCTAAATTCTAAAGTATGTAATTAAGGCTATGTAAACATTATTGACATCAATATTTAATACATACTTTAATCACAATCATTGTGCTCTTTATCTTTTAAAAGTTTTATCGAATGTAAAACAAGAAATCTCGTGAGATTTCCGATTGATAGCGAGGGTACCAATACTTAAAGCGTTAACAAGACGTACATATCACGGATAATTACTTCAACCATCAGAACCACTTGACAATCAAGATGTCTACGACTTTCCCTTTAAAAGCAAAGCATTGATTACTAAGAGCAGTCTGAATATCATTAAGGTTGTCACCCTGTCTCCTCTTCCTCTGTTTCGTCTAATTATGATTGTGAATGTTGAGAAACAAATGTCAAACTGAAGATTCTGATTCCGGCATTTTAATGACGCTGATGTAAACTCCATAGAAGACATTATTTAACCTAGAGATTCTTTTAACTTGTATCTTGAAATTAGCTTAATTGCACACACACTGTCGCGGTGGAAAGGGTATTAGTTCACGAAAAAGGTGGGACGAAAATACAATTATCAAAGACTTTAAAGGAGCGTTTAAACAAATCAATGTATAATGGATATTTATAGTCAGCGACCCACCCATAGAATCCGAAAAAGAAACGACTAAAGGTGAACAATTAAAAAAAAGCAATATAATTTTGAGTTGGTTTGAATTTACTCATAGTCTTGAATGTGGTATATTCCTATTCTACGTTATGCACTCGGCATTTTTTAAGTTAGAGAAACAAAGATTAGTACTTTCAGACTACCATAATTAAGGTTGACTGTGGGTTACAAAATAACGTCTGAGTAGAGTGGGTCTTATTCCTGCAGAATGCTATTCATTTTCTTGAAGATGATAATCGCAACAGTAAGAATATTAATGGTCGTTTGTATTTTATTCGTATGTGGGACGGGTACAGTACATCCAGTCATGTGTACAGATGATTGGACGGACCTAATGGACTCGGGTCAAGACCGCATAGGTGAAAATCTGCACTGATGTTTACAGGTAGATAGATGTCAGCCAGCTTTTTTTAAGAGTCCCCTACCTATGCCAATAAATTACTCTGAAGTTTTTCGATTTTCAAATGGCAAAGTAAACCAATTAGCGACAACCAGACATTGTCATACACAAGAAGAACACTAACATAACAGACTGCATTTTGAGAGTCTTAATGTACCGTCAAATCGAAAACCAATTGAACATGTATATGCAGTTGATAAAATCAGCTTATTTACAAAACTTATCGACTTGCATATCCATTAAGCATTACGACAGCAAAAGTGATGAAATTGAAGAATATATAGTACCGGTATCAGAAACAAATATCATAACTAATTTGTGGTACAAAGGCTTGACAGGTCAATTCAATTAGTATTTCGGCTTGATATCGGATATAAGATAATATGTAAATACCGGAAAATCATTTACGACTAAGAAAGATATTATTATAGTCATTGTGAGTGTACTTGTGCCAAATTGTTACGGTCGCATCGTTTTTGTGCTGAATATAAAATAAGATTTATCGTCCTTTTTCATATGAAAGGATTGCGTTTTAGCTTTTGTGTACATTTTCGACGTTTGTCATGTGGTTCTAATTACATGTGATTACATGCATTCTTTTTTAACGTTACGTAAGGATGTTTTAACATCACTTCGAGTATCTAATTTTTTTCAATGTGCGATAAAGGATAACCATCTAGGAAAGACTTGACATACAATGGATATAGAATTAAGAATAAAGTGTTGATTTATCCGCTGTGTGTTGATGTAGTATTAAGAATAAAGTGTTGATTTATCTGCTGTGTAGAACAATACATCCACCTGTATGAAATGTATGTGAAATGGTTGATCGTACTGCAATTTTGGCAATAAAATAGCTAAAAAAGAAAGGAGGTTAATTTCATAAGTCATAAATAGACAGATAACACCATGACCAATATAAAACATGTTTGTTTTTAAAATCACAAATTATTACCCGGAAAATTTAAATGAACAACAAATGAAATAGGTGATTCTTTTTCTCAGACTGTTCATGATATCTTTTCTCTAAATCTGTTGGATGTGTACGGATTGATACTTTAGTCTGGGAGAATTATACATGTATTAGTTGTAATTGGCCTTGAACTATCTTTCAGTAACTCCGAGTATTCTTATGTCGGTGTGTCTGTTGTTATTATGTTATATTTTCTCTGTGATTCGTTCCGATCTATTGAGTTTAGCCATTTGTATTTGATCTTTACAATTTGTTCTTATGTTGTGATGTTACACCACTTTCCAAGGTTAGGAAAAGGGTTGAACGCTCACAAACATGTTTAACCTCTCCACATTATTTATGTCCCTTTCCCAAGTTAGGAGCCTGCAGTTCAGTGTTCGTCGTTAGTTCGTGTCGGTCATATTTGTTTTTCGTAACTTAAAACGTTATAAATTAGGCCGTTAGTTTTCTCGTTTGAATTGTTTCACATTTTTCAGCTCAGGGCCTTTTATAACTAACTATACGGTATGGGTTTTTCTCATTGTTGAAGGCCGTACGGAGACCTATAAATGCTTATATCATCGTCATAATAACTGTGGTGGACTGTTGTTTCATTGCTAATCATACCGCATCTCCCTATTTTTATATAGATATTTTAAAAGGGTGGCAGTCAATCAATAATTATTGTCTACGTCATAAACATATTCTAGTTTTGTTCATAACATTTCTTAATTAGGATCATTTGGAAAACGTATTTCCTTTGGAATGACGACTTTTAAAAATAGATATATTTTTGATGAATATCTTGGTATATTGTTATTGAACACTTTACCTTTACTTACTTTCTGAATGCGAATCATTACAGGAGGGAACTTTTCTTTTCCTTTGGATATTTGAATTTATATTGACATTTATGATACAACGTGGCGACAATTAATGCAGGCTCTAGAACTACAATCTGTAACATTTATATAAAAAGTTGTAGAAGTTCTTTGTAATAAGAAGTTTGGAAGATAAATCAAGCAAAAGTAACTTGAAAAATATATAAACCTACATAGAGAAAACACCAACTTTTGACAACTCCAATGAGCAATCACTATTGTCAGATAGCACAGAAAGGGATTCTTAAAATTCCATGTACTCACAGATGATGGATTCCTAATAATATTGTTCAAGGATTTCTGTCTATATTGTAAATAAAACAATAACACCAAAGCTACTCTAGGGAGTAATCTAAACAAAGATATCTTTGATTAAAAAAATAAAACATATTATAAACCCATCATACTATCTATTATCTATCAGATAAAAAATCAATCTTTATATACGACCCAGTTATTAGGCCCGAAGGCAGAGGATTCATAAGCATTATGCCGGAAATGCTATTTTGAATGAAAAATTTTCCATTTGTGTATCTGCGACGTTGCGGTGTTATAACATTACCAATTGGTTGTTTTATATTTTATCTTTTAAAGCCGCCCCCTCTCCCTCCTTCAAACAGAAAGAAAGAAAAAAAGAAACCACACAAAGAAATCTATACAGACATTATATCACATTCGGCTGTGAGTGCGGTTCTTGTTATAATTTTTATTTTAAGTTTAATAGTCCATATTTGTGATGCACTTTAAGTACAAATCGGTGACAAATTATGTCGATAAGCAGATGAACGGAAGATCGAACAACCGTTTATTGAAGTTGTGTATTGAATAAAAATGCAGTAGGGCATATGCTCAATATAAACTATGTGTCATGTGTTTAAGTTTGTTCCTAACGTTTTCTTACACATTAGATTGTTAATTTCATTTTCAATTTATTCCCGAACAGCCTCTGATCTCATGATAGCGTGCTCGTCTCGAGTGCGAGATGTCGTGGGTTCGATACCTGACCAAGTCAACCCAAAGACTTAAAAAGTATTTGCTGCTTATCCGCTAAGCACGCGGTATTTAAGAGGAAGGCAACAACGGTTTCGACTCGGAGTCCGGATTAGGTAACGTGACCGACGGACTGTTACCTTGTGAGCTAGCTGTTCAAATTCCTGCTCTTTGTTTCGGTCTAATACGAATCAGGTTTCATATTGATATCACATTAACTTTTTGTCGCCTTTATATGCATGTACTAGTCACTACCAATGGGCGTTAAACACCAATCGGTCATCATCATCATCATCACCTATTTATTCTAATCTATTTTAAATATTTCTATTTCTTTTTTTTTTTTTAGCCAGAACTGCTGATAACAGCATAGACTCGTCGTACCAGAGGACGGGAAGGGATAAACGAAACGTTCAAAAATTTACACTTGGTGAAAAGTATCATGGATTTAACAGATCGGTAAGTTAAAGAAATGACAAGTCCAGCAACGTCCAAATTTCTAGATAAAACCGTTTTTCCTTTCGTACACGTAAATTGGTAGTTTCCTTGTTACTATGAGAATGTTGTCTCATTCACAACCACTTCACTTTTTCTTCCTGCAAATGTTATTAAGTAAAATCGCATTTTTTATGCTACTAGCAAAATAACAAAACCTGTATGACATAAAATTAGTTTAAAGAAAATTGCTGCATATTATGTTGATTAACAATAGAGCTGCAGAGAAACTGTTTATTTTTGGAATGTCCTTAACATTTTCCCTTACTTAAGATAATCACAATATTTCCCTAAATACCTTTGTATAGAAAATTTCCTTATCGTGTCTGTTCTTTGTATAGAATAAATTTTTATCGTTCTTCAGCATTGATATGGAACGTTTAGAATTCTTGACGTGGAGTATGGGAAATACGATAAAGTAGACATATTTTCGTGGACATCTCGATTTAATTGTATCCCCTTGTTCTAATTCGACACGTTGTGTTACTTACATCATTTTGAATGTTTAAATTGGTTATTTGTTTTTTATCATTTATTACGAGTATCAACGCAAGCACAATGGGTTGAATCGAAGACAGTCTTATCGTTTGCATCGACGAAAAAAGTTCATTATTTTTTGGGTTATCTGGTTGTTTGTGTCGTCGGGTTGCTGTCTCATATTTTTTTAGCGTATATCTCCTTTGAGCCATATCAAAAATAAAGGAAGAAAGATAAACAAGCAGTTATCACCAACCTCCCTTAAACAATCTTTACTCAAGCTATTAAAGTCGGCGACTAACAGTTTTACATGCAGGACAGAAATAACTACTTGTCATTTTACTGCAATATGCAACTTAACCGTCCTCATCCAAGCATCTAGATAATGTATAGTGTGTACTTTTCTTAAACGCATTTTTTGCTTCTGAAACAATATTTGGATTAACCATCATTGGAATCGAAAAAAAGAAAGCAATTCGGAAAGAGAACTTTCATGGGAATGTATGAAGTCAACGTTAAGAAATGCAGGAATGGCAATTATGGTCGATGTGATGAAGAGCCAGATGTTTAAAAAGCCATTGGAAAAAGTGTATGTTTGATACGAACAGATATCTTGCGTTTGAATAGATTAACAACAGACTTTTCAAAGCGTTGTTGCAATGTTTCTGTTGTGTACAGAGAGCGTAACACTCTCCCTGGACAAGTCAAGTTATCACAACCTATACTTATATTTATATAGTTCAACAATGTCCATGCTGGTATGGATTACGCGCATGTGCGTTATACAATATGTCATTGTTCATTGTGTCAACTGCAAAATAGAATGTTGCTGTTAGCGAAAGCTTATTTGTGGGTCTTCATTTACAGAATCCATGTTATACATTGACTTATAACGATTCCATAAATAACCGTGACATATTGGTGACTCGATAGAAAATTTTAACTCTATATTAACATATATACATGTATGAAAGAATGACAAAAGCCATATACACACTACCACAATTCAATTAATGAGATCAACAGGGATATCAGAGGAACAATATTCATATTAATTTTAAAAATGATGTTGTATGATAGATAAAATGATTATGTAAAGTACGATAGAATACCAGAATCAAAGTTTTATATCAGTTTTATAAAAAGGATTGAAACTCATACACAAGACAATTCAATACGAATACTTTATTTTATCAACCACATAGTCATAAACGAATGAATCAACACAAATACACAATTTTTAAAAAAGTTCTTATACTGTCAAATATGATTGTTGATTCACGTTCTTCAGTTCTAATTTGTAAATCAGTTTTTCGTTATTTCATTCCTGATGTACAAATCAGTTTGAAATGGTTTGATTAATCAGATCGTCACGAACCACATAAACAACTATCATAAAGACAAAAGACACAGAGTATCCATCTAAGATTACTCGTCGTTACTGAAAGCCAGATCAAAGACAATAACAAATAAAAACATAGAAAATAGGAATCGTGGGACTTTTGTCAGATTTCTCTTGTTTATGACATTTTATTTTACAATAGAATGAAAGAGCATCTTTAGTGCAAGCTAGTTCAAAGTCAATTCTAAGTAATAAATAAAACCCAGAATAGAAATACATTGTCTTTTATTTACACGAAAGTGGACTAGCTGTATAAACCAGATTTTAATAAGTAAGAGTACGCTTAGTACTTTAGATTTCGTAAAAGAGAGGCCAAAGATACCAGAAGGACATTCAAACTCATAAGTCGAAAATTAACTGACAACGCCAAAGTTAAAAAAGAAAAAGACCAACAGACAAACAATAGTACACAAAACACAACATAGAAAACTAAATATTGAGCAACACGAACCCCACCAAAAACTTGGGGTGATCTCAGGTGCTCCGGAAGGGTAAGCAGGTCCTGCTCCACATGTGGCACCCGTCGTAATTTTCTTAGCTTTCCTTGTCATTAGTGTATATCATATTATGGATCAAGTCCTTTTCAACCGGTGTTCACATGTTGTACTGGTCCAGGTAAGTGTGTGGTGGAGACGGGATGGAGGATTGGAGCACTTGCACACATGCTTAAACTCGCCAAATTCTTGATGTGTCCACCTCAAGCCAATAATATGTTGTTCAATGGCTGTCTATGATAACTGTGCTTAATACTATTTCACTAAATGGGGCCGATGGTTATCTCTTTTGAATTGTTTCACATTTTTGTATACCTGGCTCTTTTATAGCTTACTATACAGCATTGCTTTTGCTCGTTTGTCTTGTTATTTTTCTAATTGACTGCATTACCAGTTTAAAACTATCTCCTTAATACTTTCATATAACGGAGAAATTGAAGTAAATGAAAAAAAAAAAAAAAAAAAAAAAAATAGATAAAAAACTGAATACAACCAGAATATAAATACAATGTGAAATGAACAATTTAAGAATTAACCATAATTCTGGTTCAATGTGTGACTGCGTTACAAATTACATTTTGTTATGATCGCGTATCATAAAACCTGAATATTTCAGTCGATAACATGAATATTCTTGTCGGTGTCAAACGTTACTTAGAAATAAATAACCATAAATAAAACAGTACAAACAACAGAAAACAAACAAATAAGATAAATCAATAATAATTAAGACATTACATTAAAAACTCTAAAGAAACACCGAGAGACATCAAGTGCCCCGGATGGGTGAACATAACTTGCTTATTAGCCATAGATTTTTAACCTACTCACCAAAAAACTATATGTCAGATAAAAAAATGAACAAAGAAAAAGTCCACTAAAAGCGTCTTTGCAGTGAACAAGTCTCCATGGAGACGGTGAAGAAAACAAAAGATGAACGATAACATTACATAATAATTTGAAGCTTGTCAGATTTTTAAGCCAAAATACAATTTTATTTGGTGTATGCAGATATTACATCCATGTACTTGACAACAGTGTATTGGAACCCTCCTTCATTTTTGTATAGGAATACACCGTACTATATAAGAATCCTTTATATGTGTACAATATATTTAGGTTTGTTTCATTGATTCATTATTTCTTTGCCTTTTCATGAATAACTTGCAAACACCGATATTAGATCATATTAGTATACCCATCTATTAATAACTGTTGTTATTGGTATGATCAGAATAACTTGCATGATCTTAGTTATTTACAGTTACATGTAACCTTGGCTTATCCATTCAGAAACTGAGAACAAAACAAATATTCATATTCTACCGAAACAGTTATCTTGATACGTACAATTGTAATGCAATTTTAACATATCTTCAGTAAGCCTTTTGCATCATATAACAATACAAAGATCAATATTTATTTTCTGGAATCAGATTATTGTCTCCAGCTTAGTAATCGTTCTATGAGGGTTCAAAAGGGAAGCATTTGTCGTATTTCGCTAAACAATCAATACCAATGACGATGCAGGCTAAGGATGTATTCCTGTTCATTCTTAAACGATTGAAGCTTTTAAATGTCTATTGGCAAATATTTTATGCTTATTCAGGACGAGAACACAATAACAATAAATACAATTGGTAGGTTCTGCATGGTAGATCGACCGGGGAGACGGGCGGGAAACTTGGACTACCACAGGAAAATGAACAGCAGCCTTGCAGCAGGTTACCTATAGACATATGAGTAATTTAAGTACGCTTAGATACAAAATCCCCCCCCCAACCCCGTGCACCGTTATTATTTTTCCTTTTTTCACTTATACTCATCACTGAAAAAGTCTTCTTTACAAAATCAATAAGATAAACTTAATATATCTGGATCTTTTGTCATTTTGCATTAACTCTTGTATATTGCCAACCTCTAGATTTCATATGAATTTTTGTGTTGTTAAGTTGCTGTCTTTTTGCCATATACCCAGCATTATGATTTAATTTATACCATTCCAAGACTCAATTTTACGACATAACAATAATGCCATGGGGAAAATTTCAAAAGATATTATTAGTCGTCGAGATCGTCACAGTTGTTGCTATAATGGAACACTAACTCCCTTGTGATAAGAATCATTTTTACGTACTATTTGTTTAAGAGAGAATGATTATAAAAATCAATTCTTTCATGATAGCTGCAATGTTTTCAAGTTGATGTCGGTGTCTGAACATTGCCTCAGAGGTCATTCTGGTGATAAATATTTCTGTCAATATACAACTGGGGCGAAAACTACTTGACAAATTTGTAAATCGCGTGCTTTTGGCGTGTCCTTGTATAACTGCTTGATGATAAATGGCTCCAATTAGCCAACAGTTTTTCTGTTCATCATTTCAGCATAGCATTTATTCATTTTTAACTTTTAAATATTAATACGAATTGTCAGTGACATATATTGCATGAAGAGTTTAATAAGCATGTAAATAGTAATCTTTGAAGAAGATAGGGACACAAAATACATTATTTCAACATTTAACATTGCATTTGAATACCATGCACCGAAAGTACTCTGATGTCATACATCTTAACGCTGCTTTCAAATGTAAAACAACATTGTTCTCAGATAGTCCAATCATCTTTAATGATGTTCGCTTGAGGAAATGGAAACTCCGGTTGGAAGTTATTGTTCATTTTTAATTGACTTTATGACAATATTTTTGACTCTACGATAATATTTGACTTTTGTAATATGCATGTAGCATGTAATCTTCATATGTTCTATATGGTAATTACAATCAAAATAGGACAAATATTTCTTAAAATAACCAGCCAAATTCATATTGGAAAGAGAATGAATGTACAAACAAATGGTACATTTTTTAATTTAAAATCAACATTTGCATTTGCAGCTAGCATATAGCACTAGCTTGACCTTTGCGATGTCCATCTGAAACCTTATCATGACATTCTTTCGTGCTACATGTCTCGTCGTTGTCATGTTTAAGATACATTTTTGCAAATTGCTTATTTGCATTTCCACTTTGGTTTCCTATAACAACGTGAAAGAGGCCTATTTGTATTTTTAACCAAATGGGACTTATCACGCGATTTGTACTAATGAGCAAGGAAACTCTTGTCATTCGGAGCACAATGGTCCGTCGATTTTTAGTAATGTGCGTGTTTTTAAATATTAAGGTCTTATTTTTATCGATTAAGTTACCTATTTGTATTTTTAACCAAATGAGACTTATCACGCGATTTGTACTCGTCTTAAGCAACACGTCGGATGCCACAAATGAGCAAGGAAATGCTTGTCCTTCGGAGCACAATGATTCATTGATTTTTGGTAATGTGCGTGTTTTTAAATATTAAGGTTTATGTATAATGTAATGAGGACTCTATTGGATTGTCTTCTTCTCTTTTATCTTTTTACCACGGTGTTTTCTGTTCCTTTGTTAGATTAATTGTTGGTTGCTGAACGTCCAGTGGCAAATATTCCATGCATGTTCATTAATACCCTTTGTTAGACCTGTGGCTACAATTAGCCTCCCCTTTGTTATATTTTTACTTTTAAAAACTTTGAAGACCTTCAATTGGATTTTAACTTCTCCTGTACGTCTACATTAATGACTCTCCAGACTTTTGGCCTTTAACGCTGCTAATAAAAATAATAATCCAGAATTGCTCTTCAGCGATTTCAGAGATTACTATACATTTATTTTATGGACTTCATGACGAGCAGCTGTATTATATCTTTGCTTGTTAATTTTCTAATTACGACGACTGCCTGTAAAACAAGATTTCCGTCTTGACAGATCAAGGTTGACATTTTGATTCTGCATCGATTCCAATATCGAGCTTAGCTTTTTATAGGTCGACGTCAGATAAATAAGGACATTTTGCTGTAAGTTTGCATTCTGATGGAAATAGACCTAATGAAATTAACATATTTATTATCCCACGGATGGAAGATACTGATACGCTTGTGTTTATGTCAGTTCTTATTTTTAATTATATAGTTCGGGATTCATTGTAACGATGCTACGTCAGCATTTTGATTTCTGGCATGTTTAAACCAGATGAAAAACCAAACATTAAATTGAAAATGTATTAATGAGCATGTTGTTCGATATAACAATTCGTTTATTTCGTGCTTTTGCGCAGCATTTGATAGAGATCTAACTATTTGTTTTGTTTATTGTCGTTAAATCTTCATTCTGCAAATCTTTATGAAGCTGTCGGAACTCATTTATTGTATTTGATGTTTTAAGAATATCCTTAACTACGTGTACATCACAGTATTAAATGCTTTAAAACTGCAATTGAATTTAAACCTACATTGTACTACGATAAATTATTAACTCTAAATAAAAAATGTACAAGGTTGTTACTGTTATTCAAAGCTCAATTAAGCTAAGATTATGTTGTAAAATGCACTTGTTTGTCGCAACCCTGTGTCTCTCCGAATTTGAAATACAATATAACAATAAGCTCTTTATTTACAAAAAAAAAAAAAAAAAACAAAAAAAAAACTAACACAGTGGAGACATACTGGTCAAAGTAGATATTTGATACAGTGCTGGTTTTACAAAACAAAATCATGTGTCTCAGACTTTTAGATTGAAAACAAATATATAAAACTTGGGAGATTATAATATTGAATTATTTGAGTCATATATTCTATAATGGATATATTAATAATACGTAAAACCTTGCCTGAAAAATACAAAAGTTAGAGAGGAAAAAAAAGATATGAGGGATGATGTACATGCATTGTGAAATATGAGAATAAAATATTTTCTGTGTAGAGTTCAAATGAGATGCAAAATGAAATATTTAGATTATGGAATTTCCATGTATTTATCACATTTTTGCCTTTATAGTTCCGAAAGAAGGAAAATTCAAATATAAAAATGCCGCAATCCAATGCAGTATAATTGATTGTATTTTTATTAATGAACGTCTACTTCCAATAATGCTTCACCGTTGACCCCCATCCCCTGCTGATTGCCTGTTGATTCCAAAGGTATCATCAGCTTGGAAATGAATGTTTCGAATTTGTTAAGTACACGTACATTTCAAAACTTTAAACTTATTTTTTTTTTATTTATTATACAAATGTTGCAAATACGTCAAGTAGAGTTGACCTGGAATGGTTTTGGCTCGTGAGAATTAATTATAATCCAGAAACGATTACATTTGAGACTGACATGTACACATCCTGTATAAAAATTTTCTTTTAATTTTAAAGCATAGAAGATTCATTGTTTTCAGAAAAGATTTGGCATCAGCTTTGTCTAAATGTATCAATGAAATACACTATTATTGCAAAAATCTATTACATGTCATTTTCTATCTTTTTATACACACTTATCGCATTATGACCATTTTTTTTTAAAACATCGTGTAATGCAAATGCAAAAAAGATTGAGTTACAATTTTACATTTTTTATTTTATAACCTTTTTTAAAACTCAGACATCAACTGGGAACTCCTAATATGATATACTTAATTGTATATACTTGAGACAAATATTTGTCAGAGAGTACAAGATGGCCAGACAAATGTTCAAAATTACATTACAAAATAAGACTGAGAACACTTAATGTAACATCAAGAAATGTTAATCCTATAGGAACAGCATACTCTCAGTGCAATAGTTGACTGAACCTATTTAATCATATAAACTCAAATAACGAGACAAGTAATTAGTTTGTTACTTTGTCCATTATGTAAATTTGTGATTTCAGTGTATTTTTAGATAATTTCTGTGGTGCGTCATCTTGGGTTTAGTTTTGAAGACAACCTGTCACAATGCAGATTCAGTTAGGAGTCCCTTTGCAAATCCACCACGTAATCTTCTTCCCTTTAACAGTTCATACACCATATTCAGATAAATGAAGTTATGTTACAAAAGTTCCAGCTGTGAATCTGATATGATTTTTTCCAATGTTGCACTTTGACTGTTGAAAGTTACCATAGATTAACTATTTAAAGTACATTTAATTTACTTTTATCACATTTCTTTCTACAAGTAAATTTCTTTGTTTTAAATCTTCCATTATGACTATGGTTCTTCTTTCCAAGGTATTTGCCCATTAGCGAAGCTAGTTAATGGACAGACAGATCTTTAATAGCGGTATTACATCAAGTTAGCTTGCAATTGTTTGTCTGATTTTAGAAGTGTACATAAATTTTTGGACAATGCAATTGAGAGAGTGTTCTATGATAGCTTTTTTTCAAACAATTTTAAATAGAAAACATAAAATTGAGAACAAACGATCAGGGGCGTTTCTAGGATATTTGAAAGAGGGGGCATAGAATCAAATCTTTCGCCGAGCGGAGCGAGGCGAACATTTTTTCGGACCTTTTTTTTGCTAAAAAACATAAAATTGCCATATTCAATACAATATTAGCAGATTACGATAGTTTTTTTTTTTTTTTTTTAAAGGGGTACGCCCATTACGCCCTCACCTGGACCCGCCCCTGACGATACAAACGGTGACTGACGAAAAATGATGACTAACTTCACCCGGTAAGTAGATCAAAATGAAATAGAAAAAGAAGAAAGAATCAAAACGACGGGACTGAGTAGTGTGTGGGATGAACATTGATGGGATATGGAGGTGGGTGTGGCTTCAGGGGGAAAATACTTTATTTGATAGTATTTAGCCATATAATTTTTTTTTTAATTTTATTTCTGGGAATGTGCATTAAAAGGGAATACGTTTTAGTTTTCTCGTTTGGATTGTTTTACATATGTCATTTCGGGACCCTTTATAGCTTACTATGCGGTATGGTTTTTGCTCATTGTTGAAGTCCGTACGCAGACCTATACATTTTGTAGTTTTAAACCTCTAAGTCATTTGATATCTGGTGGAAAGTTGTCTTATTGGAAATCATACCACATCTTATTTTTAAATTATTCTTTGTTTTATGATTGTTTGACTTTTCGTATTTTGTTCTTCCTAAAAACAAGAACAACTAAACACAAATAAACGATGTACAATCCAAAACTGCTTTAAGAGAGCAATGATAGATAAATAAATAAGACTTGTTGTTTTCATAAACTATGTTGTTTTACTTATTTGCGCAACGACAACATTGAACCATAACAGTTTCATCACTTGCAGATAAATCTAAATTCACACCTAGGCTTTTGAACAGACTTATAACAGAATACCGAGTTTCCGTTGAACACGTTATTGTCGAGTTGAAATGAATGCTATAAGGTCATGGGAACTCTTTGAGGCATCCTTGTCACAAACTAAAAGCTATTGTTGAAGTTTGTGGAGTTTTGTAAATCGCCGAAAACAACTTTTCAATTAGTATAAAATTATAAAAGCACAATGTTTACAATATTTTTATTGTCTTGAGATAACCCCGTCATTTAAACTGTCGTACTATGACTCGTAGTCGGACTCGGGTCGGAGTCAGACAGTTATTGTAAATCTCTATTACGAGAAGATCTATCATATACATTCACCACAGTCTACGTTTGTTTTGAACAATATGTATATTACATTTTACTTTGAATCGTGATTAAACTTCGATGTAAGTGAAGTATATACTAACCCATCAAAACCAACACAAGTGAATAAACTAGGATCCTTTATTAAAAGACAATAGAACTGAGGACGGGGACCCATTAATATTTACTTGAACCTGTATATATATATTGCGTTACTCAGTTATTGTCTTCATTCGTTTTGTTATATGTCACAAACTGTAAAGTTTATATGGCAATAAACTATTGAATTGAATTGAATTGAATTGAATTATACTTTACCCAGTTGAAATAGTATATGTAAAGGCTCTTTAATCTACAATATTTTCAAAATTTATATAATTAATCTTTCATGAAAGTTTTATGAAAATTATTCAAAATATATGTTTTAATGTACTATTCTGGTGGCGGTTATAATTGATCTCTAAACTGGTCAAGACTTTGGTTAACATTATGCATTCAAAAGAAACGTCTGAATATTTTTACTCAAATATTTAGTGAACACTCACTATCTTTTGATAAAACATTTAAAGGTTGTCTATTCTCATTCAAATGATTTGGCCATATAGAATTCGATGTACACACTACGAAATGGAAATATGACATGCTCAAACAGGTAGTTCCTGACAATTATAACTCCCAAATCGACTTTCCAGTGTCTTGGAATGGGTTTTCAACATTTCCTTTGACAGTGATTTCTATTACTAAAGCTTTATTAAATGATGGTATAATTATTTTAATAAGATATTTTTCTTTCAGCTTTCTACTTTGGAAGAGGAATTTATCTATGCTGCAGAATTTGGGGACATTCCAACAGTTCAAAAATACTTGATGAGAATCAATCATTCAATGTCGATTACCACGATATAATTGGGCGCACTCCATTACGTCTGGCAGTGGAAATGAACACCGAGAGGTAATACACTTAAAATCAAAACATTGAAACCCCAAGAGTGGCATTTCAATTTACAGAAGCAATATAAAATTAAATACACACTGAAAATAAGATTTCTAATTTACAAAAATAATTTCTGTGAATTACAACGTAGTAATATCGATCTCCCTCAAATAATGTATTTTGTAGAAGATTTTGTCTTTAACGAGAAGCAATTTCCAGTTTCCGAGC
Source organism: Mytilus coruscus (assembly GCA_017311375.1). Taxonomy (NCBI): domain Eukaryota; kingdom Metazoa; phylum Mollusca; class Bivalvia; order Mytilida; family Mytilidae; genus Mytilus; species Mytilus coruscus. Next base: position 43,120,586 of record CM029600.1, read on the forward strand.
ATTGTTTCAAAATAAATTGTTATGTTTAATTTGTCACAACTACTTTTAGGAATTGTTGGTCCTCAATGCTCTTCAACTTCGTACTTTATTTGGCCTTTTTAATATTTTTTGGTTCGAGCGTCACTGATGAGTCGTTTGTAGACGAAACGCGCGTCTGGCGTAAATATAAAATTTCAATCCTGGTATCTATGATGAGTTTATCTACTATGATACAACACATAAGTATTACGCTGTCGGTTTTGCTGATTTATCAGATGTTATGCATAGAAACTGAAATCAGAGCCTTGAAGATTAGTAAGAGATTTCAATGTACGAAAGAGGAGAGTGGCGGCAGAGAAGTAATACCTGTCGAAAATTAACTTAAACATACCGTAAATGTCTTCCGAAAAGTAAAACAAAAGGTGAACAAGGCGGGCAAATTACAGTTTACAGAACCGAGTTTAACAATTCCTTTTTATATTATATTGGAAGAACAATCTGCTGTTTAACGAAAATGATGACTAACTTCACCCGCTAAGTAGATCAAAATGAAATACAAAAGAAGAAAGAATCAAAACGACGGGACTGAGTAGTGTGTGGGATGAACATTGATGGGATATGGAGGTGGGTGTGGCTTCAGGGAAAATACTTTATTTGATAGTATTTAGCCATATAATTTTTTTTAATTTTATTTCTGGAATGTGCATTAAAGGGAATACGTTTTAGTTTTCTCGTTTGGATTGTTTTACATATGTCATTTCGGGACCCTTTATAGCTTACTATGCGGTATGGTTTTGCTCATTGTTGAAGTCCGTACGCAGACCTATACATTTTGTAGTTTTAAACCTCTAAGTCATTTGATATCTGGTGGAAAGTTGTCTTATTGGAAATCATACCACATCTTATTTTAAATTATTCTTTGTTTTATGATTGTTTGACTTTTCGTATTTTGTTCTTCCTAAAACAAGAACAACTAAACACAAATAAACGATGTACAATCCAAAAATCATGCTTTAAAGGAGCAATGATAGATAAATAAATAAGACTTGTTGTTTAGAAGATCTATCATATACATTCACCACAGTCTACGTTTGTTTTGAACAATATGTATATTACATTTTACTTTGAATCGTGATTAAACTTCGATGTAAGTGAAGTATATACTTAACCCATCAACACCAACACAAGTGAATAAACTAGGATCCTTTATTAAAAAGACAATAGAACTGAGGACGGGGGACCCTTTAATATTTACTTGAACCTGTATATATATATTGCGTTACTCAGTTATTGTCTTCATTCGTTTTGTTATATGTCACAAACTGTAAAGTTTATATGGCAATAAACTATTGAATTGAATTGAATTGAATTGAATTATACTTTACCCAGTTGAAATAGTATATGTAAAGGCTCTTTAATCTACAATATTTTCAAAATTTATATAATTAATCTTTCATGAAAGTTGTTATGAAAATTATTCAAAATGTATGTTTTAATGTACTATTCTGGTGGCGGTTATAATTGATCTCTAAACTGGTCAAGACTTTGGTTAACATTATGCATTCAAAAGAAACGTCTGAATATTTTTACTCAAATATTTAGTGAACACTCACTATCTTTTGATAAAACATTTAAAGGTTGTCTATTCTCATTCAAATGATTTGGCCATATAGAATTCGATGTACACACTACGAAATGGAAATATGACATGCTCAAACAGGTAGTTCCTGACAATTATAACTCCCAAATCGACTTTCCAGTGTCTTGGAATGGGTTTTCAACATTTCCTTTGACAGTGATTTCTATTACTAAAGCTTTATTAAATGATGGTATAATTATTTTAATAAGATATTTTTCTTTCAGCTTTCTACTTTGGAAGAGGAATTTATCTATGCTGCAGAATTTGGGGACATTCCAACAGTTCAAAAAATACTTGACGAGAATCAATCATTCAATGTCGATTACCACGATATAATTGGGCGCACTCCATTACGTCTGGCAGTGGGAAATGAACACCGAGAGGTAATACACTTAAAATCAAAACATTGAAACCCCAAGAGTGGCATTTCAATTTACAGAAGCAATATAAAATTAAATACACACTGAAAATAAGATTTCTAATTTACAAAAATAATTTCTGTGAATTACAACGTAGTAATATCGATCTCCCTCAAATAATGTATTTTGTAGAAGATTTTGTCTTTAACGAGAAGCAATTTCCAGTTTCCGAGCATTGTTTCAAAATAAATTGTTATGTTTAATTTGTCACAACTACTTTTAGGAATTGTTGGTCCTCAATGCTCTTCAACTTCGTACTTTATTTGGCCTTTTTAATATTTTTTGGTTCGAGCGTCACTGATGAGTCGTTTGTAGACGAAACGCGCGTCTGGCGTAAATATAAAATTTCAATCCTGGTATCTATGATGAGTTTATCTACTATGATACAACACATAAGTATTACGCTGTCGGTTTTTGCTGATTTATCAGATGTTATGCATAGGAAACTGAAATCAGAGCCTTGAAGATTAGTAAGAGATTTCGATGTACGAAAGAGGAGAGTGGCGGCAGAGAAGTAATACCTGTCGAAAATTAACTTAAACATACCGTAAATGTCTTCCGAAAAGTAAAACAAAAGGTGAACAAGGCGGGCAAATTACAGTTTACAGAACCGAGTTTAACAATTCCTTTTTTAATATTATATTGGAAGAACAATCTGCTGTTTAACCCTCTCATCTATTCATTGGTTTAGTACAATGTACCTCCATATTGACCATAAATCGCATATTAAAACAAATTATGATAAAAACGATTGTTAAGGATGTTTGCTCCTCTGCTTCAAGTTAGGAAGCTTTTAAAAGACTGTTTTAAATTAATAGTAATATATAATTAACAAAATTCAAAGAGCACAAAAAAAAAAAATGAAAGGTCCATGTCCTTGTTTTAGAGATATAACTTAAGCAATTGAAAATTTGTCGGGAAATGCTTCTCTCTAGATTTTTCTTACATTTTACATAGTCAGCTTTTTTCTTCAAAAAAACAAAAAACAAAAAACAAAAAACTATGAAAACTAACATGGATTTTATAAGGTTTTTGAAAGTGGCTTTATAAACTATCTGTAAAAAAGTATGAACAGAAAAGTAGGTGTTAGCGGGTAAACTGTTTGTATATAGATGAATCTAGAGAATTCCGAATATCTGACAAAAAGTCAAAAACAAGAGTAACGAACATCTTTAAATGATTAATCATTGTCTAAGTTGTTATGGGATATTTCTGAGTTAAAAAAGATTTGCAAAGAATTCTGGAGTAAACATTTTGTTTTTCTATGTATATGTACATATGTGCACGTACCTAAAACTTCAAAAACAAATTATTTTGTAATTTTCTGATTACCTTATGATAAATTCTGACCAACTTTATGGCTAACCTTTGATCATTCTTCATTTCATTTGTTTTCTTATATATCAAAGTCGCTCTGTGATAAAGGTTTAATAACTAATGGTTTTAAAACAAACATAATTTTAGTAAATATATCATTATCATTTCAAAATGTTGTGTACATTTATAAAGATGAATACAGGATAACAGAGCAATGAGACAGCACTGAACCACGATAGACACAAAACACCCAATCCAATTCGTCGTTTCAGAATCTAATGCATTCTGGGTAATATTTTCATGAGCGTTCACAAAAACGTTGTGATTGGTTTAAAAGGTACTTAATAATGGAAATTCAACCAATGACGTAACGTTATTTTCATTTTGGTGTACGAACAATGAGATTACCTATAGTCCTTTAGATTCTAAAGTGGCGAAATTCCAAATCCAATTGAAATTGAACCATTAAATCCAAATCCACGTGTTGATAGAGTGTCACGATCGTCTTACCAAAAAGGAAAAAAAATGGTCAGATACTTTTATTTTTCCTTTTTATTTACCAAAAGCCTATCTAGACTGGCCAACTATGAGTTGGCCTTACATTGGTACCGTCTTGTGGCATTTGAATATAATTTGGCTAATTTTTTGTAGTTGCAATCTCTCTGACGTTTACCATCATCTATCGTATTCCTATCGGAACAAAAATCATGGTTTGATTTAGGTATATGGATATTTCGAGGAGACTCATTTAAATCCTAAACATAATAGAAAATGACAAAATCATATTCAACTATACAAATCTAATTTGTCTAAAAGTGGGTAATAAAGAAAAATTAAAACTGTTGTCTGACTCACAGAAAAACACAAAAACACTATCAATGCTTGTTAAACTTGAGACATAAATTGAGAGATGTATTTTCCTGTGACGCAATACTCGCTGATACAAATCAAAGGATGGAATATTGAAAAGCAAAAACACTAACCATTAGATAAATTGTTTCATTTATGAACAATTCCAATAGATATATAGACATAAAAATGTTCTCTTTTAGATGCTTATTATCGATGATTTGGCGATAAAAACTCCCATCATCTAATTCATTAAATGATATATAACGCTTTTTTCCTGTTGTTTCAGGTTGTAGAGCTACTTTTAGATCGTTCAAACATCGCAAATATACATGAAGCATTGCTACAAGCAATTAGTGCTGGCCATGAACAAATAGCTGAGACCATATTGAAACATCCGAAATACATCGACGTTAAAAGGGAAAATAAACGTTTTGGTGAAACAGACTACTTTTTTAACACAACAAGTGAAGATTCGCCGTTTTCTGCAGATATTACTCCTTTAATTTTAGCTTCAGAACGAAATCAATTTGAAATTATTCAGTTATTGCTTCTTAGAGGCGACACAATTAATAAACCACACCACTATTACTGTAACTGTCAGGAGTGCAGCAACAAATTACAATTTGACCAGCTGAGACTTGCCAAAACAAGATTAAATGCATACAAAGGACTCGCTAGTGGTGCTTATATATCCTTATCTAGCAAGGATCCAATTTTAACAGCATTTGAATTAGCGAGAGAACTCAGACGAGTGGCTAAAGTTGAAAAGTATTACAAGGTAAAATTAAAAAAAAATAAAATTTCAGAGAACAATTAAAGGTCATTCTACTTCACATGTTCATAATTAAGGATTTAAATGAACTTTTATTCAGATATGCAAAAACCTTTTTTTGTTGTTACTGAGTATAAACTTTAAGCAAAAGGTCAACATCTAGAACGTCAAATCTAACCTAAAAGCTCAATTTCAAGGTCAAAGATCTTATATCAAAAGAACCCAGGTCTATGATATGTATGGTTGAGGTTTAATTTTATCAAACATTTTTTTTTAATATTTAATGAGAGAAAACTCCTATAATAGTCATTGGACCACTTCACCCACAGTGTATTGGCGTATTGTCATGTCGCAACTTACAACTGTACTAAACTTCGTGTTTTATAACTTGACTGAAGATAGCTAGCAAAGTTAAACATTTTATAGATGACCTTGACCATTGACCTTGACCTCAGTTTCTCTTGCATATTGACCAAAAACCTCATATTCAAAGCCTCTACTAGCTGTAAGACTTACGGTTTATGAGTAAACCCAACGTACCACTCATGGCAAACACAAAAACGCCAATAACTCTTAGTACATTGGGTCCAAATGTAACTGGTCATCCCGAGGAGGAAGTAACAAATATTTTGGACACAAAAAAATTAAGCGGTAACTTTTGCGCTTTCAGAGGAAGAACAAAGACAAGTATATTGAGAAAACTCCAATATGTAAAAGTGTTCGGTTAAAAAGGATGAGTTTCAACCTCGCAATAACAGTTCGATATCACATACTAAATATCATATCGACATGTTGCGAAAGAAAAGCGACATTTCAGAAACAAAAGTGGCGGGAGAAAAAAAGTCAGAACAAAATCAAAAGGTCTTTCCACGGAAAGGTGGAAAGACTTAATGTTCACCTCTAGCTATATATAATATAAAAATAGGCTTTTGAAAGTATGATTATGATATTGGCTTTTTTTTAAATTGAAGTAAAGCATATATCTTCTTGAAATCACAGTAAATTACAATTAAATAAATCAAAAACAGTATCAAGCGTTGGGGTAAAAAAGTCAAACCAAACAAACAACAAACACACAAATTAAAACTATTTAGAATTTAATTTTTATTTTTATCATTTGACTATAACAATTCTCTATTCTTCTGTTGCCGTTTGGTTGCTATCTGTCAAGTTTGTTTCTTCTTTAATGTTTTGAGCATAAATCAAGCCGTTGGTTTTATGTTTTGAATTATTTTATATTTTGTCAATTCGGGTATGTATATCGATTCTAAAATGAGGAAAAAAGATGCATATACAAAGGAAAAATTTCATACAAACTGAAAAAAATTCCTCATATCAATTCTTAAATTTTAAATGTATTATCGCTTCACTCTTCCCTCCTTTACATTAATCTTATCAGCATGCATCGTTTAAGAATTTGTTTTTAAAACAAAACATTTCAATGAACAGAAATGCATATATCCTTCAATCAGCTCTAATCTAAAATGCACAATGTAGTTAAATCAAATTTTGATGATAACATCTCTCCCCGGAGATGACATTTCAGGAACTTTCATTAATAAAATCTTTTGCAGTTCGTTGCGATTTTATTTTTTCCAATAGAAAGCAAACGTTAATAGCACGTTGCTGATTGAAGTATACTGTCTGCAGCACTTTGAATCAGACACATAATAGACAGTCTTCTCTATGCACAAATTTAATTGATTTGAATACAGATCATGCAGACTATATTTATTTGCTAGAATAAAAATGTTTATCACATGTATATGAATGAGTCGACTCTGTTATGGAATTTTCCTTTTACATTTGGGTGTGTATAAATTTTTCCGGGAAAAAAGTGAAAAGTTTATATGATTTGTTTGTAACTGAGTATTTATTTTAGCAATATTATCAAAATAGAAAAATGATATAATTGGTAAAACGTTATTGGTTAATGACTTCCTCAACTAAAACAAGTTATAGATTACGTAAGCTCACTGATCAGATTGATTGTAATTTATATTTGTTATAATCGATATGTCCAAGTTAACATAGTATTAAAAAAGAATTACTCAGAAGTTGGATGATAATGGCAAATCTTTGATTGTTGCTGTTAAATTTATATATAACTTTAATAGACGAGGACGATTTAGATCTTGGCATATTATGTTTAATATTGATTTGCTCGCTATATGTCCTTTTATTAGTCACCTACCGACGAAGTCGAAGGAGACTTTAGGTTTGCACTCCGTCCGCCCATCCGTCTGTCTGTCTGTCCATCCGTCAGTCCGGCAAATCAGTTTTCCACACTTTTTTGATTTTGTGCAGAGTTATGGTCCTTGGACTTAGAAAGTTCACTAAAATAATCAGTTTTCCGCACTTTTTTCGTCATGCTTGTAGAAATTGATTTGATAATTGGTATATAGTTTTATCATGACAGGATACAGATCAAATTCGAATTTTGTTCCGGTTTGATGTTTTTGTGCAGAGTTATGGTCCTTGAACTTAGAAAATTCACTTAAATAATCAGTTTTCAACACTTTTTTTCGTCATGCTTGAAGATATTGACTTGATATTTGTTATATAGTTTACACCATATCAAGTTATAGATGAAGTTAGCATTTTGTTCCAATACAATGAATTTTTAACCGGTATGGGACTATGTATTGCCATGCAATATTCCAGAATGCTTGTTGTTTTTGGCGTTTGGTAGCTGTCTCAAGATGATAACCCAACAACTCCTTGTCGTGTTGCTTGTAGTCTTTATATTTCTGTGTACTGTTTTGTAGATTGCTGTTTGTCTTTTTGTCATTTTCTTAGACATGGTACATTTTATCTTTTTTCTTCTACTTATGATTTTTTATTGGCCCGTTGGTATCGTCTACTTTTTTTTTACATTTATAACTTAACCCAGCTACTCAACATGTGCCTGTTCCACCCAGGAACCTCGGCAGTACTTAAATGGATTTTGATAATTTAGGGAATTAAAAGTTGATGGCAGATCTTTAAAAGTCTCTAATTTTTAACTACTTTAAACTCGGGACGAGCTTGACATATTGTATACACACCTTCAGGTATACACCCGTCTATTGTCGAAGACAGTACATAGTCCCCTAGATATCTGTAAGTTTCCATGTGTCGTTGGGTTAATGTCTAATTGACGTAGACTTCACAGCTTCTTTTATTGATATATTTTATATAATGTGCGATTTCTGATAACTTTTACATCTGCAGAGGGTTGGATATTCATAACAATGTACGTAGTAATGGTCATTTTAGATAAATTGATCAAATCGCTGATTAAATAAAAAAATACCAAATAAGCCCTATATTTTTACAGACACAAAACTATTTATAATCTTAACAATTGTTGTAACCACAATTTCGCCCTTTTTACCTCAATTGTGACATCTTTGAATGATACTTATCACCGTATTTGTAATTACCATGAGCAACACGACCTGTTTACCCTCCCGGAGCACATGAGGACACTCGCAATTTTAGTTGAGGTTGATGTTGCTCAGTTTTTAGTTTTTTATGCATTATTTTGTGAACTTGTTTTTTGTTTGTTTGTTTTTGTTTCCATGGCTGTGTCAGTTTCCCTACGACTAATGAGTTATGAAAGTCCCCTTGGTATGTTCCCCCTCCTCTTTTTTTTACAAGATTTATCTTTTTTAATCGGATTTTCGAAGGAAATATCGGTTATTAAAATGGTGATGTACGGCGGCTGGGCGGGCCTCTGTGGCTGCCAAACAGTGTCACCACAATAACATGAAAACGCTTTAACACATTTTTTTTCAAATTTAAATATGTTGTTTCCTGGAACTTAATGAAGGTCTAGTTCAATTTTCAAGATATTAGTATATCTCCTTTGTGAGTTATCGCCATTTTTAATATCCAAAAGTGGAATTTTTAAATATTTTACTCTTGTTGTCTTTTTTATGACTAAGCATAATGTCTTATCTCACAATAAAATTGGAGTGACAGATTTATTTGAAAATTATCTATTTTCTAAGTGGTAATGATTATAAGCTATATTATTAGACATTTTGAAGTTAATTACATTATTAATTATTAATTAGATCTGGGTTATATCTTAGCATATAATATCATTGGAGTGACAGATTTATTTGAAAATTTTCTGTTTCCAGATAAGATCTGTAAGACTGTATATATAAAGTTTGAAATTTACTAGTAGGACTGTATAAATGAAATTTGAAATTTACTGTTCATTATTAGACATTTTGTAGATAATTAGTCTCCCTAAACCATATATATTCTTACCCCCACCCCCTTTCAATTTGGGAATGTGATTTTATCTTGTAAACGGTTGAGATCCCCACCCCTAAACCATATATATTCTTGTATGGGACAATAAAACAAATCAAATGAAATATTTGGGGAGTCCCAGGTTCACCCCATCCCTACTTTTGAAAACCCTACTTTTGAAAACTTGTAAACGGTCAAGATCCCCCCATCCCTAAACCATATATATTCTTGAAACCATATATATTGTTGTATGGGACAATAAAACAAATCTAATGAAATAAAAGACGAGTCCCCTGGGGTCACTCCACCCCATCCTGTTTAAGAACTTGTAAACCGTCGAGATCCCCACCCCTAAACCATATATATTCTTGAATGGGACAATAAAACAAATCAAATCATATATAGGGGAAGTCCATAAGGGTCACCCCAACCCCCCTTTCTTTTTGAAAACTTGTAAACGGTCAAGATCCACACCCTGAAACTATATATATTCTTGTATGGGACAATAAAACAAATCAAATAAAAATAAAAGGCGAGTCCCCTGGGGTCACTCCCACCCCCTCCTGTTTGAGAACTTGTAAACGGTAGAGATCCCCACCCCTAAACCATATATATTCTTGTATGCAATAAAACAAATCAAATGAAATATAGGGAAGTCCATGGGGATCACCCCCTGCCCCTTCTTTTTGATAACTTGTAAACGGTCTAGATCCCCACCCCCTAAACCATATATATTCTTGAATGGGACAATAAAACAAATCAAATGAAATATAAGGCGAGTCCCCTGGGGTCACCCCCACCCCCTCCTGTTTAAGAACTTGTAAATGGTCAAGAGCCCTACCCCTAAACCATATATATTCTTGTACAGGACAAAAAAAAACAAATCATATGAAATAAAGGGAGAGTCCCCGGGATCACCCCCCCTTTGAGAACTTGTAAACGGTCGAGATCTCCACCCCTAAACCATATAAATTCCTGTTCGTAATTTCAAGAAGATTTGAATGACATATACAGGGTCAATCCATAGGCGTCACTTATGCATATCATAAACCAATTTGTACTGGACATTGCCCAATATCAAGCGACAATGGGAATGACGAATTATTGGAGCTTTGTTTGGGAGACTTCGTAACAGCATTCTGTTACAATTATTTCTTGTTACTGATAAGTTTTATAGATTTTGAAATGACATTGTTTAATGATAAATAAAATTTTGGATTTTTTTCTTCTTTTCTTTGGTAAATTGTTTGTAGAATTTTGTGGCAAGTTTGTTTGTTATTCTGTAGAAACTAATTTTCTGTATGCTATATATATTTTTTTTGTGATGAAGTAAACTCCTTTAAAAACTAAGCTTATATTGTCTATTAATAAACATATATTTAGATTTCTGATTTTGGGCCCAGTTTTCAATTTGGTCCAAATTGGGGTCCACAATTAAACTGTGTTTGATTTCAACATAAATTGAATATATATAGGGTTCTTTGAAATGCTTAATCTAAACCTGTATTTCTTTTCATTATTAATAAGATAATACCACATTGAGGTCCAAAGGTCCTAAATTACACTTTTGATTAATTTCATCAAAAATTGAATTCTTTGGTTCTTTGATATGCTGATTCTAGCAATGTTTGAGTGTTAAATCATATCTAATTTTAGAGAACTTAGTCATCACTGGTTGTTGTTATTATATTATTGATTATAATTTGAAAAATTGCATCATATCTTATTTTAGAGAACTATTTATCCAGTTTGAGTTATTTCCCTTTGCACAGAAAATATTATGGATTAAATTTATCTGTGTTTCATTTCAACATAAATTTTATATATATAGGGTTCTTTCAAATGCTGAATCTAAACCTGTATTTAAATATTAGATTTTTGGGCCCAGTTTTCAAGTTGGTCCAAATCAGGGTCCAAAATTAAACACTGTTTGATTCAACAAAAAAAATAATAATGGGGTTCTTTGAAATGCTGAATCTAACCATGTATTGAGAGATTTTGGATTGTGGGCTCCTTTATCAAATTGGTCCACATTGAGGTCCAAAGGGTCTTAAATTAAAATTTTGTCTGATTTCATCAAAAATTGAATTCTTGGGGTTCTTTGATATGCTGATTCTAATATGTACTTAAGATTTTGATATTGGACCATAGTAGGTATTTAAATGTCCAATTTCAAGTATTTCAGTTCTTAAACAACATTCATTTTGTGTCACAAACCTATGCTGTGTCAAATATTCAATCACAATCCAAATTCAGAGCTGTTTTAAGCTTAAATGTAGTGTACTTGCTCAACTGTTCAGGGTTCGACCTCTGCAGAAAATCCGGTTTGCTGTCACTCTGACAGCCTCTTGTTTACATTTCACAGACGCATGACGTGATAGCAAATAATACGTATACCCAACACCACTTTACTATTAAAAAAAAACCTACCAAAGTTGATAAATGCTCGTCGCTTTGTTTAATCTTGAACACTACGATTAGTTTACCGGTACGATAAACTGATGTTTAACTTAGCGTTTGTTCATAACAAATAATATCATCAAATGCACTTTATCTAAGTGATATTAGATCAGCGAGAAAATGAGGCGTAAACTCTGACAAGGCTGGTAAACACATGGCTTTGTGATTAAAAAGAAGTCGATACAAACTGATAAAGAGTGAAACGAAAAATAACTCAATTATCTTAAGAAACACATGGGACAACTTACGATAAATAAAGAATCCATGCATTGACATTCAGTTGGCACAATTTATTAATTTAAATTGACGCTAGAGGGGCGATAGGTATTAAGGTCTGGTCTCTTGATAAGGACCTTGAGGAGCAAAATAATGTGAAGATATAAACCATTATGGAAGGCATCCCTACATTTAGGTTGTTAGTTTTCTCGAATTGTTTCTCATTTTTCATGTCGGGGTCTTTTATAGTTGACTATACAGAGTAGGTTTTACTTATTGTTGAACGACGTACGGTTGCCTATGATTCCTTACATCCACTTTATTTGAAATCTAGTGGTTCATTGGCAATAATACCACATCTTCGTATTTTTATATTGGTTATGTCCTAGATCCAATGTAAGTTTTTTTTTCAGTTGTTTTAATTATTTAATATTTTGTTGTAAGTTGTTTGCCATTTTTGCATGATTTTGTCGCTCTCTCTTCGACTTATAAGTTTCGAGGCTCCTTTTGATATTTTCCACCTCTTTTTAATTATTGAAGTGGCAGCTAGGAGTCTGCCTTTATCTTGTTGTAACTATAAACAACTATTATTAAAGAAAATTCAAATCTAAAGATAACGTCGTGTTTGATCGTATTGTTTATGATTAATGAAACAGGAAAATACAGCTAGATTGTTTCTTGTACATCTAACCATCATTAAGATCATGAGTGGAAATGCTTTCATCTAGGTTTGAAGTTGTCGTTTGGCGTACTCTTATGTGTATATGTCTGTTTAATTTAAAGTACAGAAATTAAGTAAAACAAAATTATAAATAGAAACATTTATAAAGGTTAATTGAATTTGACTGCATTAGGGATACTGATAAAGTCGCTAGCTGTAACGAATATCTGCTGTTAGTACTAATTACAGACACAATGACGCAATCAATATGAAGTGCACGGAGGAACAGACGAGATTCAAGTCTAATTTATTAGATAAACAACTCAGTATTAACAGTAATGTCATGAAAAAAAAGATGGAAGAAAAAAAACCACAAAAATAAATCCTATTTACTATTTATCGAAATAATCAGATTAATGAAACGGTTTCTAAAAATCCATGATCATTGGGGGTGGGGGGTTATAATAAAGACGACTATTATCTTCATAAAAGATCAACTACATGTACATTGTAATCTACTGACTTAATTATACATTATGCAGGCTTGCTTCGAAATCTCTATTGGTGACAAAAATGTGGCATTTTACAAAATGAATGAACTGCACTATGCATTCTACTGGAAAATGCTGCGTATTGTTTTCCCTAGCAGTCTACCATATAAAAATAAGGAGAGTTGGTATTTTTGCCAATGAGACAACACCGAGAATGCTTGTAAAGCATATTGGATCATCAAAGGGTCTCAACAAACAACAACGAATCTAGGATTTTCTTTAGAACAAAGACATTACATATCACAGAGCAGGATTAAAGAGAAAAAAAAATAACTAAGACAAAACCCATGTATTTCACGTTTGAAAGACCGATGATTGGTCGAATTAAGATATATAATTACTGAAGATAAAACGCACATGGATTTAAAACATTTTTTTTTTCAAATCAGGTCTAGAAAGTAATAATAAGTTCATTGTTTTGCACATACATCAGGCCGTTATGCATTAGTTTTTCTCGTTTGAATTGTTTTACATTTGTCATTTCGGTTTTTTTTATAGCCGACTATGCGGTATGGGATTTGCTCATTGTTGAAGGCCGTATGGTGACCTATAGTTGTCAAGTTCTATGTCATTTGGTCTCTGGTGGAGTGTTGTCTCATATACAATTATACCACATCTTCTTATTTTTTATATTCATCATAGATACCTGGATTGAAATTTTGTACGCCAGACGCGCGTTTCGTCGACTAATCAGTGGCGCTTGAATAAAAAAAAGTTAAAAAAGGCCAAATAAAATACAAAGTTGAATATAGACGACTAGACACATTCCCATCCAGATTATCAATAGGTAAAACAAATGTTCTTCTTCAATCTTCATCCTGTATCCACCTTTGATATTAAGGTCAAAGATTTTTGGGAGTAGTTCGTACATGTCTGTGCAATTATTTATTTTACTAGAGTCTGTACTAAGCTGTAGTATGTAATGATTTTTTTGTTTCAGAATTTATGTATATCAAATCTGTAACACATTAAGGGCTTTTATTTTCGCCTATATATATATATATATATATATATATATATATATATATATATATATATATATATATATGTGGCAGACTTGTTATTTCTTCATTCTTCGACCATTGGTATTAACAGCTTTTAAAATAGTCGATTTTATGAGGATACTTGAGATTACAAGTACATGATTAATGATACATGTAATGGATTATACTTGTATGTCCGATTACTACTATATCACGTTGTCAAAACAATAGACTGACTAAATCTCGTTTATTTGTGTCTGGTAATGAAATAATAATTTTTCCATCAAACGAATTTATTTGCCCATGTGAATATTCCGTTCATGGTTTATCAATATTAAAAAAATAATTTAAGTCTATTCTTCGGAAATGGTAAGAAAGTTGTTGAGGAAGATGTAAATCGATAGCTTTTCCACACTGGAAAGTTTAAGCAGTTGCAATTGTAGGACCTTGGGGACCTTGTGGTCTAAGTAGTTCATCCACGAAGATCAATAGCCTGTTAAAACTGAGATTGTGAGTTCGAACACCGCTCGTGGCAATGTATGTTCGACTCCGACCTTATTTGACTAGCATTGCTAGTTTTCCTGCCGAAGTTCGGCGGTGTTCTTCGGCAACTCCATCAACAAAACCTGGCCTCTATGATATAGCCATGTGTATTGAATGTGGCTTTGAACACAATTATAATTTACATAAGTCACATTCAATCACTTACAAATGATTTTCTGGATATAGTACATTTAGATGTCAGGAATAGCAATACGACAACACGAGGAATAAAGGCAACAGTAGTATACCGGTGTTCAAAAGTCATAAATCGATTGAGGGAAAACAAATTCGGGTTACAAACTAAAATTGAGGGCAACACATCGACTATAAGAGGAAAGGCACAACAGGAACACTGAAGTGCAACAAAAACA
Organism: Mytilus coruscus; assembly: GCA_017311375.1. Lineage (NCBI taxonomy): Eukaryota > Metazoa > Mollusca > Bivalvia > Mytilida > Mytilidae > Mytilus > Mytilus coruscus. The sequence continues at coordinate 43,135,597 of CM029600.1, forward strand.
AACGACAACATACATAGAAACGAACTATTTGATAACAACTGCCATATTCATGACTTGGTACAGGACATTTTAAGAAAAAAGTGGTGGGTTGAACCTGGTTTAATGGCTAGCCAAACCTCCCGCTTTATGACTATGTTAAAAAATATCGCTAAAATGACAACACTACGTGGCAGAAATACAGCACAAACACACGCAAGAACATTCATCACAGAGAAACGCACAAACACATAATATAATAGTCGACACAACATACAAACCGCAGAACAACAACGAACATATTCACTCAACGACAAACACCACAGGATATCACAAACAATGACGCGCTTACGTAACTACAGTTATTTTCACAATACTCGTCCAAACAATTTTCATGACAATGATGGTATTGAAAGGCAATTTTATAATTACTTGGACTACAAACGATAAGACATAACACATTATTCAACCGAAACCATCAAACATTAAAAATAAATACATGAATGTTGAGTGTACAAAATACCGAGACATGTCGTATAGCAATGCAAATTCACACTCGGTATAACAGTCATATTCAGGAATATGACAATGATGGTATTGAAAGGCAATTTTATAATTATTTGGACAACAAACGATTTAACATAAAACATTATTCAACCGAAACAATAACAAAAACTTCAAAAATAAATACATGAATGTTGGATGTACAAAATACCGAGACATTCGGTATAGCAATGCAAATTCGCACTCGGTATAACAGTCATATTCGGGAATAGGTCACGTTCGGTACTTAGCAGACAGACGACATAGATGTTAAACCACAATCTAAGACGGTAAAAATGTCATTAGTAAGTTTAGACACAGACACAACGTATTGAAAAATCAGACATGCAACTTGTAGGTTATGTGATTTTTTTGTACGGTTGAACAAGGGCGTATACAATAGAGAAAGCTTAGTTGAAATAGGTGATCAAATAGTTTAACCCAGCCACATGTGCCTGTCCTATGTCAGAAGCGTGTAATTCAGTGGTGGTCGTGGTTCGCGTCGGTCATTCTTGTTTTCTTTAATTGGTTTGTTATAAATCAAGCCGTTGGTTTTTCTCGTTTGAATTTTCCCACATTTTGTCACGTCAGGGGCATTTTATATCTGACTTAACTGTTTTGCTCATTGTTTAAGGCCGGTGACATAATACATCAACGTCATTTGGATTCTAGTGGATATTTGTATCATTGGCCATGATAACACATCTTATTTTTATAAGGATATAAAAGATTTACTATATGAGATAGACAAGATGTTTTCCATTTACATTTAGAAGCCTGTATCATTACTTTATTCACTACTCATCATTAAATATTATTTTTTAGAATGAATATTTGGCTTTGGCAGATCAACTTAGTGAATATATTGTAAAATTACTGGACAAAGTCAGAGGCCATGATGAATTAGAAATCCTTTTGAATAAGAAGGGGCGTGATAGTGACGATGAGAGTTATGAACTTCTTTCACGATTGAAATTGGCAATACATTACAACGAAAAGAAGGTGAGATAATAATGTTTGAAAACTTTAGTTTTATGGAGCTATTTATTGTTCGATTTTGCAGAGACTTTGTCGTTGATGTGAATGAGAAATATTTAAAAAGGTTGAACATATCTAAAGTATTGACCAATCAAAATCAGATATGAAGTCATGTGCTATGAAACGGCGAGATGTTCGTGCTCCACTAGTGTATACATCTCCTTTTAAAGCACGTTGATGAATCATTTCCGGTGATTAGGCACTACGAATACACTATAAGGGATTTGTAAATGTCTCTTGTCTAACCCTTAGTCATTTTCTAATAATAAGTAATCCAATTCTACATTCAAATTCTCTATCCCTTATATATGAACGAATGTAAAGTTCGAAAAAGAAAGAGTTTTTCTATACAAAAGATACGGAGGAACACAACACAGAAAATTAAAGCAAAAACATAGACCCCTTCAAAAAAATCTCACTTCAGAAATGGTAAAACACCTAAAAAACTTAAAGCCGAGGATGCGATTTAATAAGTGAGCGGCTACATGTACAATCTAGATATAAAATAAACAGCCAAATTCATTCAGGGGCATCTTTGCCTGAGAAAAGAACACTCCTTTACAAGATTTGCATTCATCGGGAAAGTTCATAACTACATTTGGTCTGCCGAAACTTTTGACAAAGCTGGGGAATTTAAATTCAGAAATTGATTAATTTTGTACGTTGTATAGAACTTGCATAAAACTAAATTCCGAGATTTTTTATTGTAATGTTCGTTCTGTTAAATTTGAATCCCAATTAATAAAAAAAAAACAAATGGCTTCGATTTTTTTTTTAATAAACTGTGAGTGTAATGATTGAATCTTCCTCTTGAAAAAATAATATAGATAACTCATACTAGCTGAGATGGTGACGAAGCAGACGTCTACCTCAAGAGAAATATTGACAACCGATTCGGAAGCGATCTTTTATTTCATTTATTATACCGAATCGTCTGTTATTATTGTCTTTTAAATGATTGATTTTTGTTTGCCAATTTTTTTTTTTTTTTAATACGAAAGGGTAAAATGAACAAAAAATTGTTACACACTGAAACACATGTTAGAGTAGGATGTTAGCCTCGTTTTCATAAATACAAACTGTTATTTTAACTTTTAAATTATAATAATTCACAAACCTTTTAAATCATGAATTGAAAAGATGCCCTTTAAATTTTTGAAAAAAAAGTTTTAATAATTATAATAAAAATAACTCATCAAAAAAAATGTTATACTCCAGACTCGCGTTTCGTCTACAAAGACTAATCAAATAAATTACGATGTTAAGGATGTTTGCTCCTCTTGTTTTTGAATTTTTGCCAGATTTTCAGAATCCTCTGGTTTTATCCATGTATTGCAATTAAAAAATTTTGCCCACTAACCCCTACTTTTCTTTTCATAATTTTATTACATATAGTTTTAAAAGCGATATATGAAAATCTTATAAAATCCTTGTTATTTTTGCATAGTTTTTGAAACAAAAAAGCGGCCAATGTTAAAAGTATGAAAAATCTAGAGAGAATCATTTCCCGCCAAATTGTCAATGGCTTATATCTCGAAAACAAACACACGGACACTTCATTTTTTTTCAGCTTTTTTAATTACTTTATTTATATACTATCATTTTAGAACAGTCTTTTAAAACGCTTGTTATTTTGAAACAGAGGAGCGAACATCCTTAAAGAGCATCGATGACCAAAAATATAATTGTTGTTGACATATATTTTGAGAGAGTTGAGTGTCACAAGAGAAAAAAAACTGCTAAGATCAGTGGTCCATATATTTATTAGAGAAACGTATTATACCACACTCTCCTGTGTATTCGGATATAAACGATCACAGAAAATACTCTGTATTTCAGCCATGTTATAACAGTCAATTATGTCCCTGACTTATTAAATAGAACGAGACATTAGTTTAACAAATAAGACTTGAATACAAAAAAAAAAAAAATAAAATGAACACCTACACTAATTGAAACAATAAACAAATGTCACAGCATTATTAATTCTGTGGACAAACTTGAACTGTATTTAAATAGTGGAGTCGGTTTGTCTACAATAATATCATTTATTTAATAAATTTTGTGTCTGTAATAGAACACATTCTCTCTCAGCATAATGACGGCCATTTAACTCCCTAGTAAAATTAACTTGAGATATGACAGCATAAAATAGCTATTACTAAAATTTCGAATCAAAATTATGCAATAAACATTACAAAGATTAGTTGTTGTGGCTGCATTCGGTATATTAATTCCAAAAGATGTTATATGAAATGATTCGAAAACGAATGTGATTTGATGCTCCAAACGCGCTGTTTGGTTAATTGTTGTTTGCTTTTGGTCCAGTGGCAAATAGTTCATTTATGTTCAGGACGAGGCGCTTTTCGAATCATAATATTTCTCACATCAAAGTGGTACGTATATAAAGAGCAAGAAACTAAATAAGACACACATACAAAAGTCACCAAAGCCACATGGATATCGTAATAAATACTGAAAATTTCTTAGGTATACATAACAATTAAAGTAATACATGTATGCTAATACAAAAGCACTGTCTACCGGACTGGTGATAATCTCGGGTCTCGAAGAGCCATTGGATCGACCCTGTGAAATTTATTTTTTATGCTGATACTAATAAAGTCAGTGCATTGACACTTCAGCTAAGTTGTTTTATAATATAATGTACAAAATCTATTATTTTATAGTTTGTGGCCCATCCAAGCTGTCAACAAAAGCTAGTCAGTATATGGTACGATGACCTGAGGTCACTTGAAAGATCTAATTGGTTCTTTAGATCTATGATGGTGGGATGTGTTACCATTACTTATCCTTTCATTGCGTTACTATATATGATAGCACCAAAGTCAAAGGTACAGTTTAAACATATATTGTAAAATGTGTATAAATGCATGCAGATTGTAAACTATAATAAAATAATTTATATTAAACGTTCCAATGAAAAACCTATACGGGTTTCGATCTGCGATAACACACAGGAACAGGATAAAATGTCAAAATATTTCCGACAAGTTCTCGCCATTTTTTTGTCTTCCTTTGTGCTGCTTTTAATGTGACTTGTATATGTGTTTTCTTTGCTGATATCATGACAGTTACATTTTAACTCAGGTTCGTGGGCCCTAAATGGCAAAATTATTATTTCAAGATGTTCGTGAAACTTCTGCAAACTTCATACAACTTTGAAAATACATTTCACCGTTGACAGAAACAGATTGAACATGGATGTGCTCCTGATGTAAAAATTATCTAAGCTGGTTTATCAAGAAAAACGACTGAAATGGACACTTCACAAGTTTTACGGCCACTATCACGAACTGGTTGTCAAATATGTTGTGAATGTGTCTCATCTCACATGTGACATGTTTTCACGGTCATAGATCTTTAAATACCGGAATATACGTCTGATCTGTACATATAGCAATTGTGTCATATTCTCATTTTGACTGAGTGTGAGTTTGCATGGTAGGTGACGCAGGCATAGCAGGAGACGCTAACCTGTCGACACACTTAGTCTATTTCAATTTGAAGTTAAAGAAATTTACCCCAGGCGTTGTGTTTTTTGTTTTGATTTGTAAATTCGGAATAGAGATTTTCCTTCACGGAAACGTTAATTAGTCCCATAATAAATTTAAACTTCTTTCTTTCAACTATAGATTTTAGTTGTGGGCTGATACCTCCATACGAATTTTTCTTTCTATTTCAGATTGGCAGATTTACAAAGTATCCATGTATTAAGTTTATTGGTCATGCAATTTCGTTCATAACTTTTCTAATAATGATTGTTGTGTCAAGTGTATCCGAAATGCCTAATATAGCAAACAGGAATTTTTCAAGGAACGAGAGGAGCACGGCGTTTGTGCATTACTCAGAATTTAGAAACAGTGTTATAAGTAACCATGCTCAAATACCTCAAGTATTGCCCGAGGACTTTGCATTGAGGACATTTAAGCCAGAAGTTATTCATATGTTATTGACAATCTGGATAGTAGGTAAGCACACACAAATATAGCTTAAACAGACAGAACTTAACAATATAAATTTAAACTTAATGCAACATGTCATCCGATACAATCGAAACTAAGCGGTAAAGTATTGAATTTGATAACCAAGTTGTAATGATTTTTGTGATGTCAATGCTGACTTAAAAGATGAATTTTAATTACCTATTTTAATTCTGTTTGCTTTTCCGATATACTTTGCCAATTAACATGAATGAAATGATAAAAAAATATTTATGTTAGCAAAGATATTCTTAGAAATTAGTATAGCGAAATATTAAGTCAATCTGTATCTGTCCTGAACATTTTACTCATATGAAAAAGTCATGCAATCAGCCATTTTAATTAATAAACTAACTGTGTCAAGCCCTTTCCATCTGATTTCTACAGTTTATTCTTAATTATGTTGTGCTTTCATACCACCGTCCAAGGTTTGTGGAAAGGGTGAACGATTAAATACATGTCCAAACTCATCTTATTCTTTACGCGTGCGTCCTAAGCCGAAACCCTGTTATCAAATGGGTTTTGTTTGTAGTTGTTGTTTACCACAATTACTTTCTCTAATAATGTTTAGGTATACATTGAGGCAACAGTAGTATACCGATGTACAAATCACATAAATAGATTGAGTAAGAAGACAAATCAAGGTTACAAACAAAAACTGAGGGAATCGCAATAACAGTGAGACTGGGTGCGTCGGTAGGGTAAGCGTTTCTTGCTATGCATGCATTATCCGCCATGCCACAAAGATAATATCCTTTTAACACTTAACTTAAAATGTCTTGTCTAGTTTTCGAGACGCTTTTGTTGTCATACAATTTGACATGTATTTATCATTCAATTTTATTTGATATGCAATTTATTACATGAAATTACGTGAGACTGCAAATAAATTGATATACCATATGTGCATCTTAAAAAGATGTCTAGTCAGTGGTCTCCGGAACCATTTATTTATACTGTGGAAATATACAAATAAGAACGCAGGGGATTTACAGTCAGCCAGCCGTGGTATATATTGAATGGTAGCTATATAATATTACACGATTCCACAGTTTATTTGATGTAATGACATTCATATTATCAAATAAACTGTGCATTTAAAACTTGTACTTTTCGTCATTGGTACTCAAAGATATTTTGAAAATCTAAAACAAAAGCATTAATTGAAAACAATAACGGTAATTTTAAAATCAAAACGGGCCACAAGACTAGCTAAGGAGCACCTTTACGTATATATAAGATATAATCGTAACATTTTGATTAATACGTTTGACTTTTAAATACACCACCGTGTCACCTGAAAATTGTGCAAGTATAAGTATCAAGGTACTAGTAATAGTATACCAGTACCAAAACACTGGCTACCGGAACATTATAATTGCAGTTAAACAGCGAAGGTGGTAATAAATGATAGGACACTGCAAATAAATAGGTTAAGTTGGATATTGTTAATAGAAAGGGAATGTAAATGTATATAAAATTATGTTGAATATTTGTTTTCAAGGTATGCTTTGGCAAGAATTAAAACAAGTGTATGCAGAAGGTTTTTATGACTACTTCGACTCATTGTACAACTACTTAGATGTAGCTGTTTTAACGCTGTATATAACCTCATTTACCATGCGATATGTCAGTATTATGAAGGTAAGCGTTTTCAAAATCGGTAAATTGGTAGATAGTCATATCAAGCGTAGATGAGTGAATATTATCTAAAATGATTATCCCCTAAATATAAGTATTCTTTAATTATTCAAATTCTTTATTATTGCGTTAAACCAGGTAATCAATAGCATGTTCACGTGAGTAGACGGGGTTTGGCGCAATTTTTTAGTACGCATTCTATAAGCGCCTTATGAAAGGAATCATTTCCGCACATGCCATAAAGTGAAAATGTAACTTTTGTCGTTTGCTGTGAATAAATATATCGTAAGACGTCTTTTAGAATTGAAGAAATTCATATTTTCGACAAATAATGAATGTTTTGGGGTTATCTTTCTTTGTACTGTTTTATTTAGAAATTGACAGCATTTAACATAAGCCTTAAAATAATGTTGTCGTGCACCATGTCTTCAACCTGGACTGTTATTTTAGGAAATCAATGCCTTACGCAACATAATTCAATAAATCACACAGTCTTTATAAGGCACACACTCGTCCGTACCAAGGATAACTATGACGTTTATATCATTATCATTGGGCATGACGGGGTCTTTCCTCAATGTGCAGTTCGGTCAGCATAGATCAACCTTTCCACACATCCTCTTGGGTTTTGAAATATTATAGATTGAAGTATGTACTGCCAAGCTAGTTAAATACATCAATCTGAGTTAGGAGTTATGGTGTTCCAGATTAAACAAAGGATTATAGTTAAACGCTTTAAAAGATGATTCAAAGATATAAAAGCATCTGTATTATCAGTATACATAAGACAATTTTTTGAAAAGCTAGGTTTTGAATGGATGAAAAAATAAATAGAACGAATACATGGCGCCACCATCTGTAGAAAACTATTTAAAGTCACGCCAAATCTGGAAATACAATAATAGAAGAATGATTTCTTCTCAAAATATAATTTTCATACTCCCTTCATTTTATTACTAATTATAAAATAATCTAAAGATATATTTCTTTTTACATTTTTTAAAGTGAACAAATATTCAACATAACGTTTGCAATCACTTTAGACCATATTCAATATGACAGATAATATACATGTATTTACCTCTATAAACAATACTACTGAATATGGAACCGTTTGATTCTATATGTTTTTGTTTTTTTTTTAATTACCTGGTCGTATGGCACAGATATATTGGAACTGCAGACAGTTCGTCAATAAATGGATAAGAATAAGAGGTTTTTTGAGATTCGAAAACACAAGTATATTAGCAAACAACATCGTACTATCTTTCAAAATAGTTTATCCCTCACAAAAAATCTTCACGGTACTCAATAAGCGATTGCAATCAATGTTACAGCATGATTATTAATTAAATATAAATTCCTAAAAGTTCAAAGTCAAACGTTTGCATGCTTATTGTCAAACAAACATGCAGCTCTCAGTTTTATTCCATTCATAAAGTATATTATGAGTTTTCGCTGTTTGCTACATTTTGGTTTTGTTTAGTATGCCTGAATTAAATAATTTATTCAAGTCTAGAAAGACAACCAACTAAATTGAAAAGAATGAAAAGAAAAACAACAATCCTGTAAATATTACACAAAAATTTAATACTATAAAAAAGTAATTTGTGATTCCTGGAAGGATAATTCGTTCCTACTCAAAATAAATTGATAAACACTGTATGATATCAATAATTGCTAGAGTACAAACAATACCATACATGCCATAAATACTTACAAAAATTATAAAAAAAGTAAAATTAAAGAAATATTTTCAGGTTAATCAATCTATAGATTATTTTGAAAGTCAAGAACATTGGTATGCCTTAGGAAATGGATCAAAACAGGCAGAATCTAACTGGTACTGGCTTCCTGCTGGTAAGTACGGATAATGTCGGATATACAAAACGTGATATTGATACATCATGCTATTGTACACTGTAAAATCATTAATGGTGGTGAAGAATTATTCAACACATTTGGAATATCAGTATCGCCTCATAAAGCTCTTTAATCATCAGTTTTGATTCGAGCGTCACTGATGAGTTTTTTAATCCTGGTATCTATGATAAGTTTATTAAATATTTAATATTGAACGAACTAAAAAAAAGGGCATTTCCAAAAAAAAAAAAAAAAAAAAATGAACAATAACCATGTATGACCAAATGATGAAACGTATGACACCAGACATTACGAATGCCAAATCTGATTTTATCTAACGATTGCATTTAAGCAAGTTTGTATCTGTCAGCTACTTTACATAAACTTGGTTACACAACCAAGTAAGCATTGAGCAAATCATACAGAATTGTACTCTACTCAGGCATTGGATTTACGAAAAACGTAAATAAGAAATGTACCGAACTCCAAGGGAAATTCAAAACGGAAAGTCCCTTATCAAATGGCAAAATCAAAAGCTCAAACACAACAAACGAACGGAAAACAACTGTCATAATCCTGACTTGGTACAGACATTTCTTAATGTAGAAAATGGTGGATTAGACCTAGTTTTATAGCGAAAGAGAGTCGAAAAAGGGATATTTAAACTCATAAGTCGAAAACAAACTGTCAATGCCATGGCAAAAAACGAAAAACGATCAAAAGACTCTCAACAGATATACAAAACACAACATAAAAAAAGACTGAGTACCACGAACCAGTGAATTATCAATTACGTATATATAAACAGACCATAATTTCCATATAAACGTCATGCACGATTGTTAAAATGGTTTCATTTTTATACAGAAAATAAAATATATTTGTCAGAAAATCTTAGCCTTTTCCAGTTTGATTGTATAATGTTTTAAGATATTTCTTTTACAGACAGATATTTTTGGCATGCTTTGGATCCACACAATATTTCAGAGGGCCTGTTTGCCATAGCAAATATTATTAGTTTTACACGATTATCCTTCCTCTTACCAGCAAATGAATTATTTGGACCTATGCAAATCTCACTTGCAAGAATGATAACCGTAAGTTGCTGCTTGAGCATGTTAATTTTTTAAATATGATATGGAATGTTCTTTTTCTGATAATAGAAATCATTTTGAACGTATGTCCTAATTAATCTGACAACAAAAATTCACACAAAGGATGTTGTATCTTCTTTGTGTCTAACTACTGTAGTAATTAAATTTTGTGAATCATAAGAATAAGCATATGAAGTTTCTGTCAAATGTTTATCAAATTCTTTTTGATTTGTTCGAACCTTAATATGAGATTCGAACCATATTTTTGTGCCAAAAATAAATAGCCAAAGGATGCTCAAAACAGAAAACAACTGCTCGCACAATATAGAACGAGATAATACCAATTTTAGTAGACTTGTAGTCCCCAATGGTATCTCTAGTTTAGTAGTTCAGGCATAGGTACTGACATGCTTGATAACATACTTTTTCGAAATTCATCGTTGATAAATTAAAGAAATTATTAAGATACCATGGTTTCAACTCCCTCAGGCAAAGTTGACATTAGAATAATTTGGATAATCCTTTATGTTCCGTTTAGTCACAAAGGTCCTCACTTTTCCATGTACTTTCGAATTGGGTTTGGGCGTTCCTGATTATGGTAAATCTAGAAAAGCATTCAACCGGACAAAACTCATAAAGTGTTATTTTCATTTATTGACATTTGTGACCGGGGAAACACTCGTATTACCAATGCTCCAGTTATGAGTGCCCCACCTGTTGGCAGGTGTAGGCCTCCCTTCTATAAGATGAGGTGGAGGAGGTCCCAGAGTTACCCATCTGTAGACCCCACCGTTACCACTAACCACATTTTCCAAACCTGCAAATTGTAGAACTTGTCAGGCCCAGAGCAAGGGCCGAGTGAAATAATCCCCCAATCACTACCAGTCTCCCTGGACCGCCACATGAGAGCCCAAGTCAGCTACCAAATCTGACTTGGGTTCTCACCTCCACAAAATTTTCATTATTGAAGCATTGGAAAAGTTGATTTTGTTGTGCGTAGGAAAGACTCAACCCCCTTGTATATTATTTAAGAAAACCTGATTTCCAGTTTGTGATAAATGAGTTCCATCTGTTCTGTATAAAGACACCTCACTTGCCCTAATGTTCTCATGTAAAATAGCTTTCCCCCATTTCCTATTACAAAGTTTTTGACCACTGAATTCACTCTTTTTCTCTTCTGTTCGATTATTGCACCCGCATTCAAGGGTGCAAAATGCCAGTATCTGCGCTGTAGCATTGAAGACCATATTATAATAACATTTTTAAATAAAGCCTGGTAACGTAGGATAGAACATTTTACATTTTCAATTAAACCCTTCCCTGTCAATTCTAAATCTGTAAAATCATTAGCTCCACAGTGAATAATAATACAATTAGGAGAAGGTAAACAATTTCTTTTTGCATCCAGTAGGGAGTCCAAATCTTTAATCTGTAAACCAGGTTGCCCAAACCAGTAATGTTGTAACACATTTGGACTCAAGTCCCAAGTTGGTCCTACCATATTTCTTCGCCTCTATACTGGCCCAATGAACAAGGGAACTTCCAACAATCCATAAAATCTTGGGACCTGTGAAAACTTGTAGCTTGTTAGCCTTTTGAAACTAGAAAAAATGCAACCTAATATAGCGCGAATAAGCATGCGATTTCCATCTGCCTAATTTCAATATTACCTCCTCTGAGACCCCCTGCCTGGCTAGTTCCATGGCTCCCCCAATTCTAAAACTATGTGACCTAAAATGACCTTTACTAATATGAAGAAAATGTAAAGCCTTTTCCAGTATACTGCTGAATTGGTATCTAGTTAAAGGCATACCATTATAATGAATAAACAAATCTGAATTGTTACAGGTAGGTCGCACCTTTAAGTATTCGTTAATGAGTCGAATCGGACAGTAGTTTTTTTCTGTTTTCAGGTATCAATAAAGTAACGGACTTTCCCTTTTGGTCAGTTTTTGACCACCTTACTCTTAGCTCCAGGACTTTTTTCTTAACTAAAATATCAGAAATTGTTAAGTTGGAGCCATTTATAACAGACTTAGTTTTTGAAGTAGTGATTTCCCCTACCCTTAGCAAACCAAAGAAGGCAACTGAAAAAACTGCTGAAAATAAAGCAGCTTCATATTTATTCTTACATACTTTATCTAAACAACCTATCATATCTAATAACAATTGCACTGTAATTGGAGCTCTAATGTCATTACGTTTCCCTCCTTGAATTCTTTTTATTCCTTCTAATGCCTTGCCAATTATAAAGAATTTTGTAGTATCCTGTATGCCTTGTATTTTATGATGGTATGAAACTCCTGATGTATAAGATGATATGGTACCCCTAAAGACCCTGTACTGACAAAAAGCTATAAAATTTAGCAAATCATTGACTTGCACTGGCCAATGCTGTTTCAATTTGTAAGATGATCTAAAATTACAAAGTTTTGACGGAGCCAAATTGTATGATTTTTGTGTATTTTTGGACACACCTTGATTGACAATATAATCCGCCACCTAACTTAAATGTTCCAGATCTGTGTTGGAATTTTGGTTGGCCACTGGTCTGCTTCTGGAGCTAGGCTTCTGAACTTCCCCCACTGAGAACGAGAAAGACAATCAGCAATTTGGTTTTGTTTTGAAGGGATATAAATTGCCTTAACTGACGTATTGTTTTTTAAGTTCATTAAAACCATTTGTCTTACTAAAGTCATAACTCTACTTGATTTGCTAGTTTTCATATTAATGATTTGAACATCCGCCTGATTATCAACATGAAAAATTACTTTTTTGTTAACAAAATATGATTCCCAGGACATAAGTGCTGCTACAACGGAAAACAACCCTAACAATGTCATATCTCTGGTGATTCCAGTTTCAACCCAATGTTTTGGCCATATGCCTTGGGCCCACTGACCTGCAAAATAGATCCCATACCCACCTTTGGACCCCCCCTGCACTATCCATGAACAACTCTAATTTTTCATTTGAAACCCATACATTGTCGATTATTACAGTGACACCATTGTGTTGTTTTAAAAGCCTAACCAAACTTCTAAATCTGCATTCATCTGCTTGTTTACTCGAATTTTGTAATATGATTTTCTTACCCCGATTGTTGAATTTATGAGTCTGCGACAGAAGGTGCGGCCTGGAGCAACCACCTTACAAGCAAAATTCAGGAGCCCAAGAAGGGATTGCACATCTTTAAGAGTTATTTTAGAACTGTCTAAGGTATATCTGATTTTTTGTGAGAGTTTGACAAGTTTTTCATTTTGGAAGCCGCATGATTAAATTCTGTGTATCAAATTCTATACCCAAAAACATGAGTAATGTAGTAGGCAAAGTAGTCTTGTCACTAGCAAGAGGAATACCTATTTTATCGCATACCTCTTGGAATATCTTCAAAGTATTGCCAACTTTTGATGTTTGGCTCGACTCGACAAAAAGAAAATCATCTAAATAATGGAGGATATTATCATTTCCGCTTTTTTGCTGTATTATCCAATGCAAAGCTTTTGCAAATTTCTCCCACAGGGCACAACTTATTGAGGCCCCCATTGGGAGCATTTTATTAAGATAATATTCACCCTGAAATGTTATCCCAAAAAAGTCAAAATCGTGCGGGGCAATTAGCAACAAATGAAAAGCCGCTTTTACATCACACTGACTCAAACGGGCAAATGTTTTGTGTCACCTAATCAAACATGCTGCTTCGTCCACTGAACTGTACTGCACTGAACAATGATCTTTATCAATAAAATCATTTATTGAATTATTCTCAGGATAGGATAAATGTTGAATAAGTCTGAAATCCCCATCCTTTTTTGGCACTAGCCCCATTGGTGATACCTGATGTGTGGGAAAAGGTGGGTATCTGAAAGGACCAGCAATGCAACCAAGTTTAACTTCCTTAATTAATTTTTCTTTAAAAATGTTGGGTAGCTGTAATGCACTTTTTAAATTGGAACTCTCCCTTGGTTCCTTAGAGCCAAAATATTTTAATGAAAACCCATATTTGAAACCAGATATAATTTCATTTGCTACATTGTTATGTGGGTAAAATTCTAAATAATTTTCCAAGACCAATACTTTAAGGTAGCACGGTAGTATTTGCATTCCGGAATTTAGGTTGCTCTTTTGTGTACCCTACTTAAGTCAATGTATCTGAACAGTGTGATTGGACAAAAAATACAGTATCAACTGAACATACTTTCCCAAACTGAGGGATGAATCAGGTGTAGAAAATATCAAATAATTTTACATACAGGTGAAAATGAATTTTGAGAATTTTTTAATTTTGTATTCACTGCATGATAAAAGACCTAAAAGCACTAGTGGCCTTAGGTTTTTAAAAATAGCAAAAAGGTAAACGGTCATGATACATATTCAAATTTATTTCTGATTAGTATAATGAAAGTACTTCAGTTAACTGTGTATGTAGAATTTTCGCAGTGTTAGAAAGTGGTGAAAATCCTTAAAAGGCTATCATTATCCCTTATGGGCCAGGAAATACTACCGTGCCACCTTAACTGGGATATATATGTTAACACTAAATCAATAAAGGTATTTTTTCACCTATGCAATTTGTAAGTTTATCAATAAAAAGTTGATTAAGGGCAAGTAGAATAAAACAGCCCTTAATTTTCACCCTGGGAGTTTTTCAGCAAATTTTGCCTGATCTGTGGATTCTTATGTTAAAATTTACATAGAAAGTAAAATTTCCTTATTTTTAAGTAACTTGCAATACATTTTAATTATTAAGTTTCGCTTTAACTTTTCGCAGTGTCTGACACATGTGCAACAACTGGAATTTGAGACGCGACTTATTTTAGTTGCCTGTACGTCCTATAATTTTCACCGTAATAAAGAAAGTGCATAATTTCGTATTTTTTTCCACACAAGTACAGCTTTACTAGTTTTCTTCATGTTTAATATGTAGTTCTGTGGTAACATGACACCAGTAAAAAGCTTTTTTGGAACTAGTAAGTGGTTAAGGGGTCCTTACTTATTCATTTAGCCCTCATATTTAGCTGAAATAGGGATAGCATTAGGGGTTTCTTTACATTGACAAGACAATTTTTTGGACAAAGAATGTGATTAGGATTGTATATCAGCCAGATTAAATAGTTTATTCATTTTCCATGGAAATGGCATTAATTGTTTTAATTTTCTGACACTGAAAAGCACAATAAATGTAAATTGATTATGTAAGGGGACATAATTTAACTTAATGCATACATGTGAAATAGACAATCAGTCAACTTAGAGATATATTCTAGTACATGTACAGTCAAAAGATTTTAGAATAATAGTTAACTGCCATCTAAAGAACCTTGTTGTATTGCCTTCATAATCTGGAAATGCTCAAAGGAATGTAAGGCATGCTGTAAAATGTGGAATGGACTCTACTATCATTTTCATGATTTGGTGCTTAAACTGTTTCTTTCAGTCAGATTAACTATAAATAGAGTTGGCAATCCAATAACTCCTCCTTAATCACCATGTTTTACTTCTGTGTTGATTTGAAACATCATATATTTGGGTTTTGTTCACTCCAAAAGTAAAAATGGTAAGATGAAAAAAAAGTGAAAATCTGCCAGCTGGGGTAGGGGTATAATCTTTAATAGTTTTTTGGTAGGAAATAAGTGCAGACTAGTATTCTTTATTGTAAAATGTTTCCTAGTAAGAAGTCTATGCATCATAGGTGTCATGACTGGTTTCAAGTCTGTGATGTCTTGGTAAAGGTAGCACGGTAGTATTTGCATTCCGGAATTTAGGTTGCTCTTTTGTGTACCCTACTTAAGTCAATGTATCTGAACAGTGTGATTGGACAAAAAATACAGTATCAACTGAACATACTTTCCCAAACTGAGGATGAATCAGGTGTAGAAAATATCAAATAATTTTACATACAGGTGAAAATGAATTTTGAGAATTTTTTAATTTTTGTATTCACTGCATGATAAAAGACCTAAAAGCACTAGTGGCCTTAGGTTTTTAAAAATAGCAAAAAAGGTAAACGGTCATGATACATATTCAAATTTATTTCTGATTAGTATAATGAAAGTAATTCAGTTAACTGTGTATGTAGAATTTTTCGCAGTGTTAGAAAGTGGTGAAAATCCTAAAAAGGCTATCATTATCCCTTATGGGCCAGGAAATACTACCGTGCCACCTTAACAGGAGTATTTCCTAATGAATAAAAATTAATACTTTTTGTTACTTCTTCCGTGGGCCCGGTTATTACATTGGGTCTTTCTGTGTTTGCCACTGCATATTTCACATACATGTTTAAACCTACAACGAGGGAAGTAGGGACAGTCATTACCATTATTATAGTATTTACATGACATATTTACACTTCCACTAGTTACCTGTGATTGTTGATGTGCTTTAGTGTTTGAAAGTGTAGCTGCATTCGAGTTATAATAACCACGATTTTGTGTATTTGTTATATAACCCTATGATTGCACTGACACATTGTTTTGTACTGTGGGAGATGTGATGTGTAATAGCCAATATTCACCGTGTATGTTTCCCCAAGATAAATTTGGATTCTTTTCTATTTTTAGCCTAAATTGTTCGTCATAGGTGGCCCAGTTTTCTGACCTCGTTGCCGCTAATCTTATATCGCGCGTATATTTTAACAATTCCTGTGCCCGTGTCCTGTATTTCTCAATGTAGACACTCATAAAAACCATGAATGCTGAAGTCCATTCATTTATGGACAAGTAAACACCCGACGATCTTTTTTCAATGCAAATTTTCCCCCTTTTTAATTTCAAATCGCCCTCATCAACCTCCTCCATTTCTTTTTGCGTTCTCAAAAGAGAATGAAGCTCTATAAACTTTCCCTCCCAAATCTTTTCCTTAATTTTAAAAAGCACGTGTTCCCCCACTGTGTCATGAATGCTAGACTCTTGTGTCGGAGTGAAATCAATGGAATTATTTGCTATTTCAAAATTTTTGTGTGACGGTTCGTGCCTAAAAGAGGGGAATGCCCGTGCATCCTCCTCCGACTCATTACCTGATGATATTTCAGCATTTTCTTCTGGTCCTTGTGTCTCCACATGTCCCACCTCCTGTGTTTTCCTGGCCACTCTTTTCCGTCCAACTCCGTCCTTCTTTTGAGTAATTTCTTCGTTCCGCACTCCCTGTCCTTCTTTCATGCCGGTCGTACTCCTCTTCTTTCCAATGGCCCTTGACGGCGATCCCCTGGCATTTCTTTTGTTTGGCATCTTTACGTTTAAATAATTTTAACTAATTTCTGCAGCACCTGCTTTGTTGTCGACAGCAAATTAACAACTGCCCGATACGGGAATTCCAAAATTCAAATTCCACATGAGAGCGCCATCGATGGCTATGCCAAATATGGCAATGAGCTACAGGCTGCAACACCCACACACCCACACAAATATTTGATTGAATTAAACCAGATAATTGAAAATATAAAATTTTGATAATCTCTATTATCGACGATTCCTTTTTTCTACATAAAAAAATCATGTTCAAGAAAAATCGAATTTGAGAGAGATTGCAGATTATATTATCAAGCCAAGGATGATAATTGTATGATTGTGATGAAAATTAAAGGAAGGGTAAACTTCTTGGCTCTTGTGTCATGTTACATATCATATTCGTAGTATCGAAATCTTTACTCACATCAATTAGTTTCTAGAGATCGTGTCCCACATTAAGTTTATTTAGTGAAGATTAATATTAAAGGGCCTAATTTTGCTTTCATCTTTTATTTCAAATTTTTAAAATCTGTTTGTAATATACTAAATATTTTAATCTCATTTATTTGCAGGACATTTTAAAGTTTGTTATAATATTTCTGGTAGTATTTGTCGCCTTTATGGTTGGTTTACATAACCTGTATTGGTACTATCCAGTTGATGTTCGATCGCAGGTTCAGTTTGGAACGTTAAGCAGTAATATATCTGCAAAAGCTGAAAATCATTTTGGAATGTAAGTTTTTGATTTCTTTTAATTTTATATTTGTTTACAATATTTTTTTAAAGTTAAGACTCAAAGAAAACATTTAAATAAGTTTTACCGCATTTTACATTACAATGTTTAAATGTTATGATATGTATGTGTGACTTGTATGAATGAATAAAAATACCAAACAAAGTCGAATTTATTCTAAATTCGTGTAAACTTCAGTCTGTCATCAACAACATACGACAATAATGATGGCGCTTTCACATGCCGTGTTGTGAACCTTTGTATAAAACTATCTCAATTGAAATAATAAAGATGATAGCTTTTTTAAGCTTAATCACTTAATATTACCAAATATATTAAAAGAATAAATAAACACTATATTATTTTCAGAATTGACAAGACATTTATAACAGTATTTTGGTCCTTATTTGGTCGTGGGGATCCCGATGTAGTTGAACTTGGAGATTTTGATAGTTACTTTATAGAAAATGTTGGCTACGTTATATTTGGAGCCTACAACATTTCTACAGTTATCGTGCTCTTAAATATGTTGATAGCAATGATGTCAAGATCCTTCGAAATAATTCAGGTTTGTATTTTTTTGTCTTAAATTTGAACTCATAGACTACATTTGCTTTTATTTTTTTTTTTTAGAAATTGTTGTTGTCATTGTTTTAATCATCAAATTAATATTAATCAACGTTTCAATCATCGTCATCACCATTGTCGTCGTCGTCGTCGTCCTCATCATGATCATCAATCATCATCAGCAGCATTTAATCAATTTAAATAAATATTTCAGGAAGAGGCAGATACAGAATGGAAATTTGCTAGGACAAAATTATACATGGAATACATTAGAGACGATGCAACTCTTCCTATTCCATTTAATATAGTTCCAACTCCCAAAGCACTTTTACGAATTTTCCAATTTTTTTGCAAAAGCTGTTGTCCACAGAAAAGTGAAGCTGATGTTAAGCCACATCCGGGGAGAGTAAAGGATAGAGAAATGTTTAATAGTGCAAACAGTCCTGTAAGTTTCATAGTACACATTGTTTATGTATATAAAAGAGGAGTCAAGAAATCTTATACGTGTAGTTATTTTGTGAAAATGCGTCTGTTGGTGGAACCGAAGCATTGTTAGAGTGAAATTATTATTATAGAATATGCAGATTTTAAATAAAACAAATAATTTATAAGTTTATATGCAATATTCTCGAATTAGAGCGCCGACATGAATTGTCGAAATGCGCATCTTTTGCACGAAAATTATCGTTCACATTAGTACACTACATGTATGATCAACAGTACGCTCTTAAAACATGCGGATTACAACGAGGTTATAGAATACACATGTACATGTTCATCTTTTTTCGTAATTTTCAAAGGAAATATGTCGTTATTATTTTTATAATATTATTATAAGTCCACTGTTTTCTAAGCGCAATAACCTCTTAATACGGAAATCATGCATACAAATGTATTAAATGTTAACAAGAGGCGAAAAATACCAAAGGAAAAATTAAAACTAAAGATCTAAGACAGTTGATTATCAAAAGAAACATTGTTTTCACCTCCGTTCCAAATGAAGAAAAATGCTTGTTATGATATCTCAGTCTGTTCGTTTGCCTGTCTTCCCCTCACATATTTTTGTTCTCTGCAAACCATGTGACGCGTTGTCATTTACTTTAATGTTTTTAATTCGAGTGTGTCGAAAAATTATACCTTTAAAATTTCGTGCATGTAATTATTTTAAAATTGTTCAGTAAATGTGTCGCAGCTTCTTAATATATTTCAATATGGTTCAAATGGCTATTCGACACCTTGTTAAATAATAAAAACTTCATCTATTTTCTACATCCTCTTTTTCGATAAAAAAACGATGTCTTTATATTAACATCAAAGAAGAGTCAACAAATGAAAAAAAAATGTAAAATCACAAAAAATACTGAACTCCGAGGAAAATTCAAAAAGGAAAGTCCCTAATCAAATGGCTAAATCAAAAGCTCAAACACATCAAACGAATGGATAACAACTGTCATATTCCTGACATGGTACAGGCATTTCTTATGTAGAAAATGGTGGATTGAACCTGGTTTTATAGCTAGCTAAACTTCTCACTTGACAGTCGCATCAAATTCCATTATATTGACAACGATGCGTGAACAAAACAAACAGACACAATAGGTAAAAATGTCAAAAATAGGGGTACAGCAGTCAACATTGAGTTATCATCTTAATCACTATAAAAACAAACAGATGTAACGAAGAAGCACAAAAAGGCATACATCAAATTTAACATCCTCATTTTGCTTTTTTATTATACGATTTTATTTATCTATGTAAAATCCACCCATAAAGGATGGAAGGTTTTAAGTACTGGCGTAAAATCGCGCGTTTGAAATTCGCACAGGTAGACATAAAGTAGTTTTGTCGTTCAAAGTATGACCGGATACATAAGTACAGAGTCACGCAAAATTGATATCACAAAAACAGACTTAACAGTAAAAGTAATATTAAAAAAATAAAATAATTATGTCGTTCTAAGTATGACGGGATACATAAGTACGGAGTCACGTCAAATGGATATCTCAAAAACAGACTTAACAGTAAAAGTAATATTAATAAAGACAAATAGAAGAATACTATAACACGTTATTAAGATGATAAACAACGTCAGTGCGCAGAATCTATACTTTAAGACCATCGTGTTTTATTTGTGAAGCTGATACGGAATATTTATCAACAAGGTCATGGTACCTTCCGATGAACTTTTTAGAAAAAGGACGAGACGTTCTTTGACACATAGGCAAAATCATACTGAGCGGGAGTATATTAGTGACCGATAGCTCACAATACATCTTATTTGCAAAAATGTCTTTCAAAGGGAAAAAGTTAAACTTTTACAAATATATCTTAAACATATACAAATATTTAACATATGCTCATTATTTTAATGGAAACTACACGTGTTTTGTTATACAAAAATACTAATATCTCTCATGAGCATTACAACCAAAAAAAACCTAACCAGGACAATATAATTTGTAAAATCAACGTTACCTTTGGCAGTTTCAATCTATACAATTATATAATTTGTGAGTGGAAAATTTATAATTATATGATGCCGTTTAAATCATGCCAATATTGAAGAAAAATTATATTTTAAACGGCTGACACCGATTACAACCTGTATTTCTTTTACCACGTTACACTCGATAAAAAAGCAAAAAACTGGAATCCAAATGCATTTTGTACATAAAACAATTGCCAAAAATTATCTTTAATGTGTTATTTACCTAAATTAATGATTCTTTAACGTGGTACAAATATTTTGTTATTTTATTTTGTGTATACATTAAGGCTGCCGAGACTGCAACGGCAGGCTGGGAGGAAAATCGTAACGGGTCAAGTGAACAGTCAAAAGGAATAAAGCGTTTTAGGGAAAGAAACAACACTACAAATGGTTTTGTACGTTGTGACTCTGATCCGAATCTTGTCTATGTTTCCCTAACATACAAGGTAATTTATTTTAGTATTGGAGTTTAAACGTCTTTATAAGTGTTTATTGTGTGTTGAAACCTAAACTGACATATGCAAGAAGAAAATCAAAACGTTTTATTTTTTTAAAGTTATAATAAACATAACTTAAAGAATAGACATAAACATTATGCGTTATGTTAAGACAATAGAATATGTCAGTTATGTATAAAATCTAAGTTTGTACGAGACCAATATTGGTCACATATTTGCTCATAGAAGAACATAAACTACATCACTCATACACTTTATTTTCTTATTCCAATCCTACCCGTCTTTGTTCCATTTTCTGAATGAAACTTTTTCAGTGGAAAATATCAACTACATACTTAAATCATTACGACTTTCCAAAGTGTAGGCGAGCCTGCTACTATAGTACTATAGCGGATGGAATAGAAATACCTCCAAAAAATGCAGACATTAAGACAAAAAATATGGATTTAACTGAACGATATGAAATTCGGCATTCGCGTTCAACCTAAAAATGAAAATAATACTTCATAAATCTATGGCAAACGAAGCGCTTTTTATGGTTTATTTTCATCATACACACTCAAACTCAATTAATTCAAAGTCATGGATGTATTTATACATTTTTAAGTGATGAGCTATATGCCAAAGCAAAGGAATTTCAACTTTGCCTTACAAATTTGGTACTTTAATTCCTTAATAATTTCAAAATTTATCAACGGAGAATTTCAGAAAAGTATGTTATAAATAATGTCAGTAGCGGTTACGACCAAGTGCAAGAAAACGAAAGTTACACTTTACAAATTGTATGCAACCGAGGTGCTTTTCATACAGAACTTTAATCAGAAACGTTAAAACCCAAAATTTCAAACGAAGGATGTATGATTACCTGAATACGTAAGGAAATATATGACTAAACGGGAATATATGTATAAGGTAAGGATATAAGGTATGAATGACAACGAGACAACTATCCAGCAGAATCCAAACGTCGTTGATCTGATTTTTCATTGTATAATATTTGAAACAAAGAAATAAATTGATTGTTTTTTGATCGGTATGGTGTTTGCTTTACGTCAAAAACATAAAATAGTTTCAGTTCAGTGTTTAATATTTTTGACCACATACCCCCATTTGATTTCATTTGATAGCAATACAGTGTATGAACTTAAATAAAGTGTATCATTGCTGTAACAAAAAGCTTTACTTATCAATGAGATTATTTTTCAAAAAGGCAAACAAAGGTTATTTGTATTAAACTTGGAAGTAAAGTTCTTGCATCATTAAAATAAGGTAGGTCCATTTGTTTCCCCACAAAAGTGACACAAATGGTTTTAAATATCATATGTGGCTAAACATGCATGTTGACGTGTCTATTTTCTGATTATATAACACTGTAACATGTACTAAGATGTTCCCTATATGCTAAGGGATTTATTATAAACAGCTAATTAGTAGTATTTTCTTCACAATGGCTGCAATTATACAAACTAAATGAAAGAAAAGAAAAGTTTATATGTATGTATGGACAGTTCAGCTCTCAAAAACACCGTACTATTTGAATATTTTATCTTTGCAATTGACTATGAGTATGACCTAATATTAAACGATGTGTGATTAATTTAGTCTTAATAATACTTTTCAGAGAGTAATGAAAAGAATTGTAAAGAGATACATATTTGATGTCCAGAGAGAAGATGATGCAAGTGAAGGTTAATATTGTTTATCTAATTTTAGTAAACATATTAAATTTTCCAATATCAAAACATAAAAAATTTATTTTCATTAATATTGAATTATTGCGTGTGTCTAATATACAAAATTCGATTTATTAATGATGAAAAACTTTTCAATATTAATAATCTTTTTAACAATGACATTAACGGTACAAATTATACTGCACCAGATTTCCATTTCGACAATAAATAATTCTTCAGTGATGTTCGAGGCCAACGTATGTGAAAATCCAAAGCACATTTACAAATTGAAAAGCTGACAACAACAAAAAGGACAAAACGTATAGCCAAAGCCGGCAAGGAATCTTAGTTTTGAATGAGGCAAAAATATCCCTCTAAATATTGTATTGAAAACAAGTCTGTTATTACTGATAACAAACTTAAATGCTTAAAGATCTTATCAAATTGTTTGGATTTTTATGGTGATCTACAATACGAAATTTACGAAAAAATGTAAGTTTTAAAGAAAGGAACAAGAAATTTAAAATGTTTAATAAATAAAAATCCCTTTGTCTTTTAAACGTTTTTTTTGTAAAAAAAAACCTCGCCGCAGATTGGTGCAAAATTGCAAGATCTTTATCATTTTGTCATAAACCCTACGTTAAACAGATAACAATTTTAACCAATGATATTGGACCGAATGAGTTTATTTACGCCTGATGAGCAATTCTCGGGCCATATTCGCACAAAGTTGTGCGAATGACTAGTCCCAAATTAGATGCTTGGAGCTAGTAATTCGGTGACAACCTTTAACCTTGTGTGGTAAGAAAATGAAAGAAGAGATAACGAAAGGATTGTACCGTAGAATAGAACTTAAAAGAATGAATGGGTTCACAATTTGATCGTAACAGTGATTTAATATCAAGAATATACCTGAATGTAACATGTAAAGGAAATTTCCGTTACAGGCAATTACTCATGTCCTATTGTACTGGATAACATGTGACGATAAGCATGAAACAATCTAATGATGTCACTATTACATTGTGTATTTACAATATAGGTTGCACCTTCTAACATGTCTAAACAAGATAGAAAAACATTATTTATATAATGTTTACAGTTTGCAGATAAAGAGCACATATTACGGCAAAAAACAAACCAAAATCAATTCTATTAACATAAAGGTTTCCACAAATTATAAGATTTAGATGATAGAAATCAGCTCCTGTAAAATAAATTTACAAGGCAAGTAATCAAAAACTATCAAAGAGAGGCGGAAGAAGCCAAAGGGATATTCAAACTCATAAGTTGAAGATAAAACGACGACGCCATGGCAAAACACGAAAAGACAAACACAAACCTGGGTTGAACAGAAAAGATGAGCAGTTTAGGCTCTAACTATGACATCCGGATTGTTGCTCATTCTAAGAAAACGTTCCATGATAGTTCGCATTGGGTGATGTCACAATAGGGAGAAAGAGGACCAGATTGAGGTCGGAACAAGGTACAAAATACCCTTAAAAATCTATTTAAAATAAAAAATATATTTTCACATAAAATAAGGAGTTGAGGTGTTATTGCTAATGGGACAACTATCCACAAACGTCTTAATAACGTGGATTTAAGCAACTGTAGGTCACCATATGGATTCAACGACGAGCAAAATCCATGTCATTAGGTCAGCTATGAAAGGCACCGACATGACGAATTGGGAAATAATTCAAACGGAAAAAACAATGGTAGATCATCATTGAATGCAACGGAAGATTATATCTTAATTTATATTTCTCACAAAACAGTTTATGTACTGCTTGGATTGTACTTTGTAACATCTTTATTGCAATTTATGGAAAAGGAAGGTTTATTTTATTCTGCAATGTTGTTCTCTTTTTAGTTGATTTTGACGAGCTTAAGCAAGATATTTCCAGTTTCCGATACGAAATGCTCAATTATGTGTCTAAGAAGGATACAAATAATGAACTGTTAGCAGACAAAATGAAATACTTAGATTTAAAGTTGAATAAACTTATTGATCAACAAAATGTGTTAATTACGTCCCTTTTGAATATAAATAATACGTCAGATCAATTCAAAAGCTTAAGTCTAGCTTCCAGTATAAGTACTTGTGATTCAGACGTTTCATCTAGTAGTGGAGATTCTTTTTCAAGCAAACGGAACATGGGAAATGGTACATGTTCAGTATTACATGATATTGCAGAAGAACACATAGCAGATGCACCAAGCTCATCACCTTCCGCCAACACCTCTAGTGATGTAAGGCAAAGAACTCCATCAGAAAAACGTAGGAACTTTCAAAAAGATGAAAAAGAAATTGATTCAGTTTGTACGGAACAAGTTGAAATGACTGTTTTTGACAGAGAAGACTTGAATGAAGTTGTTGTAGCTCATGATGACTTTTCTTCATCCCTTTCAGGGTCCATACATGATTTCCATTTGTAGTTTCAATTATCATTATGACAAAAAGTGCCTGCATTTGTTACAGAATCTTTTTACCAGAAAGATTTAGTTTTATTGTTTTTTTCGGTTTTTTTTATTGGGGGGAAAGGATTTCAAGGTTTAAAAAAAGTTTGTTTTATGATTTTTTGTCAAGCAAATGCCATTTCATTTATACTATATTAATACAATGCTCGAATACATATAGAAAGAAATTAGCTATTTTCGGGAAAATAATTATTTTGCTATAATAACGCTAGTGAATATATTCATCATGTGGTTGGACTGCCATGAAACATTAAAAATAAGCTAATAAAATATCATATGCAAGAGTACCTGTTTGTATACTTTCAAATATTTATTTGTAAGATGTATTGAAAATTGTTGGTATTCATTTTAGATGGTACAAACTAGAGTTTAATTTGGCCTAAATGTAAAATAGGTTCTTGCAGAAATAAATTGCAGAACTATTTACTTCCTCGAAACTATTCCAATTAAACAAATATTACCCAGTGAAGAGTAAAATACATATATTAAATTATTAAAAGAAAAATTAAAGGTGAAAAAATGGAACAATTAACTTATGCATGTCGAGAAATAATAAGTAGCAAATAAATAAATAGATAAAATAACAAATATAAATAAAGATATTGTATTGTGTCACTATCTACTGCATGAACTGCTTGCAGAATATTTTTTTCTATTATTCCTCTTTATCATTCTTGATAATTTACTGACATGGTCTTGAAATTATTCATTGGTTTGTTTTGCTAAATTCAATAAATGCACTGTGACGCATGTTATTACAAAAGCACTAGTTTTCACTGAAATGAACAAATAATGTCACAAATTCAAGGCTAGGGCAAATATTTTCTAAATTTCTATACATTTGTTTGAGAAATGTTTAAAATCTACTAGGTCATACATTTTTTCGTTGTTTTTGTTTGTTAAACTATAAGCCAGACTATGCCAAGGCTGTACCTTCTCCTGTCATGCTATGTGCATTATTTTACTTCAAAGTATGATTTATATATTCAGTACGCTGTGATATTTTATAGTTAAACATTTGAATATTGTTACCTATAAGGGTAAACACGATGCCTTATTAAAACACAAACTTACATATTGAAGTATTTAATTTGATGTACCATATACGCATTTCGAATATTCATATATTGTCAGTATCTTGTATTCACAGTTGAAAAGTCAGATTAATAGTATCACCTCAATGCATGGGTGCTTAATTAAGCAGGCTTAGGAATTGTATCCATGCTAAGGTACAATAACCCCATAATTTTCACAAAAACGTTTGCCTGTAATCCTTAAATTTATCAAATATCAATATAAAGTAAAGTGATATGAAAAGAATACAAAAATGTACACCTAAAGACTTTAGCTATGTCTTTATCAATGCATTATAATGGAAATCCTTTTATGAATAAAAATAAATGTATACTTTATTCTGAAATTTCACATAAATCCCATATATGTATCTTCGGTTATTTTTTTAGAATCAATTTCCAAATAAAACCGGAATTTGTCTGACTGATCAAATTGCATGATGATATTTTTTATAAAGTTACTTCATATTCATATTGAGGGTAAAATGTCATTATCATCAAGGACGTATACCATTATCGGTCGAATAATCAATAGTCCAGATATGAAATTACACGCAGTAAGATGAAACACCCTTCTTGCAATTTGAAAGACATATTCAGAAGAAATTGTCAAGTTTCGAAACCTTAAAAGAAACCGATAAAATTCTAGAGGAAAGGTTTGGCAAAAGATTGTATGATCTGTCATTATAAATCTGCCATCATATAATATTGTAAATATATGTATATTGAATATGGCATTCATGAGTACATATTCAGTTTAAGCCTACATTTCACTCCGCTTTCTGTGCATGTACATAACTACCTTTTCATTTCGATCAGGAAAGTCATTATTTTTATTGGCCGAGGTAAGCCATTACGATAAATCACCGACCCCCGACAAGAAGTGACCAACTAAATCAAAAGCCGATGGATCATGACAATTTCGACAATGAATGTTGACTGAAAATTTATTGCCTATGACGTATGTTGCTCAGAACGTTTTCGTGGAAATCTGAATAGTACGTTTAAATCCTGGAAGAGATGGTAAGGCAAGTTTCATCAACGTGATGTTTAAGAACCTCGACTATGTAATTCAGAAATTGGTACAAAAAAATTTAAATATTTGAGTGCAATATCATTGCATACTATTTCATGAAATCATGTTTCCTTCTATTAATTCATCCTTAGCTTTAACAAATATCTTTAGCATTTAAAAAAACAGGGGGTACTTCAATTGATGTCTTTGTTGACAGAAAACAATAACAAAGGCGTTTTTCATCGGGTTGTTACTTATAAATAAACATCAATTACGTAAGGATTCACTATGGATTCCAATTTGCCGGCACTAGTCTTTTTGGGGAAAATTTAAATGTCATGCATTTTGGTATGTGAACAAGCTCAATTAAGGTTTTCACAACTGTTCATATTTTGATTTTGTCTGAATTTTAAGCGGTATTTTTTTAAAATTTACAATGTTGATGTTTCAACATTTTGCTACAACACTAAAAGTAAACAATTTTATTTGCAGATTAATTTTGAATATGACTGCTTTTACCGTTCAATTCTCATTGATGCAAATTCGATTTTCTCACAAGAGACATTATTACGATTATAACTTGCATTATCCTCTAGCGAAAAGTTTCCTATCTTTTACAGCAGCTTCATCTATTTATTATATGATATTGGTAGGAGAAAAGTACCTAGGAAGTATGTATGTGTAAAGGTTAGATAATTATCTTTAGATAATTCAGTTACACTGCTTTTTACTTGTACTTGTTACTTATATTTCCGGCATTTTATTCACATCATATTCAAAGAAGAACTATGTTATCTTCTGGAAATATTGTTTGACAATCTGTTTATTAAATATTTCAAATTATTGTTAATCTAATATTTTATATATTCATTTTCATTACAATTTTATATTTTTTTCATTTTATATATTATGCATTTGTTTTGTATATTGTTGGTCAAATAAAAGTTTTTATTCGAACTGTTGTTTTTATAAATGTCTTAATTGTCATTATTCCTTCGAGGCTTTTTGTTTTAACTGTAACTTTGATACCTCAGGGGAGGTAAAGATTATGTGCGCTGTCAACCTTTTTATGTACTCCGACATGAAAAGGATCATCTGTTTTGTTAGTATTCTTGATTAACCCCTTTCTGGCTGTTTACTCAACAAAATAGACTCAGATCTGTACTTCGTGTCTGTTTTTTCTGAGGGATCATGTATAAATACCCTGCCACGTCCGGTCAGTGTTTTTGTTATTTGTTTTCTGCTTTGTATCGATCTGATGAATTAGTCCTTTTACAACTGATTTTTATAGTTTGTTCTTATGTTGTACTGTTACATCACAGTCCCAGGTTAGGGCAGGGTTGGCGCCTTCAATCATGTTTAAGCCCGCCACATTCTGTATGTGCCTTCATGTGTTCATGATTTGTCCGCATATTGGAAAACACCTTGCAGGTTGAATTTTCAGGTTAAAAAACTTTTATCTCACCTGCTTACTTATTTTATCGCCCAAATTCTTTTAAAACCATGATGATTTCATCCTTCCCATTTTGTAGATAGTCAAATTTAAGCATCTTTCCCTAGAATTACGCAACATATTTGTAAATATCCGCCAAAAGAAATTTTTAATAACAACATAGTTTTAGATCCAAGACGGAAAAGACTGGAGTATCCGCAAATGGGATATAATTTATATTTTCAAGGTACAACTATGGGCTGTAATTTAATCGAAAGGGCCAAAGTCATGTGGTGCAAATATGAATAAATTACCCAATACTTTGAAATATGCCTAATATTCATACATATTTGTTTTTACCTACTGGTTCCAAGATATGATCTCAATTTTTCATTTCATAATGACACAACTTTGGAATTTTAAATACAGTTGGATATCAGTCTAATTGAATTCTCAGGAATACTCAAACTAAAGGTAGGAGTAGAATTGAATTTTAGTATAAATATAAAGTTCGAGGAATATAAATGTTGAAAATATGCAACACAGCCCTATGATTGACCTTTGCAGAAAAATAGTAGTGAATGTGAACTTTCCGTTCCAGGATATTATTTTTTACAAAACTTTATAGTAAAAGTAAACATAGCACAGTTTTAGCCATAAAGATGATAACAGGAGTTCCTATGGGAAATTGCATTGTCTGTATATACAGAAGTGCAACCTTCAGAGATAGTGACAAAGACGTACACAACCAAGAGCAAAGGATTTAGTGCCAAACGGCAAATTTAATTTTTATTGATTTTATAGACATTTGTAAATATTTTGAAAGATATTTTATTATATTATTTAGACTTTTAATATTCCCAGTAGGTTTTCAACTATATGTAGAGGAAATCATCTATGCATTGTATAAAATTAAAAACTGCTGAGCTATCACCAGTTTTGCCAAAAAGCTTTTCCATTTTAATTAACCCATTATATCATTAAATCTTTTTGCCCTTAAGTTAAGTTTATGCTTTTCTAAGAATTTATGAGCTTTTCTTTCAATCTGTATGTGTATTGATTGATGCTTGAGTTTGTGAGAACATTATTTATTCATTAGTTGTATTTGACTTTGAACTAGCTGGCCGTCGTTTTTTTCCCTACAAATTATTTCGAATCTTCTCTTGCCTTGTTTTATCTTATTAAATGGTATAGGTTTTGCTTATTGTTGAAGGCCGTACTGTAACCGATATATAAAAAATAAGATGAAGTTTGACTGCTAATGAGACAACTATTAACCAGAGTTTAAATGAAGAAGATTAAAAGCTATTCACACCCTCGTTCTCTGTCACTGGTGGAAACTTGAAAAATAAGTCATTGCAAATCTAACTTATGTGTATAATAAAGGCAATAGTAATATACCGCTGTTTAATAGTCATAAATCGATTTAACTGAAACAAATGCGGATCACAAACCAAAACTGAGGGAAACACATCAACTAGAAGAGGTAACAAAACGGAACAACTTATGTGTATGCCGTAGCTCGTGCATGTTCACACTACACTGACTTCATAAGCAGATATGTGCTTCATACAAAAACACTGCTCCAACAGAGTTAAAGGTAAAAACGACTGAAACCGATACCACATCAAGAATGAATTTACCGATACAATATGTTTGTGTCTCAACTCACTGGCGATATGTTTTCGAAGTCTTCAGATACTAGATCTGTCATATCATTTGTAATTTAACCGAAACTGCTCAGTACACGATTATGATATTTTGACTGTGTGGAATCGCATGGTGAGAAATGCGTGCATAGGAGACGCTTACCCTGTCGTCGACCCCGGTATCGTTCCTTTTGGCGTGCATGCAATTCCATAAATGTTTGTTTGTAATCTGGAATTGCCTTAGATTTATGAGAATTTGACATTGATACTGTTGTCTTAATTTTTCTAGAATTGCAGTTGTTATCTTTTGTAAGAAGACGTTTTGATTGTAACGCCTTATGCAAACGAAACTAATTTCTGACGTATTACATTATATAAGCCTGGTACCTTCAATTGAAAATTTTGTTGATAATTACAAATTGTGGTTTGTACTGATATATGACAATTCAATCGTTGTATTTATGTAATTTGTTATCGTTTGTTGATTTTACAGACAGTTATTATTAAACTTATAAATAAATTAGAAAGGTATTTTGATTTGGTTGACCGTTATGGAATATATATGTCACAGATCACTGATATGCTCCGCTTGTCGTATCCACCATTCTTCATTTCTTCGATTCTGAATGCGTGTTACCATCAAATAAACAAGTAATTCAACGAGCGCAACTAGTGGAACAGGGAGCTGCTTACATTTTCGGCGGGCATGTATTTATTTCAAAATTGCTGGTGATATTTGTTTTTGCTCATTGTTTTGTTTTGCGGACTGTTGTTTGTTTTTCAGTAATTTTTCTGGAATAACAACAGAACACAAGGGAGAAGGCATTTATCAAATAAAAAATATAAAACGTACCACTTATTTGTGCGCCACAATTAAATAATAGTAGTCATAACAGATGTAATGTTTTACATGTGAAATGATTTTAAACATCAGAATAACGGAAGGAAAGTTATTTTCAAACTATAAGAATAAGAAGATGTGTATGATTGTCAATGAAACAACTCTCAACAAAAGACAAAATGACACAAACATTAACAACTATACGTCACCGTACGGCCTTCAACAATGAGCAAAGCCCATACCGTATAGTCAGCTATAAAAGGCCCCGAAATGACAAATGTAAAACAATTCAAACGAGAAAACTAACGGCCTAATTTATGTACAAAATAATGAACGAAAAACAAATATGTTACACAGCAACAAACGACAACCACTGAATCACAGGCTCCCGACCTTGGACAGGCACACACAGAATGTGGCGGGGAGAAACTAGTTTGTTGGTGCAAAACACTCCCCCTAATCTGTGTCAGTGGTGTAACGGCACAACATAAGAACAAACTATGCAAAACAATACACATGATAAACGAAAAACAAGTATGAGAAACAGCAAAACAACGACAACCACTGAATTACAGGCTCCTGACTTGGTACAGGCACATATAGAATGTGTCGGGGTCAAACCCTTTTGGAGGCGTCAACCCTCCCCAACCTGGGACAGCGGCGCAACAGCACAACACAAGAACAAACCACAAAAACAGCTGAAAAAGGCTCAACCCACCAGATGGACACAAACAAAAACACACCCAACAAAAACACAAGAGTGGACGTGGACGGGTACCCATACATCCTCACATTAATCTGTTTAGTGTTTTCACACATTTTAATTGTTACATCATTTCGATCAATTCCATTCAGATATCCGAACAAAGCCAGTAGGAATGTCTGTCTGTTCCGCCGAAGAGACAAATGCTACGTTATTTGTGGATCACATATTTGACGTAATAGATCAAAAACATTACGTCATAAATAAATTGCTTTAAAAGGAAAAAGTAACTTACTATCCTGCCCAAGAGGGGAAGATAATATGTCGTCCCACCCTGTGGAGCAGTTACTCTCAAAATGACGCTTGCTTCCGATATCTTTATCAAATAAACGATAAAGCAAATAATGATATGTTATAGTTAAGAAATCTTATTTTTCCTTGACAAATATTTATTTTTTTAAATTGTTGAGAGGGCTTACATAGGCTTTGCCTTTTGGCCAATCAAATTTAATTTATTTTGTATAAAATATTGTTTATAACTTAACTAGATAAAACTAGTCCATTAGTAGTTATCTCGCTTTAAATTGTTTGTTTTGCATTTCTTCAACAACTGTTCAAAGTAAAATACTTCAAAATTTAGATTTTTATGATACTTATATTTAGCTCACATAAATACAAAGCAAGTTCTCTTCATTATTACACCAATATCAAAACCTGACTATTATTACAGCTTATCATAAATGTATTTATTTTTGCTAGCTATAGTAACCATAAAGTTAAGGCTGAAAATGATAATTCAATTTTTCATGCCTATGGTGTAATTCGGTCTCATATAAATTATTATCATCAGTTAAGACTTTGTGTAACCTGTAACTATATCAAAAATATTCTTAGACTATTACTAAAAGTAAAATAACAAAAATTCCGAAGAAAATTCAAAACGGAAAGTTCTTTATCAAATGGCAAAATTAAAATCTCAGACACAACAAACGAATGGAAAACAAGTCATATTCCTGACTTGGTACAGACATTTTCTTATGTAGAAAATGGTGGATTAAACCTGATAAATCCTTATCTACTGTTTCAAGTTTTACATTACGCTGGACACGTTATGGCTTAAGGATTGATGCGCTTCATGCGTTGTAATGTCTTTACAACTCTGTCTATCTATATTCCATTGTAATATGCAATCTGTTCTAGACTGTGGGCGCAATATCGTCGGTTTTATGTCCTAAATTAAAAAATATGTTTTGCATACGTAGAAAAGACGGCAACGAAACGACACCAAGATACAGAAGACAGATATGATCCCAATCTGTTCATTTATGAATGGTATTACGCCACTTCATATTCAGGTTAACTGTCTATACCGAAAAAACGTCAGTCGTTAAAGAGTTGATTTTCAGTTATACATTCTATTGTCATGCCTTACGTTTCTCATTGGTTTCTTTAGATATATATTTTGAATTATTGTGATGTTTTTCTCATAAATGTCTTGTTTTATTGGCATCAGCTTATTATCTTAGCCTTTAAGTTACTTTCTCCCGTTTGCATAACCTAACTAGCAATTGGATGACATTTCACGTAGTTACACATGATTGTGACTGACTACCGTATACATTGCCTTTTGTAGTGTATTATCTACCTATAAGTTGTTTGTTTTCAGTAATTTTTCTGGAATAACAACAGGACACAAGGGAGAAGGCATTTATCAAATAAAAATATAAAACGTACCACTTATTTGTGCGCCACAATTAAATAATAGTAGTCATAACAGATGTAATGTTTTACATGTGAAATGATTTTAAACATCAGAATAACGGAAGGAAAGTTATTTTCAAACTATAAGAATAAGAAGATGTGTATGATTGTCAATGAAACAACTCTCAACAAAAGACAAAATGACACAAACATTAACAACTATACGTCACCGTACGGCCTTCAACAATGAGCAAAGCCCATACCGTATAGTCAGCTATAAAAGGCCCCGAAATGACAAATGTAAAACAATTCAAACGAGAAAACTAACGGCCTAATTTATGTACAAAATAATGAACGAAAAACAAATATGTTACACAGCAACAAACGACAACCACTGAATCACAGGCTCCCGACCTTGGACAGGCACACACAGAATGTGGCGGGAGAAACTAGTTTGTTGGTGCAAAACACTCCCTAACCTGTGTCAGTGGTGTAACGGCACAACATAAGAACAAACTATGCAAAACAATACACATGATAAACGAAAAACAAGTATGAGAAACAGCAAAACAACGACAACCACTGAATTACAGGCTCCTGACTTGGTACAGGCACATATAGAATGTGTCGGGGTCAAACCCTTTTGGAGGCGTCAACCCTCCCCAACCTGGGACAGCGGCGCAACAGCACAACACAAGAACAAACCACAAAAACAGCTGAAAAAGGCTCAACCCACCAGATGGACACAAACAAAAACACACCCAACAAAAACACAAGAGTGGACGTGGACGGGTACCCATACATCCTCACATTAATCTGTTTAGTGTTTTCACACATTTTAATTGTTACATCATTTCGATCAATTCCATTCAGATATCCGAACAAAGCCAGTAGGAATGTCTGTCTGTTCCGCCGAAGAGACAAATGCTACGTTATTTGTGGATCACATATTTGACGTAATAGATCAAAAACATTACGTCATAAATAAATTGCTTTAAAAGGAAAAAGTAACTACTATCCTACCCAAGAGGGAAGATAATATGTCGTCCCACCCTGTGGAGCAGTTACTCTCAAAATGACGCTTGCTTCCGATATCTTTATCAAATAAACGATAAAGCAAATAATGATATGTTATAGTTAAGAAATCTTATTTTTCCTTGACAAATATTTATTTTTTTAAATTGTTGAGAGGGCTTACATAGGCTTTGCCTTTTGGCCAATCAAATTTAATTTATTTTGTATAAAATATTGTTTATAACTTAACTAGATAAAACTAGTCCATTAGTAGTTATCTCGCTTTAAATTGTTTGTTTTGCATTTCTTCAACAACTGTTCAAAGTAACATACTTCAAAAATTTAGATTTTTTATGATACTTATATTAAGCTCACATAAATACAAAGCAAGTTCTCTTCATTATTATACCAATATCAAAACCTGACTATTATTACAGCTTATCATAAATGTATTTATTTTTGCTAGCTATAGTAACCATAAAGTTAAGGCTGAAAATGATAATTCAATTTTTCATGCCTATGGTGTAATTCGGTCTCATATAAATTATTATCATCAGTTAAGACTTTGTGTAACCTGTAACTATATCAAAAATATTCTTAGACTATTACTAAAAAGTAAAATAACAAAAATTCCGAAGAAAATTCAAAACGGAAAGTTCTTTATCAAATGGCAAAATTAAAATCTCAGACACAACAAACGAATGGAAAACAAGTCATATTCCTGACTTGGTACAGACATTTTCTTATGTAGAAAATGGTGGATTAAACCTGATAAATCCTTATCTACTGTTTCAAGTTTTACATTACGCTGGACACGTTATGGCTTAAGGATTGATGCGCTTCATGTAATGTATTTACAACTCTGTCTATCTATATTCCATTGTAATATGCAATCTGTTCTAGACTGTGGGCGCAATATCGTCGGTTTTATGTCCTAAATTAAAAAATATGTTTTGCATACGTAGAAAAGACGGTAACGAAACAACACCAAGATACAGAAGACAGATATGATCCCAATCTGTTCATTTATGAATGGTATTACGCCACTTCATATTCAGGTTAACTGTCTATACCGAGAAAAAACGTTAGTCGTTAAAGAGTTGATTTTCAGTTATACATTCTATTGTCATGCCTTACGTTTCTCATTGGTTTCTTTAGATATATATTTTGAATTATTGTGATGTTTTTTCTCATAAATGTCTTGTTTTATTGGCATCAGCTTATTATCTTAGCCTTTAAGTTACTTTCTCCCGTTTGCATAACCTAACTAGCAATTGGATGACATTTCACGTAGTTACACATGATTGTGACTGACTACCGTATACATTGCCTTTTTGTAGTGTATTATCTACCTATAACAATAGACAATTTACGATCCACTTTTAATTATGACGGTTAAGATATAGGCAACAGTAGTCTACCGATGTTCTAATCTCATTTAAAATCGAGTAAGAAGACACGTCAAGGAAACAAAACAAAAACTTAGGAAATCAGATGAACTCCAAAATTAGCGAGATCATGTGCGTCGACAGGGTATAAGTCTACTGCTATTCTCACCTTCAACCTGTATTATAGCCAACAAACAAACAAAAAACGAAAAAATCCAACAGGTTAACGAATATGAATAACAAAATAGACGCGAGGTTAAGGTATTCCAACGACACAGAAAAAAAAAAAAAAAAACTAGTATACCTTTGATTTTACGAAAAAGAATAGAAATCTGTGTAGTATCTGATAAATAGTGCAACAAAAATGAATCAATGTTAGTACCGATAAAAAACAATATTTAAAGACTTAATACTGTGTTAAATTGATAACCTTTACAAATAAGTTCATTTATAGGATCAATGAGTTAACATGGATCGTATCTAAATTTAAGGTTTCTATAAACAACACCATCGTAAAAATTAGGATGTGAAATCCTGTTTTGGTAAGAATTCTACAGGAACATCCAAAATGTCTAACCAAATCTTAGCATCTATGAAATAAATTGGTAAAGATCACCCCAAGTTTTTGGTGGGGTTCGTGTTGCTCAGTCTTTAGTTTTCTATGTTGTGTTTTGTGTACTATTGTTTGTCTGTTGGTCGTTTTCTTTTTAGCCATGGCGTTGTCAGTTTATTTCCGACTAATGAGTTTGAATGCCCTTTGGTATCTTTCGTCCCTCTTTTAATTAAATTAGTTTTAAAACAATCCCCGACTTGATAATTTACCAGTAATACATACATCACGTTCATTGAAATCTAAAACGCGACTACAGACACGGGCTTAGCAAACAAGTTTTGAAATATACACATCGTAAGAAACATCACCGTCCAAAATGGGAAAATAAACTATTGAGAACGAAAAAATCGTCTTTTTCGTCGTATACATTTGAAAAGAGTTTCCTATGTGAACCTTGTTTTAGCACATTCCGTATGAAGTGACGTAACTGAATTTTCGGAAACTTCAGTTCAGTCATCCGACATAAACAAATTCTGCAGTTGATAAATCTAGATATCTTCCAGGACTATCAACAGTTCTAACATCTTATTTCAGCAATGTGGTCCTTTATTGAAAATTAATACTCCTGCTTTATCATCAGCTTTCTTTTGTTTTCTGTATTTCAGAGATATCGACATATCATCTCACGTTTAATTATCCTTCTCGTGACTTCAAACGATCTTCAGGTCTTTATGTATATATCGCTTTCACATACGTTATAACTCTATACTAATTAGGTAACTAATTGATCATTTATAATGTCTTTGGGTTGATATTGAAATCTCATTTCGTTTTCTTTTATCTATGACAGTGTTTGTCATTGTGCAACTTATACGGTTAGTGATTGCTCGTGATATCTTTTTGCCTTTTATATACTTCAACTACATTCTATCAATAAACGGTGAACTGATGACCTTTGCATCTCCATTACAAATATCAATTAGCCATCATATATTTTGTAGAGACACAAGGCTTTATACGAAGATATTTTGTATAATAATTACAAAAATATACCGTGTATGCTGTATTGTTAATGCTTTGAAACAAAACGTTTCTTGAAAATTTAAAATTACTGATTTTCTTCCATGATATACTACTTTTTGAATAAGATAGCTACTATTTTTATTACTGTATCTTGATTACATTCATAAAAAGCAACACCTTTCCTTATCTTTTTATTTGTAGTCTTTTCTTACGGATCATTAACTTAGTTTAATATATCTACAATGAATTCGTCAAATTCTTGCATTATAGTCACAGTGTTAGTTTTTTAACCAATGGCAATATTTGTGTCCATGACAAAGAATACGCTGTGATCATGTTGAGTGTCTCCTTTTCTGAAAACAAAACATCACTTCTCCATGAAACTATTGCTTTTACCTATATCATTTTGTTCGATAATGATAATACTTGAAATCGTACTGGAAAGCTTTAAGCTACGAAAGATTGATTAGATATAAGAAGATGTGGTATGAGTGCCAATGAGACAACTCTCCATCCAAGTCAAAATTTATAAAAGTAAATCTGGATTGTTGATGTTAAGACTACCTTTGCATAATTTTACGAGAATGATGTCGTTTAATGGTCCAAAATCTACAATTGCTCATGCTGGTAACTGACACTGACTACCTTTGCCATGGAATTTATTTGCATAGCATATCATACCTTTGCCATGGAATTTATTTGTATAGCATATCATACCTTTGCCATGGAATTTATTTGTATAGCATATCATAACCACTAAATATCCTCGGAAGTCTCATGGCATCTTGATAATCTAGAGTGAAAGAGGTGGTGGGTTTAATCGCCGCAAAGGTCTAAACCAGACTTGAAAATTGGAATTTCCTGCTTGTCTTTATAGCACGCTGCTTTAAAAAAAAGCAAGGCGTATCAGTCTAGAAAAAAGAAGCATCCATAGTCAAATATCATCAACAAGTTGTCATGAATATGCATGTAACTGTCATTAGACGTTTAACAGCTATCCGTCCGTCTAGCTAATCTCTTATTCCAAAACTTTCTTTTCCTATAATGATTTCTAAGATAGAGGGTTTCTGCTAACAACATGTACTAAGAGGCTTTTAATCAAAATGTCAAAATGAAAAAATTTAGGCATCCCTTTTGAACATTATACAGATGCCATACACATCTTTGTCACATCTGACCACGGATATCATGTTCCATTTATAGTGGCCACAATCCCGTCGTCTTGTCTCCGGTTGTTTAAAAAATAAATGCGACCAATAAGTGAACTGTTACTTAACAACGAGCAACACGATTGATGGAACAATTTTTTAAAGCTTTTTAATACTTGAGACTACCCCCCCCCGGATTTTGGTGAGGTTCGAGTTTCGCAGTCCTTAGTTTTCTCTGAGGTGTTTTGTAGACTGTTGTCTTTACGGCGGCTCTGGCCAATGCACCGGTTTCGCGCCTTTGGACTTTATGGGATTCCCTCAGTTTTACTTGTTATCTTTTGTTGTCACTTCTTAATCGATTTACAAGATTTGAACATCGGTAAACTACTGCAGTCTATTTTCATATATGTATTTTGTTTTATTGTTTTCGTATATCTTAATATGATAATTTCGTATCTTATTTGTATATCTGCTGTATTATTTAGCACAGAATACATTTTAACAGCATCATAAATATGTTCGTAAACAACCTTTATAATATTACAGCTTTGCTAAAGATGTGAGAGGATTTCATTTCTGTTTTACAGAAAAGGTATCTACCATTATAAGACTTGCTATTCTAAACAATTTTGCTCCGTGTAGATTATGTTATGGATAATTTTCCAGCTTATGTGATTTGCTTTCCTACAGGACATACTTTTATTTTAATTTCCTATAAATTTTTCTATGGTAATTCCGTATGGTACTGAATATTTTATTTTATCATGTTAAGCACTAACATTTCTACCAATGGCTCTAACCAAATATTGAACAATTTTTTATGTACTTTTAGTTATCAATTCTCTTCAACTGCACAGTTGATTTACACTTTAAACTGTTGAATTCGTTGAACACCGCAGATGAGTTTTAATACCGATGAAACGCGCGTCTGGTGAACTACAAATAGCCTGGTATCGTTGGTGATTTTTACAGTACCTGGGTTCAATTGCTGATGGATGTTTCGACACGAAGGGTATCACCATCTGAAAACTTTATACTGACGTCAATCTCATTGAGCTTAGAGATATGTCTACT
Source organism: Mytilus coruscus (assembly GCA_017311375.1). Lineage (NCBI taxonomy): Eukaryota > Metazoa > Mollusca > Bivalvia > Mytilida > Mytilidae > Mytilus > Mytilus coruscus. The sequence continues at coordinate 43,175,999 of CM029600.1, forward strand.
AGAAAGCAGACGTGCATGCCCCAAAAAGGCACTAAATAGGAAACTGTATATTTACTATTAACGTGTAACAATGTGTAACAATGGAAACACTGGAATTTTTTACCCCTAGTATCGAAGGCCTTATCCAAACTTATCCATTCAACGTTTTGGAAATATTCGGTGTTGATAAAAACTCTGCTTTTGGTTCGTAATTTACCTATTACGAGGTTATTCTTATGACAATACTAGTGTCCAAATAACTCAAGAAAGAGAAATGGGGTAATAATAAGTTGCTATTGCAATTCATTTTATATAAACATGGAGGCTTTGGATGTTTTATTTGTTTTTGTTATCTAGTTTTATTTTGTATATTAATTTTGTTCTTTGCAAATATTGTGTTTCTGTTCCTTTTTTTCACGTCCGTGTTCAGTCTGCAATTTTTTTTCCAAAGAGTTTGAATATACCTTTGGCATCTTTCGCCTCTCTTTTCTGACTATGTTTTAAAAGGATTAAAGGAGATGTATTGTATACGTCAATCAGACAGCAAAAGACATTATGTACATTATAATGATTATACAAACGTCTTCTTAGTGTTATGAAGACAATAATGATGATGAAGTCGAGTGAGTAGTGAAAGACAATAACAACGACAAAAATAAAGATAGCAATGACGACGACGACAACAATGAAGATGATGATGTTTTGATGATGATATCACTACACCCATGACTGTCCGAGCAGATACTATAATTTCATCATCACCTTGTGGGAGTCAAGATCCTTAAACTTTAATACAACGTTTCGTTGTGTAAAACATAGATATGAAGGACGGAATATTTCTAAGATAGAGGGTTTCTGCTAACAACATGTACTAAGAGGCTTTTAATCAAAATGTCAAAATGAAAAATTTAGGCATCCCTTTTGAACATTATACAGATGCCATACACATCTTTGTCACATCTGACCACGGATATCATGTTCCATTTATAGTGGCCACAATCCCGTCGTCTTGTCTCCGGTTGTTTAAAAAATAAATGCGACCAATAAGTGAACTGTTACTTAACAACGAGCAACACGATTGATGGAACAATTTTTTAAAGCTTTTTAATACTTGAGACTACCCCCCCCCGGATTTTGGTGAGGTTCGAGTTTCGCAGTCCTTAGTTTTCTCTGAGGTGTTTTGTAGACTGTTGTCTTTACGGCGGCTCTGGCCAATGCACCGGTTTCGCGCCCTTTGGACTTTATGGGATTCCCTCAGTTTTTACTTGTTATCTTTTGTTGTCACTTCTTAATCGATTTACAAGATTTGAACATCGGTAAACTACTGCAGTCTATTTTCATATATGTATTTTGTTTTATTGTTTTCGTATATCTTAATATGATAATTTCGTATCTTATTTGTATATCTGCTGTATTATTTAGCACAGAATACATTTTAACAGCATCATAAATATGTTCGTAAACAACCTTTATAATATTACAGCTTTGCTAAAGATGTGAGAGGATTTCATTTCTGTTTTACAGAAATGGTATCTACCATTATAAGACTTGCTATTCTAAACAATTTTTGCTCCGTGTAGATTATGTTATGGATAATTTTCCAGCTTATGTGATTTGCTTTCCTACAGGACATACTTTTATTTTAATTTCCCCATAATTTTTTCTATGGTAATTCCGTATGGTACTGAATATTTTATTTTATCATGTTAAGCACTAACATTTCTACCAATTGCTCTAACTAAATATTGAACAATTTTTTATGTACTTTTAGTTATCAATTCTCTTCAACTGCACAGTTGATTTACACTTTAAACTGTTGAATTCGTCGAACACCGCAGATGAGTCTTAATACAGATGAAACGCGCGTCTGGTGAACTACAAATAGCCTGGTATCGTTGGTGATTTTTACAGTACCTGGGTTCAATTGCTGATGGATGTTTCGACACGAAGGGTATCACCATCTGAAAACTTTATACTGACGTCAATATCATTGAGCTTAGAGATATGTCTACTACAAAGCAGACGTGCATGCCCCAAAAAGGCACTAAATAGGAAACTGTATATTTACTATTAATGTGTAACAATGTGTAACAATGGAAGCACTGGAATTTTTTACCCCTAGTATCGAAGGCCTTATCCAAACTTATCCATTCAACGTTTTGGAAATATTCGATGTTGATAAAAACTCTGCTTTTGGTTCGTATTTTACCTATTACGAGCTTATTCTTATGACAATACTAGTGTCCAAATAACTCAAGAAAGAGAAATGTGGTAATAATAAGTTGATATTGTAATTCATTTTGGATGTTTTATTTGTTTTTGTTATCTAGTTTTATTTTGTATATTTGTTCTTTGCAAATATTGCGTTTCTGTTACTTTTTTTCACGTCCGTGTTCAGTCTGCAATTTTTTTTTTCCAAAGAGTTTGAATATACCTTTGGCATCTTTCGCCTCTCTTTTCTAACTATGTTTTAAAAGGATTAAAGGAGATGTATTGTATACGTCAATCAGACAGCAAAAGACATTATGTACATTATAATGATTATACAAACGTCTTCTTAGTTTTATGAAGACAATAATGATGATGAAGTCGAGTGAGTAGTGAAAGACAATAACAACGACAAAAATAAAGATAGCAATGACGACGACGACAACAATGAAGATGATGATGTTTTGATGATGATATCACTACACCCATGACTGTCCGAGCAGATACTATAATTTCATCATCACCTTGTGGGAGTCAAGATCCTTAAACTTTAATACAACGTTTCGTTGTGTAAAACATAGATATGAAGGACGGAATGTGGTATGATATGATATTCAAAAATTTTCCGTGGACTTGCTCAATGTCATGAATAGAAATATATCTTCAAGATGCAAAATGATTTTCACATACCTCTAAGCCCAATGCTATGAATTACGAATAACTGATTATAAAAAATACAACAAATCTTAAAATATGCAGCTGCATTAAATTTTACAAGATCATTGGAACAATCCAAATATGCCGACTTGATCTAACGTTATACCGTCTTTAACAAAGAATTCCATTTCCATAGCGGAATTCCTGCTCATGAAAGTGATTCAGTACTTTAATCGTATCGTCTTGTTTTAATTAGCCAAAAACAGCAAAAATATCTTAAAAAGTTCTTCTATATAACATTTAAAATAACTGATAACGGATGTAAATGAAAATGCCTCAAAGTATGTTTTTTGTTTAAATAATTGGAACAAGAAAACTTCGAAACCGACCATGAAGAAGAAGTATGAGTGATTATGCCAATTGTGTTCATTAATCAATTATTTCATCGATCTTGAGGATCGACCATTCCTCATTCAGCAGACAGGTTTTCTGTTATCTTCATGTCCAATCCTTTTTGGTCCGCCGATAAAATACAGGAATGTTTCATGAAACAGCCGGTAGCCTATTTATATTCAGGCATACAACTTTATAAATCAATTTCTGAATAGTACTATTTAAATTTCTTGCATATTATAATCAAGAATATACAGATGATCTCTAAATGCTGGAACTTTCAGCAGTTCAGATTTACCAGTGTCACCTTTTTTCAAATTGTTTTAGTATAATATTGAATATAAGTACAATGGATTTCGGTTACTTTTGAATTAAGTTCATTGACATAAAATTATTATAAATATACATATGAATATTCACATTTCAATGTAAATTTGGTATTTTACTTGTAGAAATTGGGTATGATCGCTTCATATCAACGGTCTTTAGTATATCTCATTAATATTAATAATAACATGAATAAGCTTAACACAAGCTCATTTATTATTATAACTCAAGTTGATATCACGAAATTTAAAATTTGCACTCGTTATGAAGCATCTAATGAAAATATTACGACAGTTTATTAAACAGTGATCGTTTTAGGGTCGTCTTTTTAAAATACAATTATTTGTCTTTTCCTGAAAACCGATATAAATGGAGTAAATCTGACGGTAGAAATATAAGGATTTACATATTTCCCATTTTGAACAAAAAGCCGGACTCTTTATTCATGTTATTGGAATAAGTGTCTTCAAATGTCATTTTTTTCATTTTTAGCTGTTTTTTTGGCTCTTATATTTAAAACTATAATAAATCATAGGTGCTTGCGGACAGGATCCTGTTATGATCCCCCCTCCCGCCCCATAGTCCCTCCCCCTTATTATCATAAATCTCAGATTTTTAAATATATATCACTTATTTGTACCATATATATACTAATATACCATATTTTTACTCTAAATATGCATGTTTACTATCAACGTGAATCTCGACTATAGAGCGAAGCGAAAGGTTGCCGACTTTGTTTCAAGAAATTGGGGCTATGGTTGGAAAAACTGTTTTAAAATCTAATAAATCACTTACCGGTCTAATCAACGAGTACTTGCTGTTCCCAGATAATTATCCTTATCGAATATCAATATCCAGACATAATATATTACTGTTTAAACACTTTTAATTAATTTTTTCGCTGGCGGTGTTGCTGTTTTTTTCTCCATTCGACTTCGATCAACGGAAGTTACAAAACAATGACATCTGTTTGGTCTTCAGCTCAAGAAGGATAACTCCACCTGAAAACGCGGAAAATTAGATGAGTTCCGAGAAACAATGTACTAAACGAAAAGGTAAGAGAATTACAAATTGTTTATTTAGCGGAAATTTTCAACTGTGAAAAAAATCGTAAACTGTGGAAAACAATAGTAAATAGAGATGGCAACGAACAAAACACCCATTTTCTCTTGGGTTGAAGAAAATTTACAACCATGCAATGAATCTGAATTTGTTGATCTCATTGACATTAAGAAAAAATGTGAATTTGAAGTGACAAGTTCTGTTGTGGGTAATGTCATTACGAAAATTTTCAACAATGTTAAAATAAAATCAGGTCGTTCAAAAGAAATATGGTGTAAATCTACCCAAAGATACTATGGTTTTGTCATGGAAACAGGACACAATTAGTCAGCCTAGTATATTATTTATTGACATTCAAACTCTTCTCCCTGAAGACTATTTTGTAATATCAAAAACACAAACATCAATGAAAATAGGACATTTTACAGGAGAAATTATAAATGGTAGTAAAATAATGATTGAAATTCAATTAGAAACATTTCTCTCTAGTGATGGGAAAGAAAGTTGGACTTGAAACGATAGGACTTCAGGAAAGTTTTCAATGACAGTAAATTCAGTTGAATCTCTTTTAAAGTGATAAAACAACTGAGGTACTTTAGTGGCGTTGATAGTGTTGAGCAACATTTACCTCATTTTGAAGAGCAAGTGTGTCTTGTAGGTGACGAGAACTCTGAACAAATACGGTTTCGTGCCAAGACGTGTTGTAAGGTTTTACCATTCAAAACTTCTAATGCTGCCTCCTTGTGTTGTGGTACCTGTAAAAAATTGAAAACAAAAGTTCAAACAAAAGAACAAAAGTGTGACACAGATGAGAAAAATAATAATGATATAAACTTAAATGACAACAATACACATGATAATGAAGTTATTCTAGGTGAGACTGATCATAATGATTTGAGTGACATTTTGACAAAAAATTTCCCTGATTGTTCTATGAAAATGCAGACATTTTTAATTAGTCAAAAATGGCGTTAGAAAGGAACCCAAATGGCTGGAGGTGGAACACGGAAATTCTCCGGTTGTGTTTAACTTTGTACTGCAGGAGTCCAAGGGGCTATAGTGAATTGAGAAATAGCAATTTCATAATATTACCATCCCAAAACTTGCTTCGACGTTATAAAAACTCTGTTTATCAAGAGGCAGGTATTAATAGTGATATGTTAGATTGGATGGCAAATGAAGCAACAATGAAAGGTATATCCCCTGAGGGATATCAAGGTGGACTTATTATAGATGAGATGTCTATACAACAAGATTTGCAATTTCGCAAGCAAAAACACAATATAGAGCTGATTGGTTTCACTGAATGTTCACCAGAGTCAATTATATTTGAGCAAATAAAGAGTAATAATAAAGAAAGAACTCTTGCACATGTTCTTCAATTAGTTTTCTTAGGATTTACAGGTTACCGTTTTCCATTTGCACATTTTCCTTCTCATACTGCATCAGGACATGAACTTTATTTACTTGTATGGAAATCAGTTAATGTGTTATCTGCGTTTGGATTTAAAATTCAATATATCTGCACTGATGGGGTACAAAGCAATAGAGACCTTTTCAAAATTTTGTTACCAGACTTTAACACTATAAATCCAATCACATGCTCTTTTCAAAACATTTTCTCTCCTAAGGACAGCCGAAAATTATTTTTATCATGGACATTTGCCATACTATTAAAAAAATAAGAAATAACATTTTTAAAAGTGGAGATGGTGCTTTTAGTAAACGGAGGTTAAAGTTTAAGAACAATTTTATAGAATGGACTCACTTTAAACAGGCTTATCTATGGGACATTTCAACAACCCATTTTCAGTTCATCATAAACTGACACAAGAACATATTTTCTTAACATCAGAAAATAAAATGAGGAATCATTTAGCAGAGGAAGTTTTAAATAGTGAAATGTTACATTTAATGAAATTTTACAAGTCAAGCTTAGGTGATGCTGGAACAAAGGTTGGTGCAACCCTAGAATTTCTACAGCAAACAAGTGTGCTCATTCAAAACTTTAAAGACTCGCGTCCGATAACAGATTCAAGCGATGAGAGGATTAAACAAAACCATGATGTTTTACAGTGGTTTATTCAGTGGGAAACAATGATTAAAGACAATAGTGAAATGACAAACAAGGAAAAACATCTTATATCCCATCACACTAGGGAAGATATAATTTCTTCTATCATGGGATTTGAAGAAATGTGTATATATAAACTTAAGTGTTCAAATGCATCAATAATTCCAAGTCTTGTTAATAGTGATGCCATAGAGAACATATTTTGTCAACAGAGAACACTTCATAATGGGGCTAATACTAACCCAACATATCCAGGTTACTGTCACTCAGTAAATTCGGTTATTCTTGGACAGACATCAATATCTCGCAAATCTAATGCAGGAGGTGGAGAGGGAGCACAATTGAAACAAGCAGTAAAAGCAAATAAAAAGGTACAATGGTTTATTTTTGAAGAATGAACATTGCCATGTAGATGGCTTCTACTCTTATTTTTTGTTAGGTTGCTGTCATTTGCATATACCCCACAACTCAATTTTTAACCAAATAAGATGTTATATATATAATAATATAACTCTGAAACTGAAAAATGTTTTAATACGTTAAAAGAAATATTTAAAAAAAAATTATGCAAAGCAGAGATAAAAAGTAGTCTCATTAGCAATCATACATAATAATATTTAAGATGAAAGAAAATCACCCCTTCCCTTTTTTGGAAAGGGGGGGGGTTGATTAAATAAATCTACACAGAAGATACAAATTACCTGGGAATATACTCTATTGGCACAGTGGGCAAGTGAAGACAGCACCTTCTTCACTAAGACTAGTCCAAATTTCATCATCTTGTAAGTTTGCACAATCCCTGTGGTATCATAAAGTACAAGCATCTCAACATAACCAATCCTCATCTCCAATATCTGGCTTATTACACACAGTACATTTGTTATCAGATTCATCAGATATAAGAATATTTTTCTTTCTACTCTTCCCTTTCCCCTTTCCTTTACCTCTCCTTGAAGTTTTCCTTTTATTTGATTGTATTTTGTCTTTATTTTGAATTGTAGGTTGGAGTTCTGAAGACAAAGAATCAGTTGCTGTAGAGGCTACATTACTAGGGCCTGGAACTTCTGAGTCCATTGTTTGTGGAGCTGCTGAAACTATAATTTTAGAAATTGGCTTAGCACCTGTTCCAGAAACATCACTTTTATCTGGATATGGTATGCAATCACTTTTTAATATTGCTTTACCCAATTCAGAACTTATTTCTTCCTTTCGTTTTTGAGTGGAAATTTTTACATTGTACATAAGACATAACATAAGCAAATCTTTTTTAGTGAAAGAATTTTCTTAAAGAAACTTTTCATTCTGCATAAGTTCTGATTTCCGTCTCAAATGTGAACCTTCTTTGTTCTTTGACTTGTCTTCAATCAAAAATTGCATATTAAAAGATTCACCACTTTTTGATTTCTCTGATACTTTCTTTCTCTTTTTGAGAAAAGTTAAATAATCCCTTCTGAATTGACTGAAAGAAACCTTCAAAAACAGATGCACAGCTAAATTGTAAATGTCTATATAATTTTCACTTGAAAGGGTTTTGGAGTGAATAATATTGTGAATATTGTCTGAGGATGTATACTGGATGTTGTAATTACTAGTAAGTGTTTGAACCCATAAATCAAATAAATATTTGTCATTCAATAGTTCATCTGTGTCATACATGAACAAATTTTTTCCATGCTCAACAAGATTTATGTGAGATAGTTTTTGTCTACACAAAGATTCATGTTTAATAAAGAATTCAAAAGTTACATCAGTAATGTTGGTTAAACTTTCACGCTCCTTCTGTTTTCTTTTAGTCTCTTCTAAATTTTCTGGATCAATGCTTGAATTCATTAAGACATCATAGGAGGAACAAAGAGAAGATAATATGTTCATTTGATCTTGAAGCTTTGATATTTTTGATTCTGATCCTACAGCAAACAAAGAATTTCTTATTTTAATAGACAAATTATGTTTTAATTTAGCTAGGACATAGCCAGTAATATATCTAATTTTTCCTCTTGCAAGGGAAGACAACTCATCAGATGTGGGAATGTTTTTAATTGATTCTGGCTCCTGTAAATTTAAATGAGAAGGTAAATCTTCAAAAAATCTTCTTTCCAAGTAAAATAAAACAACTGTCATAAACTGATAATATATTGCAGATGTACCCTCATCTTTGGAATAAATACTTATAGTAGACTGTACACTTTTAACATACTTCTCTGAATTTAAATCTTTATGAAATTTTATAAAAAAAATCATGTTGTTGTTTAGCTGTATAGTTTTTTTTGCTGCTTCGGGAAGACTTATCAGTCCAATGTCTTCAATAACTGATAATTGTGATTGATACCACTCATCAAAAATACAAACATTTTCTAAAATTTTCATTTTTAAAGATTTCATGTCATTTTCTAACTGTGACCCAACATATTCATTAAAAACGGAATAAATAGCAGCCTTAGCTTGTGATGATGATTGATCTATAGTCAAAACATTTTTTTCAATGCAACAATCAAGAAGTTCTAGTTTTTCAATTTCACTATCAGAAAAATCAGAATCAGAGCTAAAATTATCATCAATTTTGGCATATGTACATGTATTATCATTACTATCATCATCGTCATCATTATCATCTTCATCATCAGAATCAGAGTCATCATTTTTTTCTCCCTTATTTCCTATAACATGTCTACAGCATGAAAGATCATCCTTCAAAATTCCTAATGTAAAATTGTTATAAAAATCTAAAACATGGGAAGGATGCTTTCGACACATTGATTTTTTGAAGTTGCGAACTCGCAGACCATCAACTTGTTCTGCCCTACCTACGGCCACGCCTATTTGTCCTGGTTTGAAACAGTATTCGCAATTGACAACAACTCTTTTTAAACTCATGCCTTGCGCCTTATGAACTGTTATAGCATAAGCTAGCTTAAGAGGCATTTGAGTCCTTTTTGCAAGAAAGACCTTATCTGCAGGATCATATGTTGTAAACACAACAGGTTTCAGTGTAACTGTGGATAACGTATTGCTGATTATAAATTTCACATCAACTGATGAGTTCAGTTGATTGACCGTACCACACAATCCATTTACTAATATATCGCTTAAATTTCTCACAAGCATCACACGACAACCAACCTTTAGACCCAAATTCTTTGGTGCCAAAAACTTTCATAAGTAAAAATTAGCTTTATAAGTTTTAAGTTCGCCTTGCAACTGTTGTATTTTATTATAGTTAAAAATATCAACATCATAGTTCCTAGCATAAAGATGAACAGCTGTGTCCTCATTTGGCAATGGACGGTCTAAAGAATTTAAAAAAGCAACATTTTCATTGGAAAGTTCTCCCTTTTCGAGTGCATTTATGCACTGAATCAATGCAGTTTCACTTTGCCGATGAATTATATTCAATTGTACCTTGTGTGGGAAGCAATTATTATTATTGTATGCGATTTTGTCCCATGTACATTTACTCCATATCCTTTCATTTTCTATTAAACCATGGCAGTTTAAAATAGTGGCTACCAGAATCTCCAATAATTTTATTTGGAACAGGGGGTAATTGATAAAAGTCACCCGACAAAATTACTTGTATCCCTCCAAAGTATTTAGTATTATCTCTAATTTTTCTGCATAGTACCTCAACTTTGTTGAATGTTTTAGCACTAACCATTGAAACTTCATCAATTATGAGGAGATCTGTCGTTTTAATATTATGTTTAACAGACATAAAACGTTCATCTGATTGAACCAGGTGTACAATTTCCTCATTAAGATGCCTCCCATCCTCTATCTCGGCCCATTTGTGTAATGTTTTGGCCCCCAAATCTTCGTAGAAGGTGGATGCTATACCCGTGAACAAACAATAGTGACATTTCTCTGTTTTTCACGTTGGTCCTTTACTATGTATTTGAGGAGAAAGGATTTCCCTGTTCCTGCCTGACCACTGATAATGAGATTATGTCCATTTGATAAATCAAAAGCTATCTTCGGATCCTCGTCTAACATTTTAGATTTCTTTCACAATGTTTACGTATATATTTACGTCGTTTGTTTACTTATGCGAAATTCTCTTACCTTTTCGTTCAGTACATTGTTTCTCGGAACTCATCTAGTTTCCCGCGTTTTCAGGTGGAGTTATCCTTCTTGAGCTGAAGACCACACAGATGTCGTTGTTTTGTAACTTCCGTTGATCGAAGTCGAATGGAGAAAAACAGCAACACCGCCAGCGAAAATATAATCAATTCACTATAGCCCTTGGACTCCTGCAGTACAAAGTTAAACACAACCGGAGAATTTCCGTGTTCCACCTCCAGCCATTTGGGTTCCTTTCTAACGCCATTTTTGACTAATTAAAAATGTCTGCATTTTCATAGAACAATCAGGAAATTTTTGTCAAATGTCAAATCATTATGATCAGTCTCACCTAGAATAACTTCATTATCATGTGTATTGTTGTCATTTAAGTTTATATCATTATTATTTTTCTCATCTGTGTCACACTTTTGTTCTTTTGTTTGAACTTTTGTTTTCAATTTTTTACAGGTACCACAACACAAGGAGGCAGCATTAGAAGTTTTGAATGGTAAAACCTTACAACACGTCTTGGCACGAAACCGTATTTGTTCAGAGTTCTCGTCACCTACAAGACACACTTGCTCTTCAAAATGAGGTAAATGTTGCTCAACACTATTAACGCCACTAAAGTACCTCAGTTGTTTTATCACTTTAAAAAGAGATTCAACTGAATTTACTGTCATTGAAAACTTTTCCTGAAGTCCTATCGTTTCAAGTCCAATTTTCTTTCCCATCACTAGGAGAGAAATGTTTCTAATTGAATTTCAATCATTATTTTACTACCATTTATAATTTCTCCTGTAAAATGTCCTATTTTCATTGATGTTTGTGTTTTTGATATTACAAAATAGTCTTCAGGGAGAAGAGTTTGAATGTCAATAAATAATATACTAGGCTGACTAATTGTGTCCTGTTTCCATGACAAAACCATAGTATCTTTGGGTAGATTTACACCATATTTCTTTTGAACGACCTGATTTTATTTTAACATTGTTGAAAATTTTCGTAATAACATTACCCACAACAGAACTTGTCACTTCAAATTCACATTTTTCTTAATGTCAATGAGATCAACAAATTCAGATTCATTGCATGGTTGTAAATTTTCTTCAACCCAAGAGAAAATGGGTGTTTTGTTCGTTGCCATCTCTATTTACTATTGTTTTCCACAGTTTACGATTTTTTTCACAGTTGAAAATTTCCGCTAAATAAACAATTTGTAATTCTCTTACCTTTTCGTTTAGTACATTGTTTCTCGGAACTCATCTAATTTTCCGCGTTTTCAGGTGGAGTTATCCTTCTTGAGCTGAAGACCAAACAGATGTCATTGTTTTGTAACTTCCGTTGATCGAAGTCGAATGGAGAAAAAAACAGCAACACCGCCAGCGAAAAAAATAATTAAAAGTGTTTAAACAGTAATATATTATGTCTGGATATTGATATTCGATAAGGATAATTATCTGGGAACAGCAAGTACTCGTTGATTAGACCGGTGAGTGACATTTTATTAGATTTTAAAACAATTTTTCCCGACCATAGCCCCAATTTCTTGAAACAAAGTTGGCAACCTTTCGCTTCGCTCTATAGTCGAGATTCACGTTGATAGTAAACATGCATATTTAGAGTGAAAATATGGTATATTAGTATATATATGGTACAAATAAGTGATAGATATTAAAAAATCTGAGATTTATGATAATAAGGGGGAGGGACTAAGGGGGGCTCATAACAGGATCCTGTCCTCAAGCACCTATGTAATAAATAGAAAATTGCAAAACATAGATCGGAAAAAAAAAGATCTACATATAAGTCAAATATGATCAAAATAGTCACTTTAATCCTTGTAGTATGTAATGTAATATTAAAGCGTATTGAAAATTTACTTTATGTACAGATACAATTTACCAATACATGTTATTATTTTAATATTAAGAATTATATTATTATGATTAAAAAACAAAACTTATCAAAGATACCAGGCTTATAATTTTGTACGCTCGAATAAAAAAAGTTAAAAGGCCTTATCAGGTTCGAAGTTGAAAGAACATAACTGTTTTTTTTTTCTGTCAATGTGTGCATATATATGTAATATGTTTATTTTTCTGTTGAATTGCATTTATGTTTTTAATTCATAACTAGAAATGCATTCCTGACGGTCTACTGTGGCCTGTAAATACTATTTATTCAAAAGTCGTCCTTTATTAAGATAAATTGATCTTTACATACCATATATGCTACCTGGAAAATCAAAATCACTGAGGGGCACGCGGTAATCTACATGCCTGGAAATCCTAGTTTCAACGTACATGTACAAAATGTTTTTTCTTGTATTTTGTTTAAACCTATGATGTATAGGCTTTAACAAAACCATAAACTTCGTGTATAACGAGGTATGGATTTGGCATGGTTACAGTAAACACTTTCTAAGAATGCTTTTTTTTTATTATTATTCCTTTGTACTTGAGAGCACGTCAATTAAAGGAAATTACCATGTAAAATATAGGAAAATGAAAAAAAATAATGAAACAATATCCTCATCGCAAACAGAAACGATAAAGCAAAAGGATGTCATTGCCCCAAAACATCCTGTCTGTGCTGACATTTAAAACATTATACTATTATTAAAAAGTCTGAATCTGTTCGCTGGTACTCAATACATTTCTCTATGTTTCTATAAAACATCAACTCCGATCGCAATCGGTCACCGTAACATAGTTGCACATGTATCGAACACATTCCTCTTCTTTCGATGATACCACCTGCCATTTTTCATATGCAAGACCAAATCCGGAAAGTAAACATTTTGGTTTAAAGCAAGTTGGGTTTGAATGGTTATGTCATTCTTCAATTTCTGCAAACCCTCATAACTTTGTAATTTCTTGATCGTTTTTAACCGTTGTCTGACGACTTACCTCAAAACTGCACGTTAAACGTTATTACATATACACTGTATATTCACATATTAAAATCACGTGACATGAGCAATTTCCTAAGTATCTGATATGCTGTCAGTTATAGCCCAAAAAATTAGAGGGCAATATCGAGTGAGTGATAAGTGTGTTGTTCACTTTATATTTTTATCAATTTCTTATGATCAGATTGCTTACCTTGGGATGCTAGCTTTGTTCTTAACTCAGTTTGCACCCTCGTCTAATATAATCTAATTGCATGTATGACTTATTGCCCTTAATGACGATTCCGACCTATGTAAATGTAAAAAGAGAAGAACTATAACTAGTAAAAATAATTATCAAACTAAGATCTATAATTACTCAAAATGACTTCATTTTGCTCATGGTAAATACAAACTAGATGTTGTCACAATGGTAGAAAAGACAACATGATAATTGTTATAACGACAATTGGAATATATCTTTGATGACACAGATATGACATAACGGTAAAAAATCGCACTTGCAATGTCGTCCGTAATGGAAATGAGGCTAATCAGGACATTCATGCCACAGGTCCAAGATAGTGCGATCTTGTTTAACACTTCCAACCCAAATAATGTCTGACCAAGCCATGTTATACACTAAGCAAGTATGATATGGTAACTGTAACTGATACCAACCGGTTCTGTTTCAATTCATGGAAATAACCATTCCTGTGACAATGTACAATGTTACCTCTCTATGTATTACTAGGCGTTCAAAATGAGGTCATATGTGGTAACTCGGAATACAAAAAGAAAGTAATTGTCTTTTTTGAAAAATACCAGGCTAGCCCTACTTTTTAGCTCACCTGGCCCAAAAGGGCCAAGTGAGCTTTTCTCATCACTTGGCGTCCGTCGTCCGTCGTCGTCCGTCGTCTGTTAACTTTTACAAAAATCTTCTCCTCTGAAACTAATGGGCCAAATTTAACCATACTTGGCCACAATCATTATTAGAGTATCTAGTTTTAAAAATTTGTCCGATGACCCCGCCAACCAACCAAGATGGCCGCCATAGCTAAAAATAGAACATAGGGGTAAAATGTAGATTTTGGCTTAAAACTCTGAAACCAAAGCATTTAGAGCAAATCTGACATGGAGTAAAATTGATTAACAAGTCAAGATCTATCTGTCCTGAAATTTTCAGATGAATCGGACAACCGGTTGTCTGGTTGCCACCCCTGAATTGGTAATTTTAAGGAAATTTTGCGGTTTTTGGTTATTATCTTGAATATTATTATAGATAGAGATAAACTGTAAACAGCAATAATGTTCAGCAAAGTAAGATCTACAAATAAGTCAACATGATCAAAATGGTCAGTTGACCCCTTAAGGAGTTATTGCCCTTTATAGTCAATTTTACCCATTTTTCTTAAAGTTTTGTAATCTTTTACAAAAATCTTCTCCTCTGAAACAACTGGACCAAATTTAACCAAACTTGGCCACAGTCATCATTTGGGTATCTAGTTTAAAAAATGTGTCCGGTGATCCGGCCAGCAAACCAAGATGGCCGCCATGGCTAAAAATAGAACATAGGGGTAAAATGTAGATTTTGGCTTAAAACTCTGAAACCAAAGCATTTAGAGCAAATCTGTCATCTGTTAAAATTGTTTATCAAGTCAAGATCTATCTCCTGAAATTTTCAGATGAATCGGACAACCGGTTGTCTGGTTGCCACCCTTAATTGGTAATTTTAAGAAAATTTTGCGGTTTTGGTTATTATCTTGAATATTATTATAGATAGAGATAAACTGTAAACAGCAATAATGTTCAGCAAAGTAAGATCTACAAATAAGTGAAACATGACCAAAATGGTCAGTTGATCCCTTAAGGAGTTATTGCCCTTTATAGTCAATTTTACCAATTTTTCTTAAATTTTGTAATCTTTTACAAAACCTTCTCCTCTCAAACTACTAAGACAAATGTAACCAAACTTGTCCACAATCATCATAAGAGTATCTAGTTTAAAAATGTTTTCGATGACCATGCCCGTGAACCATGATGGTAGACATGGCTAAAAATAGTACATAGGGTAAAATGCAGTTTCTGGTTTATATCTCTGAAACTGAAGCATTTAGACCAAATCTGACTGGTGGCGAAAATGTTCATCAGATTTAGATATATCTGCCCTGAAATTTTCAGACAATTCCGACAACCAGTTGTTAGGTTGCTGCCCTGAGTTAGTAATTGTACGGAAATTTTGCTGTTTTTTGCTATTATCTTAGATATAATACTATAAATTATGATTTTAACCTTATTTTACATGATTTCTAAAGCATCAGAAAATACAGGTGAGCAACACAGGCTCTTTAGAGCCTCTAGTTCAGACCCGTAAGCTAATTCTACAAATATTGCCTTTCATCTGACATTATTTTTTTCAATAACTTCATTTACTAGATTCAATACCTTCACGGAACTAAATACATTGCTCATAAATTTTCATTTTTGTTTGTCTATCGTGTCACTTATGATATGGATTATTTTATTTAATACCTCCGTATTGAGCAGTAAACATACAAAAGGCTTTTAATATAGAAACAGATTATTACATACATTCAAGTAAATTGACAACCTGTTTCCGATCAGATGTTTTTTTCAGTCTTAATATGTTCATTGTATTTTTCCTACTTGAAGTAAATAATACAATATGTTTACCACAACTTCATCCCCTATCAATTTGTCTTTGCTTTTGTTTAATAATTTGTATGTCTTGAATTAATTTATAAAACGTTAGCAACAGCGAGTTTAAAATAGTAAGTTAATAAAGACATATTATAAGTATTGATATATACGAACAATTTTATAAATCAACGAAGTCTCTTTCCCACTTCCATAAGATATGGTTAAAAATTTCAAACATCGTGCTCGTGAACGATTTAGTGATCTCGAATAATCATAGTGTGGCTGACCTAGTACATGTAGGCGAATCCTTTACGGTATTATTGTCTCACGTATGGCGTACATAAAACCGTGAAATCTTCTCTGAAATGTTTCATTGAGAAGATCTTGGTTTTATGGCCTTGGAAATTATGCATTACCATAAACATCGTCTGCGTGTGTTTAACGTCCTACATAGCAACTAAATGTTCAAAGTCGGATGAAAAATACTATGAACAACTTAAGAAGGTAAACACGAGCGAAATGGTAAATTCTGTTCGAAAAGGCTATACGGAAACGATACCGGTTGTATAGGCGTGCTAAACAAATTATTATTCCGGAACACTTGAAAGGAAACAAGAAAGATTCGTAACAAAACAGAATACATACATAATTATTAAAGAAATGGAAAATGTAAGTATGCGCTAATACTTAATCTAAAGCTCTTTTCATACACCAACTTTGTGGGAATATAACGATTTAAAATGTCAATGTATCTGTTCAAATAAAAAAAAATATAGAAAATGTTTTCATAAAACGTTTATCCGTCAACACATTTTCTTATTTCAAAACAATTTTAAATGACTTAAGTTCAAAAGTTTTAATCTTTGCTGCATATCAATCTATTTTGTATATATATTATTTGTCAGAACCTGGAGTAGGTATAATTGGCGTGTTCTATTGACATATATAGCCAGTAGAAAAATATATTGAGATTGTTACAGTACATGTACACAACACATGTTTTCCCGTAGGAACATTTCAAACCTATTCTTCAAAACGTTAACAGCATCGTCTTCTCATAGCGTACTATAATAAGACGGAAATTATAATTTATATTGTAGTTCAAAGATGTGGCATGATTGACAATCCGACAACTATTTACTAGTAATGAAGTAAAAAGTAAAATAACAAAATTACCGAACTCCAAGGGATTTTTAAAACAGAACGTCTTTTAAAAATGATAAAATCAAAAGCTCAAACACATCAAACGAATGGAAAACAACTGACATATTCCTGACTTGGTACAGGCATTTCCTAATGTATGAAATGGTGGATTAAACCTTGTTTTATAGCTAGCTAAACCTCACAACTATAGGTCACGTGCCGTACGACCTAAAACAATGAGCAAAATGCGTATCGTATAGTAAGCTATAATTGACGTAGACTTTGCAGAACGTAAAGAAATCCAAAAGACAAAATTAAACAGCCTGATTCATACTAGACACAATAAAAGACAAACTCCGAAACAGTGGTGACGTTGCTTCGTTAAAGTCAACGTAGCGTAGCAAGGAGGACGCTACCATTGTTTCGGAGTTTGAATAAAAGAAAAAACTTGAAGATTATATTATATAGCGTCTTTGTTGAGAACGTGCCAAACATTAAAGAGGAATTTACACGGACGATACAATTTTGCCACTAGATTTTCCACTGAAAAAGGAACCTGTCGAAAAGTGCCGTCCGATTTCCGTATTGTTTATATTTTGCAAGTCTTTCGAGACATGTGTAAACAAAATGTTGGTTTCGTATGAAATCTCATTACTGAGCCCCAGTCTAATTTTAAGCTTAATAATTCTACCAGGAATCAACTTCTATACTTTGCTCATATGCATTTAGTCAATTGAAAAAAATAGATGCGGGGAAAAGACATTCGAATATTCTTCATTTGCCATTTTATAAAGGACATTCCGTTTTGAATTTCCCTTGGAGTTCTGTATTTTTGTTATTTTACTTTTGATGTATACAAGGCTTTGCTCGAGTGTGACACAGTGGTCTCTTATAAAAAAATATTATCTATCTAACAAAGGAACCAGAGCTTTGTTGATAAAGATCAAGAGTAGTGGTGAAAAAAATGTTTGTTCCGTGTTGTCGCAAGTCTCAATTCATAGACAATTCTTATTTGTATTAGTATCTGAAGTAAATTGTTCTTTTAAACATACTGTGTATGGTACTAGTTATTATTCGAGTGAATAAACAACTCATTTCCTCAGTAGACTTATGTTATCAAATATAATTTGGATGGAATTTAGAAGTGGTAAAAATAAAAAGTTAGTTGATTTTATCCCAAAGAAAACTCAACACATGATCATATATTGCGAGAAAGAATTTCACTCTGTTTTGAAAATAGATGGCATCCAGATTAAATCTTTAAATATCCATAATCATCTTCGCCTTAATATGATATAGATTAAAATGCACACATAGCTGTAAACCAAGTCTCATTCTAGCTCAACATTTACTACAAAAAATTAAGTCTCAAATTTGATAGAGGATTTCTTCAACATATGGATTTGAGTTATAATACACCTGTACTGGAATATGAAGTTATAATATGAGATAACTTCGCGGATTATATGAGGGTCTGGATGGGGTTTACAGAATAGAAAATAATGGCCAAAAATAATGAGTAGAAAAATATGAGCACACATATAAAAAATAGAGAATAATCTGGTGCAAAAGTATACAAAATAACTGTAGAAAATGACAGAATTGGGTAAAACAATACTGATTACAGAAATAAATGATGTACAGAATAAAGAAATAATCGAAATACCGAAAATTTAAATTGTAAAATCGTTTTCATGCGAATTTTACGGAATAAGCGTTAATTTTAAAGAAAAAAAAATGTCCTTCAAAATTAAATGAATACAGAAGAAATAAAGACCCATTTCCTTTTAGAGGCAGCTCATTTACTAAAAGCTATATAGCTAAGCTTAAAATATACATAAAAGAGGAGTGATGTGTGCGTCAATGAGACAACAACATTAGCGAATGTAAAAACCGAAAGACATTAAGATGACAGCTTGCAGATTTCAATAACTGACACGTGTATATACAGTATGTCATGCTTTAAAAAAGTTGGGAATAAATTTAACAACAAGAAATAAGAGATCTATCATTGACACTTAATTTCCCATAAAACACTAAGATATGATATAAGATAAATACATTTGAGGGACATTAGGCAAGGTTGAAATACAGTTTGGATCAGTTCAAGCCTCTCTTTATGACATTCCGAATAGTCTGTTATAGAACTGTACTATAACAGCCTAGAACTAACACAATCTGTTCTTGAGTAGTACTGTAAAACTCGGTTCTATGGTAGAACCGTAATAACCTGTTCCATGGTAGAACAGTACCAAATTATCTAAAATAAGGGTAGCTCTCTGATCATGATTTTGATCAGTTTTGTTATTGTGAAAGACAAGAGCAGGAGTGTTTTTATACCAGCATTTACTTCATCAAAGTTTCTGACAATAAACAGCCTTATGCAGTAAAATTAGTAAAATTATTATGTTAATTAATCTGTTTTGTTTAGTATTATAATGTTATATGTTGGTATACATTAAAAAAAATCAGTGTATAAAAAAGTGAACAAAATTGAACAATGTTAAGCAATCATGAACAGTTACAACGATCCTAAAATATTTTGTTCGACATAAAATGAAACAAGGAAAGAGAATAAAGGAAAGAAATAAAGACAGACAGACAGAAAATAAATAAATAAATACATGAATAAATAAATAAATAAATAAATAAATAAATGAATGAACAAATAAATAAATGAATAAAAAAAATATATAAATAAAGCTGTTCTAATCTGTTCTAAGGATATACTTATCATGATCTGTTCTAGGATAGAACTGTCAGAATCAGTTCCATGGTTGAACAGTTAGAATAAGTTGCAGGGTAAAAGTTTCAAAATCAGATCTTTGGTAGAACTTTTAGTACGAGTTATAGGGTAGAACTGAACAAATACGTTCTAGGATAGAACTGGAAGAAATTGTTCCAGAGAAAAACAGTTGTTTTCATACAATGGAAGTTAAGAGAACTGTTCTAGAAACTGCAATAGAACAAATCCCAGACAATTTCTTGAAATTTAAATGGAATTAATCACTGATCCCAATTTTATTTTTTTTTTAGATATCAACCCTACCTCTGTTTAATCTAGAAAGGTGTTATACTAAATCGTAAATAAAACAACGTACAATAATAAACCCGTTTAGAAAAATCCTTGAACTCTAAATAACGGTTTAATATATAGGAAATAAAAAAATACACTATAAAGAATGCTCGAACTAACTGAAAGCATGCCCAAAGTACCTTACCTGATGTATGGTTATTTAATTTCAAAGCTTAAGAAATAGGTTAGAGAAACATTAAAGACACATCGGCAAAAGCAAATCGTTTCTTCACAAAACTTTTAGACTTTAGCCTACCTGATAGATTTCAAAATGGCCTTCGCTATGATACCCGAAATACAAATATGTTTATAAACATTCCTTGGTCATTCAAATAATTCGTTTATAACAACCATTAAATTGTGGAATAAATTCCCAGTCAATATCAAATAGAAAAAGTGATATAAAACATTTTACAAAAATGTCTGTTATTCGATCATACTATAATAAAGGTAACAACATCAGTCAAACTTTACATGCGAAACTTTACACAAAAAGTAGTTCTCTGAGAGAGATTTTTTTCAAAACGAATCTAGATGCAGATGCTTACTATTGTGAATAAAACATTGATTCGACCATAGGCCGTATACTGGGGTAATTGTTATTTTTGCTTTTGTTAATAAACATTGTATCCATTATACTAACAGTCATTATTTTGTTTAATTACATGACATTTCATCTGTTAACCTTATACAATGAGAATAAGAACATACTTCAGTGGTATGTTTGCATTGATACAATAAGTGTTGTTTTATCAGTTATCACTTAATTACAGGCAAACTACAATTACTATTTTTGTATGTGCATTGATACAAATTGATACAATAAGTGTTGTTATAGCAACTATCACTTAATTACAAGCAAACTACAATTACTATTTCTAATCATGTTGATATATAACTTTTTAAATGTATGTAGTTTAAATCTAATTTGATGTATTGGTTAAAGCTTGTGATATAAAGTACAGTTGAGAGCGGTACTAACCTCTTTGAAAATCTACCAGGAAATGTCGGCAGAAATGTTCAAAATAACGTCAATACAATTTCTGACAGAAGTTGTTCTACTCTGTTTTTGGACAGTTTGGACAGTTCTACCTTATAACATGTATAACAGTTCCAGACAGTTCTAATCTAGAACACTTTTGTACAGCTCTACCCTAGAACAGCTTTGGTCACTTCTATCTATTTAGATAATTATTTCATTAAACAAATGTTAATGGTTTTTTTATGTATCATTTTGATTTAATTATTCATTTTATTTCTTTTTTCTTTCTTTTCTGTCATTCATTTGTTTATCTATTTTTTCAATCGATATTCTTTAAAACGAAATATTCATGGATATCGCTGTGACTTTTCACTATTTATTATTCAGTATTGTTAATTTTCCATTTGCAAAGGGACACGTGCCTCCAATCATTGTGCCATTTAAAAATAATCTGTATTTTCTTTTATTTTTAAGGATCAATAACTCCTACATATATAAGACGTCATTAGATCATTTTTAAATCAAATCTGCGACTAATTAATCGCAACATTTAGCACCTGGTCTTGATATCTTTCTTTGATAGTTTCAGAGGATATGCAAAATAAGAACCCTTTCATTGACCTTTTACCTCGATCTCAATTTCTAATTTATAGCCCAATGGCATCAAATCAAAATATCCTGTGTTCTTCCGGCTTACGGCTATGAGTTATATTAATTAACTAAACAGATGTTTACCTATGTTCAAATCTTGTAAATCGAATAAATAAATAGAAGTCAAGGTAACAAGCACAAAATGAAGGCATTGCATGTACAGAAAAGGGATGGAGACAGGGTGCGTCGACGGGGAAAGTGTTTCCTGCTATGTATGCCTCAATCTTTGTGCGAATCCTTACTTGGTCAAAATGTCACAATATAATCTGTAAAATCACAGATGACGAGGATTCTGGTATCTTAATATCTTAGACCACAAAAACATGTCGCAAATGAGTTGAAACACAGACACATCCTTTCAGTCGACCAATTCGTGATGGTGACTAATATATCCACATCTCATGTATTTATATGAATGTGCAATGAATAGGACAACATACATCGAGTGGATTAACATTAATCAAAATATTAATATACATGTACATGTAATATAATGTCGGTGTTTGTCATTTGTCATTTACGTATATTTGTCCATAGATGTTTATTTAGTTGATTATTTGGGACGAATGGTGCTTACTCTGTTGTTCCTTCTCATATACGTCAACTAAGTCATCAATGACAGAAGATCGGACGTCGTTTGATAATATAGGACGTCACACTGGACGTCGATTAGATGGCAAAAATATTGGACACTGATTTGAGAACGTGACGTTACATTGGACGTCGATTTGAGGAACAGATGTCAATGAGAAACCGGAGGTCGATTTGAATCTAACCTATATATATACAAACGCCATAATTTCAGGCAGAGGGTATATTAGTGCTTGGAAATGGAAAGTTGACAAATCTGTGTCAATATAGAGGAATAGATCAAGATGTGTTGCAGACCTTCTAGTTTCGGTAGCATCCTTTATATTATTTAGAAATATATATACGATGAAGAGAAAAATCCTTTTAGATATCTTTGGATCCTGATGATATGAAGCACATATTGAAAAATATCAATTTGTCGTTTTTCTTTTTTCGCAGGAGATGCGATAACAAGAAAAAAAACATTATTTAAGGGGATTAATCATTATAAAAACAAGCGTGTTCGGTCCAAAACGGTCAATGTCAAAATCTTATTACCTATTCAATATAGCATACAAAATATCTATTCAAAATTTTGGGAAACAAAAACACTGCGGAACAAATAAAATAGCCAAAGAAGAAATCAATAACATTCAGAAAATTTCAAAAGTCATTTCCACGGAAAGGTTGAAAGACTTATTTATTTCTGTTGTTGCTTCAGCTATCATATTGTAGTTTGTTGAACTGTTGATTTTAAATCAGTTGCCCTACTAATGATTGAAAAAGTATTTAATTATATCTACCTGGATAACTCAACTGTTAAATTTATTTCTTGATTACTCTGATTGGTGTAATCAAGAAATAGCTGTCATAGTCTATCGGAAATGGTAGCAAACTACTTTGTGTTTAGAAAGGTGAGTTTTTGACACGGTGACATGAGAGTATTGGCCGTAGGATGACAGCAGAGTATTGAACGCAGGGTTCTGGCATCTCCACAGAAAGAAGAATAACGTGTTCTGTTAAAATGTATCGAACTGGTCATAACCGGTTTAAATGCATAGATAATTAGGAAATTTCTATTTTTTATTTATGATTATCTTCTTTTTATAAGAGCGCACATACAACCAGACCAGTAGTCAGCACTTCTGTGCTGATAAGAATTATCATTGATATGGTCATATTTATAAATTAACTGTTTACAAAACTTTGAATTTTTTAAATACTAAGGCTTTTCTACCTCAGGAATAGATTACCTTAGCTCTATTTGGCAAAATTTTTAGGAATTTTGGTCCTCAATGCTCTTCAACTTCGTACTTTATTTGGCCTTTTTAACTTTTTTGGATTCGAGCGTCACTGATGAGTCTTTTGTAGACGAAACGGGCGTCTGGCGTAAATATAAAATTTAAATCCTGGTATCTATGATGAGTTTATTATACAGCTAGTCCTTAAGACTTGTCTACGGAAGAAAAATAGATATAACTGCTGCTGTCTAACAATATAACGATAGTATTTAAACAATAACTAACTGTCATCGAATAGTTTACGATTAAGGTATTGTTACAATAAACTGTTGACACAGAGATATGTCTCGCGTTTTGCAACTGTTGATGGTATGATGCAAATGTTGAAACTAAAATGGCTATATTTAAACATGTAAACTATGTTAATCATTCAAAGTCAAAGAACCATGAGTGTAGATGCAGAGTCTAATAACGTCCATTGAAATGTGAAATGCCAATGCTTATAAAACTGCATACAAAATACCATTGATTCGTCATAAGTGGTTCCCTTTAAACTAATCCAAACACTAACTTTAACTTGCAAACTATGTAAAAGTTTCAAATTCAATGAACCATGATGAAAGAGTGGGGCCATATAAACTCTATGGAAATGAGACTTGCAAATGCCAATATAACTGCATACCAAATATCATTGACTTATCATTAGTCGTTCATCTTAAACTGATCTAATCACAAACTTTAACATGTAAATAATGCAAAACATTCAAGGTCAATGAACTTTGACTGAGGGAGGGCCCACCTATCTCCATGGAAATCTGATGTGCCAATGCTTATACATCTGTATACTAAATATCATTGACCTACTACTAATAGTTCCCTTTAAACTGACCTAGTCAAAAACTAATACACGTACACTAAACAAAAGTTTTAAAGTCAATAGACCATTACTGAGGGAGCAGGAACAAATATACTAATACAACTGCATACCAAATAGCATTGACCTACCACTAGTAGTTCCCTTTAAACTTGACCTAATCTCAAGCTCATATATTGTTGACGCCTCCCCCGCAGATGCCGGAAACAGCACGTTTAAGTATCGCTTTTTCGACTACGTCAACTCGAGACAAAAATCTGATTATGATTTAGCTTCTCCCTTTTCTTTTTTTTAATTATATTGCATCTGTATATACCTTTCCTCGTAATTTTCGTTAACTGCTTTATAACGTGTTTCTTGTATACTTAATATAGACAACAAATGTTTACCGATGTTTAAATCTCATAAATAGATTTCGAAGCATTTCTTGCCTCTGCATGCATTACCCGCAGTCCTTCTAGACTAAATTAGCCTTATAACTTTTTTTTGTCTATTATTATATGTAGATGTATGAAAAAGTATTAATATAAATACCGAGCTCCAAGGTAATTTGAAAAAGGGGAGGAGTCTATAAAACCTGATAAAATCAAACTCTCGACAATATCAACTAATCGAACGAATTGAAACCAACTGTCATATGTTCCTGACTTGGTACAGCCCTATTCCGAAGTAAACGGGGGTTAAACTTGGTTTTACAGCTAGTTAAACCTCACACAGTTGTTTATAGTTCCGTTATATTTACAAAATTGGTTGAGCAATTCAAAAAGACATAATTGGTTAACCTGATAGTGTTTGAGAGCCAGTAGCCAAAAATGTGTAAACATACATCACAACTGATAAAAATTCGAACAAACATACAAATGAATCTGAAAAAGACTCCAACAAAAAATATTTTTATAGTTGATAGAGCATACAGTATAAAGTAAAACATATAATGACATATACACTTTCACGATAAAGTAGAAGTTAGTAAAATATAAATACAAGGGTATATAAAATGAAAACAACACTATAAAAACTCATACATCCGAATCGCATCTCTATGCCCGCCCGCATCAGAAACGCCCAAACGCCAAAAGCCATAAACTCAAGAAATACTGATCACTTGTTTTTCGGTGTAGCATGTTTTATCCTCTGGTTCAGTTTTAACAAAATTTGCCGAACTGTATCCCCGAAATATAAATATGTAAGGTATGGTACCCTTTTTATTGAGAAGAGCATTGTGTAGTATTTCTTTTAGATTGGTTTTCAATTTTTCATGTGGTATGGTGGTATAAAGTGTAAAAAATCGAATATTTGATAGAATTTATTTTAGAGAATGATCGAGATTTCAATTTTTCTATAAGTTCTTTTAATCAATTATGGTAAATGCAACTGCACGAGTAAACAGTATACACTCCAAACAACATTTTTTTATAATCTAACGAACTATAATCCTTGATAGAACATACAGACGAGCCGACAATGTACCGTTGTTTGTATGGAGTTATGTGAAGGTTACATATTAAACAATACAAACAAGGTCAATTCTCAGATTTGTTTTGCTGAATGAAGGACTTATATTGCTTTCTATAAAATAGCATGATTGCTTTTTGATTTAAACAACGTTGGAAATTTCATTGATCATGAACAAACAAGTTTTGTTCAAGGGCAATTTATGGGAAAAAATAAGATTAGTAAATAATTTGAAGCAAATTGTTGATACATGAATATAGCTAGATTTGTCCTACATGTATTTCTATACTATCAAATATTTAATATCGGATGGGTTTCTATCTACTTATTTGCTATTCCATGTGCTGAAATTTTCACCATTAGGCTTCCTAACAATAACAAAATAAGAGTTTTAAAATATTTTAATATTGAAAACAAAATTGTCTCAATTTGTCGATGATACTGCTATAATTTTTGATGGTTCAACAGAATCTCTCATGAATTGTTTGAAATCGCCTAATTATTTTAAAATATATAACTGAACTTAATATTATCTACTAACAGTAAAAAGCAGACATTGTCGATTAGGAGTTTGAAATACAGTGAGATTTTTCTATGTAACAGCTTAAACGTATTATATGGTAAACCAATAAACCAATATTTTTTTTCATAACTTACAATGGACTTTTATGTAGATGTGTGAAAGATGATACGATTGAATTATGACAAAAGACTATTCCAGATTTAACCACTTCTACAATAATGAAAAAAAATAAAATAAAAAATAAAAAATAATCCCAATAGGTTGTATTTCTGAGATGAAAACATTGACATTACCAAATCTAATCCAACTGTTTTCATTACTGCCAAATCAGGACAAATAAATTGATTTAAAATTCAATCGGATTTTATTTTTTTTATGGCAAGAACCTAATGGTTAAAAGAGAAACATAATTTAAATTTAATTTTTAGTGTGACTGAAAATGATCAGTTTTAAACCTTTCATTAATTCTTTGACATCTAAGAGAGTTCGAAAGTTTATCAATAATCAAAAGACATACAAGGTAAACCACTGATAATCAAAATGTCCCTCTTCCCTACAAAATGTTGTATCGTTTGTTGTTTTTTTCTACATTAATTTAGATATATTCTTTTCCTTTAATGGGGTAGACCTAGGGTATGGGAGACAACTCTTCCAATTGTATTGGAAGTCATTTGTACGTTTTTACCCAGCAGTTAACAAAACTGTGACTCTTTACATCATTTATAGTATATAAAATCGTGAAAGGTTTTGGAAGAATGAAATTGAAAAAAAAAAAAATGGATTGAATAATATAGATATCATGTTTCAGTGCTAAGCTATTGGTTCATAGGCTGTACTCTGACTTGTGTATGTCGTTGATTTTCAAATAGAAACGGCTATATTCTCGCAAATAACATCTGAACATCCATTCTAGTATAAGCTACTGCTAACAGATAACAAACATTAACACACAGTAAGTGCTTAGATAGTGACAAACTGTCAATACATGTACATTGAATTTAGCGTCGGTTAACACGATAACAAAAGGTCAAAATGGATAGCATTTTACGATATTAAGATTTATTAACAATAATTGTTCCAGCAATTTTTTACAGGAGTTTTCTAGCAAAGTTTGGAAATTAAACGTGTTATCTGAAAATACCAGAATATTCGACTTATTCAATAATCTTTCAATAATAACCATGTATTTACATTCAGGCTACAAATATAACCATGAGGTTTCGGATTTACTTTAAAATATGTTTCAACTTCGCGTTTTAACAGTCATCGCTATTCCTAATGCGAACATGTGTCTACTAGTGTTTTCGACCGTAGATCGACTAAAACATCACTGTACTATTATTATTTGAATTTCTGTACAATTTAATTACTAAACATTGATTAAAAATCAATGACATATCTGATAATTGTCCAGCAAAAAATTTAAGTTCTGAATATCTACTTTAATCCGCATCTGCATTCATTTTTGGTAGATCAACTACACCATCCGTTAACTTTATTGTAATCATTTGTACATGTGATTTTTATTCTCTGGATTCATTTTTATTTGTGAAATACAAATTTTCGTAGATTTCATGGGTATGAAAAAGAGCCACGAATTTGAATGTTCAACGAAATACTACAACGAAATACTAATGTCCACAGGCTTGCATAAAAAAAATTAAATATCCACAAAAAATACGAATTTTCTTCAATCATATTGTTATGGTAGAGGATGTATTACGGCTTCTTCTATTATCCTATTTCCGTTGATTATAACAATCAATGACAAATTTGAAATTGAAAAAAATTAATTAAAAAAAGGCATGAGTTGGGTCATTATAAAATAGGGTGCGGTAAGGTTTTATTTTTGTTTTAACATTAAACGTTTCCGGATATGTCTGATGGAAAATTTGGGTACTGAAAAATAAAAAATAAGTATTTTTTCGATCCCTTACATCACACTGATTGTAGTTGTTTTGTCAAGGGAAAGGCCCTTTTAAGCGTTTTATGAAAAATACATAGATTTTGGTCATTTTGCAGTTAATTTGGGTACCAATCTTACAGTGTTTGTCTAAATGAACAACACTTTTCGTGTAAATGTTTTTGTGGTAGTTGTATGTGCTCAATATTTCCCATTAAGAAATATGAGTCAAAATTTTGAATTTTACATATTTTCTGTATAAAAGTTGGAACTTGCCATCTTTCGATCATAAAATCTTCGTGAATATTCATAATATTTCAAAGACTTTACACTTTAAACATAGCAGATGCTTAACATTTACATGTTACCCACAATAACATGATTTTGTAATACTCAATTTTCTGAAGTTGAAAAGGTCCCTTAATAATGCACCTGCTCCTCTTAAAAAATAACTTATTAAAATAAGCAATCGACAATCTACAACAACAATGAAAAATTGATGAAGAAAGAAAAATGAAGAGAAAACTAACAGATATTGTAAAACAATACCTATTTGGTGGGCAGATCAATAACCAACCAATGAATATGACTGAATAAATCACTTACAAATGAATTATGTTGGTATAAGTAATACATATTGGCAGTAGACTATAATAATACTTTTTGAACTGAATGCAATAACCACCCAATGAATATGGCCGAATAAATCACTTTCAAAAGAAATATGGTGGTATCAATAATACATATTGGTAATACACTATACACTCCTTTGTATTTTTTTGTATTAATTGCATCGGTCGATACGCGGTAAAGCTTCTGCAGTGATGAGGAAACCATGATTTTTGTATGATGATGTTCAAATATTAGAGCTCAAAAGGTGCATTGGTGTATAAAAAAACTCTGTTTCTACCAGTTTTCAATTGTCATTTTCTAGAAGAAACAACACTGGGGACTGGTCTACCTATATGGTAGTCTGGTACTGTATTAGTACTCCAAAAAATAAAAATAAAATTTTTGATATAATAGAAAAACAAAGGATATGGGGTATCCATCCATGACACAAAATCAGTACATGCACAGCAAAAAAAAAAAAAAAAAAACAAAACTAAAAACAAAAAAAAAAAAAACAAAACAAAACAAAAAAAAGCAAAGGAACAGCGCGTTTATTGCTGTTCTTCATCTCAAAGTCACAGTGAGGCCTTCAACACGGAGCAAAAAAACTCAAATTTCAAAATCGTTCAATGCAAAAGTTAAACCAAAAAAATGTGAAAATGCTTAAATTGGAATTAAGAAAGTAGCAGATTACTATTCGGCTATAGAGATTTCCCCTTGTAACTCAAACTGTGGGTAAATTGACTAAAATTATCTTAGATCAGCATCTTCATTGTCAGTTAGGAAAATATTGACATTGTCATACATCTCAGTAACTGCTAGTAGTCCTTTGTTCATTGATGTATCATTGTCATTTTGCTTAGTTTCTTTTGTTACCTATTCTGACATCGGACTCGGACTTCTTTCAAACTGAGTTTTACTGTGCGTATTGCTATGTGTTTTTTATTCTACATTGGCTAGAAGTATAGGGGGAGGGTTGAGATCTCACAAAACATGTTTATCCCCGCCGCATTTTTGTGCCTGTCCCAAGTCAGGAGACTCTGGCCTTTGTTAGTCTTGTATGCTTTTTAATTTTAGTTCATTTATATGTTTTGGGGTTTAGTGTGACGTCCATTTTCACTGAACTAGTACACAATTTTTTTAGGGGCCAGCTGAGGACCATTTCCGGGTGCGGGATTTTCTCGCTGCGTTGAAGACCCATTGGTGGCCTTCGGCTAATGTCTGCTCTTTGGTCTGGTTGTTGTCTCTTTGACATATTCCCCATTTCCATTCTCAATTTTATTTACATTTGATTACAATCATGATATTCCACTGTTGGAAGATAAGAATTGAGGGGCATCATATATAAACTACAGCTAGTGTTAAATCGTATGGATAAGAGCAAGAACACATCAGAAAAGTGAAAATAAGTAAAAAATATTAAGGAATCTTTACTATAAAAATAAGATACTACATAGAACTAGAGGCTCTCAAGAGCCTGTGTCGTTTACCTGATTCTACTTTGGTTTGGAAATCATGTAAAATTAGATTAAAATCATAACAGATACCCTTATAATGATTGAGGTCAAATTTGGTTTAATATTGGCCCCGTAATTTAGTCAAAAGCAGACGACGTTTGTAAAGTTTACAGGTTGCATTTCTGTAAATATCAACAATGCAATTTCCCATAGGAACTCCTTTCACGGCTAAAACTGTACCACTTTTACCATGAAGTTTTGAAAAAAAATATATCCTAGAATGGAAAGTTCATATGCACTACTATTTTTTTCAAAGTCAAAATATAGGGCTGTGCGGCATATTTTCAACGTTTATATGCCCCGAACTTCTAAGAGTTTAAACTTACATTAAATTTCTATACTACCCCAACCTTGACTTAAGGATTTCCACAGACTTCAACTTGATCACTATGAATATGTATATTTACTGGTAACATTCCCAAGTTATGTCTCTACGAGATGAAACATAGAGATCATATCCGGGAACCAGTACGTAAACAAAATTAATTGTCTATGAATATTCTATATCTCCCAAAAGAGGCGTGGTTTGAAAAACAGCTGTATTTACAAAGTGCAACCTATACTAACATTTATTCCAATAGAAAACTTTCTAAAACACTTTTCTCACAACAATACTTATATCTCAGAATTATAGCCTGAAAGAAATCACTGCATATACTCTAAGTTTTCTTTTACAGTACATTTTATACCCCACCCTGTATCAATTTTTACAGAATTTGAAAACAAGGCTTTAATTATTGCCAGCTTACCTTATGAGCATGTTTTCTGACATGAAATGTCTAGAACCTGTTTGAAACTATTTTGATAACAAATTGAAAGCATTTCAGAACACTATAAATGTAATGTTTAGCAGCTAATCATTCCAACATTCAAGATTATATAAAGTGTCCAATCCTGCCTCTGTCTCCAGTCCACATCTTTCTGTATGCCTATTTGTCAATGAAAGTTCACAATTACTGCCTCAAATGGTCAGATAAGAAATCTTGTCACAACAGTTTCATCTCTTACCATATATCTAACATAATTTAGCTAATATATGAACTAGAAGTGTTTAAACACAGCCATATTTGCAAAAGTTGTATGAATGAAGATATCAGTCTGATGTATGAATTAACTAAAAGTTTTATAGAAATGACTGCTAACATCTGATTTTGCATAACTTCCAAGTACAGTTATTGGTTTCTATACAAAAGACCTTTAAAATAATAAAGTCATAGCATTTACAAGTTAAATTATTTGTTTTATGACCAGGGGTAGGCATTTTCTTGGTTTTTGCCCCAGGGCCTCAAATTTCCTAAATTATTCTGCTGTTTCTAGCAATATGGAATATTTAGTGCATATTTAGGATAGAACACACTATTGTAAGTTTTATTGAGGTATTTTTTATTTCTAGCTTGTTTTTTTTATGCCGTGATCACAAAAAGTTAATTTAGGTGCTACGGCTTACTTTTGGGTTATCGACAGAATAAAACACCCCACCAATAATATTTATGAAGGATCTATGAGTTTCAATGACTGCGAAGAGTAAATAAAAGCACTTCTAAACAATTTATATTACTAATATGCACATATAATGATTTTTTTTCATTCAGGGCTTTAACTAAACTATGCATACTGTAAACTGTGAATTTATGCTGAGTCATCATAGTTAAGGCCCAGGATTTTCTCAATCTTCATGAAACATTTATAAAACTTCATATTTGAGTTAATTTCATTAAAATCTCTGAGATAAACCAGATTTGGTGAAATTCTGTATGTTCCTTTTTACCCAATATAGGTTGCATTTCTGTAAATATCAACAATGCAATTTCCATAGGAACTCCTTTCACGGCTAAAACTGTACCACTTTTACTATGAAGTTTTGAAAAAATATATCCTAGAATGGAAAGTTCATATGCACTACTATTTTTTCAAAGGTCAAAATATAGGGCTGTGCGGCATATTTTCAACGTTTATATGCCCCGAACTTCTAAGAGTTTAAACTTACATTACATTTCTATACTACCCCAACCTTGACTTAAGGATTTCCACAGACTTCAACTTGATCACTATGAATATGTATATTTACTGGTAACATTCCCAAGTTATGTCTCTACGAGATGAAACATAGAGATCATATCCGGGAACCAGTACGTAAACAAAATTAATTGTCTATGAATATTCTATATCTCCCCAAAGAGGCGTGGTTTGAAAACAGCTGTATTTACAAAGTGCAACCTATACTAACATTTATTCCAATAGAAAACTTTCTAAAACACTTTTCTCACAACAATACTTATATCTCAGAATTATAGCCTGAAAGAAATCACTGCATATACTCTAAGTTTTCTTTTACAGTACATTTTATACCCCACCCTGTATCAATTTTTACAGAATTTGAAAACAAGGCTTTAATTATTGCCAGCTTACCTTATGAGCATGTTTTCTGACATGAAATGTCTAGAACCTGTTTGAAACTATTTTGATAACAAATTGAAAGCATTTCAGAACACTATAAATGTAATGTTTAGCAGCTAATCATTCCAACATTCAAGATTATATAAAGTGTCCAATCCTGCCTCTGTCTCCAGTCCACATCTTACTGTATGCCTATTTGTCAATGAAAGTTCACAAGTACTGCCTCAAATGGTCAGATAAGAAATCTTGTCACAACAGTTTCATCTCTTACCATATATCTAACATAATTTAGCTAATATATGAACTAGAAGTGTTTAAACACAGCCATATTTGCAAAAGTTGTATGAATGAAGATATCAGTCTGATGTATGAATTAACTAAAAGTTTTATAGAAATGACTGCTAACATCTGATTTTGCATAACTTCCAAGTACAGTTATTGGTTTCTATACAAAAGACCTTTAAAATAATAAAGTCATAGCATTTACAAGTTAAAATATTTGTTTTATGACCAGGGGTAGGCATTTTCTTGGTTTTGCCCCCGCCTCAAATTTCCTAAATAATTCTGCTGTTTCTAGCAATATGGAATATTTAGTGCATATTTAGGATAGAACACACTATTGTAAGTTTTATTGAGGTATTTTTTTATTTCTAGCTTGTATTTTTTTATGCCGTGATCACAAAAAAGCTAATTTAGGTGCTACGGCTTACTTTTGGGTTATCGACAGAATAAAAACACCCCACCAATAATATTCATGAAGGATCTATGAGTTTCAATGACTGCGAAGAGTAAATAAAAGCACTTCTAAACAATTTATATTACTAATATGCACATATAATGATTTTTTTTTTCATTCAGGGCTTTAACTAAACTATGCATACTGTAAACTGTGAATTTATGCTGAGTCATCATAGTTAAGGCCCAGGATTTTCTCAATCTTCATGAAACATTTATAAAACTTCATATTTGAGTTAATTTCATTAAAATCTCTGAGATAAACCAGATTTGGTGAAATTCTGTATGTTCCTTTTTACCCAATATAGGTTGCATTTCTGTAAATATCAACAATGCAATTTCCATAGGAACTCCTTTCACGGCTAAAACTGTACCACTTTTACTATGAAGTTTTGAAAAAAAATATATCCTAGAATGGAAAGTTCATATGCACTACTATTTTTTTCAAAGGTCAAAATATAGGGCTGTGCGGCATATTTTCAACGTTTATATGCCCCGAACTTCTAAGAGTTTAAACTTACATTAAATTTCTATACTACCCCAACCTTGACTTAAGGATTTCCACAGACTTCAACTTGATCACTATGAATATGTATATTTACTGGTAACATTCCCAAGTTATGTCTCTACGAGATGAAACATAGAGATCATATCCGGGAACCAGTACGTAAACAAAATTAATTGTCTATGAATATTCTATATCTCCCCAAAAGAGGCGTGGTTTGAAAAACAGCTGTATTTACAAAGTGCAACCTATACTAACATTTATTCCAATAGAAAACTTTCTAAAAACACTTTTTCTCACAACAATACTTATATCTCAGAATTATAGCCTGAAAGAAATCACTGCATATACTCTAAGTTTTCTTTTACAGTACATTTTATACCCCACCCCTGTATCAATTTTTTACAGAATTTGAAAACAAGGCTTTAATTATTGCCAGCTTACCTTATGAGCATGTTTTCTGACATGAAATGTCTAGAACCTGTTTGAAACTATTTTGATAACAAATTGAAAGCATTTCAGAACACTATAAATGTAATGTTTAGCAGCTAATCATTCCAACATTCAAGATTATATAAAGTGTCCAATCCTGCCTCTGTCTCCAGTCCACATCTTACTGTATGCCTATTTGTCAATGAAAGTTCACAAGTACTGCCTCAAATGGTCAGATAAGAAATCTTGTCACAACAGTTTCATCTCTTACCATATATCTAACATAATTTAGCTAATATATGAACTAGAAGTGTTTAAACACAGCCATATTTGCAAAAGTTGTATGAATGAAGATATCAGTCTGATGTATGAATTAACTAAAAGTTTTATAGAAATGACTGCTAACATCTGATTTTGCATAACTTCCAAGTACAGTTATTGGTTTCTATACAAAAGACCTTTAAAATAATAAAGTCATAGCATTTACAAGTTAAATTATTTGTTTTATGACCAGGGGTAGGCATTTTCTTGGTTTTTGCCCCAGGGCCTCAAATTTCCTAAATAATTCTGCTGTTTCTAGCAATATGGAATATTTAGTGCATATTTAGGATAGAACACACTATTGTAAGTTTTATTGAGGTATTTTTTTATTTCTAGCTTGTATTTTTTTATGCCGTGATCACAAAAAAGCTAATTTAGGTGCTACGGCTTACTTTTGGGTTATCGACAGAATAAAAACACCCCACCAATAATATTTATGAAGGATCTATGAGTTTCAATGACTGCGAAGAGTAAATATAAGCACTTCTAAACAATTTATATTACTAATATGCACATATAATGATTTTTTTTCATTCAGGGCTTTAACTAAACTATGCATACTGTAAACTGTGAATTTATGCTGAGTCATCATAGTTAAGGCCCAGGATTTTCTCAGTCTTCATGAAACATTTATAAAACTTCATATTTGAGTTAATTTCATTAAAATCTCTGAGATAAACCAGATTTGGTGAAATTCTGTATGTTCCTTTTTTATCCAATATAGGTTGCATTTCTGTAAATATCAACAATGCAATTTCCCATAGGAACTCCTTTCACGGCTAAAACTGTACCACTTTTACTATGAAGTTTTGAAAAAAATATATCATAGAATGGAAGGTTCATATGCACTACTAATTTTTTAAAGGTCAAAATATAGGGCTGTGCGGCATATTTTCAACGTTTATATGCCCCGAACTTCTAAGAGTTTAAACTTACATTAAATTTCTATACTACCCCAACCTTGACTTAAGGATTTCCACAGACTTCAACTTGATCACTATGAATATGTATATTTACTGGTAACATTCCCAAGTTATGTCTCTACGAGATGAAACATAGAGATCATATCCGGGAACCAGTACGTAAACAAAATTAATTGTCTATGAATATTCTATATCTCCCCAAAAGAGGCGTGGTTTGAAAAACAGCTGTATTTACAAAGTGCAACCTACAGAAATTACCAATAAATTCATTGAAATTGTAGAAAATGACTTTATAAGGACAATAACTCCAACAAGATGTCAACTGACAATTTTGCTCATGTTGACTTATGTGTAGATCTTCTTTTCTTGATATTTTTGTAGTTTACAGTATATCTCAATCTATGAAGATACATGTATTAAGTTAATTTCCTTAAAATGAGAAAAAAATTGTAAAATTTGTTCCACATAGGGCCTGTATTATGCTGGAAATCTTTAAATTTTTTTTTAGACACCCTTCAATAAAATTTGGGCAGGGGTCTGGGGGCATTCACCCAATATAAGTATGCTGAAAGCTAAGTGGCTAAGTATAATTCCATTTGGCTAAGTTACTAAGATTAACAAAATACTGTAAAAGATTTTCAAAATTTACGAAAAATTAACTTTAAAGGGCAATAACTCATTAAGGGGTCAATTAAACATTTTGGTCATATTACCTTGGACATTTCCTAAGGAAATATATACAAAATGGCACTCTCTTTTAACAAGTTTTTTTGTCTATTTTCATATTATCGCACTTTAAAAATTTATGAATACACAGGCCAAAATAAGGGTACATAAACCTTAACAATTTCTCTCTATCTATTATCATATTCCAGATAATAACGAAAAACTGCAAAATGTCCATAAATTAATAATTAAGGGGCAGCAACCCAACAACGGGTTGTCTGATTAGTCTGAAAATTGCAGGGCAGATAGATTTTGACCTGATTAACATGTTTACCCAATGTCTGATTTTCTGTTAATGCTTTAGTTTCAGAGATATAAGCCAAATTCTGTATTCAACTCGTTAGTTCTATTTTTAGCCTTGGCAGCCATGTTAGTTGGTTGGCAGGGTCTTTAGATACAATTTTTAAACAAGAAACTCCAAGGATGATTTAGGCGAAGTTTGGTTTCCTTCCATTTAGTGCTCCTCTAGAAGAAGCATTTGTATGTATTTCCCATAGGGTCTTATGTTAAACTTAGTCCCCTGCTGGCGGCCATCTTCGATGATGGTTCGGCTACAAAGTAACAACACTTGGTCAACACCTCATTAGGAACATTCATGCCATGTTTTGTTTCATTCTATTCAGTGGCTCTCTAGAAGAAAACATGTGTATGTATTTCCCATAGGATCCTATGTTAAACTTACTCCCCCTGCTGGCAGCCATCT
This sequence comes from Mytilus coruscus, assembly GCA_017311375.1. NCBI lineage: Eukaryota > Metazoa > Mollusca > Bivalvia > Mytilida > Mytilidae > Mytilus > Mytilus coruscus. The sequence continues at coordinate 43,213,604 of CM029600.1, forward strand.
TGAATGACAAATCAGCTACAAAGTAACAACACTTGGTCAGCACCCTAAAAGAAACATTCAAACCATGTTTGGTTTCAATCCATTATTCTAGAAGAAGACATTTGTATATATTTCCCATAGGGTCCTTTGTTAAACTAAGTTCCCCGATGGCATCCATCTTGGATGATCGATTGGCTACAAAGTAACAACACTTGGTCAGCACCTCATTAGGAACATTCATGCCATGTTTGGTTTCATTCCATTCAGTGTTTTTCTAAAAGAAAACATTTGTAAGTATTTCCCATAGGGTCCTATGTTAAACTTAGTCCCTTCTGGCGGCCATCTTAAATGATTGATCGCCTACAAATTTACAACACTTGGTCAGCACCTCATAAGGAAACTTTCATGCCATGTTTTATTTCATTCCATTTAGTGGTTCTCTAAAAGAAGACATCTGTATGTATTTCCCATAGGGTCCTATGTTAAACTAAGTCCCTCTCTGGTGGCCATCTTGGATGATAGATCGGCTTCAAAGTAACAACACTTAGTCAGCACCTCATAAGGAATATTCATGCAATGTTTGGTTTCATTCCATTCAGTGGTTCTCTAGAAGAAGTTTAAAATGTATAAAGTTAACGGACGACGGACGCAAAGTGATGAGAAAAGCTCACTTGACCTTTAGGTCAGGTGAGCTAAAAAAAGGGGTTCATTCCCCAAGCTCCTTTGTCCGAAATACAGAGTTAAACACATTTTGAGAATTCAAAATGTCTTTAGTATACCTTATTGCACTCATCTACGAACTAAATTGTAGTGGAATTCAAATACTTGATAGCACTGACAATTAATTATCAATAACATTATGATATATGTCTGTATATTTATACTATATAAATAAGAGGATGTAGTATGAGTGCCAATGAGACAACTCTCCATCCATAGTATGCTTGTAATGGCGTAAATATAAATCAACGTGCAGACATTTTGTACGTTCATGTTTTTCACATCCCATCTTTTATGGGAATATTCTATACAAAGCACAAAATTGTCGTCATTCACCTCAAAATTTAACTAAACCTTTAAACAGACTTATTCACAAGGGATATAGTTACGATACTGTTATCAAGTCATTAAAGATGGCATTTTATTTTATTAAATATTGATTCATTCATAGGGTCTTTGCATCGGAAATAAACACATTTAATCAAAAACCAGTTGTTGGCATGATACGGATTATGTTCTTCTTGTATTATTTATGATGGCTTGATATTAACCCCTAACGGGAGGGAGTGTGGTTGATTTTCATATGAAGACATAATCTTTCGATCAGTTTAATTGAGGTCTGGACTCACGCGCTTGCATGTCAGTAACTGCTAGCAGTCCTTTGTTAATTTATGTTGATCATTGTCATTTGGTTTACTAGTTTTTTGTTACCTATTCTAACATCAGACTCGGACTTCTTTTAAACTGAGTTTTACTGTGCGTATTGCTGTGTTTTTGTTTATTCCAGATTGGCTAGAGGTATAAGAAGAGAGTAAAGATTTCAAAAAACATGTTTAACCCCACCGCATATTTGCGCCTGTCCCAATTCAGGAACTTTCTGCCTTTGTTAGTCTTGTTTTCATTTTAAATTTTGGTTCATTTGTATGTTTAGTGTGGCGTCTATTTCCCAGTACTAATATACGTTGTTTTGGTGCAGGCTGACGCCCGCCTCCGTGTGCGGGGTTTTCTCGCTGCGTTGAAGATCCATTGGTGGCCTTTGACTGTTTTCTGCTCTTTGGTCGGGTTGTTGTCTCTTTGACACGTTTACCGTTTCCATTCTCTATTCTAGTATAAAAGGTCAGTAAGTTTGGACTTGCGTGTAGTTTTTTTTTGGGGAGGGGTGCAAAGTCTGTTAGTTTTTCAGGCATCCTTAACTGTGTCAAACCTTCAAGAAATTTTATTAAGTTGAATAGGCTTTATAGTTTGTTCTAATGTTGTACTGTTACACCACTGTTCCATATTAGGGGAGGGTTTGGCTTTTGCAAACGTTGTGTAACCCCGCCACATTCTGTATGTACTAAATTTGTTCAAGTTTGTAATTTAGTAGTTGTATTATGTTGCTGAATATCATATTTGATTTTCGTTTATTGTTGTGTTGTTTTCTCGTTTAAAATTGTTTTACATAAATTTGTCATTTCGAGGCCTTTTATCGCTTCTATATATGCGGTATGGGTTTTGCTTATTGTTCAAGGCCGTACGGTGACCTATAAATGTAACGTCTATACGTTATTTGGTCTTTGGTGGAGAGTTGTCTCATTGGCAATGATCACATATTTTCTTTTTTATTTTTGTAGGAGCTGTTTTTTACTTGTAAAATCTATATGAGACAATTCTATGTTTCCTCTTTTGGAAAATAATCAGTTGAAATTCTGCATTTACCGTTGGAAAGAGCAATTAATGTAGAGATTTATTGACATGTTTGCTTTTTACGAAATCAAGGAATTAGATTTTCATATATTGTGCAGAAAAAACATGAAATAGTTACCAATGAACATTAAGCAAACAACAGTCAATCGACTAATATTTTGTCTGAAATCTCATATTCTTTCTCTTTATATTTAACACTGGTCACACAGCATACAGGAAATATTACCACTAAGAAAATGAAAATTTATTTAGAGGAAAATTTAAAATCTATTGATTTCAATTTATTTTTGCTGCTGGAAATGTTGTCACAGAATTTATCTAGTTGATAGATTTTCATTTTGTGTATAGGTTTCTGACCACCAAATTCTGAAGTATTGCATATTTGGAGGAAATTTTAACAATTCAATTGATTTAAATTCATTTTTACTGCTGGAAATAATGTCACAGAATTTATCTAGTTGATAGATTTTCACTTTGTGTATAGGTCTCTGACCACCAACTTCTGCTGTATTGCAAAGTTTTCAGCATATGGTTTTAAAACATATTCGGATAATTACATCACAATTGATGTAACAGCATTCTACAGGAAACACTATAATTACAGTCCAGATCAAATACTTTATAGACTGCAATAGGCAGTGGCAAACTTAGGTATTGTCGACAATAATCATTGCCGTCCTACAGTTTGTTGAATGTTTAATTGATAGTTAAACATTAATATAAGCACAAAGTGCTTCAGTCTTGGTTATGAAAAACATTTGATAACGGGCTCCTTAACTTACTTGATTGCCTCTTCCAAACAGAATTAACATCCTGCACATTCTACAAAGAAAGATACAAGACAAACATATAAGTACACTCATAAAAACCCTATGTCAGAAATAACACTTTCATGTGAGTAAACAAATGATCTAAAATCCTTGCTTTAAAATACATGTACATGTATGTCAGTGAAGTCAGGCGCGTAGCTACGTTTACGTCAAAACTCCCGGGCGTGCACATGAATTTTGGAGGGGAAAATATTTTGATCGAAATAAACTAAAGGAACTGTTTAAAGCACACGAGCAATTGTAATGCTTTCTGCGATGACTCATAATTGAAGCCATAAAAGTGACGAAATTTACTTTTTAATCAAATGGTATCATATTATATTATATGTTCATTTTCTGTCAAACTTTGAATCTGCAGTGAATATTCTACTCAGATTACTTTTGTTTAAAGCAATTTAGTATCTGCTGGGATACAATATGTGTAGCTTGCAGTTTTGTGTTACACCTGACCATCTATGAAAATTGATTATTTCATGCGTCTATTAACAAAATTTTCGGGTAAAAAGGTGTGAAAGTTATATGAAGTTAAAATAATTAATATAGAACTTGCTTTTTTTTACTATTTTTATAAAATTTAGATAATTTGTCGATTGATTGGTGTACCCAACATCTCCTTTTAAGCATAATCAAAGTAACTGGTTTGGATATATTTCTCTAAAACAAAGGACAATTAGATTCCAAATTAACACAATGAAATCAACATGAATAAAACCCAAATCAAATTTACAAAGAGAGGCTTAAGATATCAAAGGTATTTTCAAACTCATTAGTTGAAAACAAACTGACAATGCCATTCCAAAAGACGAAAAACGTCGAAAAGACAAACAGTACATAAAAGACAACATAGAAAACTAAAGACTAGGCAATACGAACCCCACCTAAATGCGGGGGTGAACTCGGGTGCTCCAGAAGGGTAAGCATATCCTGTTCAACATGTGGCACCCGTCGTGTTCCTCATGTAAGTACAAACTCGGTTATAAGTCTAATTCGGTAGGTCAGATTCGAGGAAAAGAGGACGGAATTCTGGTTACAACAATGGAACATATCCGTTGTCATCTGTGAAACAGTCAACCAACTCATGATACCGATCTTAAAATTTTCGAACGGATGCTTTCAACTTCACCTCTTTGAACTCTTGTAGGTAGCAACCGCATTCAAGGAATTCATGATGGGAAATGCAAGTTCTGAAAGATCGTATCAACTGGGAGATATATACTCATATGCAGGTTCTACTGGAATGTTGCTACATAGCAATAGAAAGTTCACAACTGGGAAGCTGAAATCATTTCTATATCAACTATCTATTCAAAATTTTGCGAAACAAAAACACAGTGGAACAAATAAAATAGCCAAAGTAGAAACCAATAACATTCGAAAAATTTCAAAAGTCATTTCCACGGAAAGGTTGAAAGACTTATTTATTTCTGTTGTTGCTTCAGCTATCATATTGTAGTTTGTTGAACTGTTGTTTTTAAAGTAGTTATCCTACTAATGATTGAAAAAGTCTTTAATTATATCTACCTGGATAACTCAACTGTTAAATTTATTTCTTGATTACTCTAATTGGTATTACCAGGAAATAGCTGTCATAGTCTATCAGAAATAGTAGCAAACTACTTTGTGTTTAGACAGGTGAGTTTTTGACACGGTGACAGGAGAGTATTGGCCGTAGGATGATAGGAGAGTATTAAACGCAGGGTTCTGGCATCTCCACAGAAAGTAAAATAACGTGTTCTGTTAAAACTTATCGAACTGGTCATAACCGGTTTAAACGCATAGATAATAAGAAATTATGATAAAACACCAACTAAAAATATCTAGACGAGCACCATGTTGTGACATCTCAGAGATGTCTATTTTTTATTTATGATTATCCTCTTTAATAAGAGCGCGCACACAGCTAGTCCTTTAAACTTGTCTTCGGAAGAAAAACAGATATAACTGCTGCTATCTTACAATATAACGATAGTATTTAAACAATAACTAACTGTCATCGGATATTTTACGATTAAGGTATTGTTGAAGAAATAAACTGTTGACACAGAGATATGTCTCGCGTTTTGCAATTTTGATGGTATCATGCAAATGTTGAACTTAAATGGCTATATTTAAACATGTAAACTATGTTAATCATTCAAAGTCAAAGAAGCATGAGTGTAGATGTAGAGTCCAATTATATCTATGGAAATGTGAAATACCAATGCTTATAAAATTGCATACAAAATACCATTGATTCGTCATAAGTGGTTCCCTTTAAACTAATCCAAACACTAACCTTAAGTTGCAAACTATGTAAAAGTTTCAAATTCAATGAACCATGATGAAAGAATGGGGCCATATAAACTCTATGGAAATGAGACTTGCAAATAGCAATATAACTGCATACCAAATATCATTGACTTATCATTAGTCGTTCATCTTAAACTGATCTAATCACAAACTTTAAAATGTAAATAATGCAAAACATTCAAGGTCAATGAGCTTTGACTGAGGGAGGGCCCAGTTATCTCCATGGAAATCTGATGTGCCAATGCTAATACATCTGTATACTAAATATCATTGACCTATTACTAATAGTTCCCTTTAAGCTGACCTAGTCAAAAACTAATACACGAACACTAAACAAAAGTTTTAAAGTCAATAGACAATTACTGAGGGAGCAGGAACAAATTTGCTAATACAACTGCATACCAAATAGCATTGACCTACCACCAGTAGTTTCCTTTAAACTTGACCTAATCTCAAGCTCATATATTGTTGACGCCTCCCCTGCAGATGCCGGAAACAGCACGTTTAAGTATCGCTTTTTCGACTACGTCAACTCGAGACAAAAATCTGATTATGATTTAGCTTCTCCCTTTTCTTTTTTTAACTATATTGCATCTGTATATACCTTTGCTCGTAATTTTCGTTAACTGCTTTATAACGTGTTTCTTGTATACTTAATATAGGCAACAATTGTTTACCGATGTTTAAATCTCATAAATAGATTTCGAAGCATTTCTTGCCTCTGCATGCATCACCCGCAGTCCTTCTAGACTAAATTAGCCTTATAACTTTTTTTTGTCTATTAATATATGTAGATGTATGAAAAAGTATTAATATAAATACCGAGCTCCAAGGTAAATTGAAAAAGGGGAGGAGTCTATAAAACCTGATAAAATCAAACTCTCGACAATATCAACTAATCGAAATTGAAAACAAGTGTCATATGTTCCTGACTTGGTACAGCCCTATTCCGAAGTAAACGGAGGTTAAACTTGGTTTTACAGCTAGTTAAACCTCACACTTGTATTACAGTTGTTTATAGTTCCGTTATATTTACAAAATTGGTTGAGCAACTCAAAAAGACATAATTGGTTAACTTGATAGTGTTTGAGAGCCAGTAGCCAAAACTGTGTAAACATACATCACAACTGATAAAAATTCGAACAAACATACAAATGAATCTGAAAAAGACTCCAACAAAAAATATTTTTGTAGCTGATAGAGCATACAGTATAAAGTAAGACATATAATGACATATACATTTTCACGATAAAGTAGAATTAAGTAAAATATGAATACAATGGGTATATAAAATGAAAACAACACTATAAAAACTCATACATCCGAATCGCACCTCTATGCCCGCCCGCATCAGAAACGCCCAAACGCCATAAACTACAGAAATACTGATCACTTGTGTTTTGGTGTAGCATGTTTTATCCTCTGGTTCAGTTTTAACAAAATATGCCGAATTGTATCCCCAAATTATAAATTTGTAACGTATGGTACCCTTTTTATTGAGAAGAGCATTGTGTAGTATTTCTTTCAGATTGGTTTTCTATTTTTCATGTGGTATGGTGGTATAGAGTGTAAAAAAATCGAATATTTTGATAGAATTTATTTTAGAGAATGATCGAGGTTTTAATTTTTCTATAAGTTCTTTTAATCAATTATGGTAAATGCAACTGCACGAGTAAACAGTATACACTGCAAACAACATTTTTCATAATCTAACGAACTATAATCTTTGATAGAACATACAGACGAGCCGACAATGTACCGTTGTTTGTATGGAGTTATGTGAAGTTTACATATACAATACAAACAAGGTCAATTCTCAGATTTGTTTTGCTGAATGAAGGACTTATATTGCTTCCTATAAAATAGCATGATTGCTTTTTGATTTAAACAACGTTGGAAAATTTCATTGATCATGAACAAACAAGTTTTGTTCAAGGGCAAATTATGGGAAAAAATAAGATTAGTAAATAATTTGAAGCAAATTGTTGATACATGAATATAGCTAGATTTGTCCTGCATGTATTTCTATACTATCAAATATTTAATATCGGATGGGTTTCTATCTACTTATTTGCTATTCCATGTGCTGAAATTTTAACCATTAGGCTTCCTAACAATAACAAAATAAGAGTTTTAAAATATTTTAATATTGAAAACAAAATTGTCTCAATTTGTCGATGATACTGCTATAATTTTTGATGGTTCAACAGAATCTCTCATGAATTGTTTGAAATCGCCTAATTATTTTAAAATATATAACTGAACTTAATATTATCTAGTAACAGTAAAAAGCAGACTTTGTCGATTAGGAGTTTGAAATACAGTGAGAATTTTCTATGTAACAGCTTAAACGTATTTTATGGTAAACCAATATTTTTTTTCATAACTTACAATGGACTTTTATGTAGATGTGTGAAAGATGATACGATTGAATTATGACAAAAGACTATTCCAGATTTAACCACTTCTACAATAATGAAAAAAAAAAATAAAAAATTATCCCAATAGGTTGTATTTCTGAGATAAAAACAATGACATTACCAAATCTAATCCAACTGTTTTCATTACTGCCAAATCAGGACAAATAAATTGATTTAAAATTCAATCGGATTTTATTTTTTTATGGCAAGAACCTAATGGTTAAAAGAGAAACATAATTTAAATTTAATTTTTAGTGTGACTGAAAATGATCAGTTTTAAACCTTTCATTGATTCTTTGACATCTAAGAGAGTTCGAAAGTTTATCAATAATCAAAAGACATACAAGGTAAACCACTGATAATCAAAATGTCCCTCTTCCCTACAAAATGTTGTATCGTTTGTTGTTTTTTTTCTACATTAATTTAGATATATTCTTTTCCTTTAATGCGGTAGACCTAGGGTATGGGAGACAACTCTTACAATTGTATTGGAAGTCTTTTGTACGTTTTTACCCAGCAGTTAACAAAACTGTGACTCTTTACATCATTTATAGTATATAAAATCGTGAAAGGTTTTGGAAGAATGAAATTGAAAAAAAAAATGGATTGAATAATATAGATATCATGTTTTAGTGCTAAGCTATTGGTTCATAGGCTGTACTCTGACTTGTGTATGTCGTTGATTTTCAAATAGAAACGGCTATATTCTCGCAAATAACATCCATTCTAGTATAAGATACTGCTAACAGATAACAAACATTAACACACAGTAAGTGCTTAGATAGTGACAAACTGTCAATACATGTACATTGAATTTAGCGTCGGTTAACACGATAACAAAAGGTCAAAATGGATAGCATTTTACGATATTAAGATTTATTAACAATAATTGTTCCAGCAATTTTTTACAGGAGTTTTCTAGCAAAGTTTGGAAATTAAACGTGTTATCTGAGAATGCCAGAATATTCGACTTATTCAATAATCTTTCAATAATAACCATGTAATTACATTCAGGCTACAAATATAACCATGAGGTTTCGGATTTACTTTAAAATATGTTTCAACTTCGCGTTTTAACAGTCATCGCTATTCCTAATGCGAACATGTGCCTACTAGTGTTTTCGACCGTAGATCGACTAAAACATCATTGTACTATTATTATTTGAATTTCTGTACAATTTATTTACTAAGCATTGATTAAAAATCAATGACATATCTGATAATTGTCCAGCAAAAAAATTTAAGTTCTGAATATCTACTTTAATCCGCATCTGCATTCATTTTTGGTAGATCAACTACACCATCCGTTAACTTTATTGTAATCATTTGTACATGTGATTTTTATTCTCTGGATTCATTTTTATTTGTGAAATACAAATTTTCGTAGATTTCATGAGTATGAAAAAGAGCCACGAATTTGAATGTTCAACGAAATACTACAACGAAATGCTAATGTCCACAGGCTTGCATAAAAAAAATTAAATATCCACAAAAATACGAATTTTCTTCAATCATATTGTTATGGTAGAGGATGTATTACGGCTTCTTCTATTATCCTATTTCCGTTGATTATAACAATCAATGACAAATTTGAAATTGAAAAAAATTAATTAAAAAAAGGCATGAGTTGGGTCATTATAAAATAGGGTGCGGTAAGGTTTTATTTTTGTTTTTAACATCTTATTAAACGTTTCCGGATATGTCTGATGGAAAATTTGGGTATTGAAAAATAAAAAAACAAGTATTTTTTCGATCCCTTACATCACACTGATTGTAGTTGTTTTGTCAAGGGAAAGGCCCTTTTAAGCGTTTCATGAAAAATACATAGATTTTGGTCATTTTGCAGTTAATTTGGGTACCAATTAATCTTACAATGTTTGTCTAAATGAACAACACTTTTCGTGTAAATGTGTTTGTGGTAGTTGTATGTGCTCAATATTTTCCATTAAGAAATATGAGTCAAAATGTTGAATTTTACATATTTTCTGTATAAAAGTTGGAACTTGCCATCTTTCGATCATATAATCTTCGTGAATATTCCTAAATTTTCAAAGACCTTACACTTTAAACTTAGCATATGCTTAACAATTACATGTTACCCACAATAACATGATTTTGTAATACTCAATTTTCTGAAGTTGAAAAGGTCCTTTAATTATGCACCTGCTCCTCTTAAAAAAATAACTTATTAAATTAAGCAATCGACAATCTACAACAACAATGAAAAATTGATGACGAATGAAAAATGAAGGGAAAACTAACAGATATTGTAAAACAATACATATCTGGTGGGCAGACCAATAACCACTCAATGAACATGACTGAATAAATCACTTACAAATGAATTATGTTGGTTTAAGTAATACATATTGGCAGTACACTATAATAATACTTTTTGAACTGAATGCCATCACAGAAAACATATTACTTTCAAATGAAATATGGTGGTATTAATAATACGTATTGGTAATACACCATACACTCCTTTGTATTTTTTTGTATTAATTGCATCTGTCGATACGCGATGAAGCTTCTGCAGTGATGAGGAAACCATGATTTTTGTATGATGATGTCCAAATATTAGAGCTCAAAAGATGCGTTGGTGTATAGAAAACACTCTGTTTCTAGCAGTTTTCAATTATCATTTTCTAGAAGAAAACAACATTTGGGCCTGGTCTACCTGTATGGTAATCTGGTACTATATTAGTACTCCAAAAAATAAAAATAAAATTTTTGATATGTCTTTTCATCTTCCCACAAAATTAACGTTAACATTGAAAAAACGTGAAAATTGTAAAAAATTCAAGTTAGCAAATCAAAATAATATGACATGAATTATATTGCAATTAACAATTTATATTGTACGTTTTACTGTTTTCAAGTTATATTGATTTGAACAAAAAATAAGTGTTGTCCCTTCTCTGCTTTAAGTTTTCCCAAATTGATTGCCATAGCAACCACACAATGTATCAATGTATATTGTTCAAAAACTGTTGGTTTCTTTTGATTTATTTGTAAATATATTCACCAAACCAGGATATATGATAAAACTTCATTGACGAACGGTAGAACATTTTCATTTCATGTGTCAGTATATATATTTATGGCTCACTGATGCAGCAATGCAAGACAATGTGCCGCATATCGTGGGAAATGACCTTGACCTTCAAGGTCATACTCATTATTTTTTTATATGTCCTTAGAAATGGAAATACTCTGGCTTGTTAAGGCAAAGCCTACTTATTGCCTTCAAGGATTTGCCCCTGGGGTCATGACCTGCTCTCTTATATAAAAAGCTTGGAATATCTCAAAAATGGTTCAGATAACCCACTCCTAAACCATGTACAGTTTTCATTGCCTTGATAACACCTTTCCATTTCACGATATGTTTTGTCTGTGGAGACATGCAATGCCACCCGCTTTTCATTTATTGTATTTATTATTCAGATCTGGTGATGATTGATTTTTAATCTGAATCTTTTTAACAATTTCAAAATCGTTCAATGCAAAAGTTAAACCAAAAAAAATGTAAAAAATGCTTAAATTGGAATTTAGAAATGTAGCATGCATTTAGTACAGATCACTACTTGGCTATAGAGATTTCCCATTGTAACTCAAACTGGGGGTAAATTGACTAAAATAATCTAAGATCAACATCTTCTTTGTCAGTTAGGAAAATATTGACATTGTCAAACATCTACATTTGATTACAATCATGATATTCCACTGTTGGAAGATAAGAATTGAGGGGCATCATATATAAACTACAGCTAGTGTTAAATCGTATGGATAAGAGCAAGAACACATTAGAAAAGTGAAAATAAGTAAAAAAAATATTAAGGAATCTTAACTACAAAAATAAGATACTACATAGAAAAAAGGGGTTCATTCCCAAGAGCCTTTGTCCGAAATACAGAGTAAAACACATTTTGAGTATTCAAAATGTGTTTAGTTTACCTTATTGCACTCATCTACGAACTAAATTGTAGTGAATTCAAATACTTGATAGCACTGACAATTAATTATGTATAACATTATGATATATGTCAGTATAATTATACTATATAAATAAGAGGATGTGGTATGAGTGCCAATGAGACAACTCTCCATCCATAGTATGCTTGTAATGGCGTAAATATAAATCAACGTGCAGACATCTTATACGTTCATGTTTTTCACATCTCATCTTTTATGGGAATATTCTATACAAAGCACAAAATTGTCGTCATTCACCTCAAAAGTTAACTAAACCTTCAAACAGACTTATTCACAAGGGATATAGTTCTGATACTGTTGTCAAGTCATTAAAGATGGCATTTTATTTTATTTAATATTGATTCATTCATAGGGTCTTTGCATCGGAAATAAACACATTTAATCTAAAACCAATTGTTGGCATGATACGGGTTATGTTCTTCTTGTATTATTTATGATGGCTTGATATTAACCCCCTAACGGAGGGAGTGTGGTTGATTTTCATATGAAGACATAATCTTTCGATCAGTTTAATTGAGGTCTGGACTCACGCGCTGGCATGTCAGTAACTGCTAGCAGTCCTTTGTTAATTTATGTTGATCATTGTCATTTGGTTTACTAGTTTTTTTGTTACCAAGCACAAAGTGCTTCAGTCTTGGTTATGAAAAACATTTGATAACGGGCTCCTTAACTTACTTGCTGGTCTCAAAATTGCCTCTTTCAAACAGAATTAACATCCTGCACATTCTACAAAGTAAGATGCAAGACAAACATATAAGTCTACTCATTCAAAAACCCTATGTCAGAAATAACACTTTCATGTCAGATCATGTGAGTAAACAAATGATCTTAAATCCTTGCTTTAAAATACCTGTATGTCAATGAAGTACTAGTAACTTTAGATAAATGAAAAGAAAGAATAGAGAAAAAAATTGGCCTTGACAGTTAACGAGTATTGAACCTGCCACTTATTAAAATATTAGAACATAAACTAGGTACTGGCTACGATTACCCGCAAATAGTAACAATAAGAAATAATTATTGTTACTTCTGAGACTAATTGCCAAAATGTATTTCCGGGCAGGGACCCGATGTCATACGGAAATTGCAGGTAACAGTAATATAATTTTTCATTGTTACCTGCAATTATTGTTACCCGCAACATATATTAAGGCAGATACTAATCTAAAAAAATGTTTGACTTACGAGCAATCTGTGAAATAGATTTAAACAATTAGATTATGATGTAAAAAACAACATTAACATGATTAAACTTCTTAATGTATTGACCAATTTGACGATTACTTTTGCCATAGGGGGTCGATCAAAAACGATTTACTATTGTTAAGTAAGGATACGAAGGAGCAAGATGTCCAATTTGCGGTCGGTGAAAAGTCTTTCAAATGTTAATGATAATCTTCAATGGTTCCAAGATGCATCTCTTGTGCAGTTATATAGACGAAGTTCTAGTGAACTAAATGAGCACCGTTACGGCCAAAGCAAACAAACAGTGATAAGAAATAAAAATATAATCTATTCTGAATTGAAATATACATGCATTCATGATGGAAGGTAAGGCTACATACTTGATGTACAGGAAGTGCCACCGAAATAAATAGCTAAACGAATTCTAAATATATATAAATAAGCTTTCAATTTATCATTGCTATGTTCAATCAATGATTTTCTATTCAAATAAAGTCGTTCAATTATGTAAAACAACGAATACGGAACAATGACACGAAGACAGTCATTATTAAAGTATCCCGATGCTACACACAAAAAACATAATTTGCACATGTTAAATTTTGTAGGTAACAATGAGAAATGATATGAAATCGGATCCTTGTCCGGAAATACAATTCGACAATTAGTCTCGGAAGTAACACTTATTATTTCTTATTGTTACTTTTTGCAGGTAATCGTATCCAGTGCCTATTGTTTTTCTCTTTTCGATACTTATCGAAAAACAATAAACAGTTTACAGAAAATATAGTCCAATATTTGAAGTAAAATTGAGATAATTTGCTGACAAAATGCAATATCGTCGTACGTTTTGATTTTCTCAAATCACGCGACAATGTAATCAATGAATCCAATAGAATTTGATTGGTCCCACTATGCGTTTTATAGTAGTATGACTAGGTTATTTGTCGGATCAGTCATATGGTACATTTGCGGGGGAAACTAGCTATCTAAATTCATATAAAGTCCAAGTCGCTGGAAAGTTTACATAATTATCCACATCAATATATGTCAATCTCAAAAACATAACTGAATAACAACACAAAAACAAATCTAAAATACAAAATTCAAAGTCTGATTGACATGCGGAAGTGTACCAATCAAGAGTAATATAAATTCGCGTTTTGCCGAAAGCGGGAATTACGGATTAAAACATGTTTTGTTTCTAAAGGTTGTCAAGAGTCACTTTCGGTAATTATAGATTCAGATTCAATAGTCTATTAGTATCACTACATACAACATACATTTAAAACAAGATATATATATATATAAATATACAGTAAAATAAAAATTGTGTAAAAAACAATTAAAATCTATGTATGTGTCACTCTTAAAAGAATTATGAGAGACTATTTAAATAAATATCTATACCAATTTATAAATAAATTACTATAAAGAGCAATTAATAAATTATAAAATACTGTTTCTTCTTGTTAAAATGTTATTGCAGATTTTGACAACAATATTACAAATATTGATATTTTTTAAAGATTATAAATTTTTCTTCATCAGACAACTTTAAAACATACTATTATAATACAATATATCAATAAACATAGAATGTCTTACATTTTCATATAATGGGCAAGTTAAAAGTACATGTTTTTCATACTCTAATATATTGCAGTTAAAACAAACTCTGTCGTCAAGATGTTTCTATTCATACAGACCAGTTTCAATTTTTAATGGTGCTACACCACATCTAAATCTTGAAAAAGCACTACGATGACGTAGTGGCATTTTCTGTAACAAATATTCCTCAGTGTTATAAATATGTTTAAAAAGTTTATATGTTCTCAATTTACTACCAGTGCTTATGATAAAATTCTTGTTGTGACCAGTCTTTTTTGTATTTATCAAACATTTTCTCTTCTAACTGAGATGTACTATAACTATCAATAAAATTATCATTTATTTTACAATATCTTTCAAAATCAAAAGATTTCAACATTTCCATGACTTTGTAACACCAATTTTTCAATTTACAACTGCCTTATATAACTGGCAATTTAAAAACATTTTACTATTTCCTCTTATTTTCCATTTTTGTCTCGCCTTGACGGAGTCAAAAGGCAAGACATAGGTAGGCTGTTTCCGGCATCGGTGGCGGCTTCAACAATGTATTAGTTTGTGATTAAGTCAGTTTCTGTGGAACCACTAATGGTAGGTCAATGATACTTGGTGTGCAGCTGTATTAGCATTCAATTTGGTACATCTCATTTCCATGGAGATTATTTGGTCAAGCCCACTCAGTCATGGTCTATGGACTTTGAAACTTTTTCATAGTTTACATAAATGAGTGTGTTATTAGGTCAGTTTATGGGGAACCACTAGTGGAAGGTCAATTATATTTGGTATGCAGCTATATAAGCATTGGCACATCTCATTTCCATGAAGATTATTTGGTCTACTGACTTTGAAACTTTTGTTAGTTTGCATGTATTAGTTTGTGATTAGGTCAGTTTATGGGGAACCACTAGTGGTAGGTCAATGATATTTGGTATGCAGCTGTATTAGCATTGTCACATCTAATTGGCATGGAGATCATTTTTCCCCGCCCCCTCAGGCATGGTCTATTGACTTTGAACTTTTGCTTAGCTTAGATGTATTAGTTTGTGATAAGGCCAGTTTAAGGGGAACCTAAAGTGGTGGGTCAATGATATATGGCATGCAGTTGCATTAGCGTTGGAACATCTCATTTCCATGGAGATTGTTTGGCTATGTACCTTCATGTATGGTTCATTGACTTTGAATATTTTGCATAACTTGCATGTTAAAGTATTGCTATTTTAATTTCAACATTTGCATTTTACTATCAAAATAATAAAAAGGCGAGACATATCTCTGCGTTAACAGTTTATTGTACATCTGGACCAGTGTCTAACAATATTTTCCCACTGTTTAACACAAGTTGGCTTCGACCTATATCACCTGACACAACATCGTTTGGGGTATATTTTCCCATGCCCGTGTAGAATCGCATGGCACGGTTCTGCAGTGCATTGATGCATGTTAATATCTCGTGCCCCAGATAGAAAGCCATAATTCATAACCGACCAATCCATCCTATCAAACAAATCTGTGAAGATATTGTGCTGAAAACCACCATGTGCTTTACATTTAACAATAAGTAGGCCTTATGCCCTAATTGCTGACCTGTCTACAGCTTTTGCCATTAATTGGTAGTCTAAAAACTCTGTTAACAATAAACCTAAATATTGGTAACATGAAACATACTCAATATTTTTATCGTTTAAACTAAACTGAAAATCTGATCTTGCTATAGAAGGATTTCTACAATGCATCACATTTGATTTTCTTCAATTTACTTTTGTCTATACTAATTATGATTACAGCATACATCCAAAACATCTAATATTATTTGAATATCTTCAGCATTTTCTGCTTATAAAACTATGTCATCGACTTAAAGCAAATTGATAATTTTTCACCATCAATATCAATGTTTAACAACTTAATATCATCGATTAAATCATTTATAGATATATTAAACATTACTGTTGACAATACACATCCTTGTTTCAAACCAGTATTTACACTGAACCATTCAGTCATGTTACCATTTACTCTGACACAGCATTCAACATTTGAAAAATAGCCTTTAAAGCATAAATCAATTTTGTACTTACACCAAGGTTTTCTTATTAATTGAACAACAATATTCTAGCAATAGAATCGTAAGATTTCTTAAAATCAATGAAAGATACAAAAGTTGATAATTTACATGTTTTCTTTTTCTAGTTTCAATAACAGATGTTAATATACTGATATCATCTGTTGCACTCTACCTTTTAATTTAAAAAAAACCGACTTTTTTCATCATTTATTATCTCCCTTTTATCTCAGTTAACCTATAATTATTAATTTTAAAACTCCACAATAAAGTTTATACATGTATGCACAAGGTGCTAAGGTAATACCCCTGTATGATAAATGATCTGTAGGATCTGTAGTTGAACATTTTGAGTTATAATACCTTCATTCACATTTTGGAACTTTGCCAAATTAAAACAAATATCAAACAATTTATTGTTAAAAGTAAAACTATCTGTACTCTGCCTGAATACAATCTACACCTGGGCTTTTCCCATTCATGGCTGTCATAGCTACCTTACAATCCTCTTCAAAAGATATATTAGCATCTAAATCATTACAAACTATAACATGTATAATATTCTTTAGAATTAATGTGTATATCACTATGTGTCAAATTATCTTTATTCGTTTATGTAACAAAGGGGGCAGCTGATACTAAGTTTGTGCTCCCTATTGTTACGGGGTCATAATTTAATTTATAAAATCATTAGAGAAACATTTAAGCATTGAAGTCAAAAATGACAGAAACTTCTGTAATTATAGTTTTATGTTCGTTCTCTCGAATTCTTCCGATTTCACATAATTTTATAAAAGCTATTTATAGTGAATATTGAAAATCGACAATATGCAATTAACACCATGACAATACTCTAATGACATTTCATAGATTTAATCCATAAGTGACATTTTACACATTAATTAATACAAAAGATAATTATAATTGCTCATCTAATCTCGTTCTTACATTTTTTTTTCTTTACACTATTTTTCACACCTCTAGTATCAATGAATTAAGAATTAAGTTCTTTCTTGTTAATTTCAAAAACTTCACAAATAAACGAATAAGTCATAAATATTTTGACATCAAATGTCATTAATTAAAATTAACACATACTAGTAAGTTGTCTTGACATGTAAATTTCTAAATTTGTAAAACCATATCTTTTCTATAAGTCCAATTTCTAAAATAAAAAGATAAAATACAAATATAAGTCGAACTTAGCCTGGTGACAGTAGACTCCGATTTATCATTTGCATGTTCTATTAAATTATTTTTCTTGTCACTGTTCCATCTTAAATTGAATTTGTTCTTTTATTACCTTGTCATTTTTTTCATTACAATTTAACGGACAGTGCACATCGATATTTATTCATTTTATTGTTATTTCTTATTTAAAGAAATATATGAATTATTAACCCGAATAATTCAGTCCCTCCCCGTGATCGACTCTCCCACTCGCGCGGGCCTGAATTCTTTATACAATAAAAACGCGTCACGAATCCAGGATTTTGATTGGTGCTCTCTGTGAGGGAGAGCCAATCAGCTAATAGCTTAATGCTATCGAGATAGGTAAATCCCGAGCTAATTCCGAATGGTTATTTGACGATTTTTTGTTGACAAGGCCTTCTTGCGTTAATGTAGCCATCGTAGAGCAGTGGAATATAACGACTGAATTATTCGGGTTAATAAATTATATGTAATATCAGAGGTGCGTTACTAGGGGAAGTGTGCAAGCTGTGCTATATAGTAAGGCGATCACAATGTCCGCATCATGGAAGTACACCACTAATTCATGGCCCCATTGCATGCGGTGTTAAATTCCTCAATTTCAAGCAGGCAAAGCTCTTTTGCATGTCAAAGCAACACCTTATGGTGTATTGTACTGAAAAAATCAAAATACCTATAAAGGCATATAAGAGAAAACTGGTTCCCGGAACTTCGGACGTACCAACACAGGTACTTAAGATCTGACAAACAGGCAAAATGTACCATCCTTTTCAAATTTCATGCATTTTTTTCTATTATTCAAAACTATAAGTCAAAATGTGTTCTACAATGATCACCAGTCATTCAGCTTTCATTTGATAACACAATTAACAAAATATTCTACATAGTTTGAAAGTTACACCCATGCGTAGGAACTATTTTGTGTTAAACATGTACTACTCTCTGGTATGTGCTTTCTGACCGGGCCCGAATTAGTGGTGTTACACCTTATCAGTGGAAAGCGCCATAGGTGGTCCTCCAAAATCTCGTTTTATAACTATGGAATCATGGGTAAAAATATTATCATAAAACAGATAACTGCTAATTAATCTCCTTCAGTTTTTTTATTAATTATCAGTATGTGAAAATGAATAAAAGCAATTAAGATTCAAGTACACAGTCCAATAGATATAAGAAGATGTGGTATGAGTGCCAATACTTATTTAGACTCTTTAGCAAAACTGAAGACTACAGCAACTGAATGTAAAGTGGCTTCAAAGACAACATCAACCCAGACAAATAGAGTAAAATTTGAAGTTACAGCAGCTTCTGTTGCAGTATTGGACAATAATTCCGTTTTTATATCATATGTAAGAGAGGATGAGAGCAAAAATTGAAATAGTTTTAACTGTCTATGATTATTTATTTATATTTGATTGTTATACATTGTATAATCAGAAATAAAATATCAACATCGTCATACATGGTATTAAATTGTGGTTAATTGTTACCTCATACTAAGCAAGATTAAAATTTTACGACATACAACTTTTTTTAATAGTTTTAATGCACAATATTAGATAACATCTGATAAACAAGGATTTAGTTAATTGATTGATTGGTGTTTAACGCCACTTTCAGCACTTTTGTGCTATTTTGTGGCGGTCAGTTTTATTGTTGGAGGAAGCCAGAGTAGCCAGAGAGAACACCGACCTTCGGTAGGAAAAAGGATTTAGTTATAAACACGTACCTGTAAAATGAGCATCAATGTACTTAGAACACATCGGTAATTATCGTTCTAGTAATTAACAAAGAGTACATGTAGGATCTGTTTGACATTGAGCACCTGTTTAAAGATTCGTCAATATAATACTTCCATGAAAGGAAATGCCAATAAAAATATTTCGTGTTATTAAAATCTGAATACCGTAAGAATCCCACTAACTTGTTAGTCTCGCTTGGTATACGTATAAAATCATACACAATGACATCCGTACAGCAAGATGTAAGAATTTGAATCGCATTTTTTGTTGTTGCTTAAAGTTAATTAGAACATTACCTTGTCAAATTTAATAATTTAAAATTGGTATCTCCTCCTTTTTTCTATATATTGTATACGGAGGCCGTAGAAATCAGTCAAGTGCAGAAAAGGTTGTCATGAAACAGTCATATGCGATCATATGCGGCACATGTAAGCTTGACTAATTATAGGTGGAAATACTATGGTTAACATCGTACATGTATCTCCATTCAGAAAATGATATATAATAGAACTTTTATTCTTTTCGAGATGTAAAAATTTAAAGATTCGGAAAATACAAGTACAAATATATCGAATTCACGTAAAACTCGCATAGAAAAACTTCAGTAATTTTGATTTAAATCATGTCTTACAAATTCTATTTTAGATTGATGTTATATACTTGTCTTTATCTCCTGTCTTAAGCCATACGGGGCGTTCAAATGCACACGTTTGCACATCCATGCTTAGATACACATGAATGTAGACATACATATAGGTGTAAATCTTGCATGTGAACGCAATACTTGACACGCATGCAAATTATGCATTGACTTAATTTGCATGATCGAACTCCTTGATGCAAAACTGTAATTGCACATATATGCAAACTTTACGCTTCCTGTTTTTTGCACATATGAACATATGAACGCAAAATAAAATAAGAATACTACGTTGTTTTATACCCAAGCTACGAAATAGTGGTAAATAGTTCTTTATCTTTCAATCTGTCTGTCCGTCCGTCCATTCGTCCGTAAGTCACCTCGGTTTCCGGAAACTAAATCAAATACTTTTATATCGTAACTGGCAACTTTCCTTGGATATATGATCACAAATGAGAGGAAGACGTCGGAGTCTCAGGTCATGTTAACTAAATTAGATCGAAAGTAATGTAGGAAGGACTTCTGGACTTTTACTCTGGAACTTTACACGGTGTTTGAAACCAAATTTTAAAATATAAGTAGACAATTCCCTATCCATTTCGAGAGTACAATGTCCGAGGGAAAGGTCATAGTAACTAAATATAGACTGAAATAAGTGCAGAAAAATGCATTGTTTTCGAATAATAACCCGGCCTAAAAATATAAAAAAAAAAACAATTGTGATATCAATTATAAATAAATGAAACTGTATCTTCTTCTTTTTTTAACTTTCCATATTTCACCATGATTATTCATCCTACAAACGCTAATATAATCTTCCAGTTTCATCAATCCTACTGGTTGGTGTAACTTTTTTTCTGTAGATTGTCTGTTGTTTTCAATTTCTTTTGCTTGATGAAAGTCAAAAACACAGTGGACATAAAAGTTAAATATCTGATAAAAATCATTTTTGTCGCATCTATCGGGAGTTATAATTACCGGCAACAATTTAGCACATGACTGATAATTTTTTTAAAATGGAGGCTGCGTTACTGTTTCTTTCTGCTCACAGTTGATCATAAACATCAGTAATTTTAGTAACTATAATAAGTCCTACATTGAATTTCCATGAAAACGTAAAAACAAAGAGTTTCTTTTCTCAAAATTTACAACGTGTAGCTCTTGTAAAACGTTTTTAGATACATATTCATTAGAATCGGCCATTATAAACGTTGTATAACAATCCCCATCAACTTTTAATTATCATATCCATGTTCTATCTTTCTATGCGACAGTGCGTTAATTAATTCACGGCGTGTTATACATAAATTATCTCTACCAAGAATGAATCGCACAAAAATTTAGCCATTGAATTTTGTTACTATAAATAGCAATCTCGCTCAAATCCCGTTTCAATCACAGTTGTAAGTACGGGGACAATGTGATCGCCTTACTATATAGCGGGTTGCACACTTCCTTTAGTAGTGGACTTCTGGTAATATATACAAAATTACTAGAACACAAGTAATCTGCGCAACATATGTGCATCCCAAAAAGTTAACTTATACTTGTTATTTGAGCTTGAAACCAAATCTATCAGGAACAGAATATCATCGAACGTTGAAGTGCTACAATGTACTACAACCCTCCTCCCTTCACTAAAAATAAATGACGATCATAATAAAACGTCAGAGATGGTCATTAACTCACCAATACACTAGAGACCACTACCCTATAGTTTATTACTCATGTATAATAATTCATTAATTGTACACGAATTGCCACATTCTACGTACGCGTGAATGTAGTTGTCAATCATTAATCAGATACGCGGCTTCTGATTGGTTGAACGAATTAAAATCTAATAGTTCATTATACTAAGTATATACACTGGCATTACCACATTTAGTATCAGCCTCCATTATTTTGTTACCGGTAATTATGGATGCAGTTTCAATGGCTATATTAGTTTCCAACACAACCGAAGTAAGTTTATTTTACCTTTTAATTTTTGTTTGCTTAAAAGATAGAATTGCACTGCATTGAAGTCGGTTTTTGCAATTCATTAATAATTTAAAATGAGCTAGTTTTTCTCTTACAATGAAAATATTGTGTATTTTTCAAATGTACCAGAGGCACGCATTTGCCAGTACGATATTCGTTTGATTCTCAAGTTGTCGATGTTTCAAGGCCTGTCTTAAATAAATATCAATTCTATAGTTTTAATCCTCTTGTTTTAAACTGAGTTAAAAATTGCAGCTGATCATTTAAATTCTGGCGATTGATTAATTTCTCAGTTATTTAATATGTACCCTCAGCTTCCTGTTGCAGTTTAATTTCCGACCTTCATCCCTGATGGCCTTTATTACAAGACCTATACCAAACGTATTTATTGTTCATTTGTTCTCGTCACCTACAATAAAATAAGTCAAGGAAAAGTAGATGGACGAAATTAAATACTAATATAGCAAAATGTTTGTATGCATAGGGATTATAAAATAATTTTTTTTAATCTGAAAAAATAAAGAAATCTTTAAGTTAAAGAAATATCTGTATCACAGGCAAAGACGGGTTCAATGCCCTGAATGTCTTTTTTCAGTTAGAGTATCTTCTGCCCACGAATGACAAGATCAAACATTTACTGAAGAATACAAATACAAAGCATAGTACCTTTTTTATCCTATTGTTTGAGAAAAAGTGGGAGGACTGGGTAATAAAACGAATAGGCTTCACCCTAAAACGTCACGATGTATGTTACATGGGAACACCTGCAATAAAATAAGTCAAGGAAAAAAAATTATTGATTGATATTTGATTGCTTTACGTCCAGTGGCAAATAGTTCGTGCATGTTCAGGACGAGAACAAATCAACAATAAATACGTTTGATAGGTCTTGTAAAAAGGCCATCAGGGTTGAAGATCGGAAATTAAACTGAAACAGGAAGCTGAGGGTACATATTCAATAACTGAGAAATTAATCAATCGCCAGAATTTAAATGATCAGCTGAAATTTTTAACTCAGTTTAACAAACATGTCCATGCCGACAGAAATCTATTTATAAAAACATAGTAATCCAACGGTACATTAATGAATAGAGTTGATTTTTTACATGCTATGGCTACAGATTTGACACCAAACAAGAGGAGGATTAAAACTATAGAATTGATATTCATTAATTGAGAATGAATAGAGTTGATTTTTCACATGCTATGGTTCCAAATTTAACACCAAACAACAGGATTAAAACTATAGAATTGATATGCATTAACTGGAAAACTAATCAACCGCCAGAATTTAAATAATTAGCTGCAATTTCATTTAAGTTTAACCGTTCGGAACATATGCCGGTCAAAATCTGTTTTTGCAGATTTGATCGGTAAGTTTTTACTCTTGAAAATACATGTTTAATTCTAATTATCATTTCAAGGAAAGTAATATAGCATGGTTTTTCTCTTTTCGATACTTACCGAAAGACAACAAACAGTTTACAGGAAATATAGTCCAATCTTTGAAATAAAATTGAGATAATTTGTTAACAAAATGGAGTATCGCCGTCCGTTTTGCTTTTTCTCAAATCACGCGACAACGTTTTCAACGAATCCAACAGAATGTGCTCAATCTCCGTTATATAGTAGTCTCCGATTTATATTTACATATTCTATAAATTCTTTTTCTTGTCACTGTTCCATCTTATATTTTGTTCTTTTGTAACTTTGACATTTTTGTCATTACCGAAGACTTCAACTATAAAGGAAAATTTAACGGACAGTGCACATCGATATTTATTAATTCTATTGTTATTTCTTATTGAAAAAAAAATATAAATTATATGGAATGTATACAAAATTACTAGAACCAAATGTAATCTGGTGCAACATAATTATGAGCATTCCGAAAAGGGAACTTATATTTGTCTTCAAAGGTCGAAACCAAATCTTTAAGGAACCGAACGTTGAAGTGCTACCCCCCCTCCCACCAAAAAAAAAAGATAAATAATTAAACGTCAGAGAAGGTCAATAACTTCACAATACGAGATAAAAAAATACCTCTGCGTCGGAAAGATTACTACCTTATTGTTTATTACTCAAGTATATATTAATTGTACACGAATTGCGACATTCTCCGTGAAAGGTAGTTGTCAATCATTAGTTATATGCGCGACTGTTGATTGGTTGAACGATGTAAAATCTAATAGTTGATATACCTACATACAATGGCATCACCACACTTTAGTATCAGCCTCCATTATATTGTTATTGGTAATTATGGATGCAGTTTCACTGGATATATTAGTTTCCAACACAACCGAAGTAAGTTTATTTTACCTTTTAATTTTTGTTTGTTGAAATGATAGAATTGCACTGCACTGAAGTCGGTTTTTACAATTCATTAATTAAACAAAATGCGCTAGTTTGTATCTTACAATGCAAATATTGTGTATTTATTAAATGTACCAGAGGCACGCATTTGCCTGGACGATATTTGTTTGATTCATGTTGTCGGTGTTTCAAGTCCTGTCTTAAATAAAAATAGAGGGCGAAATTAAATAATAATATTAAGAAAATGTTAAATGAGGACAGTTATTTAAATAAAATTTTATAATCAGAAAAAAATCTTTAAGGTATAGAAATGTCTGTATCACAGCCAAGGACGGGTTCAATGCCCTGAGTGCTTCTTTTTCAGTTAGAGTATCCTCTGCCCACGAATGACAAGATCAAACATTTGAATTTTCCTTGTACTTTTGTTATTTTACTTTTTACTGAAGAATACAAATGCAAAGCATAATACCTTTTTATCCTATTGTTTGAGAAAAAGTGGGAGAACTGGGTAATAACACCACTAGGCTTCACCACAAAACGTCACGATGTATGTTACATGGGAACACCTACAATAAAATAAGTCAAGGAAAAAAATTATTGATTGATTTTTGATTGCTTTACGTCCAGTGGCAAATAGTCCGTGTATGTTCAGAACGAGAACAAATCAACAATAAATACGTTCGATAGGTCTTGTAAAAAAGGTCATCAGGTTGAAGATCAGAAATTAAACTGCCACTGGAAGCTGAGGGTATATTTGATATGGACACAAATTTTCCCTTGCAACAGGTCATCTATACGGACTCTTAAAGAGATGTTGCAAGGGTTCTTAACGTGCAAGGAGCGTGACACTCTCTTAACACGAGGCATCGGATTTTATGTCCCATTCAGGCTTGCCGCGTGTGGCTGCAAACTCGAACACCCCACACAGCCAAACTGATGCCCCACTTTGGCAAGGGTTTTAATGCAGGTCGGAAGCAAGACCTAAGTAACTATAAGTCTTTTCCCCAGCTACCCTGGGAAATTAAGTATGTAATACATGTACTTGTATTAAAGACAACAAAAGACAGTGCTGCAGAAACAACTAAAACAAGAAAATAAATGTAAAAATTATTTCAGTCTTTATCAATAATTGTATTAATGACGAAAGAGAAAGATTTCATTGAGATTTTCTAAACTGTCACTCATTATAAATAATAAACCACAGAAAAGATGTGTATGAAATAACACTTTATTTAGTTTATTCAAATGGAATAATATTTACACTTTAGTTCTCACCATTTAGGATAACAATCTTAGAATGGACTTATTTATGATAATATAAAAATATTAAGATATGATATGATTGCAAATGAGACAACTCTCCACCAAAGACAAGAGAAGTGACGACAGCCTAGGTGCTGTGTGCAAAACTTTTCAGATCACGTGGTACGATTTAAGCGTCCCTAAAATATAGAAAAAGACCAATTTTTGATGTTTTATATTGAATCAGGGGAGGGACGACATTCTACACGTGACACGCGTATACATATTTACAAACATCCTGGCACTTTAAATTTTAGTTAGTGAGTTTCACGGGAGTTTTTACCTCATACTGTATGGAAATTCATAATTTTTAAATCCCATTTGAAATAAAATGGTTAAAGATTCCACAAAGATATTTTATAAGCATATCTAGTATGATCAGGAGATTTACAAAATCGATCTCAAATAAAATTTTAGGGATGCAGCAAAACTAAATTGATTTTTAGATTTTTATATATAGTAAAACCCAAGGATTTGTCCCAGCTTCAATGTTAAACTGGACCCTTGCTGTTGTTTCGCTCTTATCTACGTATACACGTTTGTGGCGGAGCGTCAATCAGCGGATAGCCAGTTTACTTCAATGCATTTATTTAAATAGATAAGCACAATTTAATTATCTAATAAGTCAATCTTCAGCTGTGAAATAAGCATGGTCTAATATTATCGATCGGTCTCAGTGACAATGTGTCGTTCGTGATCACCAGCACTTCGTGGTGTGATCATCACCTGCACAGTCAACATTTTAATGAATTATAAACATTACCAGTAAACAAGTTTGAGCTTTCTAAAAAGGCTGTGGACTGCTTTGCTCTATCCTAATTTAAGGTAATATGTGTGCATGTGGTTCTTGATTTAGTATTGGAACTGTGGTATTTTTAGATATTGATTGATATATAATGGATGTCTTAGACTTGGAATATCAGTTTTTGTATATATATTAAGATGAACTTTTCTGAAATTTTAAACTGGCTGTTCAGTGTTTAGATGCGTTATACACCCATGCTTTTAAAATTTTGTTCACTTTACTTGTTGAAAATTAAAACATTTACAAATAGACACGACTCTGGAGGTGTGCATCTCTGGAGGTGTGCCTAGATTGGCAGAAGTTATACAGATAATGCATTGTATAGGAACATTGTTTAGCAAAACAAATCGTGCATATTGCAGATTGACAAAGCAAATAAACACGTACTAATAATTGATATATTTCAATATTGAATTTCAGTGTGCAATATATGTATAATAAAACGAACATGAATTAATGACAGTTGATCGGAACTGAAATACACATACCGGTAGTTAATTTTCCGGCATTTGATGTCTTATCCTGACACGGGAAAAGTCTGTAATTCTTTATCTCATTTAAGCCAATAGCTGTTGCTGTATCTCAGCTGCATCATAAAGCAACCAATTAGAATCTTTAAGTGATAAGTAATTATTTCAAGATGGCGTGTATATCGACTGAAACTAATAGCTCCGCACCATGATGCGAAGCAAATACGGTAGTAATGATTACACAATCTACATATACATGTTTACATAATGAAAGAATTTAATAATTGTCTTTAATTGCCGGGAATATACATATATATTTATTCCCATAACGAACTAATAATTCCCGGGAGTTATTTCTTATAACTAACTCGGCTTGGACATAGTTAAATACCCATTTGGTGACTATTTACTTAATTTTCATTTTTCTCCGTTACCAAATTTTATTACTTTTAGTTTACAAAATTATAACTACTGGACTCTTTCGTCATAAGTCAGTACTTATATAAAAATAAGAAGATGTGGTATGATTGCCATTGAAACAACTCTTCACAAGAGACCAAATGACACAGAAATTAACAAATATAGGTCAACGTACGGCCTTCAACAATGAGCCAAACCCATACTGCATAGTCAGCTATAAAAGGCCCAGAAATGACAAATGTAAAACAATTCAAACAAGGAAATTAAATACCTAATTTATATACAAAATAATGAACGAAAAACAAATATAATACACAGAAACAAACTACAACCACTAAATTACAGGCTCCTAACTTGGGACAGGAACATACAGAATGTGGCGGGGTTAAACATGATAGCGGGCGCCCAACCCTCCCCTAACCTTGGACAGTGGTGTAACAGTAAAACATAAGAACAAACTATAAAAATCAGTTGAAAAAGACTTAACTCATTAGATGGAAATAAATAGAAATACATCTAACAAAAACACAGAGTGGACGTGGCAGGGTACTTATACATCACCACATCAAAAAGACAATAAGTACAGATCTGAGAGTACTCACGGTTACTGACAGATAGTTCAAAGCCAATAATGACTAATAAAAAAAATCGTGCATCTGACTAAAGACTAAAATATCAATCAGTACACATTCAACATCCAATGAATTTAGTGTAAAGACGTCATTAACAGTCAGAGAAAAACGTGACCTTGTGCAATGCCAAGATACAGGTATGATAAACCCATTTGTCTGATGCCTGTCTGTTGATCTAACATTAGAATATTTTTCAAGAATTCCTTGTCAACCGAAATTAACTTGTATTCAAACTTTTAAATTTCAAACTGTTTACCTCTAAATGACATACAATACATTCGGAGTTCGAAAATGCGCGTGTTTACTTCAGTAATCATAATAGTCTTCTGTCCGTGCTTAAAACCACTTAAATAAGATTCCTGACATATAATTACTAATAATTTATATTTTTAAGGCATCTTATCAATACATATGCACACAGATTATTTTGCTGTCGCATTGTCAATGAATGTCTTTCATTTATATTCAATATGTATAATGACTTAGCCTAGTTTTATTTTATTTCATGATTTTTATTTTTGAGGTTTTTCTTTTATTGGGGTGTTTAAGTTAACCCATGGAATATATAGGTCAATATTCGATATTTCTAAATCAAACTTCTATACAACACATTTAACTTTGAAAATAAAGCGGTACAATTATAAAGGAATACAAAAACTGTTACGAGAGGAAAGCAAATGAAAAATCAAAATCAAGGTGCAAGGCTCGAACTCCGTATCATTTATAGTTACCGTTCTGAGTTTCGTAACCAATGACTATTCCATCACGGCTATCGGCGAGATGGTTTAAAAATGAAAAGTTAGCATATTTATACATCAAAGAATAAAGCACATTTGATTCTTGAATATCGTCTACAAATCCAATTCTTCTGATACATTTTCTAATGCATAAATCCATTTAGAACATACAAATAAACAATAAAATAACAAATCTGCGATAATTGCGACATAATCAGTCCAAGTTATCTTGACGGTATACTTTATATTCAAAACTAATATAATTATAATCAAAACCAATATTAAAAAACCTCAGTATTACATTTTTGGTTTTAGTAAGAAGAGTTTAAATAAAATAAAATATATGCATGAATAACTAATGAAACCCTTTCAGGCCCCTTTTTATGATCTATTATGGACAAGAATTTCTAACTTAAAACAATTCTATTTAGTGTAGCTGACTTGTAATGGGAACAGCACTGAGATAAAAAGTTATTACTTTGACCCTACAGATGGAGACGAAAGGTGGTTTAAGAATATTTCAGGATATACTCCCCATACCTTCTCGTGCTCGGATCTGGCTTTGAAAGTTCATAAAACATGACCAAGTACAAATGTATTATCTAACCTATAAAATATGGATTAAAGGAGACCACTCTAATTAGTAATGCATTTGTAAAAGGTGGAATTCGACGTCTTATCCTTTTCATTCGCGTGAAACAGAATTGAAATAATACACATTTCTCCACCTTCGACGATGAAATCTTAAATATTTAAACCGCTCGGTAAGCTTCGCGATTTACATTTGAAAATTTAACTGTCTCAAGAGAAAAAATATCATATCACACTCGATGCAGTGATAACATATATATACTTATTGAAAAATCCAGTATTATTATCATGATTATATATAAAATGAAATTATAAATACAAATTGAATTATATATAAATATGAAATTATAAATTAAAATGAAATTATAAATACAAATAAAATTATATATAAATATGAAATTATGAAATTATAAATAAAATGAAATTATAAATAAAATGAAATTATAAATACAAATAAAATTATATATAAATATGAAATTATAAATAAAAAAGAAATTATATATACAAATAAGTTTATTATATTTAAAAGTTAAAAATAATCTAGCAAAATGATTTTAATTTAAAAACTGTTATACATTGATGAAACAGTGGAGAATGGTCATTGAGACCTCCGTTCATCCTCTCCATTTTTTACCTTTTAGTGTCGGATCGAGGTTCTAAAGTCCTCCAACGGAATACTTACGAGAATGCGTTTATTGTGCGTGTATGTGTGTGAACGCTGCAACCTTCGATATGTCGATCAATACGGGCTTAAAAAAACTCAAAGGAAAGTGTTTCAACCTTAAGTTCGGAAACTCGCTGTTAATTTGCCAATACGACCAAATACCTGATACATGTATCAACATTAGAGTTTCGGTAGAAATTTCACGACAAGTCATTTATATCGTAAAAATGCTCATTTATACGCGGCCTAGTTAAACTAATATTCAGCGATAACTCAATAATCCCCCTTTAATAGCACGGTTGCGTCATTCCAAGCATAACACATTGTTTTCCTACTGAAATCAACACAATTAAAATGTCATATAAACCTATATATATCAGTATATAAACTAATACATCATCATTTTTTTTAAATATAGACGGACATTTCAACAAATGGAACTATACTGGAACAAAGAACTGTTATCACACCAACGATGAGATTTATTCTTTCCGCAATTACAGCTATTCCTGTTCTCGTCAATATCTTTTATGTAGTGGTTTGCTTTACAACACTGAAAAAGAAATTTCATAATCTGTTAGTACTGATGCTATGTGTGGGTGACAGTATCCTTTCAACATCGCTGACAATGTATTCATTAACAAAGATGATTGACATGGTGAAGACCAACCTTATTTGGTGTATTATACAAACATTTGGTGTCTGTTATGGCTTAGTTTTTACATATACAATTGTATTTTGGATATGTTGTGAACGATATGTTGTAGTAAAGAATTACAACTTCGGAGCACAACATTTCTTCGAAAGATTTAAATTGGTTATAATTGGTGGATCCATTGCACTAGGGTTTTTATTCACCATTGAACTGGTTACGCTTGTCCCTAAACAACAAACAATCGAATCTTGTACCGTACCAAATTTATACGGAAACCATCTGAACTTTTTTATTCAGTTCATAGCTGGCATATTAACTTCATTTATGGCAGCCATTTTGTTTCTTAGTATAAGAACAAGTATGCTTATTTGGAAATATTTTTTCAGATCAACAAGAACCGGTGCTATAAATCAAAACGGTCAAGAAAGTCTTGAAATGACGATGACGGAAGATGATATACCGTGTGAGTGTAAACACTGCAGACTTCAGAACAATTACGTTTCCACTACTGATAACAAAGAGTGGACCACTGTAGATTTAATGAGTAATGAAATGTCTGAAGAGAATACTAAATCGTATGAAATGTCTAAACGAATCAATGAGATTGTAACACAGTTGAGAAAAGATCGTGAAGGAGGAAACGACCAGATCTTAATCACACCAAAAAGTATAGTACAGAAAACTCTGCGAAAGATAAAGCCTAGTACATGGGAGAAAAGAGCATTCATAACAACGATCATTATAGCAGTAACCACTATATTTCTAACAGGTCCATTCATATTTTCATTTTGGCTAGACTTCTTCTATGGAACCAGATTTACATCTCAGAAAACAAGACTACTTTTATTTGTACCCCTAGTGTTGAACAGTATAATAAACCCTTTCATCTATGCTTGGCGTATTCCAGAAATTAAACAAAGAATAAAGAAAATCTTTACATGTTGTAAAGAATAATTTCATGTTTTATTGTAATGTACAATCATGATGTTACACTATTTATTGGATTGATTAATTGAATTGGTTTCGGGAGGGGATGTAGGTATACATGTCTGTATATTTAAGTTTCCTAGGGTAGTTTTCACTATTCTGTATATGTTTTTCTATTATTTGTATTATAGCACCCCATTCTCTATTATCTATTTGTTTGCCGGTTTTTTCATTCTCCTTTATAGTTGCTCATTATTCTTCATTCTGTAAACCGTATCCAGCATGTATTATATTTTTTATGCAAAAGTTGTTAGTTTTACTCCGTTTTTAGCCGTTTTTGTTGGATTTTTCAATATCGACGCTCCTGAATGTTCGTATGACATTTGACCTCCATTACCTTTAAACTTTAGCTATCTTGGATCGAAATTATTCTAGAAAAACTACACGTGAGCTCTTACATATGTATCAGGCTTTTGTTATATAAAATAGTATTCAAACAATAAAGAACGCGTGCAGAAAATGTGTTCTTGTTTGTTATGCAAATAAATTGATAAAGAAAATTAAAGCGTAAAGGGTTTTCTTTCTTAGGAAAACAATGACACTTTATGAATTTCATGCGTCCAACGCGCTTTTCTGGATTTATATCTTCGTCAGGAACGCTCATTGCTACATGTACTTCTTAACCCCACTAGCACGATTTTTTATACATCAAATGCAACAAGAAACAAGTTCAGTGTTTTAAAAATTTGAATTTTTTAGACATTAAAACATAGTAAAAAACGTACAGTGGCCAATTAGTTCGTGCATATTCAGGACGAGAACACATTACAAATGATTCTAATAGATAGGCTCTGAAAATTGAGTAGAACTAAAGGAATGACGAGAATGAAGTAGGCCCTTGGTCTAAATTCATTTCTCCTAGGGTCATTTTCAAAAGTCTAAATCTTTTAACAAAGTATAGTAGCGGCATGTGTATACTTTGAGTTTCCGAAAACATGAAAAAGTATTTCTGAACATCTGGTCAAATTAAAAGTACCTTTAGACCTCTCAAAACTAAATTTAATAATATTTTTACCCCAAAAAATGAGAATTTTAATTTTTCACCAAAAAACCAAAATTAGGTTGAGTTATGAATTTTCCCTATGCCTGGCCTCGGTCAAACACACACACACCAGCTGACATAATAAAAGGTAACCCACTTCACGATAAATTTGTATTTTTATTTAGTGATGGCAATGTTTTACACTGCCTATATCTGCTTTGTTATTTTATTGACACGTGGTCACAAAGGTATTCCATGTACCCAGTGAAGCCTTGTTTCTATTTTTGAATATATGGACACTGTGTTTCCATTTATATATTTATTGACGGTCAATATTAAAAATCTTGCAAAGTAAAATGTAAAATACACAGAAAGAACATTGAAGTCTATTTCCACAATACACTATTTACATAAAAAATATGTAATATATAAATTAAGGACTTTCACTCAGTCAATACGTTATACTCGTCCCCGATCAATATAATCTGAACAGGTCCATATATAACGTATTGACCTCGTCAAAAGTCCATAATTGATAAATCTTCTTTAAAGGGCATTAGCTGTCAAATTCATGTTCACCGATTTGACTCAAATTCTCATATTTGATTTATAACATACTAAAACGTATATCCAAATTACAAGAAGTCTGAAAAAACAATTAACAGTGCATCGACTCGATAATATACATCAGCAACGATATAAACATAAGCATACATATAAATAGATAGCGACACCGTGCAATTGGACTTTTCTATGTCTGTTTGATTTCATGTTATAGGTTAAAAAATAAGTTAATCATCGTTTTTACCAGTATAAGAATGATTTTTTTTTTGGATCGAATCAGTCAACGAAATGATTCACCTTTGTTTCACTTTCAATGTTGACATTCTTTTCATTTTAGTGGCTGAACACGACTAATACATGCGTAACCAATCTCTAGCGAAGGGGTTAAATTGGAGGTCCCATGAATACGGATTCAATGAGGTCGAATTATTCACTTGCAAGTGAATAATTCATCAGCGATGTTTCTTAGCTTATTTTGATAAAATTGATCTAAACTGGCTGCTAAAGGCGAATTATTTTCTCACTATTTCACTTTCATTAATGATTGAACAAACCAAGTTCATATTTTATTTATTTTTTTATATCTCGTAGCTAATGCCCCTTTAACTATTCATTTTACATGTTTTGTGAATACCTGTGCTTATATTTATTATGTCTCACAGTGTCGGATTCAGAGACCGTAGAGGGCGTACCCTCCCCCATTTGATTGGAAAATATATCATTTTTTTCGGCATAAAATCATTCAAATTTGTTTTCGCCGCGCTCCATCCGCCATTTTAAAATTTTTGGAATAATGCCCCCTTTCAAATATCCTGGATCCGCCCCTGACCTGTTTAAGTGTCTGATTTTAATAAGTAAAATGGCATGCATCGTTGTTTCAGGAAGATATAAGATTAACACATTTCTTGTACCATGGCTGAATTCGATTCATTGTGTTATTATGGTCCGTACGTAACGCGTTTGAGAATTTATTTCAATGGGGGGATCCGTTTGAACTAATTTGAAAAATGCGTCCTTTTGCGCCACAACTATTTTGCGTCAATGCTACATTTGCACCACAACTAGTTTGCGTCAATGCTACATCTGCGCCACCAGTTTTCAAAATACCTTATATCATTTACACCAAAAATGAAATATACTACTGCACGTATTCTTATAACCTGGAATCCTGATAAAATATTTTCGATTTCGCAAGCTTCTATTTAAAAATATAATTCGAACCGGAAATCCCCTTACGGTATTGAGAATATTGTGTCAGGATCCCAGACTAGTATTCTTATACAAAATATTGTTCGTATAAAAACTGTATCTCCACCCCCTTTAAGGACCGGCAGTTTACACTGACTTAAAGTCTGATATGTGTAGCTTTTTTCAACCGCTAATATCTTTTCTAAATTATATCTGCTACTTTTTTACGGCGTAAATTAACTAAGGTAGATAAATGAATACTAGTAGTATACAACTGTTTGGAATACTTTGGAAAACTCTCTTCGTTGTAATGTCCATTGATCAAGGCTACTGATGGGCAATTTGCGCTTTTACTTTCGTGGCGTGGTCTAGTGCAGAAACATTTATGACAGAAATCCATTTAACACGCGAATGTACTGCATTTACGATAGGATTACTTTCTTTTGTTGTTTAACGTCCACTTATTTCTGTATTATGAATACAATGAATAAGCGTTGATTCTTGAAAAGAAACCATGAGCCCGGAGGGCGAATGGTTTGTTTTTCATGAATCATAACTTAAACTATTGTGTTGATGTCTTTTCAAAATTAAAGCCTTTTCTTAATAAGAAGGTATTGTAAGTGAGTTTAAATAACCAAACAATCATGTTCAACGATGCATTAATAAATCTAAGTTCACAATTAATTGGTTAGAGAAATACAACACGTTTGTCTTTAAATTATCAGGCATCTGAATATTATCCGTAATTTACAAAATAAGACATATTCGAACTTATTTCTAAGTACATATAATAAGTATGTTACCGAAATTTCTAGCAAAAAGCCTAATTCTAGGCACATCACGATTTACTCGCACAGTGATTTGCAAATAAACATTTGTAAAGATATGTAGTAAAACAGATGAAATCATACTATATTTATAAAACAAAATGGACAAATTGAATTTAATCATTTTCGTTTCAAATATGTGAAATAGCCACTAAAAATTAAAGAATAGAGACAACAAAGAGAATACAGAGATTCGAACCTAAACCGACAGTCTCTACCTTTAACATGACTCTCATTGATCTTAACCATGCTAACCTCGCAGCTACTAACTTATACTATACAATTGCCTATTATGTATATATAAAGGTATAAGCCCTGTGTGTCCGTTGTACCGATGTGTATCATATGTTCATTTATATATATAAAATAGACATCCAAATTGCAACCCATTGGTAGCCGTTTTCGTCGATGTGTTGCATGATGTCAGTCACACATAACAGATTTCAAGAAGGGGTTCGATTCCCAGTGAAGGCATATATAAATTACAAAAATTGAAGGTAAGTTTTTAAATTAATTCCATTAGTGAACAGAAATAAGTAAATTAGCTATTTCATACTTAATGAAATTAGGCACACAAAGGAAACAATTGAATATTATTTGGTGAGTCCATTTCAACGCAGACTTAGGAAGGGTTGATTCTATAATAGTTATCCCATGACGACGCGGTGTGTCAGTAATAGTTATACACTGAGGGATAGGTGTGTCTGGATAAGAAACCCCGACGGCCGGAGGCCGGAGGATTTCTTATCCAGAAACGCCGTATCCCGAAGTGTATAACTAACTTACACCCGATGCTAAACCCTATATTTGTTTACATTGAATATTAAATGAAAAAGAACGGATAGCATTTTTATTGACAATATCAAACCATGATTAATAAGAAATTTTTTTTTAAATGAAAACCCACTAGTAACCTTACTTTGACGATCTTCATTCAAACTTTGACAAGTGAGTAGATTTTACAAATGTCAAAGTTGCCGTTTTTTGCATATTCTATTCCCGTTAAATCCATGTGCTTATATAGATCAGCAGGTCAAGGTTGGCCGTATCGTGCATTCTTATTACAAAAAAATACACCATGCTCTTCGTATGCAGTTGTCAATATGGACGGGAATAAGACGGACGACATTTTGAGTCAGGCGTTGGATTTGGCAGAAGAGACTGAAGATAACGCAATATTTATAACCCGAAGTACTTACATGTATCAGTTTAATGAAGGTAATCATAAATGTATTTTACATGTTACAGTTTTATTAGAAAAAGCCCCCTCCCCCCCCCTCTTCTCAACATTAAACAAACATTCATATTCGAACATACTGAGGGATAGGTGTGTCTGGATTAGAAACGCGACGACCGGACACGCTTAACCTACAAAAATACAGATTGCATATGTTAGGAACCCCCCTTTTTTGGCGCAATCCAAGGGGGGATGGGGTTCCGGGGGTTGGAACCCCCTTTTTTACGATCAATGCTTTTGAATTGGGACATATGGCTGGAAACCAACCCCCCTTTTATCCTGGGTTGTCACCCCTTTTAAAAATGGCTGGATCCGCCCCTGGGTGCCATCATTAGTCTTCAACAATCCAAACATTAATATTTATTTTATGATTAAGACTTAGTCCAAATGAAAACTATATGTTTTGAATGTATAATTCAAATAAAAGTTCTTTACATTTATGTTCTTTTAGACATTGCCATATGGGATTAAAATTGTGGCTTCAAGCAAAGGAGTATTTTAATGATTTTTTTTAATTCAAAATAGATGCTAAATATTTTTTTCGCTATTGAAATTTCCTGAAATAAGTTTTTTTTAATAATTCTTGAAACGACTTGTAGTGAACACTATTAGTAATCTCTTACGTTCATGCTGATGAAAAAAACCAATTTCTATTGTTATGAATAACAATGGACAGTGTTTTCGGGATGTAGAAGCAGGGGTTTCCAGAAACCCCGCTCGTCATACCCTGTGGTCAAAATCCGTTGTTATTCGTAACAATAGATCTATTCAATTTACACTTGTTTCAGAAATAGAAACTATGAAGTATAACAATAGAACTGGGGTGTCTGTGTATGATCTTACACTGACACACCAAGTCCGAATGGGATAACTATTTTACATCCCAGCTGTTCTAGATTAGATAAAAAAAACATTTACGCTTCAAAAAATCTAGTTTAGAACGCCACACAATCATTATAATATACTTTATATATTACTATAAAGTATACACCCTTTATGAGCCCCGGACACAATGTTTAAATATGTTATTTTAACAGAGAGTTTGTATCCAGTCGTATTGGTGTAGGGGAATGAATGGTGGGTCTATATGCTAAAGGTCTTGAGTTCGAATCCCAGCATAGACATTGGATTTTGTCTACTTGTACGACTTTACCCCCAGCAGAGCTATAGAAAAACAGTACATTAACGGGTGTTACACGGACACTTTTTAGTTGTTACACGGACACTTTTTATGAATAGAATCACTCGTGCATGATCAGAGAGTTCATGGGCACTTTAAATTTCAGTTAGATTTGAACTTTTTGTTTCACCGACATATTTCCGGTCTTTTTGATTACAATATTTACGTTAGTATCAATAACTATATTTCAAACAATTCCAGTAAATTACTATTCATATCAGTACACTAAGGGATTGACCATTTAACTTAAAAAGGGGGGTATGTCTTTTTCTAAAAATATTTTGATACCCAATTTTATGAGAAAAATATATTGTGGTCAAGCAGATGACAAAATAATATTCTGATTCCCGATTTTCCGTATACCGTATATAATCGTCTAATTTCGAAAAAATGAAAATAGTTGGGTGATAGCGTTGAAATAATAAATAATGTTCTTACTCAGAAAAGAAGATACCCCTTTGAAGCTAAATGGTCGGTCCGTAAGTGTTTTTTTTTCCTTCAACATATGGACATGAATAGTTTTTGGACAATGCTGAAAGTAAAGAAATGCTGGTACCAACGTTTATATTTCAATAAAAAGACAGGAAATATATATAAAAATCAAATCTAATCAAAAGATAAAATCCTATCAACTCACCAATGCACGATTGATCCTATAAATAAAAGTGTCCATGTAATACATGTTCAAATATGCAGCAAATCGTGAAGAAAAATCATTCAACTAATGTCATCAATTTTGAACGGTAAGCTGCGATTGGATCATATAGTGACACGTGTTAAATCCTGATCAACACTATCAGAGACATATAAAAAAAACCTATATGTATGAACTATTAAAAAAAAATCCAAAATATATGCCTATATATATATATATATATATATCAAATAACAAGACAAAATCCAGTTTTTCATAACATTTCATTCACTTAATATCAGTTCTGTTTATTTAAATGGATTAACCCCCGCTTTCCATTCCGTTTTTCTACAATAAAAAATCAAATGGTAGCTCTGTTTTTTTATAAATTACTTACTAGCGAAGTTGCATTCTTAAAAGTCTCAAATGTAAACAACATTCATCTTTTCCTTGAAATGGTTCTTTTTATAAAGTTATTAAATTCTTGAAATTTTTAGAAAAAATTCTGGGCTTAAGGAAGTGAAAAAATGTGTTTAAACTGTAACTTCCATTAACTGGTATATGGCCATTGAAGTTTCTAATATGTTTAGTTTTGCTACCTCTTCTAAATGCAAAATGTACTACTTCCTTCCTGAAACGTCGTACAAGTCAGATACAAAACAAAGGTAACAAAATAGGCCGGAACAACCTGCCGTATAGTTTGTCTGCACTTGTAGTCAGGTCAAGGTCCTCGGCCAGCGCCTCGGACCTTGACCTGACTACTGTGCAGAAAACTATCCGGCAACGGTTGTTACCGGCCTGTTTCTTTGTTACCTTTGTATTGTATCTAATACATAATTTTTGATAGTCTTTTCCGTATAAGTGATGCTAAGTTTTATTGTGGATTTGTCATTCCCGCCAAAATATTACAGAACAAAGGAAAGCATGCAGAACAAAGAAGCCCAAGCTAGGGTGATCTGTTAAGGGTGATCCGGTTCAGATCACCCCTGGTAGAACAAAGGAGCTGGGATGTAAACAAAAAGAATCCACAGTAAATGAATAGGCTGACGTCACGACAATGGTTTAACCACTCTTCTTAAGCTTAAGGTTCATGTGGACCCATTGGCTAAAATGGCTACATTTTCACCTCAAAATTTACTCTGAGTACAGACAAACCTGTATATCTGGAAAAGTTTTAAGGCATAGCATGCCCTAGATAAAGAAAATTCAAATATATTCAATGTTTTAGAAAATTAAAAAATTAACAGGATTTAGCAGTGCACTTTTTTTCATTCCGCCAGAAGGTGCCAAAATAAACTAAGTTGGGAAAGAGGTTTGAGAACTTCCCCACAGGTAATAATTGAAGTGAACTGTTTTGATTGAAATGGACAATAGATACGTGACAATAATTGGTGATTTAAACTGTGTACCTGAGTGGACCATATCAAGTGAAACTCAACTGTTTGTTAATTTTATCATCTTATGCAGGGACGAAAAAAGTGCACTGCAAAATCCAGTTAAGTTTCAAATTTTCTAAAACATACAATGCATTTGAATTTTATTTATCTAGGGCATGCTATGCCTTAAAACTTTTCCAGATGCACAGGTTTGTCTGTACTCAGAGTAAATTTTGAGGTGAAAACGCAGCCATTTTAGCCAAAGGGTCCACATGAACCTTAATACGACAATAGTCCCGTTTATTCTATATTTTAGTGTATTTGAGGTATCATTATTTATTTACGACTTATATACATGTATGTTTGTTTATATACTTTTTAATATTTATTGAAAATATTAATACAGGTAATTTGGCGCAAATTAATTTAGAATTCTAGCGCAATTATTTTATACCATTAAAAAAAAAATTGGCGCAAATGATAAATCTCATAAATGGCAATTGGCACAAAAGGACAGCAGCCATTCTATGATTAAAGAAACATAAATGTTTTCATGTTGAACTTCATAGATAACTCATTTAAAAAGTGCAAAGACATTCAAAATAAAAAAAAAAAGCCTCATCTATTTGAAATAATATAACACATCAATTTCAAATATGTTACCTTATATGTTTAAGTTTAAATGCGATCTGTTTTCTGTTTCTTTTGTATTTAACTACATTTGTTATACAATAGCCCAGAAGGATCATTGATATTTCAAAATACAGAATACACAATTCGTAAATTAAGAGAGATAATCCATGTTTCCCGCACTTGCACTCTTAAAAGAGGGGCGACAGATACCAGAGGGACATTCAAACTCATAAATAGAAAATAAACTGACAACGCCATGGCTAAAAAAAAAAGAAAAAAACCAATAGACAAAACAAACAAACACCAGTACACAAAACACAAAATAGAAAGCTAAAGACTGAGCAACACGAACCCCACCAAACAACAGTACACAAAACACAACATAGAAAGCTAAAGACTGAGCAACACGAACTCCACCAAACACCAGTACACAAAACACAAAATAGAAAGCTAAAGACTGAGCAACACGAACTCCACCAAACACCAGTACACAAAACACAACATAGAAAGCTAAAGACTGAGCAACACGAACTCCACCAAACACCAGTACACAAAACACAACATAGAAAGCTAAAGACTGAGCAACACGAACTCCACCAAACACCAGTACACAAAACACAAAATAGAAAGCTAAAGACTGAGCAACACGAACCCCACCAAAAACTGGGGGTGATCTCATGTGCTCCGGAAGGGTAAGCAGATCCTGCTCCACATGTGGCACCCGTCGTGTTGCTCATGTTAGTACAAACCCGGTAAATAGTCTAATTCGGTAGGTCACATTCGTGAAAAGGAAACGGGATTGTAGTTACGACATTAGGAACATATCCGCTATTATCTGTGAAACGGATATTCCATAACGGTCAACCAACTCGTGATGGCGTCCGTAAAATTTACGAAGGGATGCCTCATATCTTGACTTACATCTAGAAATTGACAATGATGATCGGTTGAGAAAATAACTTTACGGCAACAGAGATGATTTCTGCTTCCCAATTGTGAACTTTCCATTTCTATGTAGCAGCATTCCAGGAGCACGTTGATATGATATTTAAAAGCTTGCAATTTCTATCATGATTTCCTCGATAGAAGGTTGCTGCTTACAATGAAGCTATATATTAAACCAAGAGTTCTAAGTGGTGGAGTTGAAATCATCCATTCGAAAATTTTACGGACGCCATCACAAGTTGGTTAAACGTTAAGGAATATCTGTTTCACAGATGAAGACGGATCCGATATGTTTCAATTGTTGTAAGGGAGCTACCATTTGAATTTTATGGGGGGGGGCTAGGATGAAATTTGAAAAAAAAAGGCAGGACAGGAGTTTTGAGTAAAAAAAAAAGGTAGGATGAGCAACTTGGCAAAAAATAAAAAGGCAGGATGACAATTTATGTTAAAAAAGTCCGGATAAACTAATAAAAAAAAAGGCAGGACCGAATAGAGTGAAAAATAAAAAGGCAGGACAGAGATTACAACTAAAAAAAATGCAGGACAAAATTTTTCATCCTAGTCCCCCATAAAAATCAAATGGTAGCTCCCTAACCACAATCCCGTCCTCGAATGTGACAAACCGAATTAGACTTATTCCCGGGTTTGAATTTACATGCCACATGTGGAGCTGGATCTGCTTAACCTTCCGGAGCACCTGATATCACCCCGGTTTGTGGCGGGGTTTGTGTTG
The DNA here is from genome assembly GCA_017311375.1 of Mytilus coruscus. Lineage (NCBI taxonomy): Eukaryota > Metazoa > Mollusca > Bivalvia > Mytilida > Mytilidae > Mytilus > Mytilus coruscus. Next base: position 43,255,837 of record CM029600.1, read on the forward strand.
CTCAGTTTTAGTTTTCTATGTTGTGTTTTGTATACTGTTGTTTGCCTTTTCGTCATTTTTCGAATTTTTTGCCATGGCATTGTCAGTTCGACCTTTGTGTTTGAATATCCCTTTGGTATCTTTCATCTCTCATTTACGAAAGTCAAGAAAGATCGCACTTTGATTCACTACCATAGCTCTGTTACGTTTGGTGAGAATTGTTTGATACGGTTAGTTTGTGAAAATATTCCCTAGATTTTAATAAACGTGATACACTTTATTAGACACGTGCATAGTGTGATTGGCATGAACCACTGAACAAGCAAAAAACTTGTACAATATTTGTAAGAGGGGACGTCAACGTTACGGAGATGGGCCATTCAGGTACTTTATTTATCATTCATGCTCGTATATATGTATCTCGATCTAATCCAAGTGTTCCTAGATAAATTTACTTGAAACTTGCTATTGGGATTGAAAGGGGTAAGCTTAGTCTGGCATCCTGACCCAGCCTCCTTATCTCGTCAGTAAGCCTGGATCCCTACGTAGGGATAAGATCAATTTTGATTAAAAAAAATATCAGAATTGTCATTTTAACTATAAGATGTTTTTCACTTGCCGGGGACAAACTCAAGCATTCAAATATTGGTTTACTCGAAAATATTCACTATTATTTTGATTTTGAAACAAAATCAGATTTCTCATTCTAGAGTGATGCGACTTTACCCTTAAGTGTTCGTGTATGTTTTTTATTTGGCGCACTAACTCGTGTTCACTTTACTTTAAACTATAAATTTTTGGAGTTTTGGACATAAACCGTCAGATTCCAGGCAATTTTCCTAATATTGCGCACCCAACTTGAAGGACAAATTATAGAATGCAGTATCGGTCAAGATGCAACATTTTTAACTCATCGGAGATGCTTTACTTTTAGGTCACCTTACACGAAGCGTCAAGTAGCTTTTCTCATCACTTTGCATCCGCCGTCTGTCGTCATATTCGTCCGTAGTCCGTTAACTGTTACAAAAATCTTCTCCTCTGAAACTATTGGGCTAATTGGAACAAAACTTGGCCACAATCATTATTTGGGTATCTAGTTAAAAAAATGTGTTCGATGGTCCCGCTTGACAACCAACATGGCCGACATGGCTATAAACAGAACATAGGGGTAAAATGCAAGTTTTTGTCAATTATCTTGAAAACTGTTATAGATAGAGAAAAACTTACAGGGTCTATCAATTGTCTCTTTGCTTAAAAACGACTTCTTAGAGGGGTCATTGCCCTTAAATGACGAAATTTACCATGTTTGTCTATTATCTTAAAAACTATAATAGACAGAGAAAATTTTGCTCACCATATATGATCAGCAAGACAAGATCTTCAAATATGATAATATTGCCGAAATCGTCAGTCGACTCCTTTTTTTTTTTTGAATAATTGCCCTTTAGTGACGATTCTTACCATTTTTACGTTTTTGCCTATCATTTTGAAAACTATTATAGAAACTTTTAAAAGCAAAATGATCAGCAAATCAAGATCTACCAATAAGTCAACTATGGCCGAAATTTTCAGTTGACTCCTTAGAGGACGACGTTTTACCAATTGTATGCGTTATTGCCATTTAAAAAAAAAATGTAGTAAATAGAAAGAAACTTTGAATTAGAAAATAATGCACACAACAAAATCTACAATAAAGTCAAATTGCCGGAATGGTTGGGTTGGTCGACTCTATACAAGTTATTGCCCTCAAATGACGGTTTTTTGCATTTTTGCCTATTTTCTTGAAAAATATAATAGATAGATAGAAACTGTAGACATCAAACATGAACAGCAGTAAAAGATCTACAAATATGTCCGCACGGACTGAAATGTCAGTGAACTTTATAAGAGTGATTGTCCTTTAGTCATGATTTTTACGCATTTTTGTATTTTGGTGAAACCTTTGTTGGATAAAGAAACAAATTATATTTATCCGGGATTTCAGTACATGTATGCTTGACAAAACACAAGGTAAATGAACAAAGCTACGACTTCTGTTCTGCAAGTCAAAGTCAAACTTTAATGTTTTCCTATCGTTATTCATTTCATGCATTTCTCTACATGTACATGTACATGTACATGTATATGCTATTATCTAGTTGACTAGTCTTCTGAATATCCCTGAGGATACGTTATTTGGACGTATGGCGGACAACTTGGTGTTTGACAACACTTTCCAGCAGCTGGAGGATTTAATGTACAAACACTTGGTAGGTTCCACGTGTAACACCTGTAACGGAATTAATAATAAATCATATCAAGCATGCACTATTGTTAGAATACACAATTTGTATTGTGATTATTTTCGACAGTCAATTAGGCGGTAAAGTCTCTCTCTCTCTCTCTCTCTCTCTCTCTCTCTCTCTCTCTCTCTGAAATTGATTTATGGCAAAAATAAAATGGATAAAAGTGACATTTCTTCATTATGTCAATCTTGCTCATGTATTGCCTATTGGTCATTTGCAACCTGAAGGGGGTGGGAGGAAATTAAGAGGGGCCTTGCAAATGTTTGGGAATGGAAACAAATTACAAGATTTTAGCAATTCGGTATTTAAAATTTTCAAACATGCAAATAGCATAGCTAATTTGATGAATACTCTAAATCAGTATCTGATTATTCGACAGAAGTGTCTAACACCTGATTCAGATGTCATATATATAACTAATGAGTTCTATTTTTGGCTGCAAACTTCATTTGAATGTTAAATATTTTATTTGTGTGAGTCATGGCCATCTTCTGTCTGTTTGTTGGACACGAAGAATGACAATGAAAGGGGTTAATGCATTGGGTTGTTGTCTTTCCGTTTTTGCAGGTTTTTGTGCAAAGGTCTTTTCAATATTATACTCCTTTCCATAGAACAAAAACACTGTTTCCTCATGTTCCTTACATGATTAATCGCAAAACTCATGATTGAACATATATTTCAATTGTTCAAGACTATATCTAGGAGTCAAGGGTGGCATTTTGATATATCTTAACGTGAATAATTTTCCTTTGTGACCTGGAGATTTGGAGTCAGACCCACTCCCAACGATTTCTCTTACAATAAAGAAAATATAATTTTTCGGCAGGAAAAACATACAAAAAATTTCGCCTCGCTAAAATTTTAACATGTTCTTCCAGGGAAGTTTTTTTTATCTGAAGTTAATTTACCATGGTTATGATCAATGTGCTGAAATTGAAAGAATGTCAATGAAACCATAACTGGCAAGTCTAAATAAAATTCCCTGTAGTCACAAACAACTTCCCCACTTGACGATTTATTTCCAATTTTCCAATACTGATGCACTATTTTACTAAATAGTAACAGTATATAAAACTAGAAATTTTCTAAATGTACTTTTGTTGTAAAGAATAAAAGTATTGAAAAGTGTTGAAGGGGGTAAAGGGGAGGGTGGTTTTGAAATGTTCATGTCTTTGGAAGGGGGTCTTGAAATGCTTTTCTTTCTTCAAGGTAGGGACTTGAAAAAAATAAATAATACATAAATAAATTCTGATGTTTCCTCCAATCCCCTCAATGAAAGACAATGACCCTAGAACATTGTAAACCAAGGCTATACCAAGGTTGAAAATGTTTTTTTCCGAGGGGTAAAATATTGCTCTATAAACCTCTCAGTGACGTGTTATTTAATTTATAATACCGAAAGTTGTCTAATGGTTGTCTTTCAGGTTTGAAATTGAAATAATACATCATGGACATCACAACCATTCGTATTTGATAAAGCGCACAAATGGTCAAGCGTCTTAGTGAAGGGTAATAGAACATTAAATATCGGATAGTCTATAAATAACACATATTTGAGAGGGTGATAGAGTAGATTAATCCACTGTATGTAAATATTGAGAGCGAAATCAACATTTGATTGGTTGACTTTGTGACATTGAACAAAACTTCATATTCACCTCAGAGGATCATATTCCCTTATGAAATGTAGGGACTACATTTTTGTACCTCGTGCGACGTTACGCGCGTTTATGTACAGTCAAGGGTATAACTCTATAGGGTTATTAGAGAAAAATAACATACATTTGTTATTGTGGACTAAAAAATCAAAAAACTGTCATAACATACATGTATGTATGTTACATGTTTCAAAGGGCCAATATACATCATTTGTTTTGTTAAAATGTATACAAGTTCTATTGATATTTTTAATGTTTTTATGAATCACAATGTATTTTAATTTATTGTAAGAAATAATGATCATGGCATGTACTGAGGTTCTGCGCAAGCTTTCCAGTAATTCCCAAGTGTCTCATATAATAAGTTACATGCCTTTAATAAATAAGCCTTGTTATTACAGCTAAGTTTATCCCTTAAAAGCCTTGTCTCATTGATTTACCATGGTTGATGAAAAATGTATTAATTTAATTCGAAAATTAGTTATCAAGGCTATGTATTTAGTTTCTGCCCAAAGTTTCATGAATTCCCAAGTGCCCACTAAAAATTAAAATATTTATGATTTATTTAACAAATAACAAACATAAGTTACTACAGATTTAGAAAATTTAAGGAATAAAGAGTAGACAACTCATGAAAGTATCTGTAATAACACATATTTTCTCTAATAACCCTATAGAGTTATATCCCTGACTGATGTACCTAATGTTTTGAACGTTTTTTTTAAATAGCGATAGTATAGTCATTATTGTGTTCAAAACTATTTCAGATGTTAAACAAAATAGAGAAAAAAAAAAATGAATTTGTCATAAAATAAATGATTAACTTTTGATTATCGTGTTGAGTTATAAAAGCGGATAAAAAAGATTGTATGGAAATTATTATCTTAATATGTTCATGAAGTTATTAAAGTATACGTAGTGGAATAAAACATTCATTTCCCTTGTATTGGCTTAAGGGATATGAAGATTTGTTCCCCTCTGAGTATCATATTCACCTCTGAACATCTGGACTTCCTCGTGCGACGTTACCTGCGGTTAATGAACATAACGTTTTGACGGTTTTTGAATAGTGAAAGTAAAGTCATTTTCGTGTTCAAAATTATTTCAGTCTTGAATGAATGAATAATTAACTTTTGAACGGTACTGTTTATCAATGTTTATGTCATGGTCGCATTTAGATAAAAAAAAAACTAGCAGGTAAGAAGAAAAAAAATATATATAGATTAATACTTTATGTTCAGGTAATAGACAAAAGTAAAGGCAGTGGAATAAAACATTCATTGCCCTTGGCTTAGGGAGATATGAAGATTTGTTCACCCTCGAAAAGTCATATTTCCCTTGGGCGATGCCCTCGGGAAATATAAATTTTCTTGAGTGAACAAATCTTCATATCTCCCTCATGCACGGGAAATAAATGTATATATGTTACCCCGAAAAAAACATTTACAACCAAGGCGAAGCTGTGTGTTATTTAATTTATTATACTGAATTTTATTGTCTTTTAAATCTAAACTAAAAGAAACTAACTATGACGTCATGGACACAACAACGTTACAGATATTAGAAAAACAACGATATTAAAGCAGGATGTATCTTTTATTTTGACATTCTGTGGAAAAGATCTGAGGCTAAAACGTAGAACTCGGGCATTGTCTTTAATATCGATTTCCTTTAAACTATCGATGTTGATTGGTCTGTACAAGAGGGAGCCATGGGATTATCTCACTCTTATAAGCCAATCAAAATCCGGCATATTAAGGTGAAGTATAGTAAGGCAGAATGTCGCCCTCTTTTAACCAATTGAAATCAGGCATTTTAACGTATAATAACATTAATTGCAAAATATTTGTAACCTATATAGAAGCACCTTACTTTTCACGACAAACATAACGTCCGGTTGATGTATCTTCACAGACACATTTGTAAAGACAACCATCATCAAAGTGTTCATCTTGCTGATACATCTTTCCCTTGTAATAACAACCATTTACCTGCGCTGAATAAAACAAAATTGGGAAGAAAGAAAACAAAAATGAATAGAATTCTTCAATTTAATTTATACAATATGAAGGCTTGTAGATTCTGACATAAATGTTAGTTGGCCTCGATACCTGAATGGTCTAAGTAGATCATCCTCAGTTATCACTAACCTGTCAACACTGATTTTGTGAGCTCGAACGCCGCTCATGGTAAGATACGTTCGACTCCCATCTTAGTTGACCAGGTTTGCCAGTTTTCCTTTCGATGGTTCTTCCCGGCTTCCTTAATCAATAAAAACTGGCCGCCATACTATAGCCAAGAGAGCTGAAAATGGTGTTAAGCACATATCAATCGTGTATGTTGGTCTAGGAGACCAAGTAATTATTAGGTCTTTCCACTTTTCCGTGAAAAGACCTATTGATTTTGTTCTGATTATTAATTTTGTTCTTCCGCCACTTTTATTTCTTGCAGGGTGTTTTTGTTTCGCAAAATGTCGCTTAGATATTTGGTATATGATATTGAACAGTTTATACGCTTTTGAAACTGACACTGATTAACTGAACAATTTTCATTGTAATAGGTATCTCTCCGAACAATGTTTTACTTGTTATCTCTACTTCTTCGGAACCGTATAAGAAAACGACAAACTTATTTTTATATCCTCAGGAATTTTTGCAATTTTTTTTACCGAAGCGATCCGGAGACTCACTATGAGAGTTGTTTCCCCTTATGTATTTGATATAATTGATATGTATTTGTAACTGGTAAACCATGAGTGATAGATACCTAGTGTCTTTCTATTTGAGGTCCTTGGTACATCACAAATAAAATGAGGTCAAGGTCATGTTCTGAATTTTAATTTTGGCTTATTATCACTTCTCCTCAGAAACCGTATAGAAATCGACCAAAATATTTTAACTAATCTGTTAGTTGCGACATGTCGTAACATATACTTATATTTTGGTTTATAGGATTTGTTAACATTTAATTGGAGTTTTCTTCCCTCTAATGTTTAAAATCAGCTGTCTTGTGATATAACTCACTAACCATATAAAGTAGAGACTTGTGATTTTTGTTTTGAGGTCCTTGCTTTATGACCTTCAAATTGAAGTCAAGGTCAAAAGTAAATTTGACGTTCTGGATTTTACTTTGGCTAGTAGTTCATATTTATACATGATAAAGCCATGTGACCTCTCGCATTATGTTGGAAGACATGTGACCTTAAAAGGGTCATGTGATTTGGAATATATGATATTTCGGATTGGTCAATATTTGTTGCTTAAATATATTGGGTAAATAGCAAGAAGTGACCTTATGTAAACCGGAAGTAGCCATTTAAATATATGATATTTCGGATTGGTCAATATTTGTTGCTTTGCGTAAATATATTGAGTATGATATTTGATATGTAAATAGCACGGGATTTTTAAAGCGCGAATAGTTTTCTTGTTAAAGTAAGTTAAGGAATATTGTCATTCGAAGCTCGTATACAGTGCAGTGCAGTTAAGTTTAGATAAAGGGTCCCCCACCCCAAATAACCGTTTGTATTTTTGTAATGTTTTTACGCATAGATAGATAGATATTTATACTACCGGTATGACATTGTTTGATTGATCTTTTAGACCTATATATATATTATATATATCTATATTATATGATTTCTCACTTTGATTTTCTATTTTGTAGGCTGTCGTGTACTACGCAGCGGTGTTGCCGTATCATGATGACATCGGGACTCAAATTATTTAATTTTGTTTAATAAAATAATCAAAGTAAGCTGCACATGTTGGCGAGCTATTCCTATGAAACAAGTGTTTGTTTTTATTTTATAAATACTTTATATTCGTTTGAGGTAACGAATTGGAATATAAAGTGGTTTAAATCCCGAACCTGTTTAGAATACAATGTAATCGATGTATATTTTTAATTCATTTACACGCGACGTTTCCTGTTGTAAACGATCAGAATAGAATTACAATGTACAACTATTATGAAGGAAGCAGCCTTAATTCAATTGAAAGCATAATTCGGTAACAATGTTACTTTTAAAAATATAACTAACAAACATGTAAAACTAAATAACATACATGTAATATGTGTGGAGTCACTACAGGAATTACAAGTTACAGGGCAGAATTTCTTCAGTGTGGGAAAGGAACACACATTCTGATTACAGTTAAACACACTCTCGTCTTGACAGGGTTCTAAAACAAAAGTAAAAGAGAAATATTGATACATTGTTTTAAGGATGTTCGCTCCTCTGTTTTAAAATATCAAGTTTTTTGTAAGACTGCATAAACAGGTAGTATATAAGTAGCAGAAAAAAAATGAAATGTCCGTGTCCTTGTTTTTGAGATATAATCAATTGAAAATTTAGCTGGAAATGATTTTCTCTAGATTCTTCATGCGTTAACACTTTTTTCTTTCAAAAACTATGAAAAACAACAAGGATTTTATAACATTTTCATAAATGGCTATTTAAACTATATGTAATTAAATAAGTAAAAGAAAAGCAGCGGTTAGCGGACAAAATTTTTAATTGGCACTACAAAAACCAGAGGATTCCGACTATCTAACAAAAAGTCAAAAACAACAGCAGCGAACATCCTCAAGCTCAAATTTAGAAGAAACAAAAACCATAAATGCTGTTTGGTTATAAAATATGAGTTCGTTGACGATTTTGTGTTTACATTTGTTTTTGCTGTAAAAATACAAACAAAGAATGCTGTAAGCTACCATCGGCTTTAATGTTGTTTCAACAAGACACAATTGATAAAACACTTTCGGATTCTGAATGAAATAAAAGAGCAGCATCTATTTCTATCCAAGATCAACATTAAGACGTTTTTGTGCATCGAACTAGATCTCTACAATATAACATTTATAAGTGAACGAACCGATAAATGGATAAAAATAGAAAAAGGACCCACAATAAAGCTCAATAAGGTAGTACATTCTTACGACATACTGGTAAGAACTATTTTTGAAACCACATTTTCATATATAGAACTGTTTTGTTATGTGTTAAGTAGTGTGAAGTGATATATGATATGTGTGCAAATACCTATTGTCTTCTATCATTATAAATCTTTGGTTCTACAAAATTAAACCTCGGATGTAAGACGGAAAAAACTTTAAATTCATCATGTCGTAAAATTAACAACTCCTTTTCACAACTTACTGCATATACCACAGGTGAGAGGACAGTACTTCTTGAGATCTGTATTGCTGCAGACATGCGTATCTTTACAATCAATGAATGAAGCGTCAGTACAGTTGGAAGGTGACCCAGCCGAAACTGTTAAGACGATACACAAAAGTGTTAAAAAGCAATATAAAAATACTCCTATCAGGCAGTCAAATCACATAAGACCCTTTTTATCTAATTCAAAATAGGAAACCTAAAAAAAGATACATATATGTGCGTCGACATGTATGGCTGCTGGATCCAAATTATTGTCACATTAACCTAGTATGTCTGTTTGGGTTGCTCACCCATTTTCGTCAATATATATATATATCGGAACTATAAACTACTGTCATACAAATAAGAGGTTTAGCTTGCTATAAAACCAGGTTCATCTCAAAATTTTTTTCGGAAAATACCTGTACCAAGTCAGGAATAAGGCAGTTGTTTTTCAATAGTTTCGTTGATTTGTCAGTGTTTTAGGAACTTCTCTTTTTTGAATTTCGGTATTTTTGTTAAACTTTTTGATTCCCGGCTGAATCAAACCCAAAATTATATACCAAGAACGCGGCATTACGGAGTAACAGAATAAAAAACGGCCGACTCAGAGTCAGAAAACACGAACCGGTAGGATAACATGACATGAGATGTCTTCCTGTTACATACAGTTAAGTTCTAGTCTCTCCTTAGAACTGTCAGAATAAATCTATAGAACTTTTCTAAATGGTTCTACCCAGGTCGTGTTACAATCGATAAACATGAATTCTCAATCATTTGCTGCCTGAATACTGCTTTTAATGGACCTGTAACCATGTTCAGATGACTGCGGGAAATATTTTGTTACCCATGTCTGTTATTAAATCCTCCATAAATGTAACTGTGTTCCAGACAGTTTTGTCTTTATGGTGGCATACATTCGTCTTAGATAAAGTACGTATGGAATAATAGTGATTTATAATCGATTTTTCGCAGAATAACGGCCATCTTAGACTTAATGAAATCTGTACTTGTCCGTACTCTTTTAATGTCCACATATTTTATACTTTTGTGTTTAATGACAACCAACAGACGAATTACAGTTACTGACATTTCGCGAGGTACATTGCAGTAGCGCTGACAGATGTAAATGTATACTGTGATGAGTAGTTAAATGTTCAATTAGATTGGCTATGGTATTTTGTTGTGTCGAACATTGATGTTGATTGTTTGTTCAATATCATTTAGCTGTATTATAGTAGCAGTGTTGTTGTTTGTAATTCTTCACTTTATAATTGCACGTTTATCATTTAGCTGTATTATAGTAGCAGTGTTGTTGTTTGTAATTCTTCACTTTATAATTGCATCTTTATCATTTAGCTGTATTATAGTAGCAGTGTTGTTGTTTGTAATTCTTCTCTTTATAATTGCACGGTTAACGTTTAGCTGTATTATAGTAGCAGTGTTGTTGTTTGTAATTCTTCACTTTATAATTGCACGGTTAACGTTTGCAATAATAACAATGAAGTTCTGCTATAACTAAGGAAAACGAGTCGATAAAGACAGAGGACAGTTTCAACAATTTGTTCACAAAACTTTGCAATACTTCGATAAAAAAAAAAGAATTCTAAATTCAGCTTAGGAAATTTCGATATTGTGACAGACAAACGTCAAGTCTCATATATGGTATCCTAATATGTTCACACATTTTTGAAAATCCCAGTACAGACAACAAAAGAAAGTTTTCTACTGGTGAACGATACGGAAAACAAACTTATCATTTGTACGCGTACGACAAAAGACATGGTGGGATAAGTGTTTTGTTTTGCCTATTTTTACTGAAATTTGAACTTTTACTTTTAGGTTTTTACCATTTTGTTTGTTTTCAGTGCACTTCATCTGTGTTCTTGAAGCGTTCCAAAGTTATAAGCCTGTATTTTAAATTTAGTTAAATAGATGCGAAATTAAAAACGAGATTTATTTTTTAATATATCAATTTTGATATATTGATGAGTCGATACCTATTAGTTCTGAACTGAAAGAGAGAAGTTAAAATATTTGTTTGAGGTGTGGGATAAATATGTTAGGACATATATTAACTTGACCAAAACTTGTTCATTCCTTGGCCTTAATGAAATGTATAAGCCAAAACTGACCTGTGATAATCGTAGAATTTTATCTTTTTTAGTGTACATATATAAATATGCATTGGTTTGGTTATTGAATGAGTTTCAACCATATGACATAAACTGCGTTAGACCACACCTGCCGATCCCACGCCCGGATAAAGAAGGAGGGAAGTATTCATACTCAAAATCTCAAATGCCCCGAAGAAAAAGCGAAAGTGCCATCAAAACTGAAGCACAAGTAATGTCCTATAAAATAGCGAGAATCGATATCCCGAACCGATTAGATTATTTGAAATGTATAGGTCTGTGTATTACGATTTTAAGACCACACGAGGGGTGACTTGTATTTTGGTAAGTAATTTATCAGTGAAGTTTGTTATATTGTTATTTATCTTTAAGGGAAAAATAGAGTTAACTAGTTTAAGTATGATATGAAACATACAAACCTGACGCTGCGGCAACTACTATAAACAAGAACAAAGATATATGCATCATGTTTTTACGAAATCCTGGTCTGCAATTTAGATTATTATTACAGTCTAACAATATCAAATTTCTTATCTGATGAATTATACAACATGTATACAGACGGTGCTTTCGATAGTAAAGGTTAAGTGTCAAAATATTCCATAGTTACACGATTCTCTGAGGACAGATATGAAAGGTCATTGGTGCACAGAAAATAAAAATTTGGTAATAAATATGCGTTGCTAAGTATTAAGGTCGAAACAGACTAATAATCAAAGTACAAAATTAACGTCAAAAAAAAAAAAAAAAAAAATTATATAAACCAAATTTATACAGGAATTAAAGAACCTTAGTGAGCAAGCTCAAATACCCCACGCCCTCACATTGTCACTGGACAAACAAAATCTGGACTCATAACTCTGCAAAAGTCAACTGATAAAAATTTCTTAAGGATATGCACATTTACATATTATGTCCTCATTAACTACCAACTTTCATGAAATTTTGTTGTGTGGCTTCAGAGAAGTTGCGATTACAAACTGTTGCAGTAGTTTATTTATGCCAAACTTCTAAGTTCAAAGGGGAATAACTCCTAGAAAAAAATTGAATCGTAATTTCCTTTCGATATGCACATCTCATAGTATGTCCTTATTACAGACAAAATTTCATGAAATTCTGTTGTGTGGTTTCAAAGGAGTTGCGATGACAAACTGTTGCAGTAGTATAATTAGGCCAAAATTCTAAGTTCAAAAGGGCATAACTCCTAGAAAAAAAATTCCATCGTATTTTCTTGTCGATATGCACATCTACATAGTATTTCCTTAAATCTACAAAGTTTCGTGAAATTCTGTTGTGCGGTTTCAGAGAAGTTGCGATGACAAGAACAGGAATGGCCAAAATTCTAAGTTAAAGGGACATAACTCCTAGGAAAAAAAATAAATCGTAATTTCCTGTTGATATGCACATCTACATAGTATGTCCTTATTATCTACAAAGTTTTATGAAATTCTGTTGTGCGGTTTCACACGAGTTGCGATGACAACAACAGGACTGGCCAAGATTCTAAGTTAAAGGGGCATGACTCATAGAAAAAATCATATCGTAATTTCCTTGCGGTATGCACATAAACATAGTACGTCTTTATTATCTACACAGTTTCATGAAATTCTGTGGTGCGGATTCAGAGGAATTGAGATGACAAGAACAGGACTGACGGACGGACGGACGGGTGCAAAACATTATACCCTCCACAACTTCGTTGTGTGGGGTATAATTAATGTCTAGTTTCTAATAGGCTATAAAACCACAAAATCATGATACGTCAATCCGGTTTTATACGAAAAAGGATCGAAAAAAAGTATTCTCTTTGATTTGACAGTTATAGAAAATTAACCGTGCAAAATTAGCTGAGTCATAAACACATACCTTGGGTGATTTAACACATCATTTTTTTATTTGGTGTTTCTATAAAATATTTTGGAATTTTGAGGTTACTTGGTTACTAAAGCTTGTAAACAGGAAAACAAGGGTGACATTTTGATTGGTTAACTTTCAGTGATGATTATTATCTTATATGGAATTAAATGTTATATGAAATTTTTACTGTAAAACTGGACAGAATAAAACATTACTAATGGCAAGTTTGTTTTTTTTAATTCTAAACAAAGATAAATATTGCACATGTTTTTGAAAAATGCCAATTTAACAAAAACTTACAGGGAAAACATAATGGTGGTATTACTCCAAACATATGTCATGTTGTGATATGTTTGTTGATATCATGACACTTACATATATACGTCTTTTTATCAAAGGTTACATTGATTTTTCATCAAGTTGCTTATCATTTATATACATTTACAATAGCCATCGACACCGAGTAATGACGTCTAAAGTTTACAAGAGAAATATAGGGGACCTATCAAAGATAAAATCATTAAGAAATAACCTTATGTATAATTTTTCGATTTAACGGTAGGGGAATTGTTTTATGGGGAAATGACATCGCACAAAAAGCAACATTTACTGCAATCAATTCACATTCGAATTCGTTTTTTCTACAAGCATAATATTGTAAATATTTAGATGTTTGGACCTTTTATGGCAAACTTCTGCACACTTGACAATAGTGATTAACGTGTTTATGGGTATGTTGAAGCACACTTGATGTACACATTCAATATAGGAAGTGCTAAGAGCCTATTGCTTTTAAAGGTCAAACGAAAATCACATCGATATTCTTCATGATACCATCCTTAATGTTGAGGGATTTCCTTGATGGATGAGAATCAATTTGGAACCAACTTTCCGTACAACATTACAGGAGCACCACGAATGGAGTTTATATCCATGAACTTATATGTTAGTAGAGAATCTAGCTATTGACGTTACAACGTCTCGTTAGACTAAGTCAAACTGTTGACTCAAACGGTTGACGTATGTTGTCCCACGGTTGATGTTATATCTTCTTACATTATCTGGTCTTCATCACCAACTGATTGGCTATTGATCAGTACAGTGCCCAACAATTTTCATTCATGCAGATGGTCCGTTATATTTTAAAGATGACTCTTTGTTCCTGGGAAGTGAAATATATCCAAATCGTCATTCTTTGACACCTCAGATTACAGTTAGCCAAAACATTTTATGCGAAAGTGTCGAAAATTTAATCGTATTCTTATTGAATACAGAATTAAGTTCAACATCAAATTGATGAATTAAAATACTAAATGTGATGAGTACAGTATGGAGTCATTCGAGGATAACATTAAAAGACATTGTAGAATATGTGCCACCCTTTTCAATAGACTTTAACCATTGTTTGATTTAACTTTCACTACTACAATACAGTTATGTTTTCACTTTCCCAATTTCATCAAGGAATCCAGAAACTCATCGTCTAACAAATTGAAGCTATTCCTTTTCATCATGCCGAATTCAAAATAAAACTGAGTTTTTATCAACAAATGCTTTTCAACCAAAACAAGAAAAATATCGTTGTGGTAAGTATAGTATAACAGACATGCAGACAAATTGTGTTTTTGAGGTCAATAAAAGAGAGGCGAAGGATACCAAAGAGACATTCAAACTCATAAGTTGAAAATTAACTGACAACACCATGGCTAAAAAATACAAACAGACAAACAACAGTACACAAAACACAACATAGAAAACTAAAGGCTGAGCAACATGAAACCCATCAAAAAACTGGGGGGATCTCAGGTGCTCCGGAAGGGTAAGCAGATCCTGCTCCACATGTGGCATCCGTCGTGATGCTCATGTTACATGTGTTAGTACAAATCCGGTGATTAGTCTAATTCAGTAGTTCACATTCAGGAAATAGGAGACGGGATTGTAGAAAGGACAATTAGAACATATCCGTTGTCATCTGTGAAACGGATATTCCATAACGGTCAACCAACTCGTGATGGCGTCCGTAAAATTTACGAAGGAATAAACTACTAAATATATTCAGATATGATCATTACTAACTTTGAGACTACCCTTTACATTTTACCTGTCAGTGTCGTTGTCAACTGTAGGCGTAGATAGTTATCGAGAAGGTCTATAAAGAGATACAGCACCTTTTTCTGACAGATATTCACGTAAAACTTTCAAAAAAGAAAGAACGAAAAATAATTCAGTTTAGTGCAAGTAAAACGATATAATGTTGATAATAGACGGCATGATTAAAGCGCAAATAAATAGTTTTTGTTTTATACAAAACTTTTTGAATATATCAACAGTTCAAATTGATATAAACAAACAGAAAGATACAAAATTATTGGCTTTTTAAATTTTGGTTTTCATAGTGTTTGTCTTTGATTGTCTTCTTATGAATTTAATACAGTTGTACTGTGACAACCTTAGCTATCTTTGTACTTGAAATGTTTGAACCTTAACACTTCAAGGTAAATGACATTTTAAAAAATGAATAATTTAAGACCCGAATGTTGGCATTGGGATGCAAACCTATCTCTTTGGTGAAAACGAAAATATCGTAATTGCAGCGATAGGTCATCAATAAATAGGATCACAATTACAAGATAAAAAGACATTAACAAAAATACCAAATTGGTCATTGAACAACTTCAATATTGTCTTCAAACAACAACATGAACAATGATGACAAAAGTTGGGTTATTTACATCGGAAAAGATTACTTACATTTAAGTCCAAATGTCTAAGGCCAACTATTTCATCATCAACACCATAATAATTTATTTCGTTTTTAGTATTATGCTGTTTTGAGGATAGCCTTAAATTTTCTTAGTTTGAATCCTGACAAGTTTAATGCTCATTAATCCCGAAGAGGGGCTGCAACAACTGCAGTTTTGGAAGACAAAATGGATGAAAAATAAAAGTCCGTGTGTAGATGGGATTCTAATTAAGTAAATGTTTTGTGAATTTCAAATTTGTGTCGAAATATTATACAGCAACACAATCTATCATGGTCACCACGAAATTCAAATGAATTCAGTGAAGGCATGTTGGTGTAACGGGTCTTTATTCTGTGTGTTTATTTTGGGACTATGTCTCCGGGATCTAATCCATCTTGTCCGTTAATATAGGGAACTAGCTATTACCACATCTTCCTATATCTATTGCATATTTCACCACAAGCTCACTACTAGTAACGAAGTCCGTTTAATGTTCACATGTTTAATCGTATAGATATTCATATAGCAGTACATGTACGATATAAATATATAGGTTCACAATATAATTTCCAATTTAACTTGTTACTTAATTCTCATCTATATTACAAACTTGTTACTCCAAGCTACTACTCCAATATAACTGACCAATACATAAAGTTTCTTACAAAATCGTGCTATAAACAGCTGTTCTTAATTTAGATTAAACATTGCTTTATGGTCTTACAGTATTTTGATAAACTTCTAAATGTTATTGCAATTCTACTGTGCAACCCATGTACCGTATAAACTGTCACATTAATCAAGATGAAAGATCATTAAACTGATGAAGTATTGACCATCAAATCTTTGATGTAATTGACCACGCCACATTGGTGTGAAAAGGATCGAAATGTTACATCGGCAAAGATTTTTCTTTTGCATGTGTGGAACTAAAAAATTAATAAATACTTGTGAGAAATATCGTAGATTATAAGGAACAATTTAAATGTACTGTTTTCGATTTTAATTTGCTGAAAACTTATCTTCTAATTTCATACCGTAAGAGTAGTGATTTGCATAACATTGTTGAACTATCCGCCAAAGTGACATGTAGTATGTATGCGTATTTAAAATGAAATACAAAATCATACATGTATGATAAACTGATAAACGAAATATATTAAGAAATTAAGGATGACTGAATGCATGTACAAGAAGGACTCACCTTTTATCAATATATTTAACGAATAAACACGCTTTTAAAACCTGATTGTTTTCTATGTAACTATTTAAATATTTACAATATATAATTTACGTTCGTTTTCAACCGAGAATAGCAAAACAGTTAATTATAAAATTCATGAATTATATCGCTGGAGTTTATAAAGTACATTTCCTTCGACTGTGCCATCAGGTTTGCCATCTCCATTTTCTCTAAACAAAGCATGGTTACATGTTCTGAATTTACTTAGAATTTTGGGATTTTTTTCAAAATCAAGTAAACTGAATCAGAAAAATCACACTACCCTTAGTCGAATACCTAAAACTTGCGAAAGATATTGTAAGGCAGTAGAGCAACTTGGCAAAAAGGCAGGATGACGATTTATGTAAAATAAATCCGGACATACTAAAAAAGGCAGGACCGAATAGACTGAAAAATAAAAGACAGGACAGAGATTACAACTATAAAAAGAATAAAATGTTTCATCCAAGTCCCCCTCAAAAAAAAAAAAAAATCAAAATAAAATGGAAGATCTCTTAATCCAGAACCAACTAAGAGGAGACAGTTGAATTAAATATTTCGACTTTGTTTGACTGATTACGTCGCACTCTTATTAGAATAAGTCGTTTGGTGAAATTTAAAGTAAATATGTGTAATTGTTTTCAGACTTTTATGTAATTTTGATTATTAGATCCTCCTCGATTGCAAAAGCATGGTGACATAGGCAAATAAAACATATGTGAGAGATTTGGGATTGCATAAGTTATACTTCAAGTTAATGTGGCAAGAATGTCCGGTATGTCAGCACCAATAGGGGAGAACTTGCTACATTGTGGTGGTTTACCAGATGTTGTCTTGCTTCACTGATATTTGACTTGTAAACTGTGCAAATTTTCATTTGACATTGACTTTATGTTTATAGAAGTAGTTGGGCGTATGATGAATGGAAGTAAAATTATTTTTTCAAACATTTTATCAAGATTGAAACGGTGATATTTAGAATATTTAAGCAATGGATGTAATCAGGATTCGTATAAACAGGGGTGATATCATATTTGAATAAAACTGTGGTTATACTATTATTCACACTGACGACACACATTAATCTTTAATTAATGAAGATGGAGTCCATTTGACATATATTGGTAATGATATATTTTTGAAATCATCTCAAACTGCCATAGAACAATTTCCTTAGCATGTTATAAAGCAAACAATTCTGTTAATCCGATGCTGCATGATGTTGTTTCCTTATGTTACTTGCTTTTTTGTCCTTGTATGTTAAAAGTTTTCCCTTTGGTGATTAATTGTATCAAGTTTTATCTTGCGGACCAGTTTGTTGTT
This sequence comes from Mytilus coruscus, assembly GCA_017311375.1. NCBI lineage: Eukaryota > Metazoa > Mollusca > Bivalvia > Mytilida > Mytilidae > Mytilus > Mytilus coruscus. The sequence continues at coordinate 43,274,204 of CM029600.1, forward strand.
GTTTGTTGTTTAATAGTGTTAAATAAGACGAATAATTACCATGACAACAAATCAGCAAAATTTCAATTTGTTTGTTGTTAATATCATACTTATGTATCTCGAACTATCTTAAGTGTTTTGAAGTGATGTAAGTTCCCATAGAGTCAATGAAGTTATATACAAGCTATATAAACTCATTTAAATACACTTATTGTTAACGTTTATCAATTTAACACTTTTGTAAGATCAGTTAATTTTGTTTTATCGGTATGATTTAAAATTTTTATGAATTGCTATATAGTTATGATCCTACATCCTGTCTATACTAAATATTGCATTACAGAAGGTCATGTTTTTGTTTATGACGTCTGTACACTAAATCCGTGTGATGTGTATTGATTAATTCTTAAGTCTGAGAGAACATGCTTTAGTAATAAGTTGTAATTGGTTTAAACTAACTTTTAGTAAATGTGATTACTCTTTGAACGATACGTTGTATCTTTTGTCTTGATGTTAGTTGTTTTTTTATGCTTTGTTTTAATCGAATGAGTCAAATCAATTTCCAATTAATGTTTATAGTTTGGTCTTTTGATGTGCTGTAACAATGCTGTCTCAGGTGTGAAGGGTGATTTAGTACTCACAAACATGTGTGGTGAACTTAAAAAAAATCTATACGCTACATTTCAGACAATGTCCCCAATGTTGCGCACAAGCTCAAGTATACTTATATGAATTTATTGCAAACTTAACACTATAATTGTTGGTTCAGGAAAAAATAGTATCCCTCTTGATTTAAAAAAAGGAAATCCGATTTGCCATTCAAAAGTTATTGAACTGTAAAAATCAAATTTTAAGCAATTTTAAACATGATATGCACTAATTAGAGTATGCTTGGATCTATTTCCTTCAAATACGTTATTGTTGTCATTAAATCAGTTAAGTATCCTTAATTTTGAATTTGTACAATATGCATACGACGGGGGTACATTACATTTGGCGCATTTTTTGCGTATCTGTTTATTTTTTTTTCTTGACAATTCTAAACAAATGTAGTAGCAGTGCAAATTCACCACGCGTTTTTCTTGTGTACAGGGTAGAGTATATTTGATTTAAAGTCTTTCTTTGCTAGGTAGCAAACACATACTCAAGAAACAGTCAATACTTTTGAAAACAAAAACATTCATTCTGCATGGTAATTGCACAATTAGTACTACTAGAAAAGTAATTTGTTTTTTTTCCATTAGATGTAGTTAGTAATAAACCAGAGAGATCCTACAACATATTTCTTGAATATATCGTGCATATGAAAACCACGGATGCATGATACATGGTAACAGGATTCATGGAGACCGGAATTTCCTGAATTTTTTAATGCAATTGCTTCATGTGGATATTTAAATCAACTTATATTTTTCTATTTTATATGTTTCTTCTCTTCAAGCACCACACAATAGGACATATAAAGTAAGAAATATTACTTAAACAGAAATATGCAGTTTTTGTAAACACCAATATCTATTTTGTCATCACAGCTACAAGGTTTTATCGAACATTTGATTTCAACCTGAAAATCGCATAAATTTTCCAAATAACATCCTGCAATCGGTCTTTTTACATAAATGAAATACGTTCTACGAAATTGAAAAAAAAAAAATGATTGTGTTTATAAACTCATTAATTTTAATATCATCCCACACGAACACGTGAACGTAATGAATCGCAAAGCATTGCTTTGATTGTTGTTCTTGTTTCAAAGCCGACGGTGATTTTGTTTTACACATGTTACACGGCAAATTATTGTAAAAGCAAATATAAACCGCATTTTTCATATCTTTATTCATAATTATGTGTAACTCTCTACATGTACATGTATTGAATGTGCTATAACTAGTTGACTAATCATCTGAATATCCCGAGGGGTAATTTATTTGGACGTATGACGGACAACTTGGTGTCTGACAACACTTTCCAGGAGCTGCAGGATTTAATTTACAAACACTTGGAAGGCTCCACTGGTAACACCTGTAAAAAATTTACAACATATCATATATCACGCATGCAATATATTTCTGGAATACATATTATCTTACCTCCTAAACATTTTTAGGAATGTGATTGATTAAAAGCAAACGCGTGGAGACCGTGCATATTCCATATTGGGTTAGTAGGATTCCATATTGAGTTAGTAGGCGGGGCTTATATTTCAATACACGGTTAGTAGTGGTGTTACGTCCCTGTATAAAAACAACACGGTGTTGAGGAAAATCTTAAAGGATTCAACAGACGAAGAAATTGATAATGAACGATTGAAATAAATTCATAAAACACATTTAAAGCTAACACGTTGTTATTGTTGGCATTTGTTTTTGTACAGACCAATGGAAGTAGGTTCTAACGGTATTGAAGAATTAATCAATTTGATAGGCCACTAGTCTAAATATCACATGTTAAGATAGTCGGTAAGATAAATTCGTTACATAGTGTGCTAGTGACCTATATATGGGGTCAGTAAATTCACTTCGCTCTCACCCCATATGGAATTTACTGACCCCATATATATCGTATTAGGTCACTAGCACACTAGTAAAGTAAATCACATAAAAATATTCTAGTTTTAACTATTTATTGTTTATGTCAAGACTATAAGTCTGTCTCATGTGACATTACCCGTTAACATAGGGAACCAGCTATATTTCTCCATCTTATTCCACTAGTAACTAAATGTAAAATCTGCATAATGTTCACATTTTTAATATTCATTAACTGTGTATAATATACAATGAGTGATCACCAAATACAGTGCGTGTTTCACAAGTTGATATATCTATATAAAAGAAAACAACGAGTGATTACAAATACAATACGTGCTTCACAAGTTGATATTCTATATAAAACTTAAACGTGTGTATAGCTATATATCTATATAAAAAAACCAATGAATGATTACAAATACAGTGAGTGTTTCACAAATTAATTAATTATTATATTCTATCTAAAACTTATACGTGTGTATAGCTATACATTTTGTTGTACATCTGTATTAAAACTGACCAGAATAAACCTTCGCATGAAAACCTTCATCATTGTTCATTAACATCTGTTGTTTATTATATAACAAACCCTTGCTTTATGTTTACTGATTATTTTCTTAAACTTATCTATGTTATTGCAACTCTATAAAGCATCCCATAAAATGTCAACATTATCAAGATGAAAGATTATTAAACTGATTTAATTATTGACCATCAATTCTTTGATGTAAATGACCACGGCACATATGTAAAACAAATAGAATTGAAGATCATTTGTCTCAACTAGCTTTCAGCATTTTCTACCTACAGACCGAACATCACCTAGGGCCTTTGTCTGTAATTCTCATTTCTTATTGTATTGCTTCAACGAGCAGAGAGCAAATGTAGCAAGTATATACCAAAGTTAACTTGTAACTGGTCCTTACATCCACTTCATTTGTATACTGGTGGATAGTTGTATCATTGGCAATCATGCCACATCTCCTTATTTTTAAACTTTTTTAACATTTATCGAACACACTAAGTTGCAGAATAGCTGTAACCTTACATTGAATGACATACGTAACGTCCAGTAGATGCATCTTCACAGACACATTTGTAATCACAACCATCAGTAAAGTGTTCACCTTGCTGATACGTCTTTCCCTTGTAAAAACAACTGTTTAGCTGCGCTGAATAAAACATAATTTGGATGAAAGAAAACATAAATGAATAGAATTCTTCAATTTGATTTATACAGTTAAAGGGTTTGTAGATTCTGGCATATTATATGTTGGTTGCATTCGGTGGCTGGGTGGTCTAAGTAGTTCATCTACAGTGTGAGTACGAACCCCGCTCGTGGTAAGGTGCGTTCGACTCCGATCTTTATTAACAAGGTTTCCAGTTTTCCTTTCGATAGTTCTCTCCGGCATCCTCAACCAATAAAAACTGGCCACCATGTTATAGCCATGAGAGCTGAAAATGGCGTTAAACACCATCAACCAATCAGTCATATATGTTGGTATAGGAGACCAAGTAAATATTCGTTCTTTTGATTCCTTTATTTTCACGAGTGATAAAAGAAGATTGTGCAAAATTATATTTACCATTTTTTTTATAGTCTATCTAATCAAAATTTGAAATGATGATTGTTTCTAAAAAGTGTTAATTGCGATATTTTTTCCGGTGTGGAATATTCAAAGTATTTAGATTTTTCTTATATGTGTACTTCAAGTCAGTGTTAATCACAAGTGGTATGACTTATCACTGAATTTTCACATACCATTAGGAGAATAAAGGGGTAGGGAAGGTTACTATGTAGTAAGAATCCTTCCGTATCACCAGTGTTCCCCTTTAATTCTTGTTGTAGTTACTGTTGCTTTATTCGTAGTTTTTCTACTTGATATTTTAGGGATTAATGTTAGTCTATTTGTCACTTTACTTTTGACCATTGTGCCGTCTTTCGTCCTCTGTTAGCGTTCGATGGTTATTGCAATGTTGTATCTTTTGATAATATATCTCCAAAGTTTTTAGTAGTGAAGATGTCAACTGTTATTGTCCGCCATCATGCCAGTGTGAGGAAATAATGTCGATTGTAGGTAAAGCACCACTAATTCGGGCCAAGTCAGAAAGAAGTAAATGTTAAAAAAAAAATAGTTCCTATGCATACCTGTAACTTTGTAAATAGGTAACGTATTTGGGTAATTTAGGTATCAAATGAAAGCTTAAGGTGGTACCAACACCTTGACTAAAATTAATTTCTCTCGTTTAATTTTCATAAAAGTTTGACAAAATATTTACTTTGACCCTTTGACAAAAATATTAAAATTTAAAAAAAACTTGAACCACACGCTTTATCGGAAAAATTTCATTGGATATATAATAGTTTGACAAACACTAATTTTGATCATTGAGAAGCTTAATATTTCCTTAATAATAGAACGTGATTAAAACGTTCAGCTGATTTTTACAGAGTAATCTCCCTGTATTGTTATGTACCACCTTAACGATAAAGCATTACTGTAGAACACTTGTTGAAAGTTTTTTTTTTAATAATAGAACAAAGCATATGCACTTTAAATAGGAAGGCATCTTTTCTCTGTTGCTCAAATCAGAAATACCTGTTTTTTGTATTATCAAACTTCCGGGAACCAGTGCGCTCTAATATGCAATTAAGTTATGTTGATTTTCAACATAAGTCAGGGTAAGGTATAGTTTTGACATGAAATGACTGTAAATTTGTTTGGACTTAAGACAATATAGATATGAATGCTTGAAATTGCAGAATTTAACACAGAAAGCAATGGGACAATACCGCATAATCGATGCATTTGTAATTCGTTTTACACGCGACCTTTCCTGTTGTAAAATAAAATTACAATGTACGACTATTTTTGAAGGTAGGAGCCTAAATTCAATTGAAAGCATATTACCCACAAACATGTAAAACTAAATAACATACATGTAATATGTGTGGACTCTCTACAGGAATTACAAGTTACAGGACAGAATTTCTTCAGTGTGGGAAAGGAACACACATTCTGATTACAGTTAAACACACTCTCGTCTTGACATGGTTCTAAAACAAAAGAAAAAGAGAAATATTGATACCTTGTTTTAAGGATGTTCGCTCCTCTGTTTTAAAATAACAAGCTTTTTGTGAGACTGTTATTAAATAGATAGTATATAAATAAGGGAGCTTAAATAGCAAAACAAAAATTAAACGTCTGTGTCCTTGTTTTTGAGATATAATCAATTGAAAATTTGGCGGGAAAGGATTCTCCCTAAATACTTCATACATTTAACATTAACACTTTTTCTGTTTCAAAAACTATGAAAAAATAACAAGGATTTTATAAAATTTTCATAAATGGCTTTTTTTTTACCTATATGTAGTAAAAATTATGAAAAGAAAAGTAGGGGTTAGCGGGCAAATTTTTTTATTGGCACTACATGGAAAAAACTAGTCTAAGAGGATGCCGAATATCTAACAAAAGTCAAAAACAATAGCAGCGAATATCTTTAGCTCAAATTTAGAAGAAACCAAAAACCATGAATGCAGTTTGGTTATCACAAATTAGTTCGTTGACGATTTTGTGTTTACATTTGTTTTTTTCTGTAAGAACACACACAAAGTTAAGTAAGTTACAACGCCTTTAATGTTGTTTCAACAAGACACAATTGATAGAACTCTTTTGGATTCCAAAAGAAATAAATAAGCAGCATCTATTTCTTTTCAAGATCAACATTTAGACGTTTTTTGCGCCTCGACGAACTAGATATCCACAGTATAAGTGAACGGACCGATAACTGGATAAAATTTAAAAAAAATAAAATAAAATTTTAGGCTCAACAACATAATACATTCTTACAACCTTCACGGTAACCATACTCATAAGAACTATTTTTGAACCCACATTTTCATATATAGAATTATTTTCTATTGTATAAAGTAATGTGAAATGATACATGATATTCGTGCAAATACCTATTGTCTTCTATGATTATAAATCTTTGGTTCTACAAAATTAAACCTCGGATGCAAAACTTGAAGTTTATCATGGCATAAAATTGATTACTTCTTTGAACAACTTACTGCATATACCACAGGTGAGAGGACAGTACTTCTTGAGGTCTGTATTGCTGCAAACATGCGTATCATTACAATCAATGAATGAAGCGTCTGTACAGTTGGAAGATGACCCAGCCGAAACTGTTATAACGATACACAAGAATGTTAAAAAGCAATATAAAAATACTACTATCTGCCAGTGAAATCACATACTAAGACCCCTTTTATTTAAATCAAAACAGGAAACCTGAATAAAAGTTAAATACATGTGCGTCGACATGTATGCGAGAATGCATAAAACATAAAGCACTTCCTAGCTGCTAAAATATCTGCTTGGAAGATAGGAAGTGCGGGAGATCACGCCTTCGATTGTTGTATGTCTATTAATATGTATTTGTACACAGTTTTGGCAGCTGGATCCCATGCAATTATTGTCACATTAACCCAGTATGTCTGTTCGGGTTGCTCACCCATTTTTGTCAATATATCGCAACTGTCATACACGTTAGAGGTTTAGCTGGCAATAAAACCCACCATTTTCTTCGGAAAATACCTGTAGCAAGTCAGGAATATTGCAGTTGTTTTTCACTTATTTTGGTTGTTTGGTAGCGTTTGTTTTGTCAGTTTTTGAGGAACTTCTCTTTTTTGACTTTGCCTTAAAGTTCGGTATTTTGTTAAACGTTTTTTGATACCCGGCTGAATTAAACCCAAGACTTGCAAATTGGCATTCGCTGCTTCTATACCAAGAACGCGACATTTAGGAGTATAATCTATAGAACTGTTCTAAATGGTTCTACCCCAGATCGTGTTACAATCAATAAAAATGCATATGAAATAATGGAGAAATTTCTTGCTTGACATAATTTAAACCCGAGACACTTGTCAACAATCTGTTTGCACTTTTTGTGTGTGTGTGTGTGTGTGTGCACTCATTCTTATGATAGGGAGTAGAGAATGTCCACGGTCTGCCCGTCTGTAGATATTTGTAGGTATAGAAAAAATATACATACAATTTAACATGAATTACCAATTATTGGCTTCCTGAATACTGCTTTTTATGGAACTATGTTCAGATGTTTGCGGGAAATATTGTCTTACCCATGTCCGTTCTTATGTCCTCCATAACAGTAACGGTGTTCCAGACAGTTTTGTCTTTATTGTAGCATACATTCGTCTAAGGTAAGGTACATATGAAATAACGATGAATGATAATCGAATTTTCGCAGAATTACGGCCATCCGACTTAGACTTCATGAAATCTGTACTTGTCCGTACTCTTTTAATGTCCACAGATTTGTGGCTGATTTTTTTTTATACATTTGTATTGAATGACAGCCAAAAGATTTGCATTTTGTTCCAGTGACTGACTTTTCGCGTGGTACATTCCAGTAGCGCTGACAGATGTTAATGTATACTGTGATGAGTAGTTAAATGTTCAATTAGATTGGCGTTGGTATTTTGTTGTGTCGAACATTGATGTTGATTGTTTGTTCAATATCATTTAGCTGTATTATAGTAGCAGTGTTGTTGTTTGTAATTCTTCACTTTATAATTGCAGAAACCACCAGGGGAAGGAGATAACTCTACAAAATTTCCTAAATAAAGGGTCGTCAGAAGAAAAAAAATACCTCTAGAAATAAAAGATTGTGCTGATCCCCCCCTTTTTACACACACAAAAATTTTTTACAACTTTGCATTATTTAACCTAAGAAAATACCAAGGCAAATAAATTGGCTTCCCCCCTCACACAAAAATTGAGATAATATAAAAAACAAATACTTCCTAAATTCAAAAATTTGCGACCCCAAAAATAATAAAATGAAGAAGAAAAAATTACCTCCAAAACATATTATGCCGGGGCTGGTTTAATAACTTGCAGTGATTCCCCACCTCTCCCTTGTTAATACCCATTGTTGCCTTGTGATGTGTCCATACACCCGGGTTAGGCTCACCTATGGAATCGTTCTTTCAGCGTATGATTGCGCTTTCGTCCTGAACATTCAGAAATATTTGCCACTGGACGTTAAGCGACCAATAATCATCAATCTTCCTAGCATGTTTACTGTTTAATCGTCATTCATTATTAAATCCAAAATATATACAGTGCAAGATTGTAGATATATTTTCTTCTTGATATACATTTAGGTGTTAAAATGTATATGGCCCGAGAACACAGTTATTTCGTAGTGCATTTCTTTTAGACAATAAATTCAAATTAAAAAAAATGCACCTGCTCTATATCAAAAAGATTTTTACAGTGTAGTGTTCTACTATTGGGACAAATAATATCAAAATTATAGAAAAGTCTACCAGCACTAACTCAAAATATTGACAATTCTATGTTAAGGGGGTCTGAAATTCAGTTTGACAGCTTCAGACATACTAGTTTTTGACCTTTTTGAACTAGACCAAATCACTACTTAACATAAAGATTCAGCACCCAAACTTTTTTAACATGTAATTTCATCCCTTTACTTGATATTTCATGCATAAATTATAAGGAAATAAATTTGGAAAGTGTATGAAAAAAATTTGCAAGTTATACACTGTCCACACTAGGGACTATATTTGTAGACAACGAAAATCTAAGGACGATAACTGTGTCCTCGGACCTAATAGTATAGAAAGACTAGTCCAATTCTAATAAAACTTTGTATGACCTAAGCTTAGGGAATTATAAGATAGTTGGCTAAGTTTAATGGCCATAGGATATATATCATAGAAACTATGGCTATTTTAATATTGAAATTTGAGGTTTAATTTTGACGTTTAAATCAAATAATTTCAACTCTCAAGATTTGGGCTTGAAAATTTAAATATTGCAAAAATCTTCTTTTTAAATGCTCTTAAATATAATATATTAAGTATTTGAAGCAACTGAACACTCATTTGATTTATCAGATTTATTACAATTATTCAAAAGTTCGAAAATCTAAGGACGATAACTGTGTCCTCGGACCATATGTAAATGAACAAAACAATCTCTATAATTAGTTGATCTATAATTTGAGCTAAAGGGCGGATTTAGGAGTGAGACGCACCCGAGTGCATCTGCTCAGCAGACCCATTCCTAGCCTCTTATACTAGATCTTCGCCTTGGTCTATTATATACAACTAAGTCAGAGAAAGAGACGGTTTAATTTTCCAAAACACCAAAGTTTTCCGTCTTTTCTTTGAGTGTAACTTGTTTGTTTTCTTCTTTTTCATTTAATGCTTGTATCAAACTTTATTTGCATTGATGTTGATGATCATCTATTTGTTGGTTTACTGTTGTCTCGTGGACATTTATCCGATATCTAACCACTAGTAGTTAAATCAAAGCTGTTTGTGAGGGTGTGTGTGTGTTAATTGTCCCCCCCCCCCTTCCCCATGGAATTGACATTGGATTTCACATGTTCGTGTTTACATCTTCTGTAAATGCTTAATGCACAATTGATTGGTCTACAATTATTAGTTGATTAAAAAACAATTAACGACGTGTAAAAGAATGATCCCAAATCAGTTGCGTATCAAGCATTAGCTGAAGATATTACTAGTTGAAAAACAGACCATGAAAATCATCTGTGGAATACTAGTACTAAGGCAACGACCATTATCTTTCAAGGGTGGGGGTATAGTATTTGTTCCGTTTCACATTTGTTTTTTGCGATCGCAAGAGTCACATTACTTTTTTTCACATTTAACCTTAACATTAATAGAAAAAAACTTCATTGCAAAATCTTTTTTTTCCCAGATTTATTTCACATTACTTTTTCAAAACATTGCAGCATCCTTGTCTTGCAAATCTCGATGATCCACGTTGACAATGTGATGATAGCATACTCATTAAAAATAATTAAATAATTGTGAATCTTGTCGTTAAATTTAGAGTATCATACTCAATAATTTCATTGAAATGTTAATGGTGAAACGCATGCTTAAACAATTCCCGCGCAAATGTGTGTAATCGTGGTTAACATAAGGGTATCGGACGTAAGTGTATTTGAAACTATTTTTCTTTATTTTCAGATATAAAAAGCGTGTTTTATTTGCGATATGCTTAAATTTTTAAAGACACGTTTGATTCAGAAAAGAATGCTATTTTTACCGGATAAAACAAAGACTCAAAGTGTTATCGTGGAAATGTAATACATGCTCCCTTTACGTTCGTTCGTACCTTTCGTCAATATGTAAGAAAGCTCTATTGATATATTGGTTATTGGTATATATGTTCCTTTATATTATTAATTTGATGATTCAGGATTTTATTTGGCGCAGATGTTTCTTTTCTTTAAACTGTTACACGAAAAGACATTTACACTTCCAAATGCAACTTGATTGTTTATGGATGTAATATTCATTGTCACACGTTGTTACATTTAGAACGGATTATATATTTTCGCTTTTGTAAAGTATTCACAGCATTGTCCTGCATTTTGTTAGGCGGAATATAAAATATATTCATTTTCATTCTGACTTGGGCAAAGTTGTATTATTCCAGTTATTAACAGGCCAGAATATTCATTTTCAAACACCTACATGTACCCATTTAGAATATAAAACGGTGGTTTCAAAAAAGGGTGTATATGTCACGATGGATTTCATTATCGTTTTGATCAAATCCTTTAGTTGTTCATAGTTGTCTCAAATGTATCATTTTAAAACAAAATGCATCTACCTGATGACAGAAATAATTAGAACTATCAGATAAATGTTCTTATTAGAGTGTGGGCCAAACGAAGGACTACTGGCGATCTTACACAGAGACCATAAACAGTTGATCGTGCTCAATAAAATATTTGAACTGTGCCAAAGGTTATGTACAGAGTTAGAAGAAAATATAAACCGAATTTAATTAATTGTATTATTGTATAATGTCTATGTCCTTCTGTGTATCTTTGTATCTACAGCGGTTTATCAGAATAAAGTATACATAATGTCTATGTTCTTCTGTGTACCTTTGTATCTACAGCGGTTTATCAGAATAAAGTATATATAATCAAGTTCAGGGATAATGTTCACAATCTTTTTGAATTCTCAGTACAGACAGCAAAATCACAGAAAGTTTTCAAATGATGAACGACATAGGAAAACGAACTTGTCATTTTAGGAATTAATTTTGATTCACTCATATATAGGGTCGTTGCATCGGAAATAAACCAGTTTAAAACCAGTGGTTGGCATGATACGGGTTATGTTCTTATATCGTAATTTTTATGATGGTATGATATTAAACCCCTAACGGGAAGGATTGTGCTTGATTTTCATATGATGAAGACTTAATCTTTCAACCAGTTTATTTGAGGTCTGGAGCTGGCATGTCAGTTACGGCTAGTAGTCCTTAGTTAATTTATGTTGATTATTGTCATTTTGCTTAGTTTCTTCTGTTACCTATTCTAACATCGGACTAGGACTTCTTTTAAACTGAGTTTTACTGTGCGTATTGCTGTGTTTGTTTATTCCACACTGGCTAGATGTATAGGGGGAGGGTTGAGATCTCACAAAACATGTTTAACCCAGCCGCATTTTAGCGCCTGTTCCAAGTCAGGAACCTCTGGCCTTTGTTAGTCTTGTATGTTTTTTAAAATTTTTGTTCATTTATATGTTTCGGAGTTTAGTGTGACGTCCATTTTCGCTGAACTGGTATACATTATTGTTTAGGGGCAAGCTGAAACCCGCTTCCGGTTGCGGGATTATCACGCTGTTTTGAAGACCCATTGGTGGCCTTGGGCTCTGCTATTTGGTAGGGTTGCGGGATTATCACGCTGTTTTGAAGACCCATTGGTGGCCTTGGGCTGCTTTCTGCTATTTGGTAGGGTTGCGGGATTATCTCGCTGTTTTGAAGACCCATTGGTGGCCTTGGACTGCTTTCTGCTATTTGGTAGGGTTGTTGTCTCTTCCGGTTGCGGGATTATCACGCTGTTTTGAAGACCCATTGGTGGCCTTGGACTGCTTTCTGCTATTTGGTAGGGTTGTTGTCTCTTCCGGTTGCGAGATTATCACGCTGTTTTGAAGACACATTGGTGGCCTTGGACTGCTTTCTGCTATTTGGTAGGGTTGTTGTCTCTTCCGGTTGCGAGATTATCACGCTGTTTTGAAGACCCATTGGTGGCCTTGGGCTGCTTTCTGCTATTTGGTAGGGTTGTTGTCTCTTCCGGTTGCGGGATTATCACGCTGTTTTGAAGACCCATTGGTGGCCTTGGGCTGCTTTCTGCTATTTGGTAGGGTTGTTGTCTCTTCCGGTTGCGGGATTATCACGCTGTTTTGAAGACCCGTTGGTGGCCTTGGGCTGTTTTCTGCTATTTGGTAGGGTTGTTGTCTCTTTGTCGCATTCCACTTTTCCATTCTTAATTTTATTGTCATTTTTAAGCGTACCACAGAAGACAGGGTGTGATAAGTGTTTTCTTTTACCTATTTTTACCGAAATTTGAACTCTAAGACTTACTTTTGGGGATTCATTTCGGGTTTTTTTTTCCCTAAATTTTTGGTTTTCGATGAACTTCATCTTAGTATTCAAAACGTTCCTAAGTTATTAACCTATTTTTTTAATTTAAGTCGAGTAAATGCAAAATTAAAAACAAGTTCTTTGTGTAAATATATCAATTAGATATATTGATGAGTCGACACCTATAACACACTGGGTATCCCGGCCCGAAACCGCGGAGGGATCTGATAGTATCCCGGTCTGAATCCGCAGAGGGATCTGATAACCGACGAGCAAATAATGAAAGGTTTGTAACAGGAAGTAAAATCTGGATCCGATTCCAACGGAGTAGAATTCTTCCGCGGGAATCAGATCTAGATTTAAATTGCCTTGTTACAGATTTTTCATTATTTCTTCTCGGGATTCAGATCACTCCGCGGTTTCGGATCGGGATATCTGGTGTGTATAAGTTCAGAATTGAAAGAGAGAAGTTGGAATATTTATTTGAGATTTGGGATAAATATTAGTTAGGACAGATATTAACTTGAACCAAACTTGTTCATTCCTCGAGCTAAAGGTAGAAGCCAAAACTTAACTTTGATGATTTTAGAACTTTATCTTTTATTTGTGAATAAAATTATAAATGTGCAGTGGTTTCGATATAAAATGAGATTTAACCATATGACTGTAACTGCGCCAGGTAATACCTGCCGGTACCAAGTCTGGATAAAGTAGGAAAAGGGGGATAATTAACACAAAGCTTGTAAAAGACTCGTAGAAAAGTGCAAATGTCATCAAAAGAATAGCGCGAGTTTATGTATTATAAACAAGCGCAAATCGATGTCCCGAATCGATTAAATCATTTATGTAAAATATAAAACGGTATGTGAATTACGTTATCAAATTAAAACCTTTTATTTTGGTAAGTAATTTATCAGTGAAGTTTGTCGTTTTGTTATTTATCTTTTAAGAGAAATAAAGATTTGGTTTAGGTATGATATGAAATACACAAACCTGAAGTTGCTGTGAGTACTATGAACAAGAACAAAAATATATCCTCCATTTTGTAACGAAATTCTTGTCCGAAATCTAGATTACTAAGCTATCAATATCAGCATTCTTATCTTATGAAGTGTATACCATGAACACGGACGATGCTTTCGATAGTAAAGGTTAATTATTCAAAGTATTCACGGGACGATTTTCTGTGGCCATATATAAAAGGACAGACATTGGTGCACAAATACTGAATTTTGATAACAAACATCCAAAGCTAAGGGCAACTGCCAAACAGACTAAAACCCAAAGAACAAAGTTTACAAACAAAAAAGTTATAAATAAATTGTCTATAGAAATTAGTCTGGTCCCTGGCATATGTCCTCTTGATGATATCTTGACATTCGCGTCTATATTTCTTTCTATTCTACGTTAAAGTGTAAATTGATTTTTTTTAAAGTTCATTCCTATCATTATGATATGCACCACTTTTTTGTTAGATATACATTTAAACTTTCGAAAATAAAGAACAGAAAAAAACAGTAAATCAAGAACACAAGTAAAACGATAATCTGTTAATAATATACATGTACGTCATAATTAGAGACAAAACAAGTTTTTTTCTTATACAAACTATTTTGAAAATATCAGCAGTTCAAATTTAAAATAAAAGAACAAAACCTTTCCGTGTAGAATGATATAAAAGCACTGGCTTTGTAAATTTTGAAAACATTTATGGTCTTTGATTTTCTCCTTTTAATTTTAAGAGCTGATCACTGACAACCTTAGCTATGGATGTACTTAGTGGTTTGCACCTTTATTCTACAAGGCTTGTGGCATTTAAGAAGAGACTAAATTATGGCCCGGATGGGGGAGTGGAGATTCGAACCTTTGCTCTATGTGAAGAAAATATTGTATCTGCACAGACAATTTACCAATATATTGGGTCATAATTGAAAGACAAAAAAGAAGAAATTGAAAAAAAGTTCTTTTTGAAAATTTTAATATTTTGAATTCAACAAACGAACGAAATTGAAGATGGATACGATATGAATGGACAACTTAATTGTATCTTACATTATCTTGTCTTATATAGTCTCCTAGTATATTCAAACGAGTTGGATACTGACCACCTGGGCTATCTCTGTATGAGCAATGTTCACACTTAAAAAAAACCCACCAGTTATCTTAAGCTTAATTGACTAGGATTGCCAGTATCCCTTTCGATGTTCGGCGGTTCTCTGCCTCGACTAATAAAAACTGGCCGCCATGTTATAGCCAAAAGTGGTGTTTGTGGCGTTAAACAACAACAATCAATCATTGAAACAAGCAATTCCTAAAGGTTTGTAGTATTTTAGAAAAGAAAGATGTGGAAGTGGTGGTTATGGTGGTTGCTGATGTTATTTTTCAAAACCACAATAGTATACAATGCATATTAAAAAATGGTTACAGTTTATGAATACTACACAGAAAACCAAAGATTGAGCAACACGAATCCCATCAATAACAATGAACATGAGCCAAATAGGAGCCATGCACTGTGACTCATGAGTCGGCTACATGTAGGATTTTTATCAAATTCTTTTTTTCTTTCTAAAATCGGTATCATCGTCACAGTTATTGAAATTGTTCTTCAGTTATGTTCAAAGAAATCGTTCTCATTGACATGCAAAATGTTCTTAAAACAAAACAATTTAGAAATAAAGTTTCAAAATCAGCAATGCGCTTCTTTTTCGTGTATTCCAAATAAGAAAATGTATCGGTATCGTTCGAAACCCAAATGAAGATTAATCGACGTCTAGCCTAGGTTGATTCCCTCCGTAAAAAATTCAGTATGCCTTCGATATATATACAAATAATAAAGTATTGTCCAACTTGTCAAATAATGGCCAGGTACCAGTCTACGTCTAGCCCAGTTTTTACATGTGCTATGAGACGTATTCTGTACTTCTATACACGAAATGCCCTAATCATAACGCGGAAGTTTTTGCTCCGAAATTAAATGATCCATGTCTTATTTGCACAGCTTTTTACGTTACAAAGATCATGCTCGAAAATGAAAGAACTCGAAAATGAAAGAAATATAGAAATATTTACAAATGATATACCTAAACAAATTAGACTAGTATGTACATTTATCAAAACATCATAAAACAATCATCTTTTTGATTTGCATTATTTGTTGTGAGTCTTCATATGTTTCTGGAGAAAAGATTTCAGGGCATAGGCTTTGCCACATATTTCACATGTTTGATCTTTCGTTCCATCGTGTATTGATTTTAAGTGACAGTTTAATCCATATCTAGAAGTAAATGTTTTTGTGCAAATGTCACATTTATATTTCAGTTCAGGATTTTCTGAGTGAATTAGAAGTGCGTGTTTTTGCATGGAATACTTGTCACTATAACAACTGTCGCATTTGTCACATTTAAATGGTTTTTCACCCGTATGTATTCTTTTGTGTCTGTTTCGGGTAGCTGATTGAGTAAAACGAGCCCCGCATACGTCACAGCTATAGGGTTTCTCACCGGTATGTATTCTCATATGACGTTTAAGATAGTCATGGCAACCAAATCCACGCCCACAAACTTCACATCTGTGTGTCATTTCACCCGTGTGACCTCTCATGTGAATATCCAAGGTCGACTTTTTAATGAAATCTTTTCCACAAACATCACACGTGTAGTATTCTCCGTTATGAATTTGCGTGTGCCTCAGCAAATGAGAAAGACGACTATATATTTTATTACATATGTCACATTTAAAATCCTTCGTTGTGATTCTTTTGGGTTTTCTTTCTTCTTCCGGTTTATGGGAATCCATATGGTTATGCATTGCACTATTCTGCTTGAATCTTTTACCACAGAACGAACACTTCCATGGTCGATCATCAGAATGTGTTAATCTGTGCTTTATTAGACCGCCAGTCGCATAAAATACTTTGTTACAGGTCTCACACTTATACTCAATCTCGCGTGTGTGATTATTCATATGACGTTTAAGTGCGCCATTTGTTGTGTATGCTCTTTCACAAATTTCACATGTAAATAATCCTTCACCAGTATGTTGCTTGATATGTGTCGTCAGTCTACTACGTATCGAAAATCGTTTAGGACAGAGTTTGCATTGATATGGCAGAAGTTCGAGGTGGGATTTGGAATGAATTAACAATTTATATTTACTATAAAATTTCTTTCCACACACATCACACGAATATCGTGCCAAATCTTCAGCTTCCGCCGGATGTACTGATACAATATGTGAACAAAGATGTTGCTGTGTCGTACACTTGTGATCACAAAGTTGACAGCTATGTTGTTTATTTCCTGTATGTGATGACATGTGTATTTTTACCTTTTCTTTGCTCTGAAATCGTTTCCCGCATAATTTGCATTTCAAATGACCCATTTGGTTTTCATAATCCTGATCGTTGCTTTCTTCTCCATCATTTGAACTTTCATCTTCATGATATGAATTTTTATCTTCATCGTTTGCGGATTCCTCAAACACTTCTGTCCTGTTTTCATGTTCAAATTCTACGTTTCCACCTTTATTTTCTTCTTGTTTAGATGATAACAAACCTGATCTATTCTCATCTTCTACTTCAAAGGAACCTTTAACACTGCCCTTTTTATACGTATTATATGTACTATTCATATGGGTATTTTCGTCTTTACTCAGTTGATTCTTTGAAGTATTTAAATCAATGAATGCTCCTTTCCTTATGCTCATTGTAAACGTTTCTGTCGATTTTTAATGAAAAGCATACGAGGTAAACTGAAATATTTGAAGAACTTGTAATTAAACATGTTGTAAAAGTTGCAGCTTCATTGCCTTAAACACGGATGACACTTGTAAATATGATTTTAATATAACGTAAAACAGACAGTTAGCAAGACTCGAAAGCAAAGGAAAAAAAGCAAAACCAAACACAGTTACAGTATTCGACAATCGATTGAATACACATTATAAAGGAAATATTGTCTATTATCTAGTCAATGCTATTCAATTGAACACCATTGTAGGATCAATTAATTGTTGTAGGGTTTTTGCTATCATATATCCTGTTTATCTACGAAATCGATTTTATATTCATAGAGTTAATCAATTCAATCAACATTTTCTCATCTTTTGAAAGCTCACGATGGTTTCGATCGTACTCAATGATTGCGATCGATTATGAGTTGATCAGTCCAATCAACTGGCCCTCTTACTTATAAGAAGCACGATCGTATACACTCGTAATGATTGAATAAGAGTTGATCAATTCAATCAACTGACTCTACTGGTTTATAAGGATCACGATCGTATTAATCCGTTTTCAATCGTAACAAGCGATATCAATCAAATCGGTAAGCTCTTTTGTTTTCAAAACAGAAGCTTGTATTGACCGTAACGATCGGATAAGAGTTGACCAAATCAACTGGCTCTCTACTTTTCTAGACACACGGTCGTATATATCGTATTAGATCCTTACGAAAAAATAACATTTTGACCAATTCCCTTAAATGAGTCTCAATGCGTTTAAGACTCACAATCATATCGATTGTATCGAATCATGATTAATTCAATCAACTAACTCTCTTGGTTTCAAGATGCTAGATTGTATAATATCGTTACGATCGAATTAAAGTTGAAAAAATCGATCAACTGGCTCTCTACCTTTCTCGACGCATAATTGTATCTACAGTATTCAATCAACTCTCTCTCTCTCTGTGCATTCATAGACTCACAATTGTATTTATCGTTTCCAATCATTACAATAGATTAAGACGTTTTCAATTCAATTAACTGGCTTTTTTCATGTAAAAACACACGATCATATCGATCGTATTTGATCGTTACGATTGATTCAGCGGTGATTAATTAAATTAACTGGTTTTACTGATTTTTGTTGCGATTGAGTATTGAGTTGTTGTTCAATCGTGAGCAATCGAATATATCGTTTATAAATCGAAGCCTTGCAAATTCGATGTTTAGTTAATTGAGTTGACAGTTGGTTTTCAAACTTGATCAGTTAAATCCATCGTTATGATCGAGGCTTTGCAATTTTTTATGAGTTGATTGTTGCTGTTCAATCGTGATCAATCGAAATTTCAATTTATCGTAGTGATCGAGGATTTGCAATTTTTTTTTAGGTTAGAGTCAATTGAGTTGACAGTTGATGTTCAATCGTGATCAATCGAATCTATCGTTACGATCGGTGCTTTGCCAATTTTTAATGAGTAGAGTGTAGCTGTTCAAACGTTATCAATCGAATATATGTGTACTTTCGAGGGTGCATTTTTTTATTGAGGTGATTGAGTTGACAGTTGATGCTTGACCGTGATCAATCGAAACTATTGTATCGATCAGGTTAAGAAAATCTTACTGAGTTAATAGAAAAGACCGTTAATGTTCAGTCGTGATCGAAGCTATCGTTACGATCGAGGCTTTGGAAATTTTATTGAGTTGGTTTAGAAGACAGCTCATGTTCAATCGTGATCAATCGAAATATCGTTACGTATACGTTCGAGGCTTTGTTATTTCTATTGAGTTTATTGAGTCTATTGAATAGACAGGTGCTTATATGAACAGGCATTGGATCATTCGATTGTCGAATACTGTATCTCTACGCAAAGAAGTCATCATGATAATTTTGTTCACCTGCATTAAGTTTTTTATATGATTAAATACCAATACTATTGTTTCTGTGATGGAATTGTTTTAAAAACTATATCAATATAAAAATCAGAAGGTGTGGTATGGTTGCTAATGAGACAACATTCCACTAGAGACTAAATGACGTAAAAATTAACAACTATTGGTCACCGTACGGCCTTCAACAATGAGCAAAACCCATACCGCATAGTAATGTATACATGGCCCCGAAACGACAAATGTAAAACAAGTCAAACGAGAAAACTAAAGGCCTGATTTATGCACTATAAACGAAAAACAAATATGCAACAAACGACACCCACTGAAGTACAGGCTCCTGACTTGGGGTCCTTTCTTGTTTCTTTAATTTTTCTTTACGGCTAGTACATATATTCCTATATTAATTGGTTTTGACTGGATATTATGCATTTGTCAAATTTGAATTTAAAGGCTAAAGATTTTCTATTCTTCCACAGCGGCTTCAACATCTGATTTTGATCTAAGCAGCTTCGTATTCACAAAGCAAAGATGGAAATCACCAGTTGAAAGAATACTTTTGATTTGAAAAGTTATTTTCATACATATATATACTCTTAAAATATAATTTATGTTTGATGGATCTATTTACAGTTATAATTTTACTGAACTCGTCGATATATGAACTTTCCGTAATGCATCGCTGCTAAAGGTCTAGCTGCAAAATATTATGCATACATATTCAGGACCAACACAATAACAACAACCTGTATTAAATAAATATTTAATCAAATAGGTAGGTTCTGTAATGTGGGTTTAATAAATAATAGCAACGGGGAGTTTTAATTAATATAAATTTTAAGCCGTTCACCTACTGGACGTGGGCCCTCAGAGAATTGTTGCAGGGTTCTTTACATTGCCGAGCGTGACACTATCCCTATACAATGCAAAGAAAATAATGGTAAAAATAAATTAGAGAATAGAGATAAATGGCACCAAAAAAAAAAAAAAAGAATACAGACATGACAGAACACTCTCCATCCACAACATTACACTTAATGACCGTCGTTATCTAGAAAGTAGAGAAATGCCACGGACTGAAGATGAGAAAATGTGGGGAAATATTAATTTTACTTCACCGTCTAGGAAGTAGTTTACAAATGAACAGACTTTATTTTAAGCATAATTATTAAGTTACTTGAGTATAAGTTTCATCGATTGGTTGATGGTTGCTTTGCGCCTCATCAGTGCAAAAATAAATATCACTGTGAGTGTTAGTTGGAAGACAATAGACTAAAGCCGGTCGAAACGAGTTTCTAGGCTGAGTAATTATAATGTTGCGGAAATCATTGAAACAATGCATGCATATATAGTCCTCTTGTATGTTTTTTTAACATTTATTTCGAATTCATAAAGTTTGATCGACAAAAATAATTCATTCTGCGACTGTTGGTATAAAACTTTGGTTGCTAATTAACTTTCGGGTTTTAGTGCCGAAGTTTACCGATCGTTGCCTATTGATAAACAATTAATACAAAATCAGAGAGCTCGTGAAAAATAAGTGAGATGATAGAGAGATATATATTTGTTTTTTATGGTTTCCATGCGTTCCGATATATTAATCAAACTATGTCATAACAGTTGTCAAATGATTTGGTCTTTTAACTTTTTTTTTATTTCAGAATTGATTAATACCATCTTCTTTCCACGTCTGTTTACCTTTTTTCCTTCGGATTTGCACTATGCGATTGTCGAATTTCTTTCGCAAGTATAATGCAATAAGTCAATGCATACGGGAAACTGTCGCGAGTATAAGTATGGGAGGGCAATAATTCGACAGCAGTACATTTATGAGATACTGATGAAATAAAGGATGTTCTTTTAAAAGAAAGTCTATGTACACGTGTTTTACAGTAAAACGTAGCCATTCAAATATATACATGTAGGACACATTCAACTTTTTTTTTAAATTTGAAGTATCGTATAATTTATAATGAGAATCAACTGTTTTTTACTTGAAGACTGTCTAAATAAATCCTTACCTTACATAAGTTATTTTGCTAGTTTTTTGACGTGTCCTTCTTTCAAACTTAATATGTAATCTAACCAAGGATTTATAACTACATATAATATACGTCCTTGTTTTGACCATAAGATGGCCACGTCAAAATCACTTATTATTTATAATTGTTTGATTTCAGCCGAAAGGAATGTGTTTAACAATACAATCATTACTCATATATTGTTTTCTTGACGTTTAAGTCCACATGTATGTATATAAAGTATAATTATGTTTTCCCATATATGTATAAGACTTTGGACATGTATAATATTTATCATATAATAGATTTTACTACAAAGTAAAGAAAAGTTACGTAACCTTTACATGTAGCTGGGGAAAAAATGACAAAACACACTGAGTCTCCTTTTTACAGTGAATAGAAATTATATTTTGACAAAATGCTGTGTAAAAAAGTTATTTACTTAAACAATTTTTATAAATCATAACCTTACATTTAGACATTGTCAATATTAATGTACTTTTAAGATATTAACATTAAAAGTTTTATAACTTATCGTTGCTGTGTATCTTTCTTATTGAATGAATAAAAGCTTAATATCATTATCCATATTTTCATATTCAAATCAGCAAATACTGTTTTTTGAACATTATTAGACATATAAATGTAAGCATCTAATTATACATATACTGTTTTTCTGGCGCCAAATGAGGCTAGTTTACAAGTAATGAGATGCATGTTTGGGCTAATTGTGTAACATTTGGGCTAAAATATGTTACTTTTTAGCCAATGGAAAGTCGTCATTTGCGATAAATTTTAAATAGATGTAAGAAGATGTGGTATGAGTGCCAATGATACAACTCTCCATCCAAGTCACAATTTGTAAAAGTAAACCATTATAGGTCAAAGTACGGCCTTCAACACGGAGCCTTGGCTCACACCGAACAGCAAGCTATAAAGGGCCCCAAAAATGACTAGTGTAAAACCATTCAAACAGGAAAACCAACGGTCTAATCTATATAACTAGAGGCTCTAAAGAGCCTGTGTCGCTCACCTAGGTCTATGTGCATAATCAACAATGGACTCTCCAACTTTGTAGACAAGAATAGAGTTCACGAAAAAAAATTTCTTTTGTTGATCTTGTGTTGCTGATCATTTTGTCTGTTTAGTTTCTCTCTATCTTCTTTAGTTTTTGCTCAAAACACAAAAGAGGGTAAAAAAATCCTCATTTAAGGGCAACCACTCCCATGAAGAGTGACAGTCTACTAACAATATCGGCAAAATTTGACTTGTTTGTGGATCTTGCCTTGCTGATCATTTTTGTTATTTAAAGTTTCTATTTATTTATTATAACTTTTATCATATAAGGCAAAATGCAAAAAAAAAAAAAATGTAAAATTCGTCATTAAAGGGCAATAACTCCAATAAGGAGACGTCAGAAATTTCCTCCATATGGTCTTAGATGTAGATATTGTCTTCCTGATCATTTTTGCTAATTTAAGGTCTATCTATCATAATTTTTAAACATATAAGGCAAAAACACAAACCTCATTTAAGGGCAATCACTCCTATGAAGAGTGACAGTCTATTAACTATATCGGCAAAATTTGACTTTTTAATAGATCTTGTCTTGCTGATCACTTTTGTGATTTAAAGTGTTTATTTATCTATTATAATTTAAATCATATAAGTCATAACGGAAAAAAAATGTTTCTCTCTAAATATCATAGTTTTCATGATAATAGGCAAAAATGAAAAAATGTTAAAATTTGTCATTTATGGGCAATAACTCCTATAAGAATTTGTCTAACAGTTTTGACGCATATGGACAATTGGTAGAGCTCATTATTCTGAACATTTTTGCTCCTTTCAGATTTTCTCTATTTATAACGGTTCAAAAAATAATAGACACAACTTGCATTTTACCCCTACATGTACGTGACTAGTCGCAAATTTCTTAACTAAAAAATATCGATGCGACACCAAATGTTTGAGGAATCTTTTAAGAGAACATTTTTGTTTTGTTTTTCAAAAATATTGAAGGGGACTTGGGATAATAATTATAATGTATTGCGTTTCTATAGGCATGATAGGTATTCAGTATATGCTTCAAATACGATCAAATGTGCGAACCAATTTTACGAGTATTTGCAGCTAATAATATTTGTACTAATTTGCAATGGTTCTTGCTTTCGAAATGCTTTACTAACAAATTCTGATCGAAAGTATGTAATGTATGTTATATGCTGAAGAGCATGTTTTAATGTCTACTAAATATATGCTGCGATCTTAAAATATATGCAATATTCAGCATTGCATCAATTATTCTATTGCATTCACATTCAGATACATTGATGATGTTCTTTCCATAAACAATCCAAACTTTTCTGATTGGGTTCCATTAATATATCCTCCAGAACTAGAAATTAAAGAATCAAACAGACACGGCTTCCTCCGCCTCATTTTTAGACTTATATCTCGAATTTGACATCAGCGGTCATCTCAGTACCAGAATCTATGACAAGACAAACGAGACGATTTTAATTTTGAAATTATCAATTTCCCCCACCTTAGTAGCAATATACCAACTTCACCTGCACATGGGATATACATTTCCCAACTCATTCGGTATTCAAGAGCTTTGCAGCTGCTACTCAGACTTTGTAAAACGTCACCAGTGTCTGAGCAAAAAGTTGATGAACCAGGGTTATGTCAAAGAACGTCTCGTCCTTTTTCTAAAAAAGTTCATCGGAAGATACCAAGACCTTGTTGATAAATATTCCGTATCAACTTCACAAATAATACATGATGATCTTGATGTATAGATTCTAGGTACTGATGTTTTTATCATCTTAATTACGTGTTGTCATTTTTTGTATGCTTGTGTTTCAATGTTGCGTATGTGCTTTGTCTATATGCTGTTTTGTTTTTCTTTGTTGACATATTTGTTTGTTTTTATAGTGATTTAGATTATAACACAATGTTGACTGCTGTACCCCTATTTTTGACATTTTTACCTATTATGTCTGTTTGTTTTGTTCGCACATTGTTGTCGATACAATGGAAATATATGCGATTGTCATACAAGTGAGAGGTTTAGCTAGCTATAAAACCAGGTTTAATCCACCATTTTCTACATAAGAAAATAACTGTACCAAGTCAGGAATATGACAGTTGATTTCCATTCGTTTAATGTGTTTGAGCTTTTGATTTTGCCAATTATTAAGGGACTTTCCGTTTTGAATTTTGCTTGGAGTTCGGTATTTTTGTTGTTTTACTTTTTGCTTAACTCACATTATTTGATTTATTCCTCAATTTGGCAGGCCAAATGATTCCCTTGTCACCTCTCCATAACTCTTTTGTTTACTACATGTATTACTCGATCTATATTCACTAATCGGACAAGCTACGTTTTTTTTTCACATTGAATGAAAGAAAAATATAATTAAGGTCCTGGTTTCGTTTTTTAAAATACCCGACTTGCTTTTAGAACTGTAATGATAAATTCCGCCTGTATTTGAATTCAGAAAAACGTATTGCAATGTTGGACCAATATTACTGAAAAAATAAGGCAAAAGCATCCGATCGTTATTTGATCTTTTTCAGATGACTGTCAGTGTTTTCAGAAAAGGTATCACTTTTATTTAATGGATTTATATTCTACATTGGGCCGTATTTTATTGCCAAATGTTACATTTCCACGCATTTTTATTGCAATGATTTATACAACAATTATGCAGAGTATTGCCACAGATATATAAAAGAAAATAGGTTATATTTCTCAACCTTGTCAACTGAAAGTCAAGTCTATGTTGAACCTATGTTGATAACATTGTTCACGAGCGAAACAAACATTGAATCTGTAATTTACTGGTTTTCGTTGCTCGCTGTCTATCATATTGTTTTTCGAGTATTTGGTTTTTTTTTTATAATATAAATCAGGACGATGTGTTTCTCGTTTGAGTTGGTTTACATTTTGTCGTGTCGTGGCATGTTATGGGTAATGTTTATCGTTTTAGTTTATCCACGTCATTGTATCTCTGGTGGATAGTTGTTCAATAGGCAATCATATTCCAGCTTATAGTGAAACTAAGTTCATCTATAATATTAATCTTATTTCTGAAGATAATAAATTTTACTTCTAGTGGATTACATTTACAGACAAGAGAAAACTAGTGGATTACAGACAGAAGAAAACTAGTGGATTACAGACAAGAGAAAACTAGTGGATTACAGACAAGAGAAAACTAGTGGATTACGGACAGGAGAAAACTAGTGGATTACAGACAGGAGAAGACTAGTGGATTACAGACACGAAAAAACTAGTGGATTACAGACAGGAAAAAACTAGTGGATTACAGACAGGAGAAAACTAGTGGATTACAGACAGGAGAAAACTAGTGGATTACAGACAGGAGAAAACTAGTGGATTACAGACAAGAGAAAACTAGTGGATTACAGACAGGAGAAGACTAGTGGATTACAGACAAGAAAAACTAGTGGATTACAGACAAGAGAAAACTAGTGGATTACAGACAGGAGAAGACTAGTGGATTACAGACAGGAGAAAACTAATGGATTACAGACAGGAGAAAACTAGTGGATTACAGAGAAGAGAAAACTAGTGGATTACAGACAGGAGAAAACTAGTGGATTACAGACAGGAGAAAACGAGTGGATTACAGACCGGAGAAGACGAGTGGATTACAGACAAGAGAACACTAGAGGATTACAGACAGGAGAAAACTAGTGGATTACAGACAGGAGAAAACTAGTGGATTACAGACAGGAGAAGACTAGTGGATTACAGACAAGAGAAAACTAGTGGATTACAGACAGGAGAAAACTAGTGGATTACAGACAGGAGAAGATTAATCAACCTGTTTTATTGAGTTATCAAATACATTGACTGATTACATGGATGTAAAAATTATCAAATAACGGTTTGCCAAATATTTGATTGATTGATTGATTGATTGATTGATTCATTCATTCATTGATAGGTGTTTAACGCCACTTTCAACACTATAGTGCCTTTTCGTGGCGGTCAGTTTTTATTGGTGGAGGAAGCAGGAGTGCCATGAGAGACCAAATATTTTAGAAAGTTGTTGAATTAAAGCAATATATTAAATTAATATACAAGAAATTTGATAAATTTGCTTTAGGAAAACTGAATACCATAGATGGTACGCTTATTTTGATTCAACATTTTAAAAAATTTAAAATAAAGTAGGGGAAAACTAAATAGAATGTATCACAAGAGAGAGGCGACATACACCAAAGGACATTCAAAATAATAAGTGGAAGATAAACGGACAACGCCATGTCAAAAAGCGACAAAACCCACGAAAAGACAAGTAGTAGTCTACAATTCTCAACATAGAAACCAAAGACTGAGCAACTCAAATTATACCAAAATCCGGTATCGATTCCAGGTGCTCCGGAAGTGTAAGCAGACTCTGCTGCGCATGTAACACTCGTCGTGTTACTTCTATGAAATACGTCGATCACATAATATTAAGTGATTAGACATCATTCAATAGCAATTGGTAATTGACTCTAATCCGACACTTAGAAATCACCAAATTCGTAAACTATCGGTCATGTAAATTTTCAAACCCTTAAACTTGACCAAATGTAAAATTTTGAATATTTGTTGTTTGTTGACTGTAACAGGGAAACGAAATTCATCCTTTTTGTTTTCAATCAATACGCCAGTTTTATATTGGTATATGCAATGACGTTAGAGAGGCAGCACAGAGTAGTCAAAATAAGCCACATATATATATATATATATATATAATTTTAAAAAGTACTGCACCCTTTGTAGAAGTTGTTGCTTTGGAAGTAACATATAATGACATTTGCGATGGCGCATCAAGTGGACAAAATGAGTAACTTAAGTCTAGGATAAGCATGATTCAACAGCAACAACATGAACACAACTAAAATGTCTGCTTTCCAGGTGATGTATTTATATTAAGTTATAGTGTTAGACGGCATGTTTTCAAAGCATGTTAAGTACTTTGAACTTGCTTTCAGTAAAACAAGCATATACTTTAATACAGCATGGCTGACATGATTGGTCAAATAAGAATTTCTATTTTAAATGTCGAGCTTAATATTCTTGTGACTTTGTTATCTATTCCACTGGTTTTATAGAGTTAACTGCTTGTTCCTGAACCCTTTCTCTGTTTCTTTTGCTAAAAAGCGTTTTAAAAATAACACAATTCTGCTAACATTCTAGTGATCGACATATTGCTATCGATATGTGCGTATTGCTGTGTGTTTGTTTATTCTACATTGAATAGATGTATAGGGGGAGAGTTGAGATCTCAAAAAACATGTTTAAAGATGCACTTTGTAAATACAGCTGTTTCATAAACTACGCCACTTTTGGGGAGATATATAATATTCATAGATATTTTTTGTTTACGTACTGGTTCTATGTTCCATCTCATAGAGACATAACTTGGGAATGTTACCAGTATAAATGCACATGGTAGGCGGTGGAATTGAATTCTGAATAAGACATAAAGTGAAGGGAGGGGAAGTGCATAATTTTAGTATAAGTTAAAACTCATAGAAGTTCGGGGTATATAAATGTTGAAAATATGCCGCACAGGCCTATGTTTTGACCTTTGAATAAAAAAGAAGAGCATATTAACTTTCCATTCTAGGATATAATTTTTTACGAAACTTCAAAGTAAAAGTGGCACAGTTTTAGCCGTAAAGGGAGTTCCTATGGGAAATTGCGTTGTCTATATTTACAGAAATGCAACCTATATTGGGTGAAAAAAGAGAACATATAGAATTTCACCAAATTTGGTTTATCTCAGAGATTTTAATGAAATTAACTCAAATATAAAGTTTTATAAATATTTCATGAAGAATGAGAAAACCCTGGGCCTTAACTATGATGACTCAGCATAAATTCAAAGTTTACTGTATGCATTGTTTACTTAAAGCCCTGAATGCAAAGTAAATTCATAATATATGCATATTTGTAATTAAAATTGTTATATTTACTCTTCGCAGTCATTGAAACTCATAGATCCTTGATGAATATTGTTGCTGGGGTGTTTTTGTCCTGTTGATAACCCAAAAGTAAACCGTAACACCCGAATGCGCTTTTTTGTGACCGCGGCATAAAAAAATACAAGCTAGAAATACAAAAATACCTCAATAAAACTAACAATAGTGTGTTCTATCCTAAATATGTACTAAATATTCCATGTTCACAGAAACAGCAGAATTATTTAGCAAATTTGAGGCCCCAGGGCAAAAATAGAGAAAAATGCCTACCCCATTGGTCATAAAACAGATAATTTAACCTGTAAATGCTATGATTTTATTATTATACAGGTCTTTTATAAAGAAAACAATAACTGTGCTTTGAAAGTATGCAAAAAACAGATGTAAGCAGTAAATTTATAAAACTTTTAGTGAATGCATATATCAGACTTGTAACTTCATACATACAACTTTTGCACATATGGCTTTGTTTAAACACTTCTAGTTCATATATTAGCTAAATTATGTTAGATATATGGTTAGATATTGTTGTGACAAGATTTCTAAACTGACCATTTGATGCAGAAATAGTGAACTTTTATTGATAAATAGGCATACAGTAAGATGTTGACTGGAGACCGAGGCAGGATTGGATATTTTATATAACCTTGAATGTTGGAATGATTAACTACTTAACTTTACATTTATTGTATTCTGAAAGTCTGTCTACACTGCAATATAAGAGGAAAAATCAACAATCAACACTGCCGAAGAAGCAGTTAAAGTGATTACAACCAGACAGAATACTGTAAATTCAGAAATTATTGCGTGCATTTATTATTGCGATTTTGTCATTTTAGACTGAAATGCGATTTTAATTTTTGCGATATTGAGAAAAATCCTGTTTAATTCATATAAAAAATTTCAAAATGCGAGTTTAAATTATTGCGATTATAACCCTGTCGCATTTTTCGCAATAATAAAAACATCGCAATAATTTCTGAATATACAGTATAACAGAACAAAGACAATTGCATATTGAAAACGGTTCTTTTTAGAGTCACAAAATTATTTCAAAAAGAGTATGACTATTGTTGACATAAAAACATGTATTAACCAAAGAAGAATGTTTTTTTTTTCATTTTCCTCTTAATTTAGTTTTTGCTTATTTGAATTTGTCTCCAGAAAATTAATAAGACTTACATAGAGCGTGCAAGAACGTCTGTGGTGATTTCTTAAAATGGCTTGTGTGTATTTTTTTTTATTTTGCGCTTGACTTGACTACCAGAAGGTATAGAACCACTACGCGGGCCCGGTCACAAAGAATATACAAGAAAGTAGTACATATGTTAAGCAAAATAGTTCCTACGCATAACTGCTGTAACTTTGTCAAAAAGTACAAAAAAATGGGTAATTTTTGTATCAAATGAATGAACAAGGTCTTGGGATTACTGTCGAACTCTTGATGATTGTTTCTCATGAATAATAAAATACATATACGAAATAATGATAGAAGGCATATTTGCCCTGTTACTCAGATCAGAAGTACCTGTTTTTATATTACCTAACTTCCGGGAACCAATACGCTCTAATATGCAAATAAAGATATGTCACATTTGTCAGCACCATTCAGGATAACGTATAGATTTACTATGAACTGATTGCCACTTTATTTGAACTTAAAACAACAGAATAGCTATGAAGGCTTAAAAGTGCATAATTTAACATAGAAAACAATGGGGCTATGAATTAGTGGATTTATTCCAGAAAACATATTTGAAGCATTTCGAGAGCATTCTTTCTTTCTTCGCTCAGAAAATACCAAAACAAGCAAGTGTGTAAGTAGACTAGACACATGTGCACTAGCATTTTTCATAACCCAACTACAGAAATAACCGAAAGACATCTAGAGGGAGACGTGTTATCTTCAACAAAAGACATGTATCCTAACAATATGTATATTAAGTGCTATCAGATTTATATATTTTTCAGCCAGCAGTGTACGCGGAAAACTAAGTGTGAAATAGAAGGAGAATCAGATGGGATTTATACGTCAATGGAACAACAGCCTGACGACAGAAATAAATAATAAAAAAACAACTTGATGCATACATAGTCTTCGACAAATAGATAGGTGACCACACAAATATGTCTCGCTCTTAATTGTCTCGATTCCATGACAGATATATTTAAATCAACAGAAACAGTAAAGATCTGCTAATAACACTCAATGCTATGAATAAAATTGGGGGCATCGATATGACATACGACCAATAACGACAACGTTCCCACTGACGTGGGACACAGACACGTTTAAGAAAATGAAATGTAATGGGGTTAAACTAAAGTTTGATATTTAAATCTCGACCATCCCCATTATATCTCCATAGAAGGAGAATCAGATGGGATTTATACGTCAATGGAACAACAGCCTGACGACAGAAATAAATAATAAAAAAAAACAACTTGATGCATACATAGTCTTCGACAAATAGATAGGTGACCACACAAATATGTCTCGCTCTTAATTGTCTCGATTCCATGACAGATATATATAAATCAACAGAAAAAGTAA
This sequence comes from Mytilus coruscus, assembly GCA_017311375.1. Lineage (NCBI taxonomy): Eukaryota > Metazoa > Mollusca > Bivalvia > Mytilida > Mytilidae > Mytilus > Mytilus coruscus. The sequence goes on from CM029600.1 coordinate 43,305,390, forward strand.
AGATCTGCTTATAACACTTAATGCTATGAATAAAATTGGGGATGGGGGGTTGAGGGGCATGGCGATATGACATACGACCAATAACGACAACGTTCCCACTGACGTGGGACACAGACTCGTTTAAGAAAATGAAATGTAATGGGGTTAAAGTAAAGTTTGATATTTAAATCTCAACCATCCCCCTTATATCTTACAACATTACTAGGAGAGAGAGGGAATAGTATCATCTAAGATTTAATCCCGTCGCCTCATTGTACGTACGGGTTTCACTCAGTCCCGACGAGGGCTAAGTTCCCAACAGAATAGACTGTAATTACTAGACTGTGGTTAGATTAAAAATTGTATAAGGCAAACTTATATGTAAAAATTGATTCATGAAAAAGGTATAATAATACGGAAATATTCCAAAGTTTTGCAAAATTTGTATTTGTTATCAGGAAAAAAGGATGATAAAGACTCATTTTATGATTGAGTTGTTGTTTAAATTTTTTTGGCACAATTTAATTTTAATCTGAGCAGATCACAACTTCAAAAAATACGAAAAATGCCAAAACCCTACAAACGTATATAATACGTATATAAACGATCCAGATTTTTTCCAATACCTTCTCTGAGGAAATTTTGCAAATTGTGTACTATATAAGGGTTTCAAACCCTTTAGATCGTATGCTAACCTCTAATAGAAGTAGCTTTTTGTTTCAGACATGAACAGTCTCCGGACAAGTTTGCAATTCCGCTGAGTGCAAAAGTTGTCACCTTAATTTTGGAGTTAAGTCAAAATGAAGTTGATAACTTGGTTGGTATTGGTTCCCTGATATTTGTCCTAAAATTTTTTGGCTCTAGCACCACTGTTGAAAAAGTTATGCCCCTTTTTTCAACAATTTCCTCAGAGGAAAAGTAGTTTTCCTCAAGGAAATCAAATTTCCTAAAGGAAAAACATTTTCCTCAAGGAAATTGTTTTTCCTCAAGGAAAAAGATTTCCTTAGAATTTGCTGCATAAATATTTCCTTTGAGGAAATTCTATTTCCTTTGAGGAAATTCTATTTCCTCTGAGGAAATTTGTGACTTTAAATTTTCCTTTGAGGAAATTCTATTTCCTCTGAGGAAATTTGGGGCTTCAAATTTTCCTTTGAGGAAATACTTTTTCCTGTGAGGAAATTTATGACTTCAAATTTTCCTTTAAGGAAATTTTTCAACTACAATTTCCTTTGAGGAAATGTTTGACAAACACTTTTCCTTGAGGAAAATTCAAGACCCCAAATTTCCTCTAAGGAAAACATTGTTCTCAAATTTCCTCTAAGGAAATTTCTGTACATTAAATTTCCCAAAGGAAATTGTTTTCCCAATTTTACTCATTGAAAATTTCTCACTATACAAACAGTTTGAAGATAATTTTACACGTCTAAATAAATGATACAAATGATATTTAAAACTTTAATAAATTTTTGACTCAAAATTATCATGACATACAAAAACAATACAGTCTGACTGTTTAGGTCAAGGTATTGTTATACTTTATATATATGACTTTAACTTTGATTTATAAAATATTATTTGTAGCAAAGTATTCTGTTTTCTTTGGTATTGTTTCAATGCAATACATTAGACTAGTAAGCAACCAATTTGAATGTAAAACCATTTGTGGTGTTCTTACAAATACTTTCACAATTGCAGATTAAATAATAAAATAAACACTTTTTTTGTTAATTTAAATTTTTTTCTGTTTCAGCTGCTGTGTACAGTTATTCAATCCACTACATAAGAGTTCAGTGCATAAATTATTCCATTCATTAAACATTTTCCTTCAATTCTTAGAGAAAACATTTTTGCAATTTGTTCTTCAAAGATCTTCTTCGGTATAGTTGATATGAGGGAGCGATGTAAATGAGTGGATAAAGCTTGTGTTCCTTTCAACAACAAAATACTAATTTTTTCTACATTTCTCCTTCTTTCCACAAATATATATAATATGTTGTTGCATTTATACAATTGTGTTTTGTGCATCTATGATAGAACTTAATTCTGTTTATAGCCATTATCATTTGATTATGATGAAATTTCCTATTTCATTTTGCAGGAAAGCACACATTCCATTTCACATTAATCCAATTAATCCAATTGGCGCACCATGTAGATAAATATCAACTTTAGTTTCATCTTCAGTATTGACCTATTGATCATGAAAACCAAGATGTCTGACCTATAAATACACAAAATAAATAAATAAAATGTTATAAATGGAGAGAAACAGCAATAAAAAGCTTATTTTGTCATGTTTATGAACATTTTAAGAATATTTCCTTTCTTATTTGTGAGTTCTCTTAATTCAGTGCTTTTTGTCTATGGTTTTTATATTAGTTGATTTTGTGCATTTTATCAGTCTTTTCAGTTGAGGCAATTGCAACTGTTATTTTACAGTTTGTTCTTTATATGTTGAGCTGTTAAACCAGTCCAAAGTTAGAGTAGGGTTGAGTGCTCACAAACCTGTTTTTTTATTACATGTATAAGTTGTTATTGATTTTTAACTAGCTGTCAGTAATTGTGAATACTAACAGATCTTTGTGTCTTTTCGATTAAGGGAAATGTATAAATTTCCTGCTTAGTCCGGTCGCTGTTTTTTTTTTTTTTTGCAGGAAATTTATGTCATTTGTTGTCTGGTGAAGATTTAATTGTCTTATTGGCAATCATGCCACATCTTCTTATTTTATATAATCTTGCCATATTCTTATTGTGCCTGTCCCAAGTTTCGAGCCTGTAGTTTAGTCTGACACTAAAATTTAGTGGTTGTTGTTATTTCATATCTGCCATATTTATTTTTTGTACTTTGTTTTGTTATAAACTAGGCAATTAGTTTTACAGTTGGGATTGTTTAAATTTTTCATCTGAGGGCCTTTTATCATGTTTATAGCTGACTACCTTTACTATAGGGTATGGATTTTCTCATTATTGAAGGCTGTCACTGGCCTATAATTGCTTTCTTACAGACATGATCAAAAGTTTTCATATTTAATATACCACATCTTTTATTTTTATAATAATCATCTTTCAAGGGCAATAACTTTTATAAAAGTGGCCTTACCATTTAAGTTTAGTTGACTTCTGCAAATTTTAAATTGCCTATCATTTCTGCTGTTTATAATTTCTCTGTATCTTCTTTAGTTCTTGTCCTACACATAAAAGAGTAAAAATATTATTCAATGACATCTTGCATCAATAATTATTTTGCTGTTTAATGTATATTAATGCATGTTTAATAAAAGCTGTACCATGAGTGCCTTATAAGCTTGTTCCCTTTTAGCTGGTCTTTAGCTTTAAATGAATTTTAATGATCAACTTGAAACACTGTGAGCACTGCGCAAATATTGGATGGAGAGTTGTCTCATTGGCACTCATACCACATCTTCCTATATCTAGTTACATAACTGTAGAACAGTAAAAGTGACACTACCAAAATTTGAACTTGATCTGATTTAGTGGTAAAAAGTATTGTGTTAAAGTTTAATAAAATTTGGTTGAGGCAAACTTAAGCTAGAGGACGGAAACTAAAAATTCATCAATTTTTCCATTTGTAAAGGACATAACTCTAGAACAGTAAAAGTGACACCACCAAAATTCAAACTTGATCTGTACTTTGTGGTAATAAGCATTGTTTGCAAGTGTCATAACATTTGGTTGAGGCAAACTAAAGTTAGGAACAGGAAACCAAAAATTCAGCAATTTTTTCCAATTGTAAAGGGGCATAACTCTAGAACAGTAACACTGACACCACCAAAATTCACACTTGATCTGAGTATTGTGGTAATAAGCTTTTGTAAAAGTTTTATAACATTTGGTTGAGGCAAACTATAGTTAGAAAACAAAAACCAACTTTGGGACAGACAGACAGACAGACAGACAGACAGACAGACAGACGGTCAAGGGTTAAACTTAATGCCCTTCCACTATGGGTCATAAAATGAAAAGCGAGTTTATGTCAATATATAAAACAATTCACCAAAGTTTCATAAAAATTAGTGAAAGTGTTCTTGAGTTACTATCCAAAGACTAGTCTTAAATCAGAATTTTATAAAAAATTGAAAGGGAAATTCATGATTATGTTAATATATAAAACAATTCACCAAGTTTCATGAAAATTGCATTAATGAGTAATAGTCACAATACTGGAAAATCCCCGTTTTATGATTAAATCCTTGACTTGGAATTGTTAAATCTAAAATCTTTACAAATTGAAAAGGAGCTTATATCAATAGATAATTCACAAAAGTATTATCAACATTTTGTGATTAATGTATTTTAATCACACTGATAAAATTCCTATCGGAGTTTCTCGCTGCATTGAAGACCCATTGGTGGCCTTCGGCTGTTGTCTGCTCTATGGTCGGGTTGTTGTCTCTTTGACACATTCCCATTTCCATTCTCAATTTTATATGGTTTGCTTGAATTAAAATTTCACATATGTTTTTGTCTGTTCTCTCTTATTATTTAACATTACAAAGATAAGACAATGAGAAACTGATAATGCCAAGGCAAAACATAAGATGCAGAAAAACAAAACAACACAAAGATTAAAAACTTAAGACTAAGCAACACCAACATCACCAAAAACTAGTGTTGAATTCATGTGCTCAGTTAGTCAGCGAAAGTTAGCAGATCCTGATCCACTATATTAATTCTAAAATACCTAAAAATCATAGAGTACTAAACAATTTTAAATACTTGATTAAAATTTTGTCATATATCATGTATAGCAGAGACACCTCTTATTTTCTTAAATTACAATTATATAAATCATCTCGCATCTTTGTGCATTTCTAAAATTGGCAATATTAATAAATGCATGCAATAATTTCTGAAATTTTCAGTATATAGGCTTTTTGCACCGCATTTTGTGCCTGTCCCAAGTCAGGAGCCTATGGCCTTTGTTAGTTTTGTAATGTATGATTTTAATTTTAGTTTCTTTTATATATTTCAGAGTTTAGCATGTTTAGTATGACGTCCATTATCATTGAACTAGTATACATTTTTGTTTAGGGCCAGCTGAAGCACGCCTCATGTGCGGGATTTTCTTGCCGCAGTGAAGACCCATGGGTGAACTTAAGCTGTTATCTGCTCTTTGGTCGGGTTGTTGTCTCTTTAACACATTCCCATTTCCAATCTCAATTATAATTGGAATTCTATTATAAATGTTAGGCTTCATGTTGATTTGTTTTACATTTATCATTTCGAGGCCTTCTATTATCATGATTATATTTACAGCTTTCTACATGTTCTATATGGTGTGAATTTTGCTCATTGTTGATGGTCCTACGGTTATCTATAGCTTAGCGAAGCAACATCACAATTGTTTGTGGAGACCATGGACTATTCACATGATTCATCTTTCTGACTTTCGGATCATTTGTTGATTTTTCATGAATATGTGCCATTCCAATATAAAATATGTATTAAAAACCTTTACAGGATAGTTACTCCTTTGGGAAATATTGATATGGTGGATTTTCCCCACCATCGACATTGTTGTCTACATTTACATCTACATCAACCTATGACTCGAAAAAGGTGCTTTGACCCATCACTCAAGTATAAATTTTAGTTGTCCTGCGGAAGAAACGATTTTGGCGCATTATGTAACAAAAGATCATATCTGTGGTGACATGTTAGTGTGTGTGCATACCAATATTTGAATTTTCTGAGTCTTCTTTTGAATAACTTTTCATTTTTGGTACAATACCATGAATACTGACGTCGAGTGCTGTTGTTGTTGTGCTGTATATTTTTACAAAAGCGACCAAGTAATGCAGGGAAGGAAACTTACTTAAAAGACCAAAATGAGCCGCGACTGATAGGGACATAAATATTTTACTATGCAGTCGGTATAATACTATCCTGATATACATGTATATACTTTTAGACTCATTTCACACCAAAAACGTACAAGTGAAAATACTCGTTAAGGCATGAAACATTTTAGATCACTTATAAAATTTAGTAGTCATAACTTAAATTACGACCATATTTAATCGAAAGATGATTATTTGTCAAATGAAGCCCTGGTCACAGCTCCGGGGGCACTTCATATATACAAGGTGATAGGACGTGCCGCTGGAATAGGTTACTTTTTCCAGCTTGAAAATATGGGAATAGGTGGGGAAAACTATCAGAAATATTTATGATGAGGTTGATAAAGTTCCAATTACTTGTATATGAAAAGCCCTGTCATTTATTCATAGCCGAAAGTCTCGCCGAAGGTAAACATTACACACAGAATCTTAGCCTAAAATATTCCACTTTTCCAACACACCCCACCGAAACCTAACCAATATGTGAAAAGGTTACAATTTTACCTACGCAATATATGAAAAGGTATACATTTTTAAGATCTAAATTATATGAAAAGGGTGGGGTAACAGTAGTCCTATAATATATGACTTCGGAGTTTCATATCATTTACATTCAACGTTTTTTATCGGATATTTTTTTTTACTATCAATGTTGAAACCCGAACAGAACCCCAGCGACACCCCTATCAATTAAGTATTGAAGTGCCCCCCCCCCCCGCCGGAGGTTCACAGTCATAAACCCGGTGCTGCCTTTTTTTGCACGCGTTATAAAACAGTTAAAAGTGCCGGGATCTTACAGAGCTTTCACGAGCTTATTTTATCGTATCTATGTCTGTTACTGTGAATTTATTATATATTTATAAAAAAAAAAAAGCTAATGCTAATTTCTTTTCTTTTAATATGAAGCCCCCAGCTTATCTGATTAATTTACGATCACTCTAACTAACTAAAGAAAGTAAGTTAGTCACTGTCCTTATACCAGGTATTTTAAATTCTGGTTGATAGTTGTCTCATCACCAATCATACTACATCCTCGACTACATCTCCTTATTTTTTTACAAGAACGCTATATTTAGATGCGGTATTGTGATGAATGTAAACATGCAGCATGCTTGTAAATAAATGTCCTTATTTTTTTACAAGAACGCTATATTTAGATGCGGTATAGTGATGAATGTGTAAACATGCAGCATGCTTGTAAATAAATGTCCTTATTTTTTACAAGAACGCTTTATTTAGATGCGGTATAGTGATGAATGTGTAAACATACAGCATGCTTGTAAATGAATGTTAAGATGCAGCACAAAAGATACATAATGTATCAAACTCGCGTCAACGCCATGTCAAAAACTAAAAAAAAAAAAAAAACAAACGACCAAAATTTAATGACAAATAGTTTATAAAACAAAACAACTATAGCATACAAAAATATATAATTTGTAAAGATTTGCATGCAACTAGGCCTATAGCTCTATGTTCTTATAGATCTCATAACCTTACGATTAAAAGTCAGATTATGTGTGTGTAAGTTTATTAGAAAATTCAACGAGACACGTCCTAATCAGGTAAAATCCAAAATACCAATTTACAAATTCAGATCTACTGCCTGTTGTATATTGCTTACTTTGATTGTATATTGCCAAACCCCAACATCGTGTGAATAGATTATGTTTGGTACGGGATGGCGGCTTCGAAGCGGAGACAAAAGACCCAGAAAATGAAAGTGTAGAATTTGATGTTGAGAATTTTTTTTAAAAGAACTAGATTCATATCTCAGAATTTGAACATAGCATCTCGTTTTCTTTAGATAAATTGTTAGCTATAACTGGCTATAATAATTACCTCATTATAGGTATTCGCAAAACATGAAGTTAATGATCAATGGATATGAAAACACTTCACAAAGTATAAATATTGGTAAACGGACAGCAAGTCATACTATTAGGACAATTATAGTTCGAATAAATTAGTTTGTTGAAAGGTTATAAGAGAAAATCTGGACGAAACTATTTTTATTATAAATAGATTTATTTTACAGTAAAGGCTTCATATTTTTAATCAGTTAATTGTAAAAGAAAGGGACATTTTTACACCATGGAGCCAGTAAATTAACAAACTACTATGGCGGATTTTTTTCTAAAATACAATCATTGATCATTATTAATATTTAAGAATAACTTTTGTTTACAAATTCGTTTCTATAATTCATGGTTCAAGAAAAAAAAATTCGACGTTTTTGAAAATTAGTCTGTAAATAGTTTCCAAAGGCATAAAATATCTAAAAACTGAACTGTGAATTTTCAATCGTTACGTTTTGTTGTACGTTTTAGTGTTAATCCCAGCAAAGACAAATTTGGTGATAAAAATCGATGTGTTGGTCTTTCGTAAAATTAAAAAAAAAAAAAAAAAACACGTCACAATGTAATCTTATAAAAGGGGGGATGGAAGAAATTCAATATTGATGCTTCAAGAGACAAGTGAACGTGGGAGATATTCATTCCTATTGTAAAATACTGAGTTTTGGTTGATTAATGTCCAGTGGAAAATATTTAATGTATGCTCAGGACGAAAACAAATTAACAAAATTAACAATAAATACGATAGGTACAGGTCTTGTTATTGAGACCGGCCGTGATACGGTCGGAAAATTTTCGACTACCTCTGAAAAGGAGGGACAGAAAATGGCCTAATACCAGGCTACTTACGGTCCACTCGAAGAGTTGTTGCAAGGGTTCTTCATGTGGAAAAGTATTGCACTCTCGAGCTAGGTATCCGATTCAACGTCCCCATTCGGACGTGGCTGAGCACAGCCCAATGGACGTCCCTCTATACTGCTAAGTAAGGTTTTATTGCCGGTCAGAAGAAGACCTGTAACGACGCTTTTCTATAGTTACTCTAGTTCGCTAACGAATTCGCTTCTTGTTCCATTGAATATAAAGGAAACAGTTATCTAAAATATATATTTTTTCTTGAACTACTATAAATAAAGTGATTTAGTTAAAATGTATTCTTTAAAGATCAATAATGATTAATTAATTGTTAAGAAAACAATTACTTGAAATGGCAGGTACATAAATGGCTTCATGGCTAATAAACAATTTCCTAAACTGAAAAAAAATTAATAAATATAAATCTTTTAAGATCTTTTTCTTATATATATATTTGAACAATTATAAACAAATTATCCTTGACTAGTTGTACACTTATCAACAATGTATGGCCAATGTCCCTTTATTTGTTTCGTTATTTGGTTCATATGTTCAGTTTTAATAAATTGATGAATTTAATAATTTATCAATATTCTTAATCCTTGTTAATATATTTACTGCGGTAGAAAAGAAAGTTAATTTTCTTATCTGGACTTTAATCTATATATCCGTTCTCTATTTTGAGATTAAAAATATCTCTAAAACGTTTTAATTTGGTTACACGTTCAGCAATAAGTGATACAAATATGGTATATTACCAATGATAAGGTCATATATGTGAGGCTGTTCAAAATTTTGTTCTTTATAGGTACATGTATCAGATCGATTTTTTTAAAATTGTCCTATATAAATAGTTAAAGTTATCTCAGGTCTAGTTATGTAGTATGAAATATGTCCACTGGAAATAATTAAGACCTTTAAAACACAAATCCCCGTTTACTCAATGCGAAGTTTATTTGCTAGTGGTTTTTTTTAAACTTCTTTTAATGATTTTATTATATTATCTTTTTTGAAAATTTTGAGTGATTGAACATGAAATGGACACCGATGCTAAAAGGAAAATTTGTTTAATGTCATCAGTTGCAATATATACTAAGTATTACACGTGGACAGGATGTTCCCCAGAAGATTAAGGTATTCAAAATAAGTTATACACACCCCAAGGGTACACGCTACTGTCATACGAAAAATTCGTTAAAAAGTTTGTCGTTAGATAAAAATGAAATATTCATTTTGATTAATAGTTTAAGAACTATAAGGATTTATCATAATTATGAAGTGAAATAATTCAACCAAATCGGATTATTTCCAAAAGATTATATTTTGTTTACCTAATCCGGGAAAACATAAAATTGTATTTATAAAGGGTCCCATCAAGGATTTTATAGAAATCATTGGTCTCATGAAATGGATCTCACACAGACATTCATAATCAAGATTTATACATTTATTGATTCTATGGTTTTTGAGAAATCAGGAGGAAATATAACAAATATTTAGTTTTGATATTAAATTAAATTTACCTTTCCTCGCTATGATTCATTTCAACCAGTTTTGTTTTGTTTTTGTTATTAAATTTAAAATTGTTTTCATGCGCACACTCCAAAATGTGACAGGATAGTCAACCAGTTGACGGTGACCGCTTACTGGAAGAAGAAGACGTAACATGAATTTTTATTGAGGGATTTTTAAAGGGTTTGTCCGTACAACGTGTTTTTCATTGGTATTTCACATGACTTATTGTTTTCGCGCTTCGCCTTGAAGCTCATTATTCAGAGTGATTCAGACAAGATGATGAAAATAACGTGCAAGGTACTTTTTTTTCGATCATCGTGAAGTGGCAATTTTAATTCCCATTCGTCCTTGCACTCTCCCCCTTTTCAGTAATAGTATATTAATAATTCCTCGTCATTTTACCACTCTATCTGGGATATCCGTTATGCTAACAGTAACCCGGGACTTGATATACATGCATGCAATATCAGGGGCGGATCTAGCGAGGATAAAGGGGGTTCCAACTATATGTCTCCATTCAAATGCATTGATCGTTCACAAAAAGTGGAGTCCAACCCCCGGATCCCATCCTCCTTCGATCCGCCACTGCATATTATAAATATAATTTGTATTTAAAAGTCCTCAGAGGGTCCACTTCCTATATATACAAGGTGATAGGGCGTGCCGCTGGAATAAGTCATCTTTTCAAGCTTGAAAATATGTGAATAGGTCGGGGAAACTATCAGAAATATATGATAAGGACAAAAAAGTTCCCATAACTTCGTCTGTCATCTTACTTGGTGTTCTCGGCTGTGTTTTATCAACAACTTTTATCTCTTTTGGCACTTTTGTATTGCCCTGTTACATATTACACACCAAAAGAAACACACAAAAATATGGGAAAAGGTAACATTTTTACCCGTACGCAATATATCATATGAAAAGGTATACATTTTTGAAATTTAAATTATATGAAAAGGGTGGGGTAACAGAAACACCGCGGCACCCCCTGTCAATTAAGTATTGAAGTGCCCCCGGGGGATTGATTACATACATTGTATATACATGTTTACCTTCAGGAGCACCTGTTTTGTGATATATACAGCTATAATCAAGGATTTAATCACTATACAAATCCAATGCTGTATAATTAACCGTAAATAACTGCGAGATAATGAACAATGCGCAAGTTGACAATTGTCTCTTCTCTGCTAAATAATGTACTTGCAATTCACATTTAGATTCATTTGTGAGACCACCGACACTAATAATATTACCTCAAAGTTAGAGGTTCTCCGTTACTGGGAACTTCATATCGGATCCGATCAATTTATTGGTTCCATTCCCCTATTATTAGCGATCCATTTGCAGTGAACGATGAAAATCTGAAGAAGGTATTCTCATTACTGTTGATTTTGCATGATATAGTATATGTCACCTCACTTCTCCTTCCTACGGCGTCACAGAAAAAATTAAAATTCGGAAACAGAAAATAATTTAATTCACTGATTGAGATTGGGCTGATGGATTGTCATGGATTGTCAATTTTTTATTTTCAGTTTTGTTTATCCTTTTATCATATCTTATGCCAGCTTATTTATTTTCAGCACTTACAAGGCAAGGGTATTCCTTTAAAATCCTCCCCTTTTTCACCACTAACAAATCAACTTGCCAGACGGCGTCGCAGAAAACTTTAAAAATGGCCTTGCCAGATGTCATAATTATTTGGACAACTACATGACCTTAAAACACATTCATATGAATATTTGGTATCATTTGTGTGACAACTCTTCACTAGTGACCTGAGATAACCTAAAGCAGGCGAGACATTTCAGCATGAGAAATCTTGTTGGTCCAGCCCAGGGCCTACTAATTACCAAAAAGAAACACATTTGTATTTCCTCTAGCTTATGTGTATGCATTTTCATATTATGTAAAATGTGTTACTAAAATTGAGAATGGAAATGGGAATTTGCCAAAGAGACAACAACCCGACCATAGAGCAGACAACAGCCAAGGCCACCAATGGGTCTTCAATGCAGCGAAACTCCCGCATCCGGAGGAGTCCTTCAGCTGGCCCCTAAACAAATATGTTACTAGTTCAGTGATAATGGACATCATACTAAAAACTGCCTATATTGACCGTAAATATTTTTCAGTCTTGCATGGCCTTAAATGGGACCTTGTTTTACTCCTGTGGTATGATAAATAAGTAACTTTCTTTCCTTTTGCAATTTATACATTAAATATATAGACTATATATATATATGGACATGATGGAAGAATTATTTATTGAAAATTACTTCACAAATTAAAATTTGTATCAACAAATTTCAATTTTATATTAGCCTCCTCTCCCTTTAATTAGAAATAGGATAGGATAAAAATTTGCTCCTGCTTTTTTTTTAGTTGTAATCTCTGTCCTGCCTTTTATTTTTACTCTATTCCGTCCTGCCTTTTTTTTTTACTAGTTTATCCTGAATTTTTACACAAATTGTCATCCTGACTTTTTTTTACCAAGTTGCTCATCCTGCCTTTTTTTTACTCAAAACTCCTGTCCTGCCTGTTTTTTTCAAATTTCATCCTAGCCCCCATAAAAATCTAATGGTAGCTCCTAAACAGAGGCGGATTTAGAGGGGCCCCCTTTCTGGGATAAATTTGGTTGATTATATAGAGAATCACTGAAGCATGACCAGAGCGGGCCCCCTCTTAGTCAGTCAGTGGGTCCCCACTTATGAAAATTTCTGGATCCGCCACTGTATAAAGCCATTTAAAAATCAATATTTTGCAATATTTAAATTATGTAGGCCCAAATCTTGATAGTTGAAATTGTAAGCCTTAAACGTTAAAAAATTAACACCCAAAGTTCAAACAGAAGAATGACCGTATAGTCTTTAATGTATACATGTATATGCTATTGCCATGAAACTAGGTAAACTGTCTTATAATTCCCTAATCTTAGTTCATGCCAAGTTTGATTACAATTAGTCAATTATTTCTTCTCTATAAGGTCTTTAGTGTGGATAGTGTATAACTTACAAATTATTTGCATACTCCTTCCAAATTTATTTCTTTAAATATTATGGATAAAATAGTAAGTTGGGAATGAAATTACATTGAAAAATATGTGGCAATTGAATTTTTTAGGTAAACATGGTAAAGTAGTAATTTGGTATAGTTTAAAAGGTCAAATATTAGTTGTCTGAAGTTGTCAAACTAAATTATAGACCCTCTAAACATAAAATTGTCCATATTTTGAGTTATAGCTTATTGACTTTCTATAATGTTGATATGTCTACATAAAGATCAGAACTTGGTATCTTTTAATTCAATTTTGTACAAAAGGTATTAGTTACATATTTCTTTGGCAAAACTCATAACCCTAATATAAACAAGCCATTAAGTGATTATTATACCAAACAAAACAAATTTCTAAAAGTCGATCTGCATGCACCACTAGGAAAAATAGTCACGTAAACATGCACAATATGAACTATCAGGGTTGTTTTGCCTGTGTGGTATTTGTCAATTTTTTATTACTGTAATCACGACCAGGAATCCTTGTGTAAAACTCCTGTGCATATAATAAAAGCTAGCTACCATAAACCAAAGCAATCCCAGATTATGAAGATGTCGTGATGACAGACCCGTACCACTCCTTTTGTTTTAGTTCTTAAAACTGTCACATATATTTTACTTTTTCTTTCACAGAGCTTTTGTCATCACTTGGCGTTCATCGTTGTCGTCTGTCTGGTGTAAGCTATTTCAAACATCTTCTCTGAAACCGCTGAACCAATTCCTATCAAACTTAAGCTGAATGATCCTTAGAGGATCTTAAGTAAAGTTTGTGTTTTATTTTCTGTTTCGTCAAAAATATGGCCCATGGCTAAAAATAGAACATAGTGGTAAAATGCAGTTTTGGCTTGTATCTGAAAAACCAAAGCATTTAGAGCAAATCTATCATGGGGTTAAAGTGATAATTAAGTGAAGTTCTATCAACCCTTAAATTTTCAGATGAATCTAGTAACCAATTGTTGGGTTGCTGCCACTAAATTGGTAATTTTAAGGAAATTTTTCTGTTTTGGTTATTATCTTGAATATTATTGATAATAAAGATAAACTGTAAACAGCAAAACTGTTCAGCAAAGTAAGATCTACAATAAGTTTATATGACCAAAATTGTCAATTGACCCCTGAAGGAGTAATTGCACTTTAAGGACAATTTTACACAATTTGTTTATCATGTTTTCTTAATTTAAAAAAATCTTCTCCTCTGAAACTACTGAACCAATTCCAACCAAATTTAAGCTGAATGATCCTTCATTGTCCTTAGTGCATCTAGAATAAAGTTTGTGTTAAATTTTCTGTTTCGCTAAAAACATGGCCGCCATGGCTTAAAATAGAAAATAGGGTAAATGCAGTTTTATATCTCAAATACTAAAGCATTTAGAGCAAATCTGATGTGAGTTTAAATTGTTCATTAGGTCATGTAGGTCAAGTTCTAGATCAGCCATGAAATTTTCAGATGAATCTAACAACCCATTGTTGGGTTGATGGCACTAGATTGGTAATTTTAAGGAAATTTTGCAGTTTTATGGCCCCGAAACAAAGCTGTCAGTGCCATATAGTTTTACCCTTGTCCGTCATTCCGTCATTCCATCATTCCAAAAAACCATTATACAGATTTTTTTGTAAACGCTTTCACATATTAGGCTGATTTTGGTATGTGAGTTAACCATGATGAGTTACAGATCAAGTTTAAGTTTCGTTCCGCTCCACTAATTTTGGCGTAAATTACGGGCTTTGGACTTTGATAAATTGTTGAAAATCACAGTTATAAGGACTTTTAATTTTTTCTATACGCCTTCAGATTTTGAGCTGATTTTGACATGTGAGACTACCATCATGTTTGTGTCCACATGTGTTGTTGAAATTGCAGATTTTTCATTTTTTGAGACGGGCCATTCATGTCGTTTCGACACATCTAGTTGGTTATTATCTTGAATATTATTAATGATAAAGATAAACTGTAAACAGTAAACATGTTTAGCAAAGTAAAATCTACAAATAAGTTTAATATGACCAAATTTGTCAACTGACCCCTTAAGGAGTTATTGCCGTTTAAAGACATTTTTCAAAATTTGTTCATCTAGTTTGCTTACTGTAAAAATCTTCTCCTTTGAAACAGCTGAATGAGTTTCAGAGTATATAGTATAAATTATGTATTTTATTTTCAAGAAACATAGCCACCATGACTAAAAATAGGGTAAAATGCCTTTTTGCTTATGAAGAAAATATGACAGATACAAAGAACATTTAAATGGAATTTTAAGACACTCATTAATATATATTGAAAGCAAAAATAATCATAAATGAAAGATTTAAGCAAAAATTACAGGTGAGCGATTCAGGCTCTTCATTGAGAGCCTCTTGTTTTAATTGCTTCTGTAAGTAATACAGTCAAGGATATAACTCTATAGGATTATTACAGAAAAATAACATACATTTGTTATTGTGGACTAAAAATCAAAGAACTGTGATAACATATGTATGTTACATGTTTCAAAGGGACAATATACATCATTAGTTTTGTTAAAATGTATACAAGTTTTATTGATATTACTATAGTCATTATGTATACTAAAATTATAGAAAGAATTAACAGTTCATAGTTTGCCAATCAGAGGTAAACTAAAGCTTGTAACTTTTCTATCGAAAAAATTCAAATAAAAGACAAAGAAATAATGATCAGAGTCATGAAAGTATCTGTAATTACACAAACATGTAAGTTATTTTCTGTAATAACCCTTTAGAGTTATATCCCTGACTGTAATATATTAATTTGAATTTATGACAACAGACACGTGCAGATTATACTGTTAACAATATTTCAGAGTTTAACCTTGTTAAGCGCACAAATCATAAAAGAATAGTTAATCACGTCATTGTTGTCCAATGAAAAATTAGTATGAACATGATGAAAAAGTACGGGAATGTTTGTTTGACCAGGGTTATAGTCTTTGCAACTGTTGACTGGCAAATAGTCTGTGAAATGAAATAGCACAAATATTTCATTCTTTTTTATACGCCCGTCAGTTTTTGACGGGACATATTATGGTATACAAATGTCCGGTGTCCGTCCATCTGTCCGTCTGTCTGTCCGGCATAAACATGTCGCACCGTAACTTGAGAACGACTTATCCAAATTTCATGAAACTTAACATAGTTGTTTCTTAGGATGGTCAAACGATCTGTATACTTTTTGGTGAAAATAAGATTAAAACTTTTTGAGTTACGGGACTTAGTAACTAAAACAGGTGTGTGTTTTTTCACATGTCGCGCCGTAGCTCAAAAACAATTTATGATTATTGCTTAAAACTTGACACACTTCTTAGTTATATTAATCTTAAGATCTGTATACTTTTTGGTGATGATTCAAAATTTTATTTTAGAGATATTGAGTATTTTGTTAAAAAAGGGGGAGGGGTTTTTCACATGTCGCGCCGTATCTCAAAAACAGTTCATGATTATTGCTTAAAACTTTACACACTTCTTAGTTATATTAATCTCAAGATCTGTCTACTTTTGGTGATGATTCAGAATTTTATTTTGAGTTATTGAGTATTTTGTAAAATAAGGGAGGGTTTTTCTCATGTCGCGCCGTATCTCAAAAACAGTTTATGATTATTACTTACAATTTACACATTTCTTAGTTATATTAATCTAAAGATCTGTATACTTTTGGTTTTGATTCAAAATTTTATTTTAGAGATATTGAGCATTTTGTAAAAAAAGGGGCTTTTCGCATGTCAGGCCGTATGTCAGAAACTATTTATGATTATTGCATCAAAATTCACACACAAGACCACGGCGTATCATGCGCTCATGGCGCAGCTGTTTATTATATTATTGTGTATAGAAAACACATAATGATGTATAATAATAGTTATAGTCATTAAATGATAGTTTTCACCCTTTTTATGTCTAGGGCAAGATATATAGAAGATAAAGAAAATATAAACAGTTACAGTAGAAATAATTGGCAAAACAAGATAAACAGAAGACAACAAGGCCTAAATGGTAAGACCACTGCTATATAATAAAAGTGATTGCCCTTGAATGATGACTATTATAAAATAAGAAGATGTGGTATGGTAAATGAGTGATCTATCCACCAGAGTTCAATGAAGTGGATGCAAGCAATTAAAGCCCGATGACGGCCTTCGATCATGAGAAAACCCATACCTTATAAATCGGCCATTAAAGACCCCAACTTAAAAGATTTAAACAATCCAAATTAATTCAATGCCCATAACAATTAATAAAAAAATGTCTGTGAGCACTCAATCTTACTATAATCTAGGACAGTGGTTCAAATAGCACAACATATGAACAAACTAAAACTGGTGCATTGAGTGGCTCAACTAAAATATCACTGCAAGGCACTAAAACAACTAATGTTAAATCATGGACACAAAGCACTGAAATAAGAGAACTTATAAGTAAGAACATCAAATGAAAGTTTATTAAAATGTTCATATTAAACACGATAAAATAAGCTTATTTTATATTGCTGTTTTTTCTCCATTTATAAATTTTATTTTTTTATTTTTGTTTTTATAGGTCAGACATCTTGGTTTTCATGATCATCAACAGGTCAGTGCTGAAGAGGAAACTTCAAGTTAATACTTTTCAACATTGTGTGCTAATTGGATTAATGTGAAATGAAATGTGTGCTTTCCTGGAAAAAGAAATAGGAGATTTCTACAAAATGGCTATAAACAAAAGGAGTACTTACTATCATAGATGCACAAGAAAACAATTGTGTAAATGCAACAACCTACATATTCACTGAAGGATTAGGGAGAAATGTAAAAAAAAATTTGTTGTCGAAATAAACAACTGCTTTATCCATTCATGTACATGGCTCCGTCATATCAAATATACAGAGGTAGATGTTAGAAGAACAGATTGCAAAATGTGTTCTCTACCAATTGAAGGAAGATGTCTGGTGGATGGAATTATTTATGCACTGAACTGTTATGTAGGGGATTGAATAACTGTACACAGCAGCTGAAACAGAAGACAAAATTATATTAACATGAAAAGTGTTTATTAGTCCCCTACCGACGAAGTCGAAGGGGACTTTAGGTTTGCACTCCGTCCGTCTGTCCATCCGTCAGTCCGCAAATCAGTTTTCCACACTTTTTTCTTCATGCTTGAAGATATTGATTTTAAATTTGGTATATAGTTTTATCATGACAAGTTACAGATCATGTTTGAATTATGTTTCGGTCTGATGATTTTGTGCAGAGTTATGGTCCTTGGACTTACAAAATTCACTTAAATAATCAGTTTTCCGCACTTTTTTGTTATGCTTGAAGATATTGATTTAATAATTGGTATATAGTTTTATCATGACAAGTTACAAACCAAGTTCGAATTTTGTTCCGGTCTGATGATTTCGTGCAGAGTTATGGTCCTTGGACTTAAAAATTCACTGTCATGACTGTCAAATGACTGTAATAATCAGTTTTCCACACTTTTTTCGTCATGCTTGAATATATTGACTTTATATTTGTTATATAGTTTACACCATGACAAGATATAGATCAAGTTAGCATTTTGTTCCAATAAAATTAATTCTTAACCGGTAGGGGACTATACTCTCAGAATGCTTGTTTTATTTAATCTGCAAATATGAGCACAATATTAATAACATCACAAAGGGTATGATATTCCTAGCGTTTTGCTTATTACTGTATTGTCTTAAACAGCCAGACTATTGTTTTTGTATGTTACTCATTAGTGAAAATTTTATTAAAGTTTTAATTATCTTTTGTATCACTTATTCATACTAGGATAAATTATATTCATACTGTTTGAACTGTTATGAAATTTCCATAGTGGAAAAATAGGGAAAACATTTCCTTGGGGAAATTTGATGTACAGAAATTTCCTCAGAGGAAATTTGAGAACAATGTTTTCCTTAGAGGAAATGTGTAGTCTTGAATTTTCCCTCAAGGAAAAGTGTTTGTCAAAATTTCCTCAAAGGAAATTGTAGTTGACAAAATTTCCTCACAGGAAAAGTATTTCCTCAAAGGAAAATTTGAAGCCACAAATTTCCTCAGAGGAAATAGAATTTCCTGAAGGAAAATTTGAAGCATAAATTTCCTCAGAGGAAAAGAATTTCCTCAAAGGAAAATTTGAAGTCATAAATTTCCTCAGAGGAAATAGAATTTCCTCAAAGGAAATATTTATGCAACAAATTCTAAGGAAATCTTTTCCCTTGAGGAAAAACAATTTCCTTGAGGAAAATGTTTTCCTTTAGGAAATTTGATTTCCTTGAGGAAAACTACTTTTCCTCTGAGGAAATTGTTGAAAAAGGGCATAACTTTTTCAACAGTGGTGCTAGAGCCAAAAAATTAGGACAAATATCAGGGAACCAATACCAACCAAGTTATCAACTTCATTTTGACTTAACTCCAAAATTAAGGTGACAACTTTTGCACTCAGCGGAATTGCAAACTTGTCCCGGAGACTGTTTATGTATGGAAAACATTTTTTTGTGTTTTGTATTACTTTTGCTTTTTGCATTGTTTTGTGTTTTGATTTTTCTTTTAGAAAAGGGGTGCCGTGAAATCGATTTTTCTTAATGATAAACATCAGCTATAAAATGAGACAATATTTTCAATGTGAAGTAAATAGGCAACAACTTTTTGTCACCATATAAAACATAAAATATGAATAGAAGAAGATGCAAGGTATACATCAATAAAACAGCAATCCAACAACACACAACTGAACGGCATGAAATTCGCTGTTTTTACTTTATTAGATTGTCAGTTTAAATATACACCACTTTTCACGTGCAAGGGTGGAGTTTTGATTATAAAGGCATTATAGGGAAGTATATTAGCAAAAAACTTAGAATTTTAGCGCGGGACTTTCTTCAGCGCAAGCTTACTTAAAATAGACGAGTTACGGTGTCGTGCAGTGCCGTCAATCTGAGTAGATGTACATTTTATATCACAGTATATATACTATCGGCAACATACGCAGAAACAGCATAATTTCATATTAAAGGATTAAAACTGCTAACGTCTGTTTTCAGTCGAAGTCAGAGTCACACTGGCATGACCATTCCATGAGGTAGAAAATAGTCGAAAGCCGAAGTTGACGAAGTCACTATGGTACCAGATATAACGGAACTATGGAGAAACAATCCACTAAGTTGACCGTGCAGAAAGGAAGTCAATTTATTCGATATTCTAATGGAAAAACAGGGAGAGGATCTGAGAAATCGGTCTACACTGCAGTATAAGAGGAAGAATCAAAAGTAAACACTGCCGAAGAAGCAGTTAAAGTGATTACAACCAGACAGAATATTACAGAACAAAGACAATTGCATATTGAAAACGGTTCTTTTTAGAGTCACAACATTATTTCAAAAAGAGTATGACTATTGTTGACATAAAAACATGTAATCAACAAAGAAGAATTTTTTTTTCATTTTCCTCTTCATTTAGTTTTTGCTTATTTGAATTTGTCTCCAGAAAATTAATAAGACTTACACAGAGCGTGCAAGGACGTCTGTGGTGATTTCTTAAAATGGTTTGTGTGTAAATTCTTTTATTTTGCGCTTCATTTGACTACCAGAAGGTATAGAACCACTAAATGGGGCTCGTTCACAAAGAACATACAAGAAAGTAGTGCATATGTTAAACAAAATAGTTCCTACGCATAACTGCTGTAACTTTGTCAAAAAGTACAAAACAATGGGTAATTTTGGTATCAAATGAAAGCTGAAGGTATATATATATAGGGATTACTGTAGAACCCTTGATGATTGTTTCTCATGAATAATAAAATACATATACGAAATTATGATAGAGGGCATATTTGCCCTGTTGCTCAGATCAGAAGTACCTGTTTTATATTACAATGTACCCAACTTCCGGGAACCAGTACGCTCTAATATGCAAATAAAGATATGTTAAATTTG
The DNA here is from genome assembly GCA_017311375.1 of Mytilus coruscus. Lineage (NCBI taxonomy): Eukaryota > Metazoa > Mollusca > Bivalvia > Mytilida > Mytilidae > Mytilus > Mytilus coruscus. The sequence goes on from CM029600.1 coordinate 43,326,437, forward strand.
TCAGCACAAGTCAGGATAATGTATAGATTTACTATGAAATGTTTGCCACTTTATTTGAACTTAAAACAACAGAATAGCCTATAAAGGCTTAAAAGTGCATAATTTAACATAGAAAACAATGGGGCTATGAATTAGTGGATTTATTCCAGAAAACATATTTGAAGCAAGTACGCATGTGCGTTTCGGGAGCATTCTTTCTTCGCTCAGAAAATACCAAAACAAGCAAGTGTGTGAGTAGACTAGACACACGTGCATTAGCTTTACCATTTGATTTTCTGACATCATGGCATTAAGATGCATGAAATATTTGCTACTGGACTTTAAGTAGAAAACATCCAAATCAATCCGCTTTATTTGATACAAAGCAAAACTGGCAGTGCTATCGGATTTATATGATAATATATTTTTTTCAGCCATCTGTGCACACGGAAAATTAAGTGATGCACGAATAAAAGGAGATGTGAGATAAACGTCAATGAGACAGTAACCCAACTACAGAAATAACCGAAAGACATCTAGAGGGAGACGTGTTATCTTCAACAAAAGACATGTATCCTAACAATATGTATATTAAGTGCTATCAGATTTATATATTTTTTCAGCCAGCAGTGTACACGGAAAACTAAGTGTGAAATAAAAGGAGAATCAGATGGGATTTATAGGTCAATGGAACAGCAGCCCGACGACAGAAATAAATAGTCAAAAAAAAACAACTTGATGCATACATAGTCTTCGACAAATAGATAGGTGACCACACAAATATGTCTCGCTCTTAATTGTCTCGATTCCATGACAGATATATATAAATCAACAGAAACAGTAAAGATCTGCTAATAACACTCAATGCTATGAATAAAATTGGGGTGGGGGGGTTGGGGCATGGCGATATGACATACGACCAATAACGACAACGTTCCCACTGACGTGGGACACAGACACGTTTAAGTCCCGACGAGGGCTAAGTTCCCAACAGAATAGACTGTAATTACTAGACTGCGGTTAGATTAAACATTTTGTAAGGTAAACTTATATGTAAAAATTGATTCATGAAAAAGGTATAATAATACGGAAATATTCCAAAGTTTTGCAAAATTTGTATTTGTTATCAGGAAAAAAGGATGATAAAGACTCATTTTATGATTGAGTTGTTGTTTAAATTTTTTTGGCATAATTTAATTTTAATCTGAGCAGATCACAACTTGAAAAAATACGAAAAATGCCAAAAAACCTACAATCGTATATAATACGTATATAAACGATCCAGATTTTTGCCAATACCTTCTCTGAGGAAATTTTGCAAATTGTGTACTATATAAGGGTTTCAAACCCTTTATATCGTATGCTAACATCTGATAGAAGTAGCTTGTTTTGTTTCGTATTATATATGGAAAACATTTCTTATTGTGTTTTTGTATTACTTTTGGTTGTTGCATTGTTTTGTGTTTTGATTTTTCTTTTAGAAAAGGGGGGTGCCGTGAAATCGATTTTTCTTAATGATAAACATCAGCTATACAATGAGATAATATTTTCAATGTGAAGTAAATATGCAACAACTTTTTGTCACCATATAAAACATAAAATATGAATAGAAGAAGATGCAAGGTATACATCAATAAAACAGCAATCCAACAACACACAACTGAACGGCATGAAATTCGCTGTTTTTACTTTATTAGATTGTCAGTTTAAATATACACCACTTTTCACGTGCAAGGGTGGAGTTTTGATTATAAAGGCATTATAGGGAAGTATATTAGCAAAAAACTTAGAATTTTAGCGCGGGACTTTCTTCAGCGCAAGCTTACTTAAAATAGACGAGTTACGGTGTCGTGCAGTGCCGTCAATCTGAGTAGATGTACATTTTATATCACAGTATATATACTATCGGCAACAGACGCAGAAACAGCATAATTTCATATTAAAGGATTAAAACTGCTAACGTCTGTTTTCAGTCGAAGTCAGAGTCACACTGGCATGACCATTCCGTGAGGGAGAAAACAGTCGTAAGCCGAAGTTGACGAAGTCAATATGGTACCAGATGTAACGGAACTATGGAGAAACAATCTACTAAGTTGACCGTGCAGAGAGGAAGTCAATTTACTGTATATTCAGAAATTATTGCGATGTTTTTATTATTGCGAAAAATGCGACAGGGTTATAATGGCAATAATTTAAACTCGCATTTTGAAATTTTTTATATGAATTAAACAGGATTTTCTCAATATCGCTAAAATGACAAAATCGCAATAATAAATGCACGCAATAATTTCTGAATTTACAGTATTCGATATTCTAATGGAAAAACGGGGAGAGGATCTGAGAAATCGGTCTACACTGCAGTATAAGAGGAAGAATCAAAAGTTAACACTGCCGAAGAAGCAGTTAAAGTGATTACAACCAGACAGAATATTACTGTAACGGGAGTGAAAGTTGTGATGTTTAGTTCGTATATAAAACTATATAGTTCCAAGCGTTTCCCGTCTTGTTTCCTATTTTCCCTGGTTCTGAGATATTAGTCATATAATAATTAATTCTTTAGAAGTTCTGATGGTTTATTAACCTATTGATTACATCAATATTGTCCATACACTTTAAATACAATTCCGTGGTCGACGTTCTTACCATAAATATTATTGTTTCCCAAGGTTGTTTTTTTAGCAGCCGTCAGTATGACGTATTAAATCCAGGGTATCTCGGGACTACGCGCAGCTGTTAGTGTACCCACTAAAAGACCCGACCGGGCTCGGGACCAAAGAAAGTGTCCCGACCGGAAGTACAATATAATTGTTAAAACGTCAACCACTACACTCCCCCTTTCTTAAGACCTAATGGGCAACAGCCAATGCACATTAGTTCCAAAGAAAGTACAATATAATTTAAAAACATGCACTCAACAATTGTAACAATTTAAAACTGGTTATTAATGTTCATCAATAAAAGAAAATTCAATGTTCTATCTCTTCATACACAGTTCGTCACTATCCAACGTCCTGGTGTTGAATTTATACTATAAACGGTAAGTATAATCAAATACAGTTAAACATATATATTGTCACTATACAGCAAGTATAGTCATATTTGAAATTAACAGTTCATTATTAATATAAGCCACACGGCACGAACATGACGAAGAACAGGATGCAGAATTATCAATGTACGGTGATGGAATTTACACAAATTTTTGACAAAATGAATAGTTAATGTTCTAATTTTAAAAGTTTAGAAATTGCAAAGCTGAATTAAAATCGATGACTATGATTCCATCTCGGCCGGGAACCAGTTTTCCCTCCATTTAACTTCAGATAGTTGTCTCTTAAGTTCCCTATTTTCCGATTCTAGCTTCCTTCTCATTTCTTTCTCCTTCTGTAGGGACGATCCTGCCTTCCTGAGTACTTCGAGCTTACCCTTAGCTGCCTCCCTCTGTCTTCCTATCTTATCCATGAGGTCGCACAAGGTGCGAATGTGCTCCTGTATCTCCTCAATTGTGTCTGGTATAGGGGAAAGATAAACTTCCTTTACATCCATGCCACAGGTTTGAGAACAGTTGTCCACCGAAGTGATGAGAGGTTCAAAGATGGGTAGATGGCTTTCCTTGGCAGGTCTATTTCGATAGTCCTCGATACTTACTCTGGTTTTGGTGGAAATAAGTGGAGACGAGGAAGGTTTAGGTGCAGTAGTGGAAATATCATGAGATGTGACTGGCAGACATGCAGGAATGTGAACGTTGAATTGGATATCATCATCTAGGTTATAGGCTGAGGTTAGTACTTTAGAAATTACCATAGGAGATGGAACAACAGATGATGTCACATTGACTTGAGATGCAGTGGCTGGAACATTTGAAGTTACTGTGTTTACTGGAGCGGTTACTGTGGTAGATGTGGTTGCAGTGGAGATGTTAGAAGCGGTTACTGTGGTAGATGTGGTGGGTTTTGAAGAGTCTACACTCTTTTGCGTCCTTCCCTTAAATACGAAGAATCCAGGGTTGATGAAGTTCTTACTGTGCTCAACTATCTTTCTAGCCTTTAGTGTGATCTCCTCAATTCTGATATCATTCTTTTCTCCATGAACAAATTTAATGTGAGATTTCATATCAGACCTTCTCCTAAGAACACCGCGGCAGTATTGAATAGGGCATTCATACTTCTGCACAGATGATATGTGCCTCTCCTCCCAATGCCTAGAGTACTTGGTTTTTGTCAAAAATCTTCCCCCAAAGTCGCAATCTGCAATTGGACAACGCATGTCGGTAGAATAATAGAATTCTATAAATTTTTCCTTATCGAAAATTTCGTCCTCCGCCATTATATTCAGTGGTTCTTCTGTAGACATTATCAGCTGAAAGCAAACAAAATATAAAGCATTGAAATTATCTGTTACTCGCATTAAGATGTTTCATCCAGTACACTTAACAGCAATTATTTAAAGCAACAACATGCTTATAATAGTCCGTAAAAACCATCCCTAAGACCGTTATATATAGTCTTGTCAGTACCCCAAAAGTACGTGGCTACGGAGCAAAACTAGGTAATCTAGGTTCAATGTTAGTAATATACACAACCGAAAGCATGTTTGCCCATGGTTTCCAATAAAAATAATGTAAATACATACATAACCATAATACCTATCCTAACGAGTGTACCTGAATTGCATCGCATAACGAGTTACAGCCTCTTTTTTTTTTTTTTTTTTTTTACATAAATATAGTACATTGTCCAGTTGAAGACCTCACTAGGTTGGTAAATGCGTTCCTAAATGTTTATCAAACTTAATAACCTCCCCTTTTTTAAGCGTAAAACGCTATATAATCCTTAATACTTTTAATATGGAGAAAACAAAGCTGGTGGCTTAATAAGCCTCCCGGTCCTACTAAATTTTGGAGAATTCATCTCCACCGTCTCAATTCCTTTTTGATAGCTGTGGTCATCTGCATCGTCGATTTTGTGATTAGAAAGTTCAATATCATCCGTAGATTCATATAACCCTGTAATGTTCATTTCCTGAGCGTCGGTTTCAATTAATTCTGTCTGTAAAACGACCGGTTTTAAGTGGTCTACGTGGACAATTTTTCGTTTATTGTCGGCGCACCGTTCGATTTCGTATGTTATATCTGATATCTTGCGTATCACTTTATACAGTCCGATCCATCCGAGTCCTAGCTTTTGGTTAGCTTCCGGTGGGTACCATCGAAATACTAAACTGTCAACCTTGTAATCTCGACTTTTAAGTTTGGTGTCATAATACCGCTTTTGTCGGCAAAAACTGTTTTGCAAATTTCCGTGAGCAAAGTCAAACGATCGCTGCATTGATTCTCGTACCCATTCGATATATATATTTGGACAATTCAGTTCGGGTGTACATATAGAGTTTCCGGTCATTACGTCGATTGGAAGTGAAATCTCTCTTCCTAGCATTAAGAGATTTGGACTACATTTTGTGCTGTCATGTATACATGCTCTATAAGCCATACACAAGTAAGGAAGATGTTCATCCCAATCATCCTTGTTTTCCGAGACAAACATTGCTAGCATCATTGCCAAAGTGCGGTTGTAGCGTTCAAACCATTCCGTCCGACTGAGGGTGGTATGGCGTCGTTCTTGATTTTTCTATATCGAGAAGCTTACACATTCTTTCGAAAAGGTGGGATTCAAATTCTGGTCCTTGGTCGGTATGAATCCGTGTCGGGGTACCGAAGCGACAAATAAATTCCGTAACTAGTTTGTCTGCGACTGTCTGTGCGGTGTGTTGTCGTAAGGCATACGCCTCGCTCCATTTGGAAAAGTAGTCCCCGACGACCATGATATACCGATTTCCGTCGTCTGTTGTCGGTAACGGACCTAAAATGTCGATTGCTATGCACTCCATGGGTACAGTGTTGCAAAGGTGATTTGCCCAGACCTGGACCAGGTTTCCTTTTCTGATACGACATGCAAGATTGGCACCATCGGGAGACGTCGTCGGTCATTCCTGGCCAGTAGAATCTGGCCTTTATCCTGTTCAACGTTTTCTCGCGTCCTAAGTGTCCTGCTGTCCGGACGTTATGCAACTGGTGCATGATTTCACGTCTCATGGCACGTGGTGTGACTAGCTGAAAATGCGGAGCGGTATCCTCGTTTTCGTAAATTCTGTAAAGTAGGCCATTGCTGACCTTAAGCGATTGCCATTGTCTCATTAACAATTAAAATTCCTGATTGGCACTTTTAACCTCTGGCTTTTGTGCGTGTGTTTCAAGTAATTGCGTTATCTGACGTATAGCAGCATCATTCTGCTGTTCTGTAGCAAGTTCATTCGAACTCCATTGTCCTAACCAATTCGAATTGGTTGCCCTAGTCTGTAGACAATTATCTCCTTTGTAGTCTTTTGATCGATCATTCAAGTTCGACTCCGGCGGCGTAACAGTTTTCGAAGTACCAGCATCCGATTGAGTAAGATGTGATCTGGTTATGGCGTTAACGTTAACTTCGCATTCTGATCCGTCTTGACATTGTAGGCATTCCTCGCGTTTACAACGGCGCCTAGGCCTTCGTGATAAGGCATCGGCATTCCCATGTAAAGTACCCTTCCGGTGTTCAATTTTGAATCGTACGTATCGAGCAAGGATAACCATCTCGCTACCATTCCTTCTGGTTCTTTGAAATTTTTTAACCACGTTAGACTAGAATGATCTGTGCGAAGCAAAAAGTGTCGACCCGATAAATAATAGCGGAACTGTTTAACAAAAGTAACCACGGCCAGAAGTTCTCGGTAAGTCGTACGGTATCCCCTTTAAGACCTAGAAAAGGTCTTACTCCCGTATGCAATCACTCTTTCCTCACCGTTTTGAACTTGAGAGAGAACGGCGCCCATACCGAAATTACTAGCGTCTGTATCAATTATAAATTTATCGGTGCGCGTGGGATAAGCAAGTACCTCTGTTGAAATCAGAGCATTTTTAAGCGTCACGAACGATTCCTGGCATTCATCAGTCCAAATGAATCTTTTATCTTTGCGCGTAAGTTGTGTAAGTGCGAACGCAATAGTCGAAAATTTGTCAATGAATTTCCTGTAATAGGAAGCTATTCCTAGGAAGCTACGTACATCGGAAACAGATTCCGGAACTGACCAATTTTTAACAGAATTTATTTTCTCGGGATCGCACTTTATTCCGTCGGCCGACACCACGTGTCCCAAATATTTCACTTCGTCCTGAAAAAATTTACATTTAGACGGTTTCAGTTTTAGGTTTGCTTTGCGAAATCGGTCAAATAAGAGTTTAAGATTGTCTATGGTGTCTTCAAACGTTTTCCCGAAGACGATAACATCGTCTATGTAGACAAGACACCGTTCCCATTGTAATCCTGTGAAAGCTAACTCCATCAACCGCTCGAATGTTTTAGGACTATTCGCGAGCCCGAACGGCATAACCTTAAACTGGTACAAGCCCTTGTATGTGACAAACGCCGTTTTTGGCTTATCTTCCTCCCGCATTTTTACCTGAAAAAATCCCTGCGCGAGGTCCAAAGTACAGAAAAATTTCGCTCCCGACAGAGAGTTTAGTGAATCGTCGATTCTCGGCAACGGGTAGCTATCTTTTAAACTCACGGATTTTAAGCGACGATAATCGACACAGAAGCGCATCGTCGAGTCCGACTTCTTTACCAAAACTATCGGCGCCAAATACGGTGAATGACTGGGTTCGATTATGTCATTTTTCAACATTTTGTCTATCTCGGCCGCGGCTACCTCACGTTGGCTTATCGGCAGTCGTCGAGGTGGTACTTTTACAGGTCTGTCGGTTTCTGTAAGAATAGAGTGTTAAACCAAGTCTGTCCTTCCTAATTTCCCGTCGGGTCCGACGAAAACGTCGGCATATTCAGATATAACTTTTCCTATGTCGGACCTTTGTGAAAAGGTCAAGTTGTCGGATACGTTCTCGGCGAGTGCCTGTAAATGTTCTGGGATTTTAACCGACTTCTCAGTCGACGACGTCGGTTGTTGGAAGTTTTCTTCCATTATTTCCTTGATTGGTTGTAATGAGGCGACCGTTAAATTTCTTTTTAATATTACGGCATGAGGTGTCGGATTCAAAATCGAAAACACGACTTCCGTGTCGGATGTTTGAACGACGGACTTAGGTATTAAAACGTGTTTTTCTCCCTGGAACCCATCGATAGGCTCCAAAATGCTGTCTACATTTCCTGTAAGGTCGTCGTCAATTTTCCCTCGGACAAACATCTCGGCCCTACCCGAAACCTGTACCGTGTCGGCAAGCTGTACTCGTGCACATGTAGCCTGAACGTCCGAATCAATCGAAAGTTTAACCGTAAAATTTGGAAACGTTAAAGTTCCTTGACTTGCGCTAATAGTGACTTCATATTTGGATAGAAAATCCAATCCTAAAATTCCTGCTATATTCCCTAAATCTGCAACAATAGCAGAATGAATAAATCCATGATTATTCAATTGTAACAGAAAGTCGCTAGCACCCATAACTTTCATAGGTTCTCCATCCGCGGTCGTTAAAATTGTAGACACTTCCGTAAGTTTCGGTTTAATTTTACCCAATTTTTCATATACATTTTTAGAAATTAATGTTACCGCAGAACCAGTATCTACAAGCATATCAATACAAAATTTATCAATAAAAACTTTAGCAAACCAACAATGTTGGGTAATGGCGGCTAGCCTCAAGCTAGATGGCCTTTTGCCTAAATTATCAATACAATTAAAATTCGAGTGGGCTGTACTGTCGGCGTCGAGTGCAGCCCCAGCTAGTTTAAATGATCAACGGCTTGTCCATTATTGGACGCGGATTGTTCTTGTGATTGGCTTAGAGACTGATGGCGTAGAAACGGATCCTCTCGTTTGCAGATCTGGACAATCCCGTATATAATGGCCCTCTTTTTGACAGTGATACCAATTAACTACCTTTTTCTGTCTAAAATTTCTATGTGCAGGACGGCCTGAATTATTCGGTCGGTTCGGAGTCTTATCTATTTTATCAATGACTTGCTTAAGAGACAATTGCACGTCTCTGATTGAGTCCTCTAGTTTCTCAATTTTAGAGTTTTCCTGAAACCTATTTTCTACTTCACGTTTCGAATTTGTAAGAGCCAAAACTGGCAATTCCTCCAAGTCCTTTGGTTTCCGGGGATAAATTTGTGCGCCCTCGAAAGCTTCAAACTCTACAGCTAGTGAAATAGCTCGGTCTAGCGTTGTCGGGTGTGCAAACTGCACATGGCGCTTGAGTTCAGCGCTTCCAAGTCCGGAAATGTACTGTTCAACAATGAGGCTCTCGCGCATCATCACGGGAATTGTAGGAAATGCACGACTACCTAGCCGTTTTAGAGCGTACCCGTAGTCGGCGGCTGTCTCGTCTCGATTACGTTTCCTATTTCTAAATTCGCACCGATATGCGGTTTCCCTTTCTGGCGGACAGAACCGTTGCATGAGCAATGTTTTAAGTGTGTCATAATGACACAGCGCATCCGCTGTCAATTCACTGAGTACTCGTTGAGCTATTCCGCGTAAGCTCATGGCCAACTGTGCGACCTTCTCGCTCTCCGGCCAATAATTCCATTGAGCTACCTGCTCAAAGTGACAAATATAGTCCGGCCACTCGGTCCTTTGCCCGTCAAATACATCCGGTTCCTTTAATTTTCTGTTAGTTCTAACAGTGTTATTTCCGTACCCTCTTAACTGATTATAGGATTTGTCGCACCCGTATGTACCCCAATTGTTCCCATGAGCAAACATACCTTGACCGTGAACCTGAGAATTATTAAAATTTCCGGTATCAGACCGAGATGAAGTGTTTTCCCTGAAGTGTACCGTTGGAGTAGTGTGTGCTCTATTTTGAGAAAAACTCAAACCATTTTCCCTATCTGTATTACTCTGTTCAGAATTAAAATTCTGATTCATATTATTGCAAGTTTTATGTGGGCTGAAAACCCTTGTGTTTTCTAACTGTTGTCTATGATATTGCATTGAGTCTGTTTCTAAATCATGCGCCCTGTCTATACCCATGTCGCACATCATTTTTTTATTCAAAGGTCGCTCACAACCAAGCACCTGTTCCCCATGTGTGGCCCCGTCGTTTCGACAGCCAATAGATTTCGTCACGTGATCATTAGACGTTACGACGTCATTTTCCATAACAAAGGCGTTTACACCCTGTGGTAAATTAAAATTTTGTGTATTCCCAAAAAAATCGGGATTTGTGTACGTTTTTCTTGTCTGATTATGACAATGACTATCCTGGTGATAATTTGGACTATTGTTTATTGAATTAATCGTGTGTGGATTTACGGAGATGTCATAAAAATCATAACGTTCATAGGAATGTGTGTCATGTTCCCCTCTGTGTGTACTATTTCTGAAGCCATCTTGGCCTGGATTGCCTGCATTGTTATATGGTGTGTGCAATTGTGGACCATAGAATTGGTCACTGTTTCCATTGTTTGTTTCACTACACGGACTTGGTTCCCCATTTGACAATGTGTCAACCACATGACGTGGTGTGCTATGAACAATTTGTTCATTTCGGATTTCCGGACAGCTATTTGTAATATTTGTGGAATTATACCCGGAAGAATTATTCTCTGAAGGTAAGTTTTTACCTATATTTTCGTCATAATTCATGTTGCCAATGGTTTGGTTTGAAATATCCTGTTCTGTCGACGACGACGTACTTGTATTTATGTTGACTGGCCGTGAATCGGCATAACTTGGCGTAAGAAATTGTTTGATCCCGCTTATTTTTGAGCCTATATTCCCTAAAAAGGAGTTTGTTGAAGCCATTTCGGCTTTTGTTTTCCTAAGTTTGTTACCAAATATCCCCGGACGAGCCCCCAATGTAACGGGAGTGAAAGTTGTGATGTTTAGTTCGTATATAAAACTATATAATTCCAAGCGTTTCCCGTCTTGTTTCCTATTTTCCCTGGTTCTGAGATATTAGTCATATAATAATTAATTCTTTAGAAGTTCTGATGGTTTATTAACCTATTGATTACATCAATATTGTCCATACACTTTAAATACAATTCCGTGGTCGACGTTCTTACCATAAATATTATTGTTTCCCAAGGTTGTTTTTTTAGCAGCCGTCAGTATGACGTATTAAATCCGGGGTATCTCGGGACTACGCGCAGCTGTTAGTGTACCCACTAAAAGACCGACTACAGTCTATTGAAAATGACATGTAATCACGAAAGAAGAAATTTTCTATAGTAAAATTTTATTTAAATCTCAACCATCCCCTTATATCTTACAACATTACTAGATTTAATCCGAGAGTACGGGAAGTCCCGAGTTTAAGATCTAAGATTTTAAATCACGTCGTCTCAATGTACGTACGGGTTTCACTCAGTCCCAACGAGGGCTAAGTTCCCAACAGAATAGACTGTAATTACTAGACTGCGGTTAGATTAAAAATTGTGTAAGGCAAACTTATATGTAAAAATTGATTCATGAAAAAGGTATAATAATACGGAAATATTTCAAAGTTTTGCAAAATTTGTGTTTGTTATCAGGAAAAACCATGATACAGACTCATTTTATGATTGAGTCGTTGTTTAAATTTTTTTGGCACAATTTAATTTTAATCTGAGCAGATCACAACTTCAAAAAATACGAAAAATGCCAAAAACCCTACAAACGTATATAATACGTATATAAACGATCCAGATTTTTGCCAATACCTTCTCTGAGGAAATTTTGCAAATTGTGTACTATATAAGGGTTTCAAACCCTTTACATCGTATGCTAACCTCTGAAAGAAGTAGCTTGTTTTGTTTCGTATTATGTATGGAAAACATTTTTTTTTTTTTTTGTTTTACTTTTTGCATTGCTTTGTGTTTTGATTTTTCTTTTAGAAAAGGGGTGCCGTGAAATAGATTTATTTTTAATGTAAAACATCAGCTATCAAATGAGATAATATTTTCAATGTTTAGTAAATAGGTAACAACTTTTGACACATATAAAACATAAAATATGAATAGAAGAAGATGCAAGGTATACATCAATAAAACAGCAACCCAACAACACATAACTGAACGGCATGAAATTCGCTGTTTTACTTTATTAGATTGTCAGTTCAAATATACACCACTTTTCACGTGCAAGGGTGGAGTTTTGATTATAGCGGCATTATAGTGAAGTATATTAGCCAAAACTTAGAATTTTAGCGCGGACTTTCTTCAGCGCAGGCCTACGTAAAATAGGCGAGTTACAGTGTTGTGCAGTGCCGTCAATCTGAGTAGATGTACATTTTATATCACAGTATAATATCGGCAACAGACGAAGAAACAGCATAATTTCATCGTACACGATTAAAACTGCTAAAGTCTGTTTTCAGTCGAAGTCAGAGTCACACTGGCATAACCATTCCGTGAGGGAGAAAACAGTCGTAAGACGAAGTTGACATCACTATGGTACCAGATGTAACGGAACTGTGGAGAAACAATCCACTAAGTTGACCGTCAATTTATTCGATATTCTAATGGAGGAGAGGATCTGAAAATCGGTCTACACTGCAGTGTAAGAGGAAGAATCAAATGTTAACACTGCCGAAGAAGCAGTTAAAGTGATTATACCCAGACAGAATATTACAGAACAAAGACAATTGCATATTGAAAACGGCTCTTTTTAGAGCCACACAATTATTTCAAAAAGAGTATGACTATTGTTGATATAAAACTATATAATAACGAAAGAAGGATTTTTTTTTTTTTTTTTTTTTTTTCCTCTTCATTTACTTTTCGCTTATTTGAATTTGTCTCCAGAAAATTAGTAAGACTTACATAGAGCGTGCAAGGACGTCTGTGCTAATTTCCCAAAATGGTTTGTGTGTAAATTCTTTTATTTTGCGCTTGACTTGACTACCAGAAGGTATAGAACCACTAATTCGGGCCCGGTCACAAAGAACATACAAGAAAGTAGTACATATGTTAAACAAAATAGTTCCTTACGCATAACTGTAACTTTGTCACAAGTACAAAAAATGGGTAATTTTGGTATCAAATGAAAGCTGAAGGTCTATGGGATTACTGTAGAACCCTTGATGAAAGTTTCTCATGAATAATAAAATACATATATGAAATTATGATAGAGGGCATATTTGCCCTGTTGCTCAGATCAGAAGTACCTGTTTTATATTACCCAACTTCCGGGAACCAGTGCGCTCTAATATGCATAATAAAGATATGTTAAAATTGTCAGCACAAGTCAGGATAACGTATAGATTTACTATGAAATGATTGCCACTTTATTTGAACTTAAGACAGAATAGCCTATAAAGGCTTAAGAGTGCTAATTTAACATAGAAAACAATGGGGCTATGACTATTAGTGGATTTATTCCAGAAAACACATTTGAAGCAAGTGCGTATGTGCGTTTCAGGAGCATTCTTTCTTTCTTCGCTCAGAAAATACCAAAACAAGTAAGCAAATAAGTAGACTAGACACATGTGCCATAGCTTTACAATTTGATTTTCTGACATAATGGCTTTGATATGCATGAAATATTTGAAAACATTCAAATCAATCCGCTATAGTTGATACAAAACAAAACTGACAGTGCTATCAGATTTATATGATAATATATATATAAAAAAAATTCAGCCATCTGTGCACACGGAAAATTAAGTGATGCACGAATAAAAGGGGATGCATGTGAGATATACGTCAATGAGACAGAAACCCAACTACAGAAATAACCGAAAGACACCTAGCGGGAGACGTGTATATACAGTCTTCAACAAAAGACAGGTGTCCTAACAATATGTCTTATAAGTACTAACAGATTTATATAAATTTTTCAGCCAGCAGTGTACACGAAAAATTAAGTGTGAAATAGAAAGAGAATCAGATGGGGTTTATACGTCAATGGGACAGCAGCCCGACGACAGAAATAAAAAAACCCATCTTGGTGCATACATACAGTCTTTGGCAAATACACACACAATATGTCTCGCTCATAATTGTCTAGATTCCATGAAAGATATATATAAATCCAACAGAAACAATTAAAGATAGTAACACTAAATTCTCTAAATAGAGGGGGAAACATTACGATATGACATACGACCACCAACTTGTCGTTCCTCACACACGTTTAAGAAAATGATAAGTAACAAGGTTAAATTATAGTATTTTTTCAACCTCAACCATCCCCCCTTTTATCTTACAACATTACTAGGAGAGAGAGATAAGGGAAGAGTTGCATCTAAGATTAAATCCCGTCGTCTCAATGTACGTACGGGTTTCACTCAGTCCCGACGAGGGCTAAGTTCCCAACAGAATAGACTGTAATTACTAGACTGCGGTTAGATAACAAATCCCGCAATGCAAACTTATATGTAAAAATTATTTGATGAAAAAGGTATGATAATACGGAAATATTTCAAACTTTTGCAAAATTTGTGTTTGTTATCAGGAAAAAAACATGATAAAGACTCATTTTATGATTGAGTCGTTGTTTAAATTTTTTTGGGACTATCTAATTTTAGTCTGTGCAGATCACAACTTCAAAAAATACGAAAAATGCCAAAAACCTTACAAACGTATAAAATACGTATATAAACGACCAAGATTTTTGCCAATACCTTCTCTGAGGAAATTTTGCAAATTGTGTACTATATAAGGGGTTCAAACCCTTCACATCGTATGCTAACCTCAGAAAGAAGTAACTTGTTTTGTTTCGTATTATGTGTAGAATAACATTTTTTTGGTGTTTTACCTTTGCTTTCTGCATTGTTTTGTGTTTTGATTTTTCTTTTAGAAAAGGGGGGTGCCGTGAAATAGATTTTTTAATGATAAACGTCAGCTATAAAATGAGATAATATTTTCAATGTTTAGTAAATAGGTAACAACTTTTTGACACATACAACATAGAATATGAATAAAGGAAGATGCAAGGTATACATCAATTAAACAGCAACCCAACAACACCCAACTGAACGGCATGATATTCGCTGTTTTTACTTTATTAGATTGTCAGTTCGAATCTACACCACTTTTCACGTGCAAGGGGTGGAGTTATGAATATGACGGCATTATAGTGAAGTAAATTAGCCAAATAAATAGAATTTTAGCGCGGGACTTTCTTCTGCGCAGGCCTGTGTAAAAATAGGCTAGTTACAGTGTTGTGCAATGCCGTCAATCTGAATAGATGTAAATTTTATATCACAGTATAATATCGGCAATAGACGAAGAAACAGCATAATTTCATCGTGAACGATTAAAACTGTTAAAGAATGTTTTCAGTCGAAGTCAGAGTCACACTGGCATAACCATTCCGTGAGTAGAAGAAAGTCGTAAAACAAAGTTGACATCATTATGGTACCAGATGTAACGGAATGTGGACAATCCACTAAGTTGACGTCAATTTACAATTTATTCGGGAGAGAGATGTGAAAAATCGGTCTACACTGCAGTGTTAGAGGAAGAATCAAATGTTAACACTGCCGAAGAAGCAGTTCAAGTGATTACACCCAGACAGATTATTACAGAACAAAGACAATCACCTATTGAAAACGGCTCTTTTAGAGCCACGAAACCTTCCAAAAAGAGTCTGACTATTGTTGATTTATAAACATATATTCACGAAAGAAGCTGTCAGTGTTTTTTTTTTTTTTTTTTTTTTTTTTTTTTTTTTCCTGTTTGTTTAGCTTTTGCTTATTTGAATCTGTCTCCAGGAAATTAGTAAGACTTACATAGAGCGTGCAAGGACGTCTGTGCTAATTTCCCAAAATGGTTTGTGTGTACATTCTTTTATTTTGCGCTTTTTAAACTTGACTACCAAAAGGTATAGAACCACTAATTCGGACCCGGTGACAAAAGAACACACAAGAAAGTAGTACATATTTCAAACAAAATAGTTCCTTCGCATAACTGTTGTAACTTTGTCACTAGTACAAAATATTTGGGTAATTTTGGTATCAAATGAAAGCTGAAGGTCTATGGGATTACTGTAGAACCCTTGATGAAAGTTTTCATGAATAATAAAATACATATATGAAATTATGATAGAGGGCATATTTGCCCTGTTGCTCAGATCAGAAGTACCTGTTTTATATTACCCAACTTCCGGGAACCAGTAACGCTCTAATATGCAAATAAAGATATGTACAAATTTGTCAGCACAAGTCAGGATAACGTATAGTGTGCCTTACTATGAAATGATTGCCACTTTATTTGAACTTAAGACAGAATAGCTATAAAGGCTTAAATCAGTGCTTTTGTTTTACATAGAAAGTAATGGGGCTATGCTGACTATTAGTGGATTTATTCCAGAAAACACATTTGAAGCAAGTGCGTATGTGCGTTTCTGGAGCATTCTTTCTTTCTTCGCTCAGAAAATACCAAAACAAGCAAGCTGTTAAGTAGACTAGACAACATGTGCATGTAGCTTTACGATTTGATTTTCTAACATGTGCCATGGCTGTAATATGCATGAAATATTTGCTACTGGACTTTAAGTAGAAAACATTCAAATCAATCCGCTATATTTTATACAAAGCAAAACTGGCAGTGCTATCAGATTTATATGATAATATATTTTTTTCAGCCATCTGTGCACACGGAAAATTAAGTGATGCACGAATAAAAGGAGATGTGATGTGAGATATACGTCAATGAGACAGAAACCCAACTACAGAAATAACCGAAAGACATCTAGAGGGAGACGTGTAATCTTCAACAAAAGACATGTGTCCTAACAATATGTATTATAAGTACTATCAGATTTATATATATTTTTCAGCCAGCAGTGTACACGGTAAAAACACCGAGGTAAGTGTGAAATAGAAGGAGAATCAGATGGGATTTATACGTCAATGGGACAGCAGCCCGACGACAGAAAATAAATTATATATTTTTCAGCCAAAACCCATATTGAAGGAGAATCATACATACAGCAACCCGACGTCTTTGGACAAATGTATACATACACACACAATATGTCTCGCTCATAATTGTCTAGATTCCATGAAAGATATATATAAATCCAACAGAAACAATTAAAGATAGTAACACTAAATTCTCTAAATAGAGGGGGACACATTACGATATGACATACGACCACCAACGACAACGTTCCTTACTGACGTGGGACACAGACACGTTTAAGAAAATGAAAAGTAACAGGGTTAAATTATAGTATTTTTTTACATCTCAACCATCCCCTTTTATCTTACAACATTACTAGGAGAGAGAGATAAGGGAAGAGTTGCATCTAAGATTAAATCCCGTCGTCTCAATGTACGTACGGGTTTCACTCAGTCCCGACGAGGGCTAAGTTCCCAACAGAATAGACTGTAATTACTAGACTGCGGTTAGATTACAAATCTTGCAATGCAAACTTATATGTAAAAATTATTTCATGAAAAAGGTATAATAATACGGAAATATTTCAAACTTTTGCAAAATTTGTGTTTGTTATCAGGAAAAAAACATGATAAAGACTCATTTTATGATTGAGTCGTTGTTTAAATTTTTTTGGGACTATCTAATTTTAGTCTGTGCAGATCACAACTTCAAAAAATACGAAAAATGCCAAAAACCTTACAAACGTATAAAATACGTATATAAACGACCAAGATTTTTGCCAATACCTTCTCTGAGGAAATTTTGCAAATTGTGTACTATATAAGGGGTTCAAACCCTTCACATCGTATGCTAACCTCAGAAAGAAGTAACTTGTTTTGTTTCGTATTATGTATGGAATAACATTTTTTGTGTTTTGTTTTACCTTTGCTTTCTGCATTGTTTTGTGTTTTGATTTTTCTTTTAGAAAAGGGGTGCCGTGAAATAGATTTTTTAATGATAAACGTCAGCTATCAAATGAGATAATATTTTCAATGTTTAGTAAATAGGTAACAACTTTTTGACACATAAAAAATAAAATATGAATAGAAGAAGATGCAAGGTATACATCAATAAAACACCAACCGTGCCCAACAACACATAACTGAACGGCATGAAATTCGCTGTTTCTACTTTATTAGATTGTCAGTTCAAATATACACCACTTTTCACGTGCAAGGGGTGGAGTTTTGATTATAACGGCATTATAGTGAAGTATATTAGCCAAAAAATAGAATTTTAGCGCGTGACTTTCTTCAGCGCAGGCCTACGTAAAATAGGCGAGTTACAGTGTTGTGCAATGCCGTCAATCTGAATAGATGTAAATTTTATATCACAGTATAATATCGGCAATAGACGAAGAAACAGCATAATTTCATCGTGAACGATTAAAACTGTTAAAGAATGTTTTCAGTCGAAGTCAGAGTCACACTGGCATAACCATTCCGTGAGTAGAAGAAAGTCGTAAAACAAAGTTGACATCATTATGGTACCAGATGTAACGGAACTGTGAAGAAAGACGGTCTACACTGCAGTGTTAGAGGAAGAATCAAATGTTAACACTGCCGAAGAAGCAGTTCAAGTGATTACACCCAGACAGATTATTACAGAACAAAGACAATCACCTATTGAAAACGGCTCTTTTAGAGCCACGAAACCTTCCAAAAAGAGTCTGACTATTGTTGATTTATAAACATATATTCACGAAAGAAGGATGTTTTTTTTTTTTTTTTTTTTTTTCTTCATTTTTAGCTTTTGCTTATTTGAATCTGTCTCCAGGAAATTAGTAAGACTTACATAGAGCGTGCAAGGACGTCTGTGCTAATTTCCCAAAATGGTTTGTGTGTACATTCTTTTATTTTGCGCTTTTTAAACTTGACTACCAAAAGGTATAGAACCACTAATTCGGACCCGGTGACAAAAGAACACACAAGAAAGTAGTACATATGTTAAACAAAATAGTTCCTTCGCATAACTGTAACTTTGTCACAACGTACAAAAACATGGGTAATTTTGGTATCAAATGAAAGCTGAAGGTCTATGGGATTACTGTAGAACTCTTGATGAAAGTTTCTCATGAATAATAAAATACATATATGAAATTATGATAGAGGGCATATATTTGCCCTGTTGCTCAGATCAGAAGTACCTGTTTTTATATTAGCCAACTTCCGGGAACCAGTGCGCTCTAATATGCAAATAAAGAAATGTTAAATTTGTCAGCACAAGTCAGGATAACGTATAGTTTTACTATGAAATGATTGCCACTTTATTTGAACTTAAGACAGAATAGCTATAAAGGCTTAAGAGTGCTTAATAGAAAGTAATGGGGCTATGAATTAGTGGATTTATTCCAGAAAACACATTTGAAGCAAGTGCGTATGTGCGTTTCAGGAGCATTCTTTCTTTCTTCGCTCAGAAAATACCAAAACAAGTAAGCAAATAAGTAGACTAGACACATGTGCAATAGCTTTACGATTTGATTTCCTGACATAATGGCTGTAATATGCATGAAATATTTGCTACAAGACTTTAAGTAGAAAACATTCAAATCAATCCGCTATATTTGATACAAAGCAAAACTGGCAATGCTATCAGATTTATATGATAGTATATTTTTTTCAGCCATCTGCGCACACGGAAAATAAAGTGATGCACGAATAAAAGGAGATGTGAGATAGGAACGTCAATGAGACAGTAACCCAACTACAGAAATAACCGAAAGACATCTAGAGGAGACGTGTAATCTTCAACAAAAGACATGTGTCCTAACAATATGTATTATAAGTACTATCAGATTTATATATTTTTCAGCCAGCAGTGTACACGGTAAAAACACCGAGGTAAGTGTGAAATAATCTTTAGGAGAATCAGATGGGATTTATACGTCAATGGAACAGCAGCCCGACGACAGAAATAAATTAAAAAAAAGCATGTACACTTGTATGAAATGCATACATACAGTCTTCAACCCGACGACAAATACGAATAAAAAACATCTTGACAATATGTCTCGCTCATAATTGTCTAGATTCCATGAAAGATATATATAAATCCAACAGAAACAATTAAAGATAGTAACACTAAATTCTCTAAATAGAGGGGGAAACATTACGATATGACATACGACCAATAACGACAACGTTCCTTACTGACGTGGGACACAGACACGTTTAAGAAAATGATAAGTAACAAGGTTAAATTATAGTATTTTTTCAACCTCAACCATCCCCCCTTATATCTTACAACATTACTAGGAGAGAGAGGGAATAGTTACATCTAAGATTTAATCCCGTCGCCTCAGTGTACGCACGGGTTTCATTCAGTCCCGTCGAGGGTAAGTTCCCAACAAACCTAAATGTAATTAATAGACTGTGGTTAGATTACAGATCTTGCAATGCAAACTTGTATATACAGATTATTCAATGAAAAGGGTACAATAATACGGAAATAAGTCAAAGTTTTGCAAAATTTGTCATGGTTTGTTATCAGGAAAAAGACATGATAAAGACTCATTTTATGATTGAGTCGTTGTTTAAAATTTTTTAGGGACTTTTTAATTTTAATCTGTGCAGATCACAACTTCAAAAAATACGAAAAATGCCAAAACCCTACAAACGTATATAATACGTATATAAACGATCCAGATTTTTGCCAATACCTTCTCTGAGGAAATTTTGCAAATTGTGTACTATATAAGGGTTTCAAACCCTATACATCATATGCTAACCTCTGAAGGAAGTAGCTTGTTTTGTTTCGTATTATGTATGGAAAATATTTTTTTGTGTTTTTGTTTTACTTTTGGTTTTTGCATTGTTTCGTGTTTTGATTTTTCTTTTAGAAAAAAGGGGGTGCCGTGAAATAGATTTTTAAAATGATAAACATCAGCTATCAAATGAGATAATATTTTCAATGTTTAGTAAATAGGTAACAACTTTTTGACACATCAAAAATAAAATATGAATAGAAGAAGATGCAAGGTATACATCAATAAAACACCAACCGTGCCCAACAACACATAACTGAACGGCATGAAATTCGCTGTTTCTACTGTATAATATTGTCAGTTCAAATATACACCACTTTTCACGTGCAAGGGGTGGAGTTTTGATTATAACGGCATTATAGTGAAGTATATTAGCCAAAAACTTTGATTTTTTTGGCGCGTGACTTTCTTCAGCGCAGGCCTACGTAAAATAGGCGAGTTACAGTGTTGTGCAGTGCCGTTAATCTGAGTAAATGTACATTTTTTATCACAGTATAATATCGGCAACAGACGAAGAAGCAGCATAATTTCATCGTAAACGATTAAAACTGCTAAAGTCTGTTTTTAGTCGAAGTCAGAGTAACACTGGCATAACCGTTCCGTGAGGGAGAAAACAGTCGTAAGACGAAGTTGACATCACAATGGTACCAGATTTAACTTGAATGTGGAGAAACAATCCACTAAGTTGACGTCAATTTACACGGAGATGATGTGAGAAATCGGTCTACACTGCAGTGTAAGAGGAAGAATCAACAGATAACACTGCCGAAGAAGCAGTTAAAGTGATAGCACCCAGACAGACTATTACAGAACGAAGACAATTGCATATTGAAAACGGCTCTTTTTAGAGCCACACAATTATTTCAAAAAGAGTATGACTATTGTTGATATAAAAATATATAACAACGAAAGAAGGATTTTTTTTTTTTTTTTTTTCCTCTTCATTGACTTTTCGCTTATTTGAATTTGTCTCCAGAAAATTAGTAAGACTTACATAGAGCGTGCAAGGACGTCTGTGCTAATTTCCCAAAATGGTTTGTGTGTAAATTCTTTTATTTTGCGCTTGACTTGACTACCAGAAGGTATAGAACGACTAATTCGGGCCCGGTCACAAAGAACATACAAGAAAGTAGTACATATGTTAAACAAAATAGTTCCTTACGCATAACTGCAGTAACTTTGTCACAACGTACAAAAACATGGGTAATTTTGGTATCAAATGAAAGCGCAAGCAAGGTCTTGGGATCACTGTAGAACCCTTAATGAAAGTTTCTCTTGAATAATAAAATACATATATGAAATTATGATGTGGGCATATTTGCCCTTTTGCTCAGATAAGAAGTACCTGTTTTTATATTACCCAACTTCCGGGAACCAGTGCGCTCTAATATGCAATTAAAGATATGTTGAATTTTTTAGCACATAGATTTGCTATGAAAAAACTGCCACTTTATTTGAACTTAAGACAGAATAGCTATAAAGGCTTAAGAGTGCTTAATAGAAAGTAATGGGGCTATGGATTAGTGGATTTATTCCAGAAAACACATTTGAAGCAAGTGCGTATGTGCGTTTCAGGAGCATTCTTTCCTTCTTCGCTCAGAAAATACCAAAAACAAGTAAGCAAATAAGTAGACTAGACACATGTGCAATAGCTTTACGATTTGATTTCCTGACATAATGGCTGTAATATGCATGAAATATTTGCTACAAGACTTTAAGTAGAAAACATTCAAATCAATCCGCTATATTTGATACAAAGCAAAACTGGCAATGCTATCAGATTTATATGATAGTATATTTTTTTTCAGCCATCTGCGCACACGGAAAATAAAGTGATGCACGAATAAAAGGAGATGTGAGGTACTAGGAATACATCAATAAGACAGTAACCCAACTACAGAAATAACCGAAAGACATCTAGAGGAGACGTGTAATCTTCAACAAAAGACATCTTCAACAAAAGACAGATTTATATATTTTTCGGGGCCTCGGTGGCCGTGGTCCTAACAATATGTCAACACCGAGGTTGTAAGTGCTATCAGATTTATATAACTTTTTTTATTGACAGCCAGCAGTGTACACGGAAAACTAAGTGTGAAATAAAAACCGAGAATCAGATGGGAAAGTTTATACGTCAATTATAACAGCAGCCCGACGAAAGAAATAAGTAAAAAAAGGATCAGATGGGAATGCATACATACGACAGTCTTCGACAAATAGATCTTGACCACACATACAGTCTTCGAATATGTCTCGCTCACTTAATTGTCTCGATTCCATGACAGATATATATAAATTCAACAGAAACAATTAAAGATCTGCTATCAACACTCAATTCTCTAAATAAAGGGGAAACATGACGATATGACATACGACCAATAACGACAACGTTCCTTACTGACGTGGGACACAGACACGTTTAAGAAAATGAAATGTAACGGGGTTAAACTATAGTTTTTTTTAACATCTCAACCATCCCCTTATATCTTACAACATTACTAGGAGAGAAAAGGAATAGTTACATCTAAGATTTAATCCCGTCGTCTCAATGTACGTACGGGTTTCACTCAGTCCCGACGAGGGCTAAGTTCCCAACAGAATAGACTGTAATTACTAGACTGCGGTTAGATTACAAATTTTGCTATGCAAACTTATATGTAAAATTGATTCATGAAAAGGTATAATAATACGGAAATATTTCAAAGTTTTGCAAAATTTGTGTTTGTTATCAGGAAAAACCATGATAAAGACTCATTTTATGATTGAGTCGTTGTTTAAATTTTTGGCACTATTCAATTTTAATCTGTGCAGATCACAACTTCAAAAATACGAAAATGCCAAAACCCTACAAACGTATATAATACGTATATAAACGATCCAGATTTTGCCAATACCTTCTCTGAGGAAATTTTGCAAATTGTGTACTATATAAGGGTTTCAAACCCTTTACATCGTATGCTAACCTCTGAAGGAAGTAGCTTGTTTTGTTTCGTATTATGTATGGAAAATATTTTTTTGTGTTTTTGTTTTACTTTTGGTTTTTGCATTGTTTCGTGTTTTGATTTTCTTTTAGAAAAAAGGGGGTGCCGTGAAATAGATTTATTTTTAATGTAAAACATCAGCTATCAAATGAGATAATATTTTCAATGTTTAGTAAATAGGTAACAACTTTTTGACACATCAAAAATAAAATATGAATAGAAGAAGATGCAAGGTATACATCAATAAAACACCAACCGTGCCCAACAACACATAACTGAACGGCATGAAATTCGCTGTTTCTACTGTATAATATTGTCAGTTCAAATATACACCACTTTTCACGTGCAAGGGGCGGAGTTTTGATTATAACGGCATTATAGTGAAGTATATTAGCCAAAACTTAGAATTTTTGCGCGGGACTTTTTCAGCGCAGGCCTACGTAAAATAGGCGAGTTACAGTGTTGTGCAGTGCCGTTAATCTGAGTAAATGTACATTTTATATCACAGTATAATATCGGCAACAGACGAAGAAACAGCATAATTTCATCGTAAACGATTAAAACTGCTAAAGACTGTTTTCAGTCGAAGTCAGAGTCACACTGGCATAACCATTCCGTGAGTAGAAGAAAGTCGTAAAACAAAGTTGACATCATTATGGTACCAGATGTAACGGAACTGTGAAGAAACAATCCACTAAGTTGACGTCAGAGAAAAGTCAATTTACATATTCTAATGGAAAAACAGGGAGAGGATCTGAGAAATCGATCTACACTGCAGTGAAGAATCAAATGTTAACACTGCCGAAGAAGCAGTTAAAATGATTAAACCCAGACAGAATATTACAGAACAAAGACAATTGCATATTGAAAACGGCTCTTTTAGAGCCACAAAATTATTTCAAAAGAGTATGACTATTGTTGATATAAAAACATATAATCACGAAAGAAGAGCTGTTTTTTTTTTTTTTTTTGTTTTTTTTTTTTTTTTTTTTTTTTTTCTCTTCATTTAGTTTTTGCTTATTTGAATTTGTCTCCAGAAAATTAGTAAGACTTACATAGAGCGTGCAAGGACGTCTGTGCTAATTTCCCAAAATGGTTTGTGTGTACATTCTTTTATTTTGCGCTTTTTAAACTTGACTACCAAAAGCTATAGAACCACTAATTCGGGCCCGGTCACAAAAAACATACAAGAAAGTAGTACATATGTTAAACAAAATAGTTCCTACGCATAACTGCTGTAACTTTGTCAAAACGTACAAAAAATGGGTAATTTTGGTATCAAATGAAAGCTCAAGGTCTTGGGATTACTGTAGAACCTTTGATGAAAGTTTCTCATGAATAATAAAATACATATATGAAATTATGATAGAGGGCATATGTGCCCTGTTGCTCAGATCAAAAGTACCTGTTTTTATTACCCAACTTCCGGGAACCAGTGCGCTCTAATATGCAAATAAAGATATGTTAAATTTGTCAGCATAAGTCAGGATAAGGTATAGATTTGCTATGAAATGATTGCCACTTTATTTGAACTTAAGACAGAATAGCTATAAAGGCTTAACATTGCCTAATTTAACATAGAAAGCAATGGGGCTATGAATTAGTGGATTTATTCCAGAAAACACATTTGAAGCAAGTGCGTATGTGCGTTTCAGGAGCATTCTTTCTTTCTTCGCTCAGAAAATACCAAAACAAGTAAGCAAATAAGTAGACTAGACACATGTGCAATAGCTTTACGATTTGATTTCCTGACATAATGGCTGTAATATGCATGAAATATTTGCTACAAGACTTTAAGTAGAAAACATTCAAATCAATCCGCTATATTTGATACAAAGCAAAACTGGCAATGCTATCAGATTTATATGATAGTATATTTTTTGTTCAGCCATCTGCGCACACGGAAAATAAAGTGATGCACGAATAAAAGGAGATGTGAGGTACTAGGAATACATCAATAAGACAGTAACCCAACTACAGAAATAACCGAAAGACATCTAGAGGGAGACGTGTAATCTTCAACAAAAGACATGTGTCCTAACAATATGTATTATAAGTGCTGTCAGATTTATATATTTTTCAGCCAGCAGTGTACACGGTATCAACTAAGTGTGAAATAGAAGGAGAATCAGATGGGGGATTATACGTCAATGGAACAGCAGCCCGACGACAGAAAAACTAAAAAAAAAACACATAGTTGAAAGTGGCGCATACATCAGTCTTCAACAAATAGAGCCAGGTGACACACAAATATGTCTCGCTCAGATAATTGTCTCGATTCCATGACAGATATATATAAATTAAACAGAAACATTCCAAAGATCTGCTAAAGATGTAACACTCAATTCTCTAAATAAAATTGGGGATGGGGGTTGGGGCATGACGATATGACATACGACCAATAACGACAACGTTCCTTACTGACGTGGGACACAGACACGTTTAAGAAAATGAAATGTAATGGGGTTAAACTATAGTTTTTTATTTACATCTCAACCATCCCCTTATATCTTACAACATTACTAGGAGAGAGAGGGAATAGTTACATCTAAGATTTAATCCCGTCGCCTCATTGTACGTACGGGTTTCACTCAGTCCCAACGAGGGCTAAGTTCCCAACAGAATAGACTGTAATTACTAGACTGCGGTTAGATTAAAAATTGTGTAAGGCAAACTTATATGTAAAAATTGATTCATGAAAAAGGTATAATAATACGGAAATATTTCAAAGTTTTGCAAAATTTGTGTTTGTTATCAGGAAAAACCATGATAAAGACTCATTTTATGATTGAGTCGTTGTTTAAATTTTTGGCACTATTCAATTTTAATCTGTGCAGATCACAACTTCAAAAATACGAAAAATGCCAAAAAACCCTACAAACGTATATAATACGTATATAAACGATCCAGATTTTTGCCAATACCTTCTCTGAGGAAATTTTGCAAATTGTGTACTATATAAGGGTTTCAAACCCTATACATCATATGCTAACCTCTGAAGGAAGTAGCTTGTTTTGTTTCGTATTATGTATGGAAAATATTTTTTTGTGTTTTTGTTTTACTTTTGGTTTTTGCATTGTTTCGTGTTTTGATTTTTCTTTTAGAAAAAAGGGGGTGCCGTGAAATAGATTTATTTTTAATGTAAAACATCAGCTATCAAATGAGATAATATTTTCAATGTTTAGTAAATAGGTAACAACTTTTTGACACATCAAAAATAAAATATGAATAGAAGAAGATGCAAGGTATACATCAATAAAACACCAACCGTGCCCAACAACACATAACTGAACGGCATGAAATTCGCTGTTTCTACTGTATAATATTGTCAGTTCAAATATACACCACTTTTCACGTGCAAGGGGTGGAGTTTTGATTATAACGGCATTATAGTGAAGTATATTAGCCAAAAACTTTGATTTTTTTGGCGCGTGACTTTCTTCAGCGCAGGCCTACGTAAAATAGGCGAGTTACAGTGTTGTGCAGTGCCGTTAATCTGAGTAAATGTACATTTTTTATCACAGTATAATATCGGCAACAGACGAAGAAGCAGCATAATTTCATCGTAAACGATTAAAACTGCTAAAGTCTGTTTTTAGTCGAAGTCAGAGTAACACTGGCATAACCGTTCCGTGAGGGAGAAAACAGTCGTAAGACGAAGTTGACATCACAATGGTACCAGATGTAACGGAATGTGGAGAAACAATCCACTAAGTTGACGTCAATTTACATATTCTAGAAGAGAGAAATCGGTCTACACTGCAGTGTAAGAGGAAGAATCAAATGTTAACACTGCCGAAGAAGCAGTTAAAGTGATAGCACCCAGACAGACTATTACAGAACAAAGACAATTGCATATTGAAAACGGCTCTTTTTAGAGTCACAAAATTATTTCAAAAAGAGTATGACTATTGTTGATATAAAAACATATAATCACGAAAGAAGGATTTTTTTTTTATTTTTCCTCTTCATTTAGTTTTCGCTTATTTGAATTTGTCTCCAGAAAATTAGTAAGACTTACACAGAGCGTGCAAGGACGTCTGTGCTAATTTCCCAAAATGGTTTGTGTGTAAATTCTTTTATTTTGCGCTTGACTTGACTACCAGAAGGTATAGAACCACTAATTGGGGCCCGGTCACAAAGAACATACAAGAAAGTAGTACATATGTTAAACAAAATAGTTCCTACGCATAACTGCTGTAACTTTGTCAAAAAGTACAAAACAATGGGTAATTTTGGTATCAAATGAAAGCTGAAGGTATCGGGATTACTGTAGAACCCTTGATGATTGTTTCTCATGAATAATAAAATATATCTACGAAATTATGATAGAGGGCATATTTGCCCTGTTGCTCAGATCAGAAGTACCTGTTTTATATTACCCAACTTCCGGGAACCAGTACGCTCTAATATGCAAATAAAGATATGTTAAATTTGTCAGCACAAGTCAGGATAACGTATAGATTTACTATGAAACGATTGCCACTTTATTTGAACTTAAAACAACAGAATAGCCTATAAAGGCTTAAAAGTGCACAATTTAACATAGAAAACAATGGGGCTATGAATTAGTGGATTTATTCCAGAAAACATATTTGAAGCAAGTACGCATGTGCGTTTCGGGAGCATTCTTTCTTTCTTCGCTCAGAAAATACCAAAACAAGCAAGCGTTTAAGTAGACTAACATAGATCCAGGTGAACAACACACTGTCAGGCTCTATAGAGCCTCTAATTAGGCATATTTATAATGGTACATCAGTAAATACATCGGCAAATGTTCCATTACATTTTACAAAGAAGTCTACATGAAATATTTGATATT
The DNA here is from genome assembly GCA_017311375.1 of Mytilus coruscus. Lineage (NCBI taxonomy): Eukaryota > Metazoa > Mollusca > Bivalvia > Mytilida > Mytilidae > Mytilus > Mytilus coruscus. Next base: position 43,354,847 of record CM029600.1, read on the forward strand.
ATATTATAATCCATTTTATTCTTGCATTAATTTCAATATGCGTACGACGTGCTTACATTGTATCTTGCGATTTTGGCGCAGCTTTCATTTGTTCTCGTGCCATTTCTGAACTATTGTAACAGTTGTAGTATTGGGAATTCAACATATATCATATATGTGTACTGGATACAATGAAGAGAGTATACTTGATTAAAACTCCAACTTTGTTAGGAAGTGGACGCATACATGTTTTAAGGCAGTCAATGATTTTTGAAATAACATACATGCTGCATATAGTCATTGCACAACTATAGAGAAAAGTTTTTTTTTGTATGATTTGAAGTGAATAATAAAAGCGAAGATCACGTAAAATATCCTTAAAAATATCACGCATATGAATACCACGAATACATTGGTAACGGGCTACAAGGAGACAGGATTTTCTTTCTTGTTTATACATTTTGCGTTTGCAAGTAAATACCTTCGTTTGGATAGTAATCATGGTAATAAAATCATTTTTTTTATATTTTTTATTCTATAGGTTGGTTCTGTTCTAGCACAAAGCAATTCAAATAAAAGGCATAAAGCGAGATGTATTACTTCCACACAAATTTGCATTTTAAAAAAAATACCCGAATATTTATTTTTTATCACACCAATAATCATTGATTAAATTTCAATTTCAACCTGAAAGCGCATAAATTATGCAAACAATATGTTGCAATCGGCCTTTTTACATAAATGAAGTACTTTTGGTCTACAAAATTGAAAAGAAGAGATATTATGTATTAATTTATGATACAAATCAAAATCAGAACACGTGTACTTGACAAAACACAAAGCAAAGAAACAATGCTTTGGTTGTTGTTCTTCATTTCAAAGTCACAGTGATTTTGTTTTTAAACAGAGCAAACTATTATCAAAACAAACCTGAGCCTCATTTTTTTCATATCTTTATTCATTATATGTATCTTTCTACATGTACATGTACTGTATACGCTTAAACTACATTGTAGTTGACTAGTCTTCTGAATACCATTGTGGGTAATTTATTGGGATGTATGACGGACAACTTGGTGTCTGACAACACTTTCCAGGAGCTGCAGGATTTAATTTACAAACTGTTGGTAGGTTCCACTGGTGACACCTGTAACAAAACTTACAACATATCATATCAAGCATGCAATATATTTCTGGAATACATAATTTTCTACACCAAATTAGACGGTAAAGACCCTGTCTATACCTGTATAAAGTTGAATTTTTGAAAAGGGATTGGTTAAGAAGTGAACATGATTGTCAATATGTAAAAATACTCAACTATTCATTAAACTTCAAAATAAAGTATGCTGAATTGTAAGTATCCTAATATGTTATAATTTCAAGGTTGGTAGCAATCACGCTATTTGGTATTTCTGCTTAAATATCATTTGATTATTTGTGTTATTATTTTAGCATTTGGTTATTAAATATCAATTGAAGTTATAACTGTCTAACATGTATTTTTAGCTTTAAAAGAGAAACGAAAGATATCAAAGGGACATGTTCATCATTACATGTAGTATAATAGACACGCCTATATTAAAGATTTACTTACTTTACTTTTCATAAATATTTAGTAAAGTGAATCACACAATCAATTTCAAATTAATTTGGGCCCAAAATCAATCATGGTTAAAAGTGGAATTTCTTCATTTTGTCAATCGTGATTTGTTTTTGTAGAGTAAACTGTGTAACAAAAATTGAATTCCATCAAAACATACGAGACGTCAGTGTTTTCAAAATTTATGGTAAATTATATAAATCGTTGCTCATGCATTGCTATACGTAAAAGGAAATGAAATAAAATGAAGATCATTTGTCCCAACCAACTTTCAGAATTTTCTACCTACAGACTGAACATCACCTGGGGCCTTTGTCTGTATTATATTTATCTTATTGTATTGCTTCAACGAGCCGCATATCAAATTTAGCAAGCACACCAAGGCTGTAGTAAGTGTTGCTTACATCCACATAATTTGTATACTAGTGGATAGTTCTATCATTGGCAATCATGCCACATCTCCTTATTTTTAAACTTTTCTTACATATTTCAAACACACTAAATTGTAAAATAGCTGTAACCTTACATTGAATGACACACGTAACGTCCAGTAGATGCATCTTCACAGACACATTTGTAATTACAATCATCAGTAAAGTGTTCACCTTGCTGATACGTCTTTCCCTTGTAAAAACAACTGTTTATCTGTGCTGAATAAAACATTATTCGTAAGAGAGAAAGCATAAATGAAAAGAATTCTTCAATTTAAGTTATAAATATAGAAAGCTTGTAGATTCTGACATATTATATGTTAGTTGGCCTCGGTGGCTGAGTGGTCTAAGTAGTTTATATACAGAGTGAGTACGAACCCCGCTCGTAGTAAGGTGCGTTCGACTCCGATCATAATTGATTAGGTTTACCAGTTTTTCTTTTGATGGTTCTTTCCGGCTTCCCCACTAATAGAAACTGGCCACTATGTTATAGCCATGAGACCTGAAAATGACATTAAACACCATCAACCAATCAATCAATCATATATGTTGGTATGGGAGACCAAGTAAATATTCGTTACAGATTTCTTTATTTTCACGAGTGATGATAGAGGATTTAGCAAAACTATATTTATCATTTTTTGTTGTTAATCTATCTTATCAAAATTTAAAATGATGACTGCTTCTAAAAACTGTGAATTGCGATATTTTTTCCGGTGTGGAATATTCAAAATATTGAGTTTTACTTATTTGGGTACTTCATGTCAGTGTTAATCACACGTTATCTGACTTATCTCCGATTTTTTACATGTCACGAGGAGAATAAAGGGGTGGGGAGGTTACGTAAGTAGTAAGAATCCTTCCGTATCACCAGTGTTCCCCTTTAGTTCTGATGTGGTTACTGTTGCTTTATTCGTAGTTTTTCTACGTGATGTTTTGTGGATTAATGATAGTCACTTTTCTTTTTACCGTAGTGCCGTCCGTCGTCCTCTGTTGGCGTTCGATGTTTGATTGCAATGTTGTATCTTCTGTTGATATATCTCCAGAGTTTTGAGAAGTGCAGATGTGAACTGTTATATTTATTGCATTTGGGCCAAAAATGAAATCATTTGCGCCAAAACTTAATTGCCCTAATGCAGCTTCTGCGCCACTTCATTTTGGAAACTATAGGTTTCATTTGCGCCAATAAAACAGTCATACAACTGCGCCAATTTTATCAATTTATTCATTTTTACTTGTATATATCTACGTAATGATTGACTTTCCTCCTCCTTTATACATTTAACCATTTACTAATGTCACTTCCATTTTTCTTTTGCATGGCCCTAATTCTGTATTTTCCTCCTTCAAGTTTGACCAAGGTGGAATCTACAAAACTTAATGCCGACGTTTGGAAACATGTCTCTTTTTTTCTGTTTTTTTTTTTTTTTTTTTTTTGCATTCGTTCTTCAAAATCTAGATGAATTGTGTTAATGTTCAAGGTCAGGTTAAACTTCTTGCAACTTTCATCAAGTAAAGAAAACATTTTCTTGTAACAAGCCTCTGATTTTGACGGTAACAAACAAAATACTGATGGAATATAATGCCCATTCTTAAAGCCCTGTATAGTATAGAGTTGTATGAAATATTTTGGACAACATTTATACGTACCATCAGCAAAATTTCCTCTCATAAATCTCAAATTGGCCTAGCATCCAAATAAAATTATCCCGCTAATATAATTATAGTACATGTTACATGTATAATATAGGTACAAAATATACAGGTAAATGTGGCGCAATTAATGCCATCAGAAAAATAGAGAGTGGCGTAATTGATACCTTTTTCAAACTGTAATTGGCGCAAAAGTGTTAAAAACCAATATAAAAAATACTCCTATCTGGTAGTCATCACGTAAGACCCTTTTATTTAATTCAATACAGGAAACCTGAAAAAGTTACATACATGTGCGTCGACATATCACGCATGTGTGAACGCATAAAACATGAAGCACTCCCTAGCTGCTAAAATATCTGCTAGGAAGATCGGAAGTGCGGGAGATCACGCCTTCGATACCCGGCTGAATCAAACTCAAGACTTGGAAATTGGCATTCGCTGCTTCAATATACACCAAGAACGTGGCATTTAGGAGTATAAGAATAATAACTAAATGGCTGGCTCAGAGTCGAAATAACACGTCCTGGTAGGGTGACAAAACATGTTTTCTTGTTACCCATCAAATACAGTTGAGTTCTAGCCTCTCTTTAGAACTGTGAGATTAATCTATAGAACTGTTCTAAACTGTTCTACCCCAGAACATTTCTGGTGTAACACTGTCCGGAATCTTTAATGTAGAACATGTTTTACCAAACATCAGTCACTGTGGATATTGGGCAAAATAACACCCTTGTTTTAATAGTTATCCTTTCGATTTATAGATAAGATCGTGTTACAATCGATTAATATACAAATAAAATACTGGAGATAATTTCTTGCTTCACATAATTTACATCCGAGACACTTCTTCACAATTTGTTTGCACTTTATGTATGTGTGTATGTGTGTATGCACCCATTCTTAGGTTAGGGAGTAGACAATGTACGTCCCTCTACCCGTCTGTAGATATATTATATATAGAGAAGATGTGGTATGATTGCCAATGAGACAACTCTCCACAAGAGACCAAATGACACAGAAATTAACTATAGGTCACCGTACGGCCTTCAACAATGAGCAAAGCCCATAGTCAGCTATAAAAGGCCCTGAAATGACAAAACATATACATGTATGTATGTATATAAAAAAATATACATACAAGTTAACAAGAATTATCCATCATTGCTTACTGAAATCTGCTTTTTATGGACCTGTAACTATGTTGGAAATAGGTTGAAACAAATATTTTGTTACCCATGTCCGTTCTTTCGTCCCCATAAATGTAACGGTGTTCCAGACAGTTTTGTCTTTATAATAGCATACATTCGTGTTAGGTAAGGTACATATGGAATAATGATGCATTATAATAGACTTTTCGCAGTATTACGGCCATCCGACTTAGACTTCATGAAATCTGTATTAGTCCGTACTCTTTTAATGTCTTGATGACTTTTTTATACATTTGTGTTTAATGACAGCTTACAGACTATTTTTGTGTTTTAATCTCGTTACTGACTTTTGACGAGGTACATTCTTGTAGCACCGACACATATACATGTATACTGTGATGAATAGTTGAATATTATATGAGATTGGCTGGTATGGAATGTTGTTGTTTCGAACATTGATGTTGATTGTTTGTTCAATATCATTTAGCTGTATGATAGTGGCAGCGTTTCTGTTTGCAACTCTTCTCTAAGACTTTATAATTGCATGAGTATCGTTTCTAGTTGTTACATGTGCAATGAAGTTCTGCAAACATGAGGGGAAAAGGGTCGATAGAGACAGAGGAGGAAGTATCAACAATTTGTTCACAAAACTTTGAAATGCAAAAAGAATTTAAAATTCAGCTTTAGAAAGTCGATACGGTGCCAGACAAACATCAACTTTCAGAGGACTCGTAGTTCATATATACAAATTTATTTGTGTTATGGTTTCATGTGTTTTCATATAAAAATGTCTGTTCTATGCGCGACTCGAATATTTCCACAGTCCTGCCTCGTAAATCTTTAATAATACTGTTAATATAATTTATAACAGATCTTTCTAATTTAACAGTATGTTTTAACAATATATTCGCTAATTTACATTCATAACTTCTCACAATTGCTTGTTTATTAACAGCAAAGAATAATGAGATTCATTTCGCTGTCTTTGATTGGAATAATTGTATAGTTTATGACGTCAAATGTATGATCCACATTTTTTTTATTGTCATTACGAAAGTAAAAGAATATAAATATACGCGATTGTAACACTGATATATTGGTTTTGTGTTAAATATGCTCCTTTATATTATTAATTTAATGACTCACAATTTTATTGGGCGCAGATGTTTCTTTTCTTTAAACTGTAACACGAAAGGACATTTGCACATCAAACACGATTGGCACTTGTGCTTTAAACTTTCAATTGATTCACCTGTACTGAATTAACCAGATATTTGCACAAGAAGATTTTTTTGTGGATGGAATATTCATTTTCACACGTTGTTACATAGATATAGGAAGATGTGGTATGAGTGCCAATGAGACAACTCTCCATCCAAGTAACAATTTATAAAAGTAAACCATTATATGTCAAGGTACGGCCTGCAACACGGAGCATGGGCTCACACCGAACAGCAAGATATAAAAGGCCCCAAAAATTACTAGTGTAAAACCATTCAAACGGGAAAACCCACGGTCTAATCTATATAAAAACGAGAAACACGTATCAACTACATAAATAGACGACAACTACTGTACATCAGATTCCTGACTAAGGACAGGTGCAAACATTTGCAGCGGGATTAAACGTTTTAATGGTACCAAACCTTCTCCCTTTTCTGAAACAATAGTATAACATCACAACATAGAAAGACACACTATGAAATATCAATTGGAAGGCTTAACTCAATCAAAAAAAGTAAATTAACACACAATAAACGAATAAATTTGATCTGTGATACCTGAATGCAAATACATAGTTAATAAAAGCTATAAGGGATAAATAATTAAGGTCAAAAGTAAATAAACAGGTTGAAACAAAGTTAAAGAATGATACCACTGTGAAATGTTAAACAATATTTAGAAAATCATCACTTTTGAAAAAACCTGCGTCATATTATACACAGGTAAATGAAAATAATTTTGTTGTTAAGTATACTTCTTCTTCTGTGTGTATAAAATCTTCCGTTTAGGAATACCAAGAAATTTCTTTAATATCAATAAAACTAATCTAACACTTTGTACATATGGGGTGAATATCAACAACAAAACTATACAATTAGTGCTAGATAAAACTTCCTGTACAGGTGCAAGAACATTATTTAAGGAGAAATGAAATAAATTTGATGTTCATAGTCCGAAGAAGTGAAAATTTGTAGTAATTCCAAATAATCAAAGCTGGTATATAGACAAGATCCATGTTAACATTAAAAACAAAAAGCATTACAACTAGTCTCAACAGGTCAAATTAACAAGAAAGTACGATTTGAGAGTACTCGCAGTTACATGTACTGACAGCTAGTTAAAAGCCAAAACAATTAATAATAAAAAATCATGCATCAGAGACTGAAATCAACTAAAACACATCCAAGGGATTTAGTATTTTAACGTCATGAACAAGAAGACATTACCTGTGCAATGCCAAAAATAAATCTATCGACAGGTAGTAGGATAGTTAGTAGTGACTTCTTTATAGATAAAAATGAACGTGTGTGTGTCTCTATACATCCCGTTTGAAAAGAAAATACAAATTTAGTTATGTTTTAATTTGCTAATGACAAAATCGATATTAGTGCCAATGTAAACTATATTCAGAGATCTAATTACAACATTGGTACGATAACCCTTACTAATAAGTTTGTTAACATGTACATCTGGTACGGCTTACATTTTCACTTTTGTAAAATATTTCCAGCATTGGCCAGCATTTTGTTGGGCGGAATTTAAAATATATTCATTTCCATCCTGACTTGGGCAAAGTTATTTTATTCCAGTTATAAACAGGCCATAATATTCATTTTCAAGCACCTACCCATTTAGAATATGAAACGTTGGTTCCCTAAAGGGTGTATATGTCGTGATGGATTTTATTATCTTTTTTATCAAATCCTTTGATTGTTCATAATTGTCTCATATGTATCATTTTTAACACCTGAAGACAGAAACAATTTGCACAATTTGCACAATCATATAAATGCTCTGGTTAGAGTGTTGGACAAACGAAAGACTACTGTCGATCTGACACAAAGACCATCAACAGTTGTTCGTGCTGGATAAAGTATTTGTGCTAGTATTCTCCTCATTAAAGGAGTCTGTGTCAAAGGCTATGTACAGGGTCAGAAGAAAATATAAACCGAATTAAGTAAAGTTCAGGGAAGATGTTCACACTCTTTTTGAAATTCCCAGTACAGAAAACAAAATCACAGAAAGTGTTCTACTGGTGAACATGGTGAACAATAGGGAAAACGACTTATCATTTTTACGCGTAAGCCTGACAGGGTGAGATAAGTCTTTCATCTTATCTATTTTGTACTGAAATTTGAACTTTTACTTTTGGTTGATATCTATTTAAGTCATTTTTGGTTTTCAATGTACTTCATTTTCATATTTGGCGTTCCAGAGTTATAGGCCTGTTATTTTTTAATTTAAATTTATTCAAAATTAAAAACGAGTAGTTGTTTTTTGTATATATATAGATACGTCTATAACTTAAGAATTGAATGTGAGAAGATTTAATACCGTCGCCTCATTGTACGTACGGGTTTCACTCAGTCCCGACGAGGGCTAAGTTCCCAACACACAAGACTGCGGTCAGATTAAAAATTTTGTAATGCAAACTTATATGTAAAAATTGATTCATGGAAAAGGTATAATAATACGGAAATATTCAAAAGTTTTGCAAAATTTGTATTTGTTATCAGGAAAAAAGGATGATAAAGACTCATTTTATGATTGAGTTGTTGTTTAAATTTTTTTGGCACAATTTAATTTTAATCTGAGCAGATCACAACTTAAAAAAAAAACGAAAAATGACAAAAAACCCTACAAGCGTATATAATACGTATATAAACGATCCAGATTTTTGCCAATACCTTCTCTGAGGAAATTTTGCAAATTGTGTACTATATAAGGGTTTCAAACCCTTTACATCGTATGCTAACCTCTGATAGAAGTAGCTTGTTTTGTTTCGTATTATGTATGGAAAACATTTCTTATTGTGTTTTTGTATTACTTTTGCTTTTTGCATTGTTTTGTGTTTTGATTTTTCTTTTAGAAAAGGGGGAAGCCGTGAAATCGATTTTTCTTAATGATAAACATCAGCTATAAAATGAGATAATATTTTCAATGTGAAGAAATAGGCAAAAACTTTTTGTCACCACATAAAACATAAAATATGAATAGAAGAAGATGCAAGGTATACATCAATAAAACAGCAACCCAACAACACACAACTGAACGGCATGAAATTCGCTGTTTTTACTTTATTAGATTGTCAGTTTAAATATATACAAAGTTTTGATTATAACGGCATTATAAGGAAGTATATTAGCAAAAAACTTAGAATTTTAGCGCGGGACTTTCTTCAGCGCAAGCTTACTTATTAATAAAATAGACGAGTAACAGTGTCGTGCAGTGCCGTCAATCTGAGTAGATGTACAGTTTATATCACAGTATATATACTATCGGCAACAGACGAAGAAACAGCATAATTTCATATTAAACGATTAAAACTGCTAACGTCTGTTTTCAGTCGAAGTCAGAGTCACACTGGCATAACCATTCCGTGAGGGAGAAAACAGTCGTAAGCCGAAGTTGACGAAGTCACTATGGTACCAGATGTAACGGAACTATGGAGAAACAATCCACTAAGTTGACCGTGCTGAGAGGAAGTCAATTTAATCGATTGTCTAATGGAAAAAACAGGAAGAGGATCTGAGAAATCGGTCTACACTGCAGTGTAAAAGGAAGAATCAAAAGTTAACACTGCCGAAGAAGCAGTTAAAGTGATTACAACCAGACAGAATATTACAGAACAAAGACAATTGCATATTGAAAACTGGTCTTTTTAGAGTCACAACATTATTTCAAAAAGAGTATGACTTTTGTTGACATAAAAACATGTAATCAACAAAGAAGAATTTTTTTTTCATTTTCCTCTTCATTTAGTTTTTGCTTATTTGAATTTGTCTCCAGAAAATTAATAAGACTTACATAGAGCGTGCAAGGACGTCTGTGGTGATTTCTTTAAATGGTTTGTGTGTAAATTCTTTTATTTTGGTCTTGATTTGACTACCAGAAGGTACAGAACCACTAATTCGGGCCCGGTCACAAAGAACATACAAGAAAGTAGTACATATGTTAAACAAAATAGTTCCTACGCATAACTGCTGTAACTTTGTCAAAAAGTACAAAACAATGCGTTATTTTGGTATCAATAAACTCATCATAAATACTAGGATCACATGAAAGCTCAAAGTATAGGGATTACTGTAGAACCCTTGACGATTGTTTCTCATGAATAATAAAATACATATACGAAATTATGATAGAGGGCATATTTGCCCTGTTGCTCAGATCAGAAGTACCTGTTTTATATTATACTACTTCCGGGAACCAGTACGCTCTAATATGCAAATAAAGATATGTTAACACTGCCGAAGAAGCAGTTAAAGTGATTACAACCAGACAGAATATTACAGAACAAAGACAATTGCATATTGAAAACTGGTCTTTTAGAGTCACAACATTATTTCAAAAGAGTATGACTTTTGTTGACATAAAAACATGTAATCAACAAAGAACATACAAGAAAGTAGTACATATGTTAAACAAAATAGTTCCTACGCATAACTGCTGTAACTTTGTCAAAAGTACAAAACAATGCGTTATTTTGGTATCAATAAACTCATCATAAATACTAGGATCACATGAAAGCTCAAAGTATAGGGATTACTGTAGAACCCTTGACGATTGTTTCTCATGAATAATAAAATACATATACGAAATTATGATAGAGGGCATATTTGCCCTGTTGCTCAGATCAGAAGTACCTGTTTTATATTATACTACTTCCGGGAACCAGTACGCTCTAATATGCAAATAAAGATATGTTAAATTTGTCAGCACAAGTCAGGATAACGTATAGATTTACTTAAAACAACAGAATAGCCTATGAAGGCTAAAAAGTGCATAATTTAACATAGAAAACAATGGGGCTATGAATTAGTGGATTTATTCCAGAAAACATATTTGAAGCAAGTACGCATGTGCGTTTCGGGAGCATTCTTTCTTTCTTTGCTCAGAAAATACCAAAAACAAGCAAGTGTGTAAATAGACTAGACACATGTGCACTAGCTTTACCATTTGATTTTCTGACTTTATGGCATTAATATGCATGAAATATTTGCTACTGGACTTTAAGTAGAAAACATTCAAATCAATCCGCTATATTTGATACAAAGCAAAACTGGCTGTGCTATCGGATTTATATGATAATATATTTTTTCAGCCATCTGTGCACACGGAAAATAAAGTGATGCACGAATAAAAGGAGATGTGAGATAAACGTCACTGAGACAATAACCCAACTACAGAAATAACCGAAAGACATCTAGAGGGAGACGTGTAATTTTCAACAAAAGACATGTGTCCTAACAATATGTATATTGAGTGCTATCAGATTTATATATTTTTTTCAGCCAGCAGTGTACACGGAAAACTAAGTGTGAAATAGAAGGAGAATCAAATGGGATTTATACGTCAATGGAACAGCAGCCCGACGACAGAAATAAATAATAAAAAAAAAAACCAATTTGATGCATACGTAGACTTCGACAAATAGATAGGTGACCACACAAATATGTCTCGCTCTTAATTGTCTCGATTCCATGACAGATACATATAAATTCAACAGAAACAGTAAAGATCTGCTATTAACACTCAATGCTCTGAATAAAATTGAGGGGGGGGGGGGAGGGGGAGCATGACGATACGACATACGACCAATAACGACAACGTTCCCACTGACGTGGGACACGGACACGTTATAAAAAATAAAATGTAATGGGGTTTAACAATCTTAAGATGTGCTATGAACACTCAATGCTAAAGTACTATTTCCGATGGGAACTTTAAATTTTCCCATGGAAACTTCTAATATTCCCATGGGAATTTTTAAATGTCCCATAGGAAATGTACTTTTAATCAGCTTTAGTGACAAGTTGGGACATATGGGGAAATTATTTTTTTTTAATTATCTATCACTTGGCCAAAAAATATTTTTGTTATCTTGTAAAACAACAAAGTCAGATTTGCCAATTCTGGAATGGAAAATTTGTCCACCACAGTGTTTTATTTCAAGTTCATAGCAATTCTAAGTCCTAGATCATCTGTTCTATTTTTATTATTATAAAGGTCTTTTATAAAGAAAACAGTAACTGTGCTTGGAAAGTATGCAAAAACAGATGTAAGCAATAAATTAAAAATTTTTTTTAGTGAATGCATATATCAGACTTGCAACTTCATACATACAACTTTTGTAAATATGGCTTTGTTTAAACACTTCTAGTTCATATATTAGCTAAATTATGTTAGATATATGGTTAGAGATGATACTGTTGTGACAAGATTTCTAAACTGACCATTTGATGCAGAAATAGTGAACTTTTATTGATAAATAGGCATACAGTAAGATGTGGACTAGAGACAGAGGCAGGATTGGATATTTTATATAACCTTGAATGTTTGAATGATTAACTACTAAACTTTACATTTATAGTATTCTGAAATGCTTTCAATTTGTTACCAGAATAGTTTCAAACAGGTTCTATACATTTCATGTCAGAAAACGTGCACATAGGGTAAGCTGACAATAATTAAAGTCTTGTATTCAAATTCTTTAAAAATGGAAACAGGCCGGGTATAAAATGGACTGTAAAAGAAAAGTAAGAGTATATACAGTGATTTCTTTAAAGCTATGATTCTGATAAATAAGTATTGTTGTGAGAAAAGGTGTTTTTCAAGAGTTTTCTATTTGAATAAATGTTAGTATAGGTTGCACTTTGTAAATACAACTGTTTCATAAACCACGCCTCTTTTGGGGAGATATATAATATTCATAGATATTTTGTTTTGTTTACGTACTGCTTCCCAGATATGATCTCTATGTTTCATCTCACAAAGACATAACTTGGGAACGTTACCAGTATAAATGCACATGGTAGGCGATGGAATTGAATTCTGAGTAAGACATAAAGTGCAGGGAGGGATAGTGCAGAATTTTAGTATAAGTTTAAACTCTTAGAAGTTCGGGGCATATAAATGTTGAAAATATGCCGCACAGTCCTATGTTCTGACCTTTGAATAAAAAGTAGTGCATATTAACTTTCCATTCTAGGATATAATTTTTTACGAAACTTCATAGTAAAAGTGGCACAGTTTTAGCCGTAAAGGGAGTTCCTATGGGAAATTGCATTGTCTATATTAACAGAAATACAACCTTAACCCGACCGCATTTATACGCCTGTCCCAAGTCAGGAACCTTTAGCCTTTGTTAGTCTTGCGTGTTTTTAATTTTTTTTTTTTTTATATGTTTCGGAGTTTAGTGTGGAGTCCATTTCGCTGAACTAGAATACATTATTGTTTAGGGAAACCCGCCTCCGGATGCGGGATTTTCTCGCTGCGTTGAAGACCTATTGATGGCCTTGTGCTGTTTTCTGCTCTTTGGTCGGGTTGTTGTCTCTTTGACACATTCCACGTTTCCATTCTCAATTCTATAGATGTAGCGTTTAACATTTAATTTAATAAAATCCTTAATAACGCATACTCATACTAGTACTTATGGTTACAAGACTAAATAACACGTAGACGAGCAGAGGTTCCAATAAGAATATCCGATTGTCTGTTTAATAATTCGTCCTCCACACTTAATAAAACAATCAAGCATCTTAACCTTGTCAGTTTCTGTACGTTGTATCTACGTTTGCGCTTTTTTTTTTATAAAACACAGTTGAACTAGTTCTGTCAATATGTCTTTCTGTTTAGACTGAAGGGTAAATATGTAAAGATTAAGAAGGTGAATGTTTTTATGCTATTGCACATGGGGATGGATGGTTACTTTTAAGCACCCTAAGAGATGTTAAATTTGATATTTTTTTTAAATCTAGTCTTCACGCAAGTATTGTAAATAAACTCATCACAGATACCAGGATTAAAATTTTGTACGTCAGACACGCGTTTCGTCTACAAAAGACTCATCAGTGACGCTTTAATCAAAAAGTTAGAGGGCCAAATAAAGTACTAAGTTGAAGAGCACCGAGGACCTAAAATTCCGAAGTACAGCTAAGGTTATCTATTCCTGGGATAGAAATACTTAGTATTTAAACGAAAATGAAACTTTACGTATATTCATCTGACTCGCACCGCCCAAAGAGAAGGAGTTCCATTATAACTCTGAATCCCGTTTTAGATTGATGATACAATAGATGTATATAATTGTTTAAGAGGTTTCATTGGGCAGTTGGCAGCTCCAGCAACACAATTGTTTGCCAGGACGGTAGCTAAATTGGGTATCTAGCAGAGTGAAAGAAGATCCAGTTTTCATCTTTGGTTAAAATTCCAGAGGAACATCGACTTATTATTGATAATCATACAGCCATCAAGTGAAACAAGTATTATGATGTATAACCAAATGACAAAAATCAATACATTCACAAGAGGATACCTTAAGCAAATAAAAAGGAAAAGCGGTGTTTTTGCTGAATCATTAATATTGTGTACACCTCTTGTTATTGCTTTCATTAATATTTTGTACACCTCTTGTGTACAAAAGACAAAGGGGTGCTCGAATCACAACTGTTTGAAAGTCAAATCAAATAATAATGGAAGAGTAATACAATTCAAATGTTAGGAAGATTAAACTGTTATTTATTTCAAGGTAACATTCAAGCCTTTGACGCTTAACAAAAGTGAACATTATACTGACAGTTCAAGACGGACTGGCGCCAGTGTATGCGGAATCCTTTGCGAGATGTCGATCACGCTACATATACATCTGAGGGATACAACTGCGGGAAAATACCAACAAATTATTGATAATAAAGGACACAGAATGTTAACACATACCTTAACAAATAGGATTTAGACCAAGATTTAAAAATACGATTCTTTTTATTTCAAGTATTAATAAAAGTGGAATTGTGAAATAATATTTCGTTATAAGCAGTCAGTTTGGCCCAAGTTTGTCAAAATAAGCTGAATAACATCGCTCATATATTATTGACTTGCAAGTCAATAATTTAACCCCATTGAGTTCGTATTCATGTGACCTCCAATTTAACCCCTTGGGTTGCGCATGTACTAGGTATTTTCAGCTATTAAAAGGAAAAGAATGTCAACATTGAAAGTGAAACAAGGGTGAACAATTTGGTTAACTGATTCGATCTACAAAAAATCATTCTTATAAGGTAAAAACGATGGTTAACATTTATTAACCTATAATATGAAATCAAACACACCTAAAACCATCCAATTTCACGTGCGCGCTATATGTTTATATTTATATTTATGTTTATATCAGGTTATATGACCGTCGGCAGTCTTCGGAGGTTATCTCGATGGTTAATTAGTTGACGCCTAGACTAAAATACACACGAAATACTGATATCATGCATTGTTAATTGTCTATTCTAGACTTTTTGTAATTTGGATATACGATTAAGTATGCTATAAATCAAATATGAGAATTTGAGTCGAATCAGTGAACATGTATTTGCCAGTTAATGCCCCTTTAATGGTTGTTTTTTTATTTTCTCGCTGAATGGGATGAAAGGATCTCGAAAACTATTTTAACCGCGCACAATATTATGTGGCCGTCGAGTTAGAGCATTGCAAATGATTATCTTTAAGTTTATATAGGAATGACTTTGTTGTCTTAAAATGAATTTGCTATACATGTTTTTCAGATAGTTTTTCAGATAGTCTGAAATGATGAATGTCTTTTGTCTTGAGGATGACGTCTAATTGGCTAAATGACGTTTATCTCACGCCTTTTTTACCTTGCCATTCATCTTGAAAATTAGCTGATTTAGGACTTGTTAAGGTCGTACAATAACTAGCAGATTTGTTATTTGAGTGACCTTTGAGGTTATGAATTTTAAAAATTTAGTTAAGGATCTCATTTTGGCAATCATGATTTATTATAATTGTGAGCTCTTCTGTTGATATAAGAAAATTTCGCTCTCTACAGTCACCCAGCTTCTTTCTACAATTTCATTAAAACATTCCAAACAACATCCTTCTTAATTCTGGTGTAATTTTATATTTTAACTAAGTTTTGACTATAAAATGTCCATTTATCACAGTTTTTTGATAATCGCTGTTTAGTGTTTTTACAAATTTTAATACTATGGTCGATTTAGAACAGAACATACAATAAAGACACATTTCTGTTGTTGTAGACTGCATGCTGACTTGACGAAGTCTTTTGGGTTTTCGTATTGTAAATGTTGTAAGTTTTCCTTTGGATCGACGTATACCCTATATGTACTTAATTTCATATATAAAATTGAGAATGGAAATAGGGAATGTGTCAAAGAGACAACAACCCGACCAAAGAGCAGAAAACAGCCCAAGGCCACCAATGGGTCTTCAACACAGCGTGAATATCCCACACTCGGAGGCGGGCTTAAGCTGGCCCCTATATATACATGTACAAAGTATCCACAAATACAAGAACACTATTCCCGACACAGTTTTTAGTCCTCCCAAAAAGCAGAAACATTAATATATATATATTCAATATTTTACTAGATTAATATAATACTTCTTTCGAAAATGTGTTGTTTCAGTTTATAATAACTTTTTAGGGGAATGTATGGTTATAAAAACTCGCAATAAAAGACACCAGATTAAAGAGTAAAAAAACTACAAAATAATATTCCATTCGATAAAGGTAGACAACTCATCAACGATATCAGAACAGGCACACCTCTTGTGTACAAAAGACAAAGGGGTGCTCGAATGACAACTGTTTGAAGGTCAAATCAATTAAAAGTTGAAGAGCAATACAATTCAAATGTTAGGAAGATTAAACAAAAGCTTATGCTTACTTTACCGGGGTAGAAAATCTAAGCATTTTGAATGATGTTGAACTGTTTCACACCATACGGATTTCCAACAACAATGTATAGGAATCCCAATACATTTGTTTGGAAACAGTTGAAATGAAAGTAAATGAGAAGTGAATCCGACTGAATTGTAACTGGTCATGATCACCACATTGGGTGCCACTAGTATAGCCGGAGCTGATTACCTGTCCACATCAACTGAGTTCGTTCCGATCGTTTGTGTGGTTTGTGTTTTTTAATCTTTGATTATCTGTGTAGTGTTTTGTGAAGAATTATATTTTTATCGTTTATTTTCTGTATACCATGGTTCTGTATGATTATCTTCGATTTGTGGTTTTTATTGCGTAAGTGGGATCCTCTTCCCTTTTCTGGTCCTGAAATATTTGCAACTGAACGTTATTAAAGAGAAAACAAACCAACCAATCTCCTACGTATCTATATTATACAGCATTACCTCTACAATAAATAGACTGAATTTGACCTGTACAGGTCACACGAACGGTAAAATTAAATAAGTAATACCTATATATGTCTTATTTCCAACGGCATATTATGATTATGATAAAGTATCTCAATAATTTCAAACAAATATAGCTTTTGTTATCGTATATTACTATAAAAACTTTAGTATTTCGAATGATATTGAACTATTTTACATCAAATAGATTTGCTATCGACCTAGAATTATAATCCCAGTATAATTTTCCTTGGCAAAAGTTGAAATGTCGCAAATGAGTAGTGAATCTGACACTTCACCGAAATGTTTTAAACGTGAGTACCACGATAGGTGCCACTTGTATATCCAGAACTTCTTACCCTCCCAGAGGAACTGAGTTCATCCCGATCTTTAGTGGGGTTTGTGTTTCTTAATCTTTGTTTAGTATTTTGTGAAATATTCTCTTTTTTTTCTCTCGTTCATTTTCTGTATGCCATGGTTCTGTTTGTTTATCTTCGATTAATGTTTTTTATTGCCCACTTGATATCCGCTTCTCTTTTCGTGTTCTGAATATGCATGAAATATTTGCCACTGGACGTTCATCCAGCAACACTCAATCAATCTTCTTCTTGTGTATATTATACAGCATAACCTCTACAAGAAATAAAATGACCTTGACTTCTAATCTGTACCGGTAACTGTATAGGTTATATTCAATCGGGAAAATTAAATAAGCAGTTCATGTCTTATCTGTTTTATTTGTAATGGCATATACATGTATGATAAAGTATGTCATTAATTTCCAACAAATATACATTTTGGTATCGTTTGTTTACTAGAACATATATGATGTTGTTATTTCACCTTAGCCTTCTTGTGAAAATATAACCTATTCGGTGACATCCCGTTAGTCCGACAACCATTATTCCGACATCCCATTATTCCGACAGCCCATTATTCCGACATCCCATTATTCCGACAGCCCATTACTCCGACATCCCATTATTCCGACAGCTCATTATTCCGACATTGCATCTGTCATAAGTGTATGGGTTAATTTTCTCCAAAAGACCAACTCTGTTCTCGATAATATGTTTGGTTGTCCGTTTAGATTCCGATTATTCTTCTCGTGCGGGATATTTGTCTCAGTGTCTTGGAGTAGATACACATGCATATTGCAACTGCTGGGTCCTAATCCTCGTCCCCCTTTTCGTTTTACGGGTCCGGGTATTTTATTTGTCTTTATATTTCGGCGTTTGTGTGTCCATTGTCATTCTGTGCTGTTCTAGTCCCCGGTTTTGTTTTTGTCTCTTGATTTACCTTCTTTTTACTAGATCTTCGGTTTCCTCCTTTCGTATCAAGGGAGTGAGGTTTCACCACTATTAACTACATAAATAAATATATAAGAGTTGGATAACCCGACCCGCCCTCTTTGGTCGTAACACTTTCCGCCACTTGTATCACTCAACTAAGTTTTATTTAATTTTGTCGCGGAAATGTTTTTTATGAAAGACAAGAAAATAGGAGAAACAGGGTAATTTGTCGTAAACTCAGCGTATATAGATATAAGAAGATGTGGTATGAGTGTCAATGAGACAACTCTCCATCCATATATTCTTTTATTGAAAACATGTAAACGGGGCCTCCACAACCACGGGTCATTATTCTTAATGCATGGCTGTATGTATCACAATGGGGTTCTTTTTCATTTTTATATTTTGGTGAAAAACAATCATAACAAAACAAATTCCAATGGAGGTCAATATATATATGCGTTGGTTTTAAGTGTCTATTGTTTGTTCTTGTGTAATATAAAAATAAGGAGATGTGGTATGCTTGCCAATGAGACAACTATCCACCAAGGTTCCAATAAAGTCGATGTAAGCAATTATAGGCAACCGTACGGCCTTCAACAATGAGAAAAACCCGTACCGTATAGTCGGCTATAAAAGGTGCCGACATGAAAAATATGAAACAATTCAATTGAGAAAACTAACGGCCTAATTTATAACAAAACAATTTACGAAAAACAAATATGACAGACATTAACCAACGACAACCACTGAACTACAGGCTCCTGACTTGGGACAGGCACATAAAGAATGTGGCGGGGTTAAACATGTTTGAAGGCGCCAACCCTCCCCAAACCTGGGACAGTGGTGTAACAGTACAACATAAGAACAAACTATAAAAATCAGTTGAAAAGGGCTTAACTCATCAGATCGATGCAAAGCAGAAAAACATCTAACAAAAACACAGACCGGACGTGGCAGGGAATTTATACATCCCTCATAACAACAAAAACACAAAGTACAGATCTGAGAGTACTCGCAGTTACTGACATCTAGTTCAAAGCCAATAACAACTTAAAAAAATCATGTAACTGACTGTGCATAACACTAATGTATAGATTTTTTATTTTTATTTTGGCGTAAACTGGCGTCAATGTCTCTAAATAAGCTTGTGATGCTGAAAGTCAATTTCAAAATGCGAATATTGAAGAAAACAGATACTAGTATTATTGACAATATCTTGTAAAATGTACAGTGTATGTTAATGCATCACAATACGGGGCCCAAGTAGAATACCACCCATAGGTTGCGTTAAAAAATGCATCAGTTTGCCTCACTTTTAAGCATATTTAAGATATTTTTTAGTCGTACGTTGTTTTAAATGAGACGCAGAGTCGCCCACCTAATCCATAAGGTGGCGGGTCGGATTTGGCCATATTGGAGCCACACAATATCCAATATACAGAATAGATTCTGTATTTTATTATGCAAATCACATTCTGATCCTGCCTAATTTGTTGAAAATAGTTTGATGAGAATCTGTATGAATAATTCCCTGTATAAATTCGAATTCTGCATATATATACGCAATTAATTAAAATTCTGTATAGTCTGTATTTGCGTATGCAAAGAATTGTTACGTCATAATTCTGTATATACGGAATTCGAAGTCTATCCATACGGAAATAGTTCTGTATATATCCGTTTTTTGAATTCTGTAAATGCATAAACGATTTCTGTAAAGGCGCGAAAATACATAATTGAATACTAGATATATACCTCTAGGGGAAATTCGCCTAATTGCGGACATCGCCGATATGCGGACGGAAAACGAATATCTCACTTTTCAGTAATATTATGAAAAATTGAGATAAAATAGATATAAAGAAATAAAAATGCACAAATTTTAATTACATATATACGTATTTCGAATTAAGAATATAAAAAGTATTCGAACTACCTATATAATATATCGTCATTATTTCTGTACAAATGTAATAACATATACGTTATAATATCCTGATACCGCGCAATATTTATTTCTAAGTGTCGGACTAATGGGTTGTCGGATTATTGGGCTGTCGGATTATTGGGTTGTCAGACCAATGGGCTGTCGGAACAATGGGCCGCCGGACTAATGAGCTGTCGGACTAATGGGCTGTTGGAATAATGGCGTGTAAATACGTCAGGTTCATCAGCACAGTTTGAGCCATCTGCACAGAACCATGTACACGGGGAATTGTAATTCATTTTCAAACAGACACTCCATTTTAAATAACATTCAGTTGTGTTGTGTTGATTTACGGGAAAGAGGCAGGCATTTTTCATGTCCTTATTTTCAGGTGTGTCCGGAAGTGCCTGTGAATGAATATAAAAATGAAATTAGCAGTGTATGGATACGCCGTCAAACAACCGGTCTCAGTAAAGAAAGAAGCATTGAGTTTGATTATCGCAGTGTGTTAAACTTAACATAATTGATGACGGGTAAAATTATCCTTGATAGTCACATGAATGACCAGGTATTCTTTTATAAATTATTTTCTCCTCTTCTTTTTTTACACGAAACTTTGAACCAAAATACTAGTGCAGTTTGTTTTAGATAAACGATTTTAAACTTTTTGTTCCTATTCGGAAACCAAAGTAATTGAGAAACGACAGATAATTTTTGTATATGCGAGATACCCCTTGTGTATATATATTTAGTTGTTTTTTGCTTGCGCTAAGTTAAATTTTGTATTACTCTGTTGTAAATACTGATTAGAACTGTATAAGGAATATTACCTGTTTGTTTTGTTTCTGCAATGGATTTTCCTTACATGTATTTTGTCTGTGTATTTTCTCTGCGCAGTGATTTAATAAATGGGGAAAGCGTCTAAGGTTTAGACTGGTTGTTATTTTGATGATCTGGATCATGTATTGGTAAGTCCAGCAAAACTGTTTCAATAATAACTCTAGTATGCTAGCATCTCTTTTCCCTACTGATTTATTAAGGTTGTTTGTAAATATTTCACATGCACATTGTTTTGCCTCTTGTAGATCATTTTGAATTTTCCTCTAAATTGATCAGACCTTGCACAACTCAAGACAGCTTTATTGTATTAATATATTTTTCTTAGTGTTTTCTCACGTTTAGTGGCAGCTTTTTCTTCAGAAGTATTTAGTCAGAAGGATTTTTGTACCTTATATACCAAATAATCTAAAACTCAGTTCTATACGCTCTTATGGAACGTATTATGGTATACCATAGCCCGTCCGCCAATCCACCCGTCCGTTCAGCCATCCGTATGTCAACACTTCGTACAATAACTCAACTTCGCTTTTAAAATTCTCATGAAATTTCAATACAATACTAGGATTGACGGAAAAAAGCTACCGTTATTTTTTGAGAATGTTTTGGTCTGTCGTTTCAGAGATACTGGACTTTAACAAATGAATTTAGGTCAATTTTTCTGAAATCGCATTTGAACTTGAGTTTGCTTAAATCAATTTACTCTAAAGTGTACACTATTTTGGGGATTAATAAAAAAAAAGCTCCTTTTTCAATTTTGACTTTTTATATTTGTCGTTCATGAGTTACGAGACTTAAATGTCAGATTCAAAGTAATTTTGCACATATCGCACACTCACTAATGTATACTTGTAACAATTTACTTAAAACTTGACACTGTTATTTGAATTTTGTTTTTGTTTAGTTATTCTAGAGTTACAAGACTTTAACTGTCAAATTCTAGTGAATGTTTCACATATTGTACATGTAAACACAGTCTAACGTACGTTTTAGAAGACGGCACAACTGTCTTATGGGATTTTGCGATTTTGACCAAATCGTCAAGCAAAGTACAAGTACACGCAATAAATTTGGCTATCGGACAAGTAATTATAAATGAGCTTTAAAAGTTTTTGCATTTCACTGAATAATTCTATGTAATTATTCGAAATTGAAAATTACTCCAGAAATATCAAGGAAGGTAGTATATTTGTACTCGTTAGGGAACACATTCGTTTTGCAATCTTCTGAACAAAATGTTTTTTGAGGAGCGTCTCTGGTTTTAATCAAGCTTTATCCGAAAAAAATAGTATGCAAACATATGCAATTCTTTTATCTTCGCATCTCCTAAATCGTTCAGTTGCAGAAAATAAGTATAGTATAGAGATACATGTAACAAGAGTGTTCAATATCGTTTACAAAAATACACAATTTCCCTGTATCTTAATTAGAAGTCATGACCAGTAATATCCACAAAAAATGTCTGTTTTTTTAAAACATGCAATATCAATTACTTGATATTTTTTGACAATGCAGTTTTAGGTTACTAGAGGAAAGGGAAGCTTGCAAGTCAACAGTTTAAGATTAGTCCATGTAGATCAGTAGAAAGTTTTCTTATGCGAATATATTTCCAAACAACTACGTCACAACGTCGGCGGTTGCCCACCAAGGACAAAGGTTGATTTCTTTGCAATTGTTTCACTTCCATGGTTAGATACAACGTTAAGTAGCGTATGAATTGGAACTGGAATTTTATGGAGTTAGAAAAATATAAGGCTATTGTTATGAAAATACATTTCACCATATAAGCTAATTTGAATGCAACAAGAAGTTAAAATAGTTGGTATTAAAAGAAATTAAAAAATATCTTGGTACAGAAATACAAACCCTCAGAATAAAAAAGAAATGAATAAAAGTTATACAACATTTATATACATACTATGCATTGGTGTTTTCCTTTACATCCAATTCTTTTTAACGTGTTTAAAACATTTTCAGTCCATTGAAGTTGTGTGGCCAACAATTCACTGATTCGATGTCTAATGCTATGACATTAAGTAATAACATATTGACTGCCCACCAGTGTTCCCACATTTATAACAAAATTTTACTCATCAATAAGAAATACAAAATGGTTTCTTGTGAGCTTTCTCATCACTTTCATTTATACTTTCATAATCGCAAAAAAGACAAACTTTGACACAAAACATTTATATCGTGTTCATTTATAATTTTGTATTCGATAATGCAAACAATTAAATAACATGGCCGTTATCATATCCTCACACCGATATAGGGATTTACTGTTACCCAGGTTTGTCCGTAAGCTTGTATATCAAACAAAATAAGCATGATTTTACCGAATACTTATATTTTCTAACACATAATTAATTTTAGTTTACTAAAGGCAAGAGTTTGATGAATTTTGTTAACAAGTTTAATGTAAACATGTTTGACCCGAGGATGTGTTTCAAATTCATAGCTAATCAACTTCCTGTTAACTAAATCTAACACAAAATGGCCATGCATGCAATTTACTACACATAGTAGCTTTCTAAATTTGTTGTCAGGCTTCATGTGAACATGTATCGTGTGGTGCATTTTCAGATTCGTCGTTTATCCACTTCACTTTTACTGAAACTTATATAGTTTAACACACAATGGTCACGTTTGAAATTTTCGTCGCATTTTTCTATGGAACTGTTGATAAGAGCTTCCTTAAATTTGTAATCTGGCTTCATGTGAATACGTCATTCCGTGTGATGCATTTGCAGATCATTGCTGTTCAACTTCCTGTTTACCAGATACTTAAAAGCAATTATTAAGCAATAGCTCACAGATTTAGCAATGAATTATATGCTACAGTAGTGTACCTATGTTCAGTTCCATTAATCCATAAAGAAGATTAAAATTGACGTAAAAACATAAGTCAGACTATTAAGTCAATTTCCTGCTATTTAAATATGCAGCTTACATTTACCTGTGGTACTTGTCTCTTTTGGTTTTTATAGCAAATCATAAGTTTTGTGTGAATGTTGGCAAGTTCAATATCGTGTGGTTTAACTATTAACATATTTAGAATTTTTTCCTCAAAATCAGTGCTTCTGAAAACATTGCCGTGATTCAACTTCGTTTTCCGCAGCTTCATTTCCAGATTGAGGAGCTATCACCCTTAAAAATGTATTTTTCGTCTGTTACTGCGATTTCTACTTAAAAGACATGGCTTATTTTCTATTACCTTTCATTGGACTTTATATCTAGTTGACAGTATAAAATGAAAAAGTCACTGTTACATTTTCATATGCAGGGCTCAGATTTCTTTGAAAGTTCAAAGAACACATGAATAAATATAAGCATTGCATAATTTTCCGGTTTATGTCATTGTTTGGCTTATTTTTGTTACAAACAAAAATGAGCATCGTACATACAAAATTTTTGTTTAGGTTATCCGAAGATGCGGTATTAAGATGCTGGACATGTTGATCGACAACATATTTGATAGGTTTGGGGGATTGACACTTTAACAGTCGGTATTCCAATGGGTACTTAGTGTGCACAACTACTGTTTGATCTAATTTTATATTGAAATGAAGCGGAATTCATACAGAACCGTCTCAAAGACAAAACGAAAAAGCATCTAGCAAAGATTTCCCGTCACTCAATAACCAACATTTCAATGAGTGCGTGCATCTGATGTACTCCAGTGAACTTGAAATTAAGGATTCTATCTCAACTAGAAGGTATGTTTCATATTTTGCTTTTTCCTAGATATTGACATAGAACAAACTAGGATCTATGCTAGATATACTTAGTTCAACTCTCAAATTTTCAACTTCACATATCTCATAAATGCACTTGCCTTATTGACAAAGCGAAAGTTATGACTGTGACATTCTTTTCACGTTTTCTATCCAATCTAGGCGAGTGACATATTTCAAAAAGACGCTTAGTTAACGACTTTAATGCCCTAACACACGGCTGTATTATATATCATTCGAAAGCTTATTATCTGTACTTTCTGTTTTGCCCGGTCGTAAAAATCGTACGGTGCATTTTCTGATAAATCAAGGTCAAAGGTCATGAATAAACATTCAATTATTTTGTGATTAATAAACAAAAGCCATTTTTCTAGTTCTTGTATCATAAACCGGGCAAAACAGATAGTTCAGATGTGTAGCTTTCGAATGATATATAATTCAGCCGTGTGTTAGGTGGGTGCATTAAAATTTAATTTTATGGTTAAGGTCACTCCACTAATCCTTCCGCATTGTCGTTCAATGAATAGTGGACCAACTTTTTTTCGTAATGTGTCTTGGCGTCATTTTCGAGTGTAAAGTTTCCAATACTAGAAAATGCATCTCCTATATTATTTGGAAGTACCCTAATACATGTACCTATTTAATATAATGATGTCAGGAACAACCATGATAGATGTATCACTTTCTTTGTGCATAATCCACAAGGCATAAGTTACGGGATGGGTAAATTAACAAGTGTTAGATCAATGTCTAGTTATGTATGAAAAATTTAACTTACCAAACAAAATATATTTTTGTTCCCTCCATCCAAAAAGGCACTGCAAATGGTGCGCTGTAAATTCTATATTAGATCCAATCTGAATAACTAACTACAATATTGAACAACAAGGTATGAAACAGACATCTTGATGATTAACAGCTGTGCAATTAGCGCATGTTTCAGATGTCTTACTTATTTCGAATACATGTATTGTAGTCAAATAAAACAACAACATAAAAAAAAATATGATAAATTTAATACAAAAATCTAAATGCTAATCGTTACTGAGTTATCTTGAAATTAATCAAAATTTTTGGTAACATTAAATGATTTAACGATAACTGAGAAGCAATAATATCCCGGATTGTCAAAAGGGGAGCTTGCAATTGCAATAATGAAACAAAACTTGTATTTCTACATACATATACAAGTGTGTAATATAGAATACTAGCTAGATATCTTTTAAATGGATGATATTTTACGACAAAAGCCCAATAACTCTGGTCCAACAAATTGACAAATAATCAAGTTACAAAGGCGGGTGTCATATGGAAAACAACAATGCCAAGTTATGCTTACAATACAACACACGTAATTCTTCGCTTCATTATTCAAATGAAACATGTTAAAAAAATATAAGCTACTCATATTCGATACGATAACTCTTCATATTGCCAAAATCAAAAGTGCTCTTCATGAACATTGTGTGATCAGAACTGAAGTTGCATGAATCAATTGTAAAGATCTTAGATTATGGCAAAACTGACTTATCGTGAAATGTAGTAGAACAAACAAACTGACAACTGAATAACCATAATAAGTCTATTATTGATGGTTGAATATATGTAAGGAGGTACATCATAACAATGTTACCCTTCAATCACGTAAAACATAATGATGTTCCAATAGCCGTAACCACAAACCAAAGGTTCCAGAAGTGAAATGGAGGTCATCCCTTTGAAAGTTTTAAGGACACCATCAAGAGTTGGTTATAGAATATCTTTGTCTCAAATGACAAAGGTAATGTTCCTATTGTCGTAACCTTAATCCCGTCCTCTTTTCCTCGATTATGACATCACCAAATGAGACTTTAAACAGGATTTGTACTATGATGAGCAACATGACGTTTGACATTGATGTGACAGGAATTGCTAAACCTTCGGCAGCACTTGAGAACACCCACCTATTTTTGTAAGTTTTTCTTCGACTTACTTGCGTTTTTAATTTCCCGTATCTATCTTTCGTCTTTTTTTAAAACAGCACAATTTTGTAAGTTTCAGTTTTATTTTATACATTGTATCTTATTCTAACACGGAACAAAGCAATTGGTTATTCTATTTCCTAATCTTTAAAAATCTTTGTAGAAGACCAACAAAAATTTATAGTTGACAAAATTGCCTGTAGGAATACATTACCCCATTGACTCTGTAAATTTTTACAATTGTAGCATTGATAGTATCAGTATCAGAGGAAGAAGTTATTTCTTGTATGTCGACTTCCACAACTGAAAACAACCAGGATGGTATTAATCGGTATGAAGATATCCGTCCTGGTATATTGAACTATAAACTCATAACACCATCGACCCAGAAGTTGTAAACAGTTATCAAATATACCAGGCTCATATTATGGTTTGCATGGTTTAAAAATATTCATCAGTGGCGCTCGAATCAAAACAGTTGCAAAGCCAACTCAAATATTACGAAGTTACAGAGCAATTAAAACCAATAATTACAAAACGTTGTGCCAAATACGGCTATGGCAATCTATACATGGGGATTGGAAAACGTAAATGTTTTAAAATTTCAGTATTTTATCAACAGTTGATTTAAAAAAAATGAACCGATAAATACTAGTTCATGTCAACACAAAACTATGAATATATTTAGCAGCTTTTTTACTTTTTTTAAACATTTTTAAACTTTTTTTTTTTTTTAATTTAATTTTGTTTTTATGTAGTTTCGAAAGACGCAACTTGGAAATATGTAGCTGGATTTGATACAACTTATATCAGAAACGTTCCTCAAAGCAAGATACAATCATTGACGGTTGTTTGTTGAAAAGTCCAGTCAGACTAGTTGCAAATACTACAGTTATATTAGTTTGTTCATGAAGAGTAAAACCTTAAAAGGTTTGACTCAAATTAAAAACAAAAAGTACAGACTTTTATTTTAGATGGAAGAACAATTTGTAATCTCGGAAATTGTTTTTATTCAAAACTTAACTCAATAAAAATAACGATTTTTAAAAGGATATAAAATAGAAAATATTTGACATGATATGTACAAAGTGAACAATAATACAAAAAATATTAAAGCACATAAAGCATGATAACACATTTGAATTTGGTGATATTTTGTGATCCATTTAATTAGACTGCTCCTAACGTGTTTAGGTCTTATACATGTACATCCTGGGGTTGCAAATGTATGGGTTTAAGTGTTCCTAATGAAGGTCAGTCCAGAAAAGCGTGTCGGAAGCACGACATGTACAGTGTTATTTTCATTTAGGCAGAATTATCATAGCTAAGAATAGATAGATATTGTAACATTTTGGTAACTTGGGGTTGTGATGGCATAAAATCTTACCAAAACTTTCATTGCAGAATCGCTCCTGCAAATGGGAGTCAGTATCACAATCAAAACACTCATCAGCGTCTACATATATCTGGTTGAAGTTTATTTGCATGTAAACAAACAGGATGCAGGTAAAAAAAGTTTCATTAGCCTTGCAGTTGACTGTTGATTGACATTTCTACAAAAGAACAAACTACTTAAACAGAAGATAATAATTTTCATATAGCTAAATACAAGAATTATTTTTTCGAAAGGACACCAGCGTACATGTATATGTTTACACATACATCTTCTTTAGAAAAAATGCAAATAAGTTGATTAAAACATATTGTAATGTTTATGCTTGTGTCACATGTAGGCTAGTTAACACGCATACATTGATAAAGTGCCATGAAAATAAAACTTCGTGAAATAAAATCTCAAGTTTTAATTTACAAATGATACTGAATCAGTCCCAGTATACAGTATTTTTAACTTTTAAAAATATAAAATGAAAAATTACTTGTTTGATATAAACATAAAATGCAGATTTCTGTGAGCTCTATATTTCATACTTCAACCCATAGGTACGCTCTAGACTTAATTTTATGAAACAAATAATAAGGATTTTAAAACGTTTCAAAATCAAGCCGTTGTGAATAAAACGGATTAAACTGTTCAATTTTAATTTACCCGAAGAAATAACAGTTTCAGAAAGGGTACAATGTAAAGATTTTTACATTGAATTTTTACAGTAAGTTCATTTTAGCACACCATCATCAATAACAAACATTTTTGTAACAAAATGATAACAATTATAATGATTAGTTTTTTGAGTAACCAAATCGATACCATTAATATACAGAAGTTTTTTTAACGGATGGCAACAATCATTGATTTATACCATGGTTTTAACGGATGGCAACAATCATTGATTTATACCATGGTTTTAACGGATGGCAACAATCATTGATTTATACCATGGTTTTAACGGATGGCAACAATCATTGATTTATACCATGGTTTCTAAACATTGTAAGTGAAAACAGACAATATTTTTCAGAGATTTAATGTTTGCTTCTATGATTCAGTATTGATGTCTGTTGAAAGACGGCGTTTACCATTCATGTTGCTGTGTGATATGATATCGTTACAGATTGCGTAGCTGAACTGTACAAACATTGTCTACAATTCAATATATAGGAATTCCAAATAAATTTTACAGTATAAAATGATGCAACAAAAAGGTGTGTTGCAGCAAAACATTTATAGTATTCTATACTTTTACAGAGATGTGGATTATGAAAAACATATCATTGTCCTTCTAATACAATTATCTCATTGATTATTCTTTGCTGTTAATTTACGATTTATTTCTTCACCCAATCGAGTTCAAATAGAAGTTACTTAATTCCTCTTACTATTGATCATAAAGGCAGTTTAAGATATCGTTATCCTAATTAATGTTGAGAAAAGATAAGGTTAATAGCTATATCAAGTTTTTCTGCGTTGAAAAATTAAAACGTCAACAATACTTTAACAGTCGGTTTTGTAATTTGATAGTTTTATATTTCAAATCTCTATACTACGCTGTCAGAACTAGACAAAACTTTCCTACTTATTTATGTTTTGGTTATTCTGGGTGCAATTATATCAGTTGTTTTGAATAACATTAAAGAAAAACCTAATTGGACATGTAACAAAATTACTGAACACAATACTAGTACATGTAAGTTATAATATCTTTGTTGGTTTTGAGGTTTAAATATATTGACATTTCAATTGAGAAAGGAAATGTATATACCCTCTTATTAGAGTTTTATTTCCTTATTGTCAGTATGACATCAAATTCACTAAAACCCATCCTAACACCACTTACACAATAGATTTAAGTATTTAAAGCATAGATTCTGTGTAAGCAGTTGCTATTATTTAAAATTTATATAAATTAATAAAACTCATGAAACCCAACTCACTCTCACTTAATCAATTTAAAAGGTAGCCGATATCGTTTTTTAATACTGAAACTATAATTTCTCACGGTAATTTTCAGACCAAAATTTATGGTAGATGAAATGATCTATCCCTCCTCATTGTTGAGCTGCTTGACGTTGATATCTTTGAATTCTTTTGAATTTATTGTTCATTTTAAATGGATATATATGCCCGTTTTGCACTTACGTCTACTACTTTAAGAAAAATTTACATGATTGATTGATTATTGGTTGCTTAACTTCCACTAGCAAAAATTTCATACATGTTCAGGAGGAGTACAAATTAACAATAAATACATGTAGGTCATGTAATAGAAGCTGTCCGGGATGAAGGTCGGGAAATTTCGAAAACTCGAAAATGAGGGTATATTGGATAGGGGCTGAAGTTTTACCTCGCAACAGGCCACCTACGGACCCCTTTAAGCTTAACTTGCAAAGAGCGTGGCTCTCTCTTAACACGAGGCAGCAGATTGAACATCCCCATTCTGACCGGACGTGGCTGCGTACTTGTACATCCCGCAAAACCAAACGGACGCCTCACTTTGGCAAGCTTTAACTGCCAACTGCCGGATGGAAGAAGACCAATAATGACCATATTTCTATTCCCCAGTCACTCTTGGGTGTTTAAAATTACAAAAAGATATAAATTCTATAAATTTGTTACATATTTACTAAATTTGATAAAGATTTATTGTTAAAATTGTCATGAAATTTTATGTTTGTTTCCTATATATATATTTTTAGTTTGATGTTGATAGAGGCTATGATTATCCTGTTGTGTTTCAATCATTGCGGGTGATTTGAAAGAAAAAAGAGGCGGAGGTACCAAGTAGACATTCAAAACTCCCAAGTCGAAGAAAATGCTCTTAAAATGTATTGCGCAATTCTACCTTAATGACGTTTTTCCGCATCACCTGTTTCGTCATACTTAACACACAAACTTAACTACGATTTATGAGCTTGAATGTGCCTTTGATATCTTTCGCCTTTCCTTAACCAACTATCATTCAATAAGTTTTCTTAATTGACAGTTTGAAAAGGGTAGACAATTGATAGTGTAAAAGACGCAGAAGATATTGTGTAATAGCTATATAAGATTTTTGTCCAACAGCTATATGGAAAATCATTGACAATTGATTGATTATTTTGTGCTTTAAGTCAAATGGGCAAAGTAATGATTATTCTAAACATTTCAGGGTCAAAACCCGAAAAAGTCATCATATCATTTAGACCTGCATGTATTACAGTAAAGATATGTCACAAATAAAACAAAAAAGCTTTTGTCGATATATGTTAATATGATTCTGAGGAGTAGCAATAAAACAAATAGTATAAAATCAGAAAAAGCTTGGACCTTGAGCTTGACATCATTTTCTGAAAACAAATCTCTAGGCTTTTATTTCTTACAGATAAGGAGTTAAAATTGTTTATCACTTCTTCCAAATTCAAAAGGAAAGCAAAATTAATTTTGGGAAACATTTCGGTATTCTTTAAAGTTGCGAAGGATTAGTGATAGCAAGAAAAACAGTGGTAAGGGAGATAACTCTTGCATAGAAGTGTTTTGTTTGGCCGGTAAGTTTCAACACTACCATTTTTATTCAATTTCAAACGCTAATTATTTAATTGACATCTGACCTATTCAAAATACAGCCCAAGAAAAAGTTGCAGAAGAAAAAATAGGCAAAACAGAACAAAATCTTTAGGTCTTCCCCAAAATGAGTCAACTATCTTAAGGTGGTACCTAACACTACAGGGCGATAACTCTGTAAAATCAGCTAAACGTTTTAATCACGTTGTATTGTTAAGGAAATATTAAGCTTCTCCATGATCAAAATTAGTGTTTGTCAAACTGCTATATAACCAGTGAAATTTTTCTGATAAAGTGGTTGGTTCAAATTTTTGAAATTTTATATTTTTGTAAAGGGTCAAAGTAAACATTTTGTCAAAATTTTATGAAAATTAAACGAGCCAAATTAATATTAGTCAAGGTGTTGGGTACCACCTTAAGTAACTATTGTATTTACATTTTGAATTAAAATCATTGTTAACTGATTGTTATGTTGAGACGTCCCCTAAAATATTTACTTGCTCATATCAGTACCTTTTGTAAAGTCTCAACATTTTTTTCAATATAAATTATCAACATAAAATAAACCGTTTCTTTAAAAATGTATTAATGCCGTCGAAACGCTAAATTAATGCCGTCTCCAACTGATATTAGTGATAAGTAGATGATTCTTTAGACCTGAAATCAAATAGTCTTCGTAATTATTCGACCTTACATACCGTTTCATTTCGATCCTCTTATAAAACAATTTACATACCCGATATAACTAAGAAGACTTAAATAAGACTTACTCAGTCTACGAATCCTTCCTCTTGTAAGATTTGTATCTAAAAATCAAGTAATTAAAAGAAAAAAAAAAAAAACAGGTGGTTTTGCAGTTGTGTGCACAGTTTATTCAACTTGGACAACACGAGTGCGTATTATCTCATTGATTATTCTAACGCTTCGTTTGCAAGCTTTGTGTACTTACAATGTATCAGATTGTTTTATTTTTAAATTATATATTTTAGTCTGAAAAAAATCTTTTGGAGCCGGCAAATGGGTGTTAAAATACTATGTGTTAAATCCACTGTTTTTCATTGATCACCTTATCATTACATTGCAAAAGTTAACGATACTATTCAGATTGTAGTGCATATAAATTTGTCTAAACTTTAAGCATGTTAATCGATGTCATCTATTTGATTGCATGTCAATGCTAGTGCTCTGTTCAATAAAATTGAGAATAGAAATGGGGAATGTGTCAAAGAGACAACAACCCGACCACAGAACAGACAACAACAGAAGGTCACCAATAGGTCTTCAATGCAGCGAGAAATTCCTGCACCCGGAGGCGTCCTTAAGCTGGCCCCTAAACAAATATATATACTAGTTAATATAAAAAGAAGATGTGGTATGATTGCCAATGAGACAACTGTCCACAAGAGACCAAATGACACAGTTAAACATGTTTATGAGATCTCAACCTTCCCTATACATCTAGCCAATGTAGAAAAGTAAACGCATAACAATACGCACATTAAAAGTCAGTTAAAGAGAAGTCGGAGTCTGATGTCAGAAAATGTAACAAAAGAAAACAAACAAAATGACAATAATACATAAATAACAACAGACTACTAGCAGTTAACTGACATGCCAGCTCCAAACCTCAATTAAACTGATTGAAAGATTATGTCTTCATCATATGAATATCAGGCACAATCCCTCCCGTTAGGGGTTTAGTATCATACCATCATAAAATATATGAGAAGAGCATAACCCGTGTCATGCCAACAACTGGTTTTAAATAAATGTGTTTAGTTCCGATGTAAAGACCCTATAAGTGAATCAATATTAAAGCCAAAATATGCAATCTTTAATGACCTGACAACAGTATCGTAACTATATCCCTTCTTAATAAGTCTATTTAAAGGTTTATGTGAAATACCTGAACGTATAAGAAGTCTGCATGTTGAGCTATATTTACGAATGATGTCCTTGTACCGATGATAAAATTTAGTAAATGTTTTGACTAGTTTGTGATATCGAAAACTCTGGTGTAATAATTTTCAGTAATACATACATTTCTTTCGTTAAAATCTGAAACGTTGTTACATACACGAGCGAATCGTACAAGTTGAGATATATAAACACCGTAAGATGGTGACAAGGAACGTCACCATCTAAAATGGATAATTAACGATAGGAAATGAAAATCATCTCTTTTATCATACATTTTGTATTAAGCTTTCCGTTTATGATATAGATATCAAGATCGAGGAAAGGGCAGTGGTCATTGTTAGTATTAGCTTTATTTAAAGTAAGTTCAACAGGATAAATTTCTTTAGTATACATACTGAAGTCGTCATTATTGAGAGCCAATATATCATCCAAATATCTAAAAGTATTATTAAATTTTGTATCAGATGTTGTTTCGATGGGTCTTTGCTGATTTTAGTCATAAATTGTAACTCATAGCTTTACAAAACAGGTCCGCAATAAGTGGTGCACAGTTAGTCCCCATTGGAATTCCGATAACCTGACGATATACGGAATCTCCAAAGCGAACAAAAATATTATCTAGTAAAAATTCAAGGGCAGATATAGTATCAAAGCATGTCCAATTGACATAGTTCTTTTGTTTATTGCTACTAAAAAATGACCTAAAAGAGTTAGAACATATGTATTCACATTCTGACTTTTAAATGCCCATTTAATTAGATGTGTGAATTTTTCTTAATGAGAATGTGGGCAATGTGGTATACAGGGTAGAAAAATCAAAACTTTGAACAGATTCAAAATCACCTATATAAGCATGCAATTTATCAAGTACTTCCAACGAGTTTTTGACACTCCAAAAGTAATTAATTCCACTATTTTCAAAGGCCTTATTTGAACAATTTATTATCAGGTTTTGATTGTACCAAGTGAACTGGTCAGAAGAATAGACAATTTAGTAGTGGAACAATGGCTTGAAGACGAAATAAATCTATATTTGTAAGGTGTTTTATGTAGCTTCGGAAGCCAGTACACAGTTGGGACTTTCATTGTATTTGGTTCTGCTTGTAAAGAGGTAGCTAAAAGTTTATGTTTGTTACAGATGTCGTTTTCTGAAAATGGAGTCAGTTGGAATGTTGGTGAATTGGTGATTTCTTTTTTCAGAACCTCAATGTAAAATTTACGTCAAACAATAATGATATTATTAGCAGCTTTATCGGCCGGGACAAAAACATATTCCTTGGCTAGTTCTTTAAGTTTATGTTTGATACGAGAAATAGGTTTATTATGGTTGTTGTTAAGATTAAAATGTTCTTTAAAATGTTGAATACGTATATCAACTATGTTTATTACTGAATTAAAAAAGAGTCCAAAGATTTTTGTCAGCTTTTTCCCGTTTTATCCATTTTAAACAGTAAGTACGGAGTGAGTCGTGGATGATATTACGACACTCATTCCAATTAATGATTGACGGGGGACGATATTTAGGTCCTTTACTGAGGAATGATTTTAACTCTCGGTCTTGAACGATGTTAAGATCTCCTGTTATAACATGGGAAATGGGTCCATAAATGTATTCGGAATTACTGCAATTACATGAAGTAGGTGTATTTTCACTGATATTAACATCTTTACACAATTGGCTATAATTAAACACATATTTCCGGGTAGATTTCTTGTAAATATAACAAATAAGAGGGAGCTCAGTATTATCAAAATATCCAGGAATTTGTTCTTTAACAAAATTGTCGTTAAAAATACCGGCAATATTTACAAAATCAAAACCTTTATTGACATACTTTATTTTAATAAAATGTTTTTATGATCTTCATGGCGATCAATTTTGGGAAACAGTTTAGAATAACAATATGCCATTATAATTTGAACGATTTCATACTTAGGACTGCTATATGAAATTGTGTTGCAATCCTCTAAAATTTTATTTAACTTATTAACCAGTAATGAACAGAGCTTTGTTAATAGATAATGTCTGCCGTTGTTTTGGAAATAGAAATTAGGTCCGAAATATTGGTATGATTGGTCCGAAATTTTCTTTGATTGCGATTTTTCTACGACCATGAGAACGGTTTTACGAACAGTTTTAGAAACTATATCCAAAATGTTAACAGAATCGGTTCTTGATATATTACCAATTCCCATGATATTATCATTAAGACCGAGAGGGTAGACTGTCTGTAATTTTTTAATCCAATTTAATTCAATTATTTTCCGTGATCGTACAATCTTTGAATGAGATTCACCAGGCTGCTTATTTACTACTTCTAAAGGTTGAACTGTTAAATATTTAATAGGATGATTGTGCTTCTTAAGGTGTTGATAAATGATACTTTTGAATTTATTGGGTCTTTTAAAACGATACAGGTGTTCTTGCGTGCGTTTAGATAAATATCGTCCAGTTTCACCTACGTACTGAATACCGCATCCCGGTTTGTTTCATGTGAGTAAATAAATAATACTGTTTGTTTTCAAGTTATATCAGTTTCAAAATTTAAAGAAAATGTGCGACCATTAAACGTGGACCTTACCGTATTGTTGGTGGAAAGACGGGGACATGTAAGTCATTTTTGGCATGAGACTTATCGATAGAAGGGTAACCACGATTTTATTGTTAAAAATGTTAGCGATGGTAGTATTTTAGATAAGCGATTTTGAAGATTGAGACGTGTAGATACCCTTTGAACGAGTTTAGTATTTAATATTTTTCCATTTCTAAGCTTCATATTTGTTTTTGTTTGTGGATTTTATTAGAAAGGAGCAAAGACTGGCGTCCAGAATATGAACCAGCATACAATAAAGCTAATTTGAACGTTGAAGAGCTGATAAATAAAACCAAAACAATTACAAACAGTAAAGCCAAATCCGGACAAGGAATAATGCTATGAATGATATAGATTCATTTCTTTATTTTTTTTTACAGTAAATCAGCATGACGTCGTATTCATCGTATGTTTTACTCATAAGGATTATATAACTAAAGTAAAGTCCAATAAACAAATAAAGAAACCGTTAATGAATGCGGGACTTAAAGTAATGTCATGTTTGCAAGTTCACAAAGATGTGCCAGAATACGGCAATTTGGGTTAGGATGTCAAGCTTGTGTTGCTAGTCGTACAATGAATACATACTCAGTTTTTTGTAACAACGAAAAAACACGTTTCTTATATTAGATTAATGTGGCCATGAAATACATGTAACCTTATCTTATGTAAAGTTTGCACTACGGGTTGCTTATTAGGTAAACGTTTAGAAATTTTCGGTTTATAATGCCTTTCAACTTCGCATGTGATTGGGCTTTTCAACTGTTTTAATTCGTACGTAACTTGTGAGTCTTATGTAGACTTAATTCGCGTCTGGCGTACCAAATTATAAATCAACCTGATATCTTTGGTAGGTCTAAATTTAAAACATATAATGTGAATGAAGACCTATCATTATTTCTTTTTAATCAATTTTACCATTTTTATTAAAGTTTTCCAATGAGCAACACCGCAATCAACCGCCAATAACGACGCTCAATTTTTCAGTTGATTTTGATGCATAGAAATTATTTTGAGGAATTTGAAAATTTTCTTGTATCTCTTTAAATTATGCACATGTGTATAAACACAATGTTTGTCAATCATAAGCCTGAAGTTTTAAAATTAAAATACAAATGTATGTATAAATCAAATAGGCTTTTTATATATGTCCAAGGCGAACCTTGTAGAATATACAAATCCATACCACCATTGCACTTTTCAAACCGCATTTGCCTTTTTTATTTTGATTCATTCAATTAGTTGTGATCTTTAATATATCAAATACAACTTACCTTGTTTACAAATTCTCCTCATTTGATGAAAACTACTCTTGTAAGAAATTAAGGTGGACATGAGATATGACAAGGAAAAATAATCGGTTTTATTGTCATTTGAACAGTTGATGTACTTTTGTGCAACATATTAATCGAATGTCACGTGAATGTATTAAATACTTTGTTTTCAAATTTTGTAGACATGATATAATGTAGGCGTATGATTATTATCGGGCTAATTAATTTTTAAAGTGCTTATTACGCTTGAAGATGACCATATTTGAATACACGTGCATGCATGTGTTTGGTCTCCGCCTCTCTGTTTGTGTTTAATTTTGATTCTTTGTTGAACAACTGATATGCTCTCTTTAGCTATTGACCACTCGCACCAGCTGGTTGATAATATTAGAGTTCAGGAGGATTTTTATTTTCAAATTTTATTATCAAAGATGTTTACCATGTAGTAAATCCAATTTAATAAGAAAAGTGTATCTGGCATGATAATCGTATTTATCATAGACATGAACACGTCTTTGAAACATTGATGGTAACTGTTACTCAAATCTATGTTATCAATAAAAAAAATATGGTTCTGGGTTATGGCAGTTGTTATTCACTTGTTCCGTTGATTAATAGTGTTTGATTTTGTCAGTTTTTATGGACTTCCGCTTTTTGAATTTGCCTTGGAGTTCAGTATTTTTCTTGTACTTTTTGTATATCCAACTATTTGATTTTGTGAATAATAACGTTAACTTAATGATCGTTTTTTTTTTTGTGAATAATAACGTTAACTTAATGATTATTTTTTTTGTGTGAATAATAACGTTAACTTAATGATTTATTTGCGTTGCTTGCAAAATTTGTTCAGAAAGTACAATATATGTACTGATATCAGTATTATGTATTTAGTATAGTAAAGAAAAGGGGCATTTGACTTTTATAAAAGTTGTCATTTAAATATTTGTAAATGCATGTGCTTGAGATGACGACTGATTGGCGTTGTGAAATTTTCTATTTTATTTGCGTTGACTGAATTCCTCGCGTCAGCTATTAGATCGCCATCACGACCTAGTAGATCGTATCTTTGTCTTAGTTTTTTCTTTTAAACACTGTCACTTTCTATACCATTTATTCCACATGCGCAATATGGTTGATGTGAGACGAATTTCGGTTTTATATATATATTCATTGCCGTGACAGTTCATTTTGATATGACTTCATATTTAACCATCTGGTCTGATATTGGTTGGAATGTACACTGAATGTGATACATTTTGCATACAATACCATCTTCTAAAACCGGAATTTCGGTTTAAAGAAATTAATAAGCTTCATCATATTTTCTATACATGTATACGCAAATGCAATCCACATACAAGTATATTAATCCACTGATACATTGTGCAACATATTTGGTGAATGTCGTGTGGATATCTTGATTGCTTTGTTTTAACATATTGTAATAAACATGATGTAAACGGATGATTATTATAGGGATGATTAATCGTGGAAGTGCTTACTTCTTTTGAAGATGACCATATTTGATTGCATGTGCATGTATGTGCTTGGTATCCGACTCTTTGTTTGTGTTCAACTTTCATCCTTTTTTGTAACAACTGATATCCTCTCTTTAGTTATTGACCACTCGCATCAGCTGGTTAATAATATTAGAGTTTAGTAGGTTTTTTCTTATTTTCACATTTTATTGTTAAAGATGTTTTCCATGTTGTGAATCCCAGCTAATAAGAATAGTATGTCTGGCATGATTATCCTATTTATCATATATATGTATTGCCATTTGAACAAACTTCGGATTTGCATGGCTTATGGTTTATGCGTAGCAGGACATTATTAGCTGTCGACACAACTTGCTTTATTGAGGATGATTTTTGTGGTTGGTACTGTTTTTTATCAAATGTTTCTGTATGCATATAGAATAGAACACACATTCTTAAAACATATATGGTAACTGTGTATTCAATATAATTGGCTTGTTACCATTTTCCGATGATTTTGTTGGTAAATATAAACCACGAAGTCAAATGTTCAACAAAGAACAAATTATATATATAGGCTTGAAAGCAGACTTTGGCAAAACGAAGAAATCAAATATTCACGAAAATACAAGGTTTCCTTAATTCGCGACAATTTGTTCCCACGAAAATAAATGAATCAACTGTAATTCACTTCAAAACCTACGATATAATCAAACGACACTTGCTAAGTTGAATATTCTTGACCTGTTGGAATGTGTTTGTAATTTCCAATTAAGATGAATAGCTGCATCGTCAATTACACTTAATCATACGTATATTTTAAAAGCCAAAAAAAAAGTTTTATTTTTAGTTTTTTTCAACATGTATTTTACCAACCGTCAACATCTGGTTCAGACTTTCTTCACACTATTACTTTATATTGGACAAGGCGAGTCAAAATATATTTTAAAAGGTTCAAAAGATCTGTTGACTAGTTTGGATATAAGGACCGCGTCCAGGGCAAAAGATGGTAGAGCAATTAATTTTATTTGTATCCGTTACTGTTTTGGACACACATACCTTAATGCAATCACAACTGCTACTTTCGGAGGATTTAGAATTCATCCTGCCAAAAACAATGCTAATAACGAAAGGAGACTTTCAACAACAGCATAAACCATACTGTATAATACTCTATAAACATACAACATGTACAAGTAAAATACTTGAATTAACTTGAATTTTGTAATAAGATTAGACAAATATGTACATCTGACATCGGACTCGGACTTCTTTTAAACTGATTTTTACTGTGCGTATTGCTGTGTGTTTGTTTATTCTACATTGGCTAGAGGTATAGGAGGAGGGTTGAGATCTCACAAAACATGTTTAACCCCGCCGCATTTTTGCGCCTGTCCCAAGTCAGGAGCCTCTGGCCTTTGTTAGTCTTGTATGTTTTTAATTTTAGTTCATTTATATGTTTAGGAGTTTAGTGTGACGTCCATTTTCACTGAACTAGTACACATTTTTGTTTAGGGGCCAGCTGAAGCCCGCCTCCGGGTGCGGGATTTTCTTGCTGTGTTGAAGACCCATTGGTGGCCTTGGGCTGTTTTCTGCTCTTTGGTCGGGTTGTTGTCTCTTTGACACATTCCCCATTTCCATTCTCAATTTTACAGTTGGCCTTGTAACACAGTTTATATATTAATTTTGTGCAAATCATTTGTGAATAATAACGCGTTGAGGATTAATTTTCGCCGTTTGCAGAATTTGTTGAAAAAGTACAATGTATATTTGAATTATACATATATATATATAAGTAATCAAAAGGGACATTACACGTTTATAGATGTTGGTATTTGAATATATTTGTAAATGCAGGTTCTTTAGATGACGACATATTGAAGTTATGAAATATCATTACTTTGTTTGGTGAATAAACTCCACACTTCAGCTTTAAGATCGACATCAAGACCTAGTAGATCGAATATCTGTCTTAGGTGCTTTTCTTGACACACTTTCAACACATCTATCTTTAATTTCACATGCTCAATATCGTTGGTGTGAGACAAAATTCGTTTATATATATATATATATATATATATATATATATATATATATATATATATATATATATATTCATTGCAGAGTCATTCATTTCAACATAATTTCCGTTTTAAAAACATGTGTACATGCATACCTTTTTTCACACTTGACTAACCGTCCCCAATGCATTGTGATAAATAAAACACAGAACAAAAATAATATTTATATGAAGTTAAGATTTAATTTGACTTCAGATTCTAAATAAGAGTGGCGTGTGCATACATTTTTTCTATCAAGAGCCTCTTAACCATTTTGCCTATTATTGACCACGACGGCCAAAATCTGTCCCATAAAGATAGACTTTCAAATATGATATCTGTATACCAATATTTACGATATTAAATTCGAACATGTAGATAAATAAACAAAATTCTGTTATCTGTCTGATCAAAAAAAAAAAAATGTTATTTGTCTCAAATGTGTGATAATTTTCAAGATTTTATAGTTTTTTCATTCCGAACGACAAGGCATTTGTGTGTGATACATACCCCAGCCAAATCAATATTTCAACATCCCAATGACGTCAAGAGATTTTAATTTTATGATCACCGATCAAAAAAAATATTTAAAAGGACATTTGTCAAACATTAAGCATTTTGCATTAACAGATTTTTACATTTTTTCATCAATTATAAGAAAAATACTGAACTTGCAGTTTAAAGTATTTTGAGCTTAAATAGAACCTTCGTGAACCTTTTCCTTAATTCACTGATTTGATTTAGAGCTTTATAAATTGTATATTAAATTTAAATAACATTAACGGTATCTGTTATTACTGCATCAGATGCGCATTTCGACAATAAATTTCTTTTCGGTGATGCTCGAGGCAAAAATATCTGAAAATCCAAAACTTATTAAACAATTGAAAAGCAGATAAAACCAAAACGGACAAGTATAGCCAAAATGGGCAAGGAAAAAGAGCTTTGCACGAGGAATATATGTTTCTATATTTGAATTAGTTTTAAAAATTTTGCAACAGCAAATTTCAATAATACAATATCCATATTATCATGCCAGAACCGAATTTTTGGCTACTGGACTGATGATACCCTAGGGGACTGACAAGCACGTGGTAGTAATAACATTATCGGTATCAGTTTTACTGAACCTGATTCGCATTTCGACAATAAATGTCTCTTCAGTGATGATCGAGGCCAAAATATTTGAAAATTCAAACGTTGATATGAATTGAAGAGATGATAAAACCAAAAAAAAAGACAAATTACAACAGCAAAAACCGGGCAAGAAAACAGCTGAACAATGCTTTGCATAAGGGAGATACATCCATCGGAATTTGATACAACTGATACTTTCCAAAACTAGAAGGTCTGTTTTATATCTAGATCTTGTGCGTTATATGACACAAATGGACTACTTAAAAACAAATTCATACAAGACATAGATTTGTTGGACATTTTCATATGGCCTGGGTCATTATATTAGAATTTTATCTAGAGCGTTGGCGAGGGATAAAATTAACGAATATAACGGCCTAGGCCATGTGAAAATGATAAAAACATTTTTTGCTTGCATGAATTATTTCGATTTTAATATGGAAAATATGGTAATTTAAAAAAAAACCTGAAGCGAAGATAAGATTGCCTTATGTAGGGCTGTTCTATTTTACCCCTAAAAAGATAATGCCAATAATTAGGTAATTAATCTATTTACCATCAAATCTACAGATGACATGTAGTAACTAATGAGCAAAACGCCAAGTTGACTGGGTGAAATCCGTGAATGGACAAATAATGCAATAGAATAGAAAATAAACACCTACCTAAAAACTCCATCTTAATGCAATATTATCCAAATTTGGAGCGTACACGTAACGGAATGATCTTCGGCTTTAGAGTTTCTATCCGTATGACGTCATGTTTTGAAACATCATCTAGTGAATGCACCAAGAATATTCAACGAATTTTTCGGAATATATTCTATTACAATTCTGTACATCTTTCCAAGCTTTAATGCATTAATTCCTTTCGGTATGCATTAGAATAAGAATAACGGTAATGTAGTTTCAATTTTAAAAAGACATAATGTAAATTACCTTCTGTGTCATCTTATGAGATTAAATACATGTATTCAATGAATATGTCACATGAGTGTATTTTCACATCATACATACTTTATCAATATGGATGTGCTCCTGAAAAAACCACTGCTCAAGCATGGTTGCTCGGAGGAATGACTGAATAAAACACCAGACAATTGTTTACGGTCACCATCACGAATTGGTTGACCGATACGATATTTATGTGGCTTACCTCACAAGTGACCTAGATTTGTACATTTACCTATCGGGTCGTTTCCCTTGTTGTGTAACATTTTGACTGAGTATGGATTTGAACAGCGGTATACTACTGTTGCCTTTATTTGACTGGCGTTTTGTTTGTTTGTATTAGTTTGTGCAGGGTTAACGAACTTGCGAGATTGAAATATTTGGTCCCTCTAATTTATGAACATTGTTCTATTATTTCAAATATTATGTTTCTTGCTTTCGCATTTTCTACATAAGGAAATGCCTGTACCACGTCAGGAACATGAAAGTTGTTTTCCATTCATTTGATGTGTTTGAGCTTTTTGTTATTTTACTTTGTACATATACCCCACAGATCCGTTCTCACATTTTAACAATGAATCAATATCATTGGTAGATATGTATACAAAGTGTAGTATCTAATTGAACCATTAAACACATTTGTGAAACGTAGAACGTAAATAGTTACTGTATTCTCGGTTGTGCATAAAATAGACCTGGTAGAGGCTGTATTTATATTTACAGTTTTCAAATACAAAATAGTTTTGAAGTTGTACAGTTTACATGTGGTAGTTTGATAAGATTTCTAAATCAAGCCGTTAGTTTTCCCGTTTGAATTGTTTACATTTGTCATTTCGGGACCTTCTATAGCTTACAGTGTGGTATGGGTTTTGCTCATTGTTGACGGCTGTGCGGTGACCTATAGTGGGTAAATTTTACATCATTCGGTCTCTTGTGGAGAGTTATCTCATTGGCAATCATACAACATCTATTTTTATTTTGTAATTAGAGACAAATATTGGTTTATAGATTAAGATCTATTGATTTAAAAATTTATTCCCACTAGGAATTGACGTGTGCAAATATTTTGGGTCTTGACATAAGTAGTGAATTGTGATTAGTTCGTACAAAGCAACTTTAAATCAACTTTAATTATATTGCAATTTATGCGTTGTGGAGGCATAAGAATACATCACTTTCTCTACTTTCTCAAATACTATTGTATATAGACGTTATATGAAGAGTGGAATTTGATTATGTAATAAACTAACAAATTGGTGTTAATTTTTTTTATATTTTATAGGCAAACAATAACTTATCTTTCAGATACATTTTACTTTTCGTAGTAATTCAGT
This sequence comes from Mytilus coruscus, assembly GCA_017311375.1. Classification (NCBI taxonomy): domain Eukaryota; kingdom Metazoa; phylum Mollusca; class Bivalvia; order Mytilida; family Mytilidae; genus Mytilus; species Mytilus coruscus. The sequence goes on from CM029600.1 coordinate 43,399,506, forward strand.
AGTCATTATATTGTTTATTATATTTATATAATTATTTTCTGTTGAAAATAAAAACAAATATATTCGATATTTATCTTTGCTATATATTGTTTACATATTAAGTATTAAAATGCACGGACAATAAAAGAAATCACTTTTAATTTACCTTTTATATTATATCATTTGGATCGTGTACGACATTCATCCGTGAATTGTTGACAAAAGAATTATTTGATTGTGTTTCAGAGCACCGAACTCGTAATTGAATATAAAGAGGAAGAGAGGCGAAAGATACCAAAGGGACATTCAAACTCATAAGTCGAAAATAAACTTACAACGCCATGGATAAAAAAGAAAAGGAACAACAGAAAAACAACAGTACACAAAACACAACATAGAAAACTAAAGACGATGCAACACGAACCCCACCAAAACAGAAAATATTAAATTCTCCTTGTATGTTTATCAAAATGAAGATTTTACACTTAAAGAAACATTAAATATTATCTTGACTATAAGCACCTCTGAGTTATTCTTGATCTAGAGCATAGGTTTCCTATCGCCTTATCTATCTACTCTCATTTAATATGTTTACACTTTCATGCTTTTCTGTTCTATACTTACATACATTAATTTCTAACAATTGATAATTCAAGCAGCTGATAATGAATTGAGGTTTAAAAAACAAAACGATTATACATATTTAAAATAGTTTGCACTTTATGCTAGCAGTCCTTGTATTCGATTTGATTCCTATATTTATAAATTTAAGATTTTCTTTTAGATTTTAACGAATGGAATTTATGTTTTACTGGAATGTTCTTGAATCAAGGATTTCGCTGGCGTAAACATGGTAAATAACTTGACACTTTAACTACATAATTTCAGAGAGACACATTTTGTTTTATCGTCTGTGTGTGTTGAATAAAAACGGATATCACAACCTGATATGTATGGTAATGCTGTTTATATAGCATGTAAATGGAATTACGATCCAAAATAGATTTATTTTTCCTTTGTGAATAAACATATTCTAAAATGATACCATTTTAAAACCGTAGTAAGATCTTTGAATATTGTTTTATAAGCACTACCATTGATTTTGTTTTTATATAAACTTAAATTTCATTGCTATACATTTATGAAAAATTGTGATCCTACATCCTGTCGATAATATTTCTTATATTTTGACATTCCACAAGGTCAGGATTTTCCAGACTGTTGTTGACATATTTACGCTAATTTCGTTGGACGTGTATTGACTGATACTTAAGTCTTGTAGAACATGATTTATTTATTAGTTGTTATTGACTTTGAAATAGCTTGCAGTAACTACGAGCACCATGAGATGTGTACAGTGTGTCTTTTGTGTTTATGTTGGTCGTTTTTTTCTTTGTGTCTATCTGACGAGTCAAGCGATGATGCAGTTACACCACTGTCCCGAGAGGGGTTGAGTTAAAAGCTTACAAAACAGGTTTAACCCTGTCACATTCTATTTGTGCCTGTCCAAACTAAGGAGTTTTTCAATGGTTGCTAGATATAGGAAGATGTGATATGAGTGCCAATGAGACAACTCTCCATCCAAGTAACAATTTATAAAAGTAAACCATTATAGGTCAAGGTACGGCCTTCAACACGGAGCATTGGCTCACACCGAACAGCAAGCTATAAAGGGCCCCAAAAATTACTAGTGTAAAACCATTCAAATGGGAAAACCAACGGTCTAATCTATATAAAAACGAGAAACGAGAAACACGTATGAACTACATAAACAGACGACAACTACTGTTCATCAGATTCCTGACTTAGGACAGGTGCAAACATTTGCAGCGGGATTAAACGTTTTAATGGTACCAAACCTTCTCCCTTTTTCTGAAACAATAGTATAACATCACAACATAGAAAGACACACTATAAGATATCAATTGGAAGGCTTAACTCAATCAAAAACGTAAATTAACACACAATGAACGAATAAATTTGATCTGTGATACCTGAATGCAAATACATAGTTAATAAAAATTAGAAAATCATCACTTTTGTAAACACCTGCGTCATATTATACACAGGTAAATGAAAATAATTTTGTTGTTAAGTATACTTCTACTTCTGTGTATAAAATCTTCCGTTTAGGAATACCAAGAAATTTCTTTAATATCAATAAAACTAATCTAACACTTGATAAATATGGGGTGAATATCAACAATAAAACTATACATTTAGTGTTAGATAAAACTTCCTGTACAGGTGCAAGAACATTATTTAAGGAGAAATGATGTTCATATTACGAAGAAGTGAAAATTTGTAGTTATTCCAAATAATCAAAGCTGGTATATAGACAAGATCCATGTTAACATTAAATAACAAAAATATTACAACTAGTATCAACAGGTGAAATTAAAGTACGATTTGAGAGTACTCGCAGTTACTGACAGCTAGTTAAAAGCCAAAACAATTAATAATAAAAATCATGCATCAGAGACTGAAATCAACTAAAACACATCCCAGGGATTTAGTATTTTAACGTCGTGAACAGTCAAAGAAGACATGACTTGTGTAATGCCAAAATAAATGTATCGACAGGTAGTAGAATAGTTAGGAGTGACTTCTTCATCTATAAAAATGAACGTGTGTGTGTCTCTATACATCCTGTTTGAAAAGAAAATACAAATTTAGTTATGTTTTAATTTGCTAATGACAAAATCGATATTAGTGCCAATGTAAACTATATTCAGAGATCTAATTACAACATTGGTACGATAACCCTTACTAATAAGTTTGTTTAAAGGTTCGATGAGTTTACACGGATCACATAGTGATTTCCGCGCTTTAAATACAATATTACCGTAAAATTTAGGATGTGAAATACCATTTTTAATAAGTTTTCTACAGGTACAGCCAAATTTACTAATTAAATCTTTGTATCTATGAAAGAATTTAGTAAAAGTTTTAAGTAATTTATGGTAACGAAATCCCTGACTTAATAATTTACCAGTGATGCATTGATTACGTTCGTTAAAATCTATGACATCACTACATACGGGCATACCGAACGAGTTGGGATATATAAACATCGTATGATGGAGCATATAAACACCGTATGCTGTCTGAATATATGGGTGTTGCTCATTGTTGAAGGCCGTACATTAACCTATAATTGCTTACATCCACGTCATGTGGACTCTGTTCGATAAGTGTATCATTAGCATTCATACCACATCTCCTTATTACATATTATGTTATAGCCTCTGTATATCTTAAACAGGCAAATATCAATTTAATCCTGACAGCTTCTGCTTTCATGGTCTACATAATACTATTAGCATCTATTTACAGTATCAACATAATATTATACTACCAACAGTTCTGTAAGTAGTGTATGAAGACGCCTCAATTGCACTCACATATATTTTGGAGTTAAAATCAATTACAAAGTTGCAGAACCAGGAATTCCAAATATTTGTAATGTATAAAAACGCAATTACGACATATCTTATTAGGATTAAATCCATATGTGGGAGTACACAATGCAACTATATACATCCCGTTCAACAATAATTGATTGGGTGCCTGTATAAATTCCAATCGCATCTCAGTTGAGAGTTTAAGGAATAAACGTTAATTGCAACTGGGATGTCTATCTAACATATTGGAGGTTTGGTGTCGTAAACCCAATTTGACCTAACATTGTAATTCGCAAAGTAGATATTTCAAAAAATAATTGCTGGAAATTATTTCCCTACATTGACCAGTACAAATGAACATAATTGTTTCTATCATTAGTTATAAGTTTATTAAGATAGTTACTTCATTTTTAAATAATTTTAGCATCATATTTCAAAATACAATTATCAACAATCATAACAATAATTTGAAAGCCATGCTAGCCTAATTACGAACTTAAACTTCTTTGCAGATGCATCTAACATTCATTTAAACCGGCAGCTTTAGGCAAACACGGTCTGTCATGACTTTTCACACTTTTTACTTTTATTGAATAAAATATAGCTACATAATAGTTTCACATTTGATTAACTTTAATGAATGTATTTACATAATACTTAAATTATATGTCAACTGGCTTTAATGTCCAATACTAGAAATTCAGAACTAGATATATTTATAGATTATGTGGAGCTTGACATATCATATATTGATTTGGAGCTTGACATATTGTATATATAGTTTAGAACTTGACATATTGACAATACACCTTTCCATTATCTACTTGTATGCCCCCTAAGCAACACAAGGCAACCCAGCATCCTAGGTCAAGCTAATCAACAAAATGGCGGTTATTATGAACATGGAATGATAACAAAGTAAAGAATTTGTTATGACATATAAATAAGAGCAATGTGTTGTTCATATATTTGATTTTGTGTTAAAGTATGATGAAATAGTTACTCCTGAATGGTTGAGAGATAAATTTATGACATTTTGAAGAAATTATGTCCATTTATACTGAATAAAAAGAAACAATTAAAATATTGCAAATTTGAAGCTATTGGATTACCCTCATTCCCCAAAAATGTAGTTTAACACCAAGATATAGAATATTACATTGCATGATTGATACGATATATTATGATGATAAATTACAGGTTTAATTAAGCATGGCTAATGAATGCTGATAAGTGTGTTTACTGTGTAGACAAACACAGCATGTGTCAACTTGTAAAACAAGCATCATTGCTCCAGTATCTATTGATTGTTTATCAAATAACATTAAACAGGTTTTCTTTTTCATATCCATAGATAACTTAATGATAATTAAAATTCCTGAAAGAAAAGAAAATTAATTGATTATTTGCTTACATGGATATTAGGTCATTGTAGTTCGTCTTTATTTTAAATTTATATACACCTCTTGTCCTTAACATAAATCTTTGCACATTGTATACTCACCCTTTTTCAAATTAAGAAAATAAAATATATCCAATACCTCTCACTTCTTTTCCTTTTTGATTTTGTAATTTATACTAAAAATTTGAACAAGATCAAGTACAATCAGCAATTACTGCCACAGTAGACCACATGTGGTAAATTAACCACATATCAATATTAAACATTATCTTACTTTTATGAAACATCTATTGAAATATAGTTTTTATTATTATATGAGTTTCCTCTGTCTTTAAACGATTAACGAAATGGGTACAGCCGTCAACATTGTAATATAATCTTAATCACTATAAAACAAACAAATAACTATTTCAGCAAAGAAAAACAAAATGGCATATAGACACTCTAGAGACAAAGTACATAAGCAAAAATGAAAGACAGGAACACAAAATTGACCATAGCACAATAACACATTGGCGGGATGTATAAATACCGAGTCACGCCAAAAGTATATCACCAAAAAACACTACAACAGTAAAGGTTAAAACTGTACAAGGACAATTAAAAGGAACACCATAACACGTAAATAAGATGATAAACACCGTCAGTACCTAGAATCTATACTTCAAGACCATCATGTATTATATGTGAAGTTGATACGGAATATTTATCAGCAAGGTCTTGGTATCTTCCAATGAACTGTTTTCAGAAAAAGGAGGAGACTTTCTTTGACATAACCTTGGCTCATCAACTTTCTGCTCAGACACTGTTGGCGTTTTATAAAGTCTGAGTAGCAGCTACAAGCTCTTGAATACCGAATGAGTTGGGAAATGTATATCCCATATGCAGATTAATAGATATAAGAAGATTTGGTATGAGTGCCAATGAGACAACTCTCCATCCAAGTCACAATTTGTAAAAGTAAACCATAATAGGTCAAAGTACGGCCTTCAACACGGAGCCTTGGCTCACACCGAACAGCAAGCTATAAAGGGCCCTAACAATGAATAGTGTAAAACCATTCAAACAGGAAAACCAAGGGTCTAATCTATATAAAAAACGAGAAACACTTATGAACCACATCAACAAACGACAACCACTGAACAACAGGTTCCTGACTTAGGACAGGTGCAAACAAATGCAGCGGGTTTAAACGTTTTAACAGGCGCCAACCTTCACCCTAACCTGAAATAATAGTGTAACATCACAACATAGAAAGACACACTATAAAATATCAATTGAAATGGCTTAACTCAATCAATAGACATATTAACAAAAAAAGGTAAACATACACTGAACGAATAAATTTGATCTATGGCACAATATAAATATAAAATTAATATAAAGGGGGAGATATAAAACAATATCAGAAAGACAACTATACCCTTGGACAAAATGCCGTTAAATAAAATAACGTACACAGATAAATAAAAATAATTTTGTTGTAAGGAGTACATAAAGAACGAAAATATTTTTTTTATAAAATAAATAAATTTGTTGTTCATAGTACGAGAACAGAGTGAAAATGTATCGTCATACTAAATACTAAAAACACGAAAGTACGATTGAGAGTACTCGCAGTTACTGAAACCTAGTTAAAAGCTAAAACAATTAATACTATAAAAACATGCATCAGAGACTAAAATCAATTAAAACACATCCCAGGGATTTAGTGTTTTAAGGTCATGGACAGTCAAAGAAGACATGACTTGTGCAATGCCAAAATAAAAGTATCGACAGGCATTAGAATAGTTAGGATTTAACCTTTTAATAAATATGTATAATGTAATATATAGATAAAGTAATCTATACATAGAAAATGAACGTCGATGTGTATTTATACATCCCAAAAAAACATTTGGAAAGAATACAAATTTAGTTATGTTTTAATTTGTTGATGACAAAATCGATATTTGTGCCAATATGTTGGTGTATTGCTGCTAAGGTGGGGGAAATTTATAATTTCCAAATCAAGATCGTCTCTATTGTCATAGATTCTGGTACTGGGATGACCGCTTATGTAAAATTCGAGGTATAAGTCTAAAAATGAGACAGAGGAAGCCGTGTCTGTTCATGCTTTGATTTCTAGTTCCGAAGGATATATTAATGGAACCCAATCAGAAAAGTTATGCAAACTCTGGAATATCGTATCAACTGGGAGATATTGACTCCACATGCGGGCGCTGCTGGAATGTTGCTTCATTGAAATGGACAGTTATAACCATTGAAAAGCTGAAATCATCTCTTTTGACGTAAAGAAAGAGGCAGACTTTTCCGTTTCTTTTGTAATCTTTATTTCAAGTTCGATAGGATAGATAGTCACCAAACTTTGCATTATTTAGCGAAATGGCATCATCTTTATAGCGGAAAGTGAAGTGTAAGAATAATGTTAGCTTCAAGTCAGTCTCATTTGAATAAAGAAATAATTCAGCAAGAAGGCAAGAGGAGCACAGTTGGTTCTCATGAGAAAGCTAATTGTTAGTTGACAAACACGTCCTCCAAAAGTAACAAATATGCTGTCATTTTCAAAGTGACTCTTGCAAAGTACGATTTATCCCTCCTTAAGACAAGATATGTTGACGATTTTTTTTATGAAACAAAGCAAGACCAATTTTTTCAAAGTATATCTTAGTTTGGAATGGGGAATATTGTAAAAGGTAGAAAAGTCAAATGTTTTAATACTATCACACGAGGAAAGAAACTTAATCTTTAGTTTGACATTTGAAAATTATTTTTTATCTATTTAATTTGGGTTTTACTTTTACCACTAGTCCGTAAATAGATTGAACCGAAATAAGCACTTCATAAGGCATATACAATTTCGTATAATTATTCAGGGAATGTCTTTAGACAAGTTTGTCTTTTTGTAACATATAGACGACGTTTCCTGCTTATCCAAAAACCCACATAGTTCGAATACCTTATTGCCATCCAAAGCCTTGTTATAAGGCATAACAAAAATACATTACTCAATATTCATGTAAAAGAGGGGCGAAAGATACCAAAGGGACATTCAAACTCATAAGTCGAAAATAAACTGACAACGCCATGGCTAAAAAAGAAAAAGACAAACAGACAAACAATAGTACACAGAACACAACATAGAAAACTAAAGACTGAGCAACACGAACCCCACCAAAAACTGGGGGCGATCTCAGGTGCTCCGGAAGGGTAAGCAGATCCTGCCCCACATGTGGCACCCGTCGTGTTGCTCATGTTAGTACAAACCCGGTAATAAGTCTAATTCGGTAGGTCACATTCGGGAAAAGGGGACGATAATTTTCGTATGTATATATTCTCCGCACACACCAATAGCCAGTAATATATACACATTATTTTTTGGAGAACACTACAATTATTAATTTTGTTATTCTCTATCTTTACTTCTTTGACAGTTTTCTGGTCCCATGGTAATAATGTTCTCAAATCTATTACTTCACACAAGATTCCAAACTTCTCTGCGTCCTTTGCTACTTCATCTTTTAATACATTCACATGTGGTCCATAACCTATAAGTGTCACACAAGTCCCTGTAACAGATTATTGCCATTTTTATTCCACTTAGTGAAAATATCTGCATAGTATTTATACATTTCAGTGTAAATACAACTTATATGTATGAATATATATGTTGATGCCATTTTCGGAGATTTATTCAGTTTGTGGGTTAATCGCCCCAGTTTACACATCAATAAACTTTAGAAAAAAATGTGTTTAATCCCGTAGTACCCACTTTTAACAGCTGCTGACTATTGTATCGATCCCAATTAATAGAAAAACATTTAAACTTCCTTGTAATTCAAAAGAAAAAAAATAATTTTAATACTTGCTTACTTTTCCCTTCAATGTTTCCTTCATCTTTGACTTCAAGAATTATTTCAGCTTTTCCTAAAGGTGTTGTGTAATGACATAGTCGAACCATTTCCTGAACAGATTTATTTAAGTCGTCATTTGGTTCTATGAATACACAAGGGGTATCATGCTTGATACATGACAGCAGTAAACCTTTTGCGTCTTCGGGTCTTCTTGGCATTACAACCTATTAGGAAATATTACTTGAAACATAATATATGAAAGGAAGACCGATCAAGAAACAATTGAAATTGAAGTGTACAGTTTTCATTACAACCAAAAGATGTATCAAAGTGATCAGCTGGTGATAGAATTGAAGAAACAAAGTTACTTTGGTTCATGAAATAATTTCAGTACATGTGTCCCAATTTACAGGGAAGACAAAGTACAAAAACTGGCTTTTAGATGCACAGTATTAATTGGCATACATCTTTGTTTCAGAGAGATTGTTATTTTGTTTATAAATCAAACTGGCGTGATGGGTTCTTTAGCCAGCATATCGATTCTTCCTGTGATTCGTCCCCATCTTTTGCAACCTATATCAAATGCTCAATATTTTTCTCTCCGCTATGAGTAAAATTATATATATTGGTGGCAAGATTTAAGTCGTTCGTGTATGTTTACGTAGTATTTCAATATAAAAAAGAAAACAAACAGGACTAAGGCTAGGACATGCTATAGAACAATTAACATATCCTTATCACTAGTAAATGAATGTTGTCTTCGACGGTCGTTTTGATTTTTTAACATCAGATCGCCAAAGTCTGAACAATCAATTATTCAGTAATGTTCAGTCATTCGGTCAATTTTTAGACTTATCCACTACGGTCAATTCAGTACTGTTCAGACAATTCGCTTGCAGTCAAATCAGTACTGTTAAGCAGATTTTCAGATACTTCAGTATGATGTTGATGTGTACAGGTTGATAACAACTACTGAACAGTCTGAACATGGAATGAACAGATCTTAATTGAATGCAAGCGAATTGTCTGAGCAGTACCAAATTTTCCGTAGTGAATAAGTCTGACAATTGACTTGAAGACTAAAAATGACTTAACAATTTATTTTTCAACCTAGCTGTTGGAATAAACATGACAGTTCTAGATCAAAATCGGTTCACTATGGTGATTCTTTAAATTCATCATCTTCAGAAGCTCTTGAATAGTATTAAATGATTTATATTTGTATACTGTTGCTTTGATATTTTGATGTTGTTTAATTTGGTGGACGTTAAATTTTAAAGAACGCACACCACTTTTATGAATACCAGTACAACATGTACGATGTGGCGATAACGAAAGCGTTGTTAATTTCAGGCTGTGTTCCAAGGAATCATTACAGTGTCATAACTCGACTGATACAGGATCCGCCTAATAGCGTGTTTTCGCTCTAACACATTCTCATACAGCAGACGAAGACCAGTGAGGCCATTTAAATCATTTTTGATTCTGGCAAGCTGTATATTGTTGAAAATTCGTTTTAGTTAAAGAGAGGCGAAAGATACCAAAGGGACGTTTAAACTCATAAGTCGAAAATAAACTGACAACGCCATGGCTAAAAAGAAAAGACCAACAGACAAACAGCACACAAAACACAAAACACAATATAGAAAACTAAAGACTGAGCAACACGAACCCCACCAAAAACTGGGGGCGATCTCAGGTGCTCCGGAAGGGTTAGCAGATCATAAATTACTAGAACACGATAACACCCTTTGTTAGCTAAGATACATTTTTTGTAAGATTATGATCAAGTTCATATCTGGCAAAGCCGATTAATCAACTGACAAAGACGTGTAAGTGGTGATACATAAAGACAAATAATAAGGAACCTGTCTTGAAATACTAAAACGGTGAAAAGGCTTGTGCAGTCAGTTAGTGATTCATTGCTTAAAAACAACTGACTATAATTGCAGATTTGATAAACTTACTTTTATACCATCCATTTTATACAATGATTTATTACTATCTGTGTGATTCATAGCCCCACGTCTTACAGGTTCAACCGGGGCTATCATTGTAAGATTTTTTAACTTCAATATGTTTTCTGGTAAACATCTTAACGACTGAAATAAAGATAAAAAGCAGTAACTTTAATACTATCATTCAATTACAAATATTACATATGACAATTCAAATAAATGTTATATACGTTATACAAGATAAATTGTAGAAACAAATGAGTAGTACAAATGCCTATCAACTTAACATTGTAGTAAACATATTTCAAATCAATGATCACCTGTTGAAAGGCTGTCATGTCTGTTAAATAATGGACACGGGTTAAAATTAAAAACTCAAATAACAGAGGAAGACACTCTTCTGTATGTTTTTCATCTGTAGGGTGCAAAGTCTTTTTAAAACGTGTTTTTTCGGTTAAAAGAGATGATTTATATGTTTTATTTTATAACAAAATATAACACAAATACCGAATTCAAGGCAAATTCAAAAAGGGTAGGTCAATAAAAATATGACAAAATCAACGGTAAGATTGAAAAAAACAACTGCAATATTCCTGACTTGGTACAAGGATTTTCCGAGGAAAATGGTGGATTAAACCTGGTTTTATAGCTAGTTACATCTCCCACTTGTATTGCAGTTGTTTATAGTTCCGTTATATTGACAAAACTGTGTAAGCAACCCAAACAGACATAATTGTTTAATGTGACAATAACTGGGATCCAGCAGCCAAAACTGTGTAAACATACATAACAGACATACAACACAACAGACTAAAAAATTCAAACAAACATACAAATTAATTTAACAAAGACGCCAACAAAAAAATCGAAGTTTACAATTTTGCACTTTAGGACTTCTAATGAAAGCTTTCAAAGTGTAAAATCCTTGATTAGAATTGGAATTGTCTTTCCTAGCAATTGGTTACGGGTGTTCCTCATTTTAGTTATCTTGATATGCGCATTAAAAACCAGAATCAATTACATTTTGCATTAATGCATACAAAAGTCACAGAAACTAAAAAGTTTAATATTAAAAGTGTAGGGACTAAAGAGATCAAACTGTAGAGTAATCCTTTAACTACCTCGTCTAAAGATTGGAAAATACATCCTTGTCGATCAGAATACTGTACATCCGCAATTGCTGTAGAACCATCAATATCTGTTCCAATCCCAATGTTAACAATACCGTGTTCACTGAATTGTTTATTAATCACTACGGGTGTTTCAGGAGCTGCAAACATATGAAGATTTTTTGTATTTTTTTCCTCTGAAGGATTTAAAACAGTTAACAGTCTTTTTATTGAGAACTTCAAAATTAATCAATATCAAGTTAATAATGTTTTGTATACCTTAGTTGGTAAAATTTTAATTTGTGCAATCATAAAACTAGCAAACGTTTCAATGTTAAGAGCAGACTGATTGTTGGAAATTTTTGTGTTGAGGCATTACTACCTTACTAGTATTTTAAGATCTGGAACAGAGATGGTTGTCTCATTTACAATCATACTACAACTTTTTATTTTATGAAAAAATAATATCCATGGAATTTTTCCATACTATTTATATCACGTCCGTAATCAAAAAATAAGTTGACATTCAGGAACGGTTGCTCATCTTAAAGCTTGCATTTTATCTTAATCTGGAATTTTTACAGTGTTTTGATCTTTTTTTTTTGTTCTTTTGGGTTTCCTAAATAGTTTGATTTGCAGCAGTTTCTTTCGTACTTGAACTTTGTTTTCTAAAGTGTACTTGCCTTTATTTTCTAGCAATACAACACAACCACTGCATGTTATACCTTCCCCAAACAGGACTGAAAAATAGATTCAATTAACTGTCCAACCAAACAGTATAACGTTTTTATCTAAATCTGCAATTGTTTGGTAAAGTGTTTAGTGATTATACTAAATATTTACTTATTCCTGGGTTTCTTTTTTCGATTAGTGAATATCAGTGGTACTAGTACTCTATACTTTGAAGAAAAAAAAAACTTATTTGGACTTGCAGCAAATTAACTTTACTATTAAATGTAATAGATGAATAATTTTCATAGTTTCTTAGTTTTTCCCTATTTGCCATTTCTATAAGATTCCTTAAGTTTATAAATCTTCAATCGATTAATGAAATCTTGCCAGTACTCACATTTTCTTAAAATGTTACTTAGTAATTCAAAACAAAAAAATGCTGACATTCTCTAACTTAGTTAAGTACTCTACACACAGTGTCGTAATAAAGCATTTTAAGATAATTTTATTCTGTTAGTCAATCATTGATCTGGTCACACTTTCTGAGTGCAGAAACTCTAAACGTTAAGGTGTAGATAAGTAACATCCCGTGAGCGTTATTGGTTGTTCAAGTACAAATATCTGTCTACGGCCTGGTGGGCGCATAATTCAACAAAGTGCCGTTCATGGCTGAATCTTTATACATGTATGTTCTCTTTCTTATCTCGTAAATAAAATAAGAAATTAATAAGAAACAAACTAATGTTCCATATTCCCTCAAACGAAGTTCACCTTAGATAAATTTGGACATTCTTATTATTTACCTTTCGGTCATATAGCTCTTAACCTTTCTACTGATATTTTCAATTATAAGACTTTTTATTTAGATTTTCCGTCCTTACCTAGTTTACGATTCATAGTTAGAGCAATATATAAGGCATCCTTTATTGCCCAACCTAAACTCATCCTTGATCTTGGAACTGTAAATATAATGGTTAATATTCAAATTAATCAACAGAAATGAAACATAATCAAATATATAAAAAATCGCAAACGTCGTTCGTTTAGTAGGTACTAATTATATCAATTCACTTATACATTATTAATGATAATTTAAGTCTTAGTTGTAAGGTGTGAAATAAACGTTAACGCTTATTGAATATATACAATCGACCAGTTTTTTTTAAGAAAAGACCACCGTGGCCAAAGGAAAAATTAAATTATAGTCTTAAAAAATATATAATGAAACAATATAAAATTGAACCAATACGAACCATACTGAAAACAGAGAATGTGTCCAGGTGCTGTTGAAGGCTGGGCAGTTTATGGATTATTATTTGCATCCGTCATATTTTACTCATAACATGTTAAGAACCGAAGATAAGACATATTTAGTAATAATTCATTTACGAGGAAAGATATTCAGGAATTCTAGAATGGAGTATATGTGATGTGATTGGCGATTTTCCCAAACCAGTCATTAAGTCATTATACATTCGGGTATAGGATTGAAGTGAATGAAAGGAAAACATTTGTAAAACTGAACTTAGTCTCTACATGCATCGGTTACGTCGCCATGCCATATACAGTACGACCAATGTTTTAAATCATGGAGGATGTATTCCTTCAAGAACTTTGACAATGCGATTAACGGATTTTCTGGTAACTTATAGGAACTAGATTTTTCAGACTTAGTTTTGCTTTTATTTTATACAGGTTGTACATGTTGTAACAGCTGAAATTTAACTTGATGGATTAACCCACAAATAAAATCTCTCTGTACAGAGCAATTATTTGGCGTATAAATTGTGTTCCATTTCAGGTAGTGATTCATGACCATTATATGTGTTTTTGAGTAATTGCACTAAAGACTTAAATTGCTATAATTGAAGATCCGTATTTAGAGAATTATTTTATTGGTTATTTATAGATCAAGACATCCAAGAAAAAACAATTCAGAACAAACATTCGTCTAGATTTGACGGGTTAGTTTACGTCGTAAACAATTAGAAGTCAAATATATAGAAGAGACTTTCAAATGTCGGCTGAAATGTTACAATGAAATATGACTGTTCCATTTTTATTGTCTGTTGACCCCGAGGCCATTAATGTAGAGGAATTAATTATTTTATTCTTAACAATGTCCGTGTAGTTACGGCATGCCACCACCATGTTATAATCTGCTTTGTGATCCAATACAATTAGAAACTGCTTAGCAAGTATTTGAAGTCTATGCGTACTCCTAGATATGGCTTATTATTTAATTTTTGTTAATTTCGAAGTTAATTTCGATATGTGATATGCGAAAATCAATATTATTCGAAATAAGTTGTAATTTGAAACAAGTTATTATTCCCGTTTATATGTCTTCTTTTATGATAATTATCTAATTTTGCATTCATTCAAATTACCAGTAGAGGTCATGCATTTGTGAACCACCCATGTTGTCTGTAAATTCTTATTCAAAAACAGTCCATTCTGTAAAATTCGCATGAATTTGGACATGTTGTTTTCACTTGTATCAGGATATACGGGAAATATCTGTATCTGCAAGTAAATTAGATAATGTCAGCAGTCATAATCCAATAAATACCTGTAGTTTCTACAAAATTGTTTATTCTTAATATGGTATTTCCAAAATTGAATTCATCTTACTTAATTTCTGTTAAAACATTGAAATTTAAAAAAAAACCATCCCTAATACATACCCATGATTTCGTATCTGGCTTAAACAATAGTTTT
Source organism: Mytilus coruscus (assembly GCA_017311375.1). NCBI lineage: Eukaryota > Metazoa > Mollusca > Bivalvia > Mytilida > Mytilidae > Mytilus > Mytilus coruscus. The sequence goes on from CM029600.1 coordinate 43,414,605, forward strand.
GTTAATTGTGTTTATATCAGCCTTCGATATATCTTTAAGATTTGTCATTTAAAACCAATTACCAATTGATCAATCAATCTTTTGATAAACTAAGAACTTTTGCAGTTCTATACGAATACAAAGACAGACACCCAAAAGACAATGCGCACCTGTTCAAGTATCATTATCACTGTTTAATACTTACAAAAGTGTAAACGCTGAAATGTCTCGCCTACTATGCTGACCACTGATTTTATGTTGATAGTCCTACATATAAAGTTTTACTACAAATATCACATTAACATTTATGATCCAAGAAAATGAGGTTACGGTCAGATAAACCAAGCCGGAAATACATGTACACCTTTAATACAATCATTCTATACACAGAATATAGATATTAGCCAATGAACCATGAAAATAAAGTAAAGTTCAGATGAACCCTGCCAGACAGACATGTACACCCCAAAATCATTCCATGCATCAAATATAGTTGACCTATTGCTTATAGTATCTAAGAGAACAAGTTAACCAGGAAAACAGAACATTGACTAATGAACCATGAAAATGAAGTGAAGGTCAGATGATACCTGCCAGACAGACATATACACCTTACAAATCATTCTTTACACCAAATATGATTTGGCTTAAAGTTTAAGAAAAACAAATCAAAACACAAAAACTTAACATTGAGCAATGAACCGTAAAAATGAGGTCAAGGTTTAATAAAACCTGTCAGACTGACATGTACATCGTAAAATATTTCCATACACCAAATATAGTTGACCTACTGCATACTGTATTAGAAAAACAGACCAAAACACAAAAACTTAACATTGAGCAATGAACTGTGAAAATGAGGTCAAGGTCAAATAAAACCTGCCAGACTGACATGTACATCGTAAAATATTTCCATACTCCAAATATAATTGACCTATTGCATACAGTAATAGAAAAACAGACCAAAACACAAAAACTTAAAATTGAGCAATGATCCGTGAAAATGAGGTCAAGGTCAAATAAAACCTGCCAGACTGACAGGTACATCGTAAAAATATTTCCATACACCAAATATAGTTGACCTATCGCATACAGTATTAGAAAAACAAACAAAAACACAAAAACTAAACTATTACCACTGAACCATGAAAATGAGGTCAAGGTCAGATGACACCTGCCAGTTGGGTATGTACACCTTACAATCATTACATACACCAAATATACTAGACCTATTGCTTATTGTATCTGAGATATTGACTTGACCATGAAAACTTCACCTTGTTCACTGATCCATGAAATGAGATCGAGGTCAAGTGAAAACTGTCTGACAGGCATGAGGACCTTGCAAGGTACGCACATACCAAATATAGTTATCCTATTACTCATAATAAGAGAGAAATTAAGATTACAAAAAAATCTTAACTTTTTTTCAAGTAGTCACTGAACCATGAAAATGAGGCCAAAGACAATGGACATATGACTTCATATCATAAGGCATCTATTTACAAAGTATGAAGCATGCATGTCTTGTACCTTCTGAAATATCAAGCTATTAAGAAGTTAGTTAACGCCGCCGCCGCCGGATCACTATCCCTATGTCGAGCTTTCTGCGACAAAAGTCGCAGGCTCGACAATAAACGAATATTCCATATTCTCTAGCCCTTTTGATGGACTAAGATTTGTTTGAGTCATTAATATCAATAGAACACAGTAATTATCGTTTATTTAAACACACAATCATTTCTACGAATCTACTCCCGTTTGAATGATTTTACACTAGTAATTTTGGGGCCCTTTATAGCTTACTGTTCGGTGTGAGCCTAGGCTCCGTGTTGAAGACCGTACTTTGACCTATAATGGTTTACATTTATAAATTTTGACTTGGATGGAGAGTTGTTTCATTGGCACTCATACCACATCTTCTTATATCTATTTACAAGATCGTAAGAAGTAAGCATAAAGACAATATTTCCAATGTATCAAAGTTTAAAACAATTCGCATTATACAGGTTTTATCTGTATTTTTAAGATTTTGAATGAAATGCATACAATCGTTACAAATTTAAAGCACGACTTTTTTAGCACGAAAAAGGGATTGCATTAAATGTTTACATAAAATCAACTGAACACTTTCTTTAATCGCGAATTTTCCTATAAAATGATTTAAATGTGCTATAAGAATTTCTTATTGCAAAGTATGAAAAAGGAAAATTTCAAAATAGAGGCAAACATGAGCTAGAGTTGGAAACAATGCATAAAACAGAAAGGTTACGCCTTTTTAACTTCAAACATCTGACGTTGATCCTAAACAGAATTTTACATATAGCGGATCATCAAACACAATGAAATCAGTATTTTTCATACAAACTGTATCGATATCCCATACGCATATTGCTAACAAATGGAATCTATCTAGCCCAAAGTATTTTAAAACCTAAGGACAAGTGTTGCCCTGATAATGAAACAAATATTGGTATCAGAAGCGGCATCATTTAGAAAACAATGCAATTTCATGTTATCCAAATAAGCATTGATGCTGGTATTAGAACACAATTTGATGACTGTCTGGATGTAAACAAAAACACATTATTTGCAAATTTTGAAAAGTGGCAGTCATACCAAAATCCACATGCCTACAAATTAAAGAAATAATAGTGAGCATTCTTGACAATTTGCAAATTAAACTAAAAAAACAACAAGGCGCAACGTCAAATGTACAAACTTGTTTTAAGGTTATGTAAAAAACATTGATAACAAGTCTTTCGCATCTCACACAGTAGTAAATGGTTAACTAATAAGTCAACTATTCCTACCTCAAATGAGTACATACAGTAATACCCCTTTAAGAGATACGAATTCCACTAGTTATACCCCATGGAACAAAGTTCCGTATGGTGCAATGTTTATGACCGTCCGTCTGTCCGTCCGTCCGTCAGTCCGTCAGTCCTATTCTTGTCATCACAACTCCTCTGGAACCGCTCAACAGAATTTCATGAAACTTTGTATATAATAAGGACATACTATGCATATTGACAGGAAATTATGATTCAAGCTTTTCTCTAGGAGTTATGCACGTTTGAACTTAGAATTTTTGCCTAAATATACTACTGCAACAATTTGTCATTGCAACTCCTCTGAAACCACAGTACAGAATGTCATGAAACTTTGTAAATAATTACATACTATGTAGATGTGCATATCGTCAGGAAATTATGATCAATTTATCTTCTATGTGTTATACCCATTTAAATTTGGCCTAAATATACTACTGCAATATTTTGTCATCTAAGCTTCTCTGAAATCACACAACAGAATGTTATGAAACTTTGTAGTTATTGAGGACATAATATGTAAATGTTCATATCCACAAGAAATTTTTTTTCAGTTGACTTTTGTAGGAGTTATGAGTCTCTGAAGTTAGGAATCTGGTGAGATTGTGTTTGCCCAGTGACAATGTGGGGGCGTGAGGTATGTGAGCGTGCTCACTAAGGTTATTTAATTCAATTTTTTAACATGTAAATGTGAACCATCAAGAAACATGGGGATAAATTTACCACACATTGCTCTAAGTTATCTCGATTCAGTTTGTATCATGCATTAAATGTTACTAATAGGGATGTCAACGAGTACTCGAGTACTTGAGTATCGCTCGGTCGTATCGAGTATCAAAAACCAAAATGATGCTCGATTAATCGATTTCCTGTTTTAACATTGCCTCTTTCTTTCCAAAATAAATTAGTTTTCTGTTCTGGAAAACTTTCCTCGTATAATTAAGTTGGTTCATCACCAAATTTTTCCTCAGATTGAATTTTCTTGTACTTTGCCAAAATGTATATTTTACCATGTTTTTTTTTCAAAATATGATAAGTAGTATGGATCACCGGGCTATTTTGCAATATAAAATTTATTCATGAAAAAAATATTGCGATGTTGGTTGGCAAGCGGGGTCATCGGACACATTTTTAAAACTAGATACCCTAATGATGATTGACCTTTTAGGCCAGGTGAGCTATAAAAACAAATATTTGGTTTTTGTCAAAACAGTTTTAATAATACAAGGAATCACTATTTTTTTCTTTATTTTATAAATAGTCTTACACATAAATTGCTATTCTTTCTAAAATTTGCAGATTTAAGCAAAGAGCTAGACCGATTGTGCTACTATCTATCAATCCAAAACGGTTGTATTGTTAATCTACCTTTAATAAAATCACTGAATAAAAATATGGTTAAAACGATTCGTATGTTTGCTAGAAATTGTTGTATGTTATGCGTCCGATATCTGCCGTTTAAAAAGCATTGATAATTAATTTGTAAAATGTAAACATTGTATAGTTGAATAGATGTATTGTTTTGGAACTAAAACCATGTAACACCATATTAGAGTGAAACAAAATAACGTTAAAACTGACAATCATGCATCCCATCATGGACTTTCTTTTTAATGCAGATACAATGGATAAGCGTTGGTTCGTTAAAAAGATACCACGAACCCGGAGGTGAGTGGTATCTTTTAAACGATCCAACGCTTATACATTTTGTCTTATATAACGATTGTTTTGATGTGTTTTCAAAGTTACTTGTGTTTATAAAAGGGCATTAGCTATATTCGATTAAAACAAAAAATTAAAATGTGATTCTTTTTTTTTTTTTTTTTGTTCCAAGTATTAGTAACAGCGGAATTTGGAAATAATATTTCGTTATAAGTAGTTAGTTCTGCCCACATTTGTCAAAATAAGCACAGATACTTTGCTGAGGAATTATTTACTTGCAAGTCAATAATTCAATCCCATTTAAATCCGTATTCATGTGACGTTCAAATTAACCCTTAGCTGGAGATGGATTACGCATGTACTAGGCATGTTCAGTTATTAAAAGGAAAATAATGTCAACATTGAAAGTGAAACAACGGTGAACATTTCGTTGACTGATTCGATCCACATAATCCCTTCTTATACAGGTTAAAACGATGATTAACATATTTTGTAACCTATAACATGAATTTCAAACAGACATAGAAAATACTATTGCACGTGCTCGCTATCTTTATATTGTGTGTGTGTGTGTGTGTGTGTGTGTGTGTGTGTGTGTTTGTATCGTGTTATATGACCGCCGACAGTCATCGGCGGTCTTATCTATTTGTAGCAGTAGTTGTATTTGATATGATAAAACTTGTAGAATTTAGGAATATGAGACATTCACATATAACATACCAGCGGCTTAACCTCACCGTTTCTCATAATAAAAGGATGTAAATATATTAAGAAAACTATATGCGTTATTCTACAAATCGTTGGTTTCGGTTTCATTTAAAGCTAATGAAGTGTCATGCATACAATTTGTTGACTGACAGGTATATCCCACTAAATCTTACGTTTTAATCTCGGACAAAATGAAAACGGAAGATTTAGCGTGGCGTCCATTTCCCTGAGCTTGTATACATCATTGTTAAGGGGCCAGCTGGAACTCGCCTCATATTTACATATAGGAAACATAAAATAATAGTAATTATTGTATATTACATAATTGAATTTAATAAGGCCACTGGCGTACGTTGTTTTTGTTTATAATCTGTTTGTGTTATAAATCAAATGTGTCTACTGATGCTGACACACATAAGGAACGCCTCTGTTAATTTAGAATGCTTATTATCACGTGCTTTTAATTCTTAAATGTGTAAAGCACATTGAACTTTCTCACTCGTTATACTGAAGACTTGGTTGCATCATCTGTTTAACTATATACAAAAATTTTGATTATCAAAAAATATTGTACCTGCGACGATCGCAACAAAACTTTGTATTTTAACATCATACTGGGGAATTATTCAGCTTAGTGTATTACAATTATTATTGTGACATTATAATTTTTGGAGATCACCCTTTACTGTGACATTAAAATTACTGGAGATCATACCTTTTTTGTGACATTATAATTACTGGAGATCACCCATTTTCGTTCCCTGATCCCACGTTGATCACTACACACTTGTATGCCAGGAGGGAAAAAAAGTCCTGCAAGAGGAAAGAAAAGTCCTACAAGAGGACAAGGCGTTAAGAAAAGAAGGATTGCTGATTCCCATAGAACATAATGAGAGATTTGGTGAGTCAGTCATTGATTTTAACATTATTCAAGGGGGTTCTCAAACTGGGGCAGAACCTTCATTTAACAAATTTAATGAACGAGTTCATTTTTCTCAGAACCTTCCCAGCCTCGAGAAAAATATTTTCGATCCTATTGGATGTTACATACCTTTGAAGCTAAAAGAGAAAATTTGGAAAGGGGAATGTATTGACCTGAGTTTGTTGATTAAGTCTCCAAGGGAACTAGCAAATTTTCCTGATCAAGATGGTGACATAGTTGTAAAAGGGGGGCATATGTGGGTTGAATCTTTGCCATGTCGCGCAATATCCAATATCCACACTTGGACAAGCACTTTTATGTTATATCTGAGTGTTTTGCTTGAGAAACATGACCAGAGTTCCTTGTCTCAGGGGCTTCTAAAGTATATGAGAGATATTCGTTTTGCAGAAAACAAATTCCATGGTTTGGGAACTTATGATGAGAAATTCAGACTCCACAAAGCACAAAGACCCCAATCATCTTGGGCTGTCATAAACCAAGATTTATGGTCGTTTTACATTACAACAGCTATGCGAAATCAAGGTTAAAGTAATGATAATAAAGTGGGTATAATAACCCAAACTGAGCCCCTTCTTTGCTTTCGTCAGCCATCAGCCTCAGGTCAGCAAAATTTTCAGCAAGCAAGAACATGTAATGCGTACAACACAAAAGGGAAGCGTTGCAACTTTAACCCTTGCAGTTTCAAACACGCATTCTCAGCATGTTGAGGTCAACTTTTGCAAGCGGCACTGAAATGTCAAAACATAGCGACACATTTTCACTTGGGTTTTCCTCAGTTAATGTAGAGAATTTAGAAATATATTTACATGATTATTCACTTTTATCAAGTGCATTGTCTTTTTTGTCAGGTATTAAATTTGGTTTTCCTATGCATTACTCAGGCCCTCGTTTACCTACAGATGCCAAAAAATTAAAAAGCGCTAGAAAGAGGCCAGCTATACTTCTTCAAACAATTCAAAGAGAAATAGATGCAGGGCGTGTTGCTGGTACTTTTAAATTTAGGCCAATGCCAACTTAACGAATTTCCCCATTGGGTTTAGTTCCAAAGTGGAAGGAGGACGGTCAATTCAGGGTAATTCATCATTTATCTTATCCTGAAAATACAACTGTAAATGATTTCATTGATCCAAAGAAATGTTCAGTTGTTTACTCGAATATTGATGACGCTGTTGCCATTATTTAACTGTACGGAAATAGAACATTAGCTAGTAAGTCCGACGTTCGATCAGCTTTCAGATTATTACCTATCTCACCGATTGATTTTGATCTTCTTGGTTTTAAAATTAATCAAGATTTTTATTTCGATACATCTCTCCCTTTTGGCACTTCAACTAGATGTTTTATCCCACGAGTTCGTCTCCTTTCTGCATTGGGCTATTTCTGTAAGAAAATCCGAGGGCAGTATTGTACATTACCTTTCGACTTTTTATTTTTGGAAAGGGGCGGAACCAGTCAATGTGCTGTCCTGCTTCATACTTTCAAGGTTATCTGCAATGACCTGGGAGTTCCATTAGCGGATGAGAAAACGATTTCTCCCACGACACGGCTTACATTCTTAGGTGTAGAAATTGACACTTCCGACATGACCCTCCGTTTACCTCCCGATAAGCTTGATGAATTACTTCAGAAAATTTCATTTGTTTTAAAAAACAAAAAGGTCACGCTAAGGGAAATACAATCCCTTTTGGGTTCATTAAACTTTTTATGTCGGGTTGTCGCGCCAGGCAGAGCTTTTTGCAGAAGATTGATTAACGCAAAGATTGGTTTGAATAAACCACCATATAGAATAAGAATTAATTCGAACATTAAAGATGATCTTAGGATGTGGAAAAAATCCTTCTTAGAGAATTTTAATGGCCTTACTTTAATGCCAGATAGACTTTGGACTTCTAATCATGCACTGGAATTTTACACAGGCAGTGCCAGAGGTTCTTCATTAGGTTTTGGTATATATTTTAAGGGTAGATGGGCTCATGGCTTATGGCCAAAAACATGGCTAAAGCGCGGTTTATTATCACACATTACATTTCTAGAAATATTTCCTGTTATGGTATCTATCATCGTATGGTGGTCTGAACCTAGGAATAAAAAGGATGTCATGATTTTGGTCAGACGTTCAGTTCTAGAAACTTTACAAAACAACATATTAATTAAAGCATAGCACGTCCCTGGTAAGGTTAATATTATAGCTGATGCAATTTCTCGTTGCCAGTGGTCCCGCTTCCGGTACCTAGCACCAAATGCATCTCTGGCACCAACTCCAATTCCGAACCAAGTATGGAATCTATAACAGAAGAATCTGCTCGACTATTTTTCGACTCTTTATCAGAAAATACAGGAAAAAGCGATGCAAGAGCTAGATCTGTTCTTGCTTCATTTCAACTTCAATATACATTGGAAAAAGTATGGCCAGTTCCTGTTGAACAGTTAGTACAATTCATTGCTTATTTATCTTTGAAGCATCTAACTGCAGCTGCCGTTCGATCATATATAAGTGGTATATCCTTTTCGCACAAGTCACTAAATTTAGAGGATACTTCTAAGAATTTTATTATATCTAAAATGCTCGAAGGTTTACATAGAAGAAACCTACAGAAAGACAACAGGGCCCCGATAACATTATCATTACTACGACAGATCACAGATGCCCTTCCTAGTATTTGTACATCCTCTTACGAATCGTTATTTTTTAAATCTTCATTTATTCTAGCATTTTCGCTATGTTACGTGTGAGTGAGTTCATAACAAAACATAAATCCGATTCTAGTACCGTAGCATTGCAACTGTCGGATGTGGCCTTGTCAGATCATCAACTCAAAATTAACATTAAGAAAAGATCAGAGAGGTCATTCAACGTGCATCGTCATAAATAAATACACAGATAACGCAGCTATTTGTCCAGTCTTATCTATGAAAAAGTACTTATCTGCACGTCCTGCGGTGTCAGGTTGTAATCATTTATTTATTCATTTTGACGGGTCATCGCTTACCCAATATCAACTGTCAGCTATGCTAAGAAAATCCGTAAAATGTTGTAACATTCCTAACCCGAACCTTTTGAAATCTCATTCTTTTAGAATTGAATCCGCCACAGAGGCGAGCAATCGCGGAATAAAAGATGAAACTTTAAGAAAGTGGGGCAAGTGGTCGTCAGGTGCATTTGAGCGGTATATCAGAATTTCTAGGTGATAAATTATTGTTTGTTTATTTCTGTAAAAATAAATTTTGAATTTTCCTTTACACATATAGATCAACTTTAAGACGGTTTCAGTTTGTAGCTAATGAGGTGCAGACTACGTCGTGGGTACTAGGATCCTCTATTCCTCATTGGGCTGGTGTAACAGCTGCTAGCCGTCCTGGTGGGAAAAATCTTAATTTGAAAAGAATAGGAGTGGAGGTTCAATTGATAACTAAATCGGGAATGAAATGGAAAGATCTGGATTCGACCTTTGAAAATGAGATAAAAATAAGGCCAACCCCAAATTACATATTTGTACATCAAGGTGCAAAATTTAATGATATAGTTGAATTAAAGTTTAAAGAACTAATCGAGAACATGTTCTGTTTTCAGAATCAAATTTTTTGAATGATTTGGTCAGATATATTAGAAAGGCCCTATTTGCCCTGGAACTGGAAAAACATTTTTATCTGCGGCCTATCAAAAATCAACAAACACATCATGTTGTTTATATATATTATTTCCATTCTTAGTAATAAATATTCTGTATTCATTCTACTTTGTATTGTTAGTTTTCAACGCCAGTGGTCCGCTTATTAAATGGAATAACGATTTAAATCATTTGTAAACCAGTAATGCCACTTATTTTTGGATATGATTTTTAAAATGACATATCACTTGAAGATATCTGAATTTTATCAGTGGATAATCTAAGATATATTGAAACAAAAGACAGATACGGGCATTACATATCTCACCGACCAGGCCAGTGCTGATCTCACGAATCTCTTGAAAATTAAATGTCGACTGAATGTTATATTAAGTTATTTGCTTGTTTCAACAAAGACACATTGATATATTACATCCCATAATATTGGAGACTCAGTATCTATCATCTACCCGGTATATCACATGATAAAAAGAACAATTTCAGAATATTTCAATATGAAACAGGCACATATTATAAATATTAAATGCGAAATCTTGCCGTATCAAAATTGAAGACATTCGTATATTTGATCTTTTTACAACTATATTTGCCTTTTCTTTTTTTATGTCATAGCTAAAACAGAGACAAAATGAAAAAGGTAAAGAGCATGTTTTATTTTACTTAATTACATTTTCTATAAACATATAAAGTAAGAGGATGTTTAAAGGTTTAGTATTTTAGGAAAAAGAAAGATAAACAAATATTTTTTTTCATATTCAAAATTGTTCAAAACGCGTTACAATAGTTACCATATAACAACTTTGCTTTAATAACCTATTCCAAGAGCGCTGAAGACAAAAAGCTTTTGAAGCTTCATCAAACCACAAATCAAACCAATTCAGAGTCTGAGTAAAGTTTATGTATTTGTGAGGTATCTTTTATTCGTACTTAAATCCACCGTCAAATTAATATGCAAAAACACTTAAAGTCAATAAAGTATCCTTTTGAGAATAAAATATTTGTCTTTATTATATTAATCCTGATTCATCTCATCCATATATTAGCTTAACGACTTCGTTACTATGTTAAGACTAAATAAATATATATCGAAAATCATTTGAAAATCTGTGACGCTACATTACATTTTTATGATAAACGTGTCTCATTCTTTTTTGTTTATTGTTCACAATCGTTCAGTGGACTAAAAATTGACAATGACAATGATCTCCTGAGATCTACTTCAGTAAAACATTTATTTACCACATACCTTATATTTCTTCCGAATTTGTCAATCTATCATTTTAGTAAAAATAGTATTAACATAGACAGATAATTCTTTTCTTGGAGTCAAATCAATCAGGTAATTGATGCATGATCACCTTTCACTTCAACTATTACACATGATCGTACGGCAGTAAAAATAAGATTTATTCTTTTATTTTCAATTTGAATAATCAAATTCGTCCAAGTTTTAATAAAATCTAACCAAAAATAAAGGCCCCAGCATGCTGACACAAAATAGTTTGGATTATTTTTTGAAGTCCCCCTCTCGACATAGGTGAACCCCACTACAGATTTGATTTATATCGAAATTATTTTTTATGGTTTTACTAGTGGATATTAATTTGAAGAAAAACAAAAAAGAGGTGCGTGCATGTTGACAACAAAGAGATGATGGACGGACGGACTAACATTATTCGTGTTTCTCATTATATATGAAGAAGTTATTGAACTTTTTTAATCCTGCTGAAAAAGAGCGAATATGAGTTATATGTAAAATACCACAAATAAACTTTAGAACACAAAATAAATTAATACAGTTCTATGTATAATACATAGAATCTAACTTTTCCAAAAATGGAAGCCGTTGTATTGACCAGGGGGTCAAAAAAGTCATATCTAATTTCAATTTAGTAAATATAACATCCACGTATAGATTATGCTTATGGTAATTAATGTAATGTACAATAGCTAAACAGAAGGCAAATCATCTTAAAATTAGATCAGCATCGTTTTTTCACGTATTATTATTCGTTTAATGACTAAAAAACAGTAAACCAACCTTTTCACTTATGAAGGTATGGAACCACTAATTCTGCCCGGTCAGAAAGAACATGCAAGAACGTAGTACACTTTTTAAACAAAACAGGTCCTACGCATAGCTGTAACTTTGTCATAAAGTAAAATATTTGGGTAATTTTTGTATCAAATGAAAGCTTTAGGACTTTCTTTCACTGTAGAACCCTTGTTAAAAGTTTCTTTTGAATAATACAAAATATATGAAATTAAGATAGGAGGGCATTTTTACCCTGTTGCTCAGATCAGAAAACCTGTTTTTGTACTACTCAGCTTCCGGGAACCAGTGCGCTCTAAAATACAATTATAGGTATGTTGATATTTTCAGCACAAGTCAGGATAAGGTATAGTAACACGGGTTATGCTCTTCTCATATATTTTATGATGGTATGATACTAAACCCCTAACGGAAGGGATTGTGCCTGATATTCATATGATGAAGACATAATCTTTCAATCAGTTTAATTGAGGTCTGGAGCTGGCATGTCAGTTAACTGCTAGTAGTCTGTTGTTATTTATGTATTATTGTCATTTTGTTTATTTTCTTTTGTTACATCTTCTGACATCGGACTCGGACTTCTCTTTAACTGACTTTTAATGTGCGTATTGTTATGCGTTTACTTTTCTACATTGGCTAGAGGTATAGGGGAGGTTGAGATCTCATAAACATGTTTAACCCCGCCGCATTTTTGCGCCTGTCCCAAGTCAGGAGCCTCTGGCCTTGTTAGTCTTGTATTATTTTACTTTTAGTTTCTTGTGTATAATTTGAGTTTAGTATGACGTCCATTATCACTGAACTAGTATATATATTTGTTTAGGGGCCAGCTTAAGGACGCCTCCGGGTGCGGGAATTTCTCGCTGCATTGAAGACCTATTGGTGACCTTCTGTTGTTGTCTGTTCTGTGGTCGGGTTGTTGTCTCTTTGACACATTCCCCATTTCCATTCTCAATTTTATTTTGACATGAAATGACTATCACTTTATTTAAACTTAATACAAAATAGCTATGAATGCCTGAAGTTGCAGAATTTAACACAGAAAGCAAGGGAGTTATGAATTAGTGGTGTTAATCCTGTAACCACACGATCCTCTTTATGTTAACTTTAAAACCTTATCTATCAGTTTTAAACATCACATCCCTCGAACAATGCACCAAAAACTTGAAACTTGTCAGAATATGATTTATTAAAAATAACCTATACACAATATCATTTGATCATTTTTGGGGATGGTTTAAATTATCACGACTTTCCAGTAAACGTTAAAATGTGTCAGTATGATAAATAGATTGGTACCCGCAATATGTGTTTGTATAATAACTGTAATCAGTTACATTCAAGACTGAAATACATTAAACAAAAATACACAAAACATGCAAGTGCATCGTAACCAGCACGGTTAGGACCGAACAAAGAACAAATTTTTACATCAATGTTTTTTTTAATTTGTGCAACAGTTCATTGCACTTCTTACATGTATGTACTTTTATTATTGTGTTGTTCTTATTAAAGCTGCATGGTTTTCTTAAAGCATTTAAAGATTGGCAAAGATGCACAACAAATAAAAGATTTATTGATTTACTTTTTTCACATCCTAAATGGATGAATCAATTATGTTCGAACCGAAAAATGACTAACCACTGAAAATAAATCATAGGCCAAACTAAATAATTGAGTCATGTCAAAATATCACAATTCCAGGTTCATTCATAAAACTTAATAATGCTTAAAAAAAAAGGAAAGTAAGGGAATCCTAAAATTTTCGTCACAGATATCTAAAAATTTAAACGAGTTACAATACAGTAGTGTCTGGTAATTCCGCCCGTCCGGTAAACCCGCCAACTCCCATCTACTTCCGTAATTGTCACTTCCATGAATATTTCGTCTGCTATTTTATTCATGGGAACTGTACTTATCATCACTGCATGTCAAATTTTAAAGAAAAATCCTTTATTACGAAAATATCTAGTGATATATATAATACAGTTCCAAAAGCTAACGATAATCATATTATTTATGTTATTGCTTACAAAACTCATTTCTGACTTGAAATTTTTTTTGGATCATCTGGAATCCATTTATAAAAGGTCTATTAATAAATAGATCACCTTTTCTTTCATAAATTTGTGATAAACTAGCCCTCTATACATATTTACTGCGCATGGGCGGATTTACCGGACAAACACATTTCCGATAAAAACACGGATGACCCACTTGTTTTGTTGATTTTAAACTTTATTTCAAATATTTTGGGGGAAATGAGATAAACTACTCAGAGTTGATTTGTCAATGAATCGATTTATATTAAATTTGATACAATTTGTACATAATTAAGCAGAAATACATACGATCAAAGCCTTATGTGGGCGGATTTACCGGACTGAATTGAAAGTTTTGTAAAAGAATTTCTGGTTATAATGAAGGGCATGGAATAAATAGCATTCCAATCTTCAATCTGCATATTTAAATCTATTTCCATTTATTACGGGAAGATAAAGATACCACTTTATTATCCTCCAAAAATAATTTATAGAAAAATTTACAAGATTTTGGTTCCTTTTAACTTTATCTATTAATTTATTTTCAATAATATCCAGTTTTGAACTACCTTCTATTATACTTTTCAATCTATTTGGAATCGCACTTAAATACCATAAAACAAAATTAGTATTGATATCATACTTTTTTAAATTCATCATATGAGAATAATGTATTATTATCTGACATCAGATCATTAATAAAGAATATACAATTTTCAATATATTTGAACCTCAAAATCATCTTGCCATCCATTTTGATGTTTGGGTTCAGCCATATGGACTGGGCCAGAATTTCAGTATTGTTTTCAGCTTTAAGCTTATTTTTTAACTTGGAAAAATTTACCAGGATATCATGCCAAAAGGGATTGACTTTTTCAGCTAAATAAAGCAATCCTTCTTGACTTAAGTGTAAAATTTTGTCCCCCCCTTCCAAATTTTTGTATATAACTAAGTAGCAAGACTTTCCAAGGAGAGTAATTTTGGGGATCTAATAATTTATACAGCCAAGACATTTTTACACTGTAGCAAAAATAATAAATATTAGGCATCTTAAGACCACCATCACAGTGTTCGGACATTATCACTGTCCTTTTCACTTTATCAGGTTTACCTTTCCATAAAAATTGAAAAATATATTCTGAATCTCCTTCAAAACCCCTTCTGGGGGGTTAGGAAGGATAGTCAGAACTTGAACCAAAATGGGAAGTGCTAAAGTTTTAATAACTACAACCCTTCCAATATATGTTAGTTCTCTATAAGCCCAAGTATTGAGCAATGACTTGATACTGTTTATCTTGGCTGTAAAATTACATAGAGTCTTATCCACTTTAGCAAGCTCAAACCATATACCTAATAGTTTAAACCTCCCAGAATGGTTCCAAACAAGATTTTTTTCTGGTAAAAGTTTTTCCATACTACCCTTTTTGGACCTAATTCATATGGCTTCGGTTTTGTCAACATTACACCTAAGTCCAGCACATTCTGAAAATTTATCAAACAAATATAAACACTGATTTAGGGACTTTTGGTCACCATCCAGGACTACGGAAGAATCGTCAGCATATTGACTCAACAAAAATTCAGAGTCATTAATTGTTACACCAGCAACATCAGGGTCATTTTTAATAGCTGCACTTAGTAATTCAAGCACTAAAATAAATAGATAAGGAGACAGAGTATCCCTTGACGGACCCCCCTTTTCAATGAAAAAAATCTGAAATATAACCGTTATTTAACACTGCACTAGAGGCATCACAGTAGCATGCTTTAATCCAACTTATAAATGTATGGTCAAAGCCATAAAACTGCAAAGCCTCTAATATAAAAGACCACTCGACTGTGTCGAAAGCTTTTTCAAAATCGACTAAAAGTAAAAGTCCAGGAATGTCGTCTTCTTCCATCTTTTCCATCAGATCATAAATAAATCTAGTACATTCGCCTATATACCTACCTTTAAGAAAACCTTTTTGTGTTTGACTTATTATGTTTACCAAGACCTTTTTAAATCTATTTGCTAGACTTGCTGTAGCTATCTTATAGTCTACACACAGCAGTGTGATAGGTCGCCAGTTCTTTAGATAAAATTTTGACTTACCCTCCTTTGGTATACATGTAATGAGTCCCTGTCTTTGAGTGATAGAAAACTTTCCATATTCTAAAGCCTCATTTAAACATCTTACCAGTGGTATTTTAATATCATTCCAAAAGAATTTATAAAACTCAACAGTGAATCCATCTATACCAGGTGATTTAGATTTCTTCATATTTATAAGAGAAGACAGACATTACAGCACTGATAAGGTCCTCACAGGAACCTACCTCTTCATCATTAGGTTTTGTAATAAAAGGATTGTCATGCTGAAGAAATGTGTTCCTGTGAGTTTCAAGTAACAATGGGTTAGAACTAGTATACAATTTTTATAAAATTGTTTTGTTCATTTCTAATAATACATGGATCTGTTATATTCGTAAAATGTGTTGGTCGGATTATCTCTTACCATTTTTAGAAGTATTTAACGAAAACTAAACGTACTTATCTTTAACTAACAAGATAGAAATGTATTTAGAAAAGTCGTTCTTTTGCGATTTTCTTCAAAACTTTGTCAATCTCGGACAAAACAAAGACGGAAGATTTCGTGGGAAATAAACGAATAACTTGTATGTATGACACTTAAATAGTTTTAAATGAAACAAAATTGTAAAAATACTTCATATAATAAGCAATTTGATGAACATAATTATACGACTGTAAAGAGTTTCATATCTCGCCACGCACGACAGTTAGATTAATAATCTTCAGTATGCGAGGCTTGCCGACTTAAAGTTTAACTGTCGAGAGTCATACTGCTCAAGTTTTGATTGTGGAATCTGTTTCTCTAATAATTTTAAGGATGTACACCTCTGAGAGGCCAGAAATTTCTAGAATTAAATTTTTTTATTAACCTGATTTTTGGGTTTATATGACTGTAAGAAAGTAATTGATGAAGAAAAAATCATATGGTGGTGCACGTCTTTTTTTACTACGGCCATTTGAAAGTACCCAATTCTAATGATTTTCCCATTTTTCATCAATTTTTACCCATTTTTGTGCTATAATTATGAAAAAAATCACACTTTCACAATTAAACTTTTTTCATATTTTCACTAAAGATGAAGTGGACCAATCTAAATAATTTTAACTTAATAAACTATAGGTTAGTGTTCATATTAGAAAGTTTTATCAAATTGTGTTGTTTTTTGTGTCAAATTGACCATGCTGTCAATTTTGTAAATTTGGGGTTTCTCTTTTTAGAACAAAAGCATATTAATTCAATTTCTTTGTTATGAATGATTGAAAAATACATATCTAAGAATATTGAAAAGAAAAATTGATATGGGATGTACATATGTTTGGTAAAATCATTTCTTTGTACCCCTCACCCATTTTTCTCAACATTTTGGCTAATGAGACTTACCGGATTGGTTATAAAATTTGAAAATTTATTACACAAAAACTACTAATCTTAAGTGCACATTTTTTTTTCACAGAGTTTAGTTTGATTATAATATTTTTTCAATTCATTGATATTTTCCACTAGTATCACATATTTTGGAAATATTTCCCAAACGAGATTTCAACGAGACTGAAACATCAGAAGAATACATCCTTAAGACGAAATGTTCGCAAACTTTATCTTTGTTTTAATGATCTGCAAAATGAAGTGACCTTTTTATACGAAGTCTTCAGTCATTGTTACCTTTGTGTCTTTAAATCATAATATCAATTGTAAAGAGAAGTACAAAAATTTGACGTCATAATTGAATTTAGACCATTGAAGAACTGAGATCAACCAAATCGCACGTTGTGTATAGAGCTTATATTCAGCAATGCGCATTCATTATTCCGACTCAAGTCTAACTTTAACTATAACAATACTGGTGATGGAAACGAGTCCGTTTCAATATCAACATCAATATATTTTAAATTGATCTAATGTTACCAAGTAATGTTTATGTATGACGTTCGAGTGTATTTGTCATTTTGTAGGCAATGACAGGTATTATTCCTACACAGTTATTGTGAAAGACTGTTATTGGTGAATCTAAAGATCATGCATTTGTATTTGTTGGACAGTAGATCGTTTGATTTGGACATTCCGTAAATTTTAGACACAGTTATAAACTTTATGTACCATTTATTTGTGTTGTCAAATTATTGGGTTTTTTCGAAGCTATGCTTTCCTCTTTAATATATGGGAACATTCAACTTAATGTCAACTTTTTTTTGCCATGGCGTTATCAGTTGATTTTCGACTAATGAGTTTGATTGTCCCGTTGGTATCTTTCCCCTCTCTTTTGGACAGTTCCTACTATAATGCAACAATATGCACATCGACAGAATTACAACCTATGCATGGTTTTGATGTAGCAGATCTATAACAGTCTGTATTCAGATAGCAGATGAGGCATGCATGTGATATCTCAAACCTTCAAAAACGTTTACTATATTTTATCATCGCTACAGGGACATTATTCATAAATATAACTCAACCTGCAGACATCTTTTATCTCCCCGGTATTTCACATCCCATCTTTCATGGTAATATTCTTTACAAATATGAGCTAAATTTGAGACGAAATTAAATCATCATCATTTATATTGAATATTATTATTTGTTAAATGACAAAGAAAGAAGAAAAATGTTATTCACTTATGTAACCACACTTTCCTGTTAACCTATATTTAAAATTTTACTTAAAGCAGATATTTAAATGATAAATTTAATTAGCTATGAAACCTTATATATCCATTTAAAACATCACCTCTCTCGAACAATCCACTAAAATGAAACTTTTCAGAATATGATTTATTCAAAAATAACCTATTCACAATATCATATAATGGTTTTGGCAAATGGTCTAAATCATCACGACTTGAAGCGGTTGAAATGTGTCAGTGTGATAAAAAGTCTAGTACCCACAGTATGTGTTTGCGAAATAACCTTAATCAGTTACGTTCAAGACGCAAATACATTAAACAAAAATATATAAAACATGCAAGTGCTTCCTAATCAGCTGCGGTTAGGACGGAACAAACGGCTAATTTTTACAATTTTTTTTATATAGTTTTTCTTTTGTGCAACAGTTCATTGCGCTTCTTACATGTATTACTTTTATCATTGTATTGTTCTTATTTAAGTTGCTTAGCTTTCCTAAAGTATGTAAACTTTTGTAAAGGTTCACAACAAATAAATATTTTATTGATTTAATTTTTTACATCCTAAATCATTGTAAATAGATGAAACAACTATGTTCAAACCGAAAAAGGACTAACCACAGAAAATAAATCATAGGCCAAACTAAATAGTTGAGTCATTTCAAAATTTCACAATACTTAAGATATCGTATCTTACATTTAGAAGTTTAAAAAGTGGTTATACAAGCACTCGGTCATAGAACGGTCTCGTAAAATGTGTTGGACGAACTAACTCTTGAAACCAAATTGTAAACATACTTCCTAAAATCAGGAATTTGACTAACCTAGGTTTACGACTGTACTTTCGCAACCTTTATCTTTTTTTTTAATGATCTTCAAATAGAAGAGATCTCTTTATGCAAAGTCTTTAGACAAGGTCACCTTTTTGTCATAATACCATAAAAGCAATATTACAGAGCAGTACAAACATTTGACGTCATAAATTGAATTTTGACCAATGAAGAACTGAGATCAACCAAAGCACATTTTGAATATAAAAGTTATACTAAGCCATACTGATTCATTATTTCGACTCCATTCTAACTTTAACTGCTGGTGATAGAATCGAGATGAAGCCATTGCGACATCACGTCAATAATTCTTATATTGACTTAATATGACTTTATATGACCAAAAACTGTTTATTGATGACCCTCAAGTTTTCTTTTATTTTGTGGTCAAACATAAGTTATATATCTAACTACAAAGTTATTGTGAAAGACTCCTATTGAACATGTTGCAGAATATACAGATCATACTTGTTGCACAGAAGATTTTTTTATTTGGACATTTCGTAAACTTTAATAAAAAGTAATAAATTCTAGGTAAAACTTATTTGTGTTGTCCAAATTGTTATTTGTTTGAAGCTAAGCCTACCTCTTTGATGCATTCCAACATTTAACATGATGACAACTTGAAAAGTGCTTTCTATATTGCAAATATATGCACATCGACACTATTTAAACATATGCATGGTTTTATGGCAGTAGATCTAAGCCGACAGTCTGTATTTCGATAGCGGATGAAGCATGCATATGACATCATATTAACATTCAAAATTGATTAAAACGCGTTTCAATCGTTATATATTAAATCACTTTTTTCAAATTTTTATTTTTTCGAAGTAAATTAGTAATTTCAGTTCTTAAGAAATATGAAGCCGTTTAAAAATAATGATATGAAACAATTAAAATTTGACAAGAGTTCGTATTATCTGAATTCATAACCCGTAACTAGACACCCATCATTTTTTTACATTTATTTATAGTTTATTAAATTGATCACCAGAACAATATTTCATAATACATGTTTCATGAAAGAAGATACAGAAAGCTGTTTAAAAGGTTAAATTTGATATTATTTGTGTATTCTGTAATATTAATAAGAAATCATTATCATAAGTTATGATACACAATACAGACAAATGTGCAAAAGTACTCGCACTAGTATGATACAACTTTATGTACATTTTCATCTTTAGATAACTGCACATCTACTTAAAAAATCAATCGCACATCCTCTGAAATAGGCTGATTTCTTTAGGAAGTTAATTGTATTCACCATTGTTTCCTGTTTCATACAATTTGGATTGACTCTGTGTTAATAACTTTCTTTATTAGTTTTCTAAATAATAAAACTGACCCATTAGATTTTTTTAACGACAATGAACTAGCTATCTAGGAATTGTTAAATAAAGATTCAACTACTGCATCGAGTGTGAAACGATATTTCCGAAATTTAAAACTCAAGGCTCGCCGAGAGTTTTAAATATTTAACATTTAGCTGTCGAAAGTGGAAACATATCCTGTTTTTCCAATGATCTGCATAAACAAGTGTTCTTTCTATGTAACAAAATCAGTTATGGTCGCCTTTTTTTGTGACGTCACAAAAGGAAATTCAGAGGAAAGCAAGAAAATTTGACGTCATATTTGAATTTTGACCAATGAAAATCTGAGATCAAACGAACCACACCTTGATTAAAAAAAATAATCAACAGGTCAGGAAAGGATAAATCGGCTTAGAATAAGAGAAGGTAAAGTCCAACAGAAAGATCGCAAAGTCCGCAAACAAAAACTGATCTGAGACGACGTTTGGTAATAAAACCATAAAGTATGAATATATAAATCGGCTAAGAAATAGAGAAAGTGTGTACTATAGACATTTAGACAAAAATAAAGACGCTAGAATACAAGACGATTGTACAAGTCTCCCTCCGAAAACAGTTCCCTATTTTCGATTTTTCTGATTATCGAAATCATCCGTTGTTCTGATAAGTGTTACATTACTTTTAGTTATACATAACGATTTCTATTTGAACATGTTGAAAAGAGAACATCTATTTTATTCTCTTTTCCTACTTTGCTTTAATAAATTGTGTATAGATTTGATATGGGCAAGTTTGTTTATTTTGGGGCAAAAGCCCCAAATTGATATAATAAGATATTCTCGAAAAGCAGTATTTAATGATGAAGCAAGCTATCTCCCTCAGTTTGGGGCAAAGTCCCCAAAATGAAATGACTACATATAATTTTGTCTGTTTTATGAAGGCGATATTATATTATGTAGCTGATTCAAACGAGATATAGTTTTGTAAGCGTACAATAAAAATCTTGTAGAATTGGGGCACATGCCCCAAAATATTTTTTTTAAGATTAGATTAAAGTTTATCATACTTTCCGATAAGCAAATATTCAAATCATTTTGGGGCAAAAGCCCCAAATTTACCAAAAAAGAGTGCAAGAAAATAGAAAATACCAGTTTGCTTGAATAACAAGACAAAAGCAAATATCATAAAATACATCTTTTCGATTATCTTTAATTAGTGACAACATTCTTCTTTCAGTCACAATGCCGTTTTGTCATAAATCAGGCAGTTGTTTTCTTTCGTTTGCATTGATTCATATTTTTTAATGTCGTGGCCTATGCGGTATGGATTGTGCTCATTCTTGAAGGCTGTACATTTACCTAACATGTAAATGATGAAATCCTATTCATATGGACTATGTTAGGTAGTTGTCTCATTGGCAATCCTACTTCATCTCCTTATGCACTTCCTTTCAAACATTGTTCTAATCAATTAATCAGTCTAACCATGGAAGTATTATGCATGGCAATATATGGTGCATGTAACATTAGGTCAAAATGTGTCAGTTACTGCTTTGTAAAGGCTTTGGCAAATAACACACCTTGCCTGAAATTATTGAATATTTTTCGGATACTTGTTACCATCAAGAAATGGTTAAAACTTGCAAAAGGTACAAGTAAATATCTGTATAAAAGTGTTTGATAATATTTTTTACTGGTATTCCAAACAATATACGCTAGATTTCTTTTTTTACATAACCGCCTCGGTTGTCTCTTGTTCGCCTCGAGATTGGGATGTTGTTGGTTCGATCTCCGGCAGAGTGAAACCACAAGACTTAAAAATGAGTATTCGCTTTTCTCCGCTTAACACACAGTATTTAGTAGTAAGAGAATGTGCCCGGGTCTTTTTGTCGACTGGTATCTTGTGAACTAGCAAGTTGAAAATCCGGCTCAGTGTGTAGGTCTAGTACAAAACAGTGGTTATATTCATATCACATTATCATGTCCTCGTCCTGAATATGTATTTAATTTGTCACTAGACGTTAAACAGCCATCAATCCTTCTTTTCTTCTGAACATGCATTCCATCTAAAACAAATGAACACACATATAATATTTTACTTTAAAACATAACAAGATAATGACCAACAACAGATATCGATGAAATAGCAACAACTCATCACTGATGTATTAGCATATTAAATTTAAATATTATATACTAATGTGGCAACTCTCTCGTAGTTTATTTGACTAATTCCATGAAATGTTTATTTTCCGATATCCTTTGATGTTTTACTTATGTGGAACCGGAATAAATTCTTTCAGAAAAGAAAGTACCGGTATATATATGTATATTGTATAAAATATTTGCATTAAGAAAATTTAGAACGAATACTTTTACGCGACATGCTATTGACAGATTGTCCATGACACGTTTTCTTTAAATATTTGTGAACCAAATACACTTATTTGCTCACCCATTTGAATAATATTTTGTCTTTTAACATAATCCTTACATGGTGCCTGGAATGATTGCTTCTTCCCTTGTTGCCAAATTCTAACTATAAAAACGTATATAGTTACCTAGTATTAATGAAAAGTCAACAAAGTCTTATAATTATACGAATATATGCAGTAAATAATTAGTGCTAGTTTGGTTCCCGTGTTCTGAAATACACAGTTTAAAAATTGAAGACATGGGCACATTACATAAAATCTTTGGAAGAGTGAGGTCAGTATTTGTTTTTTCGGGGTAAGTTTCTCCTGTTTTACTGCGTTTATGCGACCATTATTTGAATTTATGTCACGAAACGGAACTCCATGAATTGTGAAATTGATTCCTCTTTCAGAACAATCGCCAATGAGCCGGGATATAGCAAAAGTATAATGAACATACTCGTAATAACGGCATTGAAACGTACGGAGAAATGTCATTTCAGTATATCTATCAACAATTTCTGATCCGACTGAAAAAAGTCCGGCTGAGATTCACCTATCTGAAATATTAGATTACGAATTCAATTCACTTGATTTGTTAAAAAGTGTAGTGCAAAGGGTTCTGCAAAACATAGTAACGAATTTTAAAATTCGCAATCTCGTTATAACAGTAAGAAATCAGAAATAAATAAAGAGCTGCGTCATGAGCGCATAATATGCCCGTCTCCTTTTAGATCGTCTTTATGCTTTAAATGAATGTATGTAATCAACTAGAAATACTGTGAGCACTGATCAAAAGCCCCCATCCCCACCCCAATAAAAAAGAAGACATGCACACACAGTGGTACCCATTGACATAAAACATGCATAATTCGGCACTATGAAGGCTTCCTCAAATTTAAATATGGTTGTGGTTTCCATTTTTGAACGAATAAAATTTAATTTCTATAACCGTCCAAAGTATGAAGTATGGACAGTATTTGACGATTTTTCAACAAATAAAAGTTCCAAAACTCAGCAATGTGATATCAGAAATTATTAGAAAAAAGGGAGCGTATTTAAATAGATATAAACAAGTCACCAAAGACTCATGAAACTTCTCAAAGAGTTTTTTAAGTTATTGTCCGAGAACTGGAAAATCCCCCCTTTTTATGAACAGACCCAAAACTCAAAACTCAAAACCGAAAATTTTTCAAAATTCAAAAGAGATGTCAATATAAATAAACTATTCACCAAAGTTTCACAAAAATTGCTCAAAGCATTTTTCAGTATTAGTCAGAAAACTACAAAATTCCCCCATTCATTTATGAATAAAATCCCACAACTCGGAAACTTAAAATCTAAAATGAATAGCAATCGAAAGGGAGCTTACGTCATTAGATATTTAAAACAATTCACCAAAGTTTCATGAAAATTGTTGAAAGCATTTTGAGTTATTGTCCGAAGTGTTGACGACAGACGGACGGACAACGGTTTACCATAATACGTCCTGTAAACGGGAGTACAACAAATGACGAGTTTGAATTAGTTCTTACAGACTTTAGTTCGCATTTTCTAGTGATTGTTGATTTAATATAACCGTATATTCAAATGATAACAATTGACTTTACACTTTGAAATTCATTTACTAAAATTTTGTTTTATAACGAATTGCGCTAATTTTGAATGAAAGAAATTGATAATAACGAAATTGAACGTTATAAAAACCGACTCCGTATCTTGATAGATTCTAATTAAATTTAATTTTGTAATTTAGTTTTCAAAATGTGTATACGAGATATGCGTCTATCGTTGAAGACAAATGCAAACTTGGAAAGGTTGTGATAAGTCTGACTGTGTTAATAACCTTCGAAACAATTTGAAATTATTAGGTTAACTAGTTAAACATGTTTGTAAGAAATGGTTTGCGCTAAAAATTTCGAAACAGCATAACGGTCATGTCAAGTTAGATTACTTTATGGGAAGTCAGAGTATTAAGTTGATAAAAGCTGTTAGCTGTAACAAGATAAACCAAAACTTATGATGTCTGGTTTAGCAATATACCAATGTCCTAGGTTTACTGCAGTGTTTATATTCAGTACGTGGTTGCACTTTTTACTTCTGAAAGTTGTAATTGAAAACCATTTTTTAATCAGATTGAACAAATGCTGCTTTCGAATAATCAATCATAATTGTTACAGGGATCATCGTATATAGTTCATTCATCGAAACAGAATACTGGCATTTTAATTTGTCTTAGAATAAAAAGCACCCAAGGAATATAAAATAAATTCCAAAATACTAAACTAAAGTAATAAAATTTTAAACAAGTTGTCAATTTCATGCATTTATATATAAACCTATAATGGTTTACTTTTACAAATGGATGGAGAGTTGTCTATTTGGCACTCATACCACATCTTCTTACATCTATTTAGAAAAAAGAATGATTCTGTTTGTGGTCTAAGGATCATGCATCATTTCCTTATAGACTTCTAGTATTGTATTCAAATATCTATCATGAAATAAGTTGGTTAACATTTCGTTTAAAAAAAACGCCTTTTGGAAAAAGTATTCGGATTTTCACAACCATGTAAAATGAGATTTAGCAAGTAACTGTTCAAACATTCTTTAAGGTGGCACGGTAGTATTTCCTGGCCCATAGGGATAATGATAGCCCTTTTAGAATTTTCACCACTTTCTAACACTGCCCAAAATTCTACATACACAGTTAACTGAAGTACTTTCATTATAATATTTCGAAATGAATTTGAAAATGTATCATGAAAGTTTACTTTTTGCTATTTTAAAACCTAAGGCCACTAGTGCTTTTAGGTCTTTTTTATGCAGTGAATACAAAATTTTAAAAATTCTCAAAATTCATTTTCACCTGTATGTAAAATAATTTCATATTTTCTACACCAGATTCATCCCTCAGTTTGGGAAAGTATGTTCAGTTGATACTGTATTTTTGTCCAATCACACTGTTCAGATACATTGACTTAGATAGGGTACGCAAAGAGCAACCTAAATTCCGGAATGCAAATACTACCGTGCCACCTTAACAAAGACATCACAAACTTGAAACCAGTAATGACACCTATGATGCATAGACTTCGTACTAGAAAACATATAACAATAAAGAATACTAGTCTGCACTTATTTCTTACCAAAAAAAAAAAAAGATTATATCCCTACCCCAGCTCGCAGATTTTCACTTTTTACCATTTTTACTTAAGGAGTGAACAAAACCCAAATATATGATGTTTCAAATCAACACAGAAGTAAAACATTGTGATTCAGGAGGAAGAATTGGATTGTCAACTCTGTTTCTAGTTATTCTGACTGAAGGAAACAGTTTAAGTACCAAAATCATGAAAATGAAAGTAAAGTCCATTCCACATTTTACAGCATGCCTTACATTCCTTTAAGCATTCCCTGATTATAAAGGCAACATAACAAGATTCTTTAGATGGCAGTTAACTATTATTCTAAAAAATTTTGACAATACATGTACTAGAATATATCTCTAAGTTGACTGTTTGTCTATTTCTCATGTATGCATTAAGTTAAATTATGTCCCCTTACATAATCAATTTACCTTTATTGTGCTTTTCAGGGTCAGAAAATCAAAACAATTCATAAAATTTGCACGGAAAATGAATAAACTATTTAATATATTTCTGATATACAATCATAATCACATTTTTATCCAAAAATTGTCTTGTCAATGTAAAGAAACCCTAATGTTCTCTATTTAAGCAAATATGAGAGCTAGATGAATAAGTAAGGACCCTTAACCGCTTACTGGTTCCAAAAAGCTCATACTGGTGTCATGTTACCACAGAACTACAAGTTAAACCTGAAGAAAACAAGTATAGCTGTACTTGTGCGGAAAAAATAAGAAATTATACACTTTATTTATTTCGGTTAAAATTATAGGACGTACAGGCAACTAAAATATGTTGCGTCTCAAATTCCGCTTGTTGCACATGTGTCAGACACTGCGAAAAGTTAAAGCGAGCATTTATAATTAAAATGTATTGCAAGTTATATAAGAGTTATGAAGTTCTACTTTCTTGGAAAATTTTTACATTATTACCCACAGATCAGGCAAAATTTGCTGAATCAGCAATTTTCACTCCCAGGGTGGAATTTGAGGGCTGTTTTATTCAAGTTGCCCTTAATCAACTTTTTATTGATAAACTTACAAATTGAATAGGTAAAAAATATACTTTTATTGATTTAGTGTAAACATATATATCCCAGTTAACAAAGACATCACAAACTTGAAACCAGTCATGACACCTATGATGCATAGACTTCTTACAAGGAAACATATTGCAATAAAGAATACTAGTCTGCACTTAATTTTACCAAAAGATTATACCCTACCCCAGCTGGCAGATTTTCACTTTTTTCATCTTACCATTTTTACTTAATGAGTAAACAAAACCCAAATATATGATGTTTCAAATCAACACAGAAGTAAAACATGGTGATTCAGGAGGAATTATTGGATTGCCAACTCTATTTCTAGTTAATTTGACTGAAAGAAACAGTTTAAGTACCAAATCATGAAAAATTCCACATTTTACAGCATGCCTTACATTCTTTTAAGCATTCCCTTAATCAACTTTTTATTGATAAACTTACAAATTGAATAGGTAGAAAAATACTTTTATTGATTTAGTGTAAACATATATATCCCAGTTAAGGTGGCACGGTAGTATTTCCTAGCCCATAGGGATAATGATATAGCTTTTTAGAATTTTCACCACTTTCTAATACTGCCCAAAATTTTACATACACAGTTAACTGAAGTACTTTCATTATAATATTCAGAAATGAATTTGAATATGTATCATGACTGTTTACTTTTTGCTATCTTTTAAAACCTAAGGCTACTAGTGCTTTTAGGTCTTTTATCCTGCAATGAATACAAAATTTAAAAAATTCTCAAAAATTCATTTTCACCTGTATGTAAAATTATTTCATATTTTTCTACACCTGATTCATCCCTCAGTTTGGGAAAGTATGTTCAGTTGATACTGAATTTTTGTCCAATCAAACTGTTCAGATACATAGACTTAGGTAGGGTACACAAAAGAGCAACCTAAATTCCGGAATGCAAATACTACCGTGCCACCTGTAAATACTTTCGGTAATTTTGAACTATATTTTAAAACAATTATTTCAGATATTATCATATTCAACTGGCCAAATGACAATTGACATGTATGAAACAAGAACACATTTAATAGCAGTTCAGTTAATAAATGGCTTAAGGTGTACAGTCTACTCAAAGTTTTAGAAAATTGTGGCTGAATGAGAAAACTTGACAGTGAAAATTAATGATTGATTTTTGATTGCTTAACGTCCAGTGGCAAATATTTTAATGACACACGTACATGTATGGGTAAACACTGAATGTATCCATACCTCTTTATTCCTTGTCTTTGTCTTTTCTTCTTCCTCATCTTCCTTTAAGTTCAAGTGGTGGCCTACTTTTGCAACACGAAGTTTTAAACAAGAGACAAATACAAAATGTAATACGATTATCTTTATAGTAGCATTTATCATGCTTGAACGTTGAAAGTGGCTTCAGCGACAATATAAATGTGTGGGCGTTAAATTCAGCAGAGGAAGTTACTACTCTGACAGACAGTAGTACATTTTATATATTATTGTGTTGACCTACAAATATCAAAACCTGTTATCATTTACTTGAACGACATGGATACGTGGGATGTATTTATTGAAGTAGATCAACATTTTCAAGATTCAGATAGAGAAAATGGAGAAAATCTTTAGATATTTTAAAAGATGGTAGCCTTGGAATATTGCAGGTAAATATTTTACATTTTTTTATTATATAGAAGAAGAAAAACAAATGAAATGACTCCTTGTCATGCTTGTGCCGTTTATCAAATGATCACAAATCATATACTTGTATACAATAGACCTTTATTATACTGGAGTGCATTCAGATCCTAATCCAGCTTTAATTCGTAATAAATCATACTGATAATATTAAACAGGTAACAAAATAATGGATATTTTATTTGGAAATTTATCACTTTTTGAATATATTTACTTTTTATGAAGTCTCTTTTCAATATACATATACGTATATTAATAATGAATATATGAAATATTGATGGACATGTTCGTTACAGCGATGATTTTGTTATCGACCGAGCCGAAGGCGAGACCGACAATAAAATTTTCGAAGGTTTGAAACTGCGTTGCCATCCTCGCAGATATGAGTGATTTCTTCAATAACGCTAATGCTTTTTTAATTCTACATACTTGTAACTTTTTATTTTTATTTTTATTTTTATTTGTTGATTGTTTATTTTTAATTTTAAACAATACAAGAAGTTAAGTAAATAAACTATTTCTCTACTGAAAGATAACCCAAATGTTATTCTGCACCCTATTGAACAAATTGCCACTCTCAGCCATGTGATAAGTAAATTGACACTTTTTTATTAGCTAATTAAATCACAGCTTACAAAATTTTCATGGAGTATAAAATGAATAAAGGCAATTAATCATATAAGTTACAGTTACGCACCCAACAATTGCATTATGAGTATTGAAATAGGTATTTCAAGTTTGTATAATTAATAGACTAGAGTGAGGTTTTCTGTAACTTTTAAAAAAAATTTTCAATATTGTTTAGTTGTCGTTTATCATGTTAGATTTGAAAATCTTTAAACAAGTTGCATCTTTGTACATTACAGATAATTGGGGGAATGAAAGACGCAAAACTATCTTCCTCCAGGATTTCAACATCCAAGAATCGGCGTATAGAGAGGAGTTCAGGGCAATGCTATTTTCAAGGACAGCATTTTAAAAGCTTTGAAGACAATTAAGGGTAAGATCAATTATTTTGAAATAAAGAATTAACAGTGCGTCTGATGGTTTTTACTGCAGACACGCCCAGGATTTCTGTATTTAGAAATATTGACCCAGAAATAAGTTTTCCCATATAGCATTTAAAAGAGAAAAAATAGACGTTGAACTTGACGTTGAACTTGAATATTTTGTCAGACTAAAAACATGTATGTGTATGGTTTCCGTATATGGACAAATACCCCAGTCCCTAGTCAGGAGCCTGTAATTCAAAGGTTGTCGTTGGTTGCTATGTTACATTTTTTTAATTATTTTGTACATAAATTAGGCAGTTAGTTTTCTCGTTTTAATTGTTTTACATTTGTCATTACAGGGCCTTTTATAGCTGACTATGCAGTATGAGCTTTGCTCATTGTTGAAAGCCGTACGGTGACCTAAAGTTGCTAATTTCTCTGTTTCATTTGGTCTCTTGTAAAGAGTTGTCTCATTGGCATTCATACTATATCTTCTTTTGTATATGTAAGTTTTTTCTCATAGGTCTAACTTTTAAAATTAAATCACAAATTTTGAATGTTTGATCCATATTACAAGGACTTCAAAAATTACAGGACTAAACCATATCTTTGTCGTTTGGTCATTATGAATAGTTGGTGCATTGGTAATCATATCACATCTTATTCTGATAACGTTAAATTTGCTAAAATGGGAAAAATAAATATCTGATCTGACATGTTGACTGATCATGCCAAAGAAAACACCATTGTGATAAGTACAAACAAAGAGGGAGAGAAACGTGTGTTAAGCCATGAAAAGTATCCAGCACATTTAAATACAAAACAGTCACTTGGTGTTTATCTAACATGCAGATCGCAACCTTTGGAACCATTTATTAGGACAGTTGCATGAAGTAAAGATAATAATCTCTTTCATCTTAAGGACAATTATCCTATGGATGTGAAGTAAACGGCCGGTTGGTTATTCGTTATTCGATATTCAATGTCCGACAGGCTTCTAGCAGTCGGTTCGATATTCACATAAAAATATCTTAGTTGAAAATAATAAATAATATTAAAAACATGAAAGTCATAGATAAAAGGAGTAAAAAGATATGCAGAAAATCATTTTATGACCCCTACAAAAAGCTGTTGTAAATTCTCGTTGCACTCCAATCTAAACCCAAAAGTAAATCGCACATTTGTCTTTAATAAAGAAGATTTCCCAGAAAAATATCATCTTCCATATCTACGGAAGGATTTCAGCTTAAAATCGTCGAAAATTCAGCAAAAATGGCGCGAAGGCTAGACCTCCTGATATTTCAATCTTCAAGATTTTATGCAGATAGTTAGTTAATATAAAGATACAAATGGTACCAAAGAATTTCGGTAAACTTTTGTCTGCTATGTTTATGGAGGGCTCAAAGTGCTCGTTTGATAGATAAATAAAATCGTATAATAAAAAGCAAAACGAGGATGTTTAATTTGATGTATGCCTTTTGTGCTTCTTTGTAACATTTGTTTGTTTTATAGTGATTAAGATGATAACACAATGTTGACTGCTGTACCCTATTTTTGACATTTTACCTATTGTGTATGTTTGTTTTGTTCACGCATCGTTGTCAATATAATGGAATTTGATGCGACTGTCATACAAATGAGAGGTTTAGCTAGCTATAAAACCAGGTTCAATCCACCATTTTCTACATAAGAAAATGCCTGTACCAAGTCAGGAATATGACAGTTGTTATCCATTCGTTTGATGTGTTTCAGCTATTGATTTTGCCATTTGATTAGGGACTTTCCGTTTTACTACCGTTGCATTTATTTAGAGATAAAGGATACAACAGATACAGTTAAGTCTGCCTCATATCTTGACTTACATCTAGAAATTGACAATGAGGGTCGGTTGAAAACAAAACTTTACGACACAAGAGATGATTTGGGCTTCTCATTTGTGACACTTCCAATTTTGTAAAACCAAGAGTTCCAAATGGTGAAGTTGAAATCATAACTTCGTGTTCCTTATGTCGTAACTACAATCCTGTTCCCTTTGACGAATGTGACCTACCTCATTCGACTATTTACCGGCTTTGTAATAACATGAGCAACACGACGGCTACCATATGTGGAGCAGGATCTGCTTACCCTTCCGGAGCACCTGAGATACCCCCAGTTTTGGTGGGATTCGTGTTGCTGTTGTGCCCTATTTGTGACATGTTTACCTATTCTGTCTGTTTGTTTTGTTCACACATCGTTGTCAATATAATGGAATTTGATGCGACTATCATACAAGTGAGAGGTTTAACTAGCTTTAAAACCAGGTTTAATCAACCATTTTCTACATAAGAAAATGCCTGTACCAAGTATTTAAGTGATTTTACTTTGATATTCGTAAATATATAGTGAAAACCTGCCGGAGACCGCTTAAATAACATAAACATAGAAGACAAAAGTTTACCCAGATTCCTGTTGATGTCATTCATATCTATATATTAACTATATTATGAAGATTGAGAGATCAGGAAGATCTAGCCAACGCCCTGTGCCATTTTACTTGAATTTTTGACGATTTTTATTTGCAAAATGACACTTTAGCCCTCCGTACATTTTGAGGATGAAATTGTTGGGAAATCCTTTTGATAGCACATATATAAATAGATAGTCTACAAGGTCATAAAATATAATGGACATTGAAAGACCAGGGGTCTCACTCTTTTCAGCGTTCTCCGGTAGGTTTTCACTATATATTCTGAATATCAAACTGGCACTATGAGCCCTCCATAAACATAGAAGACGAAAAGTTTACACAAAGTCCTTTTGATGTCATTTTATTAACCAACTATATGCATGTTATAATGAAGATTGATAGATCAGGAAGATCTAGCCAACTTCATGTGCCCTTTTTACTTGAATTTTTACGATTTTTATTTGGAAAGTGACACTTTAAGCCATCCCTACATAACGAAATTGACATTTTCTTGGAAATTCTTTTGATAGCACCTATATATATCGAAAGTCTACAAGGTTATCAAATGTTATGGATATTGAAAGACCAGGGGTCTCACTCTTTTTCAGCGTCCTGTATATAGTTTGAATAGTAAGTCACTTACTAGTGTGGCCGTTCGTTTTGTTTCTTGAAATACCATCTGTTAAATGTTCATCTTTGATTATATTTTATTGCTAAAATCAATGTTTCATAAAGAGATATATTTGATTTACATAAGGTTTTATGAGAATTTAAGATAACTTGAATTGGTCACAACAAGATTTCCTACATCTCGTTTTTACTCTTTTAACTATTACTATCATGCTTTTAATATTATCGAATGTTTATTTTTCGTTATATTCAACTAAGAAAATTTGAATATCGAACCGACAGCTGGCATCTGGTTGGATACTGAAGATCGAATAACTAATAACTTCACATCTTCACATAATTACATAATTAACAATGGAAATCGTTAAATATCCGACTTTAATTCTCTGACTTTGATTAATGTCTATATATATATATATATAAGTGCTGTTTTCCTTCATTTATATGAACAGTTCTACCCTCTTTTCATTTTAGAAACTGGTATCAGGAGAATGAGATTCTGGGAGTATGTAGATATTGATAGACACAACTTTTAAAGCTGAAGATGGACCAAGAATTAAGAAAATACACCTTAGAATTAGAAAAATCAAATTATATACAGAAATTCTCACAACTCTTTGTGTTATTGTGCTTTTATGCGGATACATTTTGCGAATTCTGCAAAATCAATTTAAGATGAAAAGAAAACAATAAGACAGTGGTTCTTCTGCTGAAAAGAATTCAGTATTGAGTCAATTAATCAAAAGTTCTTTGTGCAGCGAGATTTGGGGCAAAAGAACTGATAATGAGACGGCGTGATTCTTTATAAGAGCAAAATTATCGACCTTCCAAATATTTACCAATAAAACTCTTTACAATTGATCAAAGAATGATTGGTTAATTTAAAGGCGAATTTCATGCTTGCTTTGATCACTAAAAACAGGTTTATTTTATGCCCACGCCGTAGCGGAGGGGCATTAAGTTTTACCCTTGTCCGTATGTACGTCTGAACATACCAAAATTGGTTTCCGTTCTCTAACTTTAGTTTGCCTCAAACAAATGTTATGAAAGTTATACACAATGCTTATTTCAACAAAACACAGATCAAGTTTGAATTTTGGTGGTGTCACTTTTACCATTCTAGAGTTATGCCCCTTTACAAATGGAAAATTACTGAATTTATCGTTTCCGTTCTCTAACTTTAGTTTTCCTCAACCAAATGTTATGAAACTTATACACAATGCACGTTACCACAAACCACAGATCCAGTTTGATTTTTGGTGGCGTCACTTTTACCGTTCTAGAGTTAGGCCTTTACAAATGGAAAAATTGCTGAATTTTTCGTTTCCGTTCTCTAACTTTAGCTTGCCTCAACCAAATGTTATGAACCTTATACATAATGCTAATTACCACAGA
Organism: Mytilus coruscus; assembly: GCA_017311375.1. Taxonomy (NCBI): domain Eukaryota; kingdom Metazoa; phylum Mollusca; class Bivalvia; order Mytilida; family Mytilidae; genus Mytilus; species Mytilus coruscus. The sequence goes on from CM029600.1 coordinate 43,449,032, forward strand.
ACACAGATCAAGTTCGAATTTTGATAGATCTATTTTATTGATTGATCTAAATATATTTAAGTACTCACACTTTTCACTTAAATAAAATCAGTGCATTATATTTATAGCCATTTATATGTAAATCCTGTAATTGTGCACATATTTTGAATACAGAGACGCACATATTTTGAATACAGAGACAGGACGAAACTATTTTATTGAAAAAAAAAGATTAAGAACGTATCCTGTACTTACTGCAACATTGAATCCAAATACAAGACAAATATCATTTTACTATAATGTTATAAAAATGATTACTTAAAAAACGTATATATCAAACAATAGCTTTGGGGACAACCATATCCTAAATAATTAAACAATCTGGGTAAATACATGTATTTAGAATTAGCAGCAAAACCATGTAATATAGTCAATGCAATACTTTGAACAATTGCATTTTAGATCGGTTCAAACTTTCTTCGAAATTGTCAGAATGATCTGTCATAGAAATATTCTAAATTGTTCTGAGAAGCTGTACCACAGAACTATTCGTAGGTAACTAAATCAGTATTTTCTTGTATATAACTATTCTAAATGACGTACGATGAACAATTTATACCAGTTATAGTAGTCGAGGTAGTCGGAGGAGTGTACTGAATGTTCTCTATCATACTAATGTTATATGAACAGATTAGAATTAAATAAACATAGTATTTATCTGTTTTTGGGTTGAAAGTATTTTTCTTGGACATTACATTGTTAGGCATGGTTCCAAATGTTGCTATACGAATATATTTAAAATAGTTTTTATTAGTTGTATACTATATAATAAGTCTTTGAATATGCAATTTTTCCGCGCATCTGTATGCAGTTTGACTCGAAAAGTTCAGCAAAAATATCATCAAAATCAATAAATATTGAGCAAAATTTAAAACAGTTTCGTAAAACCTTTAAAAGTCACTAGGCAAACGGACCATGCTCCGCGAATCAGATTAATTCGAATGGACCGAGGAAAAACGAACATTTAAGTACAAAATTCGATACAACTATCCTAAAATGGATAATAAATAGTAAAATCTTTTAACAACATACATGTATATCATAGTTTTTGTAAAAGTATTTTCCTTAATTCTAACCTTAACAGACATAATTTTTCGTCTGTTATACTCACATATAGAAGTTTTTTTCAAAATGAAGTTTTCGTTACAATAAGCAGGCTGATATGCAAAACTTTAAATTAAATCTCTTAGTTATAAAGGTTTGCTCGTGCAAGAGTAATATGCAAATACCAAAAAAAAAACTTTCCCAAAGATGGAAGCCATTGTATTGACTACGGGGTCTTATAAGTCATATCTAATTTCATTTTAACAAAAATAACCTTCGCTTATAGATAATTTAATGTAGTATGCAATAGCTAAACAGAAGGCAATTTTTGATGAAATTAGACCATCATCGGATTATCAGATATTATTGTTGACAAAGAAAGCAGAATTGTTTTCGCTTATGTTATCACAATTTCCTATGAACCTGTTTTTTTTTTTTATTTTTCTTAAAGCGGATATTTTAATATTTTTAAATGATAAATTTGACTACTAAGGAACCTTATCTTTTGATTTTAAACATCACCTCTCTCGAACAATACAACAAAAAAGAAATGATACAGAATATGATTTATTAAAATAACCAATAAACAAATCATATGATGATTTGCGGATGGTTTAAATTTTTACTTTCCAGTAAACGGTTAAAATGTGTCAGTATTATAAATAGTCTTGTTCACACAATATGTGTTTGTGTAATAACCTTTAATCAGTTACGTTTAAAACGGAAATATATTTAAAAACATACATAACACATGCAAGTGTATTTATACCAGCTACGGTTAGGACCGAACAAACGGCATCTTTTACATACATGTTCTTCTGTAGTTTTCATTTCTGCAACAGTTCATAATATTTCTTACATGTATGTACTTTTATTATTGTGTTGTTTCTATTAAAGTTTCATGACTTCTTTAAAGTATTTAAAGTTTCGTAAAGGTCACTACAAATTTATCATGTATTGATATAATTTTCCTCTTCCTAAATGGATGAAAAACAGCAATGTGCAACATGTTCAAACCGACTAACCAAATGATTAACCATTGAGAAAAATAATGATTGAGTCATTTCAAAATATCACAATTCCAGGTTCAAATATAAAACTTATGGAAAGTAAGTATATCATCATATTTTTCGTCAAAGACGTCTAATAACTTAAATGAATTACAACTTTATACTTAATATATCGGATCTTACATTTAGAAGTTTAAAAAGTGGTTATACAAGCACTCGGTCATAGAACGGTCTCGTAAAAATGTGTTAGACGGTTTAACTCTTACCATTTTAGAAATATTCAAGAAAAAAAATCAACGTACTTACCTATAACTCTATAATTACAGATGTTTTCTAAAATACCGCAATGCGTTATTCTACAAAGTTTTGTTATGTCGGACAAAATGAAGACGGAAGATTTAGAGGATTAAAAAGAGGGACGAAAGGTACCAGAGGGACATTCAAACTCATAGATCGAAAACAAACTGACAACGCCATGGCCAAAAATAAAAGACAAACAGACAAATAATAGTACAGATGACACAACATAGAAAACTAAAGACTAAGCAACACGAACCCCACCAAACACTGGGGTGATCTCAGGTGCTCCGGAAGGGTAAGCAGATCCTGCTCCACATGTGGCACCCGTCGTGTTGCTTATGTTATTACAAATCCGGTAAATAGTCTAATTCGGTAAGTCACATTCGTGAAAAGGGAAGGGTATTGTAGTTACGACATAAGGAACATATCCGATATCATCTGTGAAACGGTTATTCCATAACGGTCAACCAACTCGTGATTAACCTGTCAGCCAATAACTTGAATGTTTGACATTTGAATAGCTTTAAATGAAACCAAATTGTAAACATACTTCCTAAAATCAGGAATTTGACTAACCTAGGTTTACGACTGTACTTTCGCAACCTTTATCTTTTTAATGATCTTCAAAAGAAGTGATTTTTTATGCAAAGTCTTCAGACACGGCCACCTTTTGTCATTATATCATAATAGCAATTTTACCGAGAATTTCAAAACTTGACGTCATAATTGAATTTTGACCAATGAAGAACTGAGATCAACCAAATCACATTTTGAATATAAAAGTTATACTAAGCATACTGATTATTGATGACCCTCAAGTTTTTCTTTTATTTTGTGGTCCAACATAGGTTATATATTCCAACAAAGTTATTGTGAAAGAAAGACTGCTATTTAAGAATATACAGATCATATTTGTTGGACGGAAGATCGTTTTATTTGGACATTTCGATAATTTTTGACAAAATTATAAATTCTAGGTAAATTTATTTGTGTTGTCAAATTATTATTTGCTTGAAGCTTAGCCTACCTCTTTGATGCATTCCAACATTTAACTTGATGTCAACTTGAAAAGTGATTTCTATATTGCAAATATATGCACATCGAAACGATTAAAACATATGCATGGTTTTATGGCAGTAGATCTAAGCCGACAGTCTGTATTTGGATAGCGGATTAAGCATGCATATCACATTATATTATTATTCAAAATTGTTTAAAACGCGTTACAATCGTTGCATATCAAAACATTTTTTTCACATTTGTATATTTTCGAAGTAAATTAGTAATTTCAGGTTTGCTAAAAGTTCTTTAGAAAAATTATGCCGTTTATTTAAAAAATAATGTCATGAACGATCAAAATTTGACAAGAGTTCGTATTATCTATTAATAACCCGTAATTAGACACCCATCGTTATTTTTACATTTGAGTATACGTTTATTCACATTGATCACCAGAACAATATTCCATATTACATTTTTCACGAAAGAAGATACAGACAGCTGTTTAAAAGGTTAAATTTGATATTATTTGTGTATTCTATAATTTTGATAAAAAAAATCATTATCATAAGTTATAATACACCAATGCAGACAAATGTGCAATAGTTCTCGCACTAGTAGAAACAACTTTATCTACATTTGCATATTAAGATAATTGCACATCTACTTAAAAATCAATCGCATATACTCTGAAATAGGCTGATTTATTTAGCAAAGTTTTTACTCTCATACTATTTGGATTGACTGTGTGTTATAAACATTTTTTTATTATTTTCTTCATAATAAAACTGACCCAAAAGATTTTGTAACGACAAAGAACCATTTATCCATGAATTGTTAAATAAAGATTCTACCACTGCATCGAGCGTGATAACATATCTCTCAAATTGAAAATGCGAGGCTAGCCGAGCGTTTTGAATATTTAAAATTAAGCTGTTGAAAGTGGAGAAATATCGTATTATACGCGATTTGGTGGTAGAATCTGTTTATCTAATGAGTTTTAGACGATATGCAGATAAACTTAATTCTGCTTTTTCAATGATCTGCATAAGAAATTTTCCATGTAACATCATCAGGCACGGTCGGATTTGTTCGTGATGTCACAAAAGCAAATTCAGAGGAAACAAGAACATTTGACATCCTTATTGAATTTTGACCAATGAAGAACTGAGATCTAACGAACCACACTTTGATTCAATAAAAATAATCAACAGGGCAAGACAAGAATAAATCGGCTAAGAATAACAGAAAATGAAGTATGGTACTAAATCACACTACATAGTACAATATTTTCTCTAATTCGTAGCAGATCACTTTCTTCTTTTGTGGAATTTGCGATCTTTCTGTTTAAATATTAATATAATTGTATTTACTGGAAAATTACAAACACAATGCATCATATCATTTATGACAAAACCAAGGAATTAGCTCCTGTGCAGGGAGGGTGTTTGGGTAAATAAAAGGATTATAAGTTCACTCAAAGCGATACAAACTGAGTTGTAGCAATCCAAAACGTATGATAATATTTCGGTGAATGCAACTTTATTAATAACCTATTCCAAGAGCGCTGAAGACGAAAAGCTTTTGAAGCTTCATCAAACCACAAATCAAACCAATTCAGAGTTTGGGTAAAGTTAACATATTTGTGAGGTAACTTCATTCGTACTTGAATCCGCCGTCAAATTACTATTCAAAAAGACTTAAATTCAATCAAATATCTTTTTGAGTTAAATATTGATCTGATTAGCTATATCCTAATCAATCTCATCCATATATTAGCTCAACGACTTTGTTGATATGTTAAGACTGAATATATATATGGAAAATTATTTGAAAATCTGAGGGGCTGTATTTCATTTTTATCATTAACATTTTCACTCTTTTTTGCTTCTTGTTCACAATCGTTCAATGGACTACAAATGGACAATTACATTGCTCTCTTGAGATCTACTTCAGTAAAACATTTATTCACCACATACCTTATATTTCTTCGGAAAATGTCAATCTATCATTTTAATATAGCCAGTTAAAATCTTTTCTTTAAGTCAATTAAGCGGATAATTAATGTACGATCGACTTTCTCTTCAAACTTTATACATGTTCATACGGCAGTACGAATAAGATTTATTCTTTTATTTTCATTTTTGATAATCAAATTCATCCAATTTTTAAGAAAATCTAACCAACAAATGACGGCACCAGCATGCTGACACGAAATAATTTGGAATATTTTTTAAAGTCTCACTCTCGACATGAGTGAGCCTCACTACAGATTTGATTCATCATCAAAATTGTTCTCCGTGGTTTTGTCTAGTGCAAACAAATGTTCAATGTAAACATTGTTCCACATCTAAAAAGGATTCGACAGAAAGGAGGTGCTTGCATGTTGACAACAAACTGATGACGGACGGACGGACTATCGGTATTCTTGCTTCCCAATATTCGTGTAGAATTTATTGAACTTTTTAAATCTTGCTGAAAAAGAACAAATACAATTTTGTGTGACTGCTTGTGCAAGAGCTATATGGAAAATACCAAAAGAACTGCAGAACACAAATACCTTCTCGGCATGTTACAAAATTCTTTTGCTTTACAAATAGTTTTACCAAGAAACATTCAATATACGAGAAAAGCATCTAAAAATTGAAATTAAAAGATTAAACTATCAAAAAAGTTGAGTGTTATTTAGTGTATTTAAAACTTTCAGAAAACATCCTTTTAAAATCAAGGGCAGATAATTATACTGAATTTGATAGGAAAAATTGTTTTTTGTTGTTTGATTTTTCAAGACAATAAGGTCCTTGACCCCCTATTTTTATTTTGATATTTCGGAAGTATTGATGAAAAGCAGTTCTCTCATTGAATTTTAACCTATTATATCGTTTAATGTTTCCTCAATAAGTAAACATGAAGATTTCCTTATATTACCCATATAGAATAACTGTAATTTCGTTTATTTCAACGTATTTTAGCCGAGGAGAAAAAAGGTCCGTGATCCCCAGTTTTCACATTGAAATATGAAAGTACATTGACCCCAAATTCTTTTAAAGAAGTTTAAGAAAAATCTATCGTCGAACATTTAAACTCCCCAGCTACCTTAATGATAAAGAAAATAGAAAAAAAAACTTTTTCACTTATGTAACCACACTTTCCTGTTACCCTGTATTTAAAAATTCCTTGAAGCGGATATTTAAATGAAAAATTTAGTTAACTATGAATTTTAAACATCACCTTTCTAGAACAATGCACCAAATAGCAATGGATATCATTCTTTAAAAAATAATCTATACACAATATATTATGATGTTTTTGCGGATGGTTTAATTTATCGCGACTTGCCATGGCCAGTAAACGGTTAAAATGTTTCCGTATAATGAATAGTCTAGTACACACAATATGTGTTTGTGTAATAATCTTGATTAGTTGGGTCAGTATGCGCAATTGATTTCAGGTAGGCGGTAATGGTAACATTTTCTTCTGTAGCTCAGTCCATATCGTGAACTTGGATATGTATGATGGCTCATTTTGAAGCTGAGACAGTTACACATGTGTGTTGCGATTGTCGGGTTGGCAAGTGTGATTCGTGTTCCCGTCAGATGCCCAACCCACCCTTAAAGATAGTGAAAAATGTCACTCTTCTCATAAAATAATCCCAAAATCCTGACCATAAAAATCATTAAAAAATCTGTCCTTTGTGATCATTTTTACAGGTTTATGTTTTTATATTTTTTTTTCACATCACATCAGCTCTATAAAACACCAACCCTAGTTCAGTTCTGTCAATTTTTACAATCCCAGCTTCTACAAATCTATGGTGGACTAATATTTTAATGAGATTCATAAATCTGTCTTCCTCATCTCAAGGTCCATTAGGGATATTGACCCAGTTACGTTCAAGACGGAAATATATCAAACAAAAAACATATAACATACAAGTGCATCCTAACCTGCTACGGTTAGGACCGAACAAACAACAATTTTTTACACACATTTTCTTCTGTTGTGCAATTCATTGCACTTCTTACATGTACTTTTTTATGTTGTTCTTATTGAACATGCATGGCTTCCTTAAAGTATTTAAAGTTTGATAAAAGTTCACAAATAATAAATACTTTATTGATTTAATTTTTTCACATTCTAAATGGATGAAACAACTATGTTCAAACCGAAAAATGACTAACCACTGAAAATAAATCAATAATTGAGTCATTTTAAAATATCACAGTTCCAGGTTCAAATATAAAAGAATGGTCTCGAAAATACGTGCTGGACGAATTAACTCTTACCATTTTTAGAAGTATTTAAGGAAAATAAACGTACTTACCTATATCTCTTTAATAACAGATGTTTTCAAAAATACCTCGATGCGTTATTCTACAAAGTTTTATGTCGGACAAAATAAGACGGAAGATTTAGTGAGAAATACCTGTCAGCCAATAACTTGAATGTATGACACTTGAATAGCTTAATATGAAACCGAATTATAAACATATTCCTAAAATAAGCAATTTGACTTACACAACTTTACGACTGTACCGTTGCAAACTTTATCTTTGTTTAAAAGATCTGTAAAAGAAGTGATTGTGTATGCAAAGTCTTCAGACATGGTCACCTTTTGTTATACAATTGTAATAGAAATTTTACAGAGAAGTACACAAATTTGACGTCATAATTGAATTTTGACCTAAGAGATCAACCAAATCATACGTTGAGTATAAAACTTATATTAAGCCATCGAGGTGAGTCCGTTGCAACATCAACATCAATATATCTTAAATTGACCAAGTACAGCTAATGTATGACGCTCGAGTTTTCTTTTATTTTGTGGTCCAACATAGGTAAAATATAACAACAAAGCAAAGTTGGCCTTAGAAGGATTTGGCTATCATATTAGGCCATTTTTGATTGTATAGCTCTTATACTGTTTCAGTTTTCTACATCCTTGGCTTTCAAAGTTTAGGCTATGAGCGTTCCTGATGAAGGTAAATCCAGAAAAGCACTTCGGCCGCATTTAATTTATAACGTGTTGTTTTCATTTTTACAGCACTGGGTCGATACCTCTGCTGGTGGACTATCAGTCCCCGAGAGTATCGCTCAGTAGACAATACTTCGGTACTGACATGATTAATAACAAACCTTTCTAAATTTGCCCGTTTATAAATTTTGAAATTATAAAGAAACTAAGGTTTCAACTCCCTCAGGCAAAGTTGGCCTTAGAAGGATTTGGCTATTATTTTAGGTCATTTTTGATTATATAGCTCTTCTACTGTTTTTCGGTTTTCTACATCCTTGGCTTTCAAATTTTCGGCTTTGAACGTTCCTGATGAAGGTAAATCCTGAAAAGTGCTTCGGATGCAATTAATTTATAACATGTTTTTTTTTTTTTTTTTTATGTACAATGTTCTGTGACTGCTTTTGCAAGAGGTGTATGCAAAAAATAACATAACAAAAATACCGAACTCCAAGGAAAATTCAAAATTCAAAATACCAAAAGAACTGCCAAATAGAAAACAAATAAATATAGTTATATGTAGAATACATAGATTCTAACTTCTTCAAATATGGAAGTATTGACTTGGGGTCTTATAAGTCATATCTTATTTCATTTTAGTAAAAATAACCTCCGTTTATAGATTTAGCTAAACAGAAGGCCAATATTAATAAAATTAGATCATTATCGATTTATTATATATTATTGTTCGTTTAATGACAACGAAAACAGAAATTCGTTCTTCGCTTATGTAATCACACACTTTCCTGTTCACATGTTTTTAATTTTGTTTAAGCGGATATTTAAAAGATCAATTTACTTAACTATGAAACCTGATCTTTCCATTTTTAACACACCTCTCACGAACAATGCAACAAAACAAAAGAAACAGAATGTGACATGTATGATATATTTGAAAATAACCTATACACAATATCATATGATGATGTTTGGGGATGGAATAAATTATCACGACTGTCTAGTACACGGTTAAAATGTGTAAGTATAATAAATAGTCTAGTACCCACAATATGTGTTTGTGTATTAACCTTAATCAGTTATGTTCAAGACGGAAATATTTAAAAAAAAATACATAATATATACAAGTACATACTATCCAGCTATGGTCAGGACCGTACAAATAGTAAATTTTTATATACATTTTCTGTATTTTTTACATTTGTGCAACAGTTCATTTGACTTCCTCCATGTATTTACTTTTATTATTGTATTGTTTTTATTCAAGTTGCATGGCTTTCTGAAAGTATCTAAAGTTTGGAAAAGGTTGAGTTCACAAAAAATAAGTAACTTATTGATTAAAAGACTAACCACTGAAAATAAATCATAGGCCAAACTAAATTATTGAGAAGTTTTAAAGTATCACAATCACAGGTTCAATTATAAAACTGAAGAAAAGTAAGGGAATTATCAAATTTTCCTCACAGATGTCTAATATTTTTAAAGAGTTACAACTGAACACTTTTAAAAGATAAAGACGTATTTACACTTGTATGCAAATGTGTCTGCCATTACTTAAAATCACACAAGTTTCCGTAAACTTTGACATCACAATTTAAAAAATTGACGTCATAATTAAAAAGTGATTGTTGCTTGAAGACAGAAGGTTATTCGGAGACAGATATAAGGTCATTCGTAGACAAAATTCAGCTAAATACCAAAAGTGTAAATACGTTTATTGGAGCTTACATTGACAAGATTAAAAACGGTAACACAGGCATTCATTCATATGACAATCTCGTACATATGTGTTGGACAGATTTACTTTTACCATTTTCAAAAGTATTTAAGAAAAATAAACGTACTTACCTATAACTTTACTATTACATATGTTTTCTTAAATACCTCACGATATATAACTAATGCACAAAATTTATAAAAAGTTGTATGCACATACATTCCAAACAGTTTTCCTTCCTTAAGATAAAAAACGAAAGCAAGTTACAGTATGATAATTTCATTTACGATATTTACGTTTAAAACTTCTACATACGGTTTCTTAGTATTCTAACAATAGGAAGTAAATTCCTTACAAGGTGTTCTAAGTTTCTATTGATATTGTGTTCGTTATTCATAATGTATATGTCATTCAACCATTTACATCAACTATTTTTACATTTAGATATTCATTGATAATAAACCGCCTCAAAGGGAAAATCAAATATTGGGATTTTTTCAGTTCCATTTCATGGTATTTCTATACTGTTTGTACAGATTCACCTTTAATTCCACTCGACCAAAGCAAGACAAATGTAGCTTTCCATCATACGTTTTATCTGTATTTTCCTCTAATTCAAAAAGGCAAATATCCACCCAGCAGTGATGTCATTACAATGGTAGTAAAGAACGTATGACACTTTTCCCCTCGCATAACAAGTGTTTCTCGAATTAGCGATATCGAATATCATTATTATATTTAATTCAACGTTTCATTAGGTGAATATTTGATACAAAAATGTTGTAACACATTCATGCCTCCTGACTCATTTTATATAGGCTGCATAATACGATGTGACTTATTTAATTTTCAATATACCAAGGATTGCATGCGTCATGTATAACAGGCGGGGTATGGTTACGTTGGATCGATGAACACATTTTTTGTCGATTTTGTATTTATTGTTATTCAATACTGAATCAAGATTTCAAACGTTAATCTTTTTAACAAATTTCTGCAATTAAAATATTTTTTTTCTTGCAATATTAAAAACAAAAGCCGAAAGATACCAAAGGGACATTCAAACTCATGAGTCGAAAATAAACTGACAACGCCACGGCAAAAAAAGAAAAACAACAGTACACAAAACACATAATAGAAAACTAAAGACTGAGCAACACGAAAACCACCTAAAAATCGAGGTCGATCATAGGTGCTCCGGGATGGTAAGCAGATCCTGCTCCACATCTGGCACCTGTCGTGTAAAACAACAATAAATTCCTCATATTAGCTGTATCAAAGTTTAAAAACGTTCTTGATGTTGTCATATGTTTTTACATTTTGACGGTGGATCATCACTATATATTTCCTCAGATAGAATTTTCTTATTATTTGACAGAGGGTATTTGCAATTTTTCATGCTATTAGTAGTGCAAAATTGCCCAAATATTTTTTTTCAAGTTGAAAAATTGAATTGAAAAATAGATTGGTATTTGACATAACAGTATAAATAATGCAATATTTTTTCCCCTTTATTTAGATGAACAGTCTTACACATTAATTGCCAATCTGTCTCAAAACTAGCAGATTTAAGCAAAGAACTAGACGTATTGTGTAATGCTATTTTACAGTCAAAGATGTCGGTATACAGTAAATCTACATTAAATTAGATTGATGCTCAATTCATACAATTTACTTTTGGTATTTGCTTTAGACTAGTATATTGTAATTTGTGCGTAGTGAAGGTACAAGAATAAATTATTCTCTCTCCTTTCTTGTATACTTTTAAAAACAGAGGTTATATGCAGAGTGAAATTTTATTTTTAAGTAAACTTAAAAAATAGATGTTTATCTCATTTGTTAACAACCCTTAACTTATCCTTAAGATCATGCGCACATTGTACTATTCAATAGTCATACATGTTTGTCTTTTCAATTGTAATACAGACTGTTTAATACAATGATATATACTTTATGTGAGCAATACCAGTAACTGTTTCAATTTCTATACTTATATCATCTGCACATCTTAAAAGGCAACTGCCAGCATTATAAAAACAGCTGCGGCGTACATGGTCTACACAGTACTATTAGCATGTGTATACAGTTTCTACATAAAGGAATACTATTAGGCATGTAAACATTTTTCCAATATTCCATATAAAACCGTTCTACCAGCAGAAGTGTCCAAATGATACGAGTGAATACCAATACCAGAAGCCCCTGTAATACATTCAATGATTAGAATGCTATAAAAATGATATCCAATATTCAATGTTTCAAACATGAGAATTCTATAAAGATGATATTCAATGTTCAATGATGAAAATGATATTCAGTATTCAATGATGACAATGCTATAAAAAGGATATTCAAAGTTTCAAACATAAAAATGCTAAAAAATGATATTCAGTACTCAATGATGCGAATGCTATGAAAATGGTATTCCATGTCCAAAGTTCTAAAGTTAGAAAGCTACACCAGATCGATTAATTATAGATTTTGAACATCATAGGAAATGCATTCAGTATTGCATTTCAGAGTGAGGACGAAACTGCCTGTATGACAATATGCCAGTTAAGGAATGTGGAGCGAGGGGTCTCCACGTGGGGATGAGACTACACGTCTCATTTGCAGCCGGCAGGGTGCAAGGTCTTTATGGGGGATAACCCATTTGTTAGTAGAGTAGCAAGGGCATATAAAAACATCCACTGGAATACAGGCATGAGAATGCTATAAATTATATTCCGTATTCAAACATGCTAAATTTCCTAAACAAATTTGTGAAGAAGATGCCACTCTGTGCAGTTTTATGCAGTTGATAAAATACATTTTTCTAAAGCTCGAAGCTCTCATCATTGAATACATGTTATATGCATTTAATAAATTTAATAATCCTTTCGACGTGTTTGTCAAAAGTTCAAAGTTCACAGCTATAAAAACTGTTAGATTCTGGGGTGGTCATGTGGTATTGGGTGCTTATGTATAATGCAGTCTGTAAAGTAAACATTGTGTGTAAATAAAAGTTTTATAAGCATGTAAACTCTACAGTAATCATCACTGTATTCCAAAATATTAATCATGTTAATATATTAAACACTTTCAGTTCATCAGTAACTCCCCACAGCTTATACAGCAATAAAACATATTTTACTATTTATACTAGATTTTATTATGTCTTCAAAACAAGTTATGCTTAAAATGTAGAACAACATATGTATCAAATTTTTCAGGAATTTTTTAATTTGTACTTTGGTACTGGCATGAAAATACGGATTTTGTGTTATTAAAATTTGCTGTTACAAAATTTTGGAAATTATTTAAAGTTAAGGAATGTATCTCCCTCATGCAAAGCTCTGATTCCTTGCCCAGCTTTGGCTATACTTTTGGTCCTTTCTGGTTTATAGCTCTTCATATTTTAATAAGCTTTGGATTTTCAAATATTTTGGCCTCGAGCATCACTGAAGAGACACTGATTGTTGAAATGCGCATCTGGTGCAAAAAAATTGGTACCGTTTATGTTATTACTACCACTAGGTCGATGCCTCTGCTGGTGGACAGATAGTCCCCGAGGGTATCACCAGCCCATTAGCCAGTACTTTGGTACTGGCATGAAAATCTGGATTTTGTGTTATTAAAATTTGCTGTTACAAAATTTTGGAAATTATTTAAAGTTAAGGAATGTATCTCCCTCATGCAAAGCTCTGATTCCTTGCCCAGCTTTGGCTATACTTTTGGTCATTTCTTGTTTATAGATCTTCATATTTTAATAAGCTTTGGATTTTCAAATATTTTGGCCTCGAGCATCACTGAAGAGACATTGATTGTCGAAATGCGCATCTGGTGCAGAAAAATTGGTACCGTTTATGTTATTACACACTGTCTCTACATTTACATAAATAAAACACCTTGTTTAAAACATATATAATCATGATAATAAAATTTCTTTATAATATTCTTAAAGTAATAAGCAAATTGTATGGTTCCTTGGTTTTGGCATATTTTAAATGTAAAAAAGTCTATCTAAAAGTCGTATGTTGTCAGATTCTAAGGGTTCACGTATGCCTGAAATAGCAACACTCCAAGTTAGTTAACAATTTTGTTCAGAATCACATACTTTTGGACTCTTTGGGCACTGATGAGGCTCACATAAGTGCTTCCTTGTAGTCAATATGTTAAAATGGTATATCCTACATGATCTGTTTGAATGGTTGGAGAAATAATGTCCACATGGAAAAAGAATCTGAACATACCTATGGGTTCATGTTGTAATTAGGAGGCTCTGGTATCAAATTTTGTATAGTTGAAGTATCTGTTGTAATCCTGTTTGAACATGGGAACATTCTGAACTAGATAAATTTGAGAACTGGTTGCTGAACTGCGCTTTAAACCACAGTTGAAAGATAAAATATTGTTTAAGATTATCAAACTGGTGATACTAAGATAAGAATACCGGCAATGTTCAAGTGTATATGTCGGTATGACTAAGCTTCAGTTGATTAAAATGTAAAGTTTAATAATCACGCCTGGACATTGTTCGTCCCATTGACATATAGGTCAAGCTGTAGCAACATCTACGGTAAAACAAATCACTGTAAACTGATAGTGTTCAGTGTCTTTCATTGTAAATCTGATGAACTCAATGTGCATACAGGAGGAGCATGTCTCCATTTCGTCAGCGTTTAAATATGCAAATAAAAGAAATGAAGAAAGGTGTCAGTATCAAATGATGTACTTATGTTCTATATATATGTAAAACAAGCAATTTAACTGTTTAACCCATTTAGAATCATTTGAAATGTGAATTAAACTATTAAATGTCAACAAATGTCATGCCTCAACTTTCTAAATCAGTAATGTATATAGAGATGCAAAATATCCGTAATATCTTTTTAAAATATCTATATTAAGCACATGATGCAAGGAGGTATTCAGCATATAGAGGATACTATTCTATGTGATTGTCAGAATTATGTGTCTCTCAATTATAAAAAAAAAGTAAAATAAAATAAAAAGTTTTAAGATCTTTAAAAAATTGTGATAAATTACTTTGCTCATCCTGGCCGGGATTTTAATATCTTATCTATCTTTAGATCTTGAAACAACTTTAGTAATTGTTCTGCAATAAGTGGGGTATGGTATAAGGACATCAGCAAACATGTTAAAGAGAGAGACAAATAAAAATATATTTAAATATACAAGTAAATAAAGATGATGGAATGAATCCATATTTGTTGGAGCTGTTTTCTGAATATTCATGTTAAGATATGTGAATAAAAGTGCATTTAATTTTTTATATATAAATCAGTTAAATCAGCTAGTCTCTTGTTTGCCTGAAGTTTAGAAATTTCAAAGAAAATTCCAACCACAATACATATGTACATAACAAAATGAAAGTTCAATACAAATATACTTGCCTAGAACAGTTGTTTCAAAGGTAAAGCCAGTTCAAAACACCAGAAGTATATCTCTGTATGGTCACAAATGCATATGGATCTGTAGTATGTGGATTTTATGATATTAGTCTTGCTCTATCTCATAATTAACTCTCTAACACAGTTACAAACTTCACAAGTATTGCTGGTCATCCAAATCCTGGTTAAAAAAATATAAAAGTGTACATGTCCCCGGTACTACACAAGTTTGCAAACATTGAAAACTAAGTTGTGTATATGTTAATAAGATCCAAAGGTGAAATAAAGCAAGTTCATGTGCAAAGCAGTAAATATTAAAAAATCAGTTAGTAGCAGTTCAGTAATGCCGCCAGACAATGATAAGGTTAAACATTGTTCATGTCAAGTTGTATAAATTGAAATAATATTAAATTGAACAATAGCACTGTTAAACTTTATCAACTAGTCAGACTGCTATGAACCGAGAAACTGATTATATGAAGATCCTCCATATGGCTTTACACACAGATTGGGTACATCAATCATACAGGGGGGACAAAACTGGCCTCACTGACCTTCAGATAATATACGTATTTTTGTGTAATTAATCTTTATAACATCTTGTATCATATCCTGCAATTTCCCACCAATGGTGTTTGTTTGTGACATGTATCTGATTAAGAAAAGATTAGTGGGTTTCCTGGAGAGATTACAGTTGTAACATCAAAGTGTCAAGTGCTAGAGAAATTAACCTCTAGATATAACAAGTGGTCTATGTATGTTAATTTGATGTATCCAGAATGTCAGCATCTTATCATAACATTGATTATATTGGTAAACTGGAATTCCTTTTTGTACAAACAATACTTATATTACATACAAGTAAAATACATATACAAATATAATAATATAATAGCATCAGTGATTAATTACGTATTTGTTTTTCAATTATAAACAAGTGTGAAATGATTTTTATATTTTTTCTTATATCAAAATATTTGTCACATACTAAAATATAATGTTATTCATCTTCAATCATATTTTAATCACACATATTACAAAATCTGTTTTCTCTTTCAATATTATGAATTCTACCGGTTTTAATGTTAAGGCAGTGTGCAATAGCTCAAAAAGTCAATGGTGGATTTATAAAAGGTTTCCGAAGAAGGAGATTTATATGGAAACAAACTAATACCTGTTATATATCCAGATTGATCTTCATTCTGCATGACACAATCCTTTGCATTCTCAAAATCCCTGTTATCCATTCATGCTCTAAACAGAAATCATACAAATAAAAGTAGAACATGTTCCTATGTCAGCAAACAATAGCAAATACACACAGCTCTTTGTTTTATAGAAAGGCACTGGAGACATATTATTTGTTTGCAACCTTTTAGATTAACACATACCAAGATATACAATAAATGGAAAATATTATACTAGAAGCTTTCATACTGGTCAACCATAAACTACCAATTACATCAGTAACAATAGTTGTACTTGTAACAATAAAAGATTGGTGAAATTGTTTAACCTAACACATTATTGACAATACAGAAATAGTGTTGTGCACAGTTTACCTTTCAATACATACAACCACTTTTTGAAAATCATTTTAAACAGATAAAATGTGTTATCCTGCAATCAGCAAATTATTGTTCAAATACATGTGACAGGTATATAGATATGTTTTTGCTTTAATTTTACATGTACAAATAAAGTATCCTGTTATCCTGCTTCTATGTTGAGCGAATGCAAAGGTAAAAAAAATCACTGTAAACGCCACAGTGTATTTTTGAGTCCTTTTCCTGGTGTCTGCTTTAAAGCAATTTTGATTTCTATAGAAAAGATAAAAGACCATTTTCCATTTTGATAAAAAAAAAAAAAACAACAACAGTACAAAATGAGCAAAGCTCGGTGAGACTCACTTCTCGTCCTGGTTCTTAAGCTCGTACAAAAAACAATTTCCGACATCGTACATATATCTATAATTGTATACAATATCTACATAATACAGCAGTATCTGTAAACGATATCTATATAGTACAGCAGTATCTGTATATATAATGTCGTCATTATACTGCGGTTTATGTATATGATATCTACATAATACCATGAATACAGCAGTAGCTTTATATATATAATGTCGTCATTTAAAAAAAAAATAGTTTTACTATTGTAAATGCAATTGCATTGTTGTTATGACAAATTTAAATGGAAAATTGTCATTCTCGTTTTTTTAATGCTCTCAATATGTACCTGTATCTTTCAAAATCCTGATTAATTTTATGACATGAGTTTCTTGCAAGCATATAATGTTGTTAATACGGAATAATCAAAATGCACAAACATAAAGACACGGTCACTAAAATAATCAAATGCTTGACACTGTTCATGATGATTTGTTTTCAATTTTCTATACCCGACACTCTAAACCGGCACTATTAAGTAGGAAGTTTGTATAGCTTTTGACCCATAAAGTAATTATTATTCCTTCCAATCGTCACTTCGAAAATTTGAAAGTAAAAAGATACACATAAGGTGGTATTCTAGTGGACAAGGATTACAAGAGAAAACTATTTGTTTCTTTCCTTATATTTCACTTTACATATACAGTAGGCCAAATTAAAAAATCCATGCAAATTTGCAATACAGATTTTGTTCTACTTTATACTTACTATGTCATTTTTAATGTTGTAACATTCTACTTCTGTCATAAATATGTGATTGGCCCTGATATAAATATCAGTTACCAAAACAGTTTTGTTGCTAAATTGCTTGAAATTTTTTAATCTATCTGTATCCTGAGAACAGGTAAGAACTTCTAATTATTATTGTATTATGACAAGATCACCTTGACATTAAAAAATTAAAATTGTTGATGTATGAAAATTAACGAAAATGGTATCGTTTGATAATTAAGTTTAAGATAAAATATTGAAAAGCAATATACAGTGATTTTGTCTATTACTATCTTTATCTAAATGCATTTTTATTCTCCAGAAAAGCACAAGCAGATACCACAGTGGAACAAACTAGAACCAGTTTGAGATCCAGTTCAAAATCATTTTACAACAAGAACTTTACTCTCCTCGTACTAGTCAGGGGAACCAGTTATTTCAGTAGGCAGTGTCGGAAAATACGCGAAGTACTAACATTGAACTATGGTAACGTTGTAACCATAACGCTGTAGTGAATGACGTTATTTGTATAGATTTCATAGCTATCACGTTTAATCGTCGTATTTTCAACCACAACGTATTTATTGAGATTCCACAACATTTAATGGTGCCGTAACCTTTGGATATGGATTTAAAGCTGAAGTCAGTTCGTGCTGGACACAAAGGAGCCTTCACGAAGTTATTGGTAAAATTCGGCGAGTTAAAATCTAACACAAACACAGAAGTTGACGAAGTGAAAGCTCTCGATGATGCCGTCACGCAGAAACAGAAAACATTGATTGACCTGAATAACAAACTCTTGGATCAAACATCGGAGGAAAATCTGGAACAGGAAATCACCGACTCAGATGAGTATATGTACGAACTAGATTGGAAGCTCAGACAAATTCGAAAATTAATCAAGTCTTTAGAAACAAACATTAAAACGTCACACGATAATGTTGATCCTATAACAAGCAAACTTAACGCAAAAACATATAATTTCACGCCCGAGGTCAGAGTTGATATGAACACTTGTGCAATAGACTCTATGAAGCAGCAGTATTCAATTCACCTCCTGCAGTACATACCCGCCCGTCAGAGAATATAATGTATCAAGTCCCGTCAGATCTGAGATCTTCAAAAAGTAATTACCATAGGCTTCCTAAGATAGGCTTGCCCTTTTGTAATTGAGATATACTCAATTGGCAGATATTTTGGATTGTTTGGAGTCATCTATTCATCATAATGATACTTTAATGCCAATCCAAAAGTTTAATTATCTTAAAGCCCAGCTTGAGGGAAGCGCCGCGCAGACAATAGAGGGATTCGCTTTGACAAATAGAAACTACGAAACCGCAGTCAACCTTCTCAGAGATCGTTACGGACAAACTAGTACACTGATACATGCTTACATGAAAGCACTCATGAACCTACCCGCACCGACAAATGATGTATTTAGCTTGAGGTTTTACGGAGACAAACTAGAGTTCTATGTGCGAGGCTTAGAATCTGTCGGTCAAACACCAGAGATGTATGGACCGCTTTTGGTCCCAGTTGTTTTGGACAAATTACCGATTGACATTAGGAAATCTTTTGCACGAGAGCACGAGAGATATAATTTAATCTTGGAAAATCTACGCAAATCAATAACTAGAGAGATCGACATACTCGAAGCAGGAGAAGGAGTCACAGAGTCAGACAGATTGCACGCCACTGCATTTTTTATGGGTTCGCAATCACAATCATACAAGGACAAATCAACAGACACATGGAAGAAGGTAAATACACGTACTTGTATTTTTGTCCAGGTGAGCACTATCCGACGGAGTGCACTGAAGTAACAGACGCAAACACGAGAAATCAAATTGTCAAACAGACACAGGCATGCTTTAACTGTTTAGGGTCACAACGAGTGGCCGCATGAAAGTCTACAAAACGATGTAAAAAATGTAACGGAATGCATTATACGAGCATATGTAAAGGACAAGAGGTCATTACAGATACGACACAGGAGCCGAAAATACAACAGTCAGCGATTAATGTAGTTGAAACAACAGACGAGACTAGTGTAATGCATTCTTCACAACAAAGAAACGACATTCTCCTTAAAACAGCTATTGCACCAGATATGTATAACGACCAAGGAGTAGAATCTAACATATTATTTGACGAGGGAGCACAGCGTTCTTTCATATCGCAAAAATTAGTGGATAAATTGGAAATAAAACCGACAGAAAAAGCCAGCATTCATCTGTCTGCGTTCGGAGATTTATCACAGAATGTTCGAAACTTAGATACTGCAACAATACAACAACAGACCGACACATGAGAAAGGATGTGTATCAACACACTTATTGTTCCACAGATTGCAATTCCGATTCGGAACAAGATTTTACAGACTACAAGGAGCTTGCCACACTTGAGAGGACTTAAACTTGCACATTCTGTGCAAAGTGGAGAACATTTTGAAATTGACTTACTCATAGGCGCGGACTACTACTGGGAAATTATCGAGGACAAAGTTATAAGAGGAAAAAGACCCACCGCCGTTCAGTCAAAGATCGGATATTTATTATCAGGACCAATCAATAGCAACATCAGCCGGCCGTCAACATCTACAGTTCTTGTAAACGTCAATTCATACAAGAACACAGGTATTGACGAAGAGAACGGAAAGTACACGTCAAAGTTGCCATTAAAACACGACCGAGGAAGAAAATCGCCACTAAGGGCGCCCGTTATAGCACACTTGCATTTAGTAGAGCCAAGAAGCCACATAGATACGTAATACAGGCCAGGAACAAGTAACATACAAACAGGATTACCGTTTCGTGAAGCTGTCGTGTGTGCCAGAAGAGACTAAGAGATAAACTTTAATTGTGATCAGTTAAGGTTAAGTGACCAAATTATTTTATTGAGATGGACATTAAATTTAAAATTTCTTTTATCTATATTGTGAACTTAAACTTTTTATTTTCGTTACATATTTCACACTTTTGTCGGCCCCCAGAATGTCGGAAAATACGCGAAGTACTAACATTGAACTATGGTAACGTTGTAACCATAACGCTGTAGTGAATGACGTTATTTATATAGATTTCATAGCTATCACGACGATTAAACGTATTTTGCAATCACAACGTATTTATTGAGATTCAACAACAGGCAGTACCATTAGTCGTACTCCTAACTCTGCAGAATTCTCTCCAAGTATTGTTAATGGGGAGACAACTAAAGTATCAGTTCCGTTACCGCTAGTCTCATCTACGGAAGAAAATAAGCTCGAGACACCAAAGTCTAAAGCTCAGTCTGGTATCTATGATAAGTTTTATAATAAGCAGATAAAAATATTTGTTGATTTTATACCTTTATTAGTTAGTGAATTATAGTCAAATAAAACATAATGTTGGTAACTGCAATACAGCATGTATCAATTGATTTAGATAATAATAAAATCAAACCTGCTACAAGTCAGATTTTAGTTAAGTAACTTTTGGGGTTACAAATTACTATCGGGTTTGAATGTAAACTTCCTCACAGGTATGAATGATGAAAATTTACTTTTCGTTCAATGTTAACTTGAGGAAAAGTCTACTTTAAAGAAAAGAAATAGGTCTACTTTTCAAGCTGATTTTCACGAACTTCTACGACTCTTATGAACATATGTGTGGTAAAAAGCGGATTAAGGTAAGTCATCTTATTCATTTGTTTAACACCACAAAGTCTTGTATCTACGTTAACTTGCATTGTAGGTTATGATTTTACAAATCAGTATATTTCAATTTGTGTCATTGGAGATAAGAAATTATAACAATCTACACACCACGACTTCTTATCACACTAACGTGTAAAGCGATGGCGTCCATTTTACTATTTGCTGCACTCTGTTTTTTAACAGCCGATGGTATGTGCTTTTAATTTTGTTTTGATTAACTTCAACACTTTGCTTTCTTGTCCTAACGGCTCTCTTACTGATTCGATAAACATTGTATTTCTTTGATAAGGAACTTAACAGTATTTGTCGCAAAGCATGAAATGAAAATAACATTGTACTAATTTCGTGCGTTCGAAGCTCTTTTCTGGATTTACCTTCATCGTGAATGCTCATACCCAAACATTTGAAAGCCAAAAAGTATACGAATTTAACCTACGTATAAGACCTAAGCGCATAAAGAGCTTTAATACCATAAAAATCATCAACAGGGATCATCAATAGGTTAATTAAAATCGTAAGATTTCAGGAAAGAGCTTTATTAATTGTACATTGCACGTTTAGCTTGCTGCCGCCTTGACATATATCCGTTTTGATATTTCCACATCCATATGTTAAACATATCAAATATGCTTTTATATATCTTATAATATCCCCCCTCAACCCCATATGAAGACATAACTCATATATTATATATTTATTCTGAGTTGGCTATTTTACTACGCAAAATTCGTATATTGTACAATTCTCAGTATTTGGTGTCATGCTTCAAAGCATGTTTATAAGTGACTGTTTATAGACCAGTTTCTCTTTGTGTCATCTTTGCGATTTTTAATTTCTTTGAAAAATAAAGACATGTGCAAAAAAAAAAACCAATGAGAATGTTTAAGCAACTTAAAAACAATGTACTTAATATTTAAATATATGATTGATTGTCATCTATAAGAAATTCAAATACATGTTCAACGAACCTCATATTTCTTCGAAACCGCCTCGTGGTCTCGTGGTAGCTTGCTTGTCACAAGTGGTGCGGGAGGTCAAACCAAAGACGTGAAAATTGGTATCTGCTGCTTTTCCGATAAGTAAGCTGTAATTAGCAAAGACTGGTCGGATTGAAATCAGAAAAATGTGTCCATGTACGAAGCAGGGTTTCAATTCATATTATTTTATTATGTTTACGCGCTGAATCTAAATTTTATTTGTCACTGGACGTTTAACAGGCATCAGTCGTCTATTTTCGTCGTGTTTCAAAATTGGTAAATAATAATTTTAAATTGTGCGACATAAATGTCTTTTTGCATTACGAAATTTAACAATATTATAATGAACAGGTTTTAACTTATGCTTGTTTCCGAAAATTAATTATTGTAATCTTACGACAAACAAATAATTTTGAAGACTGTGATACCTTATTTAGCATGAATAATTATTTCTAATTGTTTCTTATGATCTCAAACAGTGTCGGGTTCTCCATTAGCAACCACTACAGCATCAAATTGCTCGGATGCGACTTTTGTCAACTGTAGCGACAGTCATGTGTGTAGTGATGCAAACTTGAGAAAATACTGTCCTGTGACCTGTGGAGTTTGCAGTACGAAAATATCAAGTTAGCAATTTTTATATACATATTATCAAAAACAAAATTTATTTTAATTAAATCTGTCATTGGAATTTTTTAACTACAATTTGGTATAGAACATCATCGATATTTCCAAAATGAACATGAACTTGTCTAGTCGAGAATTTTTATTACATTGAGTGGGGTTTTACATATCAATATATAAATGAAATATGCCTTTTCTTTGATATGCAAATACAATTATATTTTTAAACTTAACATTTTTTTTTTTCATTTTTCCATCTTGCTCGCGAAAACAAAAAACAGTCGTCATGTTGAATAACGTATCAGGTACTAACAAAGTTTTAAGTTTTGTTATTATGAGTTGAGGCGGGCTGAGGCGAGAAGGATTTTAAATAGTGTGCTTTTCCATATCTCATCAGTTTTAGTTGTTATACATGATTCTTGTTAGAGAAATCGGCATAACCAAAATCTAAATATGTCAAAACTGTATGTGTTTTATTTTTCTATTTTCTGTGGTTCCTTACCTGTTTGTAACAGTTAACCAACAGATGACACTGAAACAAAAAAGCAATAGTGAATGCCTAAATGATATTGAATAGCACCGTAATGGAAGGGATTGATAACGTTTGATGCATTCGGTACGCGAAATATTTGTCACTGGACGTTGCGCAACCAACAATCATCAATATTTGATGCAAGTAGCTGTTTATTGAAATAAAATTCTATTCCGTTTTTAACTTTAATTCTATTAAGTTGGAATGCATACAAAAAGATCAAATGAAGCATTAAGAAACTGTTCATTAATGAATGCTGTAAGAACACAAATGGTATTTGGATAAATTTATTACGATCAAAAAACGAATAAAAAAATAATTCAATAAAACACAAACACCAGTTAGCAAATAGTTTTTCAAGTGCCTCAAAGTTTATTTATTTTTTAATTAGAATTTACTATATAAATTTTCTAGATAAGCACATCACCAAATGAAAAATTTGGTTTGTCTTCATTGATCTACAAAGAGAATAATGGACGACACGATATTCTTTGGATACATTTGAAAAGCAATTTTTATTTTTAAACCCGATTTAAGATAGAATATCTGAATTTTTAGTTATAATTCTGGTGTTTGAAAGTATACAAAAGACAACGCTGATACTAATATGTATCTAATTATGTCTATATAACTACTATGGGGATCAGCAAAATGTTTGAAATAAAAAAAGTATAATAATGCAATTCGTTTAGAACGATAATTTTCATTGGACGTTGACATTTATTTTGAAGGGTTAGATTTCACGTTCTACCAGTCCATAACTAGGGAAAGCCACTATTTTGAATTCTGGCCTTCGTAAAACTTGATTGTTCTGTCGCAAATTGAGTTTACCTAGCGACGCATAGCGGAGCTAGGTTCGCTCAATTTGCGACAGCAAAATCTACGTTTTACGAAGGCCAGCTTAAAGTACAATACAGTTATCTCCTAATTGTATAACAGTTAACGCTAAAGACACAAGAAAATATGAAATAACCAATCACACATGTTTATGTAAAATTCGTCCGTTGGATATGTTGATACCTCGAATAAAAGATTTTTTTCAAACCCTGTACCATATTGTAATAATGCTAAAATACTCAATATTTTGATAATCATGACATCACTACTTAAACAAACAGGGATCAGTCATCCAAATGGGAAGTAGTAACCCCTTTGGGATATAAATTTTCAAATGGGAAAAATAAATATTTTGTGCCAAAAAATCATTTTTGATTATTAGGAAAATATTACAAAGTGCAAATGATTACACAAAGGCAACAACAGTTGGTAAGCAACTTTTCGGGTTAGCTGATTGTTTATGAGATTGATCCCTCTGAGGAAAATAGTTTTAAGAGGAAATAATCTGGATAGTTTCATATTTCCTGGAAAAGTCGATAACCAAAATTTGTTACAAATGATCTAAACAAATGCACTTTTTAACATGTTTAATACTTTTCCAAAATTCTGAAATTCTGATTTGTTGCCCTGAACATTTATATCCGATTTCAACAAGTATATTCTAAATGGGTTGACTTGTTCCAGTTTGTTAAACGAAGTTACAAAATATGTTCCAAATATTGTCTGTTTTTTGAAGCCATTAATATGTCAATTTTGTTGATGATCTAATATATTCTTTGTGATTAAAAATATGTTGTTGTCATTTAATTTCAGATGCTTGTCATGATGATCATGTCTTTAACTGCAGCAAAAATGTTTGTGGATTTCCCTCTCTCAAGAAATTCTGTCCAGTCACGTGCGGGGTATGTGGTAAGTATACCATATCCATAAAAAGTTTGGAATTCAACATTTAGTCTTTAAAATTAGTTATGTAGAAATTTCATTTCAGAGTTATTTTAAAATTTTAAGCAGAGGTAATTCTTTTTTTAAATATTTTTAATGAAAATGTGTATTTACAGAAAATCGTTTATTGTTGTAATTAAATTTGTTGTTTTGAATGGAATTTTGACCTGAATGAAAATAAGTTTTAACAAGATTGATAAAAAGATTTTGAAAACGAAGTGCTAGACTTTTAATGGTAATACAAACAGCAGAATCTGAATTAATAATATAAATGTCTGTCTATGTGTTTATGTTTCATTAAAAGAATGGCGAACGTAGATACAAGTATCTTGTCTTGGGAGGATACATCCTACTTTGTAAAGAATCACTCTGATTCAAACAAAAATTCTCTGAAACTGACATTATCAAGATGCTTGATTTCTTGATTGACAACATATTTGTTACGTTTGGAGGACGTGTTTTCAACAGACTGTTGGAATTCCAATGGGAACCAATTGTGCCCCTCTTCTTGCCGACTTGTTTCTTTATTATTATGAGGCTGACTTCATACAGGAACTTCTTAGGAAGAAAGATAAGAAGTTAGCAATATCCTTTAACTCTACGTTCCGCTATATAGATGATGTTCTCTCACTAAATAATACAAAATTTGGTGACTATGTTGAACAAATCTATCCCATCGAACTAGAGATAAAGGATACTACAGATACAGGTAAGTCTGCCTCATATCTTGACTTACATCTAGAAATTGACAATGAGGGTCGGTTGAAAACAAAACTTTACGACAAAGAGATGATTTCAGCTTCCCAATTGTGAACTTTCCATTTCAATGTAGCAACATTCCAGCAGCGCCTGCATACGGAGTATATATCTCCCAATTGATACGATATTCCCGGGCTTGTGTTTCCTATCATGTTTTCCTTGATAGGGGATTGCTGCTCACAAGGAAGCTATTAAACCAAGAGTTCCAAATGGTGAAGTTGAAATCATCCTTCGTAAATTTTACGGACGCCATCACAAGTTGGTTGACCGTTATGGAATAACCGTTTCACAGATGATATCGGATATGTTCCTTATGTCGTAACTACAATACCCTTCCTTTTCACGAATGTGACTTACCGAATTAGAATATTTACCGGATTTGTAATAACATAAGCAACACGACGGGTGCCACATGTGGAGCAGGATCTGCTTACCCTTCCGGAGCACCTGAGATCACCCCAGTTTTTGTGGGGTTCGTGTTGTAGTCTTTAGTTTTCTATGTTGTGTCATCTGTACTATTATTTGTCTGTTTGTCTTTTTATTTTTGGCCATGGCGTTGTCAGTTTGTTTTCGATCTATGAGTTTGACTGTCCCTCTGGTATCTTTCGTCCCTCTTTCAATCATATATGAGTATAAACAAATTAAATGTCATTCTAGATCAAAAGAGAATAATTTACGTTTTAGGGTATGGCGCAGGTTCTGGACCAGGTGGCACTGGAATGGTCAACAGTGAGTGTAACTGATGTGCTTTTAAGTAAAAATAATTGATGATTATATCATTTTCAATCATTCTTATCTATGATTCAAAACCAAGTTATCATATAGATATGTTTTGAAATACCTCCAGTGAGACACAACAGTCTTTAAATAAAAACAACATCTAAAACATGCAGCCATGGACAAATCGCATGATATGATTATAACTATATATAATAAGAAGATTTGGTATGAGTGCCAATGAGACAACTATCTATCCAAGTCACAATGTGTAAAAAGTAAACAATTATAGGTCATATGCATGTATGCATTTGAGTTCATTTGAATTGAGGAGATGTTATCTTAAATATTGATCCCCATAGAATAGTGTGTGTATATGTTTCGTATTTTTCATAATCTTACGCGAAGATAAATTATTAGAACATCATATAACTATCATAACCTGTAACAAATTTCTGAATTTTGGACTAAAACGGCCATTGTGCTCAAAACCTATGTGAAATGAAAAAACATGGAAATCGTTAAGCACTGTAATACAGTAATATTAAACTATACGTGGTATGATTGTAAATGAGACAAATTTTCACCAGAGACAAACATGGCGTGGATGTAACCACATATTGGTCACAGTACGACCCTGAACAACGAGGACAAAGTAATGAATGTCCCGACACACACATATTACATAATTCAAGCGCAAAAAATTAACAGTCTTATTTATGAATTAACAAAACGAAATAAACGAAAAAATGTATGACATACAGTAACCATAAAAACCACTGAATTGCAGGCTCTTGGCTTGGATAAGGCATATACAGATTGTTGAGATATTAGTTATACCTACACTGGTATTAGTTAAACCGCGTTTTGTTTGCCATATATATACATTATCGAATGTTTCTGTTCAAAGATGGTTGTACTCACATAAGTGATTCCTTTTAATTGTTAGTTTGTATAATTTACAAACTTGTTTTAGGTGTTAATTGCACAGACTTAGTATCTAACTGCAAGGAATTCTCTCGGAGTGTTTGTCATGAACCCTTTGTCGGTTGGGCTGAACATAATTGCCCTAAGTTTTGTGATTTTTGCGGTAAGAAAACCTTTATTTGTCCAACCATAATAAGTTATAAAAATCAATCTCGCCGATATATGTCCTTATGCACTAAAGCGACTTATAGCAAACATTTGTGAATTTATAAACAAACAAAAAAAAACAAAAAAAAATATTGTACTAATTTGCTGCTTTCAAATCCCTGCTTAGAGCTATTTTCATCATGATTGATAAAGATCAAATAGTATTTCAGTTATAAGTATCAAAAGTCTTTCTACATCAGATTCGAAAAATGTCTTTGTAAATTAAATTTAAGAAATATTGTTAGTGGAGGATGTAATTTTCGGATAGGCGTTGACATTAAAATGTTAAACAACAAATGAATATTCTTTATTCTTCCGATTGATTGTCTGATACAATTATATATCACTGCCTAAGCTTCAGTGAAGTATCCCTGTGAAATGTTTTCTGAGTATCGAGGAATTTAATAAAAAGACGTAACATACATGTAATCATTAATATTTGGTTTTTCTATCATATCAATCTTTCTTAAATTTATAAACGATATATTTTGAGAGACCGTTTTGTTCTCATTCATAAACCTTCGTAGTTCTATTATTAACAATTCATACACATCTAAGAATTTCAATTTTTGTTCAGAAACTTAGTATGGCATATGATAACCTTTTTTGAAGTTTGTCAAAAGATTACGAAAATTATATCGATAATACGCATTTTTAAAGGGGCATTAGACGCAATATTCATTACAACTGAAACGACAAAAAACTAATTATTTGATTTATAACATACTAAAATATGTATCACTATGAAAACAAGTTCCATAGGAAACCATTAACGTTAGGGGCAAACGATACAGATTTTATCCGCGGTGCAAATTGACGAAAATTTGCATACCAGCTATTTTTCAAGTAGTCAGTTCAAATATGTAATGAAAAAT
This sequence comes from Mytilus coruscus, assembly GCA_017311375.1. Taxonomy (NCBI): domain Eukaryota; kingdom Metazoa; phylum Mollusca; class Bivalvia; order Mytilida; family Mytilidae; genus Mytilus; species Mytilus coruscus. The sequence continues at coordinate 43,478,260 of CM029600.1, forward strand.
ACCTTCATATGTTGCTTTTAGAGATATGTGAGGGCAAAATGTTAAATATTTACTAAAACTTTCGTTTATTTTTTTCAACACTTCTATCCTTTGGACAGGCATACCTAACTTTTTTGTTTCAAAAGATAAACACAAGCATATTAACCTTCAATATAACCAACAAGGAATGTCTATGATCACGAGATGCGATATATATATAGATATATATAGACCAACAAGCACGTGTAGTAGTATGATGAAGATTTTTCGTGATCTGTTTGATTCTATGTCATGAAATAAAATCAATATGTAAATATTTGTTTCACTTACATATATAGTAATGCTTTTTTGTGGGCCAAATAAAACCAACGAAATGGTTATTTCTTGTAGTTCCCTTATTCAATTTTTCAATTTTGACATTTATTTTCTTTGAATAATAAACATGTATAACACATGCGCAACCCATCTCTAACTTATTTAGGTCGCATGCATATAGATCCAAATCAAGTCGAATTATTTTCTTGCAAGACCATTAAATATCAGCGATGTTTGGAATCTTATTTTCATAAAATTATACCAAACTGACCGTTAAAAGCGAATTATCATTTCAATTATTCCACTGTTATTAATGTTTGGAACAAACAAATCCTGTTTTAATGCATTGTCTAATTCTTAGCTAATGCCCCTTCAAGTCCTTAAACATGTTAAAGCCCACACCGTGTAACATCAATTTGAAAGTAGAATAGTATGGTAAAGCTGTAACCGATACTGGGTTGCTTAGGTTACAAATAATGTTATATTTACTTTTCCGTGAGCAAGCAGGCTGTAAAACAAATTCATCTGTTGGATCAGTAACAGTAACCAATATGTAATTCTAAAATGAACTTTTGTGTTCAAATCTCGTAAATAGATTAAGAAGAGACAAATCAATGTATCAAATAAAAACTGAAAGGCTTGCGTGAACCCAAAAAAGAGACCTGATAAGTCAACAGAGTAATAGTCTCCCGCTATGTACAAAATGTATGCTTGTGTCAATGTTAAATAATCAATCATCACAAGTATGCACCGTAAATAAAAACATGAGTATTGACGATTCACTAATCAACTTTACTAACGTGTAACACTAGCTCAAATTAAAATACTCAGCTGAAGTTGTCTCCGATTCAAGGCAAAGGCAAAGGCAAACTTATTGTGTTATATCTACTTTTCAGCAGGCAACACAAGTAATGCAGGCAGTACAACAAATCCATCCGTTGGATCACTGACAGTCACCAGTATGTAATAATGAAATGTATTTTTGACCTTTATTAAAAATTAGGGTGACAGTAGTTTACTGGTTTTCAAATCTCGTAAAAAGAAGAGACAAATGAATCAGTACATAATGATCATATAGATAAAAAAAAAATAATGTGGAAATAAACGTCAACGAGGCAAACAAATTTTTAAGGCGAATTATTATTTAATAATTCCACTTCTTTGGAACAAACACAAACAAACCCTACTTTAATGCATTGTCTAAATCGTAGATAATGCCCCTTCAAGTTAATGCAATGTACTTTGTTATAAAGATTGAAAGTAAAATACTAGGATGAATCTGTATCAGATTCAGGGCTGCTAAGGCTTACCTATTGTGTAATACAGATATAAGAAGATGTGGTATGAGTGCCAATGAGACAACTCTCCATCCAAGTCACAATTTGTAAACCATTATAGGTCAAAGTACGGCCTTCAACACGGAGCCTTGGCTCACACCGCACAGCAAGCTATAAAGGGCCCCAAAAATGACTAGTGTTAAACCATTAAAACAGGAAAACCAACAGTCTAATCTATATAACAAACGAGAAACGAGAAACACTTATGAACCACACGAACAAACGACAACCACTGAACATCAGGTTCCTGACTTAGGACAGGTGCAAACAATTGCAGCGGGTTTAAACGTTTTAGTAGGCGCCAACCTTCACCCTGCCTGAAACAATAGTGTAACATCACAACATAGAAAGACACACTATAAAATATCAATTGAAATGGCTTAACTCAATCAAAAGACATATTAACAAAAACAAGTGAACATACACTGAACGAATAAATTTGATCTATGACACAATGTAAATACAAAATTAATAAAACAAGGGGGTTATATGTAAAACAATATCAGAAAGACAACCAAAACCTTGGACAAAATGCCGCCAAATAAAATAACGTACATAGGTAAATAAAAACATTTTGTTGTAAGGTATACATGGAGTACGGAAATAATTTTAACAAAATAAATAATTTTCTTGTTCCTAGTACGAGAACAAAAGTGAAAATTTATCGATATACTAAACACTTATCAAAGGTGGTATATATTAAAAATAGTGAGACTAGATGTCACATTAAATAAGTAAATATTAAATAACAAAACTACATTACAAATTGTATCAACAGATCAAATTAACACGAAAGTACGATTTGAGAGTACTCGCAGTTACTGAAAGCTAGTTAAAAGCCAAAAACAATTAATAATAAAAATTCATGCATCAGAAACTAAAATTAACTAAAACACATCCCAGGGATATAGTGTTTTAACGTATTGGACAATCAAAGAAGATATGACTAGTGAAATGCCAAAATAAAAGTATCGACAGGCAGTAGGATAGTTGGGAGTTGTTAATAACCTGTTAATAAATATGTATAATGTAATATATAGATAGAGTAATATCTATATTGAAAATGAACGTGGATGTGTTTTATACATCCAAAAAAACGTTTGAAAAGAATACAAATTTAGTTATGTTTTAATTTGCTGATGACAAAATCGATATTTGTGCCAATGTAAACTATATTCAAAGATATATTTACTTTTCAGTAGGCAGCACAGCCAGTAAAATGAATCCAGATACAAGTATGTTTACTTATATTAGAATGCAATTTTGACTTTTATCTGAAATTAGGGCGACAGTAGTTTAACGATGTTCAAATCTCTTAAATAGATTAAGAAGAGACAATTCAAGGTAACAAACAAAAACTGAAGAAATCGTGTGAACCTTAAAAGGAACGAGACCGAGTGCGTCGACATAGTAATAGTCTCCTGCTATGTATTTGTTGAGTCAATGTCAAAGGGTCATTCAAACAGGTATGCACTGTAACTAAATACATGAATATGGAAGGTTCACTATAAATGAGAGATATTTGAAATGCGTAACATATACGTTCAGTGGAGTTTTGAGAGTTCCGAAGCAATTCAGGTAAACTCCTGATGTATTAATACATAATGGTCATATATATGCATAACACTACGGACATTGTCATGAATGTGTACGCGTTTTACTGTTCATGATAACGAAATAGATAGGAAAAGCCTTATGCTATATAAAAATAAGATGTGGTATGTTTACAAATGATTGACAACTATCCATTAAAGTTCAAATAAAGTGGATGTAGGTAATTAAAAGCAATGATACGGCCTTCAATAAAGACCCATACATGACAAATATGACCTATTTAATTGAGAAAAAATAGCAGCCTAATTAATACATGTCATAACAAAACAAAACAAAAATTACAGACTTTAACCAACGACAACCACTGAACTTCTGGCTGTTGACTTGGGACAGGTGCACAAATGATCTCCATTTGTTTTTATCATGACTACCTCTAGTGGTATTCCGGAAAAGTGTAAAGAGCAAAAATTACAATGTGATCTAATGAAAGGTCAAATGTTTAACTACTTTTTGGACATACAAACGATTAAGATTAATGATAATCATTAATATACTTTATAATTGTGGATTAATTCGATATACCAGATAAATTATCTCATACAATGAAAACATTGTGTTTCCTGTACAACTACACTACTGATTTTCGTTGAATGTGTCTTTTATATATCTTGGCACATGATGTGTACACTAGTTTACAAAGAAAGTCGTAGTTCTTCTCATAACTTATTTCAGTCGTAAACTGTAAAGACCGGATAAGCAACTGTAATGAATATGGTCGTTATGCTTGCCTTGACCCATATGTTGACTGGGCCAAACAGAATTGTGCTAAAACTTGCAGGTTTTGTGGTAAAAGATATTTTAAATTTCATATATGGGTCATTTTCAAAATGTCAAATTTAGAAATTGCAAAATTGAATTAAATAACCCTCTTTATCAGCAAATCGAAACAAACAGATCTTATCGAAAAACATGTAAAAAGATGCAATCTTGATAATGTCAGTCAAGAATATATTGAAACATTTTTTGATAAGTGGTGCAATATTTTGTCTCTCCTGTTACCATGTTGAAAAGAAAATTCGGGTGATTTTGAAAAGGTTTCGATAACATTTTAAGCTTGATTCTCATAGCCAACAAGATGGTTTTCAAGAGCTAAATCTTCAATATATTTCATTCCGTGTAATCATAGATTGTTTGTCAATTTTCCATGTTGTACTGAAAAATACCTCTAAAAATTGGTTTTCACAGGTTATAAAAATAACTACCAGCAACGCAAATCTAATATAGTAATCATTATGTTCAGCATTTGTTTTCTCTTTCTAACAAACCGAACATCAAGTAATTCCGTCGCATGTTGGTTTACTTTTGTCTTTCTTTTGTTGGTAACAGGAACGTACGTTAACGATGTATCACCATATCAAGTTCTATCCTGTTACCCTTTTTGTCTATCCTGTTACCGATAACAGTATTGCATTTACATATGCTGAATTGCGAAGGTTAAGATGTTGTAACCTTTAAATGATTCCAAACAACCAAACATTTCACTATGTGTAAAACTATATTTAATTATAAGCTTTTTAAAGACGTTTCTGTCAAATATTGTCTATCCTGTTACTGTAACCATAGTAACCACAGTAACCATAGTAACAAGATAGGCATAACAGGATAGACAGATTTCTTCATTTATGAATGCTGTTTTGAAATAACTACTCCCTTTGATGAATGATGAAGTGATAATGTTTTTCTGTTGTGATTTTGGTTTCCAACACGTAATTGCATTTTTTACAAGTATAATATTGCTGTAATTAATAAAAATGTGTGTAACAGCATAGACATGACAAAAGGGTACCCAGTATTTGTTTCACTAAATGTCTTGAATTTTCTTTTCTCTACACTGTTATGCAAGAAACGTGCTGTGTTAAATCTGTAGAATGCTTTGTGATTTTGAAATCATCACTGAATAGTTTCATAATCATAGGGGGAAACAGTTTAACGGTTGATTTAGTAGCGGTAACAGGATATAAATGCACTTCATGTACACCGATTGAAAATAGTTTGTAGAAAAGAAAAATATGCTACATAGAATAATAAAGAAGCTGTGATTTTTCGTTAGAGTTATTATTACCATTCTAAAATAGTTCCTTTTGCAGATAGCTCGGCAATCAGAAAATAGGACAAAAAACATTTGAAATGTGTTACCCTGATACTGTACGCACATAAATTACGCAAATTCTGACTTAGATATATTTTAATCTTATCAAAATAGATCTAAATCGTGTTTATTATTGATGTCCCGAATCATAAATTCCACAAACTTTCATTTAAACACTTACAACTGCATTTTCTTTTAGAAATAGAAATTTTAGCAGAGGTGTACTGAAAATGCTACAATTTTTTTCAAAATGGCCCATATACTTGCATCGGGCTACAATATTATTAAAATATGACCAAGTATAGTCTAACCAATAAATATAAATAAAGGCAACAGTAGTATACCGGTGTTCAAAATTCATAAATCGATTGAGAGAAAACAAATCCGGGTTACAAACTAAAACCTAGGGAATAAACCTGAGTCATAAACATTTTTTTCAGAGAAACCAACTGTGGTGATTTCAGGACTGCATGTTAAGAAACATTGCTTGGGTCAATTTACAATCTTTCAGTCTAAACTCAGTTTAGTACCTATCAATCACTGCAAGCAGAATAGAGTAATGAATTTACATACAAAATTCTGAAATTTAGCAAAACTCTTTAACAGGACTTAGGAGATAACTGTATTGTATTTTAAGCTTGGCCTTCGTAAAACGTAGATTTTACTGTCGCAAATTGAGTTTGCGACAGTAAAATCAAGTTTTACGAAGGCCAAGCTTAAAATACAATACAGTTATCTCCATTCTTATACAGCATATTAAAAGAAAAACCATTTGATAAATATTTTGGCGTAAAATGGCATAAATGAAAAAGTCCGCGAAACTGTCTCAATGTCTTTAGCAACTAAACAATGTGACGTCATATGTATACTCACGATGTAAAACATAAACACTAGACGTATTGATACCTTTCGTACGCTTCAGAATGGTTTCAATGTTGACAAAAACAAGATTTTGGGACTCAAAATGTGACTTTCATGTTTATTTTGTGAGAAATTACTTACCAAAAACAATCGGAATTCAAAATGGTGGCTTTCTTAGTTACGGACTGGTAGAACGTGGAATTTACCCTTTCAAAATATTTGTCAACGTCCAATGAAAATTATCGTTACAATCGAATTGCATTAGCATTAATATTTAAATGAGACAAATCAAGGTATCAAACAAAAACTGAATGACTCGCTTGTGAGACCGGGTGCCTCGAGGGAGTAAGAGTCTCCTGCTATGCATGTTGTTGCAATGCCAAAAGATCAATCACTACAAGTATGCACGTAAATAAATACATGAATATTGATGATTAGCTATTGAGATATTTGAATTGCGTTATATATACGGTCAATGGAATTAAGAGAGTTCCGAATAAAAACAAAGAAAAGACCACGTTATTAATATCATGCGTCCGAAGCGCTTTTCTGAAATTACCTTCATCAAGAAAGCTCAAAGCCGAATATTTGATAGTTGAGGATGTATAAAAATCGAAACAGTTGCAGAGCTATAGGATTAAAAAGTACCTAAAAATAGCCAAATTCATCTACGGTCAACTTAGAATGTTCAAATGAATTGTTACATAATGATCATATAATTATGTGAAATAATGTAGAAATAAACGTCAACGAGACAAACGGACTGTTAAAAGCGAACTATTATTTCATAATTCCACTTCTATTAATGTTTGGAACAAACAAATCCTACTTTGCCAGTTTAATGTTTTGTCTAAATTGTAGATAATGCCCCTTCAAGTCCTGATACTATAGTCTGGCTCAAGCTTTGCTGTCCATCAAAAAATTGCGATTATTTTTGTATTTGTGCAAACATTTGTTTCAAACAGCGATTTTCTTAAGTAAATTACAACACGTTTCACATACCTCGTGTCATCCAGAAACTGTCTAAATGCGTGTACGTAGCATTTTAACTTTCTCTATGGGAAATTAACATTGCAATGGTCGCCTATATTTTTCCGGATGTTTAGTTTGGGAGAATATATTTACGTCATCAAAGCTCACGCGACGTTACGCATAGTAATCAAAGGGAAATAACTCCTATATAAAACGCTGACTTTGACTTGCAACCAGCTATACACTACGTGTTGTGGCAATTAAAATAAAAATAAACATCAGATGTATGTAAAGGAATTTTGTAAATAAACAAGTGTGCCATTGGGGTTCTGTTACCTACCCTTTTTATTTAATTTAGATTTTGAAAACGTATACCTTTTCATACATTCCGTAGGTAAAAATGTTACCTTTTCCCATATTTTTTGCGTTTCATGTGGTGTGTACTGTAACAGTGTAATACAGGTACTAAAGTTTAAAAAGAGAGAAAATTGGTTGAAAAAAAAACACAACTGGGAACACCAAGAAAGATGACGAAAGAAGAAATTATCGGAACTTTATTGACCTTATCATATATTTCTGATAGTTTTCCCGACCGATTCAAATATTTCCAACCTTGAAAATGTGACCTATTCCACCGGCACGTTCTATCACCTTGTATATATGAAGTGCCCCCCCTTTGCTTACCTTCCAGGATTATTAAAAAATGACGGATTTTGTTTTTTAACATGGGAGTATTTCTTGTTCCGCTACTGAGAATGTTTTTTTTTTCCTTTGCGAATCCATAGGAGAAATGCGACTCCAATAGGATATATTTTGTTGAATAAAACGGTAGATTTTATCCGATAGATTTTTTTGATATTTTAATCGGATATAATAATTATTTTGATAAATACAAATAATTTATTGAAGTTTCGTATGCATCTATATCAAGATAAAAAAAAAATCCCGTACAGCAATTTTGTCTGGTGAAGCGCACAATGTCAGTGTGAATTGCAAAACATGCTCTCTACCTGAAAATGCAGGTCATCCTATGAATAAGATTAAATATGGTTTGCTGGCTGCAAACACTGTGTATAATTTGTAAATTCAAACCGAAAATGGCCAAACTATATGTTATGCAACCTTATCACCAATGAATGGGATGGAGTTCATTTTTTGCCTGTTTATGTACATGTATGATTTTGGTTTTTAAATCATTCCAATTCCGTTACATCCAAGCATTAATTGCTGCGGAATAATACAGAATATATGATAAATCAATCAAATATACATGTAGTACGTTACTTTTGTCTCTCAAATTGGTTCAACATAATAAAAGGTGAAATGTTATGTCTTGTGTGTATCCTTACCTATAAGGATCGCTTAGGCTTTATAGCTCAAAACGGTATGCCTAAGCACTTGGTGATTCTTTCTTCTTGAATAAATGAGGATAAATTCGAAAGTATGGAGTGAATTCGGAACACTTTACATTTAATTTGTTAAATAATGAAATAAAATTGAGAATGGAAATGGGGAATATGTCAAAGAGACAACCCGACCAAAGAGCAAACAACAGCCGAAGGCTACCAATGGGTCTTCAACGCAGCGAGAAAATCCCGCACCCGGAGGTGGTCCTCAGCTGGCCCCTAAATAAAATTGTGTACTAGTTCGGTGAAAATGGACGTCACCCTAAACTCCAAAACATATAAATAAACTAAAATTTAAAAACATACAAGACTAACAAAGGCCAGAGGCTCCTGACTTGGGACAGGCGCAAAAAGCGGCGGGGTTAAACATGTTTTGTGAGATCTCAGCCCTCCCCTACACCTCTAGCAAATGTAGAATAAAGAAACACATAGCAATACGCACAGCAAAACTCAGTTTAAAAGAAGTCCGAGTCCGATGACAATGATACATGAATGAACAAAGGACTACTAGCAGTTACTGACATGCAAGCTCCAGACCTCAATTAAACTGATTGAAAGATTATAACTTCATCTAATGACAGGGGCGGATCCAGCCATTTTTAAAAGGGGGGTTCCCAACCCAGGATAAAGGGGGGGTTCCAACTATATGTCCCCATTCAAATGCATTGATCGTCAAGAAAAAAAGGGGGATTCCAACCCCCGGAACCCCCCTCTGGATCCGCCACTGAATGAAAATCAAGTACAATCCCTCCCGTTAGGGGTTTAGTATCATACCATCATAAAATAAATGAGAAGAACATAACCCGTATCATGCCAACAACTGGTTTTAGAATAAATGGGTTTATTTCCGATGCAAAGACCCTATGAGTGAATCAATATTAATACCAAAATATGCAATCCTTAATGACTTGACAACAGTATCGTAACTATATCCTTTCCGAATAAGTCTGTTTAAAGGTTTGGTTAGCTTTTGAGGCGAATGTCGACATTTTTGTGCTTTGTAAAGAATATTACCATAAAATATTGGATATGAAATACCTGACCGTATAAGATGTCTGCATGTTGATTTATATTTATGAATGATGTCCTTGTACCGGTGATAAAATTTAGTAAATGTTTTGTCCAGTTTGTGATATCGAAAACCCTGGTGTAATAATTTTCAGTAATACAGAGATTTTTTCGTTGAAATCAAATACGTTGTTACATACTCGAGCGAATCGAACAAGTTGAGATATATAAACACCATAAGATGGCGACAAGGAACGTCACCATCTAAAATGGATAATTAACAATAGGAAATGAAAAATCATCTTTTTTATCATAAATTTTGGTATTAAGCTTCCCGTTAAAGATAAATATATCAAGATCCAGGAGAGGGCAGTGTTCATTGTTAGTATTAGCTTTTAATTCAAAGTTAGTTCGGCAGGATTAATCTCTTTAGTGTACATACCGAGGTCGTCAATATTGAGAGCCAATATATCATCTAAATATCTAAAAATGTTATTAAATTTTTGAATCAGATGTTGTTTCGATGGGTCTTTGCTGATTTTAGTCATAAATTGTAACTCATAACAATACAGAAACAGATCCGCAATAAGTGGTGCACAGTTAGTCCCATGGGAATTCCGATAACCTGACGGTATACGGAATCTCCATAGCGAACAAAAATGTATGTTTAAAAAATTTACACACTGAGTTTAAATTCGGCTTTGACGCCGGGAACACTGTCGTTAACAGTAAAAGACGAAAATATGCACATGCAGGTCCTTATAAAAAAGATGTGGTATGATTACCAATGTTCATTATAATATCATAATTAATACCCACACTAAATAATGCATCTATAGTTGGCACTGGACGTTAAACAACCAACTATTAATTCATCCATCTTATCCTTTAAGGTTTGTGATTATTTATTTTATTCTCATATAATCTCCTTGATCAACTACATGCAAAAAACTGCAGATTTACGCTATAGTTAGGAGGCCGAAATTATTGCACACATAAAAGAAACACAAAAGACAACAAAAAAACCCCAACACTTTACATATTCCATGCATTCGTAACGCTTTCTGGATTAACTTTCACCAGAAACTCTCAAAGATAGATATTTTAAAGCCAAAGAGCATATAAAAGGATAGGCGTGAAGAGCTATATGACCAATAAAGGAACTACACATTCGCCACATTCTTTATGTGCCTGTCCAAAGTCTGGAGCATGTAGTTCAGTGGTTGTTGTTACTTAAAGTCTATTAAATCAGGGCTTAACAAATTTTGTTACAGGTAACTAGCCCAGGACTTATTTGCAGCAGGATTTTACTAGCCCTGTTGGAAGAAATGCTAGCCCATCAAAACTGACCTGCTAGCCCGAGAATGCCTTACAAATCAGAGTTTGCTGCATAATTACAAAGTGGGTGTCCCTTGTTTTGAAGGCGGCATTATACACTGTATTTAGGAGCTACCATTTGATTTTATGGTGGGGGACGCTAGGATGAAATTTGAAAAAGGGCAGGACAGGAGTTTTAAGTAAAAAGGCAGGATGAGCAACTTGGCAAAAAAAAAGGCAGGATGACAATTTATGAAAAAAGTCAGGATAAACTAATAAAAAAAGGCAGGACCGAATAGAGTGTAAAATAAAAGGCATGGCAGAGATTACAACTAAAAAAAATGCAGGACAATATTTTTCATCAGCAACACGGCCGACCTTGGCCAGTGGGATCTTTCTTTCGGGACACTATAAATTTTCCTTTCCGCTTTTCTCGGTCGTATTTGGCATTTTTAGGGATGAATTGTCAGTCTCATTACCCCCTTCATCTACAGTTTTTCGTTTTAAAACTGACGAAGTTCCTGAGGTGTGAAATATTTGGTTGCATGGATTGGTTTCGTGCTCAACAGCTCTGTCCTGACAAGACAGGTCAATTCCGATCAATACATCATACCCCCAGTACCGTTAATTGAAAATCTCGGCATAAGAAATGTACAATACCCCCGCCCCATACTGAGAAATCGATATTAAAAGTACGAGAATTGCGATCAATACATGATACCGGGTCATCCAGAGTTATTTGTTCTATTTTTTAAATATGTACAACAGGACCTGTACAAACCAGTTCAAATTCTTGGAATCCCGGATGACGTAATTAAATCTGATCGTCTAAGATAGAATAGTGATGAAGGGATTTTCCACTTTCTATTTTGGAAACGCCAAGAATATTTTGTTACTAGTCCGTCGGGCATATTGGGTTAAAAATTTTGATTGCCCGAGGCGTAAATGCTCTAGTCCCGGGCGTCGGGCTAGTGGAATTTTTAACCCTGTAAACATTTGTTTTCTTTTGTAAATTGCTTTGTTATTAATTATGCCGTTAGTTTTCTCAATTGAATTGTTTCATATTTTTCATGTCGGGGCGGGGCCTTTTATAACCGACTTTACGGTTGCAGTATTTTTCATTATTGAAGGTCGTGCGATTGCCTATATATAACCGCTTACATCTTCTTAATTTGAACTTTCTTGAACAGTTGTGTCATTGGCAATCATACCACATCTCCTTATTTTTTTGTGCATTGTTCGAAAGATAAACATATGCGAATTTCGGTGAAGAGATTTGGAATATCTTAGTTACAACATTAGACTTTGCATTTGTGTAACAATTCTTTATTAATAATTCATTTTTGTCGAGCCTTCGACTTTTGTCGAAAAAGCGAGACATAGCGATCCTACATTCCGTCGTCGGCGTCGGCGACGGCGGCGTCCACAAATATTCACTCGGTGGTTAAAGTTTTTAAAATTTTAATAACTTTCTTAAACTATCATGGATTTCTACCAAGCTTGGACAGAAGCTTGTTTATGATCATTACATAGTATCCAGAAGTAAATTTTGTAAAAAAAAATGTCTTTTTAGCCGTACTTTACTCATAAATAACTTAGTTTTTCTGTCAGTTAACATTACATTCACTCTGTGGTTAAAGTTTTAAAATCTTAATAACTTTCTTAAACTATCATGAATTTCTACAAATTTTTAATAAAGGGAATTCTTTTAGAAAAAAGACCTAAAAAATGCATATTTATCTAGTTTAAAAAAAACCGTCGGTGATTTTCTTCATTGAAAGTTAGGACAAATAATCTTCTAGCCAATTGTCAATTTAAAAAAGGGGGCACATGTGCTCGTTTTAAGTAAATGTTAAAAGTAATTGGAAAACATGCATCATATATAGATTAGACCGTTGGTTTTCCCGTTTAAATGGTTTTACACACTAGTCAATTTTGGGGACCTTTATAGCTTGCTGCTCGGTGTGAGCCAAGTCTCCGTGTTGATGACCGTACTTTGATCTATAATGGTTTACTTTTATAAATTGTGACTTGGATGGAGAGTTGTCTCAGTCATTGGCACTCATACCACATCTTCTTATATCTTTTACATTCAAACTTTGTCCAAATTAGTGTCTATTTCATAATAACAGAAAAGAACTCGTTTTAAGTTGGCAAAATGTTATTCCACGTTGAGGCTGTAACAAGAAAATCCGATATTCTCGTCCCCATCTGCTATTTGGCTAATTTCTTTCTTTTTGTATTAGTTTTCATTATTTTTATTGGTCGGTTTATTTTTTTCCGACCTGCGGCCTGAAAATGTTCTCCATGCTGTCAACTGACAATCTCAAGTAATAGCAAAGTAAAATGATTGATTTTTATTGAAAAAATGAATACCCCAATGGGATTGATTGCATACGTGAAACGTGAACACATTATATAATTATATAATACACCACAAAATGATAAAATAATCATATATAGAAATGAATTATTGTGCGGCCGATTTATTAATTCACGGCATATTGTTCAGTTGCGTATGTAATGATTTTGATACGATGTTCCAAGAGATATTAATGACTTAGGCACTTTTATAAGGTAGTATTAAAGACTTCGACACTATCTGACTTCCGAGTTTTACAACACAAGTGTAAATATTTTTTAGTACATGTATCATGTGTATATTGTTTCCAAAATGAAACCTTCTTTTCAAAAAATGAAACTCTGATAGGATGGCATAAGAACTTTAGCAATCAATAACACTTTATAAACTATTTTAATCGATAAACAATACCGTTTTGCAAGCCTTTGACTATACAACACTATAAAGGGTATTTTCAAGTACCTGCAAGTTACTTTATTTCGACGTCTTACACATAAACGTCACAACTAACACTCTTTTTAATGACGTCATATGCTTTAACGGTACAGTTTGAAAATAAAATAACAATGTTTTTATAATGTCAACTATGTAAACTTAATGTTTACAAAGTAAAGACATCACTAAAGGCATATTAGGTCAGGAATGTGTATTCAGAATATGAGAAAAATATGCATTTTACCACGAAAAATAGGGTTTTGATAATTATTTGGGACTGAGAGGGTTAAAATGTCTATATATAGAACGATTTATACAATATATGATTTTTAAAAATTCATTTGATAGGTAAACATTATTAAGGTCATCCGCAAAAGTGATGAGAATAAATTTAAATATACTTATGGTTTTCATGCAACTAAATTTAAAAGCTAAAAGTTACATAAGAGGAATTTAATGTCTGACGATTTGCATAAATTTAGCGATTTTTTTTTGTCTACACAAACATCACGAGAGAGAAATGAAAACTTTATGTGAACCTGCATACTGTTTCTGATTTGTGATGGGCGTGTCTGCTACAGAAACCGCGCAAAGAAGATGGGAGTTAACGGTTTCGCTGATTGGTTGACGGAATGTCACGGATATAGCGGAAATAGTCGAAGTGAAAAAACAATAACGACTCCCTGTTGTTACCAGGAGACGGAAAATGGCCGGCATAACAATGTTAAACTTCCGTAAGGATCGGAAAGTGGGCGGTACATGATGATCAATGGACCGGTTAGTAAATAAATAAAGCTTAATTGAATGGACAGACAGTTATCGAATGTAATTTGTTGGTCAAATCATTTAAAACATAGGCGCAAAAAGTTGCATTGTTTTTAGCCGGACAGGACCCTTGAGCCAGACTATAGTAGACCAAACTGCAATGTACAGTGTAATTATGATTGAAAGTATATTACTAGGATGAATCTGTATCGGATTCAGGGCTGATATAAGGCTTACCTATTGTGTTATATTTACTTTTCAGTAGGCGGCGCAGGCAGTAAACCGAATTCATCCGTTGGATCAGTTACAGTTACAAGTATGTTATATTAGAATGCAATTTTGACCTTTATCGGAAATTATGCAACAGTAGTTTAACGATGTTCAAATCTCTTAAATAGATTAAGAAGAGACAATTCAAGGTAACAAACAAAAGCTAAAGGAATCTCGTGTAACTCAAAAAGAGCAAGACCAAGTGCGTCAACAGAGTAATAGTCTCCTGCTATGTATTTGTTGAGTCAATGTCAAATGGTCAATCATAACAGGTATGAATCGTAACTAAATACATGAATACTGTAAATTCAGAAATTATTGCGTGCATTTATTATTGCGATTTTGTCATTTTAGACTAAAATGCGATTTTAACTTTTGCGATATTGAGAAAAATACTGTTTAATTCATATTAAAAATTTCAAAATGCGAGTTTAAATTATTGCGATTATAACCCTGTCGCATTTTTCGCAATAATAAAAACATCGCAATAATTTCTGAATTTACAGTATGGAAGGTTCACTATTGAGAATTATTTGAAATGCGTAACATATATGTTCAGTAGAGTTTTGAGAGTTCCAAATCAATTCAGGTAAACCTGCTTATGAATTTATACATAATGGTCATGTATGCATAACATGCTAGTAATAATCGGTAATCTCTTTCAACCTGTGTTCCGACGTTGCCAACACCATATTATGTCTGCAAACAGACAAAACACGAAATATTCTGGAACAACTTACGACTGTCGTAAAACATTTAGGAAGTAAATCATAAATGAATAGTATTATGTTAGATGACTAATCAGTGTGAATCGCATACTACCATAATTATGATCATTTATCTGTGTCTAATTTTATTACTAATGATAACTGCCTATATTTCTTTCTTCGTGACAGAAAAGTAAAAATAAGAAAAGCAGCCTTTTTTATAAAAATAAGGAGATGTGGTATGTTTGACAACGATTGACAACTATTTATTATTGCGAACCAGATGAAACTTTTCCACAGATTCATCTCCTATGGGTCAATATATTTAAACATTTGTCAGTTCTATTGTCCCATTGAATAAATACAATAGCTATTGTTCTCTGTGTAGTTTGTTCACTGGAACCTTTAAATTTCTTTTAAGAGAAATCCATCACTCTTTGATTAATTTACCTGAGTAAAAATTTCTTCTTAATAGATGAAAATACATGTCTTAGACTCACAACACTGCATGTGATTTTGTATTTATTTAATATCAATAATAGTTTTAATCTGTTCAATACAATCACTGATTTAATCTTTAAAAAAAAAACAAAAAAATAGCATTGTTCCTATTGCAATTTGCATTTTTTAAATATTTTTTGTTCAGTTATAGAATACATTTAAGGAGGCCTTATTTAAACCTAGTCATTTTCAAGTTTTTATTTGTCAACGCCTTCCCCACCCCCAAAAGAAAATGTTGAAGATTTTGTCAGAAATCAACTTTTATTAATGTTTGAATCAGTGTTTACATTCAACAGATTGAAAATATATTAATGATATTGAATAAATACAATATCACATGCAGTTTTCATTCAGCATTCAGGTAAATTAATCAATGATGAGTGATGGGTTTCTCTTAGACGAAATTTAAAGGTCCCAGTGAAAAACTGAGAACAATAGCTAATGTATTTAATCAATGGGACAATAGAACTGACAAATGTTAAAATAAATTAGAAGATGAATCTGTTGAAAAGTTTCATTTGGTTTGCAATAAAGGTTCAAATGAAGTGGATGTAAGCAATTATAGGCAATAGTACGGCCTTCAACAATCAGAAAAACCCATGCCGTATAGTCGGTTATAAAGACCCAGACATAAAAAATGTGACACAATTCATGCGATCTAATGAAAGGTCAAATGTTTAACTGCTGTTTGGACATACGAAAGATTATGATTTATGATAATCATTAATACACTTTAGAATTGTGGATTAATTAAGACATAATTCATGGAAGCCATAGATTTTGTTGGAAATTTACAAATGGCTTGGGCCGTGATATTCGAATTTTATCCTGAGCGTTAGCTAGGTATAAAATTAACGAATATTACGGCCCAGGCCATGTGTAAATTTCCAACAAATCTATGGCTTCCATGAATTATTTCTATTCTAATAGGACAAATACGGCAATTTATAAAACTGAAGTGAGGTTAGGTATGCCGTATGTGTTGCTGTTCTATTTTACACCCTATTATAGATAAAGCTAAACATTTCAAATAAATGTATAGCTTGCATGAATTATTTCTTAAATAACCGCTAGAAAAAAATGTTTTTAATTCTTTTAATTCTCAACCCCAATATTTGCCTTTTTTAATTCTCATTTTTTTTCTCTTAAGCTACCGTCAAATCTACAGTTGACATTTCGTGAATAAGGAGCCCCCATGTTGACTTGTTGAAATCACTAAATGTGCGAATAATGCAATAAAATAGAAAGTAAAACAACACCTACCTCAAAACTCCCTTTCAATGCAATATTATCCGAATTTGGAGGGTTCACGTAACGGGAAAACCTTCAGCTTTAGCGTTTTCATTCGCATGACGTCATGTTTTGAAATAACTTTAATGTGCCAAAATCATTGATGGAATTTTTCGGAATTTTGTTTTATTTTGATTTTGTACATTTTTCCGAACTCTAAATGCTCTTCTTCTTCTTCTTCTTCTTCTTCTTCTACACTACTGATTAACGTTGAATGTGTCTTTTATATATATTGGCACATGAAGTGTTCACTAGTTTACAAAAAAAAGTAATAGTCCTTTTCATAACTTATTTCAGCCGTAAACTGTAAAGATCGGCTAAGTAACTGTAAAGATCATGGTCATTATGCTTGCCTTGCTCCATATGCTGAATGGGCCAAACAGAATTGCGCTAAATTTTGCAGTTTTTGTGGTAAAAGATCTTTTAAATTTCATATAAGCTTGCCTCGGGCTGAAAATATTGATAAAATATGACAAAGTATAGTCTAACCTATAAATATGAGTGAGTCAGTTGCAGAGGTACCAACTGTGGTGATTTCAGAATTGCATGTTAGGAAACATCGCTTGTGTCAATATAGCATTGGTCAGTCTAACCTTAGTTTAGTACGAATCAATCACTGCAAGCAAAATACCTGAAGAGTAATGAATTTATCTACAAAAAAAATCTGAAATATAAACAAAATTCTTTTACAGGGCTGAATATTTATATGTATATAAGTATAAGGCATATTGACAACACTTTTTCGTTTATACTTTTAATTACTCAGTGTTCTAATGACCTAATACAATATATATGGGGTCAGTAAGTTCCATATAAGATGAGAGCGAATCATTTTCTATTGTCCGGGTGAAACGTTTCAGATTTTTCCTCAACGCCTTGTTTTTATAAAGGAACATAACACCACTACTCACCGTGTATTAAAATAATCTACGATTACTAACCCAATATAAAAAACGGTCTTCATGCGGTCGCTTTTAACCAATGATATTCCTAGAAATGTATAGGAGGTAAGATAAATTAACATACATACACTGGCAATTACTTATTAGATATCGTCGGTGTACTGTCAATTTGAACATAGAAATAGACGTCAACCTCATTATTACTATAAATATGTATATATCTTTCCTTGTATCATTATAACGCACATTTACATTTAGAATAAAATGCATAACAAGGGTATAACATCAAAATAGTTATATTTAAGCTGTATACATTTAAATCCATTTTATTTCAGTCTCATTATATATATATTACTATATAAGACAATGTTGAGGAAATGTTATGAACTATCGTACATTGATAAATATTATATAATAAAAGTCGTCAAGTTTTAATGATTGTCAAGTGGTTTGTCAAAACAAATGAAAAGCAGTTAAAGTGGTTATCCTTTGATTACATATACTCATCCGATATATGATATATGATGTAAACCTATTTGTAGTATGTAGGTTAACCCAATATCTCATAGATTTATACTATAAACAAATATTGAATAAATGACACTATAATTGTTCGACATTAACAGCTGCTCCAATTAACGAGACGAGTACAAATTTAAAATCAAAACCCGTTAACATTACAGAATCTATTTTTATTAATTCTCTATTCATCAAATAAATCATCATTTCAAGAATCCCTGGCAATATCGACAATTTCACAATTGATTAGTATTGTCCCGTCCTAATTATAGACATTTCAAAAATATTGGCCCATTAGAGTAAAATTCTGTTGTTGACACATGTTTTGATGAACCAATCGGATTAGAATTAATTATTCAAGGAATTCTATCTTAGACACAATATTGAATAAAATAAATTGGAGATCACATTAAACCTGTTGATTTTTATAAGCTTTAAACACAAATTAAATAAAAGGAAGATGGAAAAAAAATACATGAATAAATTGAAACCCGATGATTATTCATGATCGTCCTCAGTTCAGAATGGAACAAAGTTTTACACAGAACACTTATGAGAAAGACATAGAAATAGCTGAGGAAACATCTGGTGGGGGAACTACCAAATAATAAACTCGGTGGAGAAAAACATACTAACACAAATAAAAAAATAATATCCACACTTGTTTAATACTATAAACAAAAACTTCGTAAATTTATAACGAAAAATTAAATCTTTTACTAAAATTGTCATTTATTGTACTTACTCGTGTTAGTTTCAGAACTCAATACTGGTATTAGTTTCAGCACACCAAGTATGGGATCAGGGACAAAAGCCAGTATGTTCATTATAAAAACTAGCTATCAATTTACATTTAGCAAATATACCTTGCAAATCATATGCTATATATCTTAAAAAGTCAAGCAGTTGTATTGTTTGCTATGTATCTTTCGTACATTTTAACACTATAAGAAAAAACATGAGAAGAACATTATTTTAAGATGCCAGATTTCTGTTGGCAATATATTGCTACGATCGATTGGTATGGTTAGCATATCTATGTTTTCAATATTATTTTCCTTAATTGCATAGAACTATAATTGACGATCGGTTAATTATACGTTTGCAAAGAATTTTATGTATATTAAGAAAAAAGTAAGCACCTTCATAAAAAAAGAATATATATACACTATTTTCTTATTAAAATATGAATCCTGTCTGCTTTAAATATATATCTTTACAATCAAAGGTAGTTTCAAATTGAATTAAAGCATACAAGACAGTACACAGGATTTGTTTTTCCTTAAAGATTAAGAATACACTGCAAAAGCCTGGGTGTAACACCTTGACTGAGGGTTACTTAATTTGATCCTTAAAGTGAGGTAAATATCTCTTTTAAGTGAGATATCCATCATAAGAAAAATTGACAATAACATTCAAATTAATGTTGATTTTGTAGATATCAGCTGCCATGATTCGAATCCTAACTGCCTTCTTTACGGTAAAAGTCTGTGCAGTGGTCCATATCTTACATGGATAAAGAGCAACTGTCCGAAATTCTGTAATTTATGTGGTAAGGGAGCTACCATTTGATTTTTTTGGGGGAGCTAGGATGAAAAATTTTGTTCTGCATTTTTTAGTTGTAATCTCTGTCCTGCCTTTTTATTTTTCACTCTATTCGGTCAGGACTGCCTTTTTTTTTATTAGTTTATCCTGACGTTTGTTTACAAAAATTGTCATCCTGCCTTTTTTTTTTTTTTTTGCCAAGTTGCTCATCCTGCCTTTTTTTTTTACTCAAAACTCCTGTCCTGCCTTTTTTTCAAATTTCATCCTAGCCCCCTGTGTGTGTGTGTGTGTGTGTATAATGATAGTATTACCAATCAAACTTACATATAATAAAGAATTTGTGAGTCTAGGAAAGAAGACGTGAGTCGACTGCCAACATGGTAAAGTCCATGTTTTGGTACAAGAAACACTCTTAATCAATCAGATCAAAAATTGAAATAGCAGGTGCACACCTTGACGTTTTGTAGAAACAAATTCTGAGCATGTTTTGATTGTCGAGCCATGTTTTATGATTAACAAATTTTGCCGCGAAAGACGATCGATGACACAAGCCGACAGAAGTAATCGGTAATTGTCCATGATGTCGCTACAGCTTCGCTGTAATGCAAAAACAGTAAACAAAACTTTGTTTTAATTCAATATCAATAAAAGAAAACAATACTAATTTGTATTTTGCTCTACCTTTCATTGAAGTCAAAAATAAAATATGTGTGTTATTATATACAATTTTCATATAATACACCAATGAGACACCGATCTAATGACACAAATAATAGAAAGATATCTAGAGGTAAACATAAGACTTCAACTGTAGATACGTTGCTCTGTGGCTAAAAAGTTATAAAGTTAATAAATAGAATGAATACACATAATATTTTATCTTTTATAAAATACAAATCGTGATTTTGTGACGAATTTTAGACTCGAGAATGTTTTTACAGCTAGATATATAAAAAAAATGTCCCTTTATAAATATATTAATTTATAGCATATATGTAATTTGTTTTTTTTTTCAGCTCAACTTGCACCATAATCACAGTTATGTTTTACAATAAAATGAATTGTTATTTGAAAATGTGTTACCCATTTACTGAAATTGAAACTCCAGTCCGACTGTAAATAAAAACTTGCTGTCGTTTGAAAAAATGTGAAGAAACAATATACTTTTGGAATAATCAAGACAAAAGCTTTCAAAAATAAACATCATTTTTATTTTCTATTTGATAACGATCTCCAGGTTATAATTGAATTTCCCTTTGCCAAAATTTAGCTTGGACTATTTTTATTGAGTGTACCTAAAGAAAGTTATTCAAAAACCGTGTTTAATCCCACAAATATAGGAATCCAGTTTCCCAAACGACAGTTTGGGGTTACTTTCCGCTCGCTACGGGCATGATTAAGACAAGTAAGAGGTTAACACGGTCAATCTATGCTCCGCCAACTGAACATTGATGGATGTTCCCCGACATACCAAATGAAAACAAAAAATTTAAAAAAAGATTAGTGACCAAGAACTTAAATTGTAAAATTACTTTCTTTGGAGCCCTTTTATACAGTGAAACTTTTGAGAACACCCTTAAAAAATTGGACAGGTTTTCCTTGACCCTGGTTAACCCGCCAGATCTGAGGGGTACATTTATGCCAAATAATGATAGTAAAAAGAATAATTCTATAGATATATTTAGAGAGATTATATCTATCTTATCTATATATAGCGGACATGTGTTAAACATTCATTCTTCATATTACACATCATCCCCCTTTGGAGTCTCTTTGAAACAAATTTAGGGAGGGGTTCCCCTGACCTTTGATAACTGTCCAGTCTGGTCAGTACGCCACCTGCAAAATAAAAAATATAACGCAAACGTTTTGAAAATATGCCAAAAGACATTTTAAATAATCTTATTTCAAAAATATCTGTATATGTTGCAAAGCCTTTCGCATAATAGCATCAAACTAATAGGATTTGTATCTTTTCTATTACCAACCATATGTTTTATTAAAACCCAATAACTGTACCTCAAGTAACCATCCAAAACAATCAAATTGCACCTAATATGTCTATACATTTCAGTCTATGTTAAACAAATTAGATGTGCCTCCATAAAATTTTAACACAAAATCAGTAAGAACATAAACGGTACCACTTTTACTGCAACAAATGCGCATTTCGACAATTAGTGTCTCTTCAGTGATGCTCGAGGCCAAAATAATTGAAAATCCAAAACCTAATACACGTTTTGAACAGTAAGGTTCTTCTCTATATCTGCAAGCTTCATTTAAAGTCAAAATAAATTCAAGATATCATCAGGAAACAGATGTTTCCCCAAAAAATAAATGTTCATTTCCCCTTTTCTCAATTATTCTACCAGTACAATTTTCATTCAAATCAAGCAAGGAAAACTCAATTTCATCTGCAAAGTATGTATTGCAAACTTTCATTCTTAATAACAGCAACCTTGAATTTCCGACATTGTAACCCAAAATCAATATGCTCCTTCCCCTCTCCTATATCCTTCATTGGTACGTGTATATGTTTTATTTTATTTAAGCAAGCGACTCAACATTATATCTGGTAATCATTTGTTTCTAACCCGTAGACGAGGCGGTGGACAGGGTGGGGAGGGGGGATCCGGGAGTAAGGGGGTCGGGAAGCGGGAGTAAATGGGTCAGGAAGCGGGAGTTAGAGGTGCGGGAACCGGGAGTAAAGGGGGCGGGATTTTTTTTTTAAAGTGAATGAAACTAAACAGATATTATAAATGGCCTAAATGGACCTAAATGCTTCTAAGACCTTCTAAGGTAGTCAATACCAACCATTTCAAATCTTAAATTGGCCTAAATTGGCTAAAATGATCTAAAATCGTCCGGTGCCGGATTTCGACGGAATCCGTTTCCGTTTTCTATTTAGATAGGAGGACGCGTTTTTCAACAAACAATCTTCCCATGGGAACCAACTGTGCTCCTCTTCTTGCCGACTTGTTCCTTTATTTATATGATGCTGACTACATACAGAAACTTCTAAGAAAGAAAGTTAGCAGTATCCTTTAACTTCACTTTCCGCTATATAGATGATGTTCTCTGACTAAATAATTAAAAATTAGGTGACTATGTTGAACGCATGACATCTATCCCGTCGAACTTGAGATAAAAGATGTACAACAGATACAGTTAAGTCTGCCTCATATCTTGACTAACATCTAGAAATTGAGTCGGTTGAAAACAAAACTTTACGACAAAAGAGATGATTTCAGCAGCGCCTGCATACGGAGTATCCCAGTTGATACGATATCCCAGTGCTTGTATTTCCTATCATGATTTTCTTGATAGAGGGTTGATGCTCACAAGGAAGCTATTAAACCAAGAGTTCCAAATGGTGAAGTTGAAATCGTCCCTTCGTAAATTTTACGGACGCCATCACGAGTTGGTTGATCGTTATGGAATATCCGTTTCACAGATGACAACGGATATTTTTCAATTGTCGTAACTACAATCCCGTCCCCTTTTCCCCGAATGTGACATACCGAATTAGACTTATCACCGGGTTTGTAATAACATGAGCAACCGACGGTTTACACATGTGGAGCAGGATCTGCTTATCCTTCCGGAGCACTTGAGATTACCCCCCAGTTTTTTGTGCGGTTCGTGTTGCTCGGCCTTTAGTTTTTTATGTTGTGTTTTGTGTACTATTGTTTGTCTGTTTGCCTTTTTCTTTTTTAGCCATGATGTTGTCAGTTTATTTTTGACTTGTGAGTTTGAATGTCCCTTTCGTATCTTTCGCCTCTCTAGATCTTATACAGATATTTCCGTCATGGCTCCGATCGTCGCAGGGATACACATTTACCGAAAAAATGAGAGGACTGCACGTCATAATTATTACATCTATATCTCATTGCAACAGGGATCACTTTTTTTCAGAAATTCTTAAAAACCTCAAGCATGGACATAAATTATCAGATCGTTGTTCTAACACGTCTGAGTAAGCCAGTGGCATATCTTTTTATGCGCTTGAAGTTTGTGTGTTTGAAAAAAGATTCAACGTATGATTATTGTTGACGGTGAAGAAGGATGGTGGCTCACCAACAGCTCGTCAAAGTGGAAGCTGATTTGCATGGTATTATTTACAACGCAAACCATATCACCTAAACAATCTACAAGAAATACTTTGGCTGATCTTAGCTACTAGCCCCAGCGTCCACTTCTGATCACTTTTCTCATTATCATGTTTAATCCAACCACAGATTGTTGTGTCCCTGTCCAAAGTGGTAACCAAAGCCAGGAACTGTTGGTCATTAATATATCCTGTGTGGTTAGCAGTTTTAGTTAAATATATGACCAGTTTACTACATTTACTTGTTTTGGCTTATCCAATTTAGGCATTTTTTGGTTCCTCATGCTTTACATTGTTTTCAGTATGCTTATTTGGTTTTCTAACGTTTCGACCTCAAGCAGTACCGAAGATATTTTAGTAATCAAAATATGCACATATCTAGTGCAGCAAAATTGGTACCCTGTCGAATTAATATTTAACACTTATAAATATGTATGACTACAAAACTTAGAACACAATCAAACACAATGCACCTTGTTAAATGAATTTTCATTTTTTGGTCTTTTGGAAATTGTTGTTTGTGCTGTTTAACCCAATAGTTGATAAATTATTTTTGCATGTACATGTATAAATTTGTGTTTTTTATCCAATGCATATACATGTATACACTGCAGGTTTGTACATTTGTTTTTATTTTGAACTTAGTATACATATTACATGGTTACAGAACAATGGCAATTCGTCATACAGTGAACTAAAACTTTTAATGACACATGATAAGGGAGCTACCTTTGATTTTTATGGGGGGCTAGGATGAAAAATTTTGTCCTGCATTTTTTAAAGTTGTAATCTCTGTCCTGCCTTTTTATTTTTCACTCTATTCGGTCCTGCCTTTTGTTTTTTTTTATCCTGACTTTTTTAGTTTATCCTGACTTTTTTTTTTAAATTGTCATCCTGCCTCCTCCTGTCCCCTTTTTCCATAAAAATCAAATGGTAGCTCCCAAAGTAAAAGGGGCAAAATTGTATCCCAGGTCTGGTCATGGATTCTTTATCTAAAAAAAGTAGCATCAAGAACATTTAGTTACATTACTTCTAGTATTAAATAATGTTTATTCATTTCATTAACATATACTAGTTAATCAATTCAGTCAGTATAGTGTGAATCCAGGCGAATCGTTTTTGGCTCTCTGTGCACGTTCTTTTTTGGTTATTATGTGTTGTTTGTGGTATTTGTCTCTGTTGGATTTGATTTTAATTAGTTTTACACGTTTTTTCCTTTTTTCTGACATAAAGACTACATTTTTACCAAATTAGGGAGGGAAGCTGGAATATAGGGGAGGGAAGTGGGAGTTAGGGGAGGGAAGTAGGAATTACTACCCCCTCTAAGACAGGCAGAGGATACGAACAGACAGACAAAGCCATGATAATTTGTTCCACTGAACAAAATTCAGGGGCATTCTAATACCTCTTTCTCTAATTTTCATGATTTTTTCACATTTCTCGATCGGTGTGAGAAAAATATTTCTCATCTCTAAGAAAATTTTGTTCTCGGCAAATGATTTGTTGGAAATTTAATTATGACGTCAAATTTTCTTGTTTTCTTCTGAATTTCCTATTGTGACGTCATAAAAAAGGCGACCATGCCCGAAGACATCACATATAAAGAACACAACTTTCTGCAAATCTTTGAAAAGGAAGGATAAACTTTGTTTAGATATCGTCTAAAAATCATTTAGAGAACAAATTCCACCACTATAACTCATGTATTACGATATTTCTTCACTCTCAACAGTTAATTCTAATTATTCAAAAAGCCCAGCAAGCCTCGCGCTTTAAATATTAAAATTTAACTGTCTAGAGTGAAGAAATATCGTAACACATTTCATGCAGTGGTGGAATCTCTATATTTCAGTTGATAATCTTAGATCAGGTTTGCGACTGACATGTCCTATTCCCAATTATAGACCGTTTTCAATGGTTTTGAAAGTCATCAAATGTTTTTTTTTTTGTATTAGACATGCAAAATGTTTAAGTCTTAGTGTATTTAATGATTGAAACACATACTGTTCTTGATGGCATCTCAAATCCAGTTCAGGGCTGGTGTACTGTCTGCATAGTAACCAGGGCTTTCGTACTAACAATATTATATCTATAAATGATGTTAGTGTTTATTTTAGTGTAAACGTTCATAAACAGACTGAGAAAAACAACATTGTGCAATAACCAAAGTATTGATGTAGGATCATAAGTTTACATAACTGTATTTAGCCATTAAAAATGTCCAATCCCTATAGATTATCAACATTGCTTTCATGCCAAATTTTAAGATTTAAGTTCAACAACATTTTCTGATAGGTACATTCATATTGGCAATGTATCAGACTTGTTGGAAAATCAGCATATTTAATTATTCTATGATATATATATACATACAAGTGGAATGTATACATTTGATATATAAAGAGATAAAAATTGCCAACTCTGCAATATAAAGGAAAGCTTGACACACCCGGAAAGCCAATAGCTTGAAACCCCAAATGTATTTAACATGATCAATAGAAAAGCACAATCTTATTTACTCCAGACGGAATTTAATTCCAACTTTTGAGGACATTTAAATAAGGTTATTTTGAAGCAATATGTGGATGTGTACCGAATGAAAGCTCAGTATGGGAGAAATGGTGTATTTGTTAGTGCAATTGCATTTGTGCTAGCTTTCAGTTACTTTAGTACTATCAAAATGGTACCTCGTGTCTTGATTTTTGGTGAATTTTAGTTTGTTTTTATGTTGTGTTGTTACACTACTGTCACAGGTTTAGGTGAGGGTTGAACACTCGCAAACTTGTTTACCCCTGCCACAATCTGCATGTGCTTGTTAACAGGAGCCTGTTATTACATCATTTGTACATGGTGGTTGTAGGTTGCTATCATATTTTTGTTTTGTTTATTGTTTCATACATAAATCAGGCTGTGGTTTTCTTGTTTGAATTGTTTTACATCATTGTCATGTCTGTCCTTTTATTGCTTACTCTACTATGAGTTTTGCTCATTGGTGAAGGCCATACAGTGACTTATAGTAGCTTACATCATCATGATTAGATCTACTGATACTGCAGCAGCTATGTTGATTCTATGTTGTGACTTTATTGTTGTCTCACAGAAGTAAATAGACAAGTTTCAGGGATAACTGTAAAGTCATCTTCATGGTATAACCCAGCAGACTAGTGTTAGTACTAACTCGGCTGACCATACATGTGAATCCTTTGAGATTTTTTTTTATTAAATCACAACAGTAGTCAAACTATTAAAATTTTATTCACAGATTTTCTTTAACTTTTACATGATTGATAAATGATCAGCACAGATCAGTTATTTTCATGATTCATAATAAACTTAACAGAATTTAATCACTCAAGAAAAAACATGAAAGATACATAAAAGATAAATTCAAGATTTGTATGCTATATTAACCTTGTACAAGTTGCAGAAATTTAATTCATCTTAAAAAATTATGACTTATAAACCATCTGCAATTCTTGAACTCATCCTGAACATTATCTTCGTTTTTTCACTTCCCTATATAATATGTAAATAGGAACATAGAACCATTACCGTGTTTAGTTTACATGTAGATATATAAAGTCTTCGAGATAACTCTCAATTGCTGTTTTAAAGTAAAAATGTAAGTCCATTACTTCTACTACTGAAGCAAAGTGAAATTTTATATCAATACTTTTAATATTACAACGTTATCTATACAGCAATGTTACTTCACCATTTACCAATGAGATAAATGTTAAATCCAGCAAATAATTTTATCATGTTGTTACAGTAGTAAGACAAGAATTTGTATACTAAAATGAATGATTGATGCATTTAAACTAAATGAAATGAGAACAAAATAATGAATATTATTCAACAATGGAGTGGTCAATGCAAAGAGGAAACTTTCTAGAATGACACAAAAAATGTCTGCAGTTTCTGACGATTGAAAAATTAAAAAAAAAAAACAAGCCTCTCACTCTCATGTAGATCACCTTTAAACAGAGATAACGATAGTTGATTCACTTTATCAAACAGATAAAGTGATCCCAAGTCCTTTCCAAAATTATGTTTGAATGCTCAAAATATAGAAATGCTTAAATCACAATGAACACAATATATCAGACAAGTCAGTCATTTTAATCATGAATTGGGAGCAGTAAAAGTATGCATGTCTGTTACAAGAATTAAAATGATATAATAAAACTTTATTATTTGTATTGTTATATGTGCTATGTCCTCATACATAAAAACACATTTAACATGCGTGTCTGTACAGTAAGATCTTTCAACAGTTAATACTGTCTTAGTAATTCAAGTTCCTTTTTCTAAACACAATTGATCTTGATATAGGGTCTTCAGAATAGGACTTTTATTGTCTAAATGTATATTTTTAGCTGTCATCAAGTATCACTTCTTTGCTGGAGGTCTAAAAAAGATAAATAAAATTCAAGCATTAATTAATTATAGCTATTGTTGTTCAAACAATGACATTAAATACAGCTGACAAATGTGATTTTTCCTTAAAACAATGTTCCACGTCTAAGTTGCTATAAAAGAAGATTTTTGTACCTTCATTATAAATTCATAGTGCGATTGAGCACTTTGAATCTTCAAATATAAGTTATCAAATTTTTTAAATTATGTTGCTTATTTTGTTTATTTTTATCTGAACCTCTCTCTGGTGAAATAAATATTAACTATAGACATCTAATCATGATAATGGGCAACTTTTTTATTCAATGACAAAAAATTGACAAAAATTGTACGAGTTCATATAACAATTAGAATAAAATGCTCCAGAGGCGCAGCTTGATACGACCGCAGAGGTCGAACCCTGAATAGTTGGGGCAAATATGGACACAACATTCAAGCTTGATACAGCTCTGAATTTGGATTCTGATTAAATATTTGACACAGCATAGGTTTCTGACACAGAATGAATGTGGTCTAAGAACTTAAAATTTTAAATTGGACATTCACCTATCATGGTCCAATATCCAAAATCTAAATACATGGTTAGATTCAGCATATCAAAGAACCCCAAGAGTTCAATTTTGATGAAATCAAACAAAGTTTAATTTTGGACCCGATTTGGACCAACTTGAAAACTGGGCCCATAATCAAAAATCTAAATACATGTTTAGATTCAACATATCAAAGAACCCTAAGAATTCAATTTTGTTAAAATCAAACTAAGTTTAATTTTGGACCCTTTGGACCTTAATGTTGACCAATTTGAAAATGGGACCAAAATTAAGAATCTAAATACACGGTTAGATTCGGCATATCAAAGAACCCCAATAATTCAATTTTGATGAAATCAAACAAAGTTTAATTTTGGACCCTTTTGACCTCAATGTGGAAAAAATTGATAACGGGCCCAAAAATCAAAAATCTAAATACATGGTTAGATTCAGCATATCAAAGAACCCCATATATTCAATTTTTGTTGAAATCAAACAAAGTTTAATTTTGGACCCGATTTGGACCAACTTGAAAACTGGGCCCATAATCAAAATCTAAATACATGCTTAGATTCAGCATATCAAAGAACCCTAAGAATTCAATTTTTGTTAAAATCAAACTAAGTTTAATTTTGGACCCTTTGGACCTTAATGTAGACCAATTTGAAAACGGGACCAAAATTAAGAATCTAAATACACGGTTAGATTCGGCATATCAAAGAACCCCAATAATTCAATTTTGATGAAATCAAACAAAGTTTAATTTTGGACCCTTTGGACCTCAATGTGGACCAATTTAAAAGCGGGCCCAAAATCCAACAACTTAATACACGATTAGATTCAGCATATTAAAGAACTCCAAGAGTTCAAGAATAAAATCCCATTGAAATTGGTCAAGAAACAAGCAATTTATACAAAGTATCTTCTTTTGCACAATACTGTGCAATTGAATATTCTTGCAATTGCGCAATACTGTGCAATTGAATATTTCTTGCTATTGCGCAATACTGTACAATTGACAATTTCTTGCTATTGCGCAATATTGTGCTATTGGATATTTCTTGCTATTGCGCAATACTGTGCAATTGAAGATTTCTTGCTATTGCGCAATACTGTGCAATTGAAAATTTCTTGTTATTGTTGTTATTGCACAATACTTATTATATAATAATTTACACATCCTGTTAGGTGTGTATCTCCTGCCATATTATTATTATTTGCTTTTAAATATAAATCAGAAATAACCAACTTAAAATGGAAAATTTTAAAGAAAAAAAAAGGAAAAAGAAACCCCCAAATTTTTGAACCCCTTATGATTCATCACCCCAAACTCAATCCCAGCCTTCCTTTGAGGTATGGTACCTTGCAGTACAATTTCAGAGATCCATACACTTGAACACAAGTTATTGTCTGGAAACTAGAAAATGCTTATTTTGGCCCTTTTGGCCCCTAATTCCTAAACGTTTCAGGCAATTACCCCAAACTCAATTCCAGCTTTCCCTTTGTGATATGGAACCTTGTAGTACAATTTCAGAAAGATCCATACACTTACACACAAGTTATTGTCATGAAACTAGAAAAATGCTTGTTTTTGCCCCTTTTTTGGCCCCTAATTCCTAAACGTTTCAGGCAATTACCCCCAAACTCAATTCCAGCTTTCCCTTTGTGATATGGAACCTTGTAGTACAATTTCAGAAAGATCCATACACTTACACACAAGTTATTGTCATGAAACTAGAAAAATGCTTGTTTTTTGCCCTTTTGGCCCCTAATTCCTAAAATTTGGAGGCAATTACCTCCAAAATCAATCCCAGCATTCCTGTGTGATATGGAACCTTATGGTACAATGTCAGAGAGATCCATACACTAACACACAAGTTATGTCTGGAAGTTACAAAATGCTTATTTTGGCCCCTTTGGCCCCTAATTCCTTAACTGTTGGTACCATAACCCCAAAATCAATCCCAACCTTCCTTTTGTGATATTGAACCTTATGGTAAAATTTCATAGAGATCCATTCACTTAAACTAAAATTAGAGTGCGAAAACCAATGCGTCTTGGACGACGACGACGACGCCAACGTCATACCAATATCGACCACAAAAATTTTTTGCGGTCGTATAAAATGTAGGACCTAAATTAAACTACATCAATGGAAATTTAAAATTTTCAAACTTTATTTTTTGAAGATTTATTGAACTCAAATGTCATGAATGTACTATATACTATAAACAAATGTCATACTAGTTGGAGATTTAGCTAGCTATGAAACTAGACTTAACCCACCATTTTCTTCAGAAAATATCTGTACCAAGTCAGGAATATGTTCCATTCGTTCTGTTGGTTGATAGTTGCTAGCATTTGATTTTAGAATTACATTCAAATGTCTTATAAATAAACCAGTAAATTCCAACTACTCCAGAACATTGTTATAAATATACCTGTCAATTCCAACCACTACAGAAAATTCTGATAAACATACCTGTCAATTCCAACCACTACAGAACATTGTTATAAACATACCTGTCAATTCCAAACCACTATAGAACATTGTTATAAACATACCTGTCAATTCCAACCACTACAGAAAATTCTGATAAACATACCTGTATATTCCAACCACTACAGCATGGTCTCTTTCATAAGGCTCCAACGTTAACTGTTCCTGTGGTTTTATCTTCTCTTGCTTCAATTTGTTTAATTCTCCTGCAAATACTGCTTCAGGTTCAGCTGTCGAGTCTATGCAATTAGCCTTTAAAAATACAATCAATTGCTTAAAAATAATTTTTGCTCGTATTTTCAAGTTAAGCTTTTCATTCTCTTCTTAACAACTCCCTCCCATCAGCCCCTAAAAATAGTTTATTCAAACTGTTTTTATTCGTTAAATTTTCTAGCTAAATGGATCAGTTTATACCAACTCTAAAATATACTGCCCCCTTTAATGGTGTTCCCTTTATCTACTATATATGATAACACATTACAGCACTGCCTCTATCTTACTGAATCTTTTATTCTCTTTTTTCTTCATTCCAATCCTTTTTCAGGCTCTCAACTTAAGGATTTAATAAACACAAATTGATAATTTACTGCGGTTTCCTAATAATGAGATAGGGTGTAAGCCAAATTTTGGAATCTTGACATTAAATGTATAATAAACCATATATGGTGCCAAAATTGAAAAAAAAAAAAGAATTCCAAAATTCAGCTTTCAACATGAAAGGATTTTTTTTCCCGTAAGTTTACGAACCCAGACATCTATTACAGTCCTAGTCTTAAAATATACATTTAAAAATAATATAGTATGTGCTATATTTAAATAACATACCTTAACTTGGCACTCACAGATTCCAGCGAAATAAACAATCACATTTTCCCAAAATCTTATCGTACTTATGCATGTTTAACAATGTATACGAATACATTATGTGTATTTATAATTAAATATCATTGCATTTGTTGCTTATCAATATTCGTCAGCTTTATTCAATCAATTTCTGCCCTAACATTATAGTTTTGGGGCATTGATTTTTTTGCATCATTCCGATATTGATAAGTTGGATGCTGAAATTACATGAAAGAAAAATCTGTCAAATGTATATACAAATGAACGATGAATTTCAATAGGTCACTGATGCAATATAAGAAAATATACACACAAAATTCTTTAACATTGCAGAACTTTTATCAAAAATAGATTTAATAGATCTGACATTGAATTTATCATGATTAGATATTTTCTCTTCTTGTGTAAAAAGTTCCTTTCTGAAAATCCTCTGTTTGGCTTCCAGAAAAGTTAAGTGTTACATGTGTTATGATAACTGACAATGTTTTAAAATATGAAATATACAGCTTAATGAATATTTTACCATCACAAAGCATGTACATGCTATAGTCCCAAATCACATATTATTTTACACTTTTGCAAACTTTTCAATATTCAAGGTCAACAAAACTAAAATTTAACATTTGTAGAGATAAAGACGTATAATTATTAACTTTCTACTGAAAGGAGTTATCAAAAAGAAAACTTCTAAGGTTTTGGAAAAATATATATACCTTGATTGAAATTACAATATGACCAGTATTTTTGAGGAAATTGTGGGCATTGATGGCTACAATTCTGGCTTGGTCAGGCTGTGCTACATCAGCAAATATCGTATCTACCATACCTACAAATACAATTATATACAATTGCCAATCCTGAGTATTAATAATTTTAATCTTTTTTTGGTTGTACAACAATATAAACATATGACCGTATTTGACCTATAATGGTTTACATTTATAAATTTTGACTTGGATGGAGAGTTGTCTCATTGGCACTCATACCACATCTTCTTATATCTATATATGGATTGATTGTCAAGTTGATTGTTGTTTGTTAAACATCCAGGAGAAAATTTGGTTTTAATAAATTTTTCCTTTAAAGTCGGTCTATGAATAAACATGAACATATAATTATATTTTTCTGTGAAATAATAGATCCAAGAAGATGAAAGAAATTTACTATTTTCAAGATAATTTTTAATAAAGATCATTCAAAACAAGAAAAATTCAAATGAGTAGACTATGCATACTATCCCACTGACTTGTTTGTAAGGGCTATTCCAAAAATAAACAATATAGGGGTAGGAAGGCACTTTTTTATGGCCATCACCCATACATTTGCATTTATCTTTGCATACGTAACCACACTATTTGAACTTTGTGACCTACACCCACCCATACAAAAATAATTAAAGTGCGATCCAACCCCAACCCCAACCCTATATTTTTTTCTGGAATAGCCCTAATAAAATTGTCCAAAATCAATTGAAAAAGTTGTCATATTTGTAACATTGAAAATTTCAGAAGTTTCACATGTAGTAACTATCTTGTGTGTGGTGTAGATGTGAGCTGACATGGAAATGATGCTTTCCAGTTTGTGTTGATAAGAAATAAACAGCTGCGCCATGAGCGCATGATACGCCCGTCGTTTTATGCAATAATCATAAATAGTTTCTGAGATACAGCGTGACATGTGAAAACACACCTTTTAACAAAAACTCAATAACTCCTAAATAAAATTTTGAATCATCAACAAAAGTATACAGATCTTTAGATTAATATAACTAAGAAGTGTGTAAAGTTTTAAGCAATAATCATATATTGTTTTTGAGATACAGTGCGACATGTGAAAACACACCTTTTTAACAAAAACTCAATAACTCTTAAATAAAATTTTGAATCATCACCAAAAGTATACAGATCTTGAGATTAATATCACTAAGAAGTGTGTAAAGTCTTAAGCAATAATCATAAATTGTTTTTGAGATACGGGCGACATGTGAAACCCCCTTTTTACAAAAACTCAATATCTCTGAAATAAAATTTTAAATCAAAATCAAAAGTATACAGATCTTTAGATTAATATAACTAATAAGTGTGTAAAGTTTTAAGCAATAATCATAAATCGTTTTTGAGATATGGCGCGACATGTAAAAACCCCATCCCCTTTTTACAAAATACTCAATAACTCAAAATAAAATTTTGAATCATCACCAAAATTATACAGATCTTAAGGTTAATATAACTAAGAAGTGTGTAAAGTTTTAAGCAATTATCATAAATTGATTTTGAGATACGGCGCAACATGTGAAAAAAACACACCCTGTTTTAGTTACAAAGTCCTGTAACTCAAAAGTTTTAATCTTATTTTCACCAAAGTATACAGATCGTTTGACCATCATAAGGAACAACTGCATTAAGTTTCATGAAATTTGGATGAGTCGTTCTCAAGTTACGGTGCGACATGTTTACGTCTGACAGACGGATGGACGCGTTACAAAGTCCCGTAACTCAAAAAGTTTTAATCTTATTTTCACCAAAAAGTATACAGATTGTTTGACCATCATCAGGAACAACTGCATTAAGTTTCATGAAATTTGGATGAGTCGTTCTCAAGTTACGGTGCGACATGTTTACGCCGGACAGACCGATGGACGCGTTACAAAGTCCCGTAACTCAAAAAGTTTTAATCTTATTTTCACCAAAAAGTATACAGATCGTTTGACCATCATAAGGAACAACTGCATTAAGTTTCATGAAATTTGGATGAGTCGTTCTCAAGTTACGGTGTGACATGTTTACGCCGGACAGACGGACGGACGCCGGACATTTGTATACCATGATACGTCCTGTCAAAATTTTGACAGGCGTATAAAAATCAAAGTGCTTGTTAGCAAGCACTGAAGGCCAACGATTGCTTTCATTTTGCAATTTTGTAAATTAAAAATGTATTTGCAAAAATAGATTGGAGTTGGAGCTATCTTCCTTTGTTCATGATTGCACAGTTGTAGCTGAACCTATTTTTATAACAGATTCATACACCGTGCATTACTTTAATATATATTTTTTAATGAAAGTTTTCAGGAAAAGTATGGTTATTCAAATAAACATCAGATTGTAACTTAAATGTCTAAGTACTATAACATATCATCAATAAATTGCCTGACTAGGATATAAAGAATCATCATTTCACTGCATTGTTTTTTTTAACCATCAAAGTTAGTGATAAAACTTGGAAGAGATAGCAAGTCTGTACCATAAGGGTTTTGATTGCATTTCATGCATTCTTTACCCCAAAATGATTTAAAAATACACTGGCCTAAAATAAATCTTTTCTGGTGTGAACATGGTGAATAAAGCTCCACTGAACATGTTGAAAGTTTTGCTTACTAATCACCGGTACCTCATTTTATGTTCAACTTACCAACCAACATTCTATATTTATGTGGATGTCTGGCATCTTCTATGATTGGTATGATATTTGTTCTCTTTTTTGCTACATTTATCAGATCTCTACCACTTCTGTGTGAAAACTCTACTGCATAAACCAAACCTTCCTGTAAACAAATACAAAATAAATATAGTAATCTGTGGATCTCAGTATCTTCAAACACCATGTTGGATGGCAAATGTTAGCTGTGTTGCACAATGTGCTGAAAGATGTGTCTCTTTGGTGGGTTTCAAAGGCACTTTCTCGACTTTCATACAATTTTATAATGGTCCGTATAATTGGTTTGAAGAAACTTTGTATTTCAGAGGGTTTAAAGGACACTTTCTAAACTTCTAACAATTTTATGAATTCTTAAGCGAAGAATACAGAAAACAAGTTTAAATGAAAGTTTACGAAATGCTTTTTTTTATTTGGAGAATTAAGTGCTGTTGACAGATCTAAGTTTATTCTGTTCATTTCTTCAACTTTTGTATATTCATATTTAAACTAGATCATGTGTCCATAAGACACCATGCAGCGCTTACTCTTATCATATTTACACGTTTAGTGAACCTTGAAATCTTGGCCAAAACCCAAAGTTGACATCATAATGAACATGTGGCTAAAGTTTTAAGCTGATGTGACCCCATTAAATACATAAAATATACAAAGGGCTGATTAACGGCAATTTGGACAGCTAAATTTCTAAAAATCAACCATGAACTTTCAGACACCACTAAATAAAATGAAAAGAAAAGTTTTATACATCAAGATTTCCTCAGTCTCATTAAATCAGTATTTTGCCCTCATGTTATTCAGGCAATGTATGATATCATCATTGGAAACCTTAGTATAAATTCAGATCAGGTGTTTAGGGTCTAAGGCTTAACCTTTATAACTAAAACATTTTGTGAAAATACCTTTCATAATTTTTCACTGTTGTCTACAGCCCTTTAACATTGAAAAATATTCTACTACCGTAGAAAGGCTTGTATAGTCCGCGGTTTTATTCTCCAAAATTGGACCTTCCAGACGGGTGCGGACTATAGAGTACAATAAGCAAGAAATAAGAGAAAATTTCAATTTCATGGCGAGATGGTTTGTTTACGTTCCGCCATCTTTGTTATTGATATTGTAGAGGCGCTCTTTTTCAAACTAATGATTTTAACTCATCCATATTAATAAGTTATTTCTATTCAATATCAAATTAATACTGATAAATATAAAACTAAACCTTTCATTACAAATTTTTCGTTTCTTTTCAATGCATTGGTTGAAATAAACTGGTATCTTATTGATTGAAACGATACAAACATAGTGAAAAAGACAACCGTAAACCAGCTTAGAATTGTAAACTACAAAGCGTAATCGGTTATTGTTCGTTCCGTTTTGGTGTTTCATACTGACTAATATGGTTTGTATTAGCTTAAGACCCTTCAAACATTAATGTGATAGATATATTAAAGACTGTTTTACAAAAGGATGGAACTGTTTTACTTTCAAAGTCGTATTATAGTGATATCTGTTATGTACGGATTTCGACTCTCACGGTTAATTTCTTCTTTTACGTGCTTTTAAACTTCCTGTTTAAACATACACAAGTTTCTAAATTGTTTTTTAAGTGAATTAAACTTATTTTAACAATCATGAAGCGTTCTAGAATCATTTACAAGCAGTTTCAGCTTCTGTTTGATGATGGAAAACAGGTTTTTCCAAGAAAATACATAAGCGACCGCTGGGATTTGAAATTACGGAGTTTCATTAGACCTTTTCTAACAGTTACAAAAGTTTTTACCTAAAATTTCGTGTGGAGAAGGGGTGCGGACTATGTACCAGTGCGAACTATACAAGCCTTTCTACGGTAATGACTAAACAACACCTTATGAAAAGCATGGTGAATTAACGGTGTTGTTCTGTCACTATTTCATTACTTTTTTTGAAATTGGACATCTTCCTCTAGTTATCCTTTAAATTACAATAACTTTTAATGTAAAAAGAAGAAAAATATATGGAAATATACCCTACATTTGTTTTGAAGCAACTTCATTGACCTCTTGACGAGAGAGTGAAAATACCAGATCTATTTCACATGTGAACTACAAATTTTCTATAACTGCTAAATAACTGGACTTAATTGCAACAAGTGTAATAAAATGCTCCAGGGCGCAGCTTGATACGACCGCAGAGGTCGAACCCTGAATAGTTGGGGCAAGTATGGACACAACATTCAAGCTTGATACAGCTCTGAATTTGGATTGTGATTAAATATTTGACACAGCATAGGTTTCTGACACAGAATGAATGTGGTCTAAGAACTTAAAATTTTAAATTGGACATTCACATATTATGGTCCAATATCCAAAATCTAAATACATGGTTAGATTCAGCATATCAAAGAACCCCAAGAGTTCAATTTTGATGAAATCAAACAAAGTTTAATTTTGGACCCTTTTGACCTCAATGTGGACAAAGTTGATAACGGGCACAAAAATCAAAAATCTAAATACATGGTTAGATTCAGCATATCAAAGAACCCCATACATTCAATTTTGTTGAAATCAAACAAAGTTTAATTTTGGACCCGATTTGGACCAACTTGAAAACTGGGCCCATAATCAAAATCTAAATACATGTTTAGATTCAGCATATCAAAGAACCCTCAGAATTCAATTTTGTTAAAATCAAACTAAGTTTAATTTTGGACCCTTTGGACCTTAATGTAGACCAATTTGAAAACGGGACAAAAATTAAGAATCTAAATACACGGTTAGATTCGACATATCAAAGAACCCCAATAATTCAATTTTGATGAAATCAAACAAAGTTTAATTTTGGACCCTTTTGACCTCAATGTGGAAAAAATTGATAACGGGCCCAAAAATCAAAAATCTAAATACATGGTTAGATTCAGCATATCAAAGAACCCCATATATTCAATTTTGTTGAAATCAAACAAAGTTTAATTTTGGACCCGATTAGGACCAACTTGAAAACTGGGCCCATAATCAAAAATCTAAATACATGCTTAGATTCAGCATATCAAAGAACCCTAAGAATTCAATTTTGTTAAAATCAAACTAAGTTTAATTTTGGACCCTTTGGACCTTAATGTAGACCAATTTGAAAACGGGACCAAAAATTAAGAATCTAAATACACAGTTAGATTCGGCATATCAAAGAACCCCAATAATTCAATTTTGATGAAATCAAACAAAGTTTAATTTTGGACCCTTTGGACCTCAATGTGGACCAATTTAAAAGCGGGCCCAAAATCAAAAACTTAATACGATTAGATTCAGCATATTAAAGAACCCCAAGAGTTCAAGAATAAAACCCCATTGAAATTGGTCAAGAAATAAGCAATTTATACAAAGTATCTTCTTTTGCACAATACTGTGCAATTGAATATTTCTTGCAATTGCGCAATACTGTGCAATTGAATATTTCTTGCTATTGCGCAATACTGTACAATTGACAATTTCTTGCTATTGCGCAATATTGTGCTATTGGATATTTCTTGCTATTGCGCAATACTGTGCAATTGAAGATTTCTTGCTATTATGCAATACTGTGCAATTGAAAATTTCTTGCTATTGCACAATACTTATTATATAATAATATACACATCCTGTTAGGTGTGTATCTCCTGCCATATCATTATTATTTGCTTTTAAATATAAATCAGAAATAACCAACTTAAAATGGAAAATTTTAAAGAAAAAAAGGAAAAAAAAAACCCCCAAATTTTTGAACCCCTTATGATTCATCACCCCAAACTCAATCCCAGCCTTCCCTTTGAGGTATGGTACCTTGCAGTACAATTTCAGAGAGATCCATACACTTGAACACAAGTTATTGTCTGGAAACTAGAAAATGCTTATTTTGGCCCCTAATTCCTAAACGTTTCAGGCAATTACCCCAAACTCAATTCCAGCTTTCCTTTGTGATATGGAACCTTGTAGTACAATTTCAGAAAGATCTATACACTTACACACAAGTTGTTGTCATGAAACTAGAAAATGCTTGTTTTTGCCCTTTTTGGCCCCTAATTCCTAAAATTTTGAGGCAATTACCCCAAAATCAATCCCAGCATTCCCTTTGTGATATGGAACCTTGTGGTATAATGTCAGAGATCCATACACTAATACACAAGTTATGTCTGGAAGTTACAAAATGCTTATTTTGGCCCTTTTGGCCCCTAATTCCTTAACTGTTGGTACCATAACCCCAAAATCAATCCCAACCTTCCTTTTGTGATATTGAACCTTATGGTAAAATTTCATAGAGATCCATTCACTTAAACTAAAGTTAGAGTCGAAAACCAATGCGTCTTCGACGACAGCGACGACGACGCCAATGTCATACCAATATCGACCACAAAATTTTTGCGGTCGTATAAAAATCCATGTATACAAAATTTTTAATCATTAGAGTTAATTACAAACAAATAAAAAATCTTTGTAAATCTACACTATGGATTAATTATCTACATCATCTCTAACTGTGCTTTTCTTTAGCTATTAAAGAGGCAAAGCAAAACTTTTTCTCAATATGGAGTGTTCTACAGTAACCATTAGATTATCATAAAATAGTTCAAAGATTATTCTAACCTCTTGCCAAAACAATGAAAATATTTTATGCAAATATCAACTTTTTTTCATCTTTTGTTAATCATTACACATGTTTCTGAAAAGTATCAATTATTTTCATCATATTTGTATAAAAAATGAAAACAACACGTTATAAATTTCATGCATCTGAAGCACTTTTCTAGATTTACCTTCATCAGGAACGCTCAAAGCCGAACATTTGAAAGCCAAGAATGTATAAGAACCTAAACAGTTGAAGAGCTATATAACCAAAAAGGACCTAAAAAAATTGCCAAATCCATCTAAGGTCAACTTTGCCTGAGGGAGTTGAAACCTTAGTTTCTAACAATTTCAAAATGTATTAACAGACAATTGGATACTGATATCTGATATAATGGACATAAGCAGTAAGACAGTATTTCAGGTAAGATTAAATAACTTTTCCAAAAGCAATTGTTCAGTTTACATAAATTTTAGATTATTTAAGAAATTGAAATAGGACAAAAGAAAAATAATTTTGTAAGTGATGTTGAAAAATGAAATATAAGCATAAACTTTCATTGATTTTTTCTTTTATTTCAGTCTATCTCCAGAAAGAACAATAACCTATTTTATTCAAATTTTATTCATGGCTTCAGATCCCTTACACAATAATTATTTCTGGAAAAGAACCAAGTTTCCTCAGTCTCATTAAATCAGTATTTTGCCCTCATATATATCAGGCAAAGTATGATATCATCATTGGAAACTAATTCAATAGCGGTTTGTTATGCAGTAAGAACAGCAAATTCTGATGTAAACTTCAGAGATGAATGAAGTGTCTTAAAAAGATGAGGCTTCCTCTTTCTATTTTTGTTTAATATTGACCCATACACCTCTTAAATGTAACAATATAAATGCTGTTTCTCTGTGTGTAATTTTGGATTCTGATAGCTCATTGTAGTAATCCAGTTCAATTTACTGTTTAAAAAAATCAATCTGAAAAAGCACTTTGATAACAAATGGAAATTAAAGTTTTCATAATTCTTAGGTAGGTAGGAAGATAAAGGTACTCTCAAAATGACCACACAGACAACATATGTGAGAAATCTGGCATACTGTGGCACCTTTATTTTCATGGGTATCAATATTCGTGTTTTGAAGAAAGATTGTATTTTTGTTGATATTTGATTTCGTGGTTTTGTCAAAGTCAGTATATAAGCCTATAGAAAAATTTGTACATCGTGGACATTTAAATTCGTGGTTAACCTATACCAACGAAATCCGCTAAAATTGGTATCCAACGATTTATAATGCATCTACATTACTTCAAATGGTCATTAATCCATAAATAACAAATGACCAATGTCAATAAACTCTCACATTAATTTCAATGGTATAGCCCTCAAATTTCCTCGGTCTCATTAAATCAGTATTTTGCCCTCATGTTTTTCAGGCAATGTATGATATCATCATTGGAAATTTCTTTACACCATTTTTCAACTGCAGAATAATATATATGTACTTAAATAAATGTCAAAAAAAGAATTTCCATCAAATATTAACAATGATCAAGAATGCAATGCCATATTTATGTCCGCTAAATCAAAATCATGGTTTTGTATGTTCAATTAGCATGTTAAAAGAAAAGTAATGGTTTGTGTACTCCAAAAGGTTGCAACAATAGACCATATAAAGGTTTCCTGCACCCTGTGTTCACTCCTACTGTTGACAGGTTAAAACAAAGAAATCCCCATGCTGTAGAATACAATTCCTGTACATACTGAATTGTCTTGGATTGGAATACTTACTGGGCCTACAATATCTGAGACATGACTGACAGTGGTTCCAGAGGCTGCACCAAGGTATAACACTTTGGACCCTGGTTTCATGTGTATATTGTCTACTCCACCCAATATGGCTGCTGCCAGTTTAGATCTAAAAGGATTCCATGCTCTATACTCTATCTTCTTCTCTCCTTCCTAAAAGACACATTATAATCAGATTTGCATTAGACAGCTTTTAATTTAAGTTATTATTGATACTGTATAACTGAGAATTAGTGACAGTGACCTATATTATTGCTATATAAAAGCTTTCATTGAATTATCTCTAGATCATTTTCTGAAAAATATCTGAAAATCAGTGACCTCAAAATTATTATTGCTATACTAAAGCTTTCATAAATTGTCCAGACAGATGTCTAGATGACCTTTGTTGAAGAGTTTTTTTCTGTGCCATTATGTAAATGTCTCGTTGGTTTATACCCCACCTCTCTTTTTATTCATATCTTTCAAAGCTTTCTGTGTTCTTTGGTTGCGGTCTCATTGACATATATCCAGCATGTTCAACACCAACTTGTATTCATATAACAGTATGAAATGACATCATTTGACACAACTTTTAAAAATCTCACATCTTGATAAAACCATTTAGGATTCATGTCGTACTACCTATTACCTTAATGTTGACCTAAGTTTTCACGAAAGCTTCAATCATTAACATCATTTTAGCCTAAACACCATCAACAGTGATATTGTTGTCTTTTTTCAAAACTACCTCTACCCTTTTTTAGGAAAATGCATCATTTTTTTGGAAATTGGGAAGTTTTGAATAAGAATTTTCACGTAATATTTTGAATTGTGAGACATTTTCAACCAGAAAGGAACTTTTTGGAGAGGGGAAAGAAACGAAAAAAATGACGGTACTTAATACAATGAAAACCATGTGTGTACAAACACCGCGATAATTCTAATCAGAAACCCGGATCTCAAAAGCGCTTTCATAATATCAAAATAATAACATGAATACGAAATTTATGTACATTACTACCAATGCCATCACCGTTTGGGAAAAATGTACAACTTATTGGGAGGAATTTTATGCCATTTTTTTTAGTAATTGGGAATTTTCTCTAGGGGAAAAAGCCGATTTTCGGAGGTAATTTGAGGCAAACAATATCACTGATCAATTTGAAGTCAATTCTATATAGATTAAATTTAGATATATTCACTTTTATATGATGTTGTTTTTAGATACAGGTATCACATCTCCTTCACTCCCAAAATACTTTGACCCTAAATCTTAACCAGAAGTAGACACATAATTTTGATTTACTGATTATTAGCTAAATGCCCAATGGCAAAAATTCATACACATTCATGATGATATCTATAATATACAATGCAAAAAATGCCCATACTTTCATCAGTAAAACATAAAAAATTGATTATACCTCTACAGATATTTTCTTTTCTCCATACACAGTTTCACCTGGGACCAAATTTAATGTTACCAATGAATCTTCTTTTCCTCTAGCTATAAATACACCTACAAATGAAAATAATAGTTATAAAATATTACTCATGAGACAAACTATTACAGTGAGTAGACTGAGAAAACTTTTACAACATATATATTGGTGTAGATTATGCACTCCCTCAGATCATGCAGATAGTGTTCTACAACTTTGTAACCTTTCATCAATTTCTCCTAGCTCTTTAGTTAAAGAGTTGCACTTACAAGGAACATAGACGATAATTTGAAATAATGTAAAATATCAAATAAATTTTATTCTCAAACTGCTAGGTAAGAAATACGATTAGAACAGTGCATTGTTTACCCCCCAAAATATCTTATGACTGATTCATTTTCTATTTCTAAAAGGTTACAAATAGAAATTCTTGGAAGTTATAATTTTCTGTCATTTAACTTAAAACTTATCTTGGTAAACAAGATATGTTCTTTTTCAAAAATGTATGAAAAATACTTCATTTGAGGAAAATGTTACTATATTAAACTGACTTCTACTAATTAAGATATATATACATGTACCTGTTACATTTCCTTAAATTATACACGATATTTGATAATCAGTGATAATAGAGAAAAACCATTAAAATACTAAAACAGATCCATTGTGATTCAACATACATGACATGGGGATCCATCTGGATGTCAATATCAATGAGTTTACTTGTCATAGCTAGGCCTTAAAATAACC
The DNA here is from genome assembly GCA_017311375.1 of Mytilus coruscus. Taxonomy (NCBI): domain Eukaryota; kingdom Metazoa; phylum Mollusca; class Bivalvia; order Mytilida; family Mytilidae; genus Mytilus; species Mytilus coruscus. The sequence goes on from CM029600.1 coordinate 43,522,839, forward strand.
ACATTGGGGTACATGCTATGGGAAGTCATGCATTGATAAAATTGTTGCAGAATATGGGAGTTCCAAGATAGTTACTGCATCTGTGGAAATTTAAAAAGTTATATCAATTAGTTAGTAAGGTAAACATGTATGCCTAGATTTCCAACAGGTTAAATTAAGCGAATTGAAAGATTTCCACTACAAATATTTAACAACTTTTCTATTTCGACCCCTTCACCCTGTTAATTACCTCTAAATCACCTTACCTTCGTGTCTGTGAGGTTCTACAACAACTTTCTTTCCACCTGCAAACCCTCCTCTGCCACCTACAATGATTAACCAAAATCAGCATAGGACTAACTTTAAATTATTATCTTTCAATTGGACAGTTCTATTATTTACATTGAAACCAGAAGTGTTACCTTTTAACTAAGAAACTGAAAAACCTATTATTTATTTATTCAAAAAAAGTTATTATACAAAATGTAAATTTGTTATATAAATGATTGGTTTATAATTATTCAGAATATAAGAATATCACTTGCAGTGAGTTAACAGTCATTATTTTCAATAGATAGGTTGAGAATGATGTTTTTTTAGCCTGAGTTATTTCCCTTGGTCACCATTTTGGAGGGATAAACGGTTGATGTTCTTATTTGACGACTAACCAAATTAAAACATTCGATACACACAAGTCTGATAAGAGATCCTTGCTAGATTGTAGTGATAAATCAATCAAGGCTAAAACAAATTAAAATTTTTCAGAAAACAACTTTTTCTAAAGTGTAGACGTCAGTTAAACTAGTTGAATTTGACTGATTTATGAAGGAATTTGTATTCTTAGACCTCCAACATGGCAACAAAAGGGAAGTAACTTTTGCTCAAATTGTGTCAATCGAAACGAATCAATTGTTTAAACAGGAATGGTGTCATGCAAGCTTGTCAAGATGTTGATGTTTTAACCTGCAGTTCCAAGTTCTTCAATCATCTGGCACTAATTTTTACATGAATATTAAAGTCAAGGATTAATTAAATTGTTTATACCTATTTTTGTTATGTACAATATTTAGTGCAAAGCTTTAATTCTGAATTACAACAACACTTTAACATAGATATTTCAACAAACCAAAAATGGACTCAATGAATATAGGTATCATACATATATATAATATAGTATTATTTGCTGCAAAAGTAAAGAAATATCTTCACAACATATTTACCTCTTCCTCCACCTCTACCTAAAAAAGAAAATGATTTATCATTATTATTCACTGATTGTTAAGGAAATCATTTTAATTCACACTTTTAATCTACTCATTCAAATATGGAACAAACTTATCAATCAACATTGCAGGTAAATGATCAATCTATTAATTTTATTTGAATTAAAAATACAGCTTTAGAAACCAGACGATATTCTGTAAGGTAATTTTTCCTTTATATAGAATGAATTTAGCCATGTACAGTGCAAGAAGAGAGAAAAGATTTGCTAACTTTTTCCATTGATTTTGGTGTATAGTGGCGTCACACTGTGAATCACAGATTTTACCACCAAAATCAACAAAAATTAAATGGAGAATGTGTCCATGGGACACAGATGATGCCCCTGCATGCATATAACGTTATAAAGGGACATATCTCAAGAACAGTAAAAGTGACGCCACCCATATTCGAACTTGATCTGAGTTTTGTGGTAATAAGAATTGTGTATAAGTTTCATAACAGTTGGTTGAGGCAAACTTAAGTTAGAATGGAAACTTGTAAAGGGACATAACTCTAGAACGGTAAAAGTGACGTCACCCAAATTCAAGCTTGATCTGTGTTTTGTGGTAATAAGCATTGTGTATAAGTTTCATAACATTTGGTTGAGGCAAACTAAAGTTAGAGAATGGAAACCAATTTCGGGACGTACTTACGTACAGACAGACAAGGGTAACACTTAATGCTCCCTCCGCTATGGCGGCGGGTATAAAAATCATGTTCAAATGTACATATAGCATATGACAGAAACAATTGTACCATACATGTGCATATATAAGTGTAGAAAGGGATCGATATACATGAACTTATAGTTTTCATGCTTGGCCAAAAGCCCACCAGCAGGATTGTAAAAAAAGTGACATTTTTGGGCAAAATATTACAGTAACCATAGTATATAAAGTATTACCTCCTCTGCCACCTCTGAATCCACCCCCACGCCCTCCTCTATCACCACCGCCTCTTCCACCTCTGAAGCCACCCCCTCGTCCTCCTCTGTCACCACCACCTCTGCCTCCCCTGAATCCACCACGTCCCCCTCCTCTGCCACCACGCCCTCCTCTTGGTGAAAATGCTATAAAGATATCAGATCGTTTAATTTTCAGTTAATGTCTAAATAATAATAGACTGTGCAATCTCTAAATACATGTTAGTAAAATGCTTAAACTAAGAAAAATGTACATGCATTTCTTTCTTATTTCACTACTCAGATTCTTGTAGACTCTGAATACATAACATATTATCATAAAATGAAACAACTACATGTACATGTAGTAAAACCGATGCCAAGTTTCTTTTGTAGTCAAGTATATTGGAACCTTTTAAACTTGTTGGATATATCAGTGACAAGCTCTGTTTTCAGTCTACATGTATGGCACATTAAGTTAGTGTTTTATCTAGAACTTTAAAAGGGCATGGTAATTTTTTTTACCAAAAGGGCACTTTGCACGTCGACTATACCAAATAGGGCACATAAATAAACTAGTAAGTGACACATATTCAGTTTTTCTTATTAAACATGTTAAAAAAGATATATAAATTTAACAAAGTTAAGCTGGTACATAATATAATGATTTAAGTATTATCAGAAGTCCATTATCTAGTAATGGACTTCTGGTATTATAGTCCCAGAGTTGAGCAACTTTAATAAATAAATTGAAACAATGATATAGTACATGGAAAAAAGTAAAATCACAAAATACTGAACTCCAAGGAAAATTCAAAAAGGAAAGGCAAAATCAAAAGTTCAAACACATCAAACGAATGGATAACAACTGTCATACTCCTGACATTAATCAAGTTGATCTAACCAAAAGTATGTTGATGCGTGTGGAATGCGTACTTTTCTTTTTGGGATCAATATTCTTCCGTCAGCCGTGTCATTCATGCATCTGTAGTCATTATCGTAAAATCCGGATTTCGTTCATAGCTGGTCTGTTTGCCGACTCTGATCCCTACTTCGTACAAATATTTCAATGGAGGACGAAGAAAATTTACAAAAATAAACCATGTTTGGCATGCAATTTGAAAAGGAATATGACGTTTTTAATGTAATAAATGGATTACAAATTTACTTCAGGCAATTTTCATCACGTTCTAATGAAGTAACAAACTTATTTTGCCGAAACTAAAAATGATTTGATGTATGCTCTCGAGTCTCGCTGAAGTGATAAATATTGTCTTTATGAAATAACATGCAACCAACTTTTAAAAGTCAATGCTTGTCACCCTTTAATCAGCAAAAAACCCAATACCGCAACCCGATCTCGATCCAGATAACACTAAAGGGCACATTGCGTCAAAACCTTCTGCAGAAAGGAAAAAAAATGCCAATCAAAATCCAAAAAAGATTATATCTTTCTGAAACAAAAAATGCATTTAACTTTTATATATCTAGTGGATGCCAGGCCTTAAAACTTTTCCAACTGGACAGGTAAGTCTGTACTCAGAGTAGTTTTTGAGGTGTAAATACAGCCATGTTTGTCCATTTGTTATTATGACGGTTCATCATAACCCTTTAGCAAATATGGCCATATTTAAACCACAAATTTCACTCCGAGTACAGACAGACCTGTGCACCTGGAAAACAGAGGAGAAAGATACCAGAGGGACATTCAAACTAATAAGTCGAAAATAAACTGTAACGCCATGGCTAAAAAAGAAAAAGACAAACAAACAAAAGTACACAATACACAACATAGAAAACTAAAGACTGAGCAACACGAACCCCACCAAAAACTGGGGGTGATCTCAGGTGCTCAGGAAGGCGTCACAGCCAAAAATTAAAATAGCCTTTCAACACTGTTCGACGTCATAAATTATTTGGACTAATAAATTTAACGTGCTGGGAGTTGTACGCTGTGCATAATTTTTCGAAGTGTATTCTTTTTAATTACGTCTTTATTCTCAATTTTGACATGCTTTAACTGTAATATTAAATAGAAATAAAAAGGCTACCGATTGAAATAATCTGTTTAAAATCTTTAATATGTGAAACCACGTGGTGGTTGTGAGCCCCCTTTTTCTTATTTTCTAGATCTTATTGCAACAGTGAACACTTTGACAAAGCAGTAATTTTGTAAGGTTGCCACATCTTAGATAATGATTATTCAGTTTCGAATTTAGGTGCCAGTATACATTTGTGCTGTAATTGTTATCAAATTCGTACCTGGAAATCCCATTCTTATAGCACGTGTTCGTCGTTGTTGTCGTTTTGTCTACCAACAATGCATTACAAGAGCAACTTCCGCTTTAATCGGCTATCATCGGATGAATCCGCTACAGATGGAGGAACGGAATCGGCCGAGTTTAGACGAGTGCCTTGATGAAACTTTGTCCATAAACCATGTGAATTCAAATACGATCATGAGTAACAACGTACCATAAATAAACGACGTAAGTAAAAGTAAGCACAGTCGCTTGAATTTTAGTGATAAAAATATGAAAAAAAAATTAAAAAAAAGTGATATATATATAAAAACATATACAATAACACATAAAACAAGGCATGCAGCATGCAAATAAATAGTAATAAAACAGCAAGCACCACATTAATTCTAGCATATATATGTATCTTGCTAACACTAATAGCATATATATGGAGCACTAAGACATACTCACTATAAAAAAGAATAATTTATAAAATTTCAGTAAATAATTTAAAGTAAAACTATAATTCTTTTAATTAATAAAAAGTAAAATTTTCAATTTTCTTTGATGGGATGTGAACTGAACTTGATTGAAATAAGGCGCTACTAAACACTAACATATTTTACTTATTTGACTGTAGCGGATGCAAAATTTTGACTCATCGGAACTTCAAATAAAGATACATAGAATAGAGAATGGAAACGGGAATATGTCAAGACAATAACCCGACCAAAGAATATAGAAAACAGCATAAGGCCACCAATGGGTCTTTAACGCAGCGAGAAAAACCCGCACACGGAGGCGGGCTTCAGCTGGCATCTAAACAATATCATTTATTCAGTTGGCATTTGCATTATAAGTTACATAGTTATATATGAATAGAATAGGGTTTATAGAATGACGGAATAATGGCAAAAAAATAATTGACAATGAATAGAGAAAAATGAGCAAAAATAAAGAATAGAGAATAATGGGGTGCAAAAATATAACGAATAACTGTGGAAAATAAAAGAATTAGGCCAATTCAATACTGATCACAGAAATGAACGATGTACAGAATAAAGAAATCATCTATTTACAGACACATCTAATAGTAAAAAAATGAGAATTAATTAACATAATAAGCGTTATTTTTAAAGATAAACAAAAATGACCCAAAAATTTAAAGAATACAGAAATTAAAAAAAAACCCATCCAGACCCTCATAGACGTATTAACTTAACTTAACACAGAACATTTCCTGATGAAGGAAAACACATATTTAAGTGCTATGGACGCACCAAAGCACATGGTGCGATAAGGGCCTTTATTTTTTCCCTATATCTTAACCGAAATTTGGAAGCGAGCAGTTTTTTTATACCCATGACGTCACTATATATTTTGTGGTAATAGCTTGCGCTCAAAATTTCCACTTACAAATATTTGTGAAAATATGCAATCAATGTAATAGTTTTGTAGTTAATTGAAATGTTTCTCACGCATCATCTCTCAATTGTAAAATCTCAGTAAATATTCATTATAGTCCAAAGATAATACAGGTTAAATTTTGCATATACTTCAGGATTACTTTTCAGAAAAAAATCATTTGTAAAAAAATAAATGACTGTGTCACAGTTTATGAAAATGAAGACGCTTACAAGAAATAGGAAAAAATTGATACGGGTACATTATCAATTGAATCATGTCGGGACCTTTTATAGCAGACTATACGGTATGAGTTTTTCTCATTGTTGAAGGCCATACGGTTGGCTATAATTGCTTACATCCACTTCATTTGAACTTTGGTGGATATATGATTGTCTCATTGGCAATCATACCACATCTCCTTATTTTATATACATAAGATAATGCATTTACAATGCTCGGTCTACATAAAAAACAAAAACAAAAAATAAGCATATACAATATACTCATGTATGTTTTTGCCTCGTTCAACATTTTGTGTATCCGCTGTCGAAATAAATTTTACATATTTTCATTTAACAATGATAATTGCCAATTTCCTAATATACAATTGAATGTCACTGTTAGGTAACGTGAACAATGTATTTGTATTAACAAATCCTTGATGCGACTTTCTTTCCACCATTCAATTCAAAAAAAAAAAATATTAGTAAAATTCTATTTTAGACTCCATTTTAAATGTGAATTATTTAAAAGTTACTTGTTTTATTTTCATTATAATTTTGAATCACTTTATATAAACTGATATAGTGCATGACCATCTCCATAACTTTATTAGATTAATGAATTTAACAAAAAGCTGTTAATTGTAATTGTATACGGTAATTAAACCATTACAACGTGTGACATTGATAACATTGTCTTAGTTCTTCTGACAAGTAATACTGTATAAAGCAATCTACATTTTTTGCAAGTGTTTGAACAACACATTTAGACGGTATTCCACAGCTGAGCATTTCTTTGGACTCCTTTACTCCTTATGTTTTGCATTTTTATAGACATCTGACCTATTTTCTTCCTATCTAACATGTGCAAGTCAATGAAGGGATCTTGCAAAAGTCAATTTGTACAAAAACAGAGGTAAATATGACATTTTATAAGTAACATGGTGCAGCTTTTGGTGACATTTCAAGGTCCCTTGTGAAAATGAATTATATCAAAAGATCAATTTGATTATCAGAAAACGAAAAAATTAATTACACCTCCAAATGACAATCCCCCTTTTTTCTCTGAAACAATACAATGTGTTTATCTATGTGTTCTCTTCTTCCGTCCTGCCCATTATTGCTTGACAATATCAAATTTATGTCATTCTCTTTTTTAAAGTGTGTAATATTTTCTACTGTGCAAAAAAATTAAAATTACATATAATAAATTACAATAAAAACTTAATCCCTTTGCAGTATTGACATAAAATAAAATTATAATAAAATTATTAATAAATTTCTTTTTCATGTTAACTTCTGATGTCCAACTTTCACATTAAATTTTAATGTTCTATTTATATATCAATATTCACTAGAAATCATTTGTACACATTTATAACTGTACTATAAAATAAATGCTGAAAATAATAATATCATATATTAAGTAATATGATATGCATTTGACCAGTTATTTAGGGATTAAGATCAACAAACCCAGCATGATACATGGTCAGGGGTAATTGGCATTGACATGATGTCTGATAAGACCACAGCTACAAAGTAGCTGTAGATTCGGGCTTATGTCTTAGAGTGTACTATAAAAAAAAGAATAATTTATAAAATTTCAGTAAATAATTTAAAGTAAAACTATAATTCTTTAATTAATAAAAGTAAAATTTTCAATTTTCTTTGATGGGATGTGAACTGAACTTGATTGAAATAAGGCGCTACTAAACACTAACATATTTTACTTATTTGACTGTAGCGGATGCAAAATTTTGACTCATCGGAACTTCAAATAAAGATACATAGAATAGAGAATGGAAACGGGGAATATGTCAAGACAATAACCCGACCAAAGAGTATAGAAAACAGCATAAGGCCACCAATGGGTCTTTAACGCAGCGAGAAAAACCCGCACACGGAGGCGGGCTTCAGCTGGCATCTAAACAATATCATTTATTCAGTTGGCATTTGCATTATAAGTTACATAGTTATATATGAATAGAATAGGGTTTATAGAATGACGGAATAATGGCAAAAAAATAATTGACAATGAATAGAGAAAAATGAGCAAAAAAATAAAGAATAGAGAATAATGGGGTGCAAAAATATAACGAATAACTGTGGAAAATAAAAGAATTAGGCCAATTCAATACTGATCACAGAAATGAACGATGTACAGAATAAAGAAATCATCTATTTACAGACACATCTAATAGTAAAAAATGAGAATTAATTAACATAATACGCGTTATTTTTAAAGATAAACAAAATGACCCAAAATTTAAAGAATACAGAAATTAAAAAAAGCCCATCCAGACCCTCATAGAAGTATTAACTTAACTTAACACAGAACATTTCCTGATGAAGGAAAATATACATATTTATGCTATGGACGCACCAAAGCACATGGTGCGATAAGGGCCTTTATTTTTTCCCTATATCTTAACTGAAATTTGGAAGCGAGCAGTTTTTTTTAATACCCATGACGTCACTATATATTTTTGTGGTAATAGCTTGCGCTCAAAATTTCCCACTTACGAATATTTGTGAAAATATGCAATCAATGTAATAGTTTTGTAGTAAATTGAAATGTTTCTCATGCATCATCTCTCAATTGTAAAATCTCAGTAAATATTCATAATAGTCCAAAGATAATACAGGTTAAATTTTGCATATACTTCAGGATTACTTTTCAGAAAAAAATCATTTGTAAAAAAATAAATGACTGTGTCACAGTTTATGAAAATGAAGACGCTTACAAGAAATAGGAAAAAATTGATACGGGTACATTATCAATTGAATCATGTAGGGGCCTTTTATAGCAGACTATACGGTATGAGTTTTTCTCATTGTTGAAGGCCATACGGTTGGCTATAATTGCTTACATCCACTTCATTTGAACTTTGGTGGATATATAGTTGTCTCATTGGCAATCATACCACATCTCCTTATTTTATATACATAAGATAATGCATTTACAATGCTCGGTCTACATAAAAAACAAAAACAAAAAAATAAGCATATACAATATACTCATGTATGTTTTTGCCTCGTTCAACATTTTGTGTATCCGCTGTCGAAATAAATTTTACATATTTTCATTTAACAATGATAATTGCCAATTTCCTAATATACAATTGAATGTCACTGTTAGGTAACGTGAACAATGTATTTGTATTTACAAATCCTTGATGCGACTTTCTTTCCACCATTCAATAAAAAAAAAAATATTAGTAAAATTCTATTTTAGACTCCATTTTAATTAAGTGAATTATTTAAAAGTTACTTGTTTTATTTTCATCATAATTTTGAATCACTTTATATAAACTGATATAGTGCGCATGACCATCTCCATAACTTTATTAGATTAATGAATTTAACAAAAAGCTGTTAATTGTAATTGTATACGGTAATTAAACCATTACAACGTGTGACATTGATAACATTGTCTTAGTTCTTATGTTGTTCTGTTTCACAACTGTCCTAGGTTAGAGGAGCTAGGGTAAGGCGCGCCAGCAAACATGTTTAACCCGCCACATTCTGTATGTGTCTGTCCCAAGTGAGGAACATGTAATTCAGTGGTTGTCGTTTGTTGCTGTATATCATATTTGTTTTTCGTTCATTGTTTTGTACATAAATTAGGCCGTTAGTTTTCTCGTTTGAATTGTTTTACATTTGTTATTTCGGGGCCTTTTATATTATAGCTGACTATGCTATATGGGTTTTGCTCATTGTTTAAGGCCGTACGTTGACCTATTGTTGTTAACTTCTATGTCATTTGGTCTCTAGTAGAGGGTTGTCTCATTGCACAATCATGCCACATCTTCTTATTTTTATATTAATAGCGATAATAGGTAACAAATGTACATTTCATGGCATTTTTATTGTTGAGAGGGGGACGGTAGATGAAACATGTAAGTGTCTTAATTACTTTTAAAAGACTATCATAGGTACAGTACTACATGTGCACAGTAAAAGAAAAAAAATAACAGACAAAAAATACACACACGCAGTCATTATAAGTAAGTGTTCTTTCTGGTATTTTATTTTAGGTTTGTTCTGTGAAAGTCCAAAGAAGGATAGATATTCAGCAATTGTTTGATTCAGCGTTGGAAACAATATTTCAAGATGTCGATTTTTAAGAAAGTACTTGGGGAATTAATGACCAGACTCAAGCTGGCAGCCACTTTTAGCAGCCAATCAAGATAGCAGCCACTTATTTCCAGCAGCTAATTTTAATGACATGTTCAAAAACCAAAAAAAACTGCATATAAGACTCAAACGTTCCAAAAATCTCAAAATCTTAGTTAAATATAATAGCCCCTTCTTTGACAGCAGAATTCGATATTTTCACGTCTTGTCGTGATTCTCAAAAGATGACAATTCGTTTTATATACCAATGATGCCAGAAGAAAATACAAAAATCTAAATACAACTACAATTGTTAATATTTGATTCAAGTATGTTGTGATGAATTGTGTTATATATATATTTATTCATTAAACTGAATAAGAAAGATGCAGTGTAAGACAGAAAAACTACATACAAGCTTTCCATACACTCGGCACCCTCGAATAAACCGTATTTCAGTTAAAATCATTTATAATATCTACTTCTCTATACATGAAATGAAAACATTTAAATATGCATGTTATGTGAATCTGTATTTTCATGCCAACAATTATTTTCTATGATAATCTTACGTGGACTATTTTATACGGCATTCAACATTACCAATTTTTAATTCAAACTTGAAATTTGCTTTGTCAAATGTGCCAGTACAAATAATTGACAGATGATTAAAACAATGGCACGGATCTATGCACTATAAAAGGTGTATATTCAACCAGAATATATTCAATGCATGATCAAAAGTACTCAATCTAACCCAAGTTGTCAAAAAACTGTCCGTAGGGACTTGCCGAGAAGTACCGAATATGTAGTTGACATGAAAAATACGTAAAGATGCAGTTTGGACCCCTGTGGTGTGTAGACGGGCCCGGATCCCAGGAAGATATTTAAGTAAGCGATGGCCTGGGTCAATACCTTTGCAATGAGCTAGGTCTGGTTCAGAACTTTGCCGTAGGGACTTGCCGAGGAGTACCGAAAGAATGTGTTGTTGATATGGAAAGTACGTAAGCGGGCAACTTTGAACCCCTGTGCTGGCCAGACGGGCCCGGATCCCAGAAAAATATTTAAGTGGAGAATAGCCTGGGTCAATACCTTTGAAATAAGCTAGGTCTGGTTCAGAACTTTGCCGTAGGGACTTGCAGAGTAGTACCGAATATGTAGTTGACATGTAATATACGTAAAGTTGCAGCTTTGGACCCCTGTGGTGTGTAGACGGGCCCGGATCCAAGAAAGATATTTAAGTGAGCGATGGCCTGGGTCAATACCTTTGAAATGAGCAAGGTCTGGTTCAGAACTTTGCCGTAGGGACTTGCCGAGGAGTACCGAAATAATGTGTGGTTGATATGGAAAGTACGTAAAGGGGCAACTTTGAACCCCTGTGCTGGCCAGACGGGCCCGGATCCCATGCAGAAAAATATTTAAGTGGAGAATAGCCTGGGTCAATACCTTTGAAATGAGCTAGGTCTGGTTCAGAACTTTACCGTAGGGACTTGCCGAGTATATACTAAATATTTGAGGATGCCGAGTGTATGGAAATATAAATAAGAAGATGTGGTATGAGTGCCAATGAGACAACTATCCATCCAAGTCACAATGTAAAAAGTAAACAATTATAGGTCAAAGTACGGCCTTCAACACGGAGCCTTGGCTCACACCGAACAGCAAGCTATAAAGGGCCCCAAAAAAACAATTCAAACAGGAAAACCAACGGTCTAATCTATATAAAAACGAGAAACGAGAAACACTTATGAACCACACCAACAAACGACAACCACTTAACAATAGGACAGGTGCATAAAAATGTAGCGGGTTTAAACGTTTTAAAGCCAGTATGTATTTTTTCTGTCGTACAGTGCCTCACATTCCTCCCAACTTACTTAAATCAATTATTAACAATGGAAGTTACACTTATTTTTTTTTTTTTTCTGTTCTTACATTGTTTCTGTACCTAATCATAAGGAATCAAAAAACGAGAAAAAGAACGAAAAAAATACCGATTTTAAAGTGTACAATATTTTATTAAACAAACAGTGTTCTCCGCTGGAAAAAATGGCTGCTATCTTGATTGGCTGCCAGTTTAAGTCTGGTCGCTCCTTGCGCTTGAGTAAACAAAAACTATTTATATTTACCAGGGACGTCAATGCAGCGCTATTTTCTGTATTAATCTATTATTTTTCGTCGCATTGATCGAAAAGCTGCATTAATATAAGCAGGTCATTATCATCAGTATTGCACATGGCGATTTAACCATTTTGGACTAATTTGATCATAATTATGTGAAAAGATAACTTAATTTTCATTGATGAAACTGAATGTTTTGTACAGAAAAACATTGCCATGCGCACTTTGATTGGTACCTTACTACCAATGGTTCGAAATATGTCAGTCTTAGAGAGAACCATTCACCAAGTATTCAGAAGATGCGTAGAAAGCATACATTATGTTAGCAATGATATACATGTTGCATGTAAATTTTGACCATAAACTTGCAGTTACTTGTTATAAACTAATATATAATTGTACTTCAGCTAAGTTTGCTTTTCTCGAAGGCAACGTTTCACTTTTGACGCTTCTGTGACCTACCGAATTAGACTTATTACCGGTTTGTACTAACATGAGCAACACGACGGGTGCCACATGTTGAGCAGGATCTGCTTACCCTTCCAGAGCACCTGAGATCACCCCAGTTTTTGGCGTGTTGCTCAGTCTTTTGTTTTCTATGCTGTGTTTTGTGTTTTGTGTACTGTTGTTTGTCTGTTTGTCTTTTTCTTTTTTTAGCCATGGCGTTGTTAGTTTATTTTCTACTTATGAGTTTGAATGTTCCTTTGGTATCCTTTGCCTCTCTTTTTCTGGTGTTTTTCTAAACAGAAAAAAAATCTATGGATTAGACTTTCGAAACTGTTGTTCTTAATGGCACCAGATAATGTTTATTTCAAAAATGCGGGCGCTTTTAAATCGGCATCTGTTCACCGCAGCACATAAAAAACACACAGTGTTCGAGAAAAAAGGCATATTGTGTACTACTTCATGATTCGAAATCATAGCTACACAATCACTTAACGGAACCAAAAGGAACAGCGATTGTTCTTCGTGATAAAGTCATAGAGAGGCTTTCAACATGATAAAATAGACCACACCTCACTACAAATTGAGGACTGTTCTTAACTTCGGTTTGATCCGCATTATTTGATGGGTGTCGATCCCGTTACCTGTGTGCATCTTATTGATTCCGAAGGAACCTGATATCATTTGCATTTACATTTATCAGTCAACAGAATACATATGTAGTATATATAAAAGACACGTGCTTTATTGCATACAAAGTGTATATTGGAATCAATCTCCTCGTGGAGTTCATACATTCCGCAGTACAACTGATGCTAAAAAAGGACGTCCTGTTTCTTCTGTGAGACGTATAATATGTTACAGGAATTTTCTAAATTTAGGAATTTTGTAAATGACTGAATTTTCAGGCAATTTATAAAATGCCTAACTTTGACTGGCATTTATTTATATAAAATGACTAGAAATACCTAGTAAATGCCTTTTGTAAAACGACTAAAATTTCAAACAAAATTCAACAAAGATGACGAGAGTTCAGTTTCAGGTAATTTGTAGAAAAGCCATTGAGAGACATATGACAAAAGACACAATATCTTGAAAAGAAATTAACTAATGGTTCGGTTAAATTAAGTTTATTCTTCAAATACAAGGCTGGGAAGTTTGTTTGTCTATAATAGGTTCTTTTAGTGAAACTACGTTAAGTATGGCTAAGTTTAAGCATGACATTGTTCTCACTCTGTATTTCAGACAGTAATTTTACGATCTTTTGCCATGGTGGCAGAGGGACAACTGTTCTTATAATAGAACAAAATGTACAAACACATTTTTAGAAAATCTAGATTCAAAACAGAAGAATGCTAATTTATACATTCTGCACAGCCACACGGATTCCCTTTAAGACATGGGTTTCACCATACAAGGCCGTGTTTGGTTGTGATGCAAAAAATAAGTATCTTCATCTTCATTGCCTCAAGGAATTCTTTACAATCTGATGATTTCAGGCGTCATTATTTAACCGATGTTAAACTCTCGAAAATCGATCAAGAAGACACAAATCACGGTGCAACGACAGGGTAAGCGTCTCCTGCTATGCATGCTTCATCTGCCATGCGAGGATCTGCTTCAGCCTGTTGACTGCTCTGATAAGGAACAGATTTATGTCAACATAATCATGATAATGTTACTTTGAATCTTTGAAGAACACATGAAAAAGATGAAATGCATGTGTTTACTGTTTGCGAAACCCCGTGTTTTTCGAACGTTAAGTGTTTTATCAGAAAAAGTATTGACAGAGCTGAATGTGTCATAATCCGGGTTTTACCAAATGTGGTTGTAGTGCTAAGACCAGATTTTACGCTAAACGATGTATTTGCAAAAAAAAACAAAAAAAAACATGACAAATGTGTAACATAACCTGTCGTCCAAAAAATTACGAAATTAAAAATACAGATTTAAGCGTTAACATTCAGTAATTATCGTAGATAAAACTGCTCTGTTGTTCAACACTTTAAATTTGTTTAGGCATTTTACACAATGCCTAGATTAAGATAATGCCTGTAACATACAATAGATACACCGCAACGTCCGTCAAGACGTTAAACCGATGCATCATGTGGGACAAACGCAAATATCTCTACAAATCATCACAACAACTCATTCAAGGGGTTCCTATGAGGCCTGATGTTAGCCAAAATATCTAGCCCTTTTCAACATATATCTTTTTTCTAGAAGTATCCGAATGTCCCGCGCTTCTTAGCGTCAATTCATTTTGCAGAATAATCATGTTTTTGTCCTGAATATTCATAACACATTTTCCAATGTTTCTAAATTGGAAATGTTGACAGTGCCGATACCAAACCAGGATATCTAGAGTATGTGTTGTGCGCTGTAGTTTGTCTTTGCAAAAGTGCAGAATAAAGGGCAAAAATAAACAATAGAGAAAAACAAAGAATAGAGAAACTTGTCTAAAAGTTAAAGAATAAAGGAATGAGGGCCCCATCCAGATCCGCTTTTATAATATAGAAATATAAAGATGTGGTATGATTAATTGCAAATGAAACAACTATCTACCAGAGACCTAGTGACATAGAAGTTAACAGCTATAGGTCACCGTAAGGCCTTCAACAATGATCAAAAATAATAATAATAATAAGCCGGTAAACAACATCTGTGCTTATTTCTATTTGCGTATGTTAAAGTGAAAAGGATGAGTTAGACTATTATCTTGGATAACTATTCTCAATAAACTCATACTAAAATACAAATCGAAAAATGCACACAAACTTCGTAAATTCTTACGTAATCAGAACGCATTACAACCTTACAACTCTAATTAACAAAAACATACTAGATGGTCACCATACGATATTACCAAGTGCATAAACTGCAAAGCAATCTCTTATCGGGTAGAGGCTAGACTTGGTGTAGATACATGTAGCTTTTAGCTATTGACTAACTTGATGTGTCTGAACTTCATTGAGTTTGTATTGTTATGAAATGAATATAATTCTATGTTGTCAAATTGAAACTCTCGTGGCACATTTAACATTCGCTTATAGAATGTTCCTGGATAAAAATGATAGTTTTCAACGCGTGTCTGGGTTATGCTTTAAAACATGCGTTGCATTTTCCATACAAACTGAAAGACCAGGGAATTCAGATCTAAATCAGTATTTGACAAAAAGGATTACATATCTTTCACCCTATGGTTTATGGTAAGAGCACGATATTCCAGTGACAAATATCTCATTTAAAAGGGACGAGATTATATAAATACTGTTTCGTAGAACATGAAAGGCGGGTACACCAGTAGAAGGGATGGGCAGTTCTTACCGGAAACTTAAAAAAAAAAAAAAAAAGAGAAAAACAATGAAATACTTTTTAACACTTTTAAATATTTTAATTAAATCCTCTGAAAATGTATGAAAATCACATTTAAAAATCTATTAAACCACAATAACTAGTTACTGTTTTCATTATTTGACTTTTATCCTCTGACTTTAAACAAGTTTAATTTTGCCAAGACATCTTGGTTTTCAAATATACGGATTTGAGCGTTCCTGATGAAGGTAAATCCATAAAAGCACTTCGGACGCATGGAATTTATAACGTGTTGTTTTCATTTTTTACAGCACTGGGTCGATACCTCTGCTGGTGGAGTATCGGTTCCCGAAGGTATATTCAGCTCAGTCGTCAGTACTTTGGTACTGACATAATTGTATATAACAAACCTTTTAAAATTGTCCGTTAATAAATTTTGAAACTATAAGAAAGTAATGTTTCAACTTCCTCAGGCAAAGTTGACCTTAGATACATTTGGCTATTTTTTAGGTCCTTTTGGTCATATAGCTCTTCAACTGTTTAGGTTATTATGCATTCTTGGCTTCTAAATATTCGGCTTTGAGCGTTCCTGATGAAGGTAAATCCAGAAAAGGGCTTCGGACGAATTTATAACGTGTTGTTTTCATTTTTTACGGCACTGGGTCGATATCTCTGCTGGTGGACTATCAGTTCCCGAGGGTATCATCAGCTCAGTAGTCAGTTCTTCGTTACTGACATGATTTATAACAAACCTTAAATTTTTAAAATTGTGCGTTAATAAATTTTGAAATTATAAGAAACTAAGGTTTCAACTCCTCAGATACATTTGGCTACTTTTATGTCCTTTTGGTCATATAGCTCTTCAACTGTTTCGATTCTTATACATCCTTGGCTTTCAAATATTCGGCTTTGAGCGTTTCTGATGATGGTAAATCCAGAAAAGTGCTTCGGACGCATGACATTTATAACGTGTTGTTTTCAATTTTACAGCACTGGGTCGATACCTCTGCTGTTAGAGTATCGGTTCCCGAGGGTATATTCAGCTCAGTCGTCAGTATTTTGGTACTGACATGATTTATATATAACAAACCTTTTTAAAATTGTCCGTTAATAAATTTTGAAACTATAAGAAAGTAATGTTTCAACTTCCTCAGGCAAAGTTGACCTTCAAGTTAGATACATTTGGCTATTTTTTTAGGTCCTTTTTGGTCATATAGCTCTTCAACTGTTTAGGTTATTATACATTCTTGGCTTTTAAATATTCGGCTTTGAGCTTTCCTGATGAAGGTAAATCCAGAAAAGGGCTTCGGACGCGGGAAATTTATAACGTGTTGTTTTCATTTTTTACGGCACTGGGTCGATGTCTCTGCTGGTGGACTATCAGTTTCCGAGGGTATCATCAGCTCAGAAGTCAGTTCTTCGTTACGGACATGATTTATAACAAACTTAAATTTTTAAAATTGTGCGTTAATAAATTTTGAAATTATAAGAAACTAAGGTTTCAACTCCCTCAGGCAAAGTTGACCTTAGATACATTTGGCTACTTTTATGTCCTTTTTGGTCATATAGCTCTTCAACTGTTTAGGTTATTATACATTCTTGGTTTTCAAATATTCGGCTTTGAGCGTTCCTGATGAAGGTAAATCCAGAAAAGCGCTTCGGACGCATGACATTTATAACGTGTTGTTTTCATTTTTTACAGCACTAGGTCGATACCTCTGCTGTTGGATTATCAGTCTCCGAGGATATCATCAGCTCAGTAGTCAGTACTTCGGAACTGACATGATTTATAACAAACATTTCTAAAATTGTCCGTTAATAAATTTTGAAATTATAAGAAACTAATGTTTCAACTCCCTCATCAAGTATGTTTAAACTGTACCTGGTACTGATTTCCTCATGATTCCAATGCTAGTTTATTGTATGATTACAAAGACGTTTAGGGTAATATTTATATGTGTGTGCATTTTTAGGTTGGTTTTGCGTTAAATGTCACCCCATTGATTGTTCTTATTTCATTTATTAATAATTTGTTTTGAAGTGTTTTCTTTCATATTAAATAAATTCTGTGGAATGAAGAAATAAACAATTCTGCACAAAAAAATATTAGCAGAGTAAAATCATGAATATATTAGCAGTAATTCTCCAGCACAATTATTTTTGACCACCTTTAGGAGATGAGGTGCAGCTACATAGCTGGAGGATAATCATCGTAATAGCTAAATTGCAAATAATTAAGTGAAGACTATACTGTACCATTTTTTTAGTATTTGTGTCGTTGACTTGTACCCTCATTTCCTTTTATTCACACATAGAAAAGTAGGTGGAAGTAAGGAATATTAACAAAATATCTTCCACAGACAACCTACTTCAACTAGTCCAAATATAGACCAATCTATATCATTGTTTCGTTCTAATTGTAATCTCGAGAACAATATCTCAAAAGAGTATCGAATGGTTGAACTTACATGGCTTTAAAGTAGACCAATACTAACGGACCTAAGAACGTAACACACATTTTGGTGATTTACTTTTTTCAAAATCATGATTAATCCTTTGTTTTGTCTCAAACTTGGACTCTTTGGGAATTTATTCTTGGTTTTCATATGTAAAACATGTATTAGAAGAAACCGGTATGGATTTGGACACTTTGAAGAAATATTCCTCACATAAGATAACTAAAACTATAAGTCAGAGAACAAATAAAATTAAAATTGAAGCATTTTTTGAAAAGCTAGTAAAGGATAAAATATCAGATATAAAGGATAACAGCAAACTCACTATTTATAAACATGTAAAACTAAATAATACAGAAGAAAAATATTTAACTTGCTCAAAATTTGAATTTAGAAAACTGATAACAAAATTTAGAATAAGTGACCACAATTTATTAATAGAAAAGGGAAGATATCTTAAAATACCAAGAGAAGAATGATTATGCAAAAACTGCAAAAAATTGAAGACGAAATTCATTTCTTTTTATATTGTGATAGTAACAGTAATAATAGAAAAGTTTATTTTGATTTTTGATAAATGAGAATATGCACTTTACAGATTTAAATGATATAGATGAAATTACATATACTCAACCTAAGACTCACACATTCAGGTAAATAAGGGACTGTGCAATATTTATCTGAGGGTGGGGCCGGTGCAAACATGGACGGGGCACATACTTTTTCATGCAAATAATGAGCGGGGCGAAAAGTTTTTTAACAAACATTTGGCGGGCGCACACTTTTAAAACCCTTCGTGTGTGCATAAAAAAAAATAAATCAGAGTATAAAAGATTAAAACTATTTATTAAAATCAAATTGAATAACAGCACCTTTAACATATCAATGGCTTGAGATGATGTTAGTTCATATACTTATATATTATCTGAATGCAACATGTTTAAAGGTATAAATGTTCTTATCAATACATATATTTGTGATTTCTGTGGGAAAACATAACTTAAAAGAAAAAAAACCAACTGAATCTAAAACAAAATAACCTAATACAGTGCTTCAATATATTTTTGGTGTTTATGCTTTTAATAATCATTTTTATGTCTATAAAAAAAAACAAAGAATGTTGAAGCTAAAATAAGAAAAATATATGTTTGGCACTTTAAAAAATATTAAATTGCTTATAGTACATTATTATTAAGCATTGTCTGTATAAATAAAATATCTGAAAACTATAAACAATGTTTTGTACATTAAACATAACATAACATATGGTAAATAAATGCTTAAACATAAAACAACTTCAATTGTATTGTAAATAAATCTTCAACATAACAAAATTAAATTCTTAGACATTAAAAGAATTACAACTTAATCTATGAAAAGCTGAATTATGTCCCTTGGGAGTATTAATTTCCAACAAAAGTCCTTGCAAACAGTAGAAAATGAAAATTATATATGCCTGATATAATAAAAGATAGAAACTACAAAATGAAGCACTATTGAAATGTTTGCTGCATGAATTGCCAAGAATGTGAACAATTCTTTACACAGGAGAATATAAATTCTATCTAAATTTAGCCTCAAGTGGGCCTCTTTTTTCTTAGATGGACAATTTTAACACTGAAAATGCTTCTAGTATGACTAAATATTGCCTTACTCCATAAACAGTACAAACTTAACCAGAACATTTCCCTTTTAATAGATTATGGCTAGAGAAATACCCCAGTGATAAATTTAAGGAATTACACAGCAAAGAAGGCAAATATCTCAGTTAAAAATATTTGTTATGACTTGAATTCTGGTGTTTCCAATTGAATTAATCATTGCGAAAGGTGAAAACAAATACAAAAGAACTATAGTTTGGTGCATTTTATACAATAGAGTTAATATTGAAATCATAGAATAAAGATTTATATCAGTACCCATCAATTTGACTTATTATGATGAATCAGAACTTTTCTCAACACAGCATTGTTCTCAGTGAAAATTTCTACTCTTTGTGATAAAATCAAATGTACTAATCAAAAGCTTCAAAAAGTATAACATAACTGAAGTCTGATTTATTTTGATTTCCTATGCTATCTTCAGTATAGGGAAAACGGTACTATTTATTCTGCCATATGCGGCAATACTAACATATTCTAAATTTACCACTTTTTATAATAAAACCTGGATAAAATAGTTATGTGTGGTGTTAGTACTTAATTATTCTGTTTTAAAATTGAAGCCAAATAGTATCATGACCAATTTCCAACGGAGTTTGTTTATGTTATCCATGCCCACCGTCATTTTACACCAAATTATGAAATTTTGGAAATCTTTTCGAATAATTCTCTAGAAAATATTTCACTAGGTTTCAAAATTTATATTGTAAATATACATACTGCAGTTATTCATAGATAAATAAAAAAATATATTGTACCTTTACATCCAATCACAGCGCTCCTAAATTGACTTTCTTCCCAAAAATAAAATCTTTATAATATTGAAATATATGCATTTGAGTTTAAATATCATCTCTGATATACATGTATTATTGAATGTTGTGCATTTTAGTTAAAAATATCATGTTTCCATATGTGTGTTTTATTTTTTCAGCGGGCAAGGACTTTTTTTCATTAATTGAAGCGGGGCAAGAAATTTTTATAATAAATATTGGCGGGGCATAAAGTTTTGTTTTTAAATATTTGCTGTACACCGGCCCCACCTCAGATAAATATTGCACAGTCCCTAAGCTCGGATCTTTTCTAAAACAGTCTATAGAACTGAGGACAGGGGACTCTTGAACTATTTACTTTTATTATGAATATTAATGATCTTGTTGATATTGTTTTTTTTTTCTATTTTGTTATGTTGTGTCACATGCTTTAAACAGTCGAAAAGCTGACCCCGGTTTGACCCCATTTCTAAAGTTCCATGTGACTTCCATATTTGGGCATTTTTTTTGTCATTTTTTCTTCAACTGAAACGAGTCTATTTCCTCCAAAAAGTCATATCAAATGAAATCAAAGCATGATGTACGTTATAAATGCCAAATGCGTATTCTTTTTAGAAGTTCTAACATACAAATTGTTTTGATTAAACTTACTGAATTAGAATACGAAGCCTCATTTCAAACCCCAGGTCGACACCCGCCGCGTCAATTTTTTTCAACACATAAGTTCTTAACTTCCGCGGAACCTATGCTGAATTTAAAATATGTGATGAGGCTTTTTATGAACTGGCCTGTGTCAGATTTGTGCCACTTAATACGCTGTAATACGCAAATGTGTCACTTCGATATGTCGAAAGCGTCTCCGATAGTAATTTACGAGTTACGTCCCTTTATTGACACTTTTCATGAACAAACTTATTTGTACTATTATATATATATTTAGCACCATACAGCCGGACAGCAAATCCCTGATTTGTTCGTTAAAACCCCGGATTTATTATCCGAGAATCAAGTGGAGATAATTTCTGAGAAAGCCGTCAACAGATGTCGCTGTGCAGAAAAATAATTCCCCGCGGAAGACAACCCGGTAGGAAATCGTGAATTTGTGAAATTTTAAGAAACCAAACGTATCATGAGCGGTATACATGATATCATGAGTTTTAAAATTATTTGAAAAATATAAGAAGTCAAAGTAATGTGTCGTTGAAAAAGAAATTCAATTCATTAATTTTCTGTCTTCGGAACCGCCATTTTTCAACTTCTACTGTCATTGACAAATTTTCAGCTCGGGACGAATTAACACAGACCTGGTTTACCTAGGAAAAATAAATATGACTGGTTTATTTTGATAAACTGGAACATGGAGAACAGAACTGGTGTGGTCACATGACGTTACCATTCGTTGTTTACACACATGCACAATTTCAGTACACATCACAATTTGGTAAGGCCGCGCAGGGACTCCCTATTATTTTTTCTTAAAACGTCATCTTCCGGTTTGCTGGTGACACGAAGGAAAACACTTGTTTCTGTCATGCAAAATACACAAATACAACCTATAAATCGATTATCAGATTTTCTTCATATTGATATTGTTAAATATCGTCTGTTCGACACAATATGAAGCCTTTTTGCACACTCGACAAAAATCTTCATATTGTGACTCGCAGCTGATATTTTACAATATCAATATGCAGACATCCTGATAATCGGTACAACTCACCTCAGAAACTCCTCTTGCAGTCTTTACAACAACGGTACAAACAGACTGGATTTGTTAATGACCACCCATGACTAGATAAACCTGCAGTGACATTGCCACGTCAATAACATTTCTTCATGCAACACCATTTGCGAGGCAGGTTTACTATTGCAGCGTCAACTGCTTAACAAGTCGTCATATGTCATGGGAGACTGATTCACCCCATAAATGTTTCTCACATACTGAAATGCCATAGAATCAACTGCAGAAAACCATTTAAGGACCACATTTTAAACCACATAATTGACAAAACAGACTGTAACGGGTGGAACAGAGGCAAAATCAGAAGTGACTTAACAACACGCAAAACATGCCCAATAGAACTGGTTGACTTTTCTGTCAATCATTTAGGTGTTGGTTCTAAGCAGTCATTGCCTTCGACGGTGACACATCCATTGATAAAGCCTTCAGTGCATACTATATGAGTTGAACATGAAACATGTGAAACATGATGTAATTAATCAAACATTCGAACTGCTCACCTTATTCAGACACTGAAGTATTGAATGAAATGTATGTTTGTATATTGATTTAATATTGCTTTTATCAAAAGAAAAAAGAAAAGAATAATCTAGTGTTGCGTTTTTAAGTTGCGTCAGTATATTTGAAATTTCATACAGTATATTTAATAAATTCTAACGACTGATATTTAGTTACGTCAAATTTTAAAACATTAAAATATTCGTCCCTTGTTCGATTGTAAATTAACTGGTCCATACATTGTAAAGCATATGGTTGGTAATGGAGATAAAACTTATTGGCAAACATTTCTGGTCTTGAAGCTAGCAATGGCAAATCTCCTATTCCAAATACGCAAACCAGTCTAACACGTGAACCATGGCACGGCCAGTTATAGATGTGATTCCCCCAGTTTTTAAATCGTGTAAGAAAGGGCTTTGTGTCACAGTCTGTTTCCGGAACACCTGGAAAAAATGTATACATGTAATAGTTTGACAATATTAGCGTCTTGATAAATAATGATGACCACGACAGTAATATTGTACATGCTGTATTCCTTTTTTTAAACATTTTTTTTAAATTTAAAATATACACCTAACTGACTCAGAAGAATGAATTATCTTATTTTTCAACAAACAATCGGCATTCCTAAGGGAACTAAATATGCTTTTCTACTCCTTATGGTAACCTAATATTCTTTTTGCCCAACTTGTTCATTTATTCGAATGAGACTGTGAAGCAATTATACCTCATCTCCTTTTTTATATTAATATAGGGTTTCTCAAAAAGAATGAAAATAAGCGATCACAAATGCAGTCAAGTCGGTGTCAAAGTCTTGACTTACATCTAAAAATGATCATGAGGATCGGTTTTCTTTAATTTTCAGTGTTATATTCTCGCCTTTTTTTTTGTTTGGTAATTTCATTCCAAATGGCTGCTTCAGTAAAATTACAGGGTTAGAGAATTAACACGTTCCGGTACTTTATGAATTTGTATTTGTATCTACACAAGATACATTAGACAATCCGCTGACTCATCGGCCTATTTGAACAGGAGAAACATGACGGGTGTTACTAGTGGCACAGATACTGTTGATTCTTCTGGATTCATGATTAGCATTCAACCAGTTTAGTAGGGTTCGTGTTATGAAATAAATAGTTTTCTATGTAGTGTTATGTGGGCTGTTGTTTGTCTTGTCTTGAACCACAAAAAGACTGGGGTATAGAAACATAGTCATCCCTTATTCTTCTTTCGTACGACATTCGATAAGAAAAGAGTGTCACGCTCTCTCCACGGAAAGAACGCTTGCAAAAACTATATGAGTATTAATGTATAATCCTCGTCCTTAACATGCATCAAATATTTTCAATTTGACGTTAAAGCAAGCAATCAATCAATTAATCGGTTTTGTTTTGGTTATTGTGTTATACGGCGGTTATTATCTTAGCGACCTATGGGTTTTTGTTGATCCCTTGGTATTCTTGCTTTTTTATTGTCGCTGTGAGGTTGTAAAAAACATTAATATTTCTGAAAATCAGGTACATGTATATTTCTTTTTCAATAAACCTGTGATCATTTAGATATTTTAAGGAAATACAATGGATAAGCGTTGGTTCGTTAAAAAGATACTATGAAACCGGAGGCTGGATGATGTTTTTTTCACGATCCAACGCTTATCTATTGTGTCTGTTATTTAAACTATTGTTGTTACTTCTTTCCAAAAATTACAGTTCCTTCGTTAATGAGATACTATTATCAGTGAGTTCAAATAACAACCTATTGTCTTGAGTGATGGAGAAGAAACACCTATTATATAGAAGTACGCAACTATAGTTGATTTAAATCATGAAATAACAATAAAAACAAAATCGCATATTCTATTAATGATGATGAATATGAATATTATCCGTAATTTACAAAATAAGGCATACTCGATGTATTTTTGAAACTACAAATGCTAATGACTTGTATTTTACTGAACTTTTACGAAGAAACATAATTCGAGTCACATCACGTTTTACACTGAAAGTAATTTGCGATATGCATTTATAAAGATATATTGGAAGTTTAATGTTTGCAGATGATTTATTAATAATGTCAGAATCAAAAGAAGGTCTTCAGGAAAGCTTAGATAAATTTTCTTCTTACTGTGATAAATGGCAACTCTCTGTTAATTGTAAAAAGACTAAGACTATGGTTGTTGGTCATCGTCATAAAAAGACGCAAAATACAATATTTAATTACAAGCACACTATTTTAGAATCAGTAAATGAATTTAAGTTCTTAGGCAACTTGCTCTCACAAAATGGAAACTTATTGTCATCTGCTGAAGCACTTTCAAATAAGCTCTTAAAGTTATGTACTCTATCAAAAGCTATACAAGTGGTCTGAACAAATTCACAATAAGTTTTGTAAATTTACACTTGGAATAAAGAAATGTGCCAGTACCATTGCCTCTAGATCTAAAGTTGGAAGATTCCCCCTTTATTGTTTCATTGCCACGCAGTCACCTTTGTATGAAGACCGACTTTTGAGTGAAAACTCATCTGATTTACTTAAAGAGTGTTACTCTCAAAGTCACTTCATGATCAAGGTATATACTCATGGTACTCATATGAAAATCATATAAGGTCCGACAATAATATTAGCAAACCCAAAGATGAAACTAAAAACAAATACATAGCCTGTAAAAATCTAAGTAAAAATACTATAAAATGAACTTCAGCAAAGATATAAAGAAATATATGACAATAAGATATGATCTCTTAACCAAAATAGTATAAACTTCTTTTGTTATAAGCATATAAAAACTGAATATAAACAAGAATTTTATTTGACATACCCTTATCTTGATACAAGAAAACTTATATGCAAATTTAGAATTAGTGATCATTCCCTCGCTATTGAAACTGGAAGATATAAAAATATTCCACGCCCTCAAAGACTTTGTAATAAGTGCAAAGTTCTGGATGATGAATCCCATTTCTTTTTATTATGTAAAATAAATAATGATTTAAGACATGTCTTTTTTAACGATTTAAAACCCCAATACAAAGATTTTTCTGATAACAAAATGAAAGATATTCTAAATCCAACTACTAGTCATCAAGTGAAATCTTAAGGCTCCTTTATCAAACAGTCTGTGGAACTAAGGACGGGGGCACTTGGTGTCATTTGTTGTGTTGTGTGTTTAATATTTTGTTTTATTTTGATGTGAATGTAAATGTCATCATTATTTTGTTGTTCATACATGTAATTGTTATTATGCCTTTGACCCTCTTATGGGTGTAATTTGTGCTTAATAAAGTATTAATAAAGTTAAACACGTAAGCTTAAACTATCCTTAAAAAAAAAAGTTATGTAAATGCTAAGAGAGCTATCGGCTTATGGACAATGACTGCTGAATATATTGTAAAGTGAACTGATAGATCAGTTTTGACTACAAGCAAAGTGTCTAAACAGTACTCTGTTTGTTCTTGAATCAACCGTTCAAGCAATACGTAATGTTTTTAAAATTTACATTCAGAATTCAAAATCATATGATAATATCGGATTTGAATTTTATTTACTATACTATATAATAAAATATTAATTTTCGCGAACCATTTAGGTCACAGAAATTCCAAAAATGGCATCAGTAAGGAGAGTTGTACAAATGATGCGAATACACAGAACCCGGATCCAAATTATCTTTTACTAAAAGTATTCATCATTTTCTGTTTTGTATGTACTAACAACATTTCATTTTTCTACAATTTCGATTAAAATATTATAAAACCTGCAGTTCAATAGGTCACATGCCCCAAATAAACATTCCCGATTGGTCGAACTACTGTGGCCTCGATGTAAAGCAACGCAAGCCTCGATGTAAACATCATACTTCCAAAATAGAGGTATGTCCCAACTTAACATTCCCCGATTGGTTAAATTGCTGCTCGATGTTGATGCAATGAAGAAAAGGGGTTGACAGGATAAACGTAATCGTTATAAATTTTAACTTCATGGTTCTTATGCAAGCAAATTTAATAAACAATGATTTTATACAGTTGTGTTATTGTTTTCACCTTACATAGGGCTTTATTTCTGATCTTATTTCTGTGTACACAATTCTGAATCTACATATTTCACCTATATCAATATTAGGTAATCCGTTTGGACGATTCCATATACTATTATGTTTTAGGGTTTTTTAGCTTCAGTGTCGAGTTGGTGTATAGTATTGAGGGCTGTCTGCGAGAAATAAATCCTTTTTCTGATAGATTAACTAAATTCAAAACCAATATAAAATAGTTAACACATATATTCTATTTAACTGAGTAAATTGATCAGAATGTGAATGATACATAAACCTAAAATTCGTTTTGGTCTATCCCAGTGATGACATTTGCGCGGGAATTTAGTCCATTGACATCGTAATATAATTTACTTTGGATTATAATTATCTTTAGATGTAATGTTACAGGATTTAATGTGAAATTATTTGTCTCTTCTTCTATAGTACACGAGTCTGACGTCAGGTTTGTACACATGAAGTCTCTAGTCTAAAAAAGCCAGTGACATAACGATAAACAGATAAGCAACTGTCTAGGGCCAAGTAAGGGAGGTGAAAAAGCCAGTATTACGCAGAACGATAAACAGTTACATAGACGGATCCAGGGTGGGGAATATTTGGTTGATTTTATAGGGAAGCAGGGCGGATCCAGCCATTTTATAAAAGGGGTTCCCAACTCAGGACAAAGGGTGGGTGGGGTGTGTTCCAACTATGTGTCCCCATTCAAATGCATTGATCGTCCAAAAGGGGGTTCCAACCCCGGAACCCTCCCGGATCCGCCACTGGGAAGCATGACGGGAGTGGGCAACCTTAGGTCAGTCAGCGGCCACCCCTTTATGAAAAGTTGTGGATCCGCCACTGAGATTTATATAAGCAGGTTTTCTTTGTGTAGATACCATAAAATATCGCCAACTGTGACTGAGTACACAATTTGATTCATTTCAGCTCATTAGCTGGGCTCGCTCGCTAAAAGGTTCATTGCGGGCCTGCTCACTGGCTAACATCTTAAGATATTCATGACTCGTGTAGAAAAGCCGATAATCTATACATGTGTGTGAGGAGTAGTTATCAAGCTTGCTTTCTTCTGTAAAACTGTCTTAGGCCAAGTTAGGGAGGTGAAAAGCCAGTAATGGAACGATAAACATATGATTAGGTTTTCTTCATATAGATCCCTTAAAATATCCCCACTAAGGACACAATTTGATTCGTTTTAGCTCATTAGCTGCGCTCACTCGCCATAATAGGTTCATTGCGGCTTACTGGCTAATATGTGTAGAAAAGCTGATAACCGATACATACATGTATATGGTCAGATTATATGTTTTCGTACGTCATATGAATTTGTACTATGCATGCCTTTTCAATGGAAATTGTGACGACAGTATGCATTCTTAATAGCACGAAAACGATGAGAAGAGGATACATATGTCAACCAAAATTTTCAGCAACGTCAAAATATGTGAGGACACCCTATCAAGATCTATCAAGCTTGCGTTCATGTTGCATTAAAACTGT
Source organism: Mytilus coruscus (assembly GCA_017311375.1). Taxonomy (NCBI): domain Eukaryota; kingdom Metazoa; phylum Mollusca; class Bivalvia; order Mytilida; family Mytilidae; genus Mytilus; species Mytilus coruscus. The sequence continues at coordinate 43,551,529 of CM029600.1, forward strand.
TTTAGGAAGGTAAAAATACCAACAATATAACAATAAATAGATAATCGATATTGTAAAATATCAATGTGTTGAAAAGCCAATGATCTACATATATACTTAAATATATCAACCATAAAATAAAACTTGATATAATTTACACCACAACTGTTGAAAAACCTTTATGTTTATATAACTTATCTCATTCTAGTCCATTCAACTGATAGAATCGGTGTACATTTCATGAACTCTTTAATAACAAGAATCATCATGAACTATTCTTTATAGCAATATCTGTTAGCCATTTAGGGTCTTTTGCATTCAAAGTTTAGTTTTAGTGGGTTTATTTTGCAAAAAAGAACTCAATTTTCAGATCATAGTTAACATTTTCTATATATTTTGCTGTGTCAAAATGACCTAATAAATATAAAGAGATATAAGAAGATGTGGTATGAGTGCCAATGAGACAACTCTCCATCCAAGTCAAAATTTATAAATGTAAACCATTATAGGTCAAAGTACGGTCTTCAACACGGAGCCTAGGCTCACACCGAACAGTAAGCTATAAAGGGCCCCAAAATTACTAGTGTAAAACCATTTAAACGGGAAAACCAACGGTCTAATCTATATAAAACGAGAAACGAGAAACACTTATGAACCACATCAACAAACGACAACTACTGAACATCAGATTCCTGACTTAGGACAGGTGCAAACAAATGCAGCGGGTTTAAACGTTTTAATGGTACCAAACCTTCACCCTTTTTCTGAAATAATAGTGTAACATCACAACATAGAAAGACACTATAAAATATCAACTGAAATAGCTTAACTCAATCAAAGGACATAGTAACACCATTGAACATACACTGAACAAATAAATTTGACCTATGATACAATGTAAATTCAAAATAAATAAACTAAGGAAGAATAATAAAAGTAACATGTTATATCGGTATGAAATGTTAAACAATTTAAGAAAAACAATATGCTTGAACAAAAATATCAGCCATTTGCAATAACTTTAAACACAGGTAAATAAAATAATTTTGTTGTTAGGTATACGTATACAGTTACAATAGAGAAAGGAAATATTTTAACAAAATAAATAATTTTGATGTTCATAGTACGAAGTGGAAATTTATATTAGTACCAAACACTTATCAAAGCTGGTATATAGACCAGATATAACCCTGAATAACATTAAATAACAAAAAAGCATTACAATTAGTATCAACAAGTCAAATAAACAAGAAAGTACGATTTGAGAGTACTCGCAGTTACTGACAGCTAGTTAAATTCATAAGAAACTTCAGTTTTTTTTTTTTATTTGTAAAGAATAATTACTGTCTATAAATAGATATTTTGACCTACTGACCAAAAGTCAATATGGATATTTCTCATTTTAAATGGAATTTGCAAGATTACTTTGGTGATACAGATAGTTGGATATATAATTCAAAAGATATAATCCAGAATGCATTTTTATCAAAATTTCAGTCTATCAATAGCTGATGTGACCTTGACTTTGATCAAGTGGCTTCAAAATGAGTATATTATCAAAAATTTGTAATATATGATTTTTGGCTCAATAGATATTGTATGGAACAAACTTTTCCCAAAAAAATAAATGAATTCTATACGTACTGTGATCTTAAACTTTGACCTACACTGACATAATATTAAATATGGCCTTGTAAATATTTTGAATATTTACTCATTTAGTAGTACTCAGTCATAAGTGAAAATGATTGCTTCAACTAAACTATTGCTGTCATCAAGACCAGATTTAGAACGGAATTAATACAGCTCGCGCAAATACATGTTATAAGTTTCTGCAATATTTAAGGAATAAATAAACTTGTTGCAATGAATCATAGTATGAGCATGTTAAAGGCAAAGCTAAATATATTGTAGTAAAGCTAAATATATTGTAGTTTACCCTTGTATGAGCCTGGAATATTCAACTGCGGATTATGGTTAAGTGTAGAGAAAAACACTTCGTCAGGAACTTCAACACTTCGAGTCCAATTGAAAAAAGCCTTAGCTATATTGTCGAAGAGGAGATATTCTACAAATCCTCTGTTAACAGCAACATGCACGGACCCTTTTACAGGACAAATGTCATGGGGTGGTGGAAGTACATCTTTCCATCTAGCTTTGTTAGCTCTGAAATGTAATTAAACACTGTTTCGGTTAAATAATTCTATTCACTGAAAAAAAATAACGAATGACCATGTTTTTTTAATCATAATTTAACACGCGTGTTCAGCTAATTGGTTACACATAATTCTGATATTTATGAAAGTTTTACTGTGTCTTTTGAACTTTTGTGTTTATTAGACAAAATGTTATATACAAATGACTGGCATACTTTATATATTCCACAGGACTTCTATTGGCCAGCCAATATGGCAATGTATATTTAGCAAATGGCTTTTCATGATCGCCACCAAAGGTGTTTTGTTTTCAATTAAACGTTTTTCATTTGCCTGTATGTATATTGTGTAAAGCTGGACATCCTGATATATACTTGTATAATAATTTTGCTGTTGCAAAAATCTAAACGTGAGCAAACAAAAAAACAAACAAAAAGAAAGAAAGACTGAAAAAATATATCGTTATGCGCTGTGGATTTCAAATTATTGAACAAACAAGCACCTGGTGCTTACGTTTATATTTTTGCAACAACAAAATTATTATCTATACTATTAAATGAGAAGACCTCATTTTGTGTGTAGCTTCTCTTCCTTCCACAATAAACTAATCATCATGCCTTTGTGTTCTATATGTACCATGCATAGTCGCATTTGTCATCCTCGCTTATAATTATTCCGTTTGGGTTATTTTGGGAGGAAAACGAAAATAAAGACGTCCGGATATTGGTTCCGTCATTGGACGGACTTTTAAGTCATATACAGACTTCCGTTTAGGACTGTTTAAAATTACACAATTTTCATAGGTACTTCGGACCAGGACAATTATTTTCGCTTTTTCTGTATACTATGAACATACATATACTATAAATCGTCATCGAAGTGAGGTAATAACAGTAAGGAATCTATAGATTACTATTCTAAAGCATTTACTATCAATAAATTCAAATATGTGCATTGATACATTTCCTGAATCAAGGGTTTAAAAAGCAAATTGTTCACTAAAATCATGAATATAAATACAAATATTAAAATGGTGTTATAAAACAAATTACGTCTTCATGTATTGATATATGGTTCCAAATGGAAAACAAATCTATAAATCATAAAGCTTGAAAATACAAGAAAAGAAGATTTAAAAAGGATATAGGATCCCATAAATGATACGGATTTTGCCATGTATTATTCTATATAAATGACTAGAAATACCTAGTAAATACCTTTTGTAAAACGACTAAAATTTCAAACAAAATTCAACAAAGATGACGAGAGTTCAGTTTCAGGTAATTTGTAGAAAAAGCCATTGAGACATATGACCAAAGACACAATATCTTGAAAAGAAATTAACTAATGGTTCGGTTAAATTAAGTTTATTCTTCAAATACAAGGTTGGGAAGTTTGTTTGTCTATAATAGGTTCTTTTTAGTGAAACTACGTTAAGTATGGCTAAGTTTAAGCATGACATTGTTCTCACTCTGTATTTCAGACAGTAATTTTACGATCTTCTTGCCATGGTGGCAGAGGGACAACTGTTCTTACAATAGAACAAAATGTACAAACACATTTTTAGAAAATCTAGATTCAAAACAGAAGTGTGTAGATGAAGCAGAGAAAATGAAGGATATTTTTGATTGAACTTTTTTTTGCGTTCAGTAGCAAATATTTCATGCATATTCAGGACGAAAATAAAATGATAAAACATCAAAAAGGTAAGTTCTGTAATGGGTTAACCAAGATAAAGGATAGAAATTTCCACTGCCACTTGAAATTTGGATAGAGACAGAACTATTGCCTTCCAACAGGCCACCTAACTTTTGACAGTCAACGAGTTCTAAGCGTGCAGAGAGTGTACACGAGGCATCATATGTAATGTCCCCATTCAGAAAGAATGCTAATTTATACATTCTGCACAGCCACATGGATTCCCCTTTAAGACTTGGGTTTCACCATACAAGACCGTGTTTGGCTGTAATGCAAAAAATAAGTATCTTCATCTTCATTGCCTCAAGGGAATTCTTTACAATCTGATGATTTCAGGCGTCATTATTTAACCGATGTTAAACTCTCTAAAATCGATCAAGAAGACACAAATCACAGTGCAACGACAGGGCAAGCGTCTCCTGCTATGCATGCATTATCTGCCATGCGAAGATCTGCTTCAGGCTGTTGACTGCTCTGATAAGTAAAATGTCAACATGATCATGCAAATGTTTCTTTGAATCTTTGGGGAACACATGAAAAAGAAGAAATGCATGTGTTTACTGTTTGCGAAACCCCATGTTTTCGAACGTTAAGTGTTTTATCAGAAAAAGTATTGACAGAGCTGAATGTGTCATAATCCGGGTTTTACCAAATGTGGTTGTAGTGCTAAGACCAGATTTTACGCCAAACGATGTATTTGCAAAAAAAAAAAAACAACATGATAAATGTGTAACATAACCTGCCGTCCAAAAATTTACGAAATTAAAAATAAAGATTTAAGCGTTAACATTCAGTAATTATCGTAGATAAAACTGCTCTGTTGTTCAACACTTTAAATTTGTTTAGGCATTTTACACAATGCCTAGATTAAGATAATGCCTGTAACATACAATAGATACACCGCCACGTTCGTCAAGACGTTAAACCGATGCATCATGTGGGGCGAACGCAAATATCTCTGCAATTCATCACAACAAATCATTCAAGGGGTTCCTATGAGGCCTAATGTAAGCATCTTTTTCCTAGTAGCATCCGAATGTCCCGCGCTTCTTAGCGTCAATTCATTTTGAAGAATAATCATGTTTTTGTCCTGAATATTCATAACACATTTTCCAATGTTTCTAAATTGGAAAATGTTGTGCCGATACCAAACCAGGATATCTAGAGTATGTGTTGTGCGCTGTAGTTTGTCTCTGGAAAAGTGCAGAATAAAGGGGGAAAAAAACAATTGAGGATTATAAACAATCAAAATTAAGTATAGAGAATAATGGTGTGCTAAGATATAAAGAATAGAGAAAAATGGTCTAAAAATTTAAGCATAAAGGAATGAAGGCCCCCATCCAAATCCGCTTTTATGATATAGAAATATAAAGATGTGGTATGATTAATTGCCAATGAAATAACTATCTACCAGACACCAAGTGACATAGAAGTTAACAACTATAGGTCACCGGCCTTCAACAATGATCAAAAATAATAATAATAATAAGCCGGTAAACAACATGTGCTTATTTCTATTTGCGTATGTTAAAGTGAAACGGATGAGTTAGACTTTTATCTTGGATAACTATTCTCAATAAACTCGTACTAAAATATAAATCGAAAAATGCACACAAACTTCATAATTTCTTACGTAATCAGAACGCATTGCAACCTTACAACTCTAATTGACAAAAAGATACTAGATGGTCACCATACGATATTACCAACTGCATAAACCGCAAGGCATCTCTTATCGGGTAGAGGCTAGACATAGTGTAGATACATGTAGCTTTTAACTATTGACTAACTTGATGTGTCTGAGCTTCATTGAGTTTGTATTGTTATGCAATGAATATAATTCTATGTCGTCAAATTGAAACTCTCGTGGCACATTTAACATTCGCTTATAGAATGTTCCTGAATAAAAAATGATAGTTTTCAACGCGTGTTTTGGTTATGCTTTAAAACATGCGTTGCATTTTCCATACAAGCTGAAAGACAAGGGACTTCAGATCTAAAATCAGTATTTGACAAAAAGGATTACATATCTTTCACCCTATGGTTTATGGTAAGAGCACGATATTCCAGTGACAAATATCTCACTTAAAATGGACGAGATTATATAAATACTGTTTCGTAGAACATGAAAGGCGGATACACCAGTAGAAGAGATGGGCAGTTCTTATCGGAAACTTAAAAAAAAGAGAAAAACAATGAAATACTTTTTAACACTTTTAAATATTTTAATTAAGTCCCTTGAAAATGTATGAAAAATACATTTAAAAATCTATTAAACCAAAACAACTAGTTTACTGTTTTCATTATTTGACTTTTTCCTGTGACTTTAAACAAGTTTAATTTTGCCAAGACATCTTGGTTTTCAAATATTCGGATTTGAGCGTTCCTGTTGAAGGTAAATCCAGAAAAGCACTTCGGACGCATGAAATTTATAACGTGTTGTTTTCAATTTTTACAGCATAGGGTCGATACCTCTGCTGGTGGACTATCGGTTCCCGAGGGTATATTCAGCTCAGTAGTCAGTAATTCGGTACTGACATGATTTATAACAAACCTTTTTAAAATTGTGCGTTAATAAATTTTGAAATTATAAGAAACTAAGGTTTCTACTCCCTAAGGCAAAGTTGACCTTAGATACATTTGGCTATTTTTTAGGTCCTTGTTGGTCATATAGCTCTTCAACTGTTTAGGTTATTATACATTCTTGGTTTTCAAATATTCGGCTTTGGCCGTTCCTGATGAAGGTAAATCCGGAAAAGCGCTTCGGACGCATGAAATTTATAACGTGTTGTTTTCATTTTTTACAGCACTAGGTCGATACCTCTGCTGGTGGACTATCAGTTCCCGAGGGTATCATCAGCTCCGTAGTCTGAACTTCGGTACTGACATGATTTATAACAAACCTTTTTAAAATTGACCGTTAATAAATTTTTAAATTATACGAAATTAAGGTTTCAACTCCCTCATCAGGTATGGTTAAACTGTACCTGGCACTGATTTCCTCATGTTTCCAATGCTAGTTTATTGTATGATTACAAAGACGTTTCGGGTAATATTCTAATTTGTGTGCATTTTTAGGTTGATTTTGCGTTAAATGTCACCCCATTGATTTTTCTTATTTCATTTATTAATAATTCGTTTTGAAATGTTTTCTTTCATATTAAATGAATTCTGTTGGAATGAGCAAAATCGTGAATATATTAGCAGTAATTCTCCAGCACAATTATTTTTTAGCACCTTTAGGAGAAAAGTTGCAGCTTCATAGCCGAAAGTAAATCATAGTAATAGCTAAATTGCAAGTGAAGACTATACTGTACCATTTTTTATCATTTGTGTCGTTTGATTGCTATCTCATTGACTTGTGCCTCATTTCCTTTTATTCACACATAGAAAAGTAGGTGGAAGTAAGGAACATTAACAAAATATCTTCTACAGACAACCTACTTCAACTAGTCCGAATATAGACCAATCTATATCATTGTTTCGTTGTAATTGTAATCTCGAGAACAATATCTAAAAGAGTATCGAATGATTGAACTGCTTTAAAGTAGACCTATACTAACGGACCTACACATATGTAAGAACGTAACACACATTTTGGTGATTTTTTTTTTACAAAATCATGATTAATCCTTTTTTTGGTCTAAAAACTTGGAATCTTTGGGAATTTATTCTTGGTTTTCATATGTAAAACATGTATTAGAAGAAACCGGTATGGATTTGGACACTTTGAAGAAATATTCCTCACATAAGATAACTAAAACTATAAGAGAACAAATAAAATTAAAACTGAAGCATTTTTATGAAAAGCTAGTAAAGGATAAAATATCAGATATAAAGGATAACAGTAAACTCACTATTTATAAACATGTAAAACTAAATAATACAGAAGAAAAATATTTAACTTGCTCAAAATTTGAATTTAGAAAACTGATAACAAAATTTAGAATAAGTGACCACAATTTATTAATAGAAAAGGGACGATATCTTAAAATACCAAGAGAAGAATGATTATGCAAAAACTGCAAAAAATTGAAGACGAAATTCATTCTTTTTATATTGTGATAGTAACAGTAATAATAGAAAAGTTTATTTTGATTTTTTGATAAATGAGAATATGCACTTTACAGATTTAAATGATACAGATAAAATTACATATATACTCAACCTAAGATCACACATTCAGGTAAATAAGCTCGGATCCTTTTTAAAACAGTCTATAGAACTGAGGACAGGGGACTCTTGAACTATTTACTTTTATTATGTATATTAATGATCTTGTTGATATTGTTTATTTCTATTTTTGACCCCATTTCTAAAGACAACAATGGAAGTCATGTGACTACCATATTTGGGCATTTTTTTGGTCATTTTTTTCTTCAACTGAAACGAGTCTATTTCCTCCAAAAAGTCATATCAAATGAAATAAAAGCATGCTGTACGTTATAAATGCCAACTGAGTATTCTTTTTAGAAGTTCTAACATACAAATTGTTTTGATTAAACGTACTGAATTAGAATACGAAGCCTTCAAACCCCAGGTCGTCATCCGCCGCGTCAATTTTTTTTCAACACATAAGTTGAAATTTCTTTCTTAACTTCTGGGGATCCTATGTTGAATTTATAAATATGTGATGAGGCTTTTTATGAACTGGCCTGTGTCAAATTTGTACCAATCAATACTCTATAATACTCAAATGTGCCACTTCGATGTGTCGAAATTTCTGACGAAGCGGTTCCGATAGTAATTTACGAGTTACGTCCCTTTGTTGACACTTTACATGAACAAACTTATTTGTACTTATTATATATATATTTAGCACCATACAGCCGGACAGCAAATCCCTGATTTGTCCGTTAAAACCCCGGATTTATTATCCGAGAATCAAGTGGAGATAATTACTGAGAAAGCCGTCAACAGATGTCGCTGCGCAGAAAAATAATTCCCCGCGGAAGATAACCCGGTAGGAAATCGTGAATTTGTGAAATTTTAAGAAACCAAACGTATCATGAGCGGTATACATAATATCATGAGTTTTAAAATTATTTGAAAACTATAAGAAGTCAAAGTAATGTGTCGTTGAAAAAGAAATTCAAGTCATTAATTTTCAGTCTTCGGAACCTCCATTTTTCAACTTCTACTGTCATTGACAAATTTTCAGCTCGGGACGAATTGACACAGACCTCGTTTACCTAGGAAAAATAAGTATGACTGGTTTATTTTGATAAACTGGAACATGGAGAACAGAACTGGTGTGGTCACATGACATTACCATTCGTTGTTTACACACAAGCACAATTTCAGTACACATCACAATTTGGTAAGGGACTCCCTATTATTTTTTCTTAAAACGTCATCTTCCGGTTTGCTGGTGAAATGAAGGAAAACACTTGTTTCTGTCATGCAAAATACACAAATACAACCTATAAATCGATTATCAGATTTTCGTCATATTGATAATGTTAAATATCGTCTGTTCGACACAATATGAAGCCTTTTTGAACTCTTTCGCTGCGCACACTCGACAAAAAACTTCATATTATGACTCGCAGCTGATATTTTACAATATCAATATGCAGACAACCTGATAATCGGTACATATCACGTCAGAAACTCCTCTTACAGTCCTTACAACAACGGTACAGATCGACAGACTGGATTTGTTAATGACCACCCATGACTAGATAAACCTGTAGTGACATTGCCACGTCAATAACATTTCTTCATGCAACGCCATTTGCGAGGCAGGTTTACTATTGCAACGTCAACTGCTTAACTAGTCGTCATATGTCATAGAAGACAGAGGCACCTCATTAATGTTTCTCGCATACTGAAATGCCATAGAATCAACTTCAGAAAACCATTTAAGGACCACATTTTAAACCACATAATTGACAAAACAGACTGTAATGGGTGGAACAGAGGCAAAATCAGAAGTGACTAAACAATACGCAAAACATGCACAATAGAACTGGTTGACTTATCTGTCAATCATTTAGGTGTTGGTTCTAAGCAGTCATTGAAAAGGAGAAAACCAGGCCTTCAGTGCATACCACATGATTTGAACATTAAACGTGATGTAATTTATCAAACATTCGAACTGCTCACCTTATTCAGACACTGAAGTAATGTATGTTTGTATATTGATTTAATATTGCTTTTTTTTCAAAAGAAAAAAAGAAAAAGAATAATCTAGTGTTGCGTTTTTTAAGTCCGTCAGTATATTTGAAATTTCATACAGTATGTTTAATAAATTCTAACGACTGATATTTAGTTACGTCAAATTTCAAAGCATTGAAATATTCGTCCCTTGTTCGATTGTAAATTAACTGGTCCATACATTGTAAGGCATATGGTTGGTAATGGAGATAAAACTTGTTGGCAAACATTTCTGGTCTTGAAGCTAGCAATGGCAAATCTCCTATTCCAAAGACGCAAACCAGTCTAACACGTGAACCATGGCACGGCCAGTTAAAGATGTGATTCCCCCAGTTTTTAAATCGTGTAAGAAAGGGCTTTGTGTCACAGTCTGTTTCCGGAACACCTGGAAAAAAGTATACATGTATAGTTTGACAATATTAGCGTCTTGATAAATAATGATGACCACGACAGTAATATTGTACATGCTGTACTATGTATTCCTTTTTTTTAAACATTTTTTTTTAATTCAAAATATACACCTAACTGACTCAGAAGAATGAATTATCTTATTTTTCAACAAACAATCGGCATTCCTAAGGGAACTAAATATGCTTTTCTACTCCTTATGGTAACCTAATATTCTTTTTGCCCAACTTGTTCATTTATTCGAATGAGACTGTGAAGCAATTATACCTCATCTCCTTATTTTTATATTAATATAGGGGTTTCTCAAAAAGAATGAAAATAAGCGATCACAAATGCAGTCAAGTCGGTGTCAAAGTCTTGACTTGCATCTAAAAATAATCATGAGGGTCGGTTTTCTTTAATTTTCAGTGTTATATTCGCGCCTTTTTTTGTTTGCATGGTGTTTTCATTCCAAATGTCCGCTTCAGTAAAATTATAGGGTTAGAGAACTAACACGTTCCGGTACTTTATGAATTTGTATTTGTATCTACACAAGATACACTAGACAATCCGCGGACTAATCGGCCTATTTGAACAGGAGAAACATGACGGGTGTTACTAGTGGCACAGATACTGTTGATTCTTCTGGATTATTAGCATTCAACCAGTCTAGAAGGGTTCGTGTTATGAAATAAATAGTTTTCTATGTAGTGTTATGTGGGCTGTTGTTTGTCTTGTCTTGAACCACAAAAAAACTGGGGTATAGAAACATAGTCATCCCTTATTCTTCTTCGTACGACATTCGATAAGAAAAGAGTGCCACGCTCTCTCCACGGAAAGAACGCTTGCAAAAACTATATGAGTATAAATATATAGTTCTCGTCCTTAACATGCATGAAATATTTTCAATTTGACGTTAAGCAAGCAATCAATCAATTAATCGGTTTTGTTTTGATTATTGTGTTATCCTGGGGTTATCATCTTAGCGACCTATGGGTTTTTCTTCATCCCTTGGTATCTTCTCGCTTTTTTATTGTCGATGTTAGGTTGTTAAAACATTTACTATTTCTGAATAGCAGGCACATGTATATTTCTTTTTCAATTAACCTGTGAACATTTAGATATTTTAAGGAAATACAATTGATAAGCGTTGATTTGTTAAAAAGATACCATGAACCCAGAGACTGAATGATGATTCAATGTTTATCCATTGTGTCTGTTATTTAAACTATTGTTGTTACGTCTTTTCAAAATTCCAGTTCCTTCATTAAGTAGATCCTATTATCAGTAAGTTCAAATAACAACCTAATTGTCTTGAGGGATGCACATGAAACACCAATTAGTTAGAAGTACGCAGGTATAGTGGATTTAAATCATGAAATAACATTAAAAACAATATCGCATACTGTGTCCTGAAATATCCATTAATGATGATTAATATGAATATCATTCGTAATTTACAAAATAAGGTATACTCGAACTATTTTTGAAAAGTGATTTTTTTAAAAAGAAACATAATTCGAGTCACATCACGGTTTACACTGAAAGTAATTTGCGGTATGCATTAATAACGATAAAAGTGAAACACATAAGTTAAACCACCCTTAATAAAACAATCAAGTTATGTAAATGCTAAAAGAGCTATCGGCTTATGAACAATGACTGCTGAATATATAGTAAAGTGAGCTGATAGATCAGCTTTGACTACAAACAAAGTGTACTCAGTTTCTCCTTGAATCAACCGTTCAAGCAATACGTAATATCTTTAAAATTTACATTCAGAATTCAAAATAATATGATAATATCGGATTTGAATTTAAATATTTTGAATATATACTCAATTATTAGTATTCCAGTCATAAGTGAAAATGATTGCTTCAACTAAACTATTGCTGTCATCAAGACCAGATTTACAACGGAATTAATACAGCTCGCGCAAATACATGTTATAAGTTTCTGCAATATTTAAGGAATAAATAAACTTGTTGCAATGAATCATAGTATGAGCATGTTAAAGGCAAAGCTAAATATATTATAGTTTACCCTTGTATGAGCCTGGAATATTCAACTGCGGATTATGGTTAAGTGTAGAGAAAAACACTTCGTCAGGAACTTTAACACTTCGAGTCCAATTGAAAAAAGCCTTAGCTATATTGTCAAAGAGGAGGTATTCTACAAATCCTCTGTTAACAGCAACATGCACGGACCCTTTTACAGGACGAATGTCATGGGGTGGTGGAAGTACATCTTTCCATCTAGCTTTGTTAGCTCTGAAATGTAATTAAACACTGTTTCGATCAAATAATTCTGTTCACTGAAAAAAAAAATAACGAATGACCATGCTTTTTAATCATAATTTAACACTCGTGTTCAGCTAATTGTTTACACATAATTCTGATATTTATGAAAGTTTTACAGTGTTTTTTTTTTTACTTTTGTGTTTATTAGACAAAATGTTAAATACAACTTAAACTATTGAGACGTAAAATGACTGGCATACTTTATATATTCCACAGGACTTCTATTGGCAAGCTAATATGGCAATGTATATTAAGCAAATGGTTTTTCAGGATCGACATCGAAGGTGTTTTTTTTCAATTAAACTTTTTCCATTTGCCTTCATGTTTTGTGTAAAGCTGGACATCCTGAAATATACTTGTATAATAATTTTGCTGTTGCAAAAATATAAACCTGAGCAAACAAAAAAAAAACAAACAAAAAGAAAGAAAGACTGAAAAAATATATCGTTATACGCAGTGGATTTCAAATTATTGAACAAACAAGCACCTGGTGCTTACGTTTATATTTTTGCAACAGCAAAATTATTATACAAGTATATTTCAGGATATCCAGCTTTGCACTAAACATTTGTTTCAAAAAGCTAAAGGTTTCGAATTTTTTTCATTATTTTTTTTGAAGATGAATTACATGTTATTCAAAAGATTTACTGATAAAGGTCTGCATATAATGTACTCGACAGCTGCCGATATTAGAGTGTAAAACGGCAGAGTTTCTTATCCACCGGGTTAGTACTTCGAGCTTTTATTACTGTTTTGATTGTACTTGATACGTTTTTTCTAAATACTTTTCATTATTTAACAGATGAAAATAAAAAAAGGACGAGTAAAGACCAAACTTAATCATTTCTGTAGCAAAGTCGAGCACCTCGTCTTTGATTGTTATCATTTGTTAAATCTCTATGTTTTTCATTATTTAGTAAATCTGGCATTACATTACAGTCAGCTCTTTGATAATCTCTGTTAAATACAATCACAGCTTTTCTACGACTCCAGCGATTTAGGGTTTGGTACATGTATATAATACAGACACTTAATATTCATTTTAGAAGACTGTGTATATTCATGAATATCTCTAGATGACATGTCTATCTTTCTAAGTCGCTGGATTGCTGTCTCAAGGACGTTTACAACAGACTTCCTTTTATTCAAATGAATATTAAAAAAAAAATTATATGGCCTAGTCAGGCGTGCTAATCTTATAGAAGCTTCGGGAAATAGCATTTATAGTCGGAGGGATTATATATTAATTAAAAAGAAATTCTCCTATGACTTATTACTATTTTTATAATTTTTGACAAAAAAATTCATATATCATAATTACTTGTAGACTTGCAACAGATTTGGAAATAGAAAAAGAAACAGATATTATTACTTTCTGAAAACAAGAGATGGTAATTCCCATGACTATAAATATTTCCAAAGGTCATTGATCCAACATGTCCAAGTTGACTATAATTACTTAATTATGAGGGTGTGGATAGGCGTTTACAGAATAGAGAATAATGGGCAAAAAATATAAAGAATAGAAAAAAAAAATGACCAAAAAAAAATAAAGAATAGAGAATAATGAGGGTTTAATTATAAAGAATAGAGAATAATGGACAAAAAGTATAAAGAATAAAGAAAAAATGGCCTAGAAAATTAAAGAATACAGAAATGAAGGACCCCCTATCCAGACCCCCAATGAACAATTTCAGATGAATAATCGTGACAAAAAGGTTACGAGATATATATCTCTCAAAATTTTAAACTTGTATTGATACAATTAGCTTTCGACATAGTAATTACTCAAGGAAGATATTTCATTTTATTCAAAATTAAATATTATTTATCAATGAACGGTCATAATCGGTGCCCTATTATGACAGAAAATTCTTTCGTAACGTAGAATACTGAAATTCTAATAATAATACGTTTTAATAGGAAATAACTGAGTAACGCAGGAAAAGAGGTAGGTTCTGTTCGCCATAAAATGGGATGGACGCAGGGACTGTCAACGATTACGTTTTTCGCTAGACAACATCAAAAACAAGAGTTACATGAACTAGAAAATATCGGTAATTTCATTACAACATGTATCACATAAAAAAAGTTCATAGTAGCACAATGTATATGTAAACGTAGATTGACTGAAAGCATCAGAGTAGATACACATTCAAAGTCATATTCAGACAAATCATTAATGTTCATAGTTAAAATAAACATTCCTACTATTTTCACTTACCTTTTTACAGTACTTTCTATGTCATTGGCTCCATTATAACTCTTTAATATTTTTACTAACTCTAAATTTGTTCTCAATGGAAATTCCTGGCCAGTCAAATTTATAAAATATTTCCACTTCTTGTGTTTCCAGAGATCTTTCATGCATGCAATTTCCGGTAATAAAACTCCAACTGTCCCCCATACTACATTGAAAGATCTTGAAGATAGGAACACATTTTCGAAACAACTAGTTATACTCTGAAGTGCCAGTTTGAAATTGGGGTCAGCTTTTGTATCACAATGTATACAATATACGTTTTGAGGACGATAAATTGATCTTAATAACATTTCGACTTGTTGTATGCCTTTGAAGACAAGAATGCTATAAGCTATTGGGAAATTTTCTTCCTCTTCTGTCAGGGAAGATGTTATATATCCACTGTCTTGTTTGTATTTATCGCAGTCTTTGCTTATGTTTATGTATGACGAAGGCGGTATCTCTTCAAATGGTTGTTTCAACATATGGTTTAAAGTTTTGTTTTGTTCTAATGCGTTATTATCAAATAGACGCCTGCAGTTGACATTTTCGACTGTTCTGTCCTGTTGAAATAACACCCAGTCCGGTAGATTTTTCTTTTCGCTCTCATTTATTTCATTTATTTTCACTTTAGGGTACGGGATAAATCCTGGACAGCCTGTTATTTTCTTTGAAACTGTCATTGGTTCATTTCTTTCTTGGTACAAAATTGTAGAATGCTTAGTCCACAGAGATAAAAACGACAAGTTTTTAATGTCCATAACAGATATTTTTCCGAATGTGCCACCCTCAAAGTAGCCTTCTAGGTGTAATGTTCCATTATTTTCAGAGTATTTCGAAGATATAAAGGTGGAAAAAGTGTCACGTTCCTTTATTTGTTTTATTGGAATGTATGAAATTCGAGTATTATAATGAATGTAGTATATGCATATAAGCAAAAACGATAAAATATATATAATGCTATTTTTGAACCTTGCGCTTTTGGTTATTCTCATCACTGAAAAAGGTAGCCGAAGATTTTTTAATGCGGTGCAAACTATGCAACGTTGCTATGGAAACAAGATGGCCGTCTTAATTCTACAATGGAGTAAAAGATATTATAGTATCACTGTTTCAAAAATTTCATGACATTTAGTTAGTTCAGGGTGTATTTATATACACATGATACATTTTCTGTAATGTCTCTTCTATGAAAGATGCATAAAGCTTTATATGAATAAAATTAGACAATGAGACAGTAACCCAACGATACAAATTACCAAATGACATCTAGTCAATATAACGATACTTTGATATTTGAAAACTATTTAAGGTTCAGTGGTAATTTTGGAATATGACTGACCATAACAACGTTTATATATATTGATACTAAACGACAATAACCCCTCATTCGGTTATTAGCGGGAAATAGGAAATCAAAAGTTGCGTGAACAGAACAGCGTGTCAATAAACGCATCCGAGCTCACCCGTGAGCCCAAAATCCTTCCTACAAAAACTACAAACAAAATTAACAAAACACCTGGGCTTAATTTTACAAAACTGTGACTGCACAAATCTGTTTTAGAGGAAATAATTGCATTTTTACATTACAAGAATTATTGTCTAGACCTGAGAATAATCAAAATGTGAAACGCAGAAATGCAACACAAAAATTTATACTGGTATTTGTAAATGACAACCGGTGTATGGACCAGTAATACAACTGACATGGCGTTTACGTGAATAAACCTTAAGGTCAAGGAACAGTAAATGGGCTATGCCACAGATTTTGCTAAAATTTTACATACAACCTTGGCTCGTTGAACTGTAACTGAAAATCAAAAAAATAATGCATTTATCTCTTTTATTATCTGAAATTTTACTTATTGAATTCTTCCAAAAAAGGTGAACATTTGTATAGAAAGCACATAATATCAGCGAAAACCCTTCTTAAATTTGTCTTTAAATTGTCAAATCTCTAATTTCTACTGCATAAATTTTTCTTAAAAAATTATATGTTGTTGATACATAAATTTCCGTTTTAATGATATAAAATAATCATATGGTCACCGGCTTCGTCTTTTGTCTAATAATCAATCTGTTACCTAGTTGGTAGTGAAAAACGTAAAAAAATAACGTTTTACGGCCTGCTACGCGATGACGTTACGATTATTTCGACGTTTTGTGGTATTTTTTCACATAGAACACCACTTTGAATAATGTATACCGTAAAAACGAAGTCGGTGACCCTATCATCATTTGACATCATTAAAACGGAAATTTATGTATCAACAACATATAGTTTTTCAAGAAAAATCTATGTATTAGAAATTAGAGATTTGATGATTTTAAGACAAATTTCAGAATTTTTTTCGCCGATTTTATATGCTTTCTATACAAATGTTCACTTATTTTGAAAGAACTAAATCAGTAATATTTCAGATGATAAAAGAGATAAATGCATTATTTTTTCGATTTTCAGTTATAGTCCAACGAGCTAAAGTTGTATGAAAAATTTTAGCAAAATCTGTGACATAGCCCATTTACTGTAAACTGACCTTAACACAAAACAAGTAGGAAAACTTACAATCCCAATCAATTAAGATTGTAGTCGAACGCCCCTGTCACGTGCGGGAAAACTGAATTAACTTACTTTTTGTAAAGCAAAGAATTGTTCTGTAATCTCCATATCAATATCTACTCAACAAAACATTTTTCTAATGTACCTGAAAATATAAAGATTTATCATCATTACTTATCTCTGAGTTCACCCCGATAATTGTTTTGAACAATTTTGTACCAAGAATTTAGTTTTCATTATTTTATTTTGTGATATTCAATTGTAATGTCTGCGATGTCTCTACCGGAAACAGAGACAATAATAATTGTTCATCCATTGTCCTGGAAACCGCTGTTATCATTTCAAACTCTACCAATCGATCAAATTTAAGGTTTGAAGAATTAATTTGTACCGATGTTTTTTTGGTTTATTTGGTGATTTCTTTTTGGTAAGACAAGAGACATGTATCAAACTGCTATTGAGAGATGCCTAATCACTTAATACATTTATGGCTACTCATCAATGTTTTAACCAAGGTACACGATCGATGTGACTAGTGATGCAGGAATTACTGTTCCTTCCGGACCACCTAAGGTCGCTCCCGGATTTTAGTGGGCTTCGTACTGCTCGATATTTACTTTTCTAAGTAATATTTTCTGATGGTCATGGTTATTTTTTCTATTTATGATTGTGATTGTCTCATTAAATTACCACTTTTTAAAAAATGAAATGAGAATGCAATATGCCTGCATCTTCGTCCTATCACGAACAATCGCACTATAAATGTAACCATTTTACAAAGTAAATACATGCAACACATATATTGTCGTGCATCCAAAAATACCCTGTTTGCTGATGAATTGTTTCACCATGAATGAGATATTGAATTTTAATGGTAATTTAGACGTATATTGAGATAAAGGTCATCTTCAATAAAGTAGTATATACTTAGAGAGCAAAAGATATTGATAGTTAAAATTGCACAAACTAAAATAATCTGATGAGTGTTAATTGTAATTTTGACATAGAAAGAGATGTGAAAATTAATTTTGTAAACATATGGTCAATCCTTCAGTACTTTTATTGAATTAATCAATTATCAATTTTCAAACACATTTATTGTTATAATGTTTAATCTTAAACAATTGCTTGAGATCCATTCATTACCAACATAAGGGCGTTCGTAATGAATTCAACGATGAGTGCACCAATAGCATAAAACATTTACGTCGTTTCCTAAACATCAATATTGATTTGATTTTTGGTGTTTTAACGCCACTTTTAAGCACCGCTTTTGGGCTATTTCGTGGCGGCCAGTTTTTATTGGTGGAGGAAGCCTGAGTGCCCGGAGAAAACCACCGACCTTCGATAGGAAAACTGACAATCCTAGATTGAAGTCGAGTGCACCCGCACGAGCGGGGTTCGAACTCACAACATCAGTGTTGACTGGCTAGTGATTACAGTAGTAACTACTTAGACCACTCGGCCACCGAGGCCCCTCTAAACATCAATATAAAAATAAGCAGAGGTTGTATGATGGCCGATGACACAACTATTAACTCAAGAGCAAGGAATAGGGATGTGAACAACTAAAGGTCACCGTACGGCCATTGGAAAAGAGGGTCTGGATGGGGTCCTTCATTTCTTTATTCTTTTAATTTTTTTAGATCATTTTTCTATATTCTTTATTCATTTTGCCCTTTATTCTCTATTCTTTAATTTTTTTGATCAATTTTTTTCTATTCTCTATTTTTTTAGCCATTTATTCTCTACTCTGTAAACCCCATCTAGACCCTCAGAAAACTCATACCGCATATATATAAGCCATACAAAACCTGAGGATGACAAAATGTGAACTAATACAAAATCTTTATTTATACTGAGGCATTTATCAAACAAAATCCCAATAAGGAGGTCCTTCATTTCTGTATTCTTTAATTTTTAGGCCAGTTTTCTCTATTCTTTATGCGTTTTGCCCATTATTCTCTATCCTTTATATTTTAGCACCTCATTATTCTCTATTCTTTATTTTTTTGGTCCATTTTTCTCTATAATTCTTTATATTTTTTGCCCATTATTCTCTATTCTGTAACTCCCTATTCACACCCTCAATAAGGATAGATGGTAAACATCGACAACCTGACCTTTCACAGTCACACAAACAATGTGGCGGCGTTTAAATTGTTATCAGCGCTCAACTCGCCCATAACCTTGCGCAAAACGTGAGAACAAACTGTAAAAAGTATCTAGAAAAGATTTGACTTATCAGATCAATACCAAGTACAAACAACTAAACAAAAACCAAAGAGTGCACACAGTTACTGGAAGATAGTTCAAAGCCTAATGTATATGTATATAAACCATGTTTTCCTAGACTAAGTTGTAATAGTACAAGAAAGAATTAAGTCACAGAGTTATATAGGATTTCACATACAAGTTGTTGAAAAGAATCTAGAATTCTAACTGAAAATAAGAAAATATGTTTATCTCTTATATTTTCTTGAATTTATTCAATGAAAATTCGTAAACTGTGTGCACATTTGCATAGAATACATCCTAAATCGGCAAAATTCGTCCTTGATAAAATAGCAACTCTGGTTGGGCGTGTATCATTTAAACGTGTCCATCTGAAGCAATACAGCCCTATTCACCCTTTTAGAATCTAAAGGACTATGGGTAATCTCATTGCTCGTACCCCAAAATGATAATAACGTCACGTCATTGTTTTAATTTTCATTGTTAACTATGTTTTTTACCAATCACTACGTTTTGGTGTACACTTTTGAAAATATTACCCAGATTGCATAAGATTTTGAAACGGCGAATTACTCCTACTATTTTTTTTTTACAATGTATGTATGTATTTATATTTAATATACTAAAAGAGTAAATATTATCACAATTTTGATATTATTAAAATGTTTCCAAAATTATCGGATGTTGATTTTTGTATATTTCATGTAAATGTTTTTCATGGACGGCACATGATAGTACCACTGAATTGGTCATACTATTTTCAAGTTAAATTCCTTTTTCCATATTTTAACAAAATGGCATGTGTACACATACCAAATATGTACACAATCTTATTGAGATGTTGTTATGGTCATTTATGTTAGAGGTTTGTGAATCAAATTCGTAAAATCATCATATGTCTGTGTGCAGTAGTAAGAGGTGACAAATGTCTGCTCAAAAATACAAATATTAAAAAACCTCATAGTGTGTGGAATGAATAATATATATAAAATAAACAAATAATGTCCTTACCCTTCTTACAAACATTACTTTCTATATGAATGGTCACTCGGATCTAACACCGTTTAAATAAGATATATTTACAAGACCTTTAACAAATAAAATTCTAATTACACAGAAAATACCAACATTTGGACATTTAAATTTTATAAAATTTAATAAACTTTCACATACACGAGAAACTAATTTTGATAATTATTTTTGTCAATATTTAACACACACACACATGTACATTACTAAAGGGAAATCGCTTACTTAAAGATCTCTAAATGACGATTGGTAAATGTATAATTAACTTTTGATAATATCTCTCTAATGACCATCTAATTGTTTGATATTTTGAAAACTTCCGCAGTTCCAATTGAAAGATTGGCATGTCCCGATTTTTTGAAAATCGTTATGTAAAAAAATATTTTTAACATGTTTAAGTGGTTAGTTTGCTTATTAACGAAAACCGAATGCAAGGACTGTGAGTCATTATATAATTACCAGGAAAACAACTATTTCCGAAGAAAAATGTAGATAAAACCTCGCATGATCTTCATAACGAGAAAAAATGAATTTTATAAATAGAAATTGGTTTTGAAACACCAAATTGCATCTCGACCAATCTGTAAAGGAACAAACAATTATATAGAATGAGTTGGTGACAAAATCGAAACGTCGAATATCAGAGAATCTACTGAAAACATCGAAAGGAAATCCTTGAAATAGGATTTGCATTTAGTTGCGGAATAGGTAAGCTCTAAGTTGGAACAAAGCACATTTCGGAAAGATTGAGATACTTAAAAGCACGAAGACTGGATTAAATAATCATGTCCATATCATAAGATCTTGGAGCCCATGGGATAAGAAAATGAAGAAAAAATTTCAAAACATGGCCGAAAAAACCCACCGACCTAACCATCCTATTTTGAAGTTACCCTTATCCTGAGTTAGAAATGATAGGTCTTTTGTTTCTGCGTATCTGGCAATTCTAGAAATCTCTTAGACTAGATAACTTTTGGTTAGAATGATAGTAAATTACGGAGTTAGCACCCCTTAATTGTTAATTTCTAGTGCATTTCAACCAAACTATATCTTGAATTACCAGAACAGGAAAAGGAAACGAATGCTATATTCATGCACAATTAATTTATACAATTTGAACATAAATTAATGTCAACTTGAGTGGGTTTTTGTTTGTCATGTTGTCACCACTGCCTAATTGTTAGGCAGATTGGCACTTAATGTGATTGACTTTTCAATTGATTAGTTATACATGTACTACTATATACTTTTGTGTATCTCTACTTTCAATACATTATTATTAGTTTACATATAGAATAAGTAAATAAATAAATAATAAAAAAGTAAACAAATAAATAAATAAAATGGTTAATTTATTTACCTCGAACTCCCCTCTTCAAAATGCGAATACAAATTATTTCCAAATTGTTTATAAATGATAATTTCATATTGTAAACATCTACCCTAACTAAGTGTACACCCACCTTGAAAACAAACATGCCTTCATTACCGAGGAAATATTATATCTTCATCTCGCTGTTGTGTCATCTTGTCTTTATCCTGATATATGATAAATTGACCCAACTACCATATCTCTTTCAGTCCAAACGTCAAAATTATTGGTGCAACAATCTCGTTCTCGTTTTTAATTTATTTTGAAAACGTTAGCCACCAGTTCGAAAACTATAGAAGGCGTATACAATTGTCTATATTTGCTGTTGTTTAAGTAAAAGTAAAGTAAAGCAATATTTATTTAAAGTCGGGGTTTTCCTATATACAAATAAACACAGAACATGAGTTCTTTAATTTAGAGCTCTTTAACCGACTAATGTTTTATAATATAACATAATATAATAATAAAACGTAGTGAAGTCTTATCACCAACTTATATAAGGTTATTTGTCGGTAAATTTTGATAACGCATAAAAGATGATAATTATATAATGGTGGGATCCATGTAACTTATAAACCAGCGTAATTCATAATCAGAATATCAATAAACAAATTGACAAACAAGCTTTAGATTAGATCAGCTTTTGATACAGTTGTAGTAGAGGATCAAGATTAATTCAAAGAAAACAGAAATTTGGATTTTACTTTGTTTAGTTTTTGTACAGATTTTTTTTATTTTGGTTTTCTTTGTTTCGCTTTATACTATCATTATCAGTTTCGTGTGTGGTTTTGTTTTCAACCAACAAATCTAATACAATGTAGAAGTTATATCTCCAGCATATTACCACAATTTTGTCATTTCAATATGTTATATTGGAATGAGAATTACCTACCAGTCCGTCCCGTGTCGAGTAGACTATTCATGCAGCTACTGTCAACATATTAATTCTTTCTACTTAAAGTATACATTCTAAATAAGTTTGATTTTTATTTTAACAATGGATCCGTCGTCCATTCTATTATTTTAAATTTGTGCGAAATTTTGTTTATATTTGATTGTTGTTTGTTTGTTTGTTTGTTTGTGTGTTTGTTTTTTTTAAGTCGTGATGATGCCCTATTTAACCTTACATTGCATTTGACTTGCGTCAGTTCTAAACATTCGCAGTAGGCTCTTAGTACACTCTTAGTTTAAACAGTATTTTATTCAAATAAATTGAATTGGGTTGGGCAACAGACAAAGCCTATGTAAGCCCTCTCCATAAAACAAGGTACAATATATTACATTCAAACAAAACAACACATACACATACACAAACATAATGACAACACAGAACTATTTATGCTTATATAACACAAAAACAAAACGCAAAATAATTGAAATTAAAAGAAAACAACAAAATAACGGATTTTGGAAAAATGGGGGACGGCTAAAAAAAATTGTCCTGTCCCGAAGAATCTTGTGAAAAGAGGCCGTTTTTCACTGGTTGATCATTTGGTTACTTATATGCCGAGAAACATGGATAACTTTGCAGCTCTGGGGGACAGCGAGTACATTATATCTTCAGTGAACGTGATCATAGCTCGAGTTCGTATAGAGGGGAGATAATATACATATATATATATACTTTTATTAACGTATTTATTTTCATGCTGTAATTCTGCTTATAACATTGAAGACGAATATCACCATAGCATCCTAGTATCAAAATAATTAGGATAGATTTTATAAGAACAAACTGTAAAGATCAGTCTGGACTCACTAGGAATAGTCAGAAATAGTTAAACTGTCTATGAACGAGGTGAACTCGATAGATCGGTACGTTACAATAGAAAAAACAAAGGATATGGGGTATTCATCAATGACACAAAATCAGTTCATGCACAGCAAAAAACACACAAAAAGCAAAGGAACAGCGCTTTTATTGCTGTTCTTCATCTCAGTGAGGCAATCAACACGCAGCAAAAAAACTCATAAAAAAAAAATAATTAGGATAGATTTTATAAGAACTCAACTAACATTGAAACAATAAACACGAAACACAAATATAAGAGTTCTCACAGTTACTGAGAGCTAGTTCAAAGCCAATTACAATTAATATAAACAAATAATGTCCTCCCAAAGTAAAGTATCAATCAGTACAAATCCAACGGACTTAGTGTAAAGACGTCATAAAAGTCTGAGAAACGCAAACCGAAAAATAAGTAAACAGTATCGACAAGATGAAGGATCATGAGTACTCATAAATGTACATATACATGTACTTTGTATAGCAATATATTTTTAGCTATGTTTTAATTTTTCAAAAACAAACCCACTTCTTTTCCAAAGTACATTTAAGTACTGTCGAGCAGTGAGCAAGGAACCCAGGCTAGTTTAATTAATTACTTTGTTGTTGTTCAAATTTTACCTTAACATTACATTTAACGATACTGGATACTATGCACGTGAATAATAATTATACACCCAAAGGATAAAATAATGATATAGAATATTAATTAAACATTTTAGATGGATCATCACTATATATTTCCTCAGATAGAATTTTGTTATACTTTTCCATGCTTTTTTGAAACAATATAATCAAAAGTATGGGTCACCGTACTATTTTTCAAGCTAAAAGTCGTCCAAAATTGCTCAATTTTGCATTGATTATTCATGAAAAAACACTTTTTTGTGAATAAAAAGAAATCAATGAGATAGTATTTTGAAATAGAATATGAGAAGATTTGTTTTAGAATATGCTTTAAGAAAATAAAAATAAAAAACAGTGTCACCGAACTTGTTTTCTTGCTACAAGTAAAAAATGAAAATTTCTCTATCATTCCAGTATAATAAATTTACTGTTAGAGTTATCTCCCCTTATATGGATAAGTTGAAAATTGAATCGAACAAAACCAAATATTATGTATTTGTTAAAACAGTCTTAATAATGCAATAACTCACTTATATTTCTTTATTTGAACGAACAGTCTTTCACATTAATTGCCAATCTGTCTCAATATTGCAGATTTAAGCAAAGAACTAGACCGACTGTGTACTGCTATTTTACAATCCAAGGGGCAATATAAGTTATATGTGAAAGAAAGCCGACAATATACATCTTTAGCAATGTCTGCTAAATAGTCATGTCCCTCTTTTTAGTGGAAGTCAACATAAGTATGACCAATTTTCTCTAAAAAAACTTTCCCAAATATCCATTTCTAAGATGCTTTCAGTCTCCTTAAATTCACAATATCATACACGTTACCAGAGTGCGGTGACCGGTGAGGTTCTAACAAGATTAAAACTTATTTCTGTTAAAATGACCAAATCATAACTACCTATATTTGACCAACTTCCTGACTAGTGAATTGAAATATGATTTCGACTTCTCAATCTGCCATAATACTAGTACAAAGGCAAAAGAGTGGCGTCCGTTTGGCTATGTAAAAGGGTGTAAAGTACAAAACCACGTCTGATCGTAATGGGCAAGTTAAATCCGATACCTTTTGTAAAGTAAATGCCACGCTATCTGCAAGTTGAAGAAACCATGCCATAACATCTTTGAAGGAGCCGAAGATGGTCCTTTGTAATTCAAATTTTCTTAACCTCCCCAACATACTCTCATGTTCCAAGGACAGTAAATATTCTTATGATTCACTTAACAGAAAAAGGTAGGCGGAAGATACCAAATAGAAAATTGAAAACTAACTGACAATGCCATGGCAAAAAACCCCCAAAAAACGATCAAAAGACAAACAACAGTCTACAAACCACAACATCCATGTATACAACTAAAGACGGAGCAACAAGAACCCCAACAAAACCGGAGGAGATCTCAGGTGCTCCTGAAGGGTAAGTAGATCCGGCTTAACATGTGGCACCCGTTGTGTTGCTCGTGTCAGTACAAACCCGGTTCGGTAAGTCACATTCGAGGAAAAGAGGACGGGATAGTAGTTACGACAATAGTTTCATATCCGTCGTAATCTGTGAAACAGATATTTCATAACGTTCAACCAACTCGTGATAACGTCCGTAAAGTTTTCGAAGAGATGACTTCAACTTCACCACTTGGAACTTTTGGTTTCATAGCCTCCGTGTTAGCAACAACCCTCTATCAAGGAAATCATGATAGAAAGTGCAAACTTTGGAATATCGTAACAACTGGGAGATATGATATACCCCATGTGCAGGCGCTGCTGGAAGGTTGATACATAGAAAGGAAATATCCCAACTGGGAAGCTTACATTAACTTTTTTGTCGTAAAGTTTTGTTCTAAACCAACCCCGATTTTCAATTTTCAAGATGTAAGTCAAGATATGAGACAGACTTAACGTTATCTGTTGCATCCTTTATTTCAAGATCGATTAGATATTTTAGATGTATTTCAACATAGTCAACAAACTTTGAATTATTCAGTGAGAGGACATTTTCTATACAACGGAACGTGAAGTTAATATAAAGGATAATGCTAGCTTCTTTTCATTCTTCCTTAGAAGCACCTGCATGAAGTTCACCTCATATGAACAAAGGAACAATCAAGTTGAGGAGCAAAGTTGGTTCCCATGTGAATGCCGATTGCTTGTAGCAAAATACGTCTTCCGAACGTATCAAATATGTTGTCTACCTTAAGAACTAGGAACAAAGAACTAACATTTAGGATGTATTACTTATTTATTCCCGTTAAATATTCAATTTCTAGTGGAATAAAGATAACGAAATCAGAGATCTATATTTTAATTAGATTGTTGTAACCATGGATCCGAAGTAATTTTACTTCCATGTTGTAACAAACAACTTATTTTTCAAAACACTTACCTGCAGCAAACAAGCAAGCAGCAAATTCATGTACAGTATTACAAAACTGTGAGCTTCAAAGTCGATGATATGTTTCTTAATTGTTGTTGTATATGTCTGGTAGACAATCGTTTTGAAATAGCTGTTGTAGACTACTGTTTTTATACCACAGTAAAATGTTACAGCTGTTCTATATATTACGAGGGTTGCCTCTGATTCCTCCAACTCGTCGCGATATAGCCTTTTTGTGCTGATGTGGCGTAAAGCAATCATCAATCAATCAATCAATCGATTCCTTACTTATCATATTGTATCAAAATCGGATACTTGAAATTGATATCCAATTAATATATTACTAGTTAACAACTTACGACGAAAAGCTTACATAATAAATTAAATAAAGTATATGCAATACAACTAATTAAAACTGTATTATTAAAACAACATGCATTAAATTATGATGCACAGTCAAATTATATGTAAGAGAAATGAATGTGTAAAAACACTAAAATAGTATTCAAACAAAGCAATACCTGTTCATCTATATGGTATAAATGTTTTAGATTCAGGATGTCTTGTTCAGCGTAGATATAAAGTTTCGCTTGAATACAATAATGCATTTATGTATTTTGGCAACCATTTTGAAAATGGTGGCAATGGATAATTTTTTATCCCTGAAACCCTTATGAATAGCGTATTCAACTTGTATACCTATTTCGTTAAAATCCGTGCACAAAAAAAAATAATGTTTCTCAAAATTTGAGATTCTTTTAAAAACAAAAACTAAATTCTTAAGTAAACGCAAATTTTACACCGGGAGTTAATTTGGAAATATTATAGTGTTTTATACCGTTATATCAATTGTTGAAATTTAAGCACAAAAGGTGCTTCTTAAATTTTGTGATTTTTTTTTAACAAACATTTTACCACAAATGATGTTTTACAATTTCACTTACCACAAATTTTACACTCATCTGGGAATCAATTTGGAACAGCAGTGGCGTAGCTACCTAAGGCTCGACTAGGCACGTGCCTATACATAAATTTGTCAATTAGAGGTTCCCGATCTAACACTTTAACATTCTACACAGAAGACATGTGATAGGCTTTCAATTTGATGGGCATTTGTTTCTAAACAATAAGCATTTATCATATTTGATTAAACTGACTTGTCACAGAATCTGACCTGCACACAGTATGCATGTAGTCTATTTAACGTATACAAAACTTGTTTAAACCAGCCATATTCTACACATGTACCTGTCAAAATTAATTAATAATAAATAATTAAAGATTTATTTAATGTCGGGATTACATATAACCAAGGAATTGTATATTTAAAAGGAATGGAAACGCAACTGACTTCAAAGAGAATTGTATGATGCATCTGGCGCCAGATCACAATTAATTCCCTCTGTTCTACATGTAGGAATAGAGTTTCCAAGTATTATATGGGGTATTTCTTCCGGAGTATTCTGACTACGGTTTTCTTTGAAAAGTTTACTATTTAAGTGGTCCTATCAGTTGCATATACATTGAAATGAGTAAAACCTGTGGGAAAAAATATTGTTGAAAGTGAAAGTAGTGATTTGGCCTGAATGAAAGTAGGGTAGAAATTAGCCTTCATCATGTATTCAAGATTCAAATCCTATCATTGGCATGTTAAATAATAAATAGAGCTCTCAAAAGAAAAAAGCAGAGATGGTTTGTCCTGGGACAAGCATATTTTATCAGAATAATAATGGTCTATTTACAGTTAAATTTATTTCTTGTTTGGATTTTTAATTCAATTTGACTTTTACAAAGAAATGCATTGTAACCAATGGTAAGAATAATTGTGGTCGGATATGCCATCTCTGTTTCGGGCGATGTGTTAATTACGCCCCGTACCTTTAACTGGCTAATTACTTGTCTTGCATTAGTTATCGAACTTTACTAGCGGTCACTGGTATGCTATATATACAATAAAAGAGTGATCTACAAATGTACGCCTTCTGAGTGACACACTTTCAATTTGGGTATAAATGTTTTCCCAAGAAAATGGTAGTTGCTCAAGGTAATTACGTTGGTTTTAAAAGGTCATATTGGGAACCCGTACGCAAAAACACAGTTGCGTACACATCGTAAATTATTTTCTGCATAAAATGGTCCAAAATTGTTTAGCCTCGCTACGCTCGGCGAATGGTGCCTACACTTAATTACAAGTCTAGCTACGCCCCTGGACAGCATATGATAGCTACACATCTATTTTATTTTATTGCTGAAATCCTTGGAAAACAAGATGTTTAAAAGCAATTTGATTTTTTTAACAAAAATTAAGTTGTTTATAGCCAATTTTTTATCTAATTTCAGCAACAACAAAAAATTGACACCCCGTCCGGTAATAAATTTGGATAAGCACATTATACCTATCAATCAGTTTAGGTTTTTTTTTTATCGTAATGATATGTTGGATTTTCGGTTTCGATATAATGATGTCTTTATACTTTATAACTGTGTTCCTCTTTTTGCTGATTTGCTGTTTTAATGTCAGTTTAATATAACGACACAACGATACACCAATTGACACATTTTGTCAACAATACCTAAAGATAGTTAGACGACATATTTAATTCCTGTAAATAATCCTCATTTGTTAAAATATGCAAATGAAATGTTTTCACCTGGACTACTTTTTATTATTTTTACATCAAAAGTGACCGTTCCCCTTTTAAATCTCTTACATTAGACTTCCTGAAGGTAAACAATCAATACTTTCCTGTTGTTAAAATTATTTCCTTGATAGGGATCCTCCGTGGTCTCTAGGGGGGATCCTCCGTTGTCTCGGTCTTCTGGAGTGTACATCGCTTCGTGTGTTCGCTAATTTAAATACGGCGTTCTCCAAGTATTTAGGCAGTGTCGTACAATTTTTAAGGGGTGTCTCTCTTTCGAAATTCACATTATATTCGTGAAAGTTACGCCAAAGAATACAATATTTTACACCACAGATGAAAAATATTACGGTTGAACATTGCACACAAATATAATGATGCTGACAAAAATGAATGAATATTAAAAAGCTACAATGATGGCGTTTTGCAAAAAGTATGTAATGAATGCTAAATTTGACTCTTAAATTTCATTTTCATGTTGACACGATTTATTCACCTTTCAAGGGACTAGTTTTGGTTCTCTTTTATGCAGAGCAACAGCGCGAAGTAACTTATCTTAATATACAAACAATTCTAGGTTAAAACTTGATAAGGTTACAGGTTTATAAGAACTAATTAGATTGTATTTATGCAATCAAAACACAGTCTTAGGTCAAAGAGAGGCGAAAGATACCAACGAGATATTAAAAACTCATAAGTCGAAAAAAAAACGAAAATGCCATGGCAAAAAAAAACGAAAAACAACACAAAACACTGGACGAACCCCACCAACAGCCGAGGTGATCTCAGGTGCTCCGGAAGGGTAGGCACATCCTGCTCGATATGTGGTACCCGTCGTGTTGCTCATGTAAGTACAAAAAGAGCTTATTACCGGAAATTGCATATATGAAAAATCACTGGAAATATTTTATTAATTTGACTGGCCAAGAATTTCCACTGAGTTTAAATTTAGAGTTAGTAAAATATTGAAGAGTTATAATGGAGCCAATGACATAGAAAGTACTGTAAAAAGGTAAGTTAAAATAGTCGGAATGTTAGTCTAAACTAGGTACATTTACGATTATTCTGAATATGAATCTAAATATATTATTCAATGGCTGATCAATGTGATGCTTTCAGTTTACGTATACATGAACATTATTGCTACTTATAACTTTTTAAATGTGATATCGATACATCATGTGTTATGGAAATTATTATTATTTTATGTAATTTTCATTTTCGACATTGTCAGGCAAAAATATAAACGTGAACATCCCATTTTTCTTTTCCGTTCGTTGGCGGACAGTTTCCACCTCCTAACCTTCCGTTGATGTATTATAAGATGACCAACATTATACATTTATTTTCTTATTAAAATCACCAGTATTATAAAGCAAACTTAAAATTTCATTACACTACGTTAAAAAAGAAGTTCATACCACAAGTAGGCACAGATTATGACACTTCATAGATAATTATATAATTATGAATAAAAAAATATCTTTCTTGTGTAATTACACTAATTATATCAACAAAATTAAAAATTTTGAAAATATTTATAGTCATAGGGTATTACCATCTCTTGTTTTAGAAAATTATAAGATCTATTTCTTTTCTATTTCAAAATCTGTTGCAAGCCCCCAAGTAATGATAGAATATGATTTTTTTTGTTAAAAATTGTAAAGATAGATAAAGAATAAGTCATAGGAGAATTTCTATTTAATCATATAACCCCTCAAATATTTTCATTCCCGATTATTACTGACTATTTCCGAAGCTTCCTACAACGTTAGCCATTTATCATTTTAATAAAAGAAAAGTACTGTACTACGAATACATTATATGTAGAACTATTTCACTTGTTCAGTAAAACTAAAAGGGAAATTGAAGGAAAGGAATATGTCTTCACATTGAGCTTCTCAACACTGTTATAAAAACAACAAATAAACTTTCAAACAAACAGAAAGTAACACATAAAAACAAACAAACAAACAAACATACTAACAGAAAGACACAAAAACAATCAAAGAAAGAAACTTAACATAATATGTATACTCCATAAAAAGGAACGTACTGAGCTTCATCAAGGAGAGCCTCTTAAATATAAATATCCAAATTTATCGTATTTATAGTGATTTCACATTTATTTTGCAAGGCTATATTTGTATCAGCTGCGGATTGCACACTGTAGAACACTGTAGAACAAAAAACAAAACAAAACAAAAGAGACAGACAAACGGAGAAAGTTTAATTGAAAAATGCATTTGATGGCTATCATGACAAGACTTATCCTTATACTATGACATCATCACGTGACTATTTCTGTATTGACATTGTAATTGGTCCGGAGACAAAGCCGAAGCCCAATACAGCTGGCCGAGAACCAATAACAAGGCCAATACAGAAATAATTACGTAATGATATCTTTATTAATTAACTACAGCGTTTACCCTTTTTTTTGTGTTTTATTTCATTTCACAAGAGTTTAACACTTTTTACCTTGAAATGGAACTATCCAAATCTGAGTTAAACTTAAACTTTCCTTTTAAAAGCTGCAATCATTATCATGTCAAATGAGCTGGTGCTGTTTCGAGGTGGTCTACATTTGTTGATGATTTGTTCATCCTTTTAGTCACTATAAAGTGTTACAATTCATATTTAGCCGCAAAATATAAATAATAATTGGAAAGGTACTGCCATTGCATGAGAGATGCAGAAACAAAAGGATTAAATAAAACTAGGAATTGAATATGATTGACAATGAGACAACTATCGAATTCCAGACACTTCGGCACCAAAAAAATCGGCACGAGGATATTTTGGCAGCTATAAAGACATTTTGCCACCCGAGGAGGACTTTTCGGTATCAAGTCAAATCGGCACCTCATAATGACAAACACTTACTTTTGTTTATTTTCCACGTATAGCTTTCAAAACTAATTAATTATTACTTATCTCAACGGTTTACGTGGCCTTTCCTTGATGACCTGTTTGATAACAACCGATGACGAATTGCCCGACTTTGTTATAGTCATTTGAACATCTGGCGTGGTGAAACTAGATTTAAGTAGGATCTCAGCTCGCCCTTTTTTAATGTTTATCAGTTGAAAAACTATCCATTAAAGGTTCTTGATACTGAATGTTACATAATATGGCTTGCGCGTTATAGCTTAACAATTGGAATATTGAAAACAATAAAATCTATTTACATGTATTTTGTTTTCGTTAAAAATTTAGAGATCAGACGATCACCATCTACAAACACAAGCTGTGCA
This sequence comes from Mytilus coruscus, assembly GCA_017311375.1. Lineage (NCBI taxonomy): Eukaryota > Metazoa > Mollusca > Bivalvia > Mytilida > Mytilidae > Mytilus > Mytilus coruscus. The sequence continues at coordinate 43,584,330 of CM029600.1, forward strand.
CTTTTGATCGTCGATGCGAACAACCTATTATGTCTACTTAAAATATTCATTAATGCATAACTTTAAAATTAATTATGTTTTGATAACATGTGCATATCTTCAATCAAATATAAGAGCGTCTGGATGGGGTTTACAGAATAGAATAATGGACCAACACTACAGAATAATGGACCAACACTACAGAATAATGGACCAACACTACAGAATAATGGACCAACACTACAGAATAATGGACCAACACTACAGAATAATGGACCAACACTACAGAATAATGGACCAACACTACAGAATAATGGGCCAACACTACAGAATAATGGACCAACACTACAGAATAATGGACCAACACTACAGAATAATGGACCAACACTACAGAATAATGGGCCACAAAAATTAAGAATACAGACAAAAGGCTCAAAAATAAAGAATAGAGAATAAGGGGTGTTAAAATACAAAGTATAGAGCTTAAGGGGCAAAACATATGAAGAATAGAGAAAAACGTCTTAAAAAATTATAGAATACAGAATTGAGGGACCCCTCATCCAGACCCTCATGTAATCAAGATTTGTTTAGGTAACAATGCATTTTATTGTAAATATTTGTTATTTGGTTCCTTTTATTATCATGGGGAACATAAATTAATAGCAACTGTATAAAAAACAATGAGGTGCCGAATTGTCTAGTTCCCGAAATGTCCGAAACGGTGTCGAATTGTCTTTGGAACAGGGTGCCGAAATGTCCTTGTTACCACAACTATCCATAGACCAATTGACCAAAGTCAAAGAACAAAGACTTGAACAATTACAGGTCACCCTTCAACAATTCGTATTTATGGTTCGGATTGAAAAATTAATGGCAGCTTGCAAAAAAACACGAGAAGCGAAAGTAAACAGTAAATCGCTTTGTACCCATTAATGGATTAGATGTTTTAAATAGTTGTGAGGTCGACATTGAAGAAATGAGATTTGTGATAATCTACCAACTCGTTGCCCAAGTCTGAAATAATTATTTTTTCTGCTTACGAAAGTTTTTTAATGATTGTGACCGTCTTCAGTCTGAAATATTTGCCACACTGAACATTTCGGCATGTTCATGATGTGTAAATAAAACAGTGTCTTCCAAATGACAGTTTACATTAAGTTGGTGTACATCATGACGTTCGATCTAAAAATCCGAAATTCAGCTGATCCGGCCAATACGAAAAAGAATCAATATTGGCCGAGATATTATGTATTGGCCGAGCCGACACTTTTGTATATCACAGGCAGTTATCATCATAGTAAGTCCAATAACAGGGTACTAGTAGTTTATTAATGAATTACCATATTATCTTGCCAATGTGAGTCATAAGGTATCATCTTTAAATCATGTCGGACAAATACAAGTTTGATAATTATATAATTTCGTCTAAAAATTGTAATACAAACTCGCCAAAATGTTCAAAGGACACTGTAATAAAAATGGCATTTATATGTAACCTTATAATGCATGAATACTGCTGGACGTTAACATGTTTAAGCAGTCGTCCATCATCATCATCATGAATAACCGTGAAAATATGAACAGAATTGGTCTTTAATTGAAAATTAGAAAAATGAATTGCAAATGAATAGAAAAAAAATATTATTACAGTGGTAATATTTCAGAGCTAACAAATCTAGATGGAAATATGCACCTCCACCACCCAATGGTATTCGTCCGGTGAAAGGTAAATGTTAATGTTGCCGCCAGCAGAGGATTTGTAGAATACACCCTGTTTCAAAAAATAGCTAAGGCTTTTTTCAATTGGACTCGTACTGTTGAAGTTCCCGACGAAGTGTTTTTCTCGACTCTTAACCGTAATCCAGAGTTGAATATTCCAGGATCATACATGGGTAAATTACGATATTTCTGGTTATTTACTACATCCAAACAATAATATTTCTAGCAAAGTATGTATTTTGAGGGAACATACCGTCCCCTGCGATTACCAGACGCTAACATATTTTCAAATGTAACAAGTGTTCCGAGTATTTCGTTTAAATCCTAAATTTTGTTTTTGTTTTTGGACGTTCATGTTAAAATTTATAGTAGACTTTCTGCTTACGGTCCCGCAAATACTTATACATCTATTTCCCCGAGCTGTAGTAATTCTATTGCAAATCGGGCATTGATGACGGTAATAGTTTATTTGTCAACGACACAAATAACGAAAAGAAGAAATCTAGAGGGTGCGATACAGTCTACAACAAAAGATAGCTGTCTATACAATATGTCCACCTCTGAAGATAGGCCCTAATATTACAATGGTTATCCAGTCTTTATTTTCGAGAGAAAATAAGATTCCAATGAACGACCCCATAAAGAATTGAATAATGAAGAACAATTAAGAATAAAAAGTAATTTCTGATAAACATCACATTTCCATGGTAAACAAAGTCGGTTACTAGACAGGTATATAGAATACAACAAGACTTACCAGTTGAGTCAATGTCCTACTTTTACTCAATTATTAACACATAGTTAAGAAGCAACATGACCGATTCATATCTGAAACTACTCGAAAACATTAGTATCTTGTAAAGTACAATTTTAAACTAGTTTGTACAAGCACATCTTATATTTTAAGGATTATCTGAGGGATCATGCAAAGTTTCATCTCACAAAGACTTGACTCATGTCAATTTTGATGACTGATTGTAATTAGATATAAGAAGATGTGGTATGAGTGCCAATGAGACAACTCTCCATCCAAGTCAAAATTTATAAAAGTAAACCATTATAGGTCAAAGTACGGTCTTCAACACGGAGCCTTGGCTCACACCGAACAGCAAGCTATAAAGGGCCCCAAAAATTACTAGTGTAAAACCATTCAAACGGGAAAACCAACGGTCTAATCTATATAAAAAACGAGAAACGAGAAACACTTATGAACCACATCAACAAACGACAACTACTGAACATCAGATTCCTGAATGTTTTTAACAGAAGGAATTCGAATTAATCCAACACATCTTATCATAAGCACAGATTTCCTTAACAGATCTTTTCGAAAGTATTACACAACTTTTAAAAACAAGCTCCGTTTTGATTTGGACGTTTTTCAATTACCATTCCATAGTTTTGTTGCTTTTCGTTCAAATTGCAAGATTTATGATATCTCAAGTGTTAACAATATACAGATCTATTCGGAATATAAGACATTTTTTGGTTTCTTTGAGACGAGCACGTTTCCTTTGAAAGCCTTTTTCAGATTTATTGCTTGTATCGACAAATATTTAGTTTCTATACACTGATACATGGCAACAAGACATCAACCTTACAATGAATAAGTAGGCTACACACATAGTGATATTCAACCATTGTGAAATACAACAACAAATTACAATTAGCTGTATATCTTAAAACTATTTTCAACTTTTTTTATTGTTAACCTACCAAATTAACATAATTTCATAAGCATACCCATTAACGGTCTTATTTTTTCAAAATTCATCATATAATTAAAAAAAAAATACATTACAATTTACATATAGCAATAAAAGAGCGATTTTGTTTTTGAAAACGAGCCATTTTTCAGCCATAATGAAAATATGTTCTCGAGCTAAAAATAAGGATATGTGGTGAAATTGCCAATCAGACAATTTTAAGACATAAGACAAGAACAATATTGCTTTTTTGTGGATGATATACCCTTAGTTTGTAAATATCCGAGATGTTAATGAATCGATTTCGAACTGATAATCTTTAGCGAAATATCTTTTGGCTAAAATATATGTAATTAACTCAGTTTATCAAAACATATATAGAAAAAGTATAAATAGGTCAAAGTTACTGTCAAATGTTTCCAAAAATGTTTCATACATCTTACCGACTGATGTATTTCTTGATTTCTTGATTTCATATTTCTATATCATTTTTTTATTTCTAATTTTATTCGACGAATTGAACTTTTAATCAAAACATATATTACGGTTAAAAATAAAAGTCTTGAATGATTAATATAATATTTTTTATTTCTATGAATATAGATGAAATAACTTTGTAGGCAATGCTCACATTAATTTTCTTGCTAAATGTTCTCCTTTTATGTCATATATCATGTGCTCCTAGTGAAATGAGATTTATACAGAGCATACACGTTCTTTTCTTTGTATTATGAACAAAGTATTATAAGTAAAACCAATCCATGTATAATATTAATCGACAACAACAAAAATAAGATGTTCCAGAATACAACATGTACATAAATTAATGCAATACCAGGTTACCGATGTTGAAACGTCACCAATCGATTAAGAAGATAAAACATGCAAAATCTATCATAGATTGAAAAGCTACGGTTTCTTTTTCGCAATTTGATAGTAAAATGTAAAACAACACGTTATTAATGTCATGCGTCCAAAGCGCTTTTCTGGATTTTCCTTCATCAGGAACGCCAAAAGCCAAATATTTGAAAGCCAAGGATGTATAAGAACCGAAACAGTTTAAGAGCTATATAACCAAAGGGCCTAAAAAAATAGCCAAATCCATCTAAGATCAACTTTGCCTGAGGGAGTTGAAACCTTAGTTTCCTTATAATTTTAAAATGTATAAACGGATGATTTTAGACTAAGTTATATGTACAAAAAATGTAAGTCTTCTTCTTGAACTTTCCGAAACCTTAAAAATGTCATAATCAGTTAAATATTTTTTTCAAGTATTTCGTTTCGGTTTCGGTTTAACAAGAGGCCGCAAGGCTATTTTTTCTTCCGGATTTGTCTTCTTTGTCATCCCATCAATGTTTATATACTGAGGATTTAGTGCTTTTCTAAGATCTGAAATTATAAATCAAAACAAAATATGAGTCGGGACATTTAATAAAAAAAAAAATAAACATTAAAATTATTCCAGTTTCAAACTTTGTCGGACAAAAATAACCCACTGTATACTTCGGCGTACGATTTTAAGGCATTTTAGCATTCGCAATATCGCACTAACTAAACTGTGCTGTTCTTTAGGAAAATGTCGCAAGTCAGGAGTCTTCAACTCAGAGGTTATTGTCGTTTGCTGTATGCCATATCTGAAATTCGTTTATTGTTTTTGTCGTTAATCGGGTCATTTGTTTTCTCGGTTGAATTGTTTAACCTTGTGCCAGTTTTTGGCCTTTGACAGCAGATTGTACGGAATTTGGTTTGCTCATTGTTGAATGCCGTATGGTGACCTTCAGTTGCTTACATTTACGTCATTTGGACTCTGGTGGATACTTGGTAAATTTTCAATTCAACTAACATTCTGGTTTCAATGAATCAGTAATATAATTCATAGGAAAAAATCCTCTATCATATTTATATATATATATATATTACAGCCCACACTTTCGTTTTCGTTTTAAATTAAATTTCAACAAATTTAGATTTCTCATTTTCACAATATTCTTTTTTCGTAAAATAAACTTCCGTAACATAAATGTATCAAATCATTCGTTTTGATCGGATCTTTACATGATAAACGCCATTATTTGCCTTAGTAATTGGAAACATTCTAAAATTGTTTAATCCTTTCAATATTATATTTGATAAAAGAATAGGATGTTATAATATTTCAGAACTTTAGTTATGATGTCATTGTGGATTGTACACGTGTCGAAATCGACATATTTGAAAAAAATGCAATTTTACAGAAAATATTTTGATAAAATTCGTTGTGAGTCAAGACCTTATTCAAAACATATTTTATTCACACTAACATTTTTGAAAAAAAGTTCTTGTACCAAAATATTTTTCAGGGTAAGGCTTTGTCTCACATCAAATAAAGATAAGATATCAACATGGCGCTATTTTGGTTTTTTTTTAATTGGTGCATTTAATACAATAAGTTTAAATTCTTATTAAGCCTCAATCAAGTACTTTACGTAAATCGCATTTTAAAGACAGTCGTACTGTCATCTGACGAATTTATGTCTGGTAAACATCTGATTGATTTTGTTTATCGATTTAAAATATTTTTTGAGTTACGAATTCAAGAGGCCAAAATAGTATCATATCCAAATCTTATCTTCTCCTTGTTGCTTGTCGGTTTTTTCCTGTCGACTATTTGTCTTTTGATTATGTTGTTTTATCGCTATTTTACGAAATTTTCCTTTGATCTTACTGACTGATAATTTCCTTTCTCAGGACAGTAGAGTGATATAAAAAATTATCGCTAGAAACTAAGGGCGCACGTGCCGTTGTCAATGAAATTAACAACGTCGTCATAGGTAAAATAATAGCGATAAACAGATTATCATTGGTCATCTCAACTCGATTGCTTTTCTCACTTTCGCCGTACCGGCTCAAGCGAGAAAACCAATCTCGTTGAGATAACAAACGATAATCTATAAATCTCTCTTTTGTCAACTGCTGATTTGTATGTGTTCCCTTTCTTACTACATGACTTTTGTGTACTATTCTTTATCAAATTTGACCATTTATTAGTAAGACTCAATTGCAAAACGAAACAACATGTACAACAAACTATTAATGGATACAAAGAGGGGTTTTAATTTATTATTAACAGGTAATCAGTCATCAAAATGGTTTCTTGAAAATGCAAGTAAATTGTTTACTTTTTACACTTGTGACTTGGATGGAGAGTTGTCTCATTGGCATTCATACCACATCTTCTTATTATTTCTATATAGATAAATACATTGCTTAGATGTTCGTTCTTTTTTGTGTTTTGTTTTGTTAAAACTGAATTGTCTTGTTGTGCTGAAATATTCCTCGCCAAAATTAAAATAATCACTTGTATAATTTCTATAAGTCTGCAACATCGTTATGGCGAGCAGCTTAAAATATTACAGATGTTTGTAATAATGGTTTCAAAAAATGTATCAGCTTAAATGTTGGTTTAAGGTCTATTGACATAGTGGATAGACGCACACCACCTATTCTTGGCCCTCATTCCTATCCACGTTAAATTTTTCACTTCCAAACATTTTCAGTCGGAAAGCTGACCCTGGTTTGACCCCATTTCTTAAAGCAACAATGGAAGTCATGTGACTACCATATTTGGGCATTTTTTGTCATTTTTTCTTCAACTGAAACGAGTCTGTTTCCTCCAAAAAGTCATATCAAATGAGTTCAAAGCATGCTATACGTTATAAATGCCAACCGCGTATACTTTCTAGAAGTTCTAACATACAAATTGTTTTGATTAAGCGTACTGAATTAGAATACGAAGCCTTCAAATCCCAGGTCGTCACTCGTCGCGTCAATTTTTTTCAACACATAAGTGGAAAATTCTTTCTTAACTTCTGGGGAACCTATGCTGAATTTAAAATATGTGATGAGGCTTTTTATGAACTGGCCTGTGTCAAATTTGTGCCACTTAATACGCTGTAATACGCAAATGTGCCACTTCGATGTGTCGAAATTTCTGACGAAGCGGTGCAGATAGTAATTTACGAGTTACGTCCCTTTGTTGACACTTTTCATGAACAAACTTATTTCTAGGTATTATATATTTGCAATTTATGCCGTTATTTACAAGTGAATATTATTAAAATAATTAATTATCTTTTACTAAATATATTTTGATGCTACAGACATATTTAATCATTTTAAAACAGTTTCAGAACTGAAATAGGGCTTTGATATTACAATAAATGTTACTCTGTCACAGTCTGTGCCATAATATATTATTCCAAGATCTAGAGTTACTTTAATATTTTGGTAAATATTTTTCTTGCTGTAACCAAATATTATCAACACAGAAATAAATTTCTACTACATATAAAGACCAGGGCTAGCCAAAATGTGCATAAATACTGGATCTAGACAGGGTTAAAATTAATTCCCTTTCAATACTGATACCTGATCCTACCTTTTTATATACATTTAGAAAAATAATAATCAAAGTGTTCTCAATGTAAATTCTTCATAATATGAAATAAAAGGAAATTGGTTTTCAATCTGACTGTTTATAATTAAACTTTTAAAATATAACATTTTTGTCTCATTGATTCCATGCAAGTTCTACTGAATGGACTCAAATTATATAAAAGCCTAAATAAAACCAATAGATAATTATTTTCAAAATGGTTTACAATCATGAACTTGCGAATGAATAACAACGAGAAAGATTTGATCTCATATTTTCTTCTTCTATTTAAACAAATAATATAACTAGTTATGCATATTAAAAGTATTTCAGCTAGAGCAGTTTCTGAGTGCTAAGTTAATATTTTAATTATGTTTTATATCACATGTTATTATGAAAATGCTAAATGAATAAGAGTTAAAATGCAAGTCTGAAAGAGATTGTTTAAGTTCAAAGGACAATACTTTTATATTTCCATTGTACATGTAATATTTGCATTTACTTTTGCAGGATTCCTTCATCACAAAAATGATTTTTATAGTCATCTTAAATTCAAGGTTGTGCACAGACAGTATAGAATTTTCTTACCTTACATTGTTTTAGTTAACGTCAAATATTTTACTAAAATCTACGTTTTACGAAGGCCAAGCTTAAAATACAATACAGTTATCTCCATTCTAATGCAGCATATTAAAAGAAAACCATTTGATAAATATTTTGGCGTAAAATGGCATAAATGAAAAAGTCCGCGAAACTGTCGCAATGTCTTTAGCAACTAAACAATGTGACGTCATATGTATACTCACGATGTAAAACATAAACACTAGACGTATTTATACCTTTCGTACGCTTCAGAATGGTTTCAATGTTGACAAAACAAGATTTGGGACTCAGAATGTGACTTTCATGTTTATTTTGTGAGAAATTACATACCAAAAACAATCGGAATTCAAAATGGTGGCTTTCTTAGTTACGGACTGGTAGAACGTGGAATTTACCCCTTCAAAATATTTGTCAACGTCCAATGAAAATTATCGTTACAATCGAATTGCATTAGAATGTTTTAGTTAACGTCAAATATTTCACTTAAAAGAGAATAATTAATCCAGTCAAATCCACAGATGAACTCGCCATTGCTTTTTCAAACAAACACACCAAATGTGTGTACATTCTGTTCAGATGCATGTTGACATCGATGTGTAAGACCAAAAACTACAATGTCAAAAATGTCTCTCTTCGGAATTTAGTTCAAACGGGGTTTCCTAGGGGTGACAGAACGTTAGACATGCATTTTTTTAACTTTGCGATACGTATTATCAATTTGTTATGTACTATATATAATCTTTGTTTATCTGTGAAAAGAAGACAAAACAACAGACAATTTCGCATAATTTATTAACATAATTGTTAAAGGACGGCCAATTTAGGTATTATTTTCTTTATTAATAAGACACATGCTTAAAAGATAGAAAGAAATCTATTTCTGACTCAATGGCAAGTAAGAAACAGAAAATAGAAAATTTTCCAAATTGCCGCCAAATAATTTTTCCGCAAAATTAACGCAATTTCAGAATGGCGGGCTTTAATATCAGTCCCATTGTTGTCTTAAGAAAGTAGCAACAACGGTCGTTTCTAAGGGCTTGCTTTCCGACTGTTTTATGGGAGCGGAATCAATATACCGTTATTTATACACCAGACCGTACTGGTTGCCGGAATTTTGGATACCCCAAACCAGGTACTTCATATCTGAGAAACAGGCAAGATATGCCCTCAATTTTAGAATTCATTCATACATATTTGTATTATTCAAAATCATCAGTCAATATGTGTTCTACAAGGATCACCAGTCCTTCACCTTTCATCTGATACCTTAATTACTAAAATATATTCTATATAGTTTTATATTTACACATATAGGAACTAGTTTGTTTTAAATAATACCGACTACTTTCCAGTATGTTCTTTTTTGACCGGGCCCGATTTTGTTGTGTTACATCTTATAAAGTCTATCCAAATAATTTTTGCAAAAAATTCCGCTCAAGCCGGTGCCAGGGGCCGTTTTAAACTTCCAGTGAGGTGAGAGTTTTTTTGCTCCGTGTTGAAGGCCTCATTGTGACTTTGAGATGAAGAACAGCAATAAAAGCGCTGTTCCTTCGCTTTTGTGTGTTTTTTGCTTTGCATGTACTGATTTTGTGTCTTGGATGGATACCCCATATCCTTTGTTTTTCTATCAATGTATTGAATGATTTGATGACATGGCATGATAAAATGTTGTTAAACCGTTGTCTAAATTAATGTTAACACCAAAAAACTTATTGCTGATGACATTCTACATCTGTTAAAGTTCTCCCGTCGAAGTTGACATTTCTGTAGTCTAAGTTGACATTTCTGTAGTCTAAGTTGACATTTCTGTAGTCTAAGTTGACATTTCTGTAGTCTAAGTTGACATTTCTAAGTTCCATGTTGAAATGTCAATTTAGAACCAAGAAAGGTCTTTCATAGTTACAACAATCACATTCAAGCTCTAATGCTGACAGAAGAATGCTGTCTCAACAAAAAAGATTTGGTTACCACACCCGAAGTTTGAAGACATCTGTGCTTGTCGGCCATAATCTTATAAGTGTTTACAATTTTTTACAGTTAATAAGCTTTACATCGTTTTTCAATTGGGCCATGATAATTTGTCTACTTTTTTGTCATGGTTTTGATTAACTCTTTATTTCTTCATCCTTCCTTTAATAACATATCACAATGACAGACAATTACACTAAGTTCAATCAAATGACTTCTTTAATAAGTTTTTACAACATATATCCCATCAAATTGATAAGATCATGAATATCTACAACTTATCTAACATGTTAAAGGAGGGCTTAATTTTTTTCTACCCATTGTTCACGTTACAAAGGACAGTGTTTTGGGGTTTAAGTTTGTACCTCTGTAATACAAGTACATTTTTGAACATTCATGATACCAAACTCAATGCGGACGTTACGTGTTTCCTGAATACGACAAAACAAAACAAAAAGTTGGGCAAACCAAATTATGAGCAAATGTCAACAGTATTCGGGAGATTAATTAGTCAAAGTATGAATATTGTTAAGGGCTGATATAGGGGGATTTTCTAGCACAAACTTAACATCTTGATAAAGATAATACAAGAAAGTTGTAGCATATTTTTTGAGCGTATAAAGTTTTATTTGAAACAAAAGGGTATTTACACAATATGAATTGGAAACATTTTAAGTACCTGCAGGTTTAATAACTGGAACAGGGAACGTGGTGTATTGTTTCCCTCTTTGAAGAGGTTCATAATCTGTGTTCTCGCTGAAATGATAAATATTAACAAATGAGTATATAACGCCCTGTAATTGAATAGAACATAACATATTACAAAGCTGTCGTGGAGATATACTTACTAAAGCTATGAGCCGAAATTTTACCCACAATGTTTTTCTACATGATGTCTTTTACAAAAATGTTAAATTAACGTGCTTGAAATATCGTTTTAGGTAAGGACTTGGCTCGTACCATTTTTGTCAAAAACCTACTAGTAAAGTTGTCATTTTAGGTACAATACGTTAATTGTCGCATGTTACCAAAACCATAGTGACACCAAAAGTGATTTTTCTGCACAAAAATGTTCAGCTTTATCAATCTGTTCATTTATAAATAGCATTAGTATAATTTTGAAAAGTCTGAATATATTTTGTTGGCAATTTTGGGGCAAAATAAGGGTTCGTTGTCTCTTTATTTCGTTTTTTTATTATTTTACCATACTTCCTACAAATGCAAGTAGTGGGTCTATTATAATGACGTCTAACTATTGAAAAAAATCAAAAGGAAATTCCAAAAATGATAAAAATAAATCACATTTTTCCTCACATAAAAAACGATGGTTTTAATAAGTTAGTGAAAGAATTTGCCATCACAAATCTGGCCTAATGTGAAATGTCAATGTATAATGTAATATGAACGCATTTATTTATGTCACTTATGGTAAAATATAAATCATACGGTTGAACCGTGAAAATCCTTACCAATTGTCTTTAGCTGCTACGTTTGAGTCTATTTTGCCTGAAAAAGTTAGTAGTTTTCGAGATTTATCATTCAGATTAAAACAATCAAACTACAATGCATTATAATTCGTATAATTATCTCTCCTTATAGGAAGTTGTTCAATACATAGTGCATTTACATACCATTTTCTACAGCAATTTCTTTAAATGATATCTCTTTTGGAATTGTTTTCGAAAAATCTAAGCCCATGCGTTCAATTTCTGATTTTCTAGATGTTTATAGATGTGTTGCACATTTTATGTTTTATCTCCTTTTATTCATACAAATTGACTGTACATTAAAAACATTATAATTATGTTGTTTAATTTAATGTAAATACCCTCTGAACCATCAAATCCAGGATTACCATACTCAGACGTGGGTTGTGTATTTTCATATATTCCTTCTTTCCCCTTTGATGATCTATAAGATACAGAACTAATAGAAATATTCGCAACGTCAAATACAGATTAACAGTGTAAATTACAAACCATATGATAACAATCTGAGTTCTTATTAAACGAATTTTATATGATTGATATGGCCGTGTTTTTAAGTTTGATTACCTCCATCTCATTTGAAACCAGATTTAGATATTTCATGGATGATTGAGTATTTTACTCTCTTTAGTTTGAATGAGATGTTCTTGTTTTCCTACTTTGCTTCCATGCATCTTGGGAAGAATGTCTTTTGTGAAATAATAGACAGCTTTCCAACGATTTGCACAATACTTGAGGGGCTATCTGCGATTTTTGTTATCAATTACATTTTTTATCCAGTACCAACACATGATTTACCATCGGGATGAGGTTATATATATAGTACATAATTCTAATATAACAATAAATCAAAATACACATATAATCTGCACCATATTGGAAAAATATGATTTTCAATTATTCACACAGGTTCACTGCTGGTGGACTGTTAATCCCCGAGAGTATCGTCAGCTCAGTAATCGGTGCTTGATTTATAACATAGTTCTCTTCAAAATTTTTCGTTGATAAATATAGAAATTAACTAGAAACTAAGGTTCCAACTCCATCAGGTAAAGTCAAACTCAGACGAATTTGGCTTTCAAGTTTTGTATTTCTTTGTGAAGAAAAATCCATAAAAGCACATCCAACGGACGGAATTTAACAGGTATAGTTGTAAAATGGTGCAAGATTTGTTTGTATAAACCAAACATTTTCTAACTCTTAATTTCAACGGTATGAGGCATATTTTAAAACTCTTTACATAGAAAATCTAAACATATACTACATTGTTTTGATAAACCATTAATATTTAAATTGCAAAAGACATACACTGCTGCGGAGTATTGATTTTAGACCAAGATAATGACAATTTGTAACATTTAAATTTGTAGGTTCTGGAAAATTTCAATACTTTATGTTATTACAAAAACATGTAATGGTACCAAATTCAATCTGCTTACCTTAATATTTTTGTGAAACATTTGTGGATACAACTTTGACTCTGTGTGCCTCCAAATCCTGAAGATTAACGCACAAGAGAAATAACATATTTTAAGTGTAGAAAAAAAGTAAAATAACAAAATACCGAACTTTACGGGAAATTCAAAACGGAAAGTCCTTTATAAAATGGGAAAATCAAAAGCTCAACACATCAAACGAATGGAAAACAACTGTCATATTTCATACTTGGTACAGACATTTTCTAATGAAGAAAATGGTGGATTAAACCTGGTTTTATAGCTAGCTAATAAATCTCTCACTTGTATGACAGTCGCATAGAATTTCGTTATATTGACGACCGTGTGTGAGCAAAACAAACAATGTTTGTCCCTAATATTTTATTAACTATGTATTTACTTTCAGGTATCACAGATCGAATTTATTCGTTCATAGTGTGTTAATTTACGTTTTTGATTGAGTTAAGCCTTCCAATTGATGTTTTATCGTGTGTTTTTCTATGTTGTGATGTTATACTATTGTTTCAGAAAAGGGAGAAGGTTTGGTACCATTAAAACGTTTAATCCTGCTGCAAATGTTTGCACCTGTCCTAAGTCAGGAATCTGATGTACAGTAGTTGTCGTTTGTTTATGTAATTTATACGTGTTTCTCGTTTTTTATATAGACTAGACCGTTGGTTTTACCGTTTGAATGGTTTTACACTAGTACTTTTGGGGCCCTTTATAGCTTGTTGTTCGGTGTGAGCCAAGGCTCCGTGTTGAAGGCCGTACATTGACCTATAATGGTTTACTTTTATAAATTGTTATTTGGATGGAGAGTTGTCTCATTGGCACTCACACCACATCTTCCTATATCTATAGACATAGGTAAAAATGTCAAAACTTGGGGTATAGCAGTCAACATTGTAATATAATGTAAATCACTATAAACACAAAAACTATTTCAACAATTATACAACTGAATAGAAATAAGTGAACAAAACCAGATTTATCTCTTTCTGGGTTAAAAGTTATTCATGATTAATTTATTTGATTTATCACCCGTAAAACTTGCATGCAATTGCCCTTAACTTCAGAATGTGGTATTATTAACCAACTTACTACAATATGTATAGAAATGCCCATGCTTTATTAGAGGAAAATTTCGGCAACTGGTCATTATGAACGGAGAAATTGCTACAGCCATGCATTACGAAATCTCAGTCATGCATTACGAAATCACACCCGTGCATTACGAAATCACAGCCATGCATTATGAACAGATGAAACGGGAAATCGATTAAATCAAAATGTCGTTTATTTTTTTTAGATAAGGGACAGCTTTTTAAAAAATTTTTTTAACTTAATATCATAAAAAAAAGTTTTAATGATGTTCAGTGTTTTGTAACGACTTGAAACGGAAATATTTCACAGCCTTTTTGAGTACGACTTCCGATTATTATCACTGTTTCATTTCCGTTGATCAATCATCAGAATGCAGACTACTCAAAGAGTAAGAAAAGTTAAACTGTCTGATTTATTCTTCCCAGCTACTTTATATTTGCTAGATAAAATGAATTGTAATAGCATAGAATTAAGCACTTGGATGAGAAATCAGAAATTACATCTGACGATGTTGACCAAAAATCCACCGTGAATGGGAAAAGACAAGTTCAGCTATGAATTCCCATATCTTCTTCACGGTAAGATTATTACTCTTTATTTAATCGAAGAATTAAAACCATTTAATAAAAGTGTTATGAACTGTCTTTTTCTGTATTGGTCCTGTTATCGATTCGTGGTTAGCTGTATTTGAATCCGAGACTGGAAGACTGTTCTTGAATGAAGTTTTTTAAGTTGGTTAATAAAAGTATCAATATATGGACTTTTTAATATTGGCCCTGTAACATGCCCTTGATATTAATAATGGCCTCGGACGTCCATACATTAATACTATAGTATTGGGTAATTTTTTCAGGCAAAAGAACATTAAGATATTTCGAAACAACAATGTTTACCGCTTGAACTGTACTTTTTAGTCGAGGTTGGGGTTAAATTATGTTGAAATGAGAAAATGACTTGAACTATATAACGGCAGATATTGTTTTGAATACTAGTAAGATCAAGGTAATTTGTCTTAATTATCGTCTATTATAATTTCTCTCATTTTGTTTGCATTCCAACCTTATAACAAGTTATAAGAACAAAATGGCAGTTGTTCCCATTCGTTTGATGTGTTTGAGCTTTTGAATTTGCCATTTGATAAGGGACTTTCCGTTTTGAATTTTCCATGAAGATCGGTATTTTTGTTATTTGACTTTAAACATGTTATAAGCAGACAATCGTATAATTAAATTCCTTGTTAAAGTTCATGTAAAATATTAGATTCCAACAAGAGAAACCCAAAATAATATCATCAAAGGATTGCCATTTTGATCGACAACTTATTTTGATATTTTAACAATCAGTTGGTGTGTTACAATTTTGCATCCCTACTATCCATCTTGCTGTGTACTTATATGAAGCAGAACTCAACCAAAACCTTCTCAAAACAAAAAGAAAACGCATCTAGCCATGTTTGTTCTCCATTTTCTGATATATTGATTATTTACTATCACTCAATAAGCCTAAATTAAGTGAGTGCTTTCAATTCATGTATCCCAGTGAACAAGAAATTAAGGATACTATCGACACTAGAAGGACTGCTTCGTGTCTTGATCTTTTCCTTGATATATACACATAGACGACTTTAAGCTAAACTTTAATACAAACGCGATGATTTCAGCTAAACAGTTATTAAGTTCCAATTACCTAGCAGTAACTCACCCTTTGCATCATCGCATTACTTTTACATATCTCCATAAGTTAGCTACGGTCGAGTAATTCCCTATTAAATTGACTTCGTGAACAGAAATATGCCCCTAACAGAACAATTTCTGCAACAGGGGTATGAGGAACAACGATTAAAATCGTCACTAGTTGTACGATCACAATTACAAATTGGTTGACTAATACCATGTGTCTGGTTCAACTAACTAGCGACTTTTTTGGTATTTGATCTTTAGATACCTGAATAGTCGTCTGACCTATACAGTAAGTGATTTTGTCCAACTCCCTATTGGAGTATGTATTCGAATGTATAGCGTGCTAGTACCTTTTCGAAGCACCAAACTCGCTCCTTTGTGAGTTCATGCGATTCTTCAAAGTTTTTATGTTGTCGTTGCATGTGTGTTCTAAATAAATTCTATGTTGCATCTAATATCTTACCTCCTCCCCTAGGGTGACTGGAGAATAGAAATATGGTCATTACGGGTCTTCTTCCGACCGACACAGTAAAACCCTTGCCAAAGTGGGGCGTACGTTTGGCTGTGCGGGATGTATCAAGTACGCAGTCACGTCCGGTCAGAATGGAGATGTTAAATCCGATGCTTCGTGTAGAGAGAGTACCACGCTCTCTGCACGTTAAGAATCCTTGCAACAACTCTTTGAGGGATCCGTCAGTGGCCTGTTCCAAGGCGAAATTTCTGTCCCTATCCAATTAACCCTCATTATTCAGTGGTAGTCTAAATTGTCCCAACCTTCATCCCGGCCGGCCTCTTATTACAGGACCTACCTACTGTATTTATTGTTAAGTTGTTCTCGTCCTGACATGCATGAATTATTTGCCACTGGACGTTAACCAACCAACAATCAATCTAACATCTTACCAGTTTGATAAACCACACGTTGATTACATTTGTCTTGTTTTATAAACGTCATATCAATTTGGAACATTGTTCTCTTACATTTTTCATTTATGTTTGTAAAATTCCTAAAGCCGTGTGCAATTTCCAAAGCAGAACCTTATGCTAATGACGGTGTCTATACTTGTTATTTCTCGCATATTCATTGTGAAATATAGCTTTTGTAATGCTTAAAATGTCTTAATGAATTATTTAATTTAAAAAATAAATCACTTACTATGCAACAGCATCAAAGTTATAATTACAGCAAAAACCAACAAAGCAAGAATTATCAAACTTATTCCTCCTATAAAAGCGCTATTCACTTGGGAATCTACCGCTTCAGATGCTGTAAAAGAATATATTGAATACAATATATCGATGTCTTGGGAGATTAATTCAAGATTTTACTGACACAAACGCTTTCTGAGTTCTTTTCTCTACAATATAGACTTTTGTAACTATAGATTGCTTATTTGTTTATCTATATTTTTAAAACTTACGTCTCAAAATCAAGACAGATGTAACGTATCTCCATATTTACACAATTATTAAATCTCATTGGTGTATCTTAACAATTCTTTCGTCGAAAGAGAAACCGTTATATCATTTTAAATGGAATATATATACTTTGAAATGTCCTTTCCAGAAAGGCTGAGTCCAACTGCGGCATTTATGTAATATTAAATCACCGACATTGTGATGCTTGCTCCTTGCTGCATAAAGAGGAGAGAATTGTAGTTGAACTTTGTTCCCAATTCTAGTGTGATCCTGGTATGTTCAGGGAAAACATGACCCGGTAGTACAACGTCTACATGCAACCTTTACTTTGCAATTATTGCGTCAGACATAATTTGAATTGTGGAACCTGAAACTGATTCCCTTTATTCATACAAGTCACCTTGACATCGTTCAATAATTATAAGTAGCTAGACTTTATCCTTTATTTTTAGTTGTCTCGAGCATCCTAAATGAAGGTTAACCAAAAATCGAACCAGACGTTTATATCCTAATTCGTCTTCTTATAACCTTCTTGTTTCTTACTGTTTTCATTTTTTGAAACATGTATATTACTTTTGATCTTACCCAGACACACCACCTTTGTAGAATTTTTATAACCAGTCATCTTAAATTGTACATACCAAAAGTTTTACAGCTAACCTCATTCGACTCCGCACGTCCTAAATAGTTTTCTGATGATATTTTAAACATGTAATTTGTCAATGGTGTCAGCTTATCTATATGTATGAGATAAATGTTTTGTTGATTTGTGGAGTTAGAGATACCACGAGTTTGCCCTGATATACTGTTTGTTCTGTAATGTAATGTATAGTTTTGCGTAGGCAAAACGGTCAGATCTGGAATCCAGGCAATTGAAACTGTTGTAGATCCGGTGCAATCCACAGTCAGTTTTGTTACCTTGGTAGGTAATGCTGAAAAGTGCATTTAAGTATTGATTATATATTACTTCATAATTTAATTATACATCATGATACGTTGCCAATTAAATGTATTTGCACTTTCGATAACATTTAAATGAGTAGAACAAATTGCCCTTCTCAATTACGCCACTTTACAAAATTTGAAAATTAGAAATAATTCATTGATTGAAAAAATAGTGAAATGAGCCAAGACGCATCATATATTTTAAAGTGAACTAAACTTACTGTGTACAATTATTGATACAGAAACTTCAGCATAACGGTATGACTGATTTATGATGTTACGAGCTCTACATGTATAGGTATCAGTTGAAGTTCTCCTTATTGATGTTAACGTTAACTCTTTGTTTGCTGAGGACCAGGTATTTTGCCCAGTCCATTGGTAACTGCAAGTAGGTCTACAGTCAGCTCTACATATTACACGAACAGTCGTATATTCTCGGACAATAAAGGGTGTGTTGGTTGGTGACAATCGTATTGATTCCGGCGAATCTAAAAAGAACTGAAATGATTATATCACTTGAATTGTTTTACACTAGTCATTTAGGGGCCCTTTATAGCTTGCTGTTCGGTGTGAGCCAAGGCTCCGTGTTGAAGGCCGTACTTTGACCTATAATTGTTTACGTTTTACAGATTGTGACTTGAATGGAGACTCGTCGCATTGGCATTCATACCACATCTTCTTATTTCTAAAAAATGTTGATGCCGATTTTAGTGTAACACTGATTGTTACAGAATTAAGGTTATAGTATTAAAACTAATGGTAATCGCTTTCTCAAAACAATGTTGATGAATTCCATTCTAGTTTACGTTACTTAAATTCTGCTTTTATATATATATATATTATATATATATATAACAAAACAAAACAAAAAACGAACAATACTTGTGGAATTCCGGAATGACAATTTGATCAAGTTGATTTGAGTGCACATTTTATTAATTCATAGTTAGGTTGTCTAAATATATCTCCACCAGACGTTAAGCTACCTACAGTCAATCAAAATAAATATACCTTGATTGTGTACGTGCATATATACATTTAAAATTATACATATTTTTAAAAAATGGTAAAGTTAATAAGATGTTTGGATTTTTTAAACTGGTTAGATTTGTCAAAAATATCTACTGTAAATTCAGAAATTATTGTGTGCATTTATTATTGTGATTTTTGAACAAAGAATGCGTGATTAATTATTTCGATCGCCGGAAAAGCTGCATACAGATACGTGTATATTTATCAGATATCAGAATGCGAGTTTTTATTATTGCGATACTCACCCAGTCGCTTTATTCGTATTAATAAAAACCTCGCAATAATTTCTGAATTTACAGTATTCACCTAAATGCCAAATCATTTTACTAGCCTAGGAGTCTTTAAAATGATCAACTTACAATTTACTGCAACCGTAATGGTTTTCTCTGAATAACCAATGAAGTTGTACCCTTTACATTTGTATACACCATCTTGTGTCCTATTTAGTCGGCCAAGCCGTAACGTGCTACCCGGGGACTTTGTACCATCTGGATACGTCCATTCGAAAGTACATGACGGTTTGCAATCAGCCGAACATGTAATGTTCCCTAACAATTCTCCTTCCATTGTTGTATAACTTGTACTTGACGGCGAAAAGAAAATGCTGTTCCCAGGATCATCTGAAATTTACTGACTTCATGTGAAAACTGCTTTCATGCTACTAGTAGTTCAATTAATATACATTTTAAAAGTGCGAGTTTATAAAAATGATACTCTCTGTAAATGACAACACATTGTACATGTATCTTAAATGAATATAAAAGTATTTCAACTAAACAGTACTCACAGTAGAAACTTGGTCATTAAGATAATTTTGAGATATAAATTAAAATCCAATAATAACTAGAGGCTCATGGGTCGACAATGTTAACTTATTTATAGCCTTGCACATACATTTTTATGTTTACAGTTTATCCTTAGTAACCACAGTGTGTGCTAAATATGCAAAAGATGGGTAAACATCTTTTATAAAAGGGGAATGGCTCATATAAAGAGTCAAACGAAGATTTCTACCATGTTGACAAAGTTAATCTTGTTCTATTGATCGTTATTGCTGTTTATAAATCTCTGCATCTATTATAGTGTGAAGATAATGAGCAAAAAACGCCAAAATGTGGTCATTTAAGGGCAATAATTTTACGACCAGCGACGATAATCAAATGTCTCTCTATCTATTATCATTTTCATGGTAAAAGGAAAAAAAAAACTTTTTTTAAATGGTAAATGTCGTAACTAAAGGGCAACAACTCTTAGGTATAAGAAGTTCTCCCAAAGTTTTGATGAAAATATACGGTAGATCTTAACATGTTGATCAATATTGTCCCAGTCAGATTCTCTCTACTTTTAGCGGTTTTCAAGATAGCAGACACAACTAGTATTTTACGATGCATTTTACTTGCATGTTCAATTTGCAGTCATGCTGGCCATCTTTGTTTTTAGGCGGGTCATCGCAAACTTTTTTGAGAACTAAATACCTAATGATGATTGATGTCAAGTTAAGTTCCAATTGACCCTCGGTTTAGAGGAGAAGATTTATTTTTCTGTTAATGGTCGACGACGAAGGCGGACGGTAGACGTCGGACGCCAAGTAATGGAAAGTGCTCACTCGACCCTAAAAATTTTAAACATTATGTTTGGGTCTCCATTTGTTTATAGAGAAATTAAATGAATTAAAATATAAGAGTAAAGCCCAACTCGAGTAAAAACATTTGTTGTAAGCTACACTTTATGTCCGTCAGCGTACATCATTTTGTTATTGATGTTATTTATTATATTGAGTTCATATTCCGGTGATTGAGGAAAACCGTTCTGTAAGAAAATCTAGAAACAATCCTTCACAATGACGTGTGCGACAATATGAGTTTCGTTTCAAAATTTGCTTAACAAGATTCAAGATTTTTATTGACCAATCATGGACCCAAAAGGGGCATATACTCCAAATATAAAAAAAAATCACAATGATTTTAGCATATATTAACAATCGTGATAAGACAAGATGAAAAAATGAGTATTTTTTTTAGAGCTGGGGACATATTTATTACTTCAATAAAATTGTAGAATGGATGATATTCAGATGATATTTAGATCAAATAATGGATCCCGTTAACACTCAACTATATGGTGGCCGGTTAAGGCCATTTCGCGTTTTCGCCTTTCATATTCTATAGGGCGAAAACGCGAAATCGCGAAGTCGAAAACGCGAAAACGTGAAGTCGAAAACGCGAAAACGCGAAGTCGAAAACGCGAAACCGATTTCGCGTTTTCGACTTCGCCTTTTCGCGTTTTCGACTTCGCGATTTCGCGTTTTCGCGATTTCGCCTTTTCGCGTTTTTACGATATACATGTTATTATAACATAACATTTTAAATATAATTGGAGACAAGACTTCAAAGTATGTCATTCAAATGATTGTCATATAAATTTCATATCTGTGGTTTACTTTAAATATTTTCATAAATTAGACAATTCCTTTACATTCTTTGTTTCAAATACTCTAACAAGTCATTATCTTTTTAAAAGTGTCAAATTTATAAGTTAAGCCACAATGTGAACTATAGGCGGTTTTTGTTGTTGTAATTATATTTTGTTTATACACATCTATTGTTTACATGTGTATATTAGTAGATTAATTATGCTTTAGTCATGTAGTTGATATTGTATTTAGAGAGCCTTATTTAAAATTGGTTTAATCCAAATGAATTACTCTCTTTAAATAAAGATATTATCATTATTATTATTATTATTATTATTATTATTATTATTATTACTGAACAAATTTAAAACAGATGCATTTGTATAAAATGCCTTTGAGTATACAATTTGCTTGAAATCATATTTTTGACATTTTAAAATATATTTGTTAATTGACCAGATTCAGTTTCTCTATTTGTTTTGTTAATCTGGTTCTGACACGGGGAGGATTGTTGTTATTGTCTACCGCATTCAACAGTATATCCCTTGTCCCTTGGTGTCTCCTGTAGATGAACAAATTTCCATCTTTGAAAATTTGAAATATTAATCAATGCGTTTAGTAATATATGGGAAACACATTCTACATTTACATGAATTTTCCATAAATCCAGGTTACTTTTTGTTTAAATTAAAAGAACATGCGACAGGTTTAGGATATCTTTGCTAAGATGAACCTACGACAGTTTTGAGGCGAGGTCTTGGATAGTCCTAAGAGGATCATAAGACATGTCATAAGATATTCTAGTATCTTATAACAGGTCTTAAGATAGCTTCGCGAAACCGTCCCAAGTTTTATTTGACAAAAGTCTTATCTCCACAATGTATTAAATTTTAAACTTTTTCACACAAGCTAATTTAAATATTAAAATTTTAGATTCACAACAAGAGCATTAAATAAAAGATTATGTATTTTAAGTAACCATGGCGATAATAATGATTAATTTCATGTATTTTAAAATGTCCAAACTATAACTTCCAGCAAATTGTATGTTCAAAGGCATTTTATACAAATGCATCTGTTTTTAAATTTTTTCAGTAATTGTCAACAAAGAATGTGAAGAAATTGTCTAATTTATGAAAATATTTAAAATACGTCACAGATATGAAATTTATATGACAATCATTTGAATGACTTATACTTTGTAGTCTTGTCTCCAATTATATTTAAAATGTTATGTTATAATAACATGTATATCGTAAAAACGCGAAAAGGCGAAATCGCGAAGTCGAAAACGCGAAGTCGAAAACGCGAAATCGCAAAATCGGTTTCGCGTTTTCGACTTCGCGTTTTCGACCTCACGTTTTCGCGTTTTCGACTTCGCGATTTCGCCCTATAGAATATGAAAGGCGAAAACGCGAAATGGCCTTAACCGGCCACCATACAACTAAGATATTTTACTAGTAATGGAGTTCGAAAAATATTTCATGAAGATTGAAATAGAAAATGGAAAGGTAGTATAAGTTCCATGTTAAAAAAAATCATTATTATGATAGTCAGGACGAGAACAGATTAATAATACATCCAATTATAGGTATGTCCTGTAATAGAGGCTGTCGGGGATGAAAGTCGGTGGAATTTTGACTAACATTAAAAAATGAAGGTATATTGGATATAAGCAGAAATGTTGCAAACCTACGGACCCCTCGCAGAATTCGGACGTGACTGCGTACATGTACATCCCACACAGCCGAAACGGGTCCCACTTTTGCTGCCGGTCGGAAGAAGACAAAAGTAACCATATTTCTATTTCCCACTCACACGGAGGGGGATATGACTTTTCAAAATGTAACACACCCTGTTTTTGGCTGCTCTATGATCACGTGTGACTGTGTTACAGTTTGGGTATGAATTATCAAAGTAACATGGTTCGCGACAATTCTGTTCTTGAAAAAAGCATCGTCTCTGTGATAGGATACAAATCTTTTCTTAACCGGTATAAAATGTTTCCTTTTCAGTATTTTGAAAATTTTACTTACAATCTACTGTAACCGTTACGATTTTTTCTTCATATCCGACGTCGTTGAATCCTTTGCACTTGTAAATTCCATCATGATTCTTTTGTAAAAAAGGTAGAACTAAATATGAGCCATTACGTTTTGTGCCATCAGGGTATGTCCACTCAAACCTACATGCCGGATTACAATCAGCCGTACACATGATACTACCAAGTGAATCTCCTTCTTTCTTGGAGTAATTGGAATTCAAAGGTGATAGCAAAATTTCTCTGGGACCAACTGTAATGTGAATAATATATTTGAACCAAGTACTTGAAATTAGGTGCAGTCTTTTAATAATTTCAGATTTTAGGTTGGTGGTTAAACTGGTTGATAATTTTACAGCAAAAACATTTTACAATAAAATTGAGAATGGAAAAGAGACAACAGCCCGACAAAAGAGCAAAATACAGCCCAAGGCCTCCAAGCTTTTTAATCAGATCCTTGCTTTAGATGTAATTTTTATCAGAAAATATCTTGATAAACATGCATATGGAAATTATTGTATACAACTGAAAATTTGTGATAAGTCGATTTGACGCAAACATATTACCGAGCAATACTTTTTGTTTTAACATAGCATCACATATTTAATGGAGATTTCTTTGTAAAATAACAATGTAATGTTTGCTGATTTGCTAACTAGGCATAAATTATATAATTATAACTAAAAATGAGCATTTCCGATAAGTTTAAGATATTGCTTCTTGACTGGTATTGCATTCCGTACTTTTCCCCTAAAGTGAGGATCCGAGGACGTTTTCAAAACGATATTTGCACGCAAGCAGTTAAGAGGTAAACAATATAGGAGAGAAATTGACAATCAAACCTTTCCGCAGTTATCAGAGCAGCAGGAAATAGACGAAGTATTATCAATGTTTCTGAATATGTGATGCTATATCATAAAAGGGTATGTGCACTTATATTGAGGAATATGAATTAGTCCAGAACAGTATAGCTTATTGCATGAGCAATCGTAAACATGTGTAATCTGATATATTCCTGAATAATAGTGCTATCACCCTATATTATGATTGTATTTCAGGAGGGCAAGGGTAGTTGCAGGCAGCGAAACTTTTAAGAATTTTAACTATAGTCTATCTAAACATTATAAACAATTTGTAGTATCCTGAAATTTCTACTCACAGTTTATCGTAACCGTTAAATCTGACGTTTTATGACCGAAGTAATTAAATGCTCTGCATGTGTATTTTCCATCATGTGTTCGTTGTAATGATTCGATTTGTAAAATGCTGCTGTTATGTTTAGTACTATTTGGATATGTCCACTGAAAATGACATGCAGGTTCACATAAAGCTGAACATGCTACGTTTAGGGAATCACCCTCTTCTTTTGTATAATATGTCATCGATGGAAAAAGCGATATCTTATCAGGACTATCTGTAACAAAATGTATTAATTTAAAAGATCATACAACATTTCATTTCATGTCAATAATAAACTAAAATTTTATCATTTGCAAACACATTGATGCCATTTCTTTTTAAAAGAAAATCACCATCAATTGGGTTTAATTTCTATCGCTTTTCAGTACAAATTACGAAGGCAAAAGAGAATGCGTCAATGAATACGTTTGCGCGAAGAAAAAAAAATACATGTTTGCATGAATGTTACCAGTTGGAAAGTCACAACGCATATAACTGTATTTTTTCTATATAAAACAAATACTTGACTTTAATTAAAAAAATATGATTTCCGGAATTTAACTAATATAATTTTAATCTTAAAAACAAATAAACTGAACTAAATTTATTGACAATTTTATATAAACTTGTGCATGATTGATCTCTCGCCAATTGTTCACCAATATACAATTTGAAAATCCACTAAACAGATGGAGTGTATCATCAATGAGACAAATAAAGGAAAAAAGTCTTTGAATTTGTGTGGATATGCAATGTACTTTCCGTATGGATACTAAGTTCAAAACTGGAGAAATTCCCTGGAGATGTTCACATTAAATATGCGAATATACAATAAGGACTGACTAAGTACATTGCTAATGGGAACAAATGAACTCAGTTTATTTATTTTGAATTTACATTGTATCATAGGTCAAATTTATCTGTTCAGTGTATGTTCAATGGTGTTACTACGTCCTTTGATTGAGTTAAGCTATTTCAGTTGATATTTTATAGTGTGTCTTTCTATGTTGTGATGTTACATTATTGTTTCAGAAAAAGGGTGAAGGTTTGGTACCATTAAAACGTTTAAACCCGCTGCATTTGTTTGCACCTGTCCTAAGTCAGGAATCTGATGTTCAGTAGTTGTCGTTTGTTGATGTGGTTCATAAGTGTTTCTCGTTTCTCGTTTTAATATAGATTAGACCGTTGGTTTTCCCGTTTGAATGGTTTTACACTAGTAATTTTTGGGGCCCTTTATAGCTTACTGTTCGGTGTGAGCCTAGGCTCCGTGTTGAAGACCGTACTTTGACCTATAACGGTTTAAATTTATAAATTTTGACTTGGATGGAGAGTTGTTTCATTGGCACTCATACCACATCTTCTTATATCTAATAACCATGATATTGATGAACCCAAATTAGAATAAAAAACAACAACTTCGCTACAAAATAAAGGAGAATGCTTCCAAAGTTTCCACACGTCCGTTTAAAATTAATAGCCAAGAACTACAGACAAATGGTAAAAGTAAATTTATTCTATCTTACCAAATACAAGGAAACGGTCCATGACTGCTTCCAGTATTTAACAAGAAACAAACAAAGGTTAAAATAAAAGACAAAATAATATATAATCTAAAACAACAACCTCTTTAAAAAAAATACACTCTACGAAAACCAAATAAGATAGACAGCAACCAAAAACATACTTCATTTTTCTAAAAAGAATTCAGATTAATCTCAGGGTTGAAACAAAGATAATTTCGCACAAAAGTAATATTTGTCAAAATTCAAATTCGCCCAAATGTGGTTTGTAATAAAATATATAGAATGTTGACTCAATAAGTGCAATTGATTTTTTATTTTGTATATTTAGATTTTTGATGTATTTTACAGCTAAGAAAATTTATACTGGCGAAACACAACTCGATCTTAAAAACTACAATTCTGGTTCACGAAGATATTCGTAGAAGTTTGATATAGTCCTGCAGATCGGTGACAAAATTTGGTATGGTAGTGGTTATGGGTGTTTCAAACAATATTAGCTATGAACCCACCTTGCAATTTCAATATGGCGGCTTTTTGCAAGATGGCCGCCATAAAATACCAAGATCAACATATATCACTTATATAAGGTCCAATTTTAGGTCAAATTTAGCATGATAGTAGTGCTGGGTGTTTCGCTATGGACCCACCGTGAAATTTCAACATGGCGGCTTTTTACAAGATGGCCGTCTCAAAATATCAAGATCAACAAATATCACTTAATATATAAGTTCAATTTTGGCATGTTGGTAGTGCAGGGTGCTTCAAACAATATTAGCTATGGACTAAAATTGAAATTTCAATATGCCGCTTTTTCCAAGATGGCCGCCATAAGATATCAAAATCAACAAATATTCCTTATATGTAAGCTAGATTACAAAGTGCTTTGTTTTGACGTACCTTCAGTATAACTGAGTGCCTAATGATACCAAGTGTATGCCATATGTTTATACAAAAGCCAAATATCAAAAGGTTTGTGAGGAATGTATAGAAAATCGTAACTACGGTACCAGTCTACAACGAGGGATCACGTACATACACTGGCATAATTCCAATATTAAAGCAAGACTTAGCTAGAATGAAAACTTCTCGACTCGAACAGTTTTCTTTATAGTCAACTGGAAGAGGACATAGAAATGATCTAGACAAAATTGCAGTAATCTGAGGCTTACCATGCCTTTAACAAGGCAGTTGATTGCTTCTGATGTTTAATGCTTATTTTGGTGTTGCAATTAAACAGGCAACCGCAACAATTTGCTTGTATGACAACGATACGTGAATAAGCTTTATATACAGGTAGTTCAAAAAGACATGATGTAAGTCTTTTCCATAGTCATCAAAAACATTAGTTGATAATCGTTAGGGTAAATATTCAGATGCAGTCGAATTATTTCCTCTGAGGCAAATACGACGATATCCATTTCGAAGTTACTTCTGTTTTATTCTTCTTCGATACTTCATTCAACTCAACTAGAACCATCTCATAATGTACATGACCCTTCTACTTGATGCAAGGACCAGTAAAGGAGGTACAAAATGACAAATTGTACAGTTTACATTGGCTGTATATGTATGATCAAATTATCCGTTTATCTTCATCCAGTACTTGAAGTTTCTATTCATGAAACATTTAGTATTGGATATGTGGATCCTTCCGCGAACAGAAGCCTTTGACAAAATTGAAACAAGAGTTCAACTACGACTAAAGAATCGTTACACAGAACGGAAATTTCAATATTTCAGCATTTATCTAATCTATCATGGCAAATTCTTCATAACCTAATGCTTTGTAATATATGCATTTCCCTTATATTCTCTGGAACTTTAACTAATATATTATGCGCCAGCACAAATTTCGTTTTATTGTTATAACTTAGTATATAATTATATTACCATAGAATCAGATATATCCTTAACACTAACCAAAGATAACCATGCGTTTCATACATATATCGATAATAACCCGTTTTATGGCATGAACTCTGTCAATTGTCTAACCAGAAATACATATATGCAAACCTGATATAATTAGTCTATTGTGCAATTCTATCCTTACATGGTATGCATAAGTTAAAACAATGATGGCAGATAAATTAAAGCAGATGATAATGAAATCATTAAGTATGCCATTCCACACATTTAGAGCCAAGACAAATATTGGTCATCCGCCATTATATATCAGTCCGCATTAACCAATGTTTCAGAAAGAGATCAAATCTGTCTCTTCGATTCGAAATTCCATGAATACAATCCGGCAATGTGTTAATTGTTTTCTGAGACA
Organism: Mytilus coruscus; assembly: GCA_017311375.1. NCBI lineage: Eukaryota > Metazoa > Mollusca > Bivalvia > Mytilida > Mytilidae > Mytilus > Mytilus coruscus. The sequence goes on from CM029600.1 coordinate 43,613,255, forward strand.
TGAACTCAATTATCACTTGTGATCAATCGTTTTTTGATTTTGCCAAATCGGAACAGTGGAACTGGGCAAACATATTTTAGCATAACAAAAAAGTAGTTTTGTTTGGGTATTCATATAGAAATGGCATCGTTGAAACCTTATGTGATTGGTTAGAAAACAGTTATTGAACAAGTGTTCAAACAAGGATACATTGTACGTGTTCTTCATAAACAACAGATTCTTTTTAGAGACTCATGCATGATGAACAAGACATTTCCATGAGGTTACAATAGGTGTACTTCTTTCTTTCTTATATAAAAATTCTGACATAATATTTACTGAGGAACGAGACCCTGGAGAGAACTATGTAACATTCAAAGAATGCAGTAATAAGGGGAGATTGAGTCTACGTAACCACAACTGGTTTGTAACATTAAACTGAACTGGACATTTTGATGTGAGATTATTTAGAGAACGTTCCTTCTGCGTGTATATGTATTTCATTATACTGCTTATTCAATGGTTCTTTTCATTTTACCATCCTAATTATGGTTTCTTGGAACCTCGTGTGATATTTTGAGATTCAACTACATGTATACAGTTCAAGTGTTGCAAACGTTATATAAAAATGGTAGATTTAGATCAAGCCCATGAGAAGAATTAGATACTTGTAAAAGGAGAAGGTTGGGCAATCGGATTAAGCGTTATTATCGGACAAATACAGCATTTAACATGTTTAAATATGGTGTCCTGTCCAGAAATGGCTATAGTAATTAACAAGTTTCAATCCATCTTCTTTGCATGTAAAAGCTTTAGGTGAGGGGAGGGGGGGGGGGAATGTTTCGTTATTGTATTCGGAGTGCTACTTCGAGTGAATGTGGATGGATTATACCCTATAGGCCATATAGCACAAAGGTATCAGCTTTTTATAGTGAGCTAATAAAAAGTGGTTGAAAGATGTTAAACGGTAGATAAAAATATGCGAGGACAATGATATTATGTATTGTGCTGTTTAAAATGTGGTGGGGGTTGTGAAAAGACTAAATGGGCTGTTCTCCATAAATATTTTGAAAACCGCTGTGAAAATATGTGGTTGCTTAGATGACAAAAAAGATGGAGAAGATACTTAGGCACTCAAAAAGCATTAGAAAAACCATCCAGATAACAGCATGGATAAAAAAACGCAAAAAGATTAACAGCAGACAAGACATCGCTTCACAAAATCTCAAAATTGAGCAACACCAATCCCACATAAAACCGGGGATGATCTCAGGTGCTCAGGAAGGGTCAGCTGTTCTTGTTCTACAAGTGACACCTGCCTAGGTTCTATTGTTGAAATAGCTTGATGATTCATATCCAGTAATTAGGCATATATCATATAATAGTGCATTAATGAATGTTTCTTTTCTAACCCTAGCCTTAGAATCACAATTTTCACCGAATGTGAAAGTTTGAAATGAAATAAGATTTACCATGACTGTACGATGGACTTTCACTGGTTGACAAAACAGACATTGAAAAATAGAGCAGCTAAAACATCATTGACATTATAAACAACACGAGTTCCTAGGGGTCAACGCAGGTGATCCAGAATGGTGTGTAGTTTCTGGCCAGCTGGTAGAACGGATGGTGTTACTTATAGCAAGAAGAAAATCGTAAATGATTCGTATTTATCGATCATCTTGGTCCTAAATCGAGGAAAAAGAAAAAAGTTGTGGCAAGGAGAAGTGGAATATGTCAGTTATCATTTGTGACTCAGATGGTACCGTACGGTGCCTAGGTTCTATTGTTGAAATAGCTTGATGATTCATATCCAGTAATTAGGCATATATCATATTATAGTGCATTAATGAATGTTTCTTTTCTAACCCTTAGAATCACAATTTTCACCAAATGTGAACGTTTGAAATGAAATAAGATTTTACATGCCTGTACGATGGACTTTCACTGGTTGACAAAACAGACATTGACAAATAGAGCAGCTAAAACAGCATTGACATTATAAACAACACGAGTTCCTAGGAGTCAACGTAGGTGATCCAGAATGGTGTGTAGTTTCTGGCAAATTGATAGAACGCATGGTGTTACTTATAGCAAGAAGAAAATCGTTGATGATTCGTATTTATCGATCATCTTGGTCCACAATCAAGGAAAAAGAAAAAGTTGTGGCAAGGAGAAGTGGAACATATCAGTTATCATTTGTGACACAGATGGTATCGTACGGTCAAACAACTCCTGATTGCGTCCTAAAAATGTTCAAATGTTTCCATTTATGGGATTTTTGATTAAATTGTCTTCCAAGCAACATCAACGTATCAGCAGAGCCTTGTCTTAGTTTAATTTATTTTCATTTTTTTGGTGGCCATTTTGAAATTTTCCGCGATTTTGAAATAAATGAAAAGTTTAATATAACGCCATGACTTACTAGAGACGTTGAATTACATTTATATGATTTTAAAACATTTGATTTTAATAGTATTTGCTTGAATTTATACATGGTTGTGAAATTTGGACTGATTGGCAGCCATCTTGAAAATGGCCGCCATATTGGATTGTTCAGAGTGGTTCAATAGCTTGAATTGACCACCATACATCTATAATTGTACAAAGTTTCATGCTTTCATCATTAAACCCACAATTCCTCTAAAAATATGTAAGAATCATTTGGCCTATTATCTCATGATATTAAAAAGACAAACACATATTTTAAACATATTTATTATCAAAACAAGAAAAACTGCAACGGAAAAGACACACGTAATTAACTTTCGAGGTCTTAAAAATAAAATTTCATCAACAAGATAACATGATAAAAACTTAAAATCATTTTAAACTAATACAACAAATTCATATTTTGGAAAATATATGTACTCCAATTTCTATTAATATTATCATTCTTATATATAAAGCTTTTAGACATTTTGATTTTAACATTTTGATATTGGGAAAAAAGGTTAACTTTCATTAAAAAAAAAAAAATAGACCAAGAAATGTGGTTTCATCAACCATTCTAATCTGGTTGCCGTATAAGTAAAGTTCAGGATCTAGATGCAATTTCCGTTTGTTGCAGAAATGAATATCGACGGTTTTGAAGCCGAAAATTTTAAACCATTTTCAGAAGCCCATTTTTCAATTCTACCAAGACATAATTGTAATTGACGTTCTATACTACTCATATTTTGGCCTCTGTAACAGATTAAGAAACCATCAACGTATAAAGAACCTTCTATATTGCTTTAAAAAACTTCAACAAGACTGTTAATTTTAAACTGAACAATTATAACAGACAACATACTCCACTGAGGGACACCCAGCTCCTGATTATAAAGATCAGACATGGTCGAGTTAACTCTAACATTTAATTGCCTGTTAGAGAGAAAATTCGAAATAAAATTTGGCATATTGCCTTTCAATCTATATTAAAAAGATCTTTTAAAATACCATACTTCCAAGTAGTGTCGTAGGCCTTTTCAAGGTCGAAAAATACTGACACTACATGCTCATTTTTCGCGAGATATTTTACGAATGAAAGATTTAAACCGAACAAGCTAGATGATCAAGAGTACTACGGCCCTGTCGAAATCCGCACTGGATATTGGCTAAAAGCCCATTAGATTCCAGGAATTACACAAGGCGATCGTTGTCCATCCGATCAGCGTTTTGCAGACACAACTGGTAAGAGCATTTGGTCGATAATTTACAGGATCCGTATGATCTTTATTTGGTTTTGAAATAGCCACGACGTTGGCAAGATTCCATAAAGATTGTAAATCACCAGATTCCCAGATGTTATTCATGAGCTCTAGAAGAGTTTCAAGCGAGGAATCCGGTAAGTGCTTTAAAAGTTGATAGTGGATATTATCAGGACCACAAGCTGTATCTAGATAAAGATGTTTTAAGTTCTTCCAATAAAAAGAGTTTATTTCGTTATTTTCCCCATTTTTCGATTTTAATTCAATTTTATTTTTTTTTTTTATGTTTTAAATTTCTTAAAATCTTCTTTGTAATTATCAGAAGAAGAAGATTTCGAAAAAGTTTCACCTAGCTTGTTGGCAATATCTTTTCCCGATGTTAATAAAGTATCGCCTTCCTTTAAATGTTTGACCGTTGATTTAGCATGTTTACCTTTGATCCTTTGAATCATGTTCCATACTTTTCTCATCGGAGTGCGATATGTTATTCCCGAGACAAAAGTTGCCAAGAAGAACGCCGAGCTTGTTTTCATGTCCGTCGTGCATTTGCACGAAAAGTAAGAAAATTGCGAAGGTTTTCCGATGTAGGTTATTTATTAAACTGTCTTTCGGATGTTTACGGTTATTTGTGGCTTGATCACAATCGTCATCAAACCATGGTTTGCTGGGATGTTTCAGATTTGCTGAGGTCTAAGGAATTGTTTTGTCAGCAATTGACGTTAAAACTATATTCAGAGTTAAAATTGGATCTTCAACAGCCTCAAACATCTTCGACTGTAATTCCTCTCTACAGAGAGTCTCAAACAAAGGTCAATCAGCCTTGTCCAGTTTCCAACGAGGGACTCTCTGTTGAGCAGAAGTAAAGAGATGCTCAAGTATTATTGGAAAGTGATCACTTCCACAAAGATCATCGTGTACACGCCACGAAAAATATTGCAGAAGAGAAGGATCGCATATAGTTAAATCAATAGAAGAAAAGGCACCGTTTCCAGGATGAAGATAAGTATCCGATCCATCATTAAAAATGCACAAGCCTTTTTGAGACACAAAGTCTTCTATAATTTTGCCTTTATCATTCAAAGATTTGTTTCTCCCTATTGGATTATGGGCATTGAAATCCCCCATCAGAATACAAGGTGAGGTTAACTGGTCAGTTAAATTTTACGTTTGCTTTATCATTTGTAGAACTAGGAGGAATATAAATTGAACATAAAGTAATTTTTTATCCCACGATAAACGAACATCAACTGCCTGCAGATCTGTGGTGAGTTGGACCGTACTATGAAGGACTTTGCCCTTCACAAGAACTGTTGAACCTCCAGCAGCACGGTAATTTTCCCTAGAAAAAGTACTATACATGATCCATCCCTTTAAAGAGATATTTTTACTTTCTTTTAATTGAGTTTCTTGAAGACAAAATACAACAGGTAAAAAAGGCTGAACTAAAAGTGTTAACACTAGAAAACCTCGGCAATTCCATTGGATAATATTGGTCATGAATTAGAAGCAGGGCGAATGTGATCAAGTTTTCCAGCATTTTTCTTTCGATTATCCTGTGACTATGATTTTTCTGATGGAACAACATCATAGCACTCCATCTGCGAGTCCTCTAGTCCAGCAAACCTATTTTGATATTTTAGTATAAATAGCTTAATTTAAATACATGTGTATACATTGAAAATTGTTATACGAAAGCTTATTGTTGAAGAGTAATTGAAGGGCTCGACATGAACAGCCGATTGATCGGAACGGGTCAACCCTACCTTCCGTTTAGATGATAAGTCGGGAATATCACATTATATACCCTATATGAGACCTGAATAACACATATATGACGGATTACCTCTGTCTTAATGGGTTTTCGAGTACCAGATATTTGTTAAACATTCACCATGCAGTATATATATTTTTTTTATACGTGAGGGATTTTGTAATTTGCTGTGAATATAATTTTATTGTGTGTGCAATAATTTGTAATAACACTTTAAGACGTTAATTAAGTATTTGATGTGTAAATCACGTGATTTTAAGTTAAAAACGTATTATTGACGGATACACGTCATTATTTTCCCTCTGTGAGCCTCTGGCGTTCTGTATAGCTTAAGACTACGTCACATAGTAACGTTCGCTATGATGACGTTGTTGAGGTTCCAAATGGGGTAAAAAACGTCGTATATACCCCGGCAGTTTCCTGAATATATGCTGACATCTCTGTGTTGTTATCCAATCACAAATCTCGACACATTTGTAATCCGTAATATATATATATATATATATATATATATATATATATATATATATATATATATATATATATATATATATATATATATATATATATATATACGCCCTTTAAAATATATATCTGAAAATGATATGAAGTGAAAATGCTAGGACCTTAATCATTCATGTTTTTTACTGAAAGAAAGTTAACACTTAAGTCTTTTTAAGTCTCTATAATACAAAAACCAAAAACAAAACAAAAAAACCAAAAAAAAAAAAACAAGTAGCTTACGTTGAACTTTAATCTCCATAAAGTTACTGTAATTTGTTCCTACGACATTTGTTGCTTGGCATTGGTACTTTCCAGAATTTGACTTTTGGATGTTGCTCAGTCTTAATTTATCATCATTGTTTATAAATTTGTTTGGCCCAGTCCATTTAAATCTACATTCTGGCCAACACAAAGCTGTGCATGTGAAATTGTCAACAGTTGCATTCTCTGTCGCTCTAAATACTGGTATATCAGGTGATATCGTTATACCTGACAACTCTAAATAAAACAAAAACACTTCTGTACGATTTCATCAAAAGGAGTTATGCGTAAGAATAATTTGTAACAGGTTAATATTTTACAAGACAAGTTACCATAGACTAATCATTGTTGCGTATAGTCATCATTTATTTCATTGTTATCCTTTATATTTCCAAACAATTGGATCATATTAAACCACTTTTGCTAATACACCTAAATGTCACATGAAAGCATGACATGTTTTACATCGCAGATTCCTTGATAACGGTAAATTTTCGTTTTTTTGAAAGGAATCCATTGCTCTGTACTTTAGTATATGGTACAGTTAACTCCAACAAAACTAACATCCTCATACACGTGGTGTGTTTGTTTGTATTGTTTGTGTAATGGCTTGTGAATTTATATTTCAAATGCCAATTAAACAAAAACAAAACAATAGAATATTATCTTATTTTACAGGTTAAGGCGTTTGGAAAGTCAATTTCTTCTTTCATGATATATAAGATTTTATATTGCCGAATTGTATTATAATTGTCTTGTTTATTGTTCTGGTACTTATGTATTGAACAAGAAGAAATATAATAAGGAAGGTTGAAATATCAATGTTTTATTGTTAAACGTGTCGTTAAAATGCTGTCTCATTGACTAAAATATCACATTTTATCTAATGTCAAGGCAAACAATAAAATGTAACTTTACTGGTATGAGAAAATAATAACTGAGGTTTTTGTGAAATCGATTTGATTGATGTTATGTCTTTGTTTCTTAGTTTGATAATTTTCATTTCGAAATAGCAGATACAAATTATATGTTCCCCGGAGAGAACCTCTAACCTTCGTTAGGAAAACTAGTAATCGATGTAAATTTGTGTCGAACGCACTGTGTCTTGCGGGGTTCGAATTACAACCTCAGTGTTGACAAGCTAGTGATATGGTATATGAAATACTAATATTGATGTCTCCTTTACGTCCAGTTGCCAATATTTCATGCAAGTTCAAGACGACAAATTTACATATACGATACAAAAGTAGGCCCTGTAGTAGAGGTCGTCAAGGATGGAGGTCGGGAAATTAGGACTACAACTGTCAATATATTGGATAGGGATAGAAATTTTGTTTCATTTTTGTTTTACAACAGGCCACCTACGGAGCCCTCAAATAGTTATTGCAAGGGTTCTTAACGTGCAGAGATCGTGGCACCCTCTCTTCACGAGGCATCCGAGGAATTAATTGTGCATTCCTACTGGACGACTTGTTTAGATAAACACACGAAGCAATTTATACAGAATCTTCTCAAAACAAAAGAAAAAGCATCTTGTAAAGTTCTTATTTTACTTTCAGATATATATTAATGAAGTGTTTTCAGCGACTGCATGCATCTCAATAAGAGTGAACTGAAGATTAAGGATACTGACGAAACTAGAAGGTCTGTTTCATATCTTGGTCTATTACTCGATATTGACACAGGAGGACAAGTTCAAACTAGAATCTATGTCAAACGTAATAATTCCAACTTTCAAATTAACAACTTCCGATTGCACAGCAGCCATAGGACTGTGCTCCTTACACAGATATTGCTCCTGTATAGTTATGAGAAGGACGACTGAAATCGACACTTTGTAAGTTTTACTGTCATCATCTCGAATTGGTCGCTCGATACATTATGTATGTTTCCCTATTTATTGTTGACACTCGAAGATTTTTAGATCACAGACATATTGCCGATTGGGACATTTAGACTGAGTGTGGTCTCGCATTACGGGTGATGCACATATAGCATATACTATCTTGCTGCACCAGGTTTCTTTCCGTTTCAAGATCATGCAATTCCTTAACATTTTGTTCGTTACTTTGACTTGTATTTTCCTTATTGATTCATGAGATATGAGTATCAGTAAACTACTTTAGCCTAAATTTATATAGTTTTGGCCTTATATTACCATATATTTGTAAAACTGTTATATAAGACAAATTATGTAAAAGCCAGTCCTCCGAGTTAATTTCATTGTATTGTTCACACATGCATGTAACAATTGTACCTTATAGTTATGTGAATATATGTTCTCTATAACTATGTAATCGTAGTTTTATAAGAAATAAAGTCATTCATTCGAAACACAAAATAATATTTTATAAATGGGACGATGTTGTAATACTGTCTCAAACGTCTCTTAATAAACCAGTTCGTGGCATTTTTAAAAGTAAAAGTTAGATAAAACAATATATGTATATGTGAAGGTGGTTTTTAAAAATTAACAAAATTTTATAGATTTGACAAAAATGCAAGATATTAATAACTGTATTACAACAATTATAAATGAGAGGCTGGAGATACCAAAGAGAAAATATAAGTTTCTATTCACAAAATATAAGGACAGTTCTTTCCCTTGCCCGATGTTTATTGTATCTGTTTTAATTTATAATTTCATGTTGTGAATCAACACTCGATGTGCGATTGTTTGAAGATTTAAGTTAGTAATGAACGTGATAGTATCAATATTTTAATATAGACATTCGTAACGAAATATGATGCATCAATATTGCTGAACAATAGTTCCTCTATGATCTGTAGTTGCTTAAATTTTGAAACTAAACACAAAACTTAATCAAAGCCATTCTGGATAAAATTTAAATAAAGGTGACCTTATTTTTCATATAAATTCCGACGTGTTTGCCTTATAATTTGTAGTTGCTAAGACTTGAATATTAATCAAAAAGTTCACCGGGCGAACACGTTAAAAGCTTCACCCGTTTCCGCTGTGAAAAACAAGTTGGTACGAGATTTTACATACTGACTGATATGTGCAGTAGATTAAACTATCGTCTTCTTACATACCACTTTTAATATTAAGGTGTTCAGGTAAATTCAAAGCTACGTTAATTTTATGCGCATACACGCAGAGCAGTTGATAAAAGAAGTGGATAAAAGCATGTCAACCCTATTAATAACAAAGATGTAGATTGTGGTTCAGGAAGTTGAAAGTCAATATTTCCTCAGATGACCTTAGAAACATATTTTGTACATAAACCCCATTGTGTATTATCAAATAAGTGGTCATGTGAAAAATTAAAGTTGGAAAAACCTTTTATATTTGAAATAATTGTTAAGGAAATCGTAAAATTCTTTGTTAATTAAGAAACAAAAATAATTTCAAAACTCTATACCGTTTTTAGGGTGTACATGTGTATCTGTTGTTTTCCATATTACCAACATGTAATTCCACAACTGAGGTATTGGAAAAAGTTTACACCAAAACACATATTAAACAGTACCATAACCCTATATACACACAAAACTAAATGATATACAATAGGCTGAACAAGACCAATTCACATACACAAAATTTAATACAATACTATAAACGAAATTCTGAGAATTGCACTCTATATCCTATCATAAACATTGCTGTAAGTGAAAGGATTATCGAATGTTGTCCGAACAATACTTGAATGCGGCACAAAACATATTGGTAGGTTGTACGAACATTGAACTACAGATTCACGTAAGAAGGATGTCAGAATGAAAGAAAAAGATATTAGTTTAGTTTTTATATAACTAGGGATTAATATTAAACTAAGTTACTTTTATATATTACTATGATTTCGTGATAAAGCGCAAATTTCCATGCAGAGTAAATCTTTTTTCATTAAAAAAATCGGTTAAACCAAGAAGAAACCGAGGGAGAGTTTGTCACAAATATGTTGAAGAAAAAACTGACACATACATATCATGCTGGAATTGATTAATGCAAAGTCGGTCGACTTCATGTGTCAACCTTATTATTGTGCAAATTATGCATAGCTCTCAATATTTGAATATTTCAACTGATAATGACTACCTTGATATTATTTTGAAACCCATAAATTGAAAATATTCATATTGTGATTTAATCAAGTTGAGGTGACATACTTCTTTAACTGTGATCATTAATTTACGTACCAGACATTCGTAAGGATTGGTTTCGTATTTCGTACATACTACATAACAACTGTCCCTGTCCTTGGAGAAGGACCGTGTAACACAGAGTATGTTAGAGTGCTACTATGTGTTTTTTCATGTGTGATCTAAAATTCTTCTATGTACTTATATGTTGGTTCCGTGAAACGAAATAACTAAAGCTTACCAGCCTTTTTGACTGTAATTCTATCACTTTGAGAATTACCCATAGTACAGTTAAAAGTAGCATCAACCACGTTTTCATTAGACGGTGTATAGTTCCATATATACGTACTCGTGTTTAAATCACAGTGACATTTAGTTGTTAATGAACATGATGTAAGTCCATTTTCACTGCAATTTCGAATGAAGCCAATCAATGTGGCGTCTTTATGGAATGTCACCAATGGGTCTGAAAAGTTGTTCTCTAAACTGCAGTTCAGTGCCAGTTCAGTCCCACCCAAGATATAGTCCGGTGAAACTGATAATTTTATACATAAAACATGTCCTGAAAATTAAAACAAATTATATAAGATCATTAGTGCAAGTTAAATTTGTTTTGAGTTGAGATGACTTTAAAATAAGTAAAATAATTGCCACTTTTCATCATTTGCCTAAACAAGTACCTTGATCCATGGAAAACAAATATATAATCTTTTAACAAAGGAAGTGTTATACAAAACGCCATATATATCCCCTTTGATTTTAAAAAATAATCTTTGACAAAAGGCGTACAAACCAGACTTCAACAACAAACAACACATGGTCCAGATTGTCAGACTTAGTAAACTGTGTTGAACTAGTTTCACGTGCGCAACCACGTATGTAGTTTTATTTTTACTTTAAAACATATATATATATATCATATGGATTGTCATTCTGAAGTCATCAACAATCGATAACCATTACAGTCTGATTAAAATTAAAGCTTCGTGCTTGTCGATCGTGTACGGATTTGGAGACATTCAATCAGGATTCAGGTTAGGATGAACTTTCTTAATCCAATCAAATCCTCGCCTTCAAATCTTTTTGAAAATAAGTGTTGGGTATCTGCGTAATGTTTCAGAATATAGTCCGAAATTATATGTTTTAACCATTTTCCGACATCGTTTCGACTCTTAAAACACGATCTTATTGAAACATTTCTAAACTTAACAAAAGAGTTATGTTTTATAGTTTTTAAATTTTATATATTATACATATTGTGAATTGGCAAAATATTTAATCATTAATGTTGAAATTTTGATACAATTGCGTTAAACTATGTTTGGGGTTAAAACATTGTAATTAAAATGACGGTTTGTCATCCGAAATTATTGATTGACCAAACATTTGCATAAAATGTCATTCGAACAGACCATTGATGGGATGTCTTCAGATCCTTACACAAACAAGTGAATCTGACGGAGCAAAGGGAAAGATCTCATTACATAATTGACGTATTTGAATATCCGTATTTAATTTGAAACAACCACATTAAAACTGTAGCATGTGTAGTGAAGGGAAAATAGATATGGTGTGTTACATCATGACAGATAATCACTACAGCCTATGAAAGAAACTAAAGCCAAGACACAGCTATTTCATTGAATATTCTTCATCTCTATGTCACATGGAAACTTATTACAGACTCAAGCTCACTTCAAGTGTTCAAGATGACCTAAACATCGGATTGAGTGCAAGTCTTTTAAATTATGCTAGATCTCTGTGTACGAGGAATACGGCTACAGAGTAATATCAATGAATTTCAAACTATTTTGGGGAAATAAATGTAACAAATTCGGTCATTATTAGCCCAAATATAACAAACACATTATAAACAGTTACATCTGTACTATTATTTGTCTGTTTGTCTTTTTATTTTTGGCCATGGCGTTGTCAGTTTGTTTTCGATCTATGAGTTTGACTGTCCCTCTGGTATCTTTCGTCCCTCTTTTACACAACCATAGGACACATCACGATATTTGTCAGATAATTTGGCGGAAAAAAACGTAGTCAAAAGAGAATATACACATACAACAGAAAGAAATATATGACGTCATCAACACTGAAAGAGAGACAAGAACAATGTCAATATAATGGAAAAGAGAGGATATGGTGAATATTAGAGGCAACATATACAACACTACCCCAGTAAAACTTCGAAACTTCCTCTTATGAAAACATCTCTAAAAAAAAAAAAAAACACCGACAAAGGCCATTTGTGCGGTTAAATCTAGATTTAGGTTTACCTTCTTCTTTAGTGCTAGTTGCTACGGAAACCATTAAAGGCATTATTGATTTGTTTTACCTGACTGAATTCTGAGTATTATATTAATTTTACTAAAATTGAAATACATGCATAAACACATTTTACTGAATAAAGTATTTTATCACACACAAGAAAAGGATACAAGATTTTAAATATTAATATAAATGGCACTTACCTTATTTGTGTTTGATTGATACCAACTTTGAAGCTAACACTAATCAATTAAAAGCTTCACTTAAAATTGTAAATTATTAGATGTTTCGACAATTTTTTCGCTCACAGAAATTTGAGAAGACGGACATTGTGAATTGATGATCTTTCTTTTTGGTAAGATATTGCAGTAACCTGTTTATGTTTTTTGGGTTTCGCTTTCAAAAAAATGATATATTATAATAAAAATGTGTTTATTGTTTATAAATGAAAATTGTAGTTTGAACAAGTATTAAAAAGTCTACAGAATCGATAAAAATTGTTACTGTAAACAGGGAAATTTTCGCGGCAGTTATATTTTCGCTATTTTCGAGGTCAGAGTTGAAACGTGAAAATAAAACGGCCGCGAATATTTCAAGGAAAGCCGCTTCATAAGATGAAGACCATACATGAACGTATATAAATAGGATATGTACAGGACCACTGCAGAACATTCGTTTTACACACCACAGATCTATACCGAATATCGTAATTTTAGATGTATTTCTAAGTGAAAGGCAATGTTAGAAATCACAACTTAACTCATATGTTATTGTAATTAACATGGAAGACATCTCAAGCAAGCGAATATTACGGATAATGTTATATAAACCATTGTTTCAAATATGTAAATAACAGCTGGAAATCAGTTTTACAATGATTACCTCATTATATCTGCTACACAGACTAATGAAATTAAAACATCTTTTAATTAATTAGCAGTAGTCCTGACAACATTTAATTCATTCTTGATCTGAGTCTAATATGTCATTCTTCTTTGTTAATTGTGTGTATATTTTTAAAGCAAACATGACTTATAACTTCAAACTACTTTTACATTAATGAACCGACAAAAAGGATTTCTGATTGATTTTATCACTTGATTTGCGACACATATAAAATTGTTTACTTTCCAAATCATTTATTATAAAATACTTATGTAGGACACCGGGATACCTCGAATTCAAAACTGCGCGAATTTGCCATTTGATAAAAGACTTTACGTTTTGAATTTTGCTGGGAGTTCGTTTTTTTTTTTTTTATATATTTTACTTTTTATATTTGGTTGGGAAATCACGAAATAAAGACGGCGCAAAATTTTACCGGTTGACAGTAATATTTGCGAAAGAGGGATGATAGTAATGCAACTTTGATTACAGTGTTAATTTTTACAACGTAAGTATGATTGACTTGATTTATTTCCAAAAACATGTGTCCGAATATTTTCTCTTCATATGAAACATAGGAATTAGAATGTTCCGACACATCTTAAAGGACAAAATCGCAGTAAAGCCCAATTATAACCATAAAGAAGTTACAAACCGCGTTGATATGGCATTAGAATCGAACATTTTTTTTAAAAGTAAACATTCTGTCTTTGAAACTTTTTTTACTTCAAATGTAAGCCAATGTTACAATAAGGGTGTTTCCTGTGAATAAAGCCTCAAAATAGGCCTAATTTCATTAAAGTTTACTCGATTGTAATGTCATGAACTTGAACATTTGCCGAATCATATTGGACAACTGAATAGCAACTGTTCGAACTTACCCTTCTGTCTTATCATCCACGGTTTTACCCTAGGTTTGTGTACCGATCAACGACAGGACATGCGTTTATTTTATATACTTTTTCACTATATAAACATACTTACCTGTAATTATACAAGTGATTAGTATTGACAATGTGACACAAGTCATTCTAACTATTGGTGAAGTTAGTGCTTTGAAATACTGAAATAATAATAATAATAATAATAATAATGAAATAATAATAATAATAATAATATTAAAATAATAAAACAATATTTATAGTAATAGTAGTAATATGGAAATAAATCATGATAAAAGATAAGATTTATCTTTTTAAATTCTCGTCTGTTAAGTAAACCCCGAAAAACCAGAACTAACAACAATGGCTTGCAAAGTAGACCATTCTTAAACATTCACGCAATGTGTGTAGAGTTAAAAATTAAGGAAGTCTTCAACCTATGCCAACATTTGATAAATTTATATTCAACCTATGCCTACATCCAAAATACAATAGGTGTTGTTATAACACTTATTAATTAATAACAGGTAAAATACAGTTAGTATATTTAAGCTTTGAATATTAACTCTTTAAAAAATTAGAAACAAAAAGTATTTGCAAAATTGTGTTGTAGTAAAATGAATTTATTAAAAACAATCTAAAAGGAAAAATGTTCAAATAGAACACTTGAAACTAGCAAAATTGTGTTGAATTAAATACTAAATTAATAACAAAAAGAGACTAAAATTCCAAAATTGAACACTTGTTTATATATAATACTTGAGAATTAAAGTTAACAAGCTATTTCTTTTGTGAATTTTATGATAACTTTTATTCATTATTTTGTTATATAAGATATGAAACATGCTACAAACAAGCAACAAAATATACAAAAATTTTAGAATTTTTGTCTATTTTTTATTAATAATTCAGTATCTAATTCAACACAATTTTGCTAGTATCAAGTGTTCTATTTGATACCTACACTACCTACATTTTCACTAGTTTGTGTAAAAAACATGACATTGAGTACACTTTAACGCTAAGTTTAAACTGGTTGTAAATTGATTAGACCTTAATCAATTGATGTTTTTATAACACTTAATCTCTAACAAATTATTCAACCTATGCCAACATTTTTTCATACAATTTTATACCTGTATTTCAAAACGTTGGCATAGGTTGAATGAACCAAATTAAGTATCGCAAAACAAAGAAGTGATCTAAAAAAATACGATCACGGTACAACACATATTAAAATTAAAGTTAAAGTTCCTTATGGAATTTTGTAACAAATAACAATATTAGAGATGACCTACTGATAACTAAGGCAATTGAAGTTTAGTAACAAAGAATTAAATATTCTAAGTATATAAATATTCGATATCAGTTTGTAAGGAGATAACATTTAAAAAAAATATATATATATTATATGTTGCTTGCTGTGTCGTGATCGAACTTTTCCAAATCATTACACATGAAACTCTGCGGACTTCGATGCTCAGTTTAAATTAAAACTCGATAAATATGCTTTAAGATCGATAACTTTTAGAATAAGTTGTATTGATACTTAATGACTCGATGCTTACAAATTGATGGCATTGGTCTAGAAAAATGAAATTAGACACGGTTCTTAAAATAAAATCCCCGTTTCGTAAACACTCGAAACGAAATAATTCACACTTCCGTTTCTGCATCATGTACATTCTGTTGTCAAAGATTTGAAAAACAAAAACAAACTTATCAAAGATATCAGATACAAATACTTGTGTACCCCAGACGCAGGTTTCGTTCACATATATATATCCAAATTAAACAGCTGTTTACCCAATCAATAAAGAAGTTGGAATGCACTGAAAACTAAATATATTGTATTAAATCTTTTTAAGGCTATCTAACTTTAGTGGTCGAAGGATTTGAGCCTTTCATGAACGATGAATATTGACTGTTTTAAAAAGAGAGGCGAAAGATACCAGAGTGACATTCAAACCCATAAGTCGAAAATAAACTGACAACGCCATGGCTAAAAAAAGCAAAAGACAAACAACAGTACACAAAAAAACAACAAAGAAAACTAGACTGAGCAACACGAACCCCACCAAAAATTTGGGGTGATCTCAGGTGCTCCGAGAGGGGAAAGAAGATTCTGCTCCAAATGTGGCTCCCGTCGTGTTGCTCATGTCAGTACAAACCCGGTAATAGGTCTAATTCGGTAGGTCACATATATATTTCATGCTAGAACAGGATTGCACACTTCTGGTCCGGTAAAAAATATATTAATTCGAAATTGAGTAACATTTCAATACATTGTTACATTTTCATTAAGTAATTCGATGTATCGTCGAGTAGTTTGCAAATCAAAATAATACATTTGCTATGTCAATATAAGATAAAATTTCAGGCAGAAAAGTGTTTTTCTTTTTTAAAGCTGTGATAAATATTCATTCTAAAAACTTTTTTATAAAGGGCAAAAAGAGAAATATAATATTATCTATACTCACTGGAATGCCTTTCTGTCAAACGTAAAAGTTTCCTTTTTTGACATAGTTGTCTTGCAGAATAAAAAAAAAGGATAAAATAGGTTATTTTATCTTTTACAACTGATAATCTAGAAACGACAGTAAATGTTAACGGTTCTAGTCACCTGACATACAAATATTTAGAGGAAATCCTAATCTAACAACAAACACAAAAACATGAACACTTCCTTGTGACTTTTTAAAATGAATGTTATGCTTGAGTTATTAGGTATTAAACCTAAATCATTTTAACTTTGTTATCAAATACTTTAATTACAGTTAATGTAAAATTTACTGTATAAAATTAAAACAACACGTTATAAATATTCATTCTACATGTTAATTCCAACAAAAGTGTGGATATTGTAAGAGTTTCCAATCTTCGTCATTGTGTTGAAACTGTTTTTAGATTTATCCTTAAACCACATCAATGCACACACTATGCATAAATTAAACATAAAGTAGTTAGCAGGATCTTAGTTTAGTTTTCATCCTATATACGAGTAAAAAAATGTCATGTGTATTAAAAACATAAAAATCAGAGTATATAATCTATTACAGAATTAAGCATGTTGAATGTTTATTTTCTTCAAATTTTGCATAGAGGACGAACATTGAATTATTATATTCATAGAAGTACAGATAATCTTTTGCACAAGGCACATGAACATTTTATAAATTGATTAGATAGTCAGAGCTTATAATTTTATAGGGTTGTATTCATACTTAATCAAAGCAAATGACGGAATCACTTGATGCGTCTTACATCCAATACAATGAAACTTTTTATAGATCTCGTGTATAATAAAACTTGTTTGATAAGTCATTTACTCATAACAGCTGATTTGAACTCGCAAAGCAGTGACATATACCTATATACGAAGAGTGGCGCGAGTGATACAGGCACAAAAAAGCCCAATAGATACATAGTCATTATGTTTGAATGAACTTGTTAGGGGAGTGTTTCCTAAAACCATTTCTTGTAGATTCCGTAGGTTATTGGCTGCCAAAAATCTGTCCATTTTTTAGTGGTAGTCTAAAATATGTCGATCATCATCATGGTCAGCTACCCATTTGACAGAACATTTTCCGATTTGTAACCAACCGGAAAATCCATGAAACATTTGTTACTGAACGTTCTAAACAATCATAGTCAGTCTAACGGATTGATGACTGCAGTGTATCGCGTTTAAACAAGGATTGTCATTAAAGGAACGGGCTGCATAATTAAACAGACTTTGTGAGCACGCTCAGATACTCCAACGCTCCCACATAGTCATTGTTCAAACAGAATATCACCAGATTCCTACGTTCAAAGACTCACAACTCCTACAAAAGTAAACAGATAATGTTTTTTTTGTAAATATGCATATTATTTCCTAATTAACCACAGAGTTTCATGAAATTCTGTTGTTTGATTTCAGAGGAGTTTCGCTCCTGTTGGGTATATATTGTATGGAAAAGCCGATCGGTGGTGCCTTATTGCAATGCTATAAAAATGTTTCCCTTAGTGCATTGCCATAAGAATGACTGTGTTTTTGTAATAAAATACATATATAGGGAATACAAGTTTACATCCAGTAACTTTTTCTTTGGTAGCCTGGTTACTTTGATATTCCGTATACTCCCAAACACTAACTCCTATGATGTTTTTCTCTAGTTGAGCAACGGGGTTTTAAAAAGAAATATCTGTAAAAAATGGCCTCTCGACAGCTAGAGGTTGGTCAATCTTCTGCTCTTTTGATTCCTCCTCCTCTGGATTTTGCTGCAACTAGATAGTATTTTGTATCGATGTGTAAACATTAATTATGAGGGTCTGGATGTGGTTTACAGAATAGAGAATAATTGTCAAAATGTGCAGAATAAAGGGCTATAGAAATAAAGAATAGAGAAAAAAAGGCCAAAACAAATAAAGAATAGAGAATAATGCGGGGCTAAAATATAAAGAATAGAGAATAACAGGCAAAATTTATAAAGAATAGAAAAAAAATGGCCTAAAAAATTAAAAAATACAGAAATGAAGGAAACCCAATCCACACCCTCAATTATTGTACATTTGGTTTTATCCAGGTTAAACATGCTGTAAATGTACGGAGTATGATAGAATGGACAAACATCATTTAATATTTGAGACATGCAAACAAATTTTCGCAATCCACGTTGCAGCGGCTAGGTTGGGACATAAAGCGATTTTTTTTTATCTCGAGTCATACAGCAGCGG
This sequence comes from Mytilus coruscus, assembly GCA_017311375.1. Classification (NCBI taxonomy): domain Eukaryota; kingdom Metazoa; phylum Mollusca; class Bivalvia; order Mytilida; family Mytilidae; genus Mytilus; species Mytilus coruscus. The sequence continues at coordinate 43,632,325 of CM029600.1, forward strand.
GTTTAATAAATATATTTTTAATCGTACTTCCTCTGACTTTTCAAATAAAAAAAAATGGCAAACTTACAGGCACACAAACTTCCACAAAAGTTTCGAAAAGCATGCACATTTTGAGCCTGTCCCAAGAAAGGAACCTCTGGCCTTTGTTAGTCTTGTATGTTTTGTAATTTTGGTTCATTTATATGTTTCGGAGTTTAGTGTGACGTCCATTTTCGCTGAACTAGTATTTATTATTGTTTAGGGGCCAGCTGAAGCCCGCCTCTGGGTGATGGATTTTCTCGCTGTGTTGAATACCCATTGGTGGCCTTGGGATGTTGTTTTGCACTTTGGTCGTGTAGTTGTCTCTTGACACATTCCCCGTTTCCATTCTCAATTTTACAATTTTTTTCAATACATGAATTGCAATAGCCCCCTTTTTTTCTAAATCAACTTTAAGGGCATACGATACAGTAAAGATCGCACGGTGAAATTTGTCTTGAAATTGTACTATAGAGTGCACTAATGACGGTGTCCATGCCAACACAAAATTAATCTGCAAAAATATTCCGTTCATTAAAAGAGACTTAAGGTGCAAATGTATATCAGGTGAGAAGATATTACAAATAAAAATCACGCACTATTTAAGTCGGTAAGGGAGCAGTTGCGGATACAAAAATGTAATCGTGTCAAAGATGGACGAACGGACAAACGGACTCCCAATTACTTTATACCGCCCGCTTTTGTGAAGCGAGTAGAATTATTAATACATAAAAATGAATAAATGATAAGTGTATTTCTTGCATTTATTTCTATTTTTTCCGTTATGGATGAAGAACACAGATTAACCATGACAGCATTACCTGCCCTAATGAAGACTCCACCAGATGTTATGCATTTTATTCGTCATCTGATTCTAACACTGGTAGTCCTAGCTAGACCACTGCCAAACCAATCTTTTACAATCAAGGAAAGAATTATTTTTGGAATGGGAAAGGTGCATTCACTTCCTTTGGAAGCAAACGAGATTCATTTTAAAGGTGAAACTCCTTAAACGTTACTTCTAATTGTAGCCGATGTTGATTGTCGTTTCAGACAGATAACCGGTCGAAACCATCAGCTTTCCCGAAGAAGCTGAATTCTTCTTTTATATTATGGTTGCAATCGTACCCGTCTTATCGTATGATTTTTGAAATAGTTGGCGTTAGTGTTTCGACTATCAAAGATGAAATACATACATGTAGAATCGTTTTCATAACAGCGTAGACAACCGTAAAACTTTTGTTGGTAATAATACTGAATAATTTACCTTTTACTTGTTTGTCATTGGCTATCGATAACAATGATTTTACGCTCACTCAGTCTGTCAGAGGCCTTTCGGTGGGGATTTAAATAATGATCACTTGTTACACATTTCGATACATAAAATGAAACTTTCTTTTCACAAAACTTTAAAAGATTTGCTTTAAACATTTTTTTATACCATCACATACAACAGTTTCATTTTAAAGAATAATAATGTTCAGAGCTGATATCATTAAATAATCCAAAAATACGTTAATTCATTGTAAAAAACTTTAAGTTGATAGGGTTAATTCACAAAATATCTTATTGATTACGAGAATAAGTACTTCTACGTTGTAATCATTTTAAAAGAGTGGCCTACTATTTATTCAATGCATACATGTAGGTTTTGTTTGTGAAGAGTTCCGGATAATTAAAAAATCATTTTATTTTTTGTTTTGTTTAATACCTTGATTTTTTTTACATAAATCGATTCATTCATTCAGATATTTATCAGTTTGTCTTGGCTATTCAAGTCCTACACAACGTCTCACGAATTTGGTCTTTTTCTTACAAAACTTATATTCTTGTGATGTATTCTTTTGTTGAAGAATGAATGTTGCCCCTTTTTATTTTTTTTTATTTTTTTTGTGTCTCATTGACGTATAAGAAAACCGGACTACCCCTTCATATTTAAAAACATACGAGTGACATCAATATCAATTCATGACACAAAATAACTAAGTTAAACTTACAACAGAAGAAATATAATGAACATCGCTTTTATGGTCTACTTAATATCGAAGTCAGAATGTGGTCTTTGTAAAGATGTTGTAAATTAATCAAAAACAACAAAAAACAAAATAATTTGAATGTTTATATTGGAAAATGTAACGTTGTGTAAATCATTACAATTATTTTATTTCAAATGAATATCAAGCTGTTGCATTTTTCCGCTGCGAGCAAATTTTAACATTTTAACATTTGACCACATTTTTAAAATTAATTTTCTTGTTGTAATCCTGTTGGAAGCTGCGCTGTGTAGTTTTTTTTTCTTTTATTGTTTATTGCCAAATATAGTCAAGACAGACAAAAAAAGTTTGAAAGGTTACATGTTAAAATAGAGAATGGAAATGTGGAATGTTTCAAAGAGCATCAACCCGACCAAAGAGTAAACAAAACAGCCGAAGGCCACCAATTGGTCTTCAACACAGCGAGAAAATCCCGCACCCGAAGGTGCACTTCAGCTGGCCCTTTAACAAAAATGTGTACTAGTTCAGTGAAAATGGACGTCACACTGAACTCCTAAACAAATAAATGAACTAAATTTAAAAAACATACAAAATGAAGACTAACAAAGGCCAGAGGCTCCTGAGTTGGGACAGGAGCAAAAATATGCGGCGGGGTTAAACATGTTTAGTGAGATCTCAACCCTCCCCCTTTACCTCTAGCCTACGTAGATTAAACAAACAAACAGCAATACACCGCTACATATTGTGCCAAAGTCGGGCTGGGGAGGGTGCATGTTATACTGATTTAACCCACTGGAAGTTGTGTGCCTGCACCAAGTCTAGCCAGGGAGGGATAGCATGTTAAACTGGATTAGCCCCACTAAATTTTGAGCCAAACGTCCGGCTATCCGGGTTTTGTGTTGTTCATTGTTGATTAAACGTCTATTTTACTATTTATGGACAGGACTCGATGGTCTTTATTGTTGTGGTCTCTTAATTTTCCTACCTTTTATCTTTTTATGTATTATTGTCGTATAACAGATCTAAAGCCGCTTAATTACGAAACTATCTGCAATATATTTAATAGTCCTAAACATGTATGACAAATTGAGTAGTATATTGTATGGAAAGCCGATCGGTGGTGCCTTATTGTAAAGCAAAAAAATGTTTCACTTAGTGCATTGCTATAAGAATGAACGTGTTTTGTTATAAAATACTATATATAGGAATAAAAGTTTACATCCAGTAACTCCTTCTTTTGTAGCATGGTACTTTGATATTCCGTTTACTCCTGGAATGGTTGCTTCCTCTGGTAAGGTAACACCTCGTCGGATATAAAGGGTTATATTAGGTTATAGGTTTTGGCCTGTGAAAGTGTGTGGTTTTGTATGAAATATTGATGTTAGTATTAATATCATACTCGTTAAATAAAATTAACTTATATTAACTTTATGATGCACTACATATCAACAATACATATAATATATATATATATATATATATATAAGTCTAAAATTTGCACAACGATACTAATATAAGATGGTATTATACGAAGATGTTGTTATTAAATCGTGTTGACAAATATTTCGGCTTAACAAATAGCCTTCTTCGGTGTCAATGAGTTTAACAATATATATATATATATATATTATCCAAAAGACAAAAAGTATATTTTAACAAAATGCATTTGACTAACAGGTCGAACAAGGATGTTCTTAAACCCTGCTGACTGCCATTGGCGTTTGCCAAATAAATTGATCACCAGATGTAACAAAATGGATCTTAATAATAATTTAATACCAAACAGAAAACAATAAATTTGCGGAAAAGATGATATACCACAAACATGAGGTGCGAAAATTTGTACACCATATCCGGATTTCGACAATTAATGTCTCTTCAGTGATGTTAGGGATCGAAACGGTATTTGGAAGGTCATATAATTTACCTCAATTTAGGAAAGACGCTTGAATTATAAAGAGTCGAAATAGGATGAACGGATCATATAAACCCGAAGAAAAATATAATACAAGCCCAAACGAAAAATATAAACAAGTCTAAATTGAAAACAACGTTCAAACCTATGATTGCGTTGGATAAAAACCGCAATTTTATACGTGAGCATGTAAAACAAATTTCTTGTTAGAGGGTCTAAATACAGCACAAACAACATTTTCCAAAAGACCAAAAACGTCTTGGAAAATGTTGTTTGTGCATGGTAGTTAACATTATCATCCTGTTCGACAGACAAAATAGCTGATCTGAAAGTTACACCATCTACTTGCCATTATACATCATGTACTGTGTTACAACCCTAGATAAAGCCGATGAGGAAAGGCATTACATTGACCACCGAAAGCTATATTTGTATGTAGCCTAGGGGTCGAGTGGTCTAGGGCGCTGGACACAGTGCAGGCGGTGTTGCCACTATGTCACAGAAGCAAGGGATCGAATCCCGCTGAGGAGGAACAAAAATTTGCTCACGCAAATTTGAAGATCTAACATTGTTGGGCTAAATTTGAGACGAATTATATATATAGTCAAATGCGTTTTGTTAAAATATACTTTTTGCATGCACACGTATAAAAATTGCGGTTTTATCCAACGCAATCATAGGTTTGAACGTTGTTTTCAATTTAGACTTGTATATATATATATATGAAGATGGAATTGTTACAGATTTCAGCTGATCTGTAACAATTCCATCTTCATGCTTATATCATGTACTGTATTACGACGCTAGATTAAAACTGACGAGGAAGGTAACACCCGGCCACCGAAAGCTTTATTTTGTGAAGCCTAGGTGGTCTAGCGTGTCGGATACAGTGCAGGCGATTTGGTGTCACGATATCTCAGTAGCATGAGTTCGAATCCCGGCGAGGAAGAACAAAAATTTGCGAAAGCAAATTTACAGATCTTACATTGTTGGGCTGATGTTTAGACGAGTTGTATATACAAAATGTACACAGCCATGTATCACCATCACTGCGGGGATCCGATGGATCAATCTGTTGTAGAGTTGTCACTGGTTCAGGCGTACTTTATATATATATACAACTCGTCTAAACATCAGCCCAACAATGTTAGATCTGTAAATTTGCTTTCGCAAATTTTTGTTCTTCCTCGCCGGATTCGAACTCATGCTACTGAGATATCGTGACACCAAATCGCCTGCACTGTATCCGACACGCTAGACCACCTAGGCTTCACAAAATAAAGCTGGTGGCCGGGTGTTACCTTCCTCGTCAGTTTTAATCTAGCGTCGTAATACAGTACATGATATATAAGGCATGAAGATGGAATTGTTACAGATCAGCTGAAATATCTATTGTAAAGGATCCTACAAATTAATGCAAGATACAGTCACAGAAATAATTATATTTATAAGTGCGTCAGAACCAGTGACAACTCTACAACAGATTGATCCATCGGATCACCAGCAGTGATGGTGATACATGGCTGTGTACATTCTGTATATACAACTCGTCTAAATATCAGCCCAACAATGTTAGATCTTTTAATTTGCTTCGCAAATTTTTGTTCTTCCTCGCCGGGATTCGAACTCATGCTACTGAGATATCGTGACACCAAATCGCCTGCACTGTATCCGACACGCTAGACCACTGTATATATATATATATGTACGTCTGAACCAGTGACTACTCTACAACAGATTTGTTGTAGAGTCGTCACTGGTTCAGACGTACTTATAATATAATTATTTCTGTGACTGCATCTTGCATTAATTTGTAGGATCCTTTACAAGAGATAAATGAGCTGATCTGTAAAATCCCATCTTCATGCCTTATAAATCATGTACTGTGTTACGACGCTAGATTAAAACTGACGATGAAAGGTAACACACGGCCACCGAAAGCTTTATTATTGTAGAGCCTAGGTGGTCGTGTGTCTAGCACGTCGGGCATAGTGCAAGGCGATTTGGTGCCACGATATCCCAGTAGCATTAGTTCGAATCCGGCGAGGAAGAACAAAAATTTGCTAACGCAAATTTACAGATCTAACATTGTTAGGCTGATATTTAGACGAATTATATATATATATATATATATATATATATATATATATATATATATATATATGGCAGGGGCACCTCTCAAATTGTCGCCAGGTTTGTGTCATCAAAACATTAGTTGAACTTATTATAAATAATATGTGGTATGTGGGCCAATGAGACAACTCTCCATCCAAGTCGCAATGTATAAAAGTTAAGCCTGATAAAAACATATTTTTGTTTCTATTCTTCAATGTTCTAAGTAGTATCTTTTAAATACTTTACTCTTTTCACTCTAATAACTATGTAAAGACTTTATTCAAGCCATAATAAACCATATCCAAGCTTAAGCAGAAAACAAGCCCTAGAAATTTGACCTAAGTCAAAATATTTCAATTTGGTTTATTTCTTTCAAATATAATGTTTTAACGAACTTTGTTTGATTTACCTAATAATTATGTAAACAACTTATACAAGACTGAAGCAATCGTGTTCACTAATTAATCTAAAGCAGAAAACATGCACTATATATATATTTTGTAACAATTGATTTGGTCCTACCTATTATTTTATGCACCAAGATAAAGTATCACTGAAGTTATATCACAAAATAGATTTTCCTTTCATTTATTGACAGGGGTTGTACAGTATTTAATTTTATGTCATCAAAGGGTTTCAGACAGCTTGTCAGTAGTCCTACAACAGAGGGTGGTACACGTATTGATCATGTGTATGTCAAAGGATGTCCTGATACAGGTGTTGCAATTATTCCCACATACTACAGCTAGCATGAAGCACTGACAATAGTCATTCACTGTGACAAAAACAAGTAATGAATAAAAACTAGTAGAACTTACAAAAGCTATTAATATGAAGGTATTCACCAAATGGATGTTTTAATTTTGTTTTACAGATATCAAAAATATAAAAATTATTGGTGCACCAATTTTGAACCTCATGTTTGCGGTATACCATCTTTTCCGCAAGTTGATTGTTTTCTGTTTGGTATTAAATTAATAATTAAGTTCCATTTTGTTCCGTTTATTTGGCAATCGCTATGGCAGTCAGCAGGGTTTAAGAACATCCGTTGTTCGACCTGCTAGTCAAATGCGTTTTGTTAAAATATACTTTTTCACTTTTTGGTCTTTTGGAAAATGTTGTTTGTGCTGTATTTAGACCCTCTACCAATAAATTTGTTTTGCATGCACAAGTATAAAATTGCGGTTTTTATCCAACGCAATCATAGGTTTGAACGTTGTTTTCAATTTAAACTTGTTAATATATAAATATATATATATTAGATACTTAATAGTGTTCAAATCTAATAAATAGACATTGTATCAACCGTGAATTAAACAAAATGGATAGTGGAAAAATATACCGAGAAAGTAAACTTATTGTAGCTTAGTAATCGACAAATGGTGAAATGAAATACCAAAAAGATTAGTTATAAAGTTTAACTTCCGAAGTTAATTTTTAAAGCGTAACTTGTAAAAGAATTAACGAACCAAAATTATACGACTTAGTCTCCTCAGACATGGTAATCTGTCGTCTGCCTGATAACTGGTACTACTTGGTCTGGTACCTGGTACCTATACTTATATATCTTTATAATCACTTGGATTTAGCGAGAGTTACTTACTCAGTAAGTGCTAAAAACCTAGTTGAATTTCCGCCGTATCTATACTTCGGTTGACCATTTTTACCGATCTAGTTAACCATTTACCATAAGTTACTATGGAAATACTTAAATTACCAAACCCAGAATTTGTAACTACCAACATTATGTTCGGGTATTTGGTAAAACGTTTTTGTACCTCGATTGAAATAAACAATTATGGTGTACAGGTGTTCCGAATGTAAAAACAAAGGCAATACATTTTTTTTCGTGGGAGGGGAAACAACTTTCACTTCAGGGAACCGACAATTCCAGAGAACTTATCAATTTATTAAAGGTACTACATAATCCATTTGGTGAGACGTACGTGAAAATTTAAAATCGTGTACAAGGCTATGATTGATGGGTATCAATTTCGTCACACTTCCCCATCTTTTGAAAATAATGTTTGTTCCAAAACATACATAGGTATTCCTTCCATTTAAAATAAGTTCATTATCATTCATGATAATATTTCATAATATACATATACAACAATACTTATATATTTTCTATGGAAGTCTTTGAAATGTTCATTGTTCACAAAATTATGGGCTTCAATGGAAGCCGATATCACCGTCTTTTTAGATCCTTTATTCTTGAGAAATGTTTAAAGAGCACCAACATATCTTTTTTGCATGACGAATGTTCATAAAACACATTTAATTCTGTCAATTTTGACCAAAAAGTTATAGAGCACTAACAGACGAATAGTCATAAAACACTACTATCATCGTGCAAATAAAGGTTCCTGAAAACAAGTTACATATTTAAACAATCATCAAATGCACACACTATTAAATAAAAAAAAATCACCCTCAATATTCATTAACCATATACATAATAATACTATCAATTGAAGTCCAACCCCCGTTAATGACAAAACCACAAAATTTATTTTTAAGCAATTCATCATATCTACAAATTTTAAATATTTCTGGGAATTGGCCAAGTCCATATCTCGCATTGTGTTTCAGCATCCCTTTTTTCTGTTCTCTTAGGGTTGTTGGGATCGGGTACAAGGGAAGTAGTACACGTATACTTACTTCTATCTGGACTCTAAAGCTGGCTGAAAAAGTAGGTGTCGGGGAAACAGGTGTGGTAAATTGCAGTACAGATATTGTGGTGTCGGTGTTCATGAGGTGGTTGGATTCAGTATTCTTAGGTTGAGTTGATGAACTGGTAAAATATGAAGGTATTTGATAAAATATCGGATACATCAAATTTTTAGAAGATGAGACTCTTGGTTTAAGGTTGACAATATTTATAATGTTGTTGTTGGCATCTCCTATTTCAGTTAGCTGTTCTTGGGTAAAAACGTTACGGGGAGGTTGAAAATCTAAACATACACCACTTTCTTGACAAGCATTGTATAAAAAATTATACACACGAACATCTACATTTGCTGGTTCAAATAGGGTGATAGGTGTTGGCAATCGTATGGGTGATATAAGAAATTTCTCTGAATTTACCATAAGAGCAGTTATAAGTTAAGAATTTTGTTCCTTCATATGGTTTCCCAACTTATATTTTCTAGATTCAGGATATGTAAAAACTTCATCCTTCAGTGTTACATTTTAATTTTGGACCATGGCAATCTGAATGGTGTCTTACCCATATCCTCAGTGATTGATATCACCTTGCATCCAGTTCATGTTAAATTATGAGAACCAAATATACGATAATATCTATACATTTTAGAAACCAAAATGTGGACTACTTTGAACAATGTAATGCATAAGAACACACTGGATATAGCACTGAATTGTTTACAGCATAACTTCTCTGGACATCAAAAATGAAGCATAATAATCAACAATATTGTCATCTGAGATCTATAATCTTATTTACCATTCGAATGAAATAGCGAACACAAATATACGAATCCACTTGCCCTCATTAAACTTTCCCGTGAAAATCGCCTCATCCTATCCACATTTTGGTACTTATGGGTGGTAGAGTGGGAAATGTCAAGGATCTCATCAACCCAAACAGTCAATATTTATTGCCTGACCAAATATAGCCCTTAAACCAACCACTTGGATGTTGAAAGAATGAGGATGTATCACATGTACTTCCGCCAAAGATATCAACCAATGAGACTATACCCATATCCTCAGTGATTGATATCATCTTGCATCCAGTTCATGTTAAGTTATGGGCATAGAAAACTCTGTTGTCCATACAGCATATCTCAAATTACACCCTAACAAGGTTTTCACTTACATAATAGTATTCCAAAAACTTAAAACAAAAAATTTCTTCAACACTTTTATTGAATATTATAAAATAATGCTACTATGCTCGCATTAAATAACAACATCATATATGTAGCACAAGATGATATTTAAATATACAATGTACACATATAACTTTAAATATCCTAAACAAAAGCCTTTCACATTACTCATTTGAAATAAAATTAACGAATTGTTTACAGACACTTGAATTTGGATAATTTGCTTTGGTGGCACCGCAGAATCAAATGCTCTCCCTCTGAAATGATTGAAGAATTCATAAATGTCTACACAGGTCTCTAACCATTTCAGGATACGTGTACAAGATTCTTTATCAATAATTTCCTGATTCAAAATAATCTTCCAGTTCAATAAACTCTCGAGAATTTGACCTCGTACAAACTTATCAGGGTCGCCTACAGGTAATGAATTCATATCAAAATGAACATTATCTTGAATCACACCTTCAACACACGGAAAGCTTGTTGTAAGCAAAGGGATTTCACCTCCAAATGTCAACCATTTTGGCTTGTCGTTTACTTTAACTGTTGTTGGATTAAACCCACTCTTTACTTCCCGATCAGGAACATTGACAAATGTATTTCAACTAGATTTTTCACAACTCTGTTGTAGAAAATATATTTACCAATAATAACTTGTTTATTTGTACTTAGCCAGCATTATTCGCACTTTAAAAAGGGAAAATCGCTTCGCCTACAATCACGAGGAAAACCACTAGGGGAATCAGTGTCCATCGGAACTGTAGACAAAGAAATTAAAAAATTCTACCATACATAACATTTTAGTATACATTGGTATAACAAAATCATTCATCATTATATTCTTTGAATGAAAAAAAACAAAACAAAAAATGTTGCAACAATTAATCTTCCCCAAGTCAAACAGATTTTTGTGACATCTTTAAACACATCAATGAAATTATATACACATTCATTAGTCAACATCTCAAAATTTAGGACAAATTTCTAGAATTACTTTTAAATAGTTTCATTTAAATATAAGGCTGTTTCCATCATAACTTTATCTATATATTCCAGTTAAATCAAAGATCAACTCAATATCACTGCATTTTTTTTGGTTTTAATTCAAGTACCCATATTGGCATCTGCTGCATTTCACCCTAATACAGACAAACATAGATTAGGTATATCAAACTTCAACTGATGTCTATTAACATGTCTTGCTAACTTCTCAAAAATATCTTCCTTCTCATGGTTCACTATTCTGGGACGCTAAGTAAGTTCTTCTAAAGTTAGTAATATCAGAGATTCACTTGCGAGTTGCATGCAGAGTTGCATGCATAGCGTTCTCACCTTTTCGTTCAATTCTGCCACTTTCTCAATTAATCTTAGTAGTCTTTTCTAAAAAAGTTATTCGATCTTCATGGCTGTCACTATCAGCTGACCTTTTCCTTTTGTTATTAGTATCATCAGTTGTACTGCAGGTGGCAGAACTCGTACCAGGAGGCTACAAAATAACCATATAAATATCAAAGCATATACATGCATGTATATACCATATTGCATACATCATATGCAATTATAGTGAAATAAACAATCAACCATTAACAACTAAACTATTCAATTTATCAATGAACCATTTATTGAATCACATGTATACATTGTATACAGTATTAAATTTTTGGATTAATGTTTCCATGGGACACATTGTTCCCTAAATACATTTACTAAGGGAGGTTTCGGCTGGATCAACCTCGATCCAATCTGACTAGTTTGTGCATAATCAAATCCTAAATAACAATACAACATAAATCAAATACAGCCCAATATATGTATTAAAAGTCTTACACAGCATTTCAAAGTGTCATTATTTGACCTTGACCTTAATTATGAAATCTATAGGCTTCAATGCTATTAGAATTCAAAATACAATTAAGACCCAACATGAAATCTGAAGTGTCTACACTGAACTGACTGACAGACAGACAGCAAATATATATTCATTGAAATCAGAAAAAAATTCAAACCATTCACCCATGAATGTTAGTATATGATCTTGATTTAAGAACGGTTAGGGTCATATCATTCTTTACTCCAAATCTGGTTTCATTTATATTTTATGAAATCAAAACATTACTTAAACTTGTATTCACCAGATTCTGTCCTTTAGGTTGACCGAACTCATTGGCATGGATCATGTAATATAAAGCCCTTCTTTATTCTGCTTGTTAGCTAATCCCAAAATATCAGCTAGATCCTCCCTGTCAATTGCCTTACATTCTTCACAACATCCTCCATAGATATAAGAAGATGTGGTATGAGTGCCAATGAGACAACTCTCCATCCAAGTCACAATTTGTAAAAGTAAACCATTATAGGTCAAAGTACGGCCTTCAACACGGAGCCTTGGCTCACACCGAACAGCAAGCTATAAAGGGCCGCAAAATGACTAGTGTAAAACCATTCAAACAGGAAAACCAACGGTCTAATCTATATAAAAACGAGAAACTCTTATGAACCACATGAACAAACGACAACCACTGAACATCAGGTTCCTGACTAAGGACAGGTGCAAACAAGTGCAGCGTGTTTAAACTTTTAATAGGCGCCAACCTTCACCCTAACCTGAAACAATAGTGTAACATCACAACATAGAAAGACACACTATAAAATATCAATTGAAAGGGCTCAACTCAATCAAAAGACATAATGTTCATTTCATTGGTTTTCAAGTCTTTTTTTACCCTCGCATATTCCATGAGCGATTCTGATTGTCCCGTTTTTATTCTTTTAATCACGTGTATCGGTTTCATGCCATTTACATGATTCAGTGAATGTCGTTTTTTCAAAACTGTAGGTAACTCCACCTGAAAACAAACATTCAATATACAATCAAACAGACCGCTGAACGCGGACCTCGACGAAGACACCTTATAATTCTATACACACTTCTCCTGCCGACAAAATCAATATCACGCGACATGTAATTTTACACTAAAAAGTACTTATTATGTTAAGACTTCCTTTTATTTTTTGTTTAAATCGAATAATCAAGACACATTAAAAACATATAAACTTAACAAATAATAGAATACCGTGTTTATAGCGCTAAAGCAATACTCATTTACTAGTCATGCACAGCATGCAGCATAACACAACTCAATATTTTTGGCTAAGTAGCTTGTCACATTATCATATAAAGTATCAGAACATATTTAATATAAAATCCTGCAGCCAAAATACAATTTCATTAGCCAATGCCTACGTAGCTAATGCCTAGCGCTAACCTATATTTTCAGTCAAAAGTGAAAAAAAATCAGACGGTCTTAGAAGAGCATTTTCTGCCTCAGTATCTACAATATTTATTTAATAGATAAAAATTCATAGCACACAAGATACAAAAGAAACTATATTTACCATATAAACAATTTATTATTCTACTTTCAAATGCATGTCTCAAAATGGCCAGAGCCCCATATACACATACAATAGTTGAACTCAATAGCACATGGCCCGGCATAACAAATATTTGACCACCTTGGTTGATAATAACCACCTGCAATGTCTTAAATCCACAAAATAAAATTCCCAAAACATTCTGCCAGCAAAGCAAGTCAGTATTTTCTCATAAATTTGTTGCCACCAAGGCAAATGGAAAAAGTTATAAAAATGACCACCTAGGTCTATTATGAACCAACCAAGGCAAATATAAATGACCACCAAGGCTAGTATTTTCCATTTAATGTTGCCACCAAGGCAAATGTAAGTAAAAGTTATAGAATATAATTACTTTGCCGACAACACATATCGATTTCAAATAAAAACATGGCGTTGAACCCTACCTGTCTTGTAATATGCACATTTATCTAGACAGGAGAACCAGTCTACCATCCCACAGCTTAGATGTTGAAAGAATGAGGATGTATCACATGTACTTCCGCCAAAGATATCAACCAATGAGACTTAATTTATCTGACTGACTAGATCATTACTCTGGTCACACTTGGTACAGTCAAATGTATTTTTCTCACTGAAAAGTGAAAAATATAATAAATATTCGTTTAAAAAATAATCTATGTAAATGAACTTTTATTTACAAACATTTGGTTTGAGTGTGTCACGGTGAAGGACATTTGGTTTAGATTGGGCTATAAAATTTGTCGCAACATAGATATACATGCAATATAGAGGTGCGTTATAAAAAATTTAAAAAAATATTTAACATGTCTTTATGGCATTTGCAATGTGATTGGATTCCTTGTTAACTGTTCCTATTAAAAAATTTTGTTGAATCTTGGTGCAACGTTTGGTTCTTATCCTGGGTTGTGGATTTGGAGACAAAGCAATAGTATTTACATCGCCTCTTCTTGTACTAAGTATATCAGTATCTACAACAATTATCCAAAAAGCGGAACAACGAACTCAGAAAATGAAATGATTTGGATTAAAGCAAACACAACAAGACTTTACGCATGCACTTAAAAACCTTGAACAGTTTTTTTTCTTCAATTGATGTAGACTTTTTCAACAATTTTCATATGATTCGGAGTTCCTTCAGACACTTATAAAAAAACAAGAAGATCAAAGAAACCAGATCATTTAATTTCACATTCTGATATATCGATGATGTTCTTTCCAAAAACAATCCAAACTTTTCTGATTGGTTTCCATTAATATACCCCCCAGAACTAGAAATTAAAGAAACAACAGACACGGCTTTCTCCGCCTCATTTTTAGACTTACACCTCGAATTTGACATAAGCGGTCATCTCAGTACCAGAATCTTTGACAAATGAGACGATTTTAATTTTGAAAATATCAATTTCCCCACCTTAGTAGCAATTAACCAACTTTACCTGCATATTGTATATAAATTTCCAAACTCATTCGGTATTAAAGAGCTTGCAGCTGCTACTCAGACTTTTTTAAACATCACAAGTGTCTGAGCAGAAAGTTGATGAACCAGGGTTATGTCAAAGAACGTCTCGTCCTTTTTCTAAATAAGTTCATCAGGAGATACCAAGACTTTGTTGATAAATATTCCGTATAAACTTCACAAATAATACATGATGGTCTTGAAGTATAGATTCTAGGTTCTGACGTTGTTTATCATCTTTATTACGTGTTATTTTTCTTTGTTGACATATTTGTTTATTTTTTTAGTGATTAAAATTATAACACAATGTTGACTACCGTACCCCTGTTTTTTACATTTTTTCCTATTATGTCTGTTTGTTTTGTTCACACATAGTTGACAGTATAATGGAATTATATGCGACTGTCATACAGGAGAGAGGTTTAGCTAGCTATAAAACCAGGTTAAATCCACCATTTTCTATATAAGGAAAAACCTGTACCAAGTCAGGAATATAACAGTTGTTTTCAATTCGTTTGATGTGTTTGAGCTTTTGATTTTGCCATTTTAATTTTCCTTTGAGTTTGGTATTTTTGTTATTTTATTTTTTATTAAACGAATTGGAAATTCTATTGAACTGAATAAATAATTGGGAGTCCTTATTGGTTTATATTTATGGGGACTTTTAATTTCTGAATGCTTACAAACGATGGTAAGTCGGGTAAAATATCCTTAATCTACAAATGAGGGGCGAAAGATACCAGAGAAACAGTCAAACTCATAGATCGAAAATAAACTGACAACGCCATGGCTAAAAAATAAAAAGACAAACAGACAAATAATAGTACACAAGACACAACATTGAAAACTAAAGACTAAGTAACACGAACCCCATCAAAAACTGGGGGTGATCTCAGGTGCTCCGGAAGGGTAAGCAGATCCTGCTCCACATGTAGCACCAGTCGTGTTGCTCATGTTATTACAAATCCGGTAAATAGTCTAATTCGGTAGGTCACATTCGTGGTGAAAAAAGAAGTGGATTGTAATTACGACATAAGGAACATATCCGATATCATCTGTGAAACGGTTATTCCATAACGGTCAACCAACTCGTGATGGCGTCCGTAAAATTTACGAAGGGATGATTTCAACTTCACCATTTGGAACTCTTGGTTTAATAGCTTCCTTGTGAGCAGCAACCCTCTATCAAGGAAATCATGATAGGAAATACAAGCCCGGGAATATCGTATCAATTGGGAGATATATACTCCGTATGCAGGCGCTGCTGGAAAGTTGCTACATAGAAATGGAAAGTTCACAATTGGGAAGTTGAAATCACATGCTTACGACGATTACGTATTCTCGAATGACCTTTCTGAAGTAATCTTCCATTTTTGAAAGATCATAAGAAATTAAGGCTTCTTTGATGAAAACAAATTCAATGAGCTCATATCACTTCAAAGCAAACCACTCATCAGGAGCTGCCTAATTTCACCAACAAATGCACAGCTCAAAGGAACGACTTCCTGTCACAAGTAGTAGAAACACCTTGACCACAAAAAAAAAAAAAAAAAAAAAAAAAACGAGCCGGTTTTTATTACACCACCATACGGAAATAAGTATTTTGATATAACGCGTAGAACCAAGGCCGATATAATGTCTATGTAATGAAAATACCATAATAAATAGACGAAAGTTAAGGGGAAGAACATTACCGACCTCTTAAATTTTCTAAAAGAGATACAAGATATTCAAACCTTTGATACTAGTGCTTGAGCTTGTTCTGTATATTAATGTTTTTACGTATTCTCGTATGACCTTTCTGAAGTAATCTTCAATTTTTGAAAGATCATAAGAAATTCTTTTTTCTTTGATGAAAAGAAATTCAAACAACTCATAGCACTTCGATGTAAACCACTCGATCAGGAGCTGCTTAATTGCACCAACAAATGCACAGCTCAAAGGAACGACTTCCTGTCACAAGTAGTAGAAACACCTTGACCACAAAAAAAAAAAAAAACAAAAAAACGAGCTGGTTTTTATTACACCACCATACGGAAATAAGTATTTTGATATAACGCGTAGAACCAAGGCCGATATAATGTCTATGTAATGAAAATACCATAATAAATAGACGAAAGTTAAGGGGAAGAACATTACCGACCTCTTAAATTTTCTAAAAGAGATACAAGATATTCAAACCTTTGATACTAGTGCTTGAGATTGTTCTGTATATTAATGTTTGTTGACTTGTATTTTATATACCATGTAGAGAACAGGCACCGTACGGCCTTCAACAATGAGTAAAACCCATACCGCAGTCAGCTATAAAAGGCCCCGAAATGACAAATGTAAAACAATTCAAACGAGAAAACTAATGCCTTTCACTTGCTCACCAGTATTATTTTTTCCTCATTGATTAACATGTTTAAGGGCACATGGTGACCTTGAGTTGCTTACATCTACATCATATGGTTGATAGTTGTCTCATTGACAGTAATACCTTCTTATTTTTCAATCAAAATGGGAATAGAACAATAAAAGATATCAAAAGGGTTTACTAACTGAAGATTAAGCACTTTCTATCTTCCAAGTTCTCCTTCGTGTGAATATAGTCATGATAGTATGAAGAAAACTCACACTTGGTGATTGGAATAAATTTGCAAACTGGTGTCTGTTTTTTCTTGGACAATCGTTTAAAAATAGGTTAAACATGATAAATAGTTGAAGAAAAGTATGTAAATACATTCTTCTCTTTTTTATTTTAATACTTTCTGAAAAAATGTATGCTATCTTTCGGCAAATACAATCAATCAATCAATCTTCCGGCAAATCGTTTGTTGATTTCCGTAGCTCCAACCATTGTGTTCAAATTATTCATTTAAATATGTTCAAGAATTGCTAGTAAAACCCTTATAAGTCCTTGTCTTCTTAAGTATTAAATCCTATTCAGTTTCATGTTTGCCACTTAATATGAATTTATCGTGAACATGCATGACATATTGGCTGCTGGACGTTTAGCCAACAACTTTTACCAAATCGTTATATATATATATATACATATACTCGTATTTGCTTGAAATTTAATGCGGTGACCTGAAACGTTTATGTTATTGCTGTTATAGTCTGTATGCTTCTATCTGCAGATTGTTTTGTCTTATTAAAACATTTGTAGACTTAACATATGAACATTGAAATTTCAAATAGGTTTTTGATCATATTAGAGATCTGACAGGATTGATCAACAACACAACGATGAGGCAGTGGACAATAGCTGGGTGTGAGGGATTACCGTACACATGCGGCAGTAGAACCCTTGTAACGTGTCGGTATGCCAAGAATGCAAAATGAGAGATATAAAAAAAAAACAAAAAAAACAAGATATTCAAACCTCTGATACTAGTGCTTGAACATGTCATTAATTTTAACTTATATGAAATAATGAGTTTGAATGTCCCTTTGGTATCGGTATCTTTCGCCTCTCTTTTTCAAAATTGACTGGCATTTTTTTCATCATCAACCCCTTTGTCCAATAACACGGTATTTTCTCACTTTAAACTTTATAAGATTTTCGAATCGTATTCATTAGCTTTCCAAATGAATGTTTTTCATTGAATAATTTAAAAGTGTTTCCTATTATGACATTTTATGATAAATTGTAGTTCAAACTTGTGTATATTGACGTTTGTTGACTTGTATTTTATATAATATGTAATGAACAGGCATTTGGTTGGAAGAATTGATTGATGTTTAACGCCACTTTTAGCACTACTGTGCTATTTCGGGGCGGTCAGTTTTTAATGGTGATGGTAAACGGAGTGACAATCCCAGTCATTTATGATTGGAGTCGAGCGCACCTGCCACGTACGGGATTCGAATTCACAACCTCAGTGTTGACAGGTTATTGATATAGTAGTTCAACTACTTTGACCACAAATGAAGTTTGTTGATGCCATCGAATTCTCAGACCATATCAAACAAGAAGGCCACTGCAGAGATCATAAGTGTCAATTACTAGAAAATAAAATAATATTGTAATGATACCTGGTAATTATGTTTGAAGCAGAAAGAAAATGGCATTTGTGGATCCGAATACATTGGAGCTGTTCCCGAAATAATTATGATATTGAGTAAGCTTACTGTTTATGGGACTATAAACGATATCCATTAACCAGGTAGGAACTTCAAAGTACGATTGCTTAAATGACAACTATACACCAGAGACGAAATGACGTGGATCCAAATAACTATAGATTATCTTTCAGCCTTCAACAATCGACAAAACCCATACCGTATAGTAAACTATAAAATTCCCTAACAATACTTAATGTAAAATAGTAAGCGAAAATCAAGTACAATAGGCAGCAACCAGTGATATGCAACCACTGAATTACATACAAAAATTGTGACAGGCACATTTATTTTATTTGTTCACATCGTAATACTCCATGTCTTCCTTTTGAAACGTTAATTGGTACATACTTATAATCTCAGACTACTGTTCTACATATTTTGCTATCTATTCTGATCTCAGGTGTTTTCAACTGTTGTTGGATATTGCTGTGGTTGATCTGGCAAATATGCTTGGCCTTGCAATGCCTCGGGTAATAAAATCTTTTAAATTGTCACATTGATGTAAAAAAAAAATACCGCGATTTCAAATCAAATAAAAAAAACAAGTTGATTATGTCCTGAACGAAAATTAACGACATGGCCGTCCTAAATCTGTACGAACTTTTGTATATCTAAGGATCTTAAGACAACAAAGACAAACAAAGACAAAGAAATACTAATAAACATGTTCCAGATTAGAGTAAGACCATTAGGATAAGGCTTAGTAAGAACAGTAAGTTCTTAACCCCCCTGTTAAACGTGTGTCAAAATTTTTATAAATAAAAAATAACTGCAATGTTTCTTGATCAATTATTATATACTAGAAAATATTTTTAAGATAATTTTCAAATACTGCCTGGCACTCAATTTTAAATTTAGACTGGGAATCAGGCGTAACAGCTCTACTGCCATTCAAGCATAAAAGTTTAGTTTTCGCTATTATTATTTTGTTACAATATGCCTTTGTTATGGAGACATTTAACAGAGATCCATTTGCCTGAGCACAATATACTTGCCAAATGTCCGATGTCAAATATAAAATACAAAAAGAAAATTGGACATATAGACATAGAAACTACGAAATCCGTCTTCAGTTCGTTGGTTTTCTCATGGAATTGTCTTACATTTTGTCTTGCTTTTTACTTGCTGAGCGGTATTGATTTTTCTCATTGTTGAAGGCCCCATGGTGACAATAGTTGGTTAACATCTACGTCATTTGGTGGATATATAGTTATTAATAAATTTCGAAATTAGTAAGAAATAAAGGATTTAACTCCCTCAGTCAAAGTTGACAAAAAGCTCGTCAATCCTGGTGTCTATTGATGAGTTTATAAACCCTCCAAAGATGTTGGCTATTAATTTTATGTCTTTTGGGTCATATAGATTTTTAACCGTTTCGGTTTTTATCGGTTTGTTTTTGTTTGTTTTTGCTATTTGTGGTGTTACTTTGACATCATAAATGTATTATTATTTAAAAGTTGCAACCAAAAATGAAGATATTTAATTTTGTTAAATTGGAAAATTTTGGCAACTTTTGTGGAAACAAATTCTAAACGTTTAATACAAAATTATAAAATACCTTACAGACTTATATCTGGTAAATATCTTAGGTACTTATTTATGATATTTCAATGTTGGAATTATTTTTATTTCAAATGTCAAAACAGCAACTTTAACATACCTCTTTTTATTTATATTGTTTCAAACAAAAGTGGAAATGGGTATAAGATTTCAATTCAGTGTTTCAAAATTTAAAGCATTGTTGGTTATATTTTTGTTGTGATTAGTTAAAAAGTGTCTTGAATAATGAATATTCAAGCAATGGTTCATGTTTTTCATTTGCTTGTTTTAGCAATGAAATTATCAACAATCTTTTAGACTAAGAAAGTTAACATTGAATTTAACAGAATTTAAAACAATTCTTTTTATGAACATATTCATTCAATATTCTCAAAAAATATGTCCACTTTCTCTTTTAGACTGTTTTTTTAAACATATACGCTCTAGGTAATTTAACTATTCCGACGAAACTACCGGAACATTACGTTTTCTACTTCTGTTACACAGTTTTAAAATAGTAAATATTTGAATAAAGGAATACTTTAACCTTAACAAACAATGAATTCTTAAACAGAAGATCAAGTAATTTCTAATTCCTTAACAAAATAATTATATCATAGACATGGTCGAATTGCAATGTCGAAAAATAATAAAACTGCCCAAAACAATTAGGTCAAAAATAGGTCACATTCAAGTGTTCATAGTAACTACTAATTGTACAGTTGTATGCCAAATATCTGAGCAATATAAGGACAATTGAGATTGATTGATTGTTGGTTACTAAACGTCCAGTGGCAAATATTTCTTGCATGTTCAGGACGAGAACAAATTAACAATAAATACAATAGGTGGGTCCTATAATAGAGGCCGTCTGGAATGAAAGTCGGGGAAATTCCGACTGCCACGGCGAATGTGGGTATATTGGATAGGGACAAAATTTCATCCTTGCAACAGGCAACCTACGGACCCCGCAAAGAGTTGTTGCAAGGGTTCTTAACGTGCAAAGAGCGCGGCACTCTTTTACAAGATGCATCGGATTAAACGTCCCAATTCTGACCAGACGTGGCTTCGAACTTGTACATCTCGCACAAACAAACGTACGCCCCACTTCGGCGAGGGTTTTTACTGCCGGTCGGAGGAAGATCAATGTTGACTATATTTCTATTCCCCATTCACTTTTAGAGGGCAGGACAGTTGAGGATTGATTGATTGTTGATTGCTTAACGTCCATTGGCAAATATTTCATGCATGTTCAGGACGAGAACAAATTAACAATAAATACAATATGTAGGTCCGGTAATAGAGGTCAACTGGGTTGCAGGTCGTGAAAATTTGGACTGCCACGGGAAAATTAGGGTATATTGGATAGGGACAGAAATTTAGCCTTGCAACAGGCAACATACGGACCCCTCAAAGAGTTGTTGCAAGGGTTCTAAACGTGCAGAGAGCGTGACACTCTCCCTACACGAGGCATCGGATTTAACGTCCCCATTCTGACCGGACGTGGCTGCGTACTTGATACATCCCACTTTGTCAAGGGTTTTACTGCCGGTCGGAAGATTTCCTGTAGTGACCATATTTCTATTCCCCAGTCACCCTTGGGGATGACAGTTGAGGAAGTTGAAGCAGTAGGTTTCATGTACAGTATTGTGAGGAGTCCTTGAACCATGATAAATTCGAAAGTATAAATTATGTAGGAGAAAGACAAAACTGACTAACCGTACACTATTAATACTTTAAAGTACAGTATAACAGATTGGCTACTAAAAAGGGACAGCTACAAGCAAAATGTCATGCTAATTTTTTTCTTTGATTGCATTAATTTTGTTTTTCACAAATCACTATAAATGGAATCATCTTTAACAATAAAAACAATCATAATAGTACAAAATATATGTGTCAAAACACCATTCTGTCTTCATACATGTCATAATACTGAAATTGAACTCAAGGTCAATGATCAATTATACCACAATGAGACAGTAACCAAACAACACACTAATTCACACATCTAAGTATCAACATATTGTCTTCAACAATACATAATTATATTTATCATGTCTACTAGTATTATAAATATTAGTTTGAAAAGAATATGATTACAATGGAGGTTAAAATATATTAAGATTTAGCAAATTATCATATTTGTACCCAATTATATTAACAGGTGCCATAAATTGGACAATTATTGGTGAATTTCTCAAGATTTTAATATCATAATGATATTGTGCTACTTAAAGCTGAACCTAACGCTCTAGCTACTGTCATTTTCCCCTCAACAGTATTCAACTTGCTGATTTATATAAATAAGAAGATGTGGTATGAGTGCCAATGAGACAACTCTCCATCCAAGTCACAATGTGTAAAAAGTAAACAATTATAGGTCAAAGTACGGCCTTCAACACGGAGCCTTGGCTCACACCGAACAGCAAGCTATAAAGAGCCCCAAAATGACTAGTATACCTTTTAAGTATCAGGCTGAAAATCTTTCCCTCCGTGTTTGTCTAATACAAATCGCCTAAACATGTTATTGTCCTGACATACATGTAATATTTAACACTCGATGTTAAACACGTATTTATCTTTTGAAGAAAACACTAACTTTCAAATGTACCTTCGCAGACATAAGAAATGCAAAATACTTTTATGTCTATATCAGATGTATAGTACAATAAATACAGTAATCATTAAAGGACAATAAAGAGTTATTATTTTAAAAGTTTCATTTTTTTATATTCCATGATATAATCTTTTTAAACTTATGCAATATCATAAAAAGAGGGGCGAAAGATACCAAAGGGACATTCAAACTCATAAGTCATGTAAGTCGAGAAAAAACTGACAACGACATGGTTAAAAAAAAAAGACAAACAATAGCACACAAAACACAACATAGAAAACTAAAGACTGTGCTCCGGAAGGGTAAGCAGATCCTGCTCCACATGTTGCACCCGTCGTGTTGCTCATGTTAGTACAAACCTGGTAATAAGTCTTATTCGGTAGGTTACATTCGGGAAAAGGGGACGGGATTGTAGTTACGAAATTTGGAACATATCCGCTATCATCTGTGAAACGGATATTCCGCAACGGTCAACCAACTCGTGATGGCGTCCGTAAAATTTACGAAGGGATGATTTCAACTTTACTATATGGAACTCTTGGTTTAGTAGCTTCCTTGTGAGCAGCAACCCTCTATCAAAAAAATCATGATAGGAAATACAACCCTAGAGTATCGTATCAACTGGGAGATATATACTCCGTATGCACGCTGCTGGAATGTTGCTACATAAAAATGGAAAGTTAACAATTGGGAAGCTGAAATCACCTCTTTTGTCATAAAGTTTTGTTTTCAACAATTTAAACAATTATAGGCCAAAGTACGGCCTTCAACACGGAGCCTTGGCTCACACCGAACAGCAAGCTATAAAGGGCCCCAAAATGACTAGTATACCTTTTTAAGTATCAGGCTGAAAATCCTTCCCTCTGTGTTGCTCAGTCTTTAGTTTTCTATGTTGTGTTTTGTGTACTATTTTTGTCTGTTTGTCTTTTCTTGTTTACATAAGCTGTTACCTGTAAAATAAAAGCAAGACATTTGTTTCATAGTTTATTAAAGAAAACTCAGCCGCAGAAGACTGCGTAACAAGAGCATATTATACACAATATTAATTACAACATAGTTCATAATACAAACAGTATACATTGTTGAATTATACATCTTCAGAAATAAGTCTTTGTTTATTACAGTTTTAAATTAGACAAGCATCTTTTCTACCTTTTGAATAAAAATTGACAGCTTAGACAGCACATTACTATTACAATATTTAAGCATGCCTATCCCGCTGCAAATGTTTGCACCTGTCCTAAGTCAGGAATCTGATGTACAGTAGTTGTCGTTTGTTTATGTAATTTATACGTGTTTCTCGTTTCTCGTTTTTTATATAGACTAGACCGTTGGTTTTCCCGTTTGAATGGTTTTACACTAGTAATTTTGGGGCCCTTTAAAGCTTGTTGTTCGGTGTGAGCCAAGGCTCCGTGTTGAAGGCCGTACATTGACCTATAATGGTTTACTTTTATAAATTGTTATTTGGATGGAGAGTTGTCTCATTGGCTCTCACACCACATCTTCCTATATCTAGTACTTTTTTTACATTTGGATATGTTAAATAATAATTTTATGGAGGTATGAACTTCCCCCTTAAATCCTTAACTTCACAATTGGTACATTTACATATATAGTGGTATACATCCCCAAGACAGCTTTACAAAGTGGACAAATTCTCTCATTTCGCGGTACATTTCTCCATCTTCCTGTTTCGATGGGAAACTTTGTATTACATACCCTTAATTTACATATATTTACTCTATGACCACGCCTTAATTTTAACAGATATGGTTCTAAGCAAAACTCTTCTTAAAGTGTAAATAAAATCCCCCTTGATGAGTTGTTTATATCAGAGAACCATTTGTTAATACATTGTATAAATCATATTGTGTTTAACAATATTTCCGACTTTAATCAGAGTACAAAAAAACTATGTTTATATTTCTAATCACAATTTAAAAATACCATCCTTGCTAAGCTCTTTTGCATTAGGACATTGTCATTGAACTCAAATTTTACATTCAATATGACGTTTTATAATTATACTATTCTTTTATTGCTTATCCTCTGAAACTATAAGAGAAAACAATAATTGATTGATTGTTAGTTGCTTAACGTCCAGTGGCAAATATTTCATGCATGTTCAGGACGAGAACAAATTAACAATGAATACAATTAGTATGTCCTGAAATACAGGCCGTCCGGGATGAAGGTCGGGGACATTTGGACTACCACGGGAAAATGAGGGCAACTTGTACATCCCGCACAGCCAAACGTACGCCCCATTTTGGCGAGGGTTTTACTGCTGGTCGAAGACCTATGGTGACCATATTTCTATTCCCCAGTCACCCTAAGGGAAAATTAATTGATATTAGGCTTGTTCACAGCAGGCAAAAATTTCAAATATTATAAAAAATCAATCTGATGACATTTGTTTGAGTTATTGCCCTAACATATCTCAATTAAAATGAATTGTTTATAACGTCCATCTGGTACAAGATAAAGCCATTGAATCTTATGCTTAATGATGGGAGGGTTGTGACTTAAACAGATCAATTAGAAAAAACCTTGTTCAAACCAGAAGTACATGTCTTTTACAGTTACTAAAAAAAATAATTTAATGCATGACATTCTATTTCATAGTAAGGGAAGACACTCAGACAGAAGAAGTTTTTGCAAACAAGAAGCTCCTTAGTTGATCTCAAATGTCTAGTAACCTATTACATGACAACTAAATTGTCTCCCTTATTTCAAGCTAAACTACAACGAAGCAATATACATGTATTTTATAAATTCATGAAGTGTAAAAAATTGAGCAAACAGGAATATGAAATTATCTCGATTATTACATAGAAAATAATTAAAATCATATATCTAAAAAAAGAATATACATGCAACTATGTAAATGAGATGTGAGATTTAAAGCAGAATTAATTATGTTCTCGTTCATTATCTAAAATAAAAATTAAGAAATTAATATGCGTGTATAAGTCAATTTGTGCTCCAATGTTTAGTGCATGTTGGAGTAAAGGAAAAATTATTTGTCACATGTTATGTTGCATTTTGTTTTGGGGTGAAGCTGGGTTGATGATGAAGACTGTAATGCTGCCGTATATAAGATAGAAAATATAATAAAGACACAACTGGCCGGGTCGCACAGATTGTTTCTTTTGGAAAAAATGTTTAATCAACTCCATAATAGAAGGTGCACAAACCTCAATAGGTTTGCTGAAGAGAAGCGAAAGTTACCAAAGGGGCATTCAAACTCAAGTCGAAAATATACAATGTTATGAGTGTTACATGTATAAAGTTTATTTTATGAATTAATCATAGGTTCATGAGGGGGTACACATCAGTAAGTTTTCATTTTTCGAACACCTTGTACCTTAGTATAGTTAGGGAAAACATAAAGAATATGAATGGAAACTTTTCATTTGGCACTAATATTTGGGCCAAATAAGTACCTTATTGCCCCTGTTATTTCGAATGAAATATATAACTTCAACATGTGTGCAACCTTTCTGTGAAGTATTATGGATTTGGGTTGAAACTGTTACATTTATTTATTCAAACTAGGAACTAACTTTTCAACACCCATTTGACATCATCATACTCCAAGCCCAAGTTTCTCTCGCACATAAAGTCAGTTTTTAAAAATTGATACACGGATGGACCAATAGATTGACTGATTTGTGTTTAACGCCACTTTAAGCACTATTGTGATACTTTGTGGCGGTTGGACCAATCGAATGGCCTTAAATGATAACAAAATGATAAATAACATATAATAGAAAATTAGTTACTGTGGATTCATTGTTATTCATGAATTACCATTTTCATGGTTTTCATTGTTATAATTGATGATGATGATGGTGGATGGCTGCTTAACGTCCAGCGACAAATTAATATGCATATTCAGGACGAGAACATGTTAATGAAATATGAATATTAACCCTGCTTTGTACTAGACCGACACGCTGAGCCGGATTTTTAACGTGCTAGTTCACAAGGTAACAGTCCGCAGGAAGACATGTCACCTTACCCGGACACATTATTCTGACTCCGAGCCGACCAGTCTTTGCCTTTACTCCTTTATGACGCGTGCTTAGCGGAGAAGCAGCAAATACCAATTTTGAAGTCTTTGGTTCGACCCGGCCGAGGTTCGAACCCACGACCCCCGCACTCGAGGCGAACACGCTACCACGACACCAACGAGGCGGTTTTTGTTATAATTGAACCACAAATTAAATGTCCAACAAAGTACATATTTTCTTTTGTGTTTTATGCAGGTTTGGCAAAACCACAAAATCAAGTATCTACTAAAGTTTAGTTTTTCATTTATCTACAAAAATTAAATTGGTATCTATGAAAATGAATGAATCCATAGTAATCATTTGGCAAAATTTACTATTATAGATAAAAGCTCTCTTGTATTTGATTGGGAAAAAACTTCCATCATTCATTCACATGATGGGTAATTGTTCCATAGACAGTCTGAATTCACTGGTTGAACATCTGGTGGGCAAACAAAACGGTGCATTTAAAATTTTGACAGGTCATGAAGATGGCCATAATCCTGAAATTAGAAAAGTATCAGATTTGTTCAATAGGTCATTTGAACATATAAATTTAGAAAAACTTTTTTTTTTGGCAAAAAAAAGAAAATTGCTTGATAATGTTGATTCCATGAGTTACAGCTATTGCTGAAGGAACAAAAAAAGGAACTACTCAAGTCAAATTTAAATACATTGTTACATTTTCTCACAGAAGCGTTCTATAAAATTGTAAAAAAAGAACAATTTTCCAAAAATGAGACTCAAAAAATTGATTTATTTTCAATGTGAATATTTTAAATTACAAACAAAGCATGTAATCCATGTAAAGTGTGTTTATTCCTTAAGATCGCTCTCACATGTACACTTTCCTACAACCAGTGGCCTTATCGCTTCCAATCATTCCTATAGTGCCAAAATACTCAATGATTAATATTTTATTCCACAGAAATTAACAAATGATGACTTTGCTGATGCAATTAGCACAGAAACATTAAAAACAAAGGACGTACATGGTGATATTACCACTGACAAGATAAAACAAAAACATATATTTGGAAGACGAAAATGAAATTGTTTACACTGTGACCCCTATAAGTCTGACTGATGAAAAAGTTAAAGGTGTTTTGTCAGACGAAATTAACTCCACTGACCATTATAACACTAAGGAAATCACTTGTTCAAGTTCACCTAAAGATTTGCCCATTCTTGCACCTGATATTCCATCTATTACTAAACGAAAAAAAACCTTTGATTTTCATGATTTGCCCATATCTACTTATTACTCTACTGTCTTATTTTATCATTATGTTTATATTTTTGGAGCACCTTGCACTGGCCAATTAAACAAAAATAAAATATTCATGATGAGTCCATAACACAGTTAACATTGGACATATGACACACGAGGAGAACAACAAACGTTTGTATTTATATGGTTGGACTATTGTTGGCGTAAGGTCTGTATTTAAACAAATGTCAGAAAATGATGAATTAAATAACCAAACTTAATATTCTGAACTCGCTTTAAAAACTGGGCCAGGATGAAATCTGTGGTGCTATGTATTCAAGGACTCCAATGTTCAATTTCATGGTAAAGGAAGATACTATTCAGTTCTTCATTTTTTTCTTGATGCAGTATCTAAGAGATCGGCAAGATCTAAGATACTTAAGAAAAAAAAAACAAGATGCAGTTGAATTTGCCCTAGAAAAAATGTCAAAATGTATAAAGCTGAGAAAAGAATGCTTGAAAAATGTGACACTAATGATGTATCTCAGATAAAATTTATCTTCTACAATCAAGTGTTGTTAAATACATCAAATCAAGAAAAAGACTGAAATAAAGAGAAACAATGTTTAGAAAAAAAAAAAATGAGTAGCACAAGGGGTGAAATTCAAGTCAAATGTAAAAGAAAGAATAACAAATCTGAAAACAAAAATGCATCCACCAGAATGTTAAAAGAAACTGATACAAGCTTATCATGCTGTGTTTCATCTGTTGCAACTTTAAATGATGTTGGAACATCAAAACCAATTGCTGTCCAACTAAATCCAAGAAGGCCAAAAAAAAAAAAATAATGATAATTGTGCAATTAAATCAGATTCGAATTTACAAATTTACAGAGACCCACAAATACTCAAAGGTGCCAAAATAAGACGTAAATGGAAAGTTAACCAAACATAATTGTAAAATTCAATGGGGAAATACTGGGCCTTACTGACTCAGACGAAACACATGATGATTCAGAACACTGATCTTGCAAATTACATCTGCTTTGATGTTCAATACTACAAGTATTAAAAATAAAAAAAATCATTTCAGAATTCTTCCAGTCTTGAAATCTGGAGATTTAAATACATTAGATTAATAGTTCAACCATTTAATATAAATCATTAATGATATATGGTTGCTATTATTATAACAATACTGATAATTATGATTTTAAAGTAAAGGAAGATACTTTTTTACCTCTTTCCTGTTGATGCAAATTGATCACTTAATAGTTGACAAACATTATTAAGACGAAAACCAAATTTACCTTTTAAAACCTCTACTTAAAAAGTGTTATATTTGCATTTTTTATTTTATCACAATTCCATAGGTAGAAAATTTAAGTCATTTAGATTTAATCAATTGACTATTACAGTCATATTGACTTTTCTGTAGATCTCATGTTTTTCATCCTTTTTGCTGTTCAAAGTTTTAGAGTAATAGGTCTCATAGTTTTAAAGGTATAAGGTAACAAGACCAATAGCAGGTCTGGTCTTGAATCGCCCATGCAATTGATGGAGGTAACATGTACTGGACTGATCATTCCTTTTCATTGAAGTCTAAAAATCGTCAACACAAATTTTTATTGTACAATTAGTGTTGTACAATTTCAAACTATCTACAAACTAAGCCAAGAAACCTTGTATGATAAACTGTTGAAACAGAGATATGTCTCGCCTGTCTGCAGAAAATTCGAAACAAAAATCAGATCTGATCGACAGCAACATTGCAACAATTCAAAGTCGCTGGACCATGACCTAGGGGGAAGGCCTTGAAAAAGTCATCAAACTGATTTGTACTGACAGTAATGCAACTATATAGAAAATTGATATTGATCTATCACAAGTAGTTCCTATCAAACTTACATAAGCAGAAAACTTAACAATTGTTGACGCATCCTCCTCCGCCGTCGCCGCCGGAAAAGCAATACCTATGCCTCGCTTTCCTAGATTTTTGTAGCAGTTGAGACAAAAATGAAAGTTGTATACCCAAAATCTTTCAAGAAGTAAAATAACAAAAATACCGAACTCCAAGGAATATTCAAATCGGAATGTCCCTTATCAAATAGCAAAAAATCAAAAGCTCAATCACATCAAACGAATGGAAAACAACTGTCATATTCCTGACTTGGTACAGGCATTTCCTTATATAGAAAATGGTGGATTAACGGACAGACAGACGGAATGGAGCAGTTGCTAGACTTGATTTCGCAGTTGGCGATGCTATTTTTCCGCATATCGACTAACATATTTGTAGATCTTGTCTCGTTGATCATTTTGACTCTCTGTCTACTATGGTTTTTGCCAAAAAAAAAAAAAAAAAAAAAAAAACTCGATAAGAGTTACAAAAGTCATCAAAGCCAAGGACAATAACTCTTATAAGCAGTCTCTCCATTTATTATAGTCTTCAAAGATTGTAGTAAAAACGATTAAATGATAAAAATTGTCATGTAAGGGACAAACTGATTGTTGGTTGCTTAACGTCGAGTGGTTGCTTAACGTCGAGTGATAAATACTTCATGCATGTTCAGGACGAGAACAAATTAAAACAAGAATGTCTCCATAGTACACGGATGCCCCACTCGCACTATCATTTTCTATGTTCAGTGGACCGTGAAATTGGGGTCAAAACTCTAATTTGGCATTTAAATTCGAAAGATCATATCATAGGAAACATGTGTACTAAGTTTCAAGTTGATTGGACTTCAACTTCATCAAAAACTTTAACCCGAAGCGGGACAGACGGACGGACGAACGGACGCACAGACCGAAAACATAATGCCCCTAGGCGGGGCATAAAACAAATACAATAGGTAAGTTCTGTAATAGAAGTCGTCCGGGCTGAAGGTCGGTGAAATTTAGATTGCCACGGGAAAATGAGGGTGCATTGGTGCAAAGAGCGTGGCATTCTCTTTACACGAGGCATCGGATTCAACGTCCTCATTCTGACCGGAAGTGGCTTCGAACTTGTATATAGTTATCAAAGGTACCAGGCTTATAATTTAATACGCCAGACGCGCGTTTCGTCTAAATAAGACTCATCAGTGACGCTCAAATCAAAATAGTATTAAAGCCAAAGAAGTACAAAGCTGAAGAGCATTGAGGACCAAAAATCCAAAAAGTTGTGCCAAATACGGCTAAGGTCATCTATGCCTGGGATAAGAAAATCCTTAGTATTTCGAAACATACATAATTTTGTAAACAGGAAATTTATAAAAATGACCATATTATTGATATTCATGTCAACACCGAAGTGCTGACTACTGGGCTGGTGATACCCTCGGGGACGAAACGTCCACCAGCAGTGGCATCGACCCAGTGCTGTAAATAGTAAAATCAAAGGTACCAGGCTTATAATCTAATACGCCAGACGCGCGTTTCGTCTAAATAAGACTCATCAGTGACGCTCAAATAAAAATAGTATTAAAGCCAAAGAAGTACAAAGTTGAAGAGCATTGAGGACCAAATATTCCAAAACGTATATCCTGCAGAGCCAAATGGACGCCCCACTTTGGCGAGGGTTTTACTGCCGATCGGAGGAACACGCCTGTCACCCTAAAGGGGGGGGTTAAGGAAAATAATATGTATATGGAGTTGTAAGAGGATTTCTGACATGTTATCATTTATAGTAGTAACAACATGTGCACCATGTCAAAGGATCATTAATCCTTTTGAATTTCTACACATTTTCAGTTAAAAATATGAAGAGCATTTTCTTAAAGAAAAGCATTAAAACGTATCCACAGATGGCTTCTATGGCATTCTTTTGTACAACTCAAGTAAGCGTTCCATTCATTTAGACTGTCAACATCTGGAGACATTAGTTCATTGAATGGTACAGAATACTATACAGTCAGAGAATGGTGTAAAATGAATTTATAAAACATTTGCCAAATACCATTGACAAACCAAAAGTTATAGTCAGATGCCTAAGAGATTTTTTCACACAACTTGGCAGAAGTGGACAGTCTATCGTTCAATTTATTCATGTTCTCGAGTCAAATCAAATTCATGATGAACAAGGTTGATTTCTTTTCAACGCTAAATGAAGATTCTCATTTGTCAGTTGAGAAATTCCTGTAAGCCCCGATGAAAATTTCAGGTTTTCATCTACCTGCCAATTATATCGACACTTACCAAATTTCAAAATTTAAATCTGTTAAGAATTGAATGCTTCCTTTTATAAATTTATTGGGGTGTAAAAGCGTTGACCGAAGTACATTTGGTATGAATATTCTAAAAATGTGC
Source organism: Mytilus coruscus (assembly GCA_017311375.1). Lineage (NCBI taxonomy): Eukaryota > Metazoa > Mollusca > Bivalvia > Mytilida > Mytilidae > Mytilus > Mytilus coruscus. The sequence continues at coordinate 43,664,905 of CM029600.1, forward strand.
ACACGGTCAACGCTTTTACAACCCTATAAAATTACTAAAAGAAGCATTGAATACTTATAATTACATGTTTTTGCTAGGATCATGAAAACACGATTTCTATCAAGTTTTTCTTTTATTTACCTGTGCACTTTATTATGGAAACTCGTGTCATCACATCATGAATGTTACATTTCATTTTGAAATGAAGGTTAATTTCAGAATGACGCGAGAATGCTGTTAGCTAATCAAAATAACGTATTATAATGAAACATACATGTAATGTAATTACTTATGAATGAATATTCACTTGGAACACTTTAATATTATGATTTATTTAGGGTTTTTTCCACAAATTGTAAACCTTAAATTTCCAAAAAGGTTTGAAAAGTTTACACACATAATTAATTCCTTCTACAAGATTAACTGTAATCAACTTCTGTCTGCTCTCAATGAGACAATTTTGATGAAAATATAGTTGAAGATGCAAAAATGATATGTGAAAATTCTTTAGTCAAATTCTAGTCAGTGTAGTCTAAACTTGAATGGAAAATATCCCCTCATATCACTTAAATATGCATGGTAACTTATAAATGATGAATGCAAGAATTGGATAATTAAAGTAATAGGAAGTGATTGTGCATATATATGGCAAACTGATTACAATGACCCAACATTTAGCACCAAAAAAAAAAAAAAAAAAAAATAGAAATAGCAGACAATTTGACATGGAAGCTCTATTCTAATAAAGAATTAATTAATTTAAATGGGATAAATCTGCTCTTGAAATTGGATGAATTTTCGTTGCTTTTTAATATTGTAAAAATTAAAGATAAGAAACCCATTTTTGTAAAGGCATTTCCATTTATACATTTAGATATTATAAAAAACATTTAAAAAAAAAATGGATTTTATATTAAAAAACGGATCTTTTGAAAAATCACGTTCTAGTCATACTGGAAAAGAAAGAGACATTTTTCTCAAACATTTCTTACAAGATCAAGCAAAGGCCGTTAGCACTTCCCCCAATTGCATGAGATGGCATCCAGAGATTATAAAATTCTGCTTAGCTAATTATCATTCAAATAAATGTTATAACCAATGGGCCAAGTCTGGTTTCCTGAATCTGCACAGTGACGATCTCTTAAATTTGTACAGAAGATTTGACAAGCAAGCTATCAAAATATTGAAAATATGTCTAAAGTTTTGACCAAAGCGGTAAACGTCTAGAAAATAAAATAGAAATGCTTGTTTTTGATGAAATGAAGGAGGTCTAGTGTTCAAATAAGTTGCTTGGTTTCAAAGATATTGAAACTGCCGAGGGGATAAAATAGCAACAAATAATATACAATTCTTCTTTAGTAACTTATTTTCAGACTTTCCATACCTCTGTGCATTCTTAGCTGTAAACAAATTGACAGGAGCTGAAGTATATAATTTACTTGCTGCATCAGTTTGGGTTCACCATTTTATTGCCAGTCTTGTGCAGAATCATTTCCTTGTTACTACAAGCTCAACATTTATGCATAAATCTAGTGAATGGGTGACCTAATTTTTTTTATGTCTGTTCAACCCTATCTTATTAAAAAAAAACATAATAATATTCATTCGGGTGGTCATAAAGAATGTCATAAAAGGACAGTCAAACTAGAAGACAAACAATTCACTAGGGAATATTAAGAGAAGAGTCTTGTCAATAACAAAGTTAAATGCAGATGCAATTTACCTCAACAACTTTAAAAAATCAGAGCTAATCTAGCTGTACAAACATTAAGTAATGATGTGGTCAAAGAAATGGAAGAAAATGAAAATGTGGAAACAAAGCCACCAAAATATATAAAAGTATGTTCAAGAATATTTGAAATTCTAAATAGTGAAGAGCCAGTGAAAGAAGAAACTGACCCCCGAATAGCTGCACGTGTAAAAATAAATGTGTGATTTTTTACGTGGTCTACAGACTTAGAACATGAACTTATCTTGCCTTTCGAAATAAAAAAAAAACATAATTTTTCTTGGCAAACCATTCAAGATGTACACCTTATCCTCTCTCATGAACCTAGTGAAATATGTTTGTTCGCAACAATTGCAAATGAAATATCCAACAAAACCATACATAAATTCTACAAGATTTAATCAAGATATTGTTGATGGATGGTTTTCTCTTCAACGAGGCTGTTGTGGAGATAACCTTGAACCAACAGTAACCTTGAATTAACAGTCATCCAATTCAAGTAGAAGGAGGTTAAAATATTTTAAAACATGTAAAGACGGGAAAAAACCAAAGCTTACATTGCCAATTAATATATGAAATTCTTCTATAATCTTCTTTTTTTCTTCATTGTGTACTGCGACAGTAGGGCCAGATAATTAAAAAAACACGTACCAATAGCCGTGGCAACGTTTTTCCCAGGCAAAGCTTTTGGACAGATCACCAACTTGGCAAACCAACAATTAGCTACTAAGCAGGGTAAAAAGATTTTATATGTTGTAGGTGGTATTTGTAGTTAAACAACTAAATTGAACACCCACAAGAGCAGTACGTATGAAGAGGTTGTTTATTTCTATTTCCCAGTCATCCTTGGGGGATTTAAGGGAAATACTATATATAGGAGTTGTCAGAGGATTTCTGTCATGTTATCATTTATAGCAATAACAACTTGTGCACATGTCAAAGGATTATTAATCCTTTTGAATTTCTACATTTTCAGTTAAAAATATGAAGAGCAATTTCTTAAAGAAAAGCATTAAAAAGTATCCTCAGATGGCTTTCATGACATTTTTTGGACAATTTCATCAAGTAAGCGCTCCATTTAGACTGTCAACATCCGGAGACATTAGTTCATTGAATAATACAGAATACCATACAGTTGAAAATGGTGTAAACATCAATTTATAAAACATTTGTCAAATACCACTGACAAACCAAAAGTTATAGTAAGATGCCTTACAGATTTTTCACACAACCTGGCAGAGGTGGACAGTCTATTGTTCAATATATTAATGATGAACAAGGTTAAGTTTTTTCAACGCTAAATGAAGATTCTCATATGTCAGTTGAGAAACTTTTCCTGTAAGCCCAGATGAAAATTTCAGGTTTTCATCTACCTACCATTTATATCGACACTTATCAAATTTCAAAATTTGGATTTCAAAATTTGGATCAATTATGAATGAATGTTCACTTGGAACACTTTAATATTTTGATTTATTTAGTTTTTTTCACAAATTGTAAACCTTAAATTTCCAAAAGGTTTGACAAGTTTACACACGTAATAAATTCCTTCTACAAGATTAACTGTTGTCAGCTTTTGTCTGCTCCCAATGAAGACAATTTTGATGAAAATATAGTTAAGAGAAAATCTTTAGTATAATTCTAGTCAGTGTAGTTTAAACTTGAATGGAAAATATCCTCTCATATCACTTAAATATGCATGGTCAATTATCAATGATGAATGCAAGAATTGGGTAATTAAAATAATAGGAAATGATTGTGCATATATATTTCAATCTGATAACAATGACCCAAAATTTACCACAAAAAAAAAAAAAAAGAAATAGCAGACAATTTATACCTGGAAGCTCTATTCTAATAAAGAATTAATTAATTTAGATTGGATTGATCTCCTCTTGAAATTGGATGAATTTTCATGGCTTTTTAATATTGTAAAAATTAAAGATAAGATGCTCATTTGTTAAGGCATTTCCATTGATACATTTAGATATTATAAAAGAACATTTAAAAAAAAAATGGATTCTATATTAAAAAAAAGGGGGATCTTTTGAAAAATCATGTTCTAGTCATACTGGAAAAGAAAGTGACATTTTGTTTCAAACATTTCTTACAAGGTCAAGCAAAGGCCATTAGCACTTCCCCAAATGGCATAAGATGGCACCCAGAGTTGACAAAATTTTGCTTAGCATAAAGAATGTGATAAAAAGACAGTCAAACTAGAATACAAAGAAACCATTAGTGAATATTAAGAGAAGAGTCTTGTCAATAACTAAGTTAAATGCAGATGCAATTTACCTCAACAACTTTTAAAAAAAGTGAGCTAATCTAGCTGTACAAACATTAAGTAATGATGTGGTCAAAGAAATGGAAGAAAATGAAAATGTGGTAACAAAGCTACCAAAATATATAAAAGTATGTTCAAGAATATTTGAAATTCTAAATAGTGAAGAGCCAGTGAAAGAAGAAACTGACCCCCGAAATAGCTTCACGTGTAAAAATAAATGTGTGATTTTTTACGTGGTCTACAGATTTAGAACATGAACTTATATTGCCTTTCGAAATAAAAAAAACATATTTTTCTTGCAACCATTCAAGATGTATACCTTACATTGTCCTCTCTCATGAGCCTAGTGAAATATGTTTGTTCGCAACAATTGCAAATGAAATATCCAACAAAACCATACATAATTTCTACAAGATTTAATCAAGATATTGTTGAGGGATGGTTTTCTTCAACGAGGCTGTTGTGGAGATAACCTTGAACCAATAGTTACCTTGAATTAACAGTCATCCAATTCAAGTAGAAGGAAGTTAAAATATTTTAAAACTTGTAAAGACGGGAAAAACCAAAGCTTTCATTGCCAATTAATATATGAAATTCTTCTATAATCTTCTTTTTTCTTCATTGTGTACTGCGACAGTAGGGCCAGATAATTAAAAGAACACGTACCAATAGCCGTGGCAACGTTTTTCCCAGGCAAAACTTTTGGACAGATCACCAACTTGGCAAACCAACAATTAGGTACTAAGCAGGGTAAAAAGATTTTATATGTTGTAGTTTGTATTTGTAGTTTAACAACTAAATTGAACACCCACAAGAGCAGTACGTATGAAGAGTTTGTTTATTTCTATTTCCCAGTCATCCTTGGGGGATTTAAGGGAAATACTATATATAGGGAGTTGTCAGAGGATTTCTGTCATGTTATCATTTATAGCAATAACAACTTGTGCACATGTCAAAGGATTATTAATCCTTTTGAATTTCTACATTTTCAGTTAAAAATATGAAGAGCAATTTCTTAAAGAAAAGCATTAAAAAGTATCCTCAGATGGCTTTCATGACATTTTTTTTGGACAATTTCATCAAGTAAGCGCTCCATTTAGACTGTCAACATCCGGAGACATTAGTTCATTGAATAATACAGAATACCATACAGTTGAAAAATGGTGTAAACATCAATTTATAAAACATTTGTCAAATACCACTGACAAACCAAAAGTTATAGTAAGATGCCTTACAGATTTTTCACACAACCTGGCAGAGGTGGACAGTCTATTGTTCAATATATTAATGATGAACAAGGTTAAGTTTTTTCAACGCTAAATGAAGATTCTCATATGTCAGTTGAGAAACTTTTCCTGTAAGCCCAGATGAAAATTTCAGGTTTTCATCTACCTACCATTTATATCGACACTTATCAAATTTCAAAATTTGGATTTCAAAATTTGGATCAATTATGAATGAATGTTCACTTGGAACACTTTAATATTTTGATTTATTTAGTTTTTTTCACAAATTGTAAACCTTAAATTTCCAAAAGGTTTGACAAGTTTACACACGTAATAAATTCCTTCTACAAGATTAACTGTTGTCAGCTTTTGTCTGCTCCCAATGAAGACAATTTTGATGAAAATATAGTTAAGAGAAAAATCTTTAGTATAATTCTAGTCAGTGTAGTTTAAACTTGAATGGAAAATATCCTCTCATATCACTTAAATATGCATGGTCAATTATCAATGATGAATGCAAGAATTGGGTAATTAAAATAATAGGAAATGATTGTGCATATATATTTCAATCTGATAACAATGACCCAAAATTTACCACAAAAAAAAAAAAAAAAGAAATAGCAGACAATTTATACCTGGAAGCTCTATTCTAATAAAGAATTAATTAATTTAGATTGGATTGATCTCCTCTTGAAATTGGATGAATTTTCATGGCTTTTTAATATTGTAAAAATTAAAGATAAGATGCTCATTTGTTAAGGCATTTCCATTGATACATTTAGATATTATAAAAGAACATTTAAAAAAAAAATGGATTCTATATTAAAAAAAAGGGGGATCTTTTGAAAAATCATGTTCTAGTCATACTGGAAAAGAAAGTGACATTTTGTTTCAAACATTTCTTACAAGGTCAAGCAAAGGCCATTAGCACTTCCCAAATGGCATAAGATGGCACCCAGAGTTGACAAAATTTTGCTTAGCATAAAGAATGTGATAAAAGACAGTCAAACTAGAATACAAAGAAACCATTAGTGAATATTAAGAGAAGAGTCTTGTCAATAACTAAGTTAAATGCAGATGCAATTTACCTCAACAACTTTTAAAAAGTGAGCTAATCTAGCTGTACAAACATTAAGTAATGATGTGGTCAAAGAAATGGAAGAAAATGAAAATGTGGTAACAAAGCTACCAAAATATATAAAAGTATGTTCAAGAATATTTGAAATTCTAAATAGTGAAGAGCCAGTGAAAGAAGAAACTGACCCCCGAAATAGCTTCACGTGTAAAAATAAATGTGTGATTTTTTACGTGGTCTACAGATTTAGAACATGAACTTATATTGCCTTTCGAAATAAAAAAAAAACATATTTTTTCTTGCAACCATTCAAGATGTATACCTTACATTGTCCTCTCTCATGAGCCTAGTGAAATATGTTTGTTCGCAACAATTGCAAATGAAATATCCAACAAAACCATACATAATTTCTACAAGATTTAATCAAGATATTGTTGAGGGATGGTTTTCTCTTCAACGAGGCTGTTGTGGAGATAACCTTGAACCAATAGTTACCTTGAATTAACAGTCATCCAATTCAAGTAGAAGGAAGTTAAAATATTTTAAAACTTGTAAAGACGGGAAAAAACCAAAGCTTTCATTGCCAATTAATATATGAAATTCTTCTATAATCTTCTTTTTTTCTTCATTGTGTACTGCGACAGTAGGGCCAGATAATTAAAAGAACACGTACCAATAGCCGTGGCAACGTTTTTCCCAGGCAAAACTTTTGGACAGATCACCAACTTGGCAAACCAACAATTAGGTACTAAGCAGGGTAAAAAGATTTTATATGTTGTAGTTTGTATTTGTAGTTTAACAACTAAATTGAACACCCACAAGAGCAGTACGTATGAAGAGTTTGTTTATTTCTATTTCCCAGTCATCCTTGGGGGATTTAAGGGAAATACTATATATATGGAGTTGTCAGAGGATTTCTGTCATGTTATCATTTATAGCAATAACAAATTGTGCACATGTCAAAGGATTATTAATCCTTTTGAATTTCTACATTTTCAGTTAAAAATATGAAGAGCAATTTCTTAAAGAAAAGCATTAAAAAGTATCCTCAGATGGCTTTCATGACATTTTTTTTGGACAATTTCATCAAGTAAGCGCTCCATTTAGACTGTCAACATCCGGAGACATTAGTTCATTGAATAATACAGAATACCATACAGTTGGAAAATGGTGTAAACATCAATTTATAAAACATTTGTCAAATACCACTGACAAACCAAAAGTTATAGTAAGATGCCTTACAGATTTTTCACACAACCTGGCAGAGGTGGACAGTCTATTGTTCAATATATTAATGATGAACAAGGTTAAGTTTTTTCAACGCTAAATGAAGATTCTCATATGTCAGTTGAGAAACTTTTCCTGTAAGCCCAGATGAAAATTTCAGGTTTTCATCTACCTACCATTTATATCGACACTTATCAAATTTCAAAATTTGGATTTCAAAATTTGGATCAATTATGAATGAATGTTCACTTGGAACACTTTAATATTTTGATTTATTTAGTTTTTTTCACAAATTGTAAACCTTAAACTTCCAAAAGGTTTGAAAAGTTTACACACGTAATAAATTCCTTCTACAAGATTTAACTGTTGTCAGCTTTTGTCTGCTCCCAATGAAGACAATTTTGATGAAAATATAGTTAAGAGAAAAATCTTTAGTATAATTCTAGTCAGTGTAGTTTAAACTTGAATGGAAAATATCCTCTTATATCACTTAAATATGCATGGTCAATTATCAATGATGAATGCAAGAATTGGGTAATTAAAATAATAGGAAATGATTGTGCATATATATTTCAAACTGATAACAATGACCCAAAATTTACACAAAAAAAAAAAAAAAAAAAAATAGAAATAGCAGACAATTTATACCTGGAAGCTCTATTCTAATAAAGAATTAATTAATTTAGATTGGATTGATCTCCTCTTGAAATTGGATGAATTTTCATGGCTTTTTAATATTGTAAAATTAAAGATAAGATGCTCATTTGTTAAGGCATTTCCATTGAAACATTTAGATATTATAAAAGAACATTTAAAAACGTAAATGGATTCTATATTAAAAAGGGGATCTTTTGAAAATCATGTTCTAGTCATACTGGAAAAGAAAGTGACATTTTGTTTCAAACATTTCTTACAAGGTCAAGCAAAGGCCATTAGCACTTCCCAAATGGCATAAGATGGCATCCAGAGTTGACAAAATTTTGCTTAGCATAAAGAATGTGATAAAAGACAGTCAAACTAGAATACAAAGAAACCATTAGTGAATATTAAGAGAAGAGTCTTGTCAATAACTAAGTTAAATGCAGATGCAATTTACCTCAACAACTTTAAAAAATCAGAGCTAATCTAGCTGTACAAACATTAAGTAATGATGTGGTCAAAGAAATGGAAGAAAATGAAAATGTGGTAACAAAGCTACCAAAATATATAAAAGTATGTTCAAGAATATTTGAAATTCTAAATAGTGAAGAGCCAGTGAAAGAAGAAACTGACCCCGAAATAGCTTCACGTGTAAAAATAAATGTGTGATTTTTACGTGGTCTACAGATTTAGAACATGAACTTATATTGCCTTTCGAAATAAAAAAAACATATTTTTCTTGCAAACCATTCAAGATGTACACCTTACATTGTCCTCTCTCATGAGCCTAGTGAAATATGTTTGTTCGCAACAATTGCAAATGAAATATCCAACAAAACCATACATAATTTCTACAAGATTTAATCAAGATATTGTTGAGGGATGGTTTTCTTCAACGAGGCTGTTGTGGAGATAACCTTGAACCAATAGTTACCTTGAATTAACAGTCATCCAATTCAAGTAGAAGGAAGTTAAAATATTTTAAAACTTGTAAAGACGGGAAAAAACCAAAGCTTTCATTGCCAATTAATATATGAAATTCTTCTATAATCTTCTTTTTTTCTTCATTGTGTACTGCGACAGTAGGGCCAGATAATTAAAAGAACACGTACCAATAGCCGTGGCAACGTTTTTCCCAGGCAAAACTTTTGGACAGATCACCAACTTGGCAAACCAACAATTAGGTACTAAGCAGGGTAAAAAGATTTTATATGTTGTAGTTTGTATTTGTAGTTTAACAACTAAATTGAACACCCACAAGAGCAGTACGTATGAAGAGTTTGTTTATTTCTATTTCCCAGTCATCCTTGGGGGATTTAAGGGAAATACTATATATATGGAGTTGTCAGAGGATTTCTGTCATGTTATCATTTATAGCAATAACAAATTGTGCACATGTCAAAGGATTATTAATCCTTTTGAATTTCTACATTTTCAGTTAAAAATATGAAGAGCAATTTCTTAAAGAAAAGCATTAAAAAGTATCCTCAGATGGCTTTCATGACATTTTTTTTGGACAATTTCATCAAGTAAGCGCTCCATTTAGACTGTCAACATCCGGAGACATTAGTTCATTGAATAATACAGAATACCATACAGTTGGAAAATGGTGTAAACATCAATTTATAAAACATTTGTCAAATACCACTGACAAACCAAAAGTTATAGTAAGATGCCTTACAGATTTTTCACACAACCTGGCAGAGGTGGACAGTCTATTGTTCAATATATTAATGATGAACAAGGTTAAGTTTTTTCAACGCTAAATGAAGATTCTCATATGTCAGTTGAGAAACTTTTCCTGTAAGCCCAGATGAAAATTTCAGGTTTTCATCTACCTACCATTTATATCGACACTTATCAAATTTCAAAATTTGGATTTCAAAATTTGGATCAATTATGAATGAATGTTCACTTGGAACACTTTAATATTTTGATTTATTTAGTTTTTTTCACAAATTGTAAACCTTAAACTTCCAAAAGGTTTGAAAAGTTTACACACGTAATAAATTCCTTCTACAAGATTAACTGTTGTCAGCTTTTGTCTGCTCCCAATGAAGACAATTTTGATGAAAATATAGTTAAGAGAAAATCTTTAGTATAATTCTAGTCAGTGTAGTTTAAACTTGAATGGAAAATATCCTCTCATATCACTTAAATATGCATGGTCAATTATCAATGATGAATGCAAGAATTGGGTAATTAAAATAATAGGAAATGATTGTGCATATATATTTCAATCTGATAACAATGACCCAAAATTTACCACAAAAAAAAAAAAAAAAAAGAAATAGCAGACAATTTATACCTGGAAGCTCTATTCTAATAAAGAATTAATTAATTTAGATTGGATTGATCTCCTCTTGAAATTGGATGAATTTTCATGGCTTTTAATATTGTAAAATTAAAGATAAGATGCTCATTTGTTAAGGCATTTCCATTGAAACATTTAGATATTATAAAAGAACATTTAAAAAAATAAATGGATTCTATATTAAAAAAAAAGGGGGATCTTTTGAAAATCATGTTCTAGTCATACTGGAAAAGAAAGTGACATTTTGTTTCAAACATTTCTTACAAGGTCAAGCAAAGGCCATTAGCACTTCCCAAATGGCATAAGATGGCACCCAGAGTTGACAAAATTTTGCTTAGCATAAAGAATGTGATAAAAGACAGTCAAACTAGAATACAAAGAAACCATTAGTGAATATTAAGAGAAGAGTCTTGTCAATAACTAAGTTAAATGCAGATGCAATTTACCTCAACAACTTTTAAAAAGTGAGCTAATCTAGCTGTACAAACATTAAGTAATGATGTGGTCAAAGAAATGGAAGAAAATGAAAATGTGGTAACAAAGCTACCAAAATATATAAAAGTATGTTCAAGAATATTTGAAATTCTAAATAGTGAAGAGCCAGTGAAAGAAGAAACTGACCCCCGAAATAGCTTCACGTGTAAAAATAAATGTGTGATTTTTTACGTGGTCTACAGATTTAGAACATGAACTTATATTGCCTTTCGAAATAAAAAAAAAACATATTTTTTCTTGCAACCATTCAAGATGTATACCTTACATTGTCCTCTCTCATGAGCCTAGTGAAATATGTTTGTTCGCAACAATTGCAAATGAAATATCCAACAAAACCATACATAATTTCTACAAGATTTAATCAAGATATTGTTGAGGATGGTTTTCTCTTCAACGAGGCTGTTGTGGAGATAACCTTGAACCAATAGTTACCTTGAATTAACAGTCATCCAATTCAAGTAGAAGGAAGTTAAAATATTTTAAAACTTGTAAAGACGGGAAAAAACCAAAGCTTTCATTGCCAATTAATATATGAAATTCTTCTATAATCTTCTTTTTTTCTTCATTGTGTACTGCGACAGTAGGGCCAGATAATTAAAAGAACACGTACCAATAGCCGTGGCAACGTTTTTCCCAGGCAAAACTTTTGGACAGATCACCAACTTGGCAAACCAACAATTAGGTACTAAGCAGGGTAAAAAGATTTTATATGTTGTAGTTTGTATTTGTAGTTTAACAACTAAATTGAACACCCACAAGAGCAGTACGTATGAAGAGTTTGTTTATTTCTATTTCCCAGTCATCCTTGGGGGATTTAAGGGAAATACTATATATATGGAGTTGTCAGAGGATTTCTGTCATGTTATCATTTATAGCAATAACAAATTGTGCACATGTCAAAGGATTATTAATCCTTTTGAATTTCTACATTTTCAGTTAAAAATATGAAGAGCAATTTCTTAAAGAAAAGCATTAAAAAGTATCCTCAGATGGCTTTCATGACATTTTTTTTGGACAATTTCATCAAGTAAGCGCTCCATTTAGACTGTCAACATCCGGAGACATTAGTTCATTGAATAATACAGAATACCATACAGTTGGAAAATGGTGTAAACATCAATTTATAAAACATTTGTCAAATACCACTGACAAACCAAAAGTTATAGTAAGATGCCTTACAGATTTTTCACACAACCTGGCAGAGGTGGACAGTCTATTGTTCAATATATTAATGATGAACAAGGTTAAGTTTTTCAACGCTAAATGAAGATTCTCATATGTCAGTTGAGAAACTTTTCCTGTAAGCCCAGATGAAAATTTCAGGTTTTCATCTACCTACCATTATATCGACACTTATCAAATTTCAAAATTTGGATTTCAAAATTTGGATCAATTATGAATGAATGTTCACTTGGAACACTTTAATATTTTGATTTATTTAGTTTTTTCACAAATTGTAAACCTTAAACTTCCAAAGGTTTGAAAAGTTTACACACGTAATAAATTCCTTCTACAAGATTTAACTGTTGTCAGCTTTTGTCTGCTCCCAATGAAGACAATTTTGATGAAAATATAGTTAAGAGAAAATCTTTAGTATAATTCTAGTCAGTGTAGTTTAAACTTGAATGGAAAATATCCTCTTATATCACTTAAATATGCATGGTCAATTATCAATGATGAATGCAAGAATTGGGTAATTAAAATAATAGGAAATGATTGTGCATATATATTTCAATCTGATAACAATGACCCAAAATTTACCACAAAAAAAAAAAAAAAGAAATAGCAGACAATTTATACCTGGAAGCTCTATTCTAATAAAGAATTAATTAATTTAGATTGGATTGATCTCCTCTTGAAATTGGATGAATTTTCATGGCTTTTAATATTGTAAAATTAAAGATAAGATGCTCATTTGTTAAGGCATTTCCATTGAAACATTTAGATATTATAAAAGAACATTTAAAAAAAAATGGATTCTATATTAAAAAAAGGGGATCTTTTGAAAATCATGTTCTAGTCATACTGGAAAAGAAAGTGACATTTTGTTTCAAACATTTCTTACAAGGTCAAGCAAAGGCCATTAGCACTTCCCAAATGGCATAAGATGGCACCCAGAGTTGACAAAATTTTGCTTAGCATAAAGAATGTGATAAAAGACAGTCAAACTAGAATACAAAGAAACCATTAGTGAATATTAAGAGAAGAGTCTTGTCAATAACTAAGTTAAATGCAGATGCAATTTACCTCAACAACTTTTAAAAAGTGAGCTAATCTAGCTGTACAAACATTAAGTAATGATGTGGTCAAAGAAATGGAAGAAAATGAAAATGTGGTAACAAAGCTACCAAAATATATAAAAGTATGTTCAAGAATATTTGAAATTCTAAATAGTGAAGAGCCAGTGAAAGAAGAAACTGACCCCGAAATAGCTTCACGTGTAAAAATAAATGTGTGATTTTTACGTGGTCTACAGATTTAGAACATGAACTTATATTGCCTTTCGAAATAAAAAAAACATATTTTTCTTGCAACCATTCAAGATGTATACCTTACATTGTCCTCTCTCATGAGCCTAGTGAAATATGTTTGTTCGCAACAATTGCAAATGAAATATCCAACAAAACCATACATAATTTCTACAAGATTTAATCAAGATATTGTTGAGGGATGGTTTTCTCTTCAACGAGGCTGTTGTGGAGATAACCTTGAACCAATAGTTACCTTGAATTAACAGTCATCCAATTCAAGTAGAAGGAAGTTAAAATATTTTAAAACTTGTAAAGACGGGAAAAAACCAAAGCTTTCATTGCCAATTAATATATGAAATTCTTCTATAATCTTCTTTTTTTCTTCATTGTGTACTGCGACAGTAGGGCCAGATAATTAAAAGAACACGTACCAATAGCCGTGGCAACGTTTTTCCCAGGCAAAACTTTTGGACAGATCACCAACTTAGCAAACCAACAATTAGGTACTAAGCAGGGTAAAAAGATTTTATATGTTGTAGTTTGTATTTGTAGTTTAACAACTAAATTGAACACCCACAAGAGCAGTACGTATGAAGAGTTTGTTTATTTCTATTTCCCAGTCATCCTTGGGGGATTTAAGGGAAATACTATATATATGGAGTTGTCAGAGGATTTCTGTCATGTTATCATTTATAGCAATAACAAATTGTGCACATGTCAAAGGATTATTAATCCTTTTGAATTTCTACATTTTCAGTTAAAAATATGAAGAGCAATTTCTTAAAGAAAAGCATTAAAAAGTATCCTCAGATGGCTTCCATGACATTTTTTTGGACAATTTCATCAAGTAAGCGCTCCATTTAGACTGTCAACATCCGGAGACATTAGTTCATTGAATAATACAGAATACCATACAGTTGGAAAATGGTGTAAACATCAATTTATAAAACATTTGTCAAATACCACTGACAAATCAAAAGTTATAGTAAGATTCCTTACAGATTTTTCACACAACCTGGCAGAGGTGGACAGTCTATTGTTCAATATATTAATGATGAACAAGGTTAAGTTTTTTCAACGCTAAATGAAGATTCTCATATGTCAGTTGAGAAACTTTTCCTGTAAGCCCAGATGAAAATTTCAGGTTTTCATCTACCTACCATTTATATCGACACTTATCAAATTTCAAAATTTGGATTTCAAAATTTGGATCAATTATGAATGAATGTTCACTTGGAACACTTTAATATTTTGATTTATTTAGTTTTTTTTCACAAATTGTAAACCTTAAATTTTCAAAAGGTTTGAAAAGTTTACACACGTAATTAATTCCTTCTACAAGATTAACTGTTGTCAGCTTTTGTCTGCTCCCAATGAAGACAATTTTGATGAAAATATAGTTAGAGAAAAATCTTTAGTATAATTCTAGTCAGTGTAGTTAAAACTTGGATGGAAAATATCCTCTCATATCACTTAAATATGCATGGTCAATTATCAATGATGAGTGCAAGAATTGGGTAATTAAAGTAATAGGAAATGATTATGTATATATATTTCAAACTGATAACAATGACCCAAAATTTACCACAAAAAAAAAAAAAAAAAAAAAAAAAGAAATAGCAGACAATTTATACCTGGAAGCTCTATTCTAATAAAGAATTAATTAATTTAGATTGGATTGATCTCTTCTTGAAATTGGATGAATTTTCATGGCTTTTTAATATTGTAAAAATTAAAGATAAGATGACTATTTGTTAAGGCATTTCCATTGATACATTTAGATATTATAAAAGAACATTTACAAAAAAATGGATTCTATATTAAAAAAAGGGGGATCTTTTGAAAAATCATGTTCTAGTCATACTGGAAAAGAAAGTGACATTTTTTTCAAACATTTCTTACAAGATCAAGCAAAGGCCATTAGCACTTCCCCAAATGGCATAAGATGGCATCCAGAGGTGATAAAATTTTGCTTAGCATAAAGAATGTGATAAAAGGACAGTCAAACTAGAAGACAAAGAAACCATTAGTGAATATTAAGAGAAGAGTCTTGTCAATAACTAAGAGCTTATCTAGCTGTACAAACATTAAGTAATGATGTGGTCAAAGAAGTGGAAGAAAATGAAAATGTGGTAACAAAGCCACCAAAATATATAAAAGTATGTTCAAGAATATTTGAAATTCTAAATAGTGAAGAGCCAGTGAAAGAAATCGAAGAAACTGACCCCCGAATACCTGCACTTGTAAAAATAAATGTGTGATTTTTTACGTGGTCTACAGGCTTAGAACATGAACTTATATTGCCTTTCGAAATACATAAAACATAATTTTTCTTGGCAAACCATTCAAGATGTACATCTTACCATGTCCTCTCTCATGAACCTAGTGAAATGTGTTTGTTCGCAACAATTGCAAATGAAATATCCAACAAAACCATACAAAATTTCTACAAGATTGAATCAAGATATTGTTGAGGGATGGTTATCTTTTCAACGAGGCTGTTGTGGAGATAACCTTGAACCAACAGTGACCTTGAATTAACAGTCATCCAATTCAAGTAGAAGGAAGTAAAAATATTTTAAAACTTGTAAAGACGGGGAAAAAACCAAAGCTTACATGGCCAATTAATATATGGAATTATTCAATAATCTTCTTTTTTTTCTTATTTAGAATGTCCACATTTGTGTACTACGACAGTATGGCCAGATAATTAAAAGAACACGTACCAATAGCCGTGGCAACATTTTTCCCAGGCAAAACTTTTGGACCAACTTAGGAAACCAACACTTAGGTACTAAGCAGGGTAAAAAACTGTATATATTGAAGGTGGTATTTGTAGTTTAACAACTAAATTGCACACAAGAGCAGTACGTATGAAGAGGTTGTTTATTTCTATTCCCCAGTCATCCTTGGGGGGATTTAAGGAAATGCTATATATATGGAGTTGTTAGAGGATTTCTGCCATGTTATCATTTATAGTAAAAACAACTTGTGTACATGTCAAAGGAGCATTAATTCTTCTGAATTTCTACATTTTCAGTTGAAAATATGAAGAGCAATTTCTTAAAGCCTTAAAAAGTATCCATAGTTGGCTTCCATGATATTTTTTTTGTACAATTCAATCAAATAGGCGCTTCATTTAGACTGTCAACATCCGGAGACATTAGTTCATTGAATGATACAGAATACCATATACTCAGAAACCACTGACAAACCAAAAGATTTGTCACACAACTCGGCAGAGTTGGATTGATTGATTGTTGGTTGGTTGGTTAACGTCCAGTGGCAAATATTCATGTATATTCAGGACGAGAACAAATTAACAATAAATACAATAGGTAGGTTCTGCAATAGGGTCGTCCGGGATTAAGGTCGGAGAAATTTAGACTGCCACGGGAAATGAGGGAATATTGGATAGGGACAGAAATTTAGCCTTGCAACAGGTCACCTACGGATCCCTCAAACAGTTGTTGCAAGGGTTCTTAACGTTCAAAGAGCGTGGCACTCTCTTTACACGAGGCATCAGATTTAACGTCCCCATTCTGACCGGACGTGGCTGCATATTTGTACTTCCGCACAGCCAAACGGACGCCCCACTTTAGCAAGGGTTTTACTGCCAGTCGGAGGAAGACCAATGGTGACCATACTTCTATTCCCCAGTCACCCTTGGGGAGGCAGAGGTGGAAAGTCTATTGTTCAATATATTCATGTTTTCGAGTCAAATCAAATTCATGATGAACAAGGTTAAGATTTTTCAACGCTAAATGATTCTCATTTGTCAGTTGAGAAACTTTTCCTGTAAGCCCTCATGAAATTTCAGGTTTCATCTACCTGCCATTTATATCGACACTTATCAAATTTCAAAATTTGAATCAATTATGAATGAATGTTCACTTGGAACACTTTAATATTTTGATTTATTTAGGTTTTTTTCACAAATTGTAAACCTTAAATTTCCAAAAGGTTTGAAAAGTTTACACACATAATGAATTCCTTCTAAAAGATTAACTGTGATCAACATCTGTCTGCTCTCAATGAAGACAATTTTGATGAAAATATAGTTGAAGATGCAAACATGATATGTGAGAAATCTTTAGTCATATTCTAGTCAGTATAGTTTAAACTTGAATTGAAAATATCTCCTCATATCAATTAAATATGCAAGGTCAGTTATAAATGACGAATGCAAGCATTGGATAATTAAAGCAATAGGAAATAATTGTCCATATATATTGTCCATAATTATGTCAAACTGGTAACAATGACCCAGCATTAACCACCAAAAAAAAAAAAAAAAAAGAAATAGCAGACAATTTGACATGGAAGCTCTACTTTAATAAAGAATTAATTAATTTAGATTGGATTGATCTGCTCTCGAAATTGGATGAATTTTCATGGCTTTTAAATGTGGTAAAAATTAAAGATAAGATGGCCATTTGTAAAGGCATTTCCATTGATACATTTAGATATTATAAAAGAACATTTGAAAAAAAAAAATGGATTCTATATTAAGAAAAAAAGGATCTCTTGAAAAACCATGTTCTAGTCATAATGGAAAAGAAAAAGACATTTTTTCAAACATTTCCTACAAGATCAAGCAACGGCTATTAGCACTTCCCCAAATGGCACGAGATGGCATCCAGAGGTTATAAAATTTTGCTTAGCTAATTATCATTCAAATAAATGTTATAACCAATGGGCCAAGTCTGGTTTCCTGAATCTGCCCAGTGACAGCTCCTAAATTTGCACAGCAGATTTAACGAACAAACTTCTGGTTGGTGCTATCAAAATATTGAAAATATGTCCACAAGTTTTGACCAAAGTGGTAAACATCTAGAAAATAAAATAGGAGTGGTTATTTTGATGAAATGAAAATTGAAGAAGGTTAAGTGTGATCTACCAAAACAAATAATTTGCTTGGTTTCACAGAAATTGAAACTGCCGATGGGGGATGAAATAGCAACAAATATACGATTCTTCTTTAAGAGCTTATTTTCAAACTTTGCATACCCTTCGCATATTTAGACAAATTGACAGGAGATCAAGTAATTAATTTCTTCTTGGAAGGGATTACTTGCTTCACCATTTTATTGCCAATCTGTGATGGTGCTTCTGAAAATAGAAATTTCATTAAATCTTGTGCAGAATCATTTCCTGGTTACCCACAAGCTCAACATTTATGCATAAATCTAGTGAATGGGGGACCTAATTTTTAGCTCACCTGGCCCAAGAGGGCCAAGTGAGCTTTTCTCATCACTTGGCGTCCGTCGTCCGTCGTCGTCCGTCGGCGTCCGTCGTCGTCGTCTGTTAACTTTTACAAAAATCTTCTCCTCTGAAACTACTGGGTCAAATGTAACCAAACTTGGCCAATATCATCATTGGGGTATCTAGTTTAAAAAATGTGTCCGGTGACCCGGCCAACCAACCAAGATGGCCGCCATGGCTAAAAATAGAACATAGGGGTAAAATGTAGATTTTGGCTTATATCTCTGAAACCAAAGCATTTAGAGCAAATCTGACATGGGGTAAAATTGTTTATCAGGATAAGATCTATCTGCCCTGAAATTTTCAGATGAATCGGACAACCCATTGTTGGGTTGCTGCCCCTGAATTGGTAATTTTAAGAAAATTTTGCCGTTTTGGGTTATTATCTTGAATATTATTATAGATAGAGATAAACTGTAAACAGCAATAATGTTCAGCAAAGTAAGATCTACAAATAAGTCAACTTGACCAAAATGGTCAGTTGACCCCTTAAGGAGTTATTGCCCTTTATAGTCAATTTTTAGTAAATTTTTGTAATCTTTTACAAAAATCTTCTCCTCTGAAACTACTAAGACAAATTTAACCAAACTTGTCCACAATCATCATTAGAGTAACTAGTTTAAAAAATGTGTCCGATGACCCCGCCCGCGAACCAAGATGGCTGACATGGCTAAAAAATAGTACATAGGGTAAAATGCAGTTTTTGGCTCGTATCTCTGAAACCAAAGCATTGAGAGCAAATCTGACAGGATAAAATTGTTCATTAGGTCAATATCTATCTGCCCTGTAATTTTCAGACCAATCAGGCAACACGTTGTTGGGTTGCTGCCCCTGAATTGGTAATTTTAAGAAAACTTTGCACCTTTTGGTTATTATCTTGAATATTATCATAGATAGAAATAAACTGTAAACAGCAATAATGTACAGCAAAGTAAGATCTACAAATAAGTCAACATGACCAAAATTGTCAATTGACCCCTTAAGGAGTTATTGCCCTTGATAGTCAATTTTTACAATTTTCATAAATTTTGTAAATTTTGTAAATTTTACAAAATATTTTCCACTGTAACTACTGGGCCAAGTTCATTATAGATAGAGATAATTGTAAGCAGCAAGAATGTTCAGTAAAGTAAGATCTACAAACACAACATCATCACCAAAACACAATTTTGTCATGAATCCATCTGTGTCCTTTGTTTAATATGCACATAGACCAAGGTGAGCGACACAGGCTCTTTAGAGCCTCTAGTTTCATGTCGGATCCACTCCATCTAATTAAAAAAAAAAAAAACGCGTAATAATATTCATTCGAGTGGTCATAAAGAATGTCATAAAAGGAGTCAAACTAGAAGGTAAAGAAATCATTTGAGAACATTTTGTATCTGTATTTAAGAGGGAGTGTAGAAGAGTCCTGCCAATAACAAAGTTAAATGCAGATGTAATTTACCTCAACAACATTTCAAAAATGAGAGCTAATCTAGCTGTACACACATTCAGTATCAGTAATGCTGTGACCAAAGAAATGGAAGAAAATGAAAATGAGGTTATCAAAGCCACCATAATAGACAAAAGTATGTTCAAGAATATTTGAAATTCTAAATAGTGAAGAGCCAGTGAAAGAAGAAACTGACCCTGATCAGCTGCACGTGTAGAAAGTAATCGAGTGGGTTTTACATGGTCTACAGAATTAATATTGCCTTTCAAAATACAAAAAAACCGTAATATTTCTTGGCAAACCATTCAAGATCTACACCTTACATTGTCCTCTTTCATAGACCTATTGAAATATGTATGTTAGCAATAATTTCAAATGAAATATCCAACAAAACCATACATAATTCCTACAAGATTTAATCAAGATATTGTTAAGGGATGGTTTTCTCATCAAAGAAGCTGTTGTGGAGATAACCATGAACCAATAGTCATCTAATATGGTTGTAACAACACAAAGCTGCTTTCTTTAAAAAGAGCAAAATTAGAAGTAGCATGTAATAGCTATGGAAAACCAAATATTAGAGAAGTAGAAGGGAGTAAAAATAGTTTAAATCTTGTAAAAACGAGAGAAAAAAAAAACTACAAACAAAGCTTACACGGCAAATACATATTTGAAATTGTTCAATAATCTTTTTTCTTATTTAGAATGTCCACATCTGTGTACGGCGACAGTAGGGCAAGACGATTAAAAGAACATCTACTAATGGCCGTGGCAAAGTTTTTCACAGGCAAAACTATTGGACAGTTCCCCACTTTAGAAAAACAACAATTAAATACTAAGCAAGGTAAAACGAATTTATATGTTGTACATGGTTTTTTGTAATTTAACAACCAAATTGAACACGGACAAGAACAGTACGTATGGAGAGGTTGTTTACCAGCCCTCTCCAAATGTACTGTTTAAGTACCTGGGTGAAAGCAATCAGGGAAGGATTTGTTTGCCGGCAGTTACAGTATGTCCATTTATTGGAGAGTGCCAACCATCAGTCTCAAAACATGGAATGAAATAAGACTATCTCAGAGGAAGATTGATTGATTGATTGTTGCTTGCTTAACGTCAAGTGGCAATTATTTCATGCATGTTCAGGACGAGAACAAAGTAACAATAAATACAATAGGTAGGTTCTGTAATAGAGGCCGGCCGGGATGAAGGTCGGAAAATTTAGACTACCACTGAAAATGAAGGGTAAATTGGATAGGAACAGAAATTTTAGCCTTGCACCAGGCTACCTACGGACCCCTCAAAGAGTTGTTTCAAGGATTCTTAACGTGCAGAGAGCGTGGCGGCACTCTCTACCCGATGCATCGGATTTAACGTCCCCATTCTGACTGGACGTGGCTGCGTACTTGATACATCCCGCACAGCCAAACGGACGCCCAACTTCGGCAAGGGTTTTACTGCCGGTCGGAAGAAGACCTGTAGTGACCATATTTCTATTCCCCCGTCACCCTTGGGGTCTCAGAGAAAGTCATCCTACCTTAAATGTGAAAGCCAACATGTCAAATGCAGAAGAAATTTAAAAAAAATTATGGGTCAACAAACAAACTGTCCGATTCAATTCCTAAGTGATGGTTTTCTCATCAAAGAGGCTGTTGTGGAGATAACCTTGAACGAACAGTTATCAAATTGGTTATAACAACACAAAGCTGCTCTTTTAAAAAGAGCAAAATCAGAAGTTGCATGTAATAGCTATGGAAAACCAAATATTAAAGAAGTAGAAGGGAGCAAACATAGTTTTAAACTAGTAAAAACGATAACATAACCAAAGCTTACATGGCCAATAAATATTTGAAATTGTTCAATAGTCTTCTGTTTTCTTATTTAGAATGTCCACACTTGGCGACAGTAGGACCAGGCAATTGAAAGAACACCTACCAATGGCCGTGGCAAAGTTTTTCCCAGGCAAAACTATTGGACAGATCACCACCTCAACAAACCAACAATTAGGTACTAAGCAAGGTAAAAAGAATTTGTGTTGTAGGTGGCATTTGTAATTTAACACTGACAAAAGCAGTTCGTATGAAGAGGTTGTTTACCAGCCCTCTCCAAATGTACTGTTCAAGTAACTGGGTGAAATGCAATCAGGGAAGGATTTGTTGGCCGGCATTGACTGTATGCCCATTTATTGCACGGTGCAACCATCAGTCTCAAAACATGGAATGAGATAAGACTGTCTCAGTGGAAGACATCCTACCTTAAATTGGAAAGCCAATATGATCAAATGCAGAAGAAATTTTAAAAAAAAAATTTATACGTCAACACATAAATTGTCAGATTCAATAACAAGAGATGATTTTTTCATCAAAGAGGCTGTAGTGGAAATAACCGTGAACCAACAATCATCAAATATGGTTATGACAACACAAAGCTGCTCTTTTAAAAAGAGCAAAATCAGAAGTAGCATGTAATAGCTATGGAAAACCAAATATTAAAGAAGTAGAAGGGAGTCAAAAAAGTTTAAAACTTTTAAAAACGAAAAAAAAAACAAAGCTTACATGGCCAATAAATATTTGAAATTGTTCAATAGTCTTTTTTTTTTCTTATTTAGAATGTCCACATTTGTGGATGGCAACAGTAGGGCCAGACAATTAAAAGAACACATACCAATGGTCGTAGCAAAGTTTTTCCCAGGCAAAACTATTGGACAGATCACCACCTTAGTAAACCAATAATTAGGTACTTAGCAAGGTAAAAAGAATTTATATGTTGTAGGTGGTATTTTTAATTTAACACCGACAAGAGCAGTACGTATCACCAGCCCTCTCTAAATGTACTGTTCCAAGTATCTGGGTGAAATTCAACCAGGGAAGGATTTGTTGGCCGGCATTGACTGTGTGCCCATTTATTGCACAGTGCCAACCATCAGTCTCAAAACATGGAATGATATAAGACTGTCTCAAAGGAAGACATCCTACCTTAAATTTGAAAGCCAATATGATCAAATGCAGGAAGAATTTAATAAAATAATTTTATAGGTCAACAAACAAATTGTCCGTTTCAATTCCGACAATAGATTTTCAACACCACATATTTATCAATGTATTAAGAAATGTAAGAAAGGCAATTATTGGTATTACTATAAGAGATATGTTGACGGTATTCACCCAGACGACTATGTTATAAGGATAAAGGCACACCAATTGGATAATGCCATTTGTGAAAATTACAGGCGGTCCATAAATTTAGAAAATGCTAGGTACAGGTATAAAAGACAAATTTTTAGTAATCCTGATGATCTTAATCTGAAAGCAGGCATTATCTATACATTTGTTTGGCATTCTAAGTACTGTCAAATCACATTTTAATTGCTTCAAAAATTATATAAATATAACATTATCAATTCATCTCATTTTTCAGAAAATCGATCATTTTAATTCACAGTTTACTGATATAATCTTTAACATGCATATTTTTACTTTGCATGTTCGCATGGTATTGTAAACAAGAGGCTGTCAGATAGACATCAAACCGGTTTTACCTGCATGAAAATGATATTTGTAAATCTGGACCCCAAACAGGATCAAGTTAAAGACAAGAATGTGTCCATAGTACACGGATGCCCCACTCGCACTATCATTTTCTATGTTCAGTGGACCATGAAATTGGGGTCAAAACTCTAATCGACATTAGAAAGATCATTTCATAGGGAACATGTGTACCAAGTTTCAAGTTGATTGGACTTCAACTTCATCAAAAACTACCTTGACCAAAAACTTTAACCTGAAGCGGGATAGACGGACGGACGCACAGACCGAAAAAACATAATGCCCCTCTTCTATCGTAGGTGGGGCATACAAATGAATGTTTACAGGTTTCAGAAATAGAAAGGGCAAAATCAATCTAAGCATCACTTTTCGCTACTTAAGGTCTACAACTCAACAAAGATAAAAGCTAAAAATCGAACGTGACCTTCATTTAGTCACAGGAAACAACATAATTAAATTTGATCAGATTCCGTCAAAGCGTTTTCAATTAATTGCACAGACAGCAGTTTGGCAGTCGCCCGCCGTACATCACCAAATTAATAACCGATATTTTCATTCGGAAATCCGGTAAAAATGTAATCAAAGACTGTCTGTAAATGTTAAATGCAAAACACTCAGTCCATCTATCAGTAAAATACCGAATAATCAAGTACAGGAAGTACACAACTAATTCATTGTTCCATTGCTTTCTATGTTAAATTCATCAATTGCAAGTAGTCACAGCTCTTTTGTCTTAAGTTAAAATAAAGTGACAATCATTGCAGGTCAAAGCAAGATCTGATGATGTCTTGTCCTGACAAAATCAACCGTTAAATACATATAAGAAAGAACTGGTTCCCAGAACTTCAGATGTCTCAAAGCAGGTACTTCAGATCTGGCAAACAGGCAAAACATACCCTCCATTTTAAATTTCATGCATTTTTTTTTTTTTATAAAATTATAAGTCAAAACGTGTTCTACAATGATCATCAGTCATCCAGCTTCCATTTGATACCAAAATAACCAAAATATTCTACATATTTTGAAAGTTCATGAGTAGGAACTACAATGTAGTTTGTGTTACATATGTACTACTTTCTGACCGGGCCCGAACTACACCTACACAATATAATATAAAAAAAATCATTCACCAAACATATGTCTGTTTCTAACGACAAAAACTTGACATGGACCATTGAACGATGAAAATGAGTTCCAGTTCATATGAACGTGCAAGACAGCCAAATACAGTTGGCATGTTGATTAGAGTAAAATGTATCTCAAAAACAGACTTAACCAGACAACTAAACACCTTACAATCTTTCCATACACCAAATATAGTTGATCTGTTGCATACAGTATCTTATATAAGGACTTAATTATGTAACTTTAACCTTAATCACTGATCTGTGGAATGAGGTAAGGATCATGTGAACCCTGGATATGTATATGATGCGAAAACTTAACATTGACCAATGAACCATGAAAATAAGGTCAAGTTGACAAGATTTAATCATACTTACAGTTAGACATGGATAGCTTACAATCAGATCAATCACCAACCAAATATAGTTGACCTATTGCTTATAGTATCTCAGTTACAGACCAAGAACACAAAAACTTAACATTGAAAAAAATGGACAACGTAAATAAGGTCAAGGTCAGATAAAACCTACGAGTATGACATGAACAGCGTACAATCATTCCATGCACCAAATATGGTTAAACTATTACTTATAGTATGAGAAGTGAAATATACCCCTTGACCACTGATCCTTTGAATGAGGTCAAGGTCAGTTGAACCTGCCATGCTACATCTTGCAAGGATTCCATAGACCAGATAATATTATCCTTTTGCTCATAATAAGTCAGAAATTCACATGACCAGAAGACAAAGTTCGTTAATTATTAGCTGAACCATGG
Organism: Mytilus coruscus; assembly: GCA_017311375.1. NCBI lineage: Eukaryota > Metazoa > Mollusca > Bivalvia > Mytilida > Mytilidae > Mytilus > Mytilus coruscus. The sequence continues at coordinate 43,690,491 of CM029600.1, forward strand.
AAATGAGGTCAAGGACAATGCAAAAATGTCAGCAGAATACTTAAAACATAATGCATTAGTATACAATGTATGCTTAAGCATCTATGTGTATACAAGTCTGCATCTTTCAATCAAGCAATACAATAAAAAAAACATACAGCAGCAGTTGGTGGATAGTTTTTATGGATTGGCAGATTGATTTGCTAAACGTCCAGTGGCAAAACTTTCATGCATGTTCAGGACGAGACCAAATTAACAATACATACAATAGTTAGGTATTGCAATAGAGGCCGTCCGGGTTGAAGGTCGGGGAAATTCGGACTGCCACGAGAAAATGAGGGCATATTGGATAGGGACACCTATGGACCCTTCAAATAGTTGTTACAAAGGTTCTATACGTGCAAAGAGAGTGGCAATCTGACCAGACGTGACTGTGTACTTGTACATCCCGCACAGCAAAACGGACGCCCCAATTTGGCGAGGGTTTTACTGCTGGTCGAAGGAAGACCAATGGTGACCATATTTCTATTTCCCAGTCAACTAATTAAAAGTGGTGCTACTCCAGCCTTTAATAATTGTTACCACCAAATCCCATTTCTAGCACCATGCACTCTTGATTTCTCAACATAACCCTCAATCAAAGAATTACATACAGCATTATAATCTTTTTCTCCATATTAAAGCATCCCTTTATTCGCTATATATGGGAATATTATTATAAGTGGGCCTCTCCTGGCTCGAGTGAAAATCAAGAGTAATATAATTGCATATCTGAAACATCGTTTTAACCAGATTTTCTGAAATAACTACAGCCAGTCTTGATATAATTATGTGCCGATTTGACTATATAAGACGCCTATTTGACCAGGAGCACAATGACCAAAACTTGTAATACCTTTAAATGAGGATAAAGTTTACAGTTGTTAATCTTTTTACCACTTATTCATGTTATTGAAATCAATTATCAAAATTGATTGATTGTTGGTTGCTTAACGTCCAGTGGCAAACATTTGATGCATGTTCAGGACGAGAACAAGTTTAACAATAAATACAATAGTTAGGTTCGTCCGGGATGAAGGTCGGGGAAATTTGGACTGCCACGGGAAAATGAGTGTATATTGAAAAGAGAAAAAAAAATAGCCTTCAAACAGGCCACCTACGGACCTCTCAAAGAGTTGTTGCAATGGGTCTTAACGTGCAAAGAGCTTGACACTCTCTCTACACGAGGCATTGGGTTTAACGTCCCAATTCTGACCGGACGTGGCTGCGAACTTGTACATCCCGCACAGACGCCCAACTTTGGGGAGGGTTTTACTGCCGGTCGGAGGAAGACCAATGGTGACCATATTTCTATTCCTCAGTCACCTTTGGGAGTCATTTATGAAGAATCTAATTATTGTTTTGAATGAAATAATGATTAATGTCATGCAGGTACATGTAACTCAGGTATGAGCAATTAATTCTATAAGTAATAAATGTAAAATTGTAATGTTATTAGTTTGCAATTAAAAAAAAAAAGAGGTGTCCCCATGAGAGTTTACAAACAAAATCCATTGTCGCTTATTTGAATAACAATAGAATTTTAAAATATGTGCTTGAAAACGAACATTTTGGAGACGATCCGAAATATTTTGATAATAGTTTCATTTATATCTTTATTAATCCCCTAACTGAGCTAACGTTCCAGGACATTACAAAACAAAACAAAAAATGACTATTTTCAAAATTTCATAAAGCCAAGACTTTACCAGACATGTTTTTTTTTCCTTCATTCTGATCTGCAAAATTTCGTTCATCAAAATATTATAACATTAAATTGTTTAACTTTTTGAACCGTAAAAATCAACCAAATATAATACTGGCTTTCTCGATTTCTTAAATCAGACTTTCAAGTTGACCTACAAAATGTACTAACGTATTGGAAGATGATCAGTTTCCTCCAATATGGCGTCTATCCGGCAGACCTGGGTGATTCGAGCATTTCATACAAAATGGCGACTGGTGGAGAAAAATGTTAAGTGTGAAAACGATTTATGTTGGTATTTAAATTGTAAACATTTAAAAAGAACTTATCTTAATTCAATCGTTTAGAACAACACATTTTATGTTATTAAAAGCACTAATTAAATCTCTAACCAAAGAACAGCTGATGGAAACAAATCTTACTTCTTCAAATTATAATGATGAAAAATAATGCTTCTATATGCAAAAAGAAAAGCCAGTTCATAGCGATGATGGAGACAATACATTCCTTGACTGAGGCTATTCGAAGTGATATGGAAGATGCATTTGGATACAGTATGAAATGTGACAACTAAGAAGTTAAACTCAGAAGGTTTACAAAGAATTAGGTTATAAGCAAATGAAATGTATGAAGAAAAAATACAAAGAAATTGTGGACAATAGCAATAAAACTGGCAGTTCTTCAATATATTGGAGGCATTTTGATAGATTCAATCACCTCTAAGACATCAGGGCTTCTCTAACATGTACTATAATAATTGATACAAACCGTAGAGATCTTGTTAAAGTTGTTTAGTCTATCTCCCTATGTGACAGTGAACCATTATAGTAAAAAAATACAGGCTTCCAATTTTTTTAGTTCTTCAAGAATTGAAATCTGAACACAACTCAAGAATACAGAGAATAGATGACTTTTTTGTATCTCTTTGTTGTTCATGATGAAGAGAAGACATAAACACACTCTCTAAGTAGTGCCTTCACTTTATATTCACAGAACCAAAAAGCTTGAATTTAGATGCATTTGTTGATTTTTTTAATATGCCAAAGTGGTGCAAACACTAACAAAAAGAAAAGGGGCCTGAAAGACATGATACATTGTTTCAGAAAAATATGAAATAAACAGAGATATAAAATAGAAGAATGTTGTAACATATTTTTCTTCAATTACGTATAACCCATCTTCAGACAAGGGTACAAGTGAAAAAATACAAAATTTTGCATTCGTCATCAATAATTTATCAACCGTTGGAACATATCCTATTTAGAAATGATGACTGATTTTTCTATCATTTATCCCAATCACCGAATGTAAGGTTTCTTCATATTATCTTGTGTATGTTGACACTATAGAGTACTTGAATGGACACCAAGTTAGAAAACCCTTCATTTTAGTGTCGTATACTGTCCTATTCGAAACCAAATATGATGAAATACACCTAACTGCTTATCCAAGATATCCTAATTATTACAACGAAATTAAAATAATTGAAATTGTTTTCGTGTTTGGCTTCAGATATATAAAAAATGGATAAATGGTGTCCTTTGTGTAGTGCAGTGACGTTTTCATAGGGTTGGGGTAGGCTTGCCATATACCAACTTGGAAAATCATTATCTCAACTAATCAGCATTACAGAATCGAAGGAAACTTCAATGTAATGTAATTAAACATTGTATGTTCGTACATCTTACATCGGTATTGAGTTTCATTAATTGTATAAATTTCAAGATTATGGATTTTAAATTACCTGGGTATGGAAATATGGATTAGATGTCGATACTAACGAGGTCCATGTGGCTCTGGGGTTAATGAAAGAATGAAGAACTAAGCTTACTGTACAAGGAAAAGTATATGATAACTCTGCAGAAGTAATAAAAGGATGGAATGAACACTTTGGTAATACACCTACAACTACCCCAGAGTATGACTATACCAACAGGGAAGCAGACCATGATGTTATCATGGAATCCTGTCTAGATGACTCAACTCCAATTTCTTTCTCAACCTTAGAAGTCCAGAATGCCATTAACAAGTTAAACAAATATAAAGCGCCTGACATATATGGAATAACAGCTGAACATTTCATCCATGGAGGACCAGACCTGGTAGATGCATTGACAACAGTAATTAACAAGATGTATATCATGTGCTATCCCCGATTACATCAAGATGGGAATTTTATCACCAATTTTCAGAAAAAAAGGTTTATCTACACATCCTAAAAACTACAGAGGCATTACAGTTCTTCCTGTCAAAGGCAAAATTCGAGAAATACTTCTCAAAGAACACCTATGGCAAATCATTGCAGCATCCTAAAAAGATTTCAGAGAGGATTCACGTCTAAAATATCACTATTATTTTGCGCTCTTCTACTTAATGAAGTGATTATTGATGCAGTATACAGGAAAACACCTTTATATGTAGCACTGCTTGATTCAAAATCAGCTTTTGACGTCGTAAACCATAGTAGTCTATATAGAAAGTTATACCTAGCAGGGATATCTGGTTCACTATGGCTTCTTTTGCATGATCTGAGTGTAGGTGCACAAACATCAGTTCGATGGGAAAATTGGTCTCGGAATCCTTCGACATTAAGCAAGGCGTTAGGCAGGGTGTAATATTGAGTACTGAGTTATATAAGCTATATACCAATGATATTCTAAACCAAGTAGAGGACAGTACACTCTGATCCTACATTAGTCACATCCACTGTGCTAAACCAACTTGCGCAGATGACGTCACACTGGTTGTAAATGACCCCACTAATATGCAAACCCTCTTAACAACAGTGGAGAATTACAGTCAACAGGAAAAATTTTCCTTACAGCCTACAAAATGTAGAATCACCACAACTGGAAAACCAAAATTAGAGGATAACTTCAATTTCACATTAAATGATACATCTATTCAAAATGTTGAAACCATCGTACATTTAGGAATTACCCACAGCAAAATTCCCCGGCAAACCATCCCGATACATATCCAGGAAAAAATGTACAGCTTGATGGGGACAGGCTCGCATGGCAAAAACGGCCTGAATCCCGTTGCATGCTTGCAGTTATTCCAAGTATCTGTGTTACCAATCCTCATTTATGGCTTAGAAATACTATTACCAAATTCTACACAAATGGAACCAATTGAAGTATTCTATCGCAAAAGCATCAAACAAATTCTATCTATTCCTAATAACACAACAGACATGGCCGTATATATACTATCAGGTACAATTCCAGTAATCAGTAAAATCCATAAATTAGCCTTAGGAACTTTTGCTAACATTTCAAGACAAGAGAACTCTATAGAAAGACAAATTGCTGAAAGACAAATCCTTATATCAACAGCCGTGAAAGACAGTTGGTTCACAAAAATCAGATCTTTATTAATTAAATACAGCTTACCATCAATTTTTAACATTGGATGAACCCCCCTCGAAATTAAAATGGAAAAGCTCTATCAGGAAAGCGATTGATACCTTCTGGGTCGAACATGTTGTTACCATGTCTGTCTACTTCAAGAATATTTCATTTACATCAACAGCTAATTATAAAACTGGACATCCACACAATGTTCTGGCAAGTGTCCAGATTTCTGCTAAAGACATCCAGCGTCTCTCCATCAAAGAGGGACGAAAGATACCAGAGGGTCAGTCAAACTCATAGATTGAAAATAAACTGATAACGCCATGGCTAAAAATAAAAAGACAGACAAATAATAGACACAACATAGAAAACTAAAGACTAAGCAACACGAGCCCCACCAAAAACTGGGGGTGATCTCAGGTGCTCCGGAAGGGTAAGCAGATCCTGCTCCACATGTGGCACCCGTCGTGTTGCTTATGTTATTATAAATCCGGTAAATAGTTCAATTCGGTAGGTCACACTCGTGAAAGAGAAGGGTACTGCAGTCATGACACAAGGAACATATCCGATATCATCTGTGAAACGGTTATTCCATAACGGTCAACCAACTCGTGATGGCTTCCGTAAAATCTACGAAGGAATGATTTCAACTTCATCATTTGGAACTCTTGGTTTAATAGCTTCCTTGTGAGCCTCAATCCTCTATCAAGGAAATACAAGCCCGGGAATATCGTATCAATTGAGAGATATATACTCCGTATGCAGGCGCTGCTGGAATGTTCCTACATAGAAATGGAAAGTTCACAATTGGGAAGCTGAAATCATCTCTTTTGTCGTAAAGTTTTGTTTTCAACCGACCCTCATTGTCAATTTCTAGATGTAGGTCAAGATATGAGGCAGACTTATCTGTATCTGTAGTATCCTTTATCTCTAGTTCGATGGGATAGATTCGTTCAACATAGTCACCAAATTTTGTATTATTTAGTGAGAGAACATCATCTATATAGCGCCCCCAAGGGTGACTGGGGAATAGAAGTATGGTCACCATTGGTCTTCCTCCGACCGGCAGTAAAACCCTTGCTAAAGTGAGGTGTCCGTTTGGCTGTGCGGGATGTACAAATTTGCAGCCACGTCCGGTCAGAATGGGGACGTTAAATCCGATGCCTCGTGTAAAGAGAGTGCCACGCTCTTTGCACGTTAAGAACCCTTGCAATAAACCCTTTGAGGGGTCCGTAGGTGACCTGTTGCAAGGCTAAATTTCTGTGCCTATCCAATATACCCTCATTTCCCGTGGCAGTCCAAATTTCTCCGACCTTATTCCCGGACGCCTCTATTACAGAACCTACATATTGTATTTATTGTTAATTTGTTCTCGTCCTGAATATGCATGAAATATTTGCCACTGGACATTAAGCAACTAACAATCAATCAATCAATCATCTATATAGCGGAACGTAAAGTTAAAGGATATTGTTAACTTTTTATCTTTCTTCCTAAGAAGTTCCTGTATGAAGTCAGCCTCATAATAATAAAGAAACAAGTCGGCAAGAAGAGGGGCACAATTGGTTCCCATTGGAATTCCGACAGTCTGTTGAAAAACACGTCCTCCAAACGTAACAAATATGTTGTCAATCAAGAAATCAAGCATCTTCATAATGTCAGTTTCAGAGAATTTTTGTTTGAATCGGCCAATGTAGTGATTCTTTACAAAGTAGGATTTATCCAAACTACTAGCAGTTAACTGACATGCCAGCTCCCAAGACAAGATACTTGTATCTACGTTCGCCATTCTTTTTAATGAAACAAAGTAATACCAACTCTTTCAATTTGTCTTTTAGTTTGGAATGGGGAATACTTGTGTAAAGTGTAGAAAAGTCAAATGTTTTAATACTATTGCAAGATGAGAGAGTCTTAGATTGTATGTACTCTAAAAGATCTTTGGAATTTTTTAGTATCCACATCTGATTCACGCCACATCTAGAATAGGCAGTTTCACAATAACTTTGGAGCCCGGCTTTGATTGCTGATAAAATAGATGTTAATAATTTAGAAAGAGGTTTCGTAGAGCACTTGGAAGACCCAGCAATATACCGTTGTTTGTAAGGACACTTATGTAGTTTAGTATCCAATACAGCTTTGACTCCTTACTAGTACATATATTCTCCAATGTAATAGGGCAGCTTTCAACCAAGTTGACGTCAACCCAACATGTCTCTTATGCGAAGAGGACTCAGAAACATTAGACCATTTCATACATTCATGTACTGCTCTAGCCTCTGCTAGAAACTATCACTTGCTTGAACTTTCACAAATTATCAATAATAGCGAGCTCTGTGCGAAATGTACAATAATAGGACAATTAGAAATTAGTACACATCTAATTTTTGATGCTAGTGCATTGCTCTGCAACTGTCAATGTAAATGTGGATGTACAGACTGTCTTCATCTTGTAGAATACATTAGTAGAAAACTCTGCTTTGCTCTGCACATGAGACGTAGTATTCTATTATTAACATTACCGGTGAATAAAAATGAAAGGGTTGCATTCGACCACTCAGTCAAAGGCGTGAATATATAAAATCTAAATTATTTTAAGTGTAATAAACTTTTTAGTGGGTGTTAAATACACCATTTATGTTACTCTGAAACCAGAGGTGTGCCTTTGAAAGGCAGGATCTTAATACAAGACAAGACAATGGCAGACGAATAATGAGACATACTAACTTTCTTAGTAATCATCCATCATCATTTTTAGCTATCTAAGATTCCTACGTCGGTCTCGTCTACATTTTGTTTCAGGTTAGGTCCAAATGGATATATACAACAATGGCTGTTTTTTACACCTTGACAATTATTCGGGGGTGGGGGTGAAGGAGGGGACCGATCCCGAAATCCCGAGTTTATTTTTGCTTAATTCCGATTTCCCGGGCCTTATTTGACAATAACATGTCTTTTTGAATAACCCAAAATCCCAATAAAACAACAGATGCTTTTTTGGCAAAGTACATTAATGAATGATAGTATACTGTTCAACGTAATCAGTCAGTCTGTTGTGCAGATTCCCTGTATCTTATTAATTTAATCTTAGTTTAAAACAGATTATATATATGGAGACTGCGACATTCCAAAACTTAGAAGAAACATAAATAAGTTGGCTAGTTTGAGCTCAATAAAATGAAGGTGAGAAATTTTCGTCAGTTACTTGGAGTATGATAGTATATGCTAACACTTTTTTGTGTGCTAGTCCGAAGCCAGGATACAGTGTCAAGTATTGGTGGGTATACAGTGAATTCAATGTTGGGTTTTTTTTTTCGGGCAATTCTTTTTTTTTTTTTTTTTTTGTCTTTCCATTTAATTTTGTTCGACATTTTTTTAAAATTTAATATGGGTCCTCTTAAGCTCTGTGGTATTGGGATCACTGCCGCAGTGACTGACATTATTCTGTAAATAACTTTGTAGAGTGTTTCGAAACTTAAGCTTGTGTAACCCGAATCTCAAACAAAATATATTTTGGGGTCAAAATTAGACGCTTTGGAAGAGTTACTTTGTCTTTGAATACTAATCTTGTGCTGACGGTCACGCACCTTGTTTAATCCTGTTTTGTTACTGTGTAATCGTGTCCCCTGGTTTACTAATTTTTAAACTTTTAACATTTATAACTTATATAGAACAAACAATGTGCAAATATATCCCAAGTAGTATTAAAAAACAAACCGTTGAAAAAATAAACGGGGGTACAAAAGGAACAATCACAAACACAACACCGAACACTAAAAAACATGGACCACACGAACTCCTAAAAAACCAGGGGTAAACCCAGGTGCTCCGGAACTGTAAGCAGTTTCTGCTCCGCATAAAAACCCGGGAATATAAACAACAACAAAAAAACAGCAAACCAAAAACCTTGAAGAACAAAAACTATCTTGTATAACCAGGTTTTAATGCAAATTCTCTAGAAGGATAAGCAGTCTCTGCTCCTTTAACGTCACCCGTTGTGATGTTCAACAAAGTCAATCCGAAAGTGGTTTCAAATCAGTATGAGATGTTATGAAAAGAAGTCCGATATCATTTTCAACACTGATTAACTTACAGTAGTTTAATTTTCTTTAAAAACAATAGCGCTCAAAAGTTTGTTAAAAGACATGATATTTTTATGTTCCGTCGAGATCTAGACACCCCACGATTTACGATAAAACGGAGTTCCTTTGCTACTTCTATGTTGTCATGATTATTGACGATACAATTATCCTTATCATCTCCACCCTCCGTTTCGTCATCTGTATCGTATTTTCATCAACTCTCTAGTCATTTGAAACGTTTTCCTCGTTTTGCTGCCAATTGAACACGACAGCGCTCCATTCATAGTTCTTATGCGAATACATATTCAATGGCAAACAGCCACACTTGTACACAGTGATTTCTTGTCGGAATTATAGTTATTTCGTACCCTAACCATTTTGTTTGTTTGCAGGATTTGTCCTTAATTAATTGTTAAACTCTAAAAGTATGAGGTTAATTAACCAACAAAGAAATAATTATCTGCAACTGTTTTTATAGTTATTAATTGTAGTTTTTGTCAGGAAATGCAGTGAAAAGGGACACACGCTGATTTTTACTCAAAAAGGAAGCCATGAGTCAAAGTGTTTGCATAAGTATTTGCATCTTATGTGAACAATCAAAGAACTTGCTATGGCTTTTAATTTGAGAAATTACAGACAGTCAATAGATTACTTTGTCTGAAGATGGTCTTCCATAAAAAGTACAAGCCAAATCGGCAAGTATTCAAAAACAAACATGACAGGCGACACGTGTCTCAGTTGTGATAGTACAATTCGTCCAAGAAAAGAAGCACTTCAATGTGGTAGTTGTTAACAATGGCAGCATCGTCTATGTGGGACAGGTAGGAATGACTATACTTTAATATTTAAATCATACAGCAATAAATCCTTGAATAAGAAAAAACTTATTGAACTTCGTTTTTTGTCTCCTTATCATGATCTAACCTTCTAAATTTCAAAAAAACATTTGGTAAATATCTGTTTTTAGTGTGTATAGCAATTTTTCTAAAATTATTATTAAAAAAAAATCCATGCATACGATGTATACATGTAGGTTCAAATACACCTTGCGGTAATCTATTTAAAATATCTAAATATTTAGCTAGGCACACGTCTCAATTTCAAATGACACGCGTGTTCAATAAACATTTCTAATCCAATTAAATAGAATGCTACCTATTTCAAATGACACGTGTGTTCAATCAACATTTCTAATCTAATTAAATAGAATGGTACGGCGCGTGCCTTTGGTTACAAGTTTATACCATCTATTGAGTACTGTGATATGTAAATATTTTGTCAATCAATATGTGACACTATAATAAAATAAATATTTATTTTTATTATTTGTTATTTATGAAAACTATCAGACGAAAGTATTATATGCCTCTGATACTATTAAAATCATGACAAAAAGAATGAGCATGGCTAAATTCAATACAGCACGATTCTGCATATATAGTGGACATTTCAAGATTACATGATTCTCATCTTCAATTGTATTATCGTTACAATTAAAACATATTCTATCATTCATAGTACCTACTATTTCCCTGCAATATTTTTACAAAATCTGGAACATATTTTTTTATATAAAAACAGCTGTCCATTGCTTGCTTTATATTGCATTGTACTAAATTTTGTTTTTATAGTAGATTGTAATTAACCCTATGTATTGAAAAATATATTACTTATTACAATAACGTTTGTTTGTTAACAAAGTTACGTTTATATATATAATGGTATTCAGAAGTTACATAGATAGAAGTCACAATTAGTAAAAGTAAACCATTATAGGTCAAAGTACCGTTTTCAAAATGGAGCATTGACTCACACCGAACAGTAAGCTATAAAGGGTCGCTCTATTCTATAAAAACTGAAGAAGATGCAAAGAAAGCAGGCTCGTACCACACAGAAAGCAACGTTCGACCACTGGCAGAAGTATGTTGATGGGGAGATTTCTGCAAGCCGCCTTCTACGTCTCTGTGGACGCCTTTTGTTTGTTCCGGATTCCCACTAGTGACATTCTGATTAGAGATATGTGCAAAGTGCCTTGACTTTCCTTGTCAGGTAAATGATAATTAATAGACATTCAAATGTTAAAAAAAATAATATCTTCACCTTATTTTTCAATGACAGTTATACAATAGTTGCTATAAAAGGTTCAAATTTAGTGCAGAAGATCTCGTGCATATTCTCTTGTTTGCTATTTTGGTATTATAGGATTGTTATTATTAATGCTTTCTGTTTATATTGTTTTGTATATGCATACCAACAGTAAAATAAAATTAACTTACAATTATGTCATTATGAAAGATTTATGCAAGTTGAAGCAAAGGAAAAAAAAAATAATATGAAACATGCCAGCTATAACATTTTAAACTTACTAAAATAAATTTAATTTGTCCTGAGTCTGAATCCCAGATAGTTCTTTATCACTTCATTCCTATTTTCTTGTGTTAAGCTGAGTCATTGGTAAATTTTAAAGAGTTCTAACAGGTGCAATATTTTAAGCACACACTAAATTAATTACAACGCTTCATAGATAAGACATTGACAAATTTAGTGAAGAAGATCTCCTGTTTTTATATGCATAGATATTCTCTTGTTTGCCATTTTGGCATTATAGGATTGTTATTATTAGTGCTTTCTGTTTATATTGTTTTGTATATGCATACCTACAGTAAACAGTTTTCACCAAGACATGGAACACATAAAAATCTTTCATGAGGTACGAAATGGTATACATACAAACCTTCCATGAGATACGAAATGGTATACTTATAAATCTTCCATTAGGTACGAAATGGTATACATATAAATCTTCCATGAGGTACGAAATGGCATACATATAAATCTTCCATGAGGTACGAAATGGCATACATATAAATCTTCCATGAGGTACGAAATGGTATACATATAAATCTTCCATGAGGTACGAAATGGCATACATATAATTCTTCCATGAGGTACGAAATCGCACATCAATGAAACAGATATAAATCTTCCATGAGGTACGAAATGACATACATGTAAATCTTCCGTGAGGTATGAAATGGCATACATGTAAATCTTCCATGAGGTATGAAATGGTATACATACAAACCTTCTATTAGGTACGAAAAAATCTTCCGTGAGGTACGAAATGGTATACATGTTAATATTCCATGAGGTACGAAATGATCAGGGTACGAAATGGTTTTTGCCAGGGTACGAAATGACTATAATTCGTCTCACGCATTTACCATGTGTTTTTGTCCAATCGTATAACGTTTTGGAGTCTTCTGATGTTATGACCGAGGATCCGGCTTCATAAATATAGGTATGTCCTTCAAATAGATAACGCTGTCAGGGGGATATCTTTATTGAACTTATTCATGTTATTACGGATAATTGTATTGATCAGTTAACCATAACCAAATTACTGACATTACTGATAAACATTGTTGTCATTGTTGATCATTCTTTAACTATTTTTACATTAACGTTGAATGCATTTTTTTTGTACATAATGTTATAGATACTTGATCATACTCGCTAAAACTACAAACCTGATCAACATTTTATCAATACACGCATGCTAATTTATTTTTTTATTTTTTTTTTTCAAAGAAGAGTCCCGATAGATAAAATTCCCAAACGTAAATACACGTAAATCCCGATATCTCGATGCTAATGTAGCTCGTTCCCGAAACCCCGAACTTAAAATGGACAATCCCGGAGTCCCGATATAGGTGAGACCCCCACCCCCTTTCTATTCTCGTAAACAGTCTAAAACAGACAGTTGGAATAGTTTTAAGGCATATATGAAGATTTCCCAAGGGTGACTGAAGATTATAAATATTGTCACTTTTGTCTTCTACCGACCGGCAGTACAACTCTTGTGAAAATGAGGAATCCGTTAGGCCATGTTGGATGTATAATAACGCAGCCACATCAGGTCAGAATGGGGATTTAAATCCAATGCCTCGTGTGGAGAGTTTGCAACGCTCTCTTCAAGCTACGAAACTTTGCATCAATTATATGAGGAGCCCGTAGGTGGCCTGTTGCATGGCACTATTTATGTTTAATGTATTAGTAAAAGAGTTTTTGATTTTTGGATAGTAAGAGAGACGCGAACATTGGCGAAGGATACAAAAGGGACATTCAAACTCGGAAGTCGAAAAATAAACTGACAACGCCAAGGCTAAAAAGGAAAGACAGACAGATAAACGAAACATAACATAGAAAACCATAGACTGAGCAACACGAACTCCACCAAAAACTGAGGGTGATCTCTGTTGCTCCGGAGGGTAGGCAGATCCTGCTCCACATATGGCACCCGTCGTGTTGCTCATGTTAGTACAAACAAGGCAACATTAGGAGTGGAACATGTAGAAAGTCTCTGCATAATCATATATGTATCTTCATAAAGGGGGTCTAGGGCATCTAAATCCGCATCTGCATTTGACAAGGATATTATACATTAATATTCTGATGACTAAGTTTTGTTTCATTGATAATTTTCAAGATATTGTAAAAATACTTTTATTTTACAGGTTGTTCGTTATTTAGCAGGCCTTTAAGTGAGCAAAAAAAAAAAAACAAAAAAAACACAACTACATGTATATAATTATATGTATTATTAAAAAAACATAAATTGATATGGTTTTTATGCCCCCTCAACTAAAAGTTGGGGGTCATACTGTTTTACCCCTGTCTGTCTGTCTGTCCGTCCCATTATGGGTATATAGTTATTCCAGATAACTCCTCCTATAGTTTGAATGCTAGGAAGTCTTCACTTTGCTGGCTGTTTGTACATACATTGAAGGTGTGCATGTGGTCAGGGTTTTGATTGTTATTGACTTTTACTGTTTTTGGAGATAGTTGAACTTTGTCATTTTTGGAGTATATACTTGCATAAGGGGTGTATAGCGTTTCTGGATAACTCCTACAGTTTGAATGCTAGGAAGTTTTTTTTTAACTTTGCTGGATCTTTGTACATATATTGAAGGTGTGCATGTGGTCAGGGTTTTGATTTTTATTGACATTTGCTCTTTTGGGAGATAGTTGAACTTAGTCATTTTTTGAGTATATACTTGCATAAGAGGTGCATAGCGTTTCCGGATAACTCCTCCTACAGTGAACCATAGACCTATGTGCTCCCATGCTCAACTTTGTGTATTCTAAAATAACACTGTGCATCTGCGGGAGCATCATTTGTGTCTCCCAGACACAATTATATCTCAAAGAAAGTCCTACATTGACTTTGTTATAATACAGTTACTTCAGAGTGGAGTGCGGGGCATCAGTTTGTCTAGTTTTTCCTTATTTGTTAGGGTTTGTTAATGGTTCTCATATAAAATCATATTAAATTTTATAAAAATTCTTGAGAAGCGATAACTGATTTTTACCAAATACTTAAGACATCACTAATATTAAAAATTATTGTTTTTTTCTCTCTCTGCTAATTTTTGTTTAGTATCCTACATAGTTGAGAGGCGGATATATTTCTGAAAATGGGGTGGAGCTTCATCCATGGAATAGCATCAAAATGAACATGTTGTATCATATCTAAGCTCCACCTATTTTCCTTTAAGATTCTAGTTGGGTTCGTGTTTAGGTATCAAAGTATGATGCAACATCAGATTAAAGATAATAGACCATGATTTTCCATCAACAAACTTTTTAAGCAAATTATTTCATTAAAATTATAAGAAAAGTGCAATTTATATAACAAGTATACTTATACCACCCATCAGTCTATATATACCTAATAGCACAGGGGTTATACAATTTGAACATCAACTTATTCCATAACTGCAGAAACGGCTGCTGTATGAATACAACCAGGTATTCTCATCTTAAAATCTGAAAATGATTAAATGTCATAATAATCCACAAAATATCGTTAACTACATATGCAATGGTTAGATTGTTTATCGAGTAAATCAAGATTAACAAACAGTCAAGTTAAATAATAAGTCATTATGAATACTTTATTGTTAATAGTCTGTCCTTTTTCTTTTTCAAAATAACAAAAGTATGTCCTACACTTTAACAAAGTAAATGGTAGGATCCCAAACGATGTTCTTCTATTGTACGAATAGTATAAACTTACTTTTCACTTCAATAGGCTCAATAGGTATTTTCTATGCTAATATACCTACCCAGATTGCAATTTATGATTGTCATCTGTGTTATACTGGAGTAAAAATGTGGTTGCTATAACATGTATAACAAACAGTGCATTTAATGATTTCACATAGAATACTTTAGTTACTATTATAACTGGTTTCCATATTGACAGTGCAACAGTCAATTATTTCAATAGTTAGCACATCACAAAAGCATGTATATAGCTAGTGTAGATCACCCAAGAATGAAACGCTCCTTTCTGGAAATAAACATAGTCCTATAATATAAGACTTCGTTGGTTCATATCCTTTGCATTCCAAGTTTTTTTTCGAATATTTTTTTTTTACTATCAATGCTAAACCACGAAATCTTATCGGAAGTAGCTATTTTCTCGTAGCAAGTTCCCAACGAATTTTTGTGGGAACTGTGAATGGCCAGTTGACAATGTTTTCAACATTTTTAAGTATACTTCTATCATTATTCGTATAGATAAACGTCTTAAATATTAAATAAAATGCCTTACCTTATCAGATCATGGAGGTATATCCTATTTTGAAACACTTTTCTAACCGCCCGTTTGCCCCTTTTACAACTGGAAATTAATTTCTGATGATGTTTAACAACTTGGACCAGAGAACACTTGGTGAATGACTATTCGCTCGCTCACCACTGTTGTATGAACTCGTATTTGGAAAGGTATTTATCAGCTTGCCCGCTGTGTTGATGCGGGTATTTCACTTGGATAAAGAAAAGATAAAAATCGGTTTTAAAAAAGATTGGCTACTTAAATTATCTCCTTAATGGCCACTTTATTTAGATAAGACAATTGGGTTTCGATTCGTTGTTTGTTACTGTTAACTTTATATATGGATTTGGGATGATCTGAAGCTTGCAATATTCCTGTGTAATGTCAAATTGTATGTTTCTCTCTTTAAAATTTTTGTTGTTGTTGGATTGTTGTCTCATTGAAGCTAACCACATTTAATATTTAAACTTCTTTCTCCATTTTAAACGTGTTCTTGCAATTAACTTTACGATTAAACAATGCCATATTTTTAGGCGATGTCAGTAGAAAAAATAGTGGATTGGCTTAAAATACTGAAATTGTTAGATCGTAAATAAAACAGATAGAAAACGGGAAAATAAGTTTGTAGGAGATTGTACATTTAAATACATAAATAAGGTGAAAAAAAGGAAAAAGGGGATCCAATCTTATAGCGCCGATGGCAGGACATAATTTGAAATATTGAAATCACTGCCTGTTACTTGCAAACTTTTTAAATATATTTTTTGTGTAGTGCATACATTGGCAGGATTCTTTTATTAATGCTGTGTGTTGGTTTATTCCACATTGGCTAGATGTATAGGGAAGGGTTGAAATCTCACAATACATGTTTAACCCCATCGCATTTTTCGCCTGTCCCAAGTCAGGAACCTCTAGCCTTGTTAGTTTTGTGTGTTTTTTCTAAATATTGGCTCATTTATAGTAGTTATAGAATAGGGATGAGAGGACAGTTTAGGGTGGCTCAAAGTGGTCAGGACAGTTTAGGGTGGCTCAAAGTGGTCAGGACAGTTTAGGGTGGCACAAAGTGGTCAAGACAGCTGCGCCACCCTTATTGGGCTGGCTTTGGGTGGTGCCGCAATATCTTAAAATTTTCCTTAGTATTTTAAACAAAGATGAAATTTAAAAATACATATGTTTAATAAATGTATATTGATTTCGGGATTTTGAGACACTACGAAGTTTAAAAGATAAGCTGCTTAGATTAAGAGAGGTGTAGGATTATTTACAGATAAATTTTAAATGGACGTGTAAACAGTTGTAAAAAAGACAATTGTACTACGAATGTATTATATCAACATGATACGAGTTAATGGGAGAAATTTCGTTAAAACATTAACATAATGAATTCTATCCTGCAAATGTATTGATTTTAATTTTTTTTTAACATTATTGATCTTGTTTAACTTCTTAATCAGTACTATGTTTAACAAATAACATGACAATACAATCCAAACTCTCACTATCTAAATAAATAAACATGAAAAACAAAAACATATTTGCATAACACTAAGTAAGCAAGTAATCTTTATTTAAAGTCGGGTTGCATATATACATAATAACAAGGAACATGAGCTCTTACAATCGTTATTTGTATTTATTCGTGTATTAAACATTATTAACCGACATTGTTATAACGATAGGATTAATAAAACTTTTAATTTTGGGGTTATTTATTGTAGTTTCAGTTGTTTTCAAGCATGCATACCATAACCATGTCTTTCTCCCTCAATATGGTTGGTAGTCAACATTGCTGCAAATGCCGATACGAAATGTACTAGGAAGTACCCACCTTTCAAATATACATAAATCCATATGAAAATACATCCAAGTTAAATCCAACGATCAGTAAAAATCCTAAAACTCTCGGGATCATTTGTTACACAAATCTATATTGATACATAATTACATATATATATATTTTATTTCAGCATATGTAAATACATTTACGGTGAAAAAGAAAACATCAAGCCGTTATTAATGTGATATTTGAAAATAAGGTGGTAGTCAGATAGTTTTAATGATGATGCAACCGGACTAAAGTAACCAAAGTGTCGTTCGAAAATTAAATAGCTTATACATTTCTACAGAAATAGTGTGATTAAAATCTTTAGAAATTATCGGAAACAGGAGTATCTCGGGATTTTTTTATATTAAACGCCTTTGTTTGACTAAATATATTTAAAGGTTAAATTGACCTATGAGAGAATGTGGTATTTACAGAAAATGAAAAAGTTGTATATTATCAAAACCTGTTTGATAAGTTAAAACAAAGCGTACCTTAATGTTTTTTTTTTTTTTTTTGGATGGTAGTTGTTGCTCAAGTAATTATTTATTTTCATTCTCCTGTTAATATACTTATTAACTAATTATATATCCTTATTAACTAATTATTATGTACGTCAAGAGAAGCTTAGAATCTTGATGGTTTATGTAACAAGCAATATTTGATGAATAAAATTATTATGTTGTTAAAAAAAAAAAAAAAAAAAACTAATTATATATCTCTCCCAAAGATTAAAACAATGGAATTCTAACCTTTGCAAATATTTGTATTTAATTTGTATCCCAAAATTATAAAACGACGATACGTTGGATTAAATTAAAGAGACTCCATTTAATATATTGTTTAAAGTATATTAGTAATTAAGTAAATTAGTCGTAACGTTTGAGAACCATTAAATCTTGTTATCTTTTTAAATCTATATGGATCAAA
Source organism: Mytilus coruscus (assembly GCA_017311375.1). Lineage (NCBI taxonomy): Eukaryota > Metazoa > Mollusca > Bivalvia > Mytilida > Mytilidae > Mytilus > Mytilus coruscus. The sequence continues at coordinate 43,709,023 of CM029600.1, forward strand.
ATCGAAAAACAATTTGATATTAAAAAATGGAAATGGTAGTGTGTATAACTAAATAACATAAACATCATTACAGGATTTGAATTTTGGAAGTTTACATAAGGTAAATAAGCTACTTACAATGTCATGCATTAAAGAATTCAAATGACATTGTATTTGATTCCATCAATGATCCTTTTGTAGATTTGACAACAATAACCCACGTGTCAATATTGCGTAAATGTCATTAAGCAAAAACATTAAGGTTATTCAAAACCCATACATTTGGTCAGTATGTGTAGTATCAATGTTGAAAATTGCAGTAACACTTATTTTGACAATAATAATAATTTCGAATACATTCTCCCAATTTCAATAGTGTTTATACATAAATTCTCTCCATTTTTCAAAAGAGACGTTTGAAATGAGAAAAATGAGAGAATGTGCTCTTTCTATATCTATAACAATATCATCATCTTCCTAAGAGATGTGAAAAAGGAGGAGTGAGGCTGTACTCTTTGTATATAACAAGAGTCTCATCTTTTAATAGAGAAGTTTAAAAGAAAAAAGAGGTAAGTGAAGAGAGTTCTCACTATTAAACATGTTAAAAAGGGAAGATGGTTATTGATATCAAAGTGAGGCAACGTAGACACAAGAATTGAAAACTGAAAACGGTAAGTTTATTCTCGTCCATACATGCTTTTAAGTAAAAGAAAACCTGTCTAACAAATATGGGTGAGGAAGATTATCTAAGATCAGAGTGTTTTATAAACTTGGTCTACTGTTCTATTTTCTTTTTCATTTTTGAACATTCGTTCCTTTAAACATATACCTAGATGGCTACCCGCCCAGGTGCAGATTTGAAGGACACATAAGTTATTTAATGAATTAAGCAGAGAACTACTACATTTAAATGAGGGGTGACACGGTGGTGCCTATTTATATTTTTGTCCTGCTAGCCACATTTTGTCGTCTTTCTTCTCAACCCCCACCCCCTTTTTTATTCTCTATGTCCCAGATCTCTTTTCCTTTTCCGCCATATTCAACCTTACCACACCCCATACTCCCAGGGTCATCCCTCTCGGCTGAGTTGTTATTATTGGGTGGATTGTTATTGAAAAAAGTGTTGGTGCTAAATTAGTTTGCTTATTTTTTCTGAAATTAATGTTTACTCTAGTTCCTGTCCATGCATGCCTTTAAGGAAAAAAACATGTCTTACAATTATGGGTGAGGGGGGATAGCTTAAATCAAGGTATTTTATAAACATTTCATACTGTCTTTTATTTTTAGGGGGCGATAAGTTTAAATCTGTATACTTTATTATCATTTACTTCTATTCTATTTTATATTCTATCTTGTAATGTATATGTATATCAAGACTGTTTTCTTAGTTATTGATCTAAATTGTAGTACAACCATCATTGATCCCGATTACATCTGTTGAAGTGTTTTGCTTGCAAAATAATATTATACAGCATATATGAAACAGTCTCTCTTATTATTTCGATTTATGAGTTTGAATGTCCCTCTGGTATCTTTTGCTCCTCTTTTATTAAATATATGACTGTCCCTGTTATTCAAACTCGTGTCAGGATACCAATATTAACACTGATGGCAGAAGTATTAAAATCTGTTCAAACGGATAAAAACCACTATTTCAGCAAGACACTGTCCCTCTCTCCCTCCTCCTCTAATCAACTGTTACTGAGTAGGGATAAAAAGATAAAATAAAGTACTCCTCCTCAGTTTTCCTTTGGACTTTGGTTTGTTTAGATGTGACAGTTGCCAAAAGTGTTTTACTCGTAAAGATAATATGAACCGACATATACGTACCATGCATGGTTTATCAGAAATTGAGAATGATACGAGTGGAGATGATGAATCACAGGCTTCAGTAAGTTCAGAAGACTTGGACACTGATAATGACGGTGAAGAAAATCACTCAGAAACAGATAGCACTCTGTCTGACGATTCTGGAGATGAATTTGACGAAGCACGAGAAAAAGGGTGGAATAATACAGATTCTGAAGAAGATTCTAACGATCCTTGGGATGTCATTGTTTCTCAAACATTTGACACGTTTAACTCGAAATATCAAAAAGAAGTGAATAAGCTTACAGAAGACGGAGACGATGAAACTGATGCCCGCACTACAGTTTATGATGAGTTTATTCCAATATTTAGAAAAGATATTGCATCTAAATACTTAAATCGTATATTATGGTACGACAGAATGAAGATGAACCCTATTCATAAAAAAATTAGAAATACAGTCAAACGCTTACAACAAGAAGAAGAGTATGACAAAGATGAAGCTTGGAAATATGCAGTTAAAAAAAGAAAGTTTCTTTTCGACGATTTATTGAAAACGTATAGTCCACCTGAAATTGATGAAATATGAAGATTGAGTGATGTTTTAAACCCTCGCTATTAAAGGAATTATCATAGTATCAACTGTATTAATTGGTGGTTGAAGGAAATATCAATAACATTAATTATTTGTATATTTAATGTAATATTACACAAAACTTTTTAGTGTCGTGGACATTAAAGACAAAGATCAAAACGTGTTCTATATATGTTTTACTGTTAATAACAAGAAATAAAGATGGTATTTATTTTATATAGTCTTTATGTTTTTTTTTTTCTTCTTTCATTAACGTAGATGCAATGCACAATATTTATAATAAGAATTTAAATGACTGAAGTAAGTCATTTTGTTTACAAGCAATCGTATCAATGTTTGAGTATCAGGAGACTCCAGAATATGGGACTTAACTACCCAGACAAAGACAAGCAATAATATCAACAAGATACACAGAATATCTCGAATAACACACTCGTCCAACCCCTATGAAACCAGAGGTTGACCCCGGTACTCGGGTATGAAAAAGAGTTCTTGTTCCACATGTGGCTTCCTTTATGTAACTCTAGGTATTTTTTAAGATCCTGTGTTGATCACAAACGAGACAAAAAGAGTGAAAAGCTATTACGAATATGAAGCAGGTAAAGCGCCATCTGTTAGAATGACATTCCATTAAGTCCGACCAAGTTGGGGTTGCGACTGCAAAACGTTCAAAGTAATAACTTCATTTCATCTGTAAGAAATCTTTTTTGCAGCTTTGTTCTCGTATTACATGGTATTACACGACCCACTTTTTAAATTTTATCCATGGAAGATAGACTGTCGTAAAAGAAACACATTAACATGAAAAAAGATAACTTGATTATCCCTTTGTGTTTTCGCTATTAACAAAGCCTTTATGACCATTATTAAATAAATAAATAAAAAAATAATAATAAAAATTAAGCAATTAAAATTGTCCTACATGTTTACAAGTTTTCGAACAATTATTAACATGGAAACTCATAAGGATTTAAAATGGTTCTTTTACACGATTAACAATGTCAGTAATCTTTTCCTTATTTAAGCATTGAAAATGCAGAAAAAGTTATACATTATACTGAAAACAAAGGAAATAAGATAAAAATGTTTCTAGCAACCTTACAAAACATTGAGTTAACAATTATTCGCAGCCTGACAAGAAAATCAAATCTTTCAAAACAAATATAATGTATGATGCTTCGTAAGTACTACAGTCTGCGGACAAAGGTAAACAAATGCAAGTAACTATTCACACAATTAAAACAACAAGATGGTTTGCTGTCATTCATTTGAATTCATAACTCAACCAGTAAACTATTTATGAAAAATATCTCAACCCTATAGGTTCCTTTTTATTTCGGTTCTGAGCTTCCCATGCACTGACACACAATCAAACAATTAAACAGGTTCGTGTTAACGATGGCATGGAATAAACTTTTGACATACAAAAATATCTTTTTAAAGTATAAAAAAGGCTTGCTCGCACCCGCTCTTTAAGAGTAATCCTGGATCCACCATGATTATTTCGGACAAATAAAAACGATTAACAGTAACGTAAAGTTCTATGAGTTCACAAAAAAAAAAAAAAGAAAATCTTTTTCTCTCATCGAACATTTACCATTTTTAGACATTCAATTTTAAAACTTTCACCACCTCCTGTATTGTAAAAAGATCTAGAAATCTTAACACCAAGTAACTTAAAAAAGTTAACAATACCCACATTGAAAAAAGTAAGATAAAACATTCTTTTTAAAGATAATCCCCCACCCTTCTTTGAAATAATTTAATATAACTAGACTTTAGTTATAAAAATGACATTGTGCAGAGAAACCAAACAGGACTCGGCATTCTCTGATTCTGATGACACATATTTAAACATTAAACATTAAAAGGAAACAACTTATCACATTCTTTCCACACCAAAACAACACGCAAATACAGAATAACCCTAACTATTTGCAAAGTATATGATTAATTAAACAAAATTATACAAAAATGATAATAAGATCGATCCTTTATTATATGTTATACAATATTAAAATTGATAACACACAAAGTTTCCTAATAGAAAAAAAAATCACTTCTGTGCTGTTTTGGTTATTTTAAATATACAATAACATATAAAGGGGACTTTATCATAAAAAGTCAAAATAACCTTGAGCATTTTCAGACATATCTACGTAAAAATGTATCAATCAAATAAGAATACCCCAATAAAAAAAAGAACACAACAACAAAATTAATCCTTCCATAAGCAAACAATTCTGAGTACAAAATGTTGCATGAAGCTGAACAAAAATCAAAACAATATAAAAATTCAGTAACTGATAGCAGTCCTTAGATAACTTGTGTTGATCAGTGACTTTTTGCACAATTTATTCTGTTACCGTTTTTATCATCGGACTTGTACTCGGACTTTTCTTAAACTGTATTTTACTGTTCTTGTTGCTGTGTGTTTATTTATTCCACATGGGCTAGAGTTATGGGGTTAGGGTTAGATCTCACAAAACATGTTTAACCAAGCTGCATTTTTGCGCCTGTCAGGAACCTCTCGCCTTTCGGAAGTCATGTATGTTTTTTCAATTTTGGTTCAACTCAATGTTTCAGGGTGTTAATTGGCGTTCATTTTGCTGACTAGTATACGTTATTGTTGAGGGGCTAGCTGCAGCCCACCTCTGGGTGTAGAATATCTCGCTGCGTTGAAGGGCCGTCGGTAGCCTTGGGCTGTTTTCTGCTTTTTGATCGGGTTGTTGTCTCTGACACATTCCCTGTTTCCATTATTAATGCTTTATCTATACATCTAATGGCTTAATAATTAGATAAAGTATTAACGTGGGATTTATAGTTTAATGTCATGCATCATCAAAACAATAGTGATTAATCACATACTAAAAAAATAAAAATCAGTATAATTAGAAAATGGCCAAAACATCACAAGCATGAACGAAGGACAGAAAATGTTTATAAAATACTCTGGTCTATGCTTATCTTCCTCACCCATATTTGTTAGACAGGTTTTCTTTTACTTAAAAGCATGCATGGGCGAGAATAAACTTACCGTTTTCAGTTTTCAATTCTTGTGTCTACGTTGCCTCACTTTGATATCAATAACCATCTTCCCTTTTTAATGATGAGGAGAACTCTCTTCACTTACCACTTTTTTCTTTTAAACTTCTCTATTAAAAGATGAGACTCTTGTTATACACAAAGAGTACAGCCTCACTCCTCCTTTTTCACATCTCTTAGGAAGATGATGATATTGTTATAGATATAGAAAGAGCAAATTCTCTCTCACTTTTCTCATTTCAAACGTCTCTTTTGAAAAATGGAGAGAATTTATGCATAAACACTATTGAAATTGGAAGAATGTATTCGAAATTATTATTATTGTCAAAATAAGTGTTACTGCCATTTTCAACATTGATACTACACATACTGACCAAATGTATGGGTTTTGAATAACCTTAATGTTTTTGCTTAATGACATTTACGCAATATTGACACGTGGGTTATTGTTGTCAAATCTACAAAAGGATCATTGATGGAATCAAATACAATGTCATTTGAATTCTGTAATGCATGATATTGGAAGTAGCTTATTTACCTTATGTAAACTTCCAAAATTCAAATCCTGTAATGATGTTTATGTTATTTAGTTATACACACTACCATTTCCATTTTTTAATATCAAATTGTTTTTCGAATTTGTTCCATATAGATTTAAAAAGATAACCAGATTTAATGGTTCTCAAACGTTACGACTAATTTACTTAATTACTAATATACTTTAAACAATATATTAAATGGAGTCTCTTTAATTTAATCCAACGTATCGTCGATTTTATAATTATTGGGATACAAATTAAATCCAAATATTTGCAAAGGTTAGAATTCCATTGTTTTATTCTTTGAGAGAGATATATAATTAGTTTTTTTTTTTTTTTTTTTTTAACAACATAATAATTTTATTCATCAAATATTGCTTGTTACATAAACCATCAAGATTCTAAGCTTCTCTTGACGTACATAATAATTAGTTAATAAGGATATATAATTAGTTAATAAGTATATTAACAGGAGAATGAAAATAAATGATTACTTGAGCAACAACTACCATCCAAAAAAAAAAAAAAAAATACTCAGTTTTATATTTTGCTTTATAATAAACTAGGGTTATCTAAATATGAACAAAATATTTTCCGATTAAGTATGATATAAACATTAGTCAACTTAACAGTGTAGATTCTGTAAAAGTAAGATTTATCATTTAATGGAAAAAGTATAAATGCATATACGAAAATATAAAGAAAAAATGCACATTTTATTAGGCAAACAATTTTTTTTTAATGTAAAATGTTCAAATTTAAGGTACGCTTTGTTTTAACTTATCAAACAGGTTTTGATAATATACAAGTCGTTCATTTTCTGTAAATACCACATTCTCTCATAGGTCAATTTAACCTTTAAATATATTTAGTCAAACAAAGGCGTTTAATATAAAAATCCTGAGATACTCCTGTTTCCGATAATTTCTAAAGATTTTAATCACACTATTTCTATAGAAATGTATAAGCTATTTAATTTTCGAACGACACTTTGGTTACTTTAATCCGGTTGCATCATCATTAAAACTATCTGACTACCACCTTATTTTCAAATATCACTTTAATAACGGCTTGATGTTTTCTTTTTCACCGTAAATGTATTTACATATGCTGAAATAAAATATATATATATATGTAATTATGTATCAATATAAATTTGTGTAACAAATGATCCCGAGAGTTTTAGGATTTTTACTGATCGTTGGATTTAACTTGGATGTATTTTCATATGGATTTATGTATATTTGAAAGGTGGGTACTTCCTAGTACATTTCGTACCGGCATTTGCAGCAATGTTGACTACCAACCATATTGAGGGAGAAAGACATGGTTATGGTATGCATGCTTGAAAACAACTGAAACTACAATAAATAACCCCAAAATTATAAGTTTTATTAATCCTATCGTTATAATGTCGGTTAATAATGTTTAATACACGAATAAATACAAATAACGATTGTAAGAGCTCATGTTCCTTGTTATTATGTATATATGCAACCCGACTTTAAATAAAGATTACTTGCTTACTTCATGTACTTAGTGTTATGCAAATATGTTTTTGTTTTTCATGTTTATTTATTTAGATAGTGAGAGTTTGGATTGTATTGTCATGTTATTTGTTAAACATAGTACTGATTAAGAAGTTAAACAAGATCAATAATGTTAAAAAAAATTAAAATCAATACATTTGCAGGATAGAATTAAATTATGTTAATGTTTTAACGAAATTTCTCCCATTAACTCTTATCATGTTGATATAATACATTCGTAGTACAATTGTCTTTTTTTACAACTGTTTACACGTCCATTTAAAATTTATCTGTAAATAATCCTACACCTCTCTTAATCTAAGCAGCTTATCTTTTAAACTTCGTAGTGTCTCAAAATCCCGAAATCAATATACATTTATTAAACATATGTATTTTTAAATTTCATCTTTGTTTAAAATACTAAGGAAAATTTTAAGATATTGCGGCACCACCCAAAGCCAGCCCAATAAGGGTGGCGCAGCTGTCTTGACCACTTTGTGCCACCCTAAACTGTCCTGACCACTTTGAGCCACCCTAAACTGTCCTGACCACTTTGAGCCACCCTAAACTGTCCTCTCATCCCTATTCTATAACTACTATAAATGAGCCAATATTTAGAAAAAACACACAAAACTAACAAGGCTAGAGGTTCCTGACTTGGGACAGGCGAAAAAATGCGATGGGGTTAAACATGTATTGTGAGATTTCAACCCTCCCCTATACATCTAGCCAATGTGGAATAAACCAACACACAGCATTAATAAAAGAATCCTGCCAATGTATGCACTACACAAAAAATATATTTAAAAAGTTTGCAAGTAACAGGCAGTGATTTCAATATTTCAAATTATGTCCTGCCATCGGCGCTATAAGATTGGATCCCCTTTTTCCTTTTTTTCACCTTATTTATGTATTTAAATGTACAATCTCCTACAAACTTATTTTCCCGTTTTCTATCTGTTTTATTTACGATCTAACAATTTCAGTATTTTAAGCCAATCCACTATTTTTTCTACTGACATCGCCTAAAAATATGGCATTGTTTAATCGTAAAGTTAATTGCAAGAACACGTTTAAAATGGAGAAAAGAAGTTTAAATATTAAATGTGTGGTTAGCTTCAATGAGACAACAATCCAACAACAACAAAAATTTTAAAGAGAGAAACATACAATTTGACATTACACAGGAATATTGCAAGCTTCAGATCATCCCAAATCCATATATAAAGTTAACAGTAACAAACAACGAATCGAAACCCAATTGTCTTATCTAAATAAAGTGGCCATTAAGGAGATAATTTAAGTAGCCAATCTTTTTTAAAACCGATTTTTATCTTTTCTTTATCCAAGTGAAATACCCGCATCAACACAGCGGGCAAGCTGATAAATACCTTTCCAAATACGAGTTCATACAACAGTGGTGAGCGAGCGAATAGTCATTCACCAAGTGTTCTCTGGTCCAAGTTGTTAAACATCATCAGAAATTAATTTCCAGTTGTAAAAGGGGCAAACGGGCGAGACGATACAAGTCTCTCAAAATACGAGTTCATACAACTGGGATGAGCGAGCCAATCCTCTTTCACCCGTAAACGCTTTAAATTTTATTGTCGCATCTATTCTTGAAATCACAGTTTATAATAACCCCCCTTCCCCCTTCCTGTTTTTTGTGAGGTTAGACAAAATTTGCGAATGTACACAGCCATGTATCACCATCACTGCTGGTGATCCGATGGATTTATCTGTTGTAGAGTTGTCACTGGTTCAGACGTACTTATAAATATAATTATTTTTGTGACTGTATCTTGCATTAATTTGTAGGATCCTTTACAATAGATATTTCAGCTGATCTGTAACAATTTCATCTTCATGCCTTATATATCATGTACTGTATTACGACGCTAGATTAAAACTGACGAGGAAAGGTAACACCCGGCCACCGAAAGCTTTATTTTGAAGCCTAGGTGGTCGTGTGGTCTAGCGTGTCGGATACAGTGCAGGCGATTTGGTGTCACGATATCTCAGTAGCATGAATTCGAATCCCGGCGAGGGAAGAACAAAAAATTTGCGAAAGCAAATTTACAGATCTAACATTGTTGGGCTGATGTTTAGACGAGTTGTATTTACAGAATGTACACAGCCATGTATCACCATCACTGCTGGTGATCCGATGGATTTATCTGTTTTAGAGTTGTCACTGGTTCAGACGTACTTATAAATATAATTATTTCTGTGACTGTATCTTGCATTAATTTGTAGGATCCTTTACAATAGATATTTCAGCTGATCTGTGACAATTCCATCTTCATGCCTTATATATCATGTACTGTATTACGACGCTAGATTAAAACTGACGAGGAAAGGTAACACCCGGCCACCGAAAGCTTTATTTTGAAGCCTAGGTGGTCGTGTGGTCTAGCGCGTCGGATACAGTGCAGGCGATTTGGTGTCACGATCTAACATTGTTGTTCTATGTGACCAAAAATGTCCATATAACAGATGGGTGGTAATAGTATATATGTATCTGTTCTATGCAACAAACATATCCTTGTAACAGAAGGGTGTTATAACTATACATTTTAACTGTTCTATGTCACCTTGAAATGTCCAAGTAACAGGTGGGTGGTATAAGCATATATGTAGTCGTTCTATTTGACAAAAAGATGTCCAAGTAACAGGTGGGTGGTATATGTATACATGTTTGTGTTCTATCTGACAACAATTGCACTGTAACAGGTGGGTGGTATAAATATACATGTATCTGTTTTATGTGAAAAAAAATATCCATGTAAAAGGTGGGTGGTATTTTCATATATATATATATCTGTTCTATTGACAAAAACATATCCATGTAACATGTCTGTGGTATAAGTACGCATGTGTGTGTTCTACGTGACAAAAAGAGTCCGTCAAAAAGAAGGGTGGTATAAGTATACATGTATCTGTGATATGTGACAAAAAGTGTCTGTGTAACAGGTGGGTGGTAATAGTAGATATGTATCTGGTCTGTGTGAAAAAAATATCCTTGTACCAGAAGGGTGGTATAAATATACATTGAACTGTTCTATGTCACCAAATAACGTCCATGTAACAGGTAACAGGTGGATGGTATATGTATAGATGTTTGTATTCTATGTTACAAAAAATGTCCATGTAACAGGTGTGTGGTATCAGTATACATGCATCTTTTCTATGACAAAAAATATCTCTATAACAGAAGGTGATATAGGTCTACATGTATCTGTTCTATGTTACAACAAATGTCCATGTAACAGGTTGGTGGTTTCAGTATAAATATATCAGTTCTATATGACAAAATAAGTCCAGGAAACCGGTTGGTGGTATAAGTATACATGTATCTGTTCTAAGGAGATAATAATGTCAATGTAACAGATGAATGGTTGATGTATACATGTATCTGTTTTTGTGACAAAAATTTTCTTGTAACAAGTGGATGGTAAACGTATACATAGATATAAGAAGATGTGGTATGAGTGCCAATGAGACAACTCTCCATCCAAGTCAAAATTTATAAATGTAAACCATTATAGGTCAAAGTACGGTCTTCAACACGAAGCCTAGGCTCACACCGAACAGTAAGCTATAAAGGGCCGCAAAAATTACTAGTGTAAAACCATTCAAACGGGAAAACCAACGGTCTAATCTATATAAAAACGAGAAACGAGAAACACTTATGAACCACATCAGCAAACGACAACTACTGAACATCAGATTCCTGACTTAGGACAGGTGCAAACAAATGCAGCGGGTTTAAACGTTTTAATGGTACCAAACCTTCACCCTTTTTCTGAAACAATAGTGTAACATCACAACATAGAAAGACACACTATATGCATGTATGTGTTGTATGTGACAAATCTTGTCTATGTAACAAGTGAGTGGTAAATGTGTCTGTATCTGAACACATCTATGAAATTATTTTTTTTCATTCTGAAGCACAAAATGCACTTTAATTTTATATATCTGGTGGATGCCAGGCCTTGAAACTGCACAGGTCAGCCTGTACTCAGAGCAGTTTTTGAGCTGAAAACACCCATGTTTTGTCCATTAGTTATTTGAAGAACCTGAAGGATGTACTTAAGTGAGGTTTAGGAATTTTTGTCAAATGTTCGGACTTCTTGGTTTTTTTTCCCTACGATATAGGGTAAAATATTTTGCCCCATAATACCCATTTTTCTTTTTATATAAGACTTCAATAGCTCATAAAAGGTCATTTACCAAAATTTAAGCAGATTTTAGATTTCTTTTCTTTTGATTTGAGACTCAAATAATACCAATGCAAATATAAGGTAAAAGTCCGAGTCAGCCTTTTCCCGCCATTTTTTAAAAATTAAATATCTCGAAAAGGAGCTCTATAACCTATCAATATTTTGAGCTTCTTTTGTTCCTTAACTAATGATCTTCTGACTTATAGTATCAATTTTATACTAGTATCCTAGATTTTTTTTAATTTCACCTTAGTACATCCTTAAATCATTAAAAGGATTGTGGCAACATGAATATCGAAGACACACAATATTTGATTGCGGTTTCAATTATAACTATTATGGCATACCTTTTTTACTGGTTCTGACATATTTAAGTATTAGATCTGTTTGTTAAGTGGTGTAACTGTGTTTTTTTTAATGTAATCTACACAGGCATTTGTCTCTAAAAAAATATCTATATACTTTAATATAACACGAGGTACCTAACTCGTATATTTGAGAAATGTCATCTAGTCGCGAACGGTTGAAATATAAAGGAAGTTCGCGACTAGATGATATTTCTCAAATATACGGGTGAGGTACTGTACCTTGTGTTATACCAAAGTATATAGGTAAATTCTTTAGAGACAAATGCCTGTGCAGATGACATTAAAAAAACATCGTTACACCACTAAACAAACAGATCTTATACTTAAATATATACGGGATAACAAGTTTCAGTGGGAAAGACAACCGCAAAATCGAAATATAACAGAAGTGACATTTCTTAAATTTACGAGTTTTTTTTTCAGAAAAATTTCCTGTGGTCATGAAAGAACAGCCATTTTTTAGAGCAAGCGCAAACCGTTATGATAACTACGTCACCATTCTATATATTCCATTTTGAGACGAATCACATAATATACCCCAGATACTGATCTCATCTGAGCGACATGGTATAGATAGAACCCATCATGTCAAGTGGTTGTCTTCTGTTGGAGCTTACTCTTTTTAGGTTGTTTAAAATTTTGTGTAGATGGCAAATCTTTGTTTATTTTTAATGTAAATATACATATATTAGGGGCCACCATTTATTTTTGGAGAGTTGGGGACAAGAATAATCCCTTACAAGAGTTGTTAGCCCGGCTTTTCTGTATTGCACGGCTAAACAAATCATTTTATACACAACTATTTCCTGCATTTTGTTACAGCTCTTAAAAGGGGAATACTGTATGGTGCATGAAAATTGTTGTATGGTTTTAAATTAAAAGTTTGTTTTTAAAGGTGTATCGAAATTTGTAAATCCCTCAAGCACGTTAGCATTGTGAGATATTTTAAATGCTACAAATCTTCAATGATTTGAAAAGGAGAATAGTGTATGTTATAAGAGAGAAGTTAATGCATGGAGGCATTATTCCTACGTCATTCAAGGACTGTAAACAGCCATGTCTTTGGCAATATTATTTATTACCAGTTCTTACCAGGCCAGTAAATTTATTTTTAAAATCCTCGTACTAGAGATAATAGTTGTATCCTTCAATTTTAGACTCCACATAATGTAAAGAAATCTGTCTTTTGTAAAACGCTGTAGACAACTCTCTGTTAGTGATATGTGACTTCGGAAGTGATCTCGTTGACACACAACCCAAATCATCGTTAAATGGCCCGCCTACGATGATATAGGGACGTAATGTTTTCCGATCTGTACGTCCGTGTCAAGTTAAAGTTTCAGTTTAAAGTAGTTATCGTTCTGGGTTAGGTTTGTGGCCATTAGCATGATTAGTGCATATGTTCACCAGCTAAGAAGATAGCAGTTTGTGTTGACATGAAATATTGATGCGGTCATTTTCTGTAAATTTTCTGTTTATAAAACTTTGAATTATCCAAAACACTATGGTTTTTCTTCTGACAGGCATTTTTTTTTTTTTTTTTTTTGGCTTTTCAACTTTCTATTGAATTTGGCCTTTCAGATTTATTTTGATTTAAGGGATCCCGATAGTTTTTTCGTAGACGAAACTTGCGTCTGGCGTAACAAATTATAAGCCTGGTATCTTCAACATGTTCGATGAGTTTTCAATATTTATGCAATATTCGGTTTTTGACTAAGATTTCACAGTTCACTGGAAATGGACATGCGTTTAAAGTAATTGCAAATGAATGATATTTTTGTTCAAGCATATTGTTTTTCTAAAATTGTTTAACATTTCACAGCGGTATAACATGTTACTTTAATTATTCCTCCCTTAGTTTATTTATTTTTTATTTTGTATTTACATTGTATCATAGATCTAATTTATTTGTTCAGTGTATGTTCACTGGTGTTAATATGTCTTTTGATTGAGTTAAGCCATTTCGATTGATATTTTATAGTGTGTCTTTCTATGTTATGATGTTACACTATTGTTTCAGATAAGGGTGAAGGTTTGGTACAATTAAAACGTTTAAACCCGCTGCAATTGTTTGCACCTGTCCTAAGTCAGGAATCTGATGTTCAGTAGTTGTCGTTTGTTGATGTGGTTCATAAGTGTTTCTCGTTTTTTTTATATAGATTAGACCGTTGGTTTTCCCGTTTGAATGGTTTTACACTAGTAATTTTTGGGGCCCTTTATAGCTTGCTGTTCGGTGTGAACCAAGGCTCCGTGTTGAAGACCGTACTTTGACCTATAATGGTTTACTTTTATAAATTTTGACTTGGATGGAGAGTTGTCTCATTGGCACTCATACCACATCTTCTTATATCTATGTATTAGTGCGTTTGGGGGGGATGGTGTACTATGAACGCATATTCTTGTTTTTAATATTTATTTAATATTGTTCCCCGAAGGATGAATGGGAAAAAGAAAAATTGTCATCACATGTCTTCTTCCGACCGTCCGTTTGGCTGTGCGGGATGTATCAAGTACGCTGCTGCCACGTCCAGTCAGAATGGGGACGTTAAATTCGATGCCTGTGTAGAAAGAGTGCCACGCTCTATGCACGTTAAGAAACCTTGCAACAACTGTTTGAGGGGTCCGTAGGTGGCTTGTTGCAAAGCCAAATTTCTGTCCTTATCCAATATACCCACATTTTTCAGTGGCAGTCGTAATTTCCCCTCTATGACAAGACCTACCTATTTTATTTATTGTTAATTTGTTCTTGTCCTGAACATGCATGAAATATTTACCACTGGACGTTAAGCAACTATCAATCAATCAATCATTTGTATGTGTTTTTTTTTATTTTTTTTTTTTATTTTTTACAAGATAAGCTGTATGCAGATTTATGACTATTGAACAGCGGTATAACTACTGTTGCCTTTATTTACATTGGCAATAACATTGATTTTGTCATCAACAAATTAAAACATAACTAAATTGGTATTCTTTTCGAATGGTTTTTGGGATGTATAAATACACAGCCACGTTAATTTTCTGTTTAGAGATTGTTTTATCTATATATAACATGATACATATTTATTATAAGGTTAAATCCTAACGATCCTACTGGCTGTCGATACTTTTATTTTGACATTGCACAAGTCGTCTTCTTTAACTGTCTATGGCGTTAAAACACTAAATTCCTGGGATGTCTTTTAATTGAATTTAGTCTCTGGTGCATGATTTTTTATTGTTAAATGTTTTTGGCTTTTAACTAGCTTTCAGTAACTGCGAGTACTCCCAAATCGTACTTTGGTGTTAATTTGACATGTTGACACAATTTGTAATGCATTTCTGTAATTCAATGTTTACTTATTTTGTGTTATATCTCGTCTCACTATTTTTCATATGTACCAGCTTTGTTAAGTATTTAGTATGACGATAAATTTTCACTTCTGTACTCGTACTGTGAACAACAAATTTATTAATTTTGTAAAAAAATGTTTACTTCGGTACTCCTTACAACAAAATTATTATATTTAAATTTACCTGTGTATGTTGTTTTATTTAATGACATTTTGTCGCAGGTAAGAGTTGTCGTATTGACACTCTTCCTACACCTTTTTTTATTACTACCTGTAACGTCTATGTTATATAGGCAACTTAATATTGAATTTATATTGTGTCATAGATCAAACTTATTCGTTCAGTGTATGTTTACCTTTTTTTGTTTAAATGTCTTTTTGATCGAGTTAAGCCATTTCAATTTATAGTGTGTCTTTTTATGTTGTAATTTTACACTACTGTCTCAGGTTAGGGTGAATGTTGGCGCCTGTTAAAACGTTTAAATCCGCTGCATTTTTATGCACCTGTCCTAAGTCAGGAGCCTGTTGTTCAGTGGTTGTCGTTTGTTGGTGTGGTTCATAGGTGTTTCTCGTTTCTCGTTTTTTATATATAGATTAGACCGTTGGTATTCCTGTTTGAATTGTTTTACACTAGTCGTTATGGGGCCCTTTATAGCTTTCTGTTCGGTGTGAGCCAAGGCTCCGTGTTGAAGGCCGTACTTTGACCTATAATTGTTAACGTTTTATACATTGTGACTTGGATGGAGAGTTGTCTCATTGGCACTCATACCACATCTTATTCATATAGCAGGATACCATTAACTTGACGCCAAACCCGGGCTCGCTCCTTTTGTAGTTCATGCAATATTCTCAGTCTTCGTTTGTTACTTTGTATATTTTAAATCGATCTACCAGATTTGAACATCGGTAATGTATATTTTACGACTATTACGAATAAATTTTTAAGAAAATAAGTCATAATATTCAAAGACTTTTATTTTCCATAACAACTGTATTCCCACCTCGTTCCGAAAACCTTACAGGTACACCCATCAGAATTCTTCTGACCTTCATCTACACATTTACCATTTGTAAAAGGGAAAATATAAATTTTTGATATGAACAATCATAACAATGGCCAAATATTGACGATATTCAATGATATTCTTAAGCTGTTGGAATTAAATTACATTTTTTTTCAAGTGTTGCATGTATATTTATCCGTTCTTCGTTTTGTCAGTTCATTCTGATGAAGACGTACCACGCGCCTATCGTTCCAAATTATAAGCTTGGTTTCTTATGCGAGTTTTTATAATATATTGACAGGGTGTTATACTGGTGGAAACTATTCATTTCTCTAACCGCTGAGACTACTATTATACATTACTTAATTGTAATCTCTTTTCAACGAAACAAAAGAAAAATAGTTTTCGATAAAAACAAAACATGAATTTAAAAGACTTTGTTTAAAACACCAACAAAGCAATAAAAAGGAATGCATATCGTCAACGGAATTGATATTTTGAAATAAAAATGTAAGAATAATCACAATCTGTTAACCCTGTCATGTTAACGATTTTTAACATGTATACGTACGTGTTTTCACTATTGATGTTGCCCATTTTGTTTCGTAACCATTGGAATCAACGGAACATTTTTTCGTCGAACATTTATCCAACCACTGTTCATTGTCAGAATAGCAAACTCCTTTTACGTTGCAACCTTTACAACCATTTGCTAGTAAAAATATAAATATTAGAAATGAAAGGCACGATATTTGTCTATAGATTCGACACAATAACTTATGTATGAATATTTAAAGTCCGCATCCTTCAAAGAGTTTCAAAGGTTTTATATTTGTGAGAGGTAGGGCAGATTTCCTTTAAATTTAGTTCACATCTAAGTCATTCCTAAATATTCATTAATTTGATTGATCCAGTGACACTAAAAAATAAATGGATTTATCTAAAACGTTGAAAAAACTTGAATGTTTATGAATTTGGCTCATTCATAATCAAATGTAACTAGGTAAAGATTTCCGGTAGGCGGTAACGGTAGCCTTTGCCTCAATTCTCCTGCCCATATCATAAACTTGGATATGTATGATGGCTCGTTTCGAAGCTTAGACATTTTCACATATGTGGTTAAATTTTCTTGGTACGAAGTGAATTTCATTTTTCCGTCATTTAGCACACCTTAAAAAGCTTTTTGTGATGCGGCTTCTCGAGGTAAAAAAAAAAAATCCCCTTTTTCACAAAATAAATTCTTTGAAAATTTAGTTCTTTGCATAAATTAAATAACTCTATAGTATTTACACCTTTATTCTATGGTCCTCTGCTCTCCAAATCAGCACAAATGGATAAGCTTAGTCATTTGTTAAACATTGAAATATTTTCAATATTAGTGCACAGAGATTTTTTCTTTACGGACTACTTTTAAGTTCCTCAATTTGAGGTGCATGAGGGATATTGAACCAACTAGCTTGCATTTGACCCCATGAAAAAATTAAAACAAATTCAAAAGATATTGGTAGTACCTTTTTGTGCTTAATATCGCACGCATCTAAAGTCTTGTAAATACCAATTTGATTGGGTTTATAACACTTAATGAGATAACAAACAAAACAAGCCCTATTGTGAAGGGGAAGCATCTTATTTTCCCGTCTCCTTTTCAAAAAAAAACTTTTCATCGTGTTTTGCTGAATAACTGTCGATCGTAAATCTTAAGCAGAAAAACTAATCGATAGATAGTCATTTATAGTCATTCTTATAAAAATGTGCTTCTCTTTAAATCAAGAATACTAGATAATGAATAAAATTCAATTGTGAATAATTACATTACATGTATGTTTCACGAGAATCCGTTAGTTTGATTGGCTAACAACAATCGCGCGTCATTCAAAAATTAACCTTCATATCAAAATGAAATGTTACACTCGTGATGACACGTGCTTCCACAAAAAAGTGCACAGGTAAATTAAAGAGTTAGAGTGTAAAAGTGTTGATCGTGCACACAATTTTAGAATAAAGCGGGGAAATGTGCTTCGGTCAACACTTTTACAACCCAATAAAATTACAAAAAGAATCATTCATTTCTTATGTAAACATTTTTATGAAATTAGACAAGAACACAGGCTTCGGGAAGATGTTAGAAAGAATGAATAAGGGGATCGCTATAATCTTTTGCATTTTAAACATGTTGAATGCATATAATAAAACTTTAACACCGAAGCAATATTGTAATTATCTCTATATCAACGTTTGTTACTTCCGTTTGATTCGTTTAAAACGCTACGGTCACCGCTACATATATATTTATATATCTAGAAAACCAGTTTAACTCAATATTTTTGATCACCACATCATCTAATTATAGAGATCGCATGATCAGGTGCAATTAAAATGTCAATTATTTGCCAGCAGAACTTTTATTTGTTAAGGAAAAATTAAACTAGAAGTTAATTTGACAATAGAATGTATTGCTACATATTTAAATAAACCATAAGCTTGTATAGTACATGTGGTAATTATATAAAATATAAATGAAGGCAATAGTATACCGCTGTTCAATAGTCATAATTCGATTAAGCAAAAACAAATCCGGGTAACAAACTAAAACCGAGGGAAACACATCAACTATAAGAGGAAAACAACGGAACAACAGAAACACTGAACTGAACTAAAATTATCTTGCATAACATAATAAATGGAACCAGACACGTTGATATGCTTAGAAATAATGAATCATTCAAGAAACTCATCTAACATGTGATATTTTATCCTGTTCAATTTAAATTTATTTTACAATTATTTCGGGTACGTGTTCTCAAACAAAAACATCAAATGGGAGTGAACATAATTTGACCTTTTAGGATTAAATAGTATGTGCGACAACTGGTTTGGTTATATTTCACATCATGTTACATTATGTAATAATATATAATTACTTATTCCAAACTGAGCAGCCATTACCACTACCATCAAAATCAAGCCACTTATTAATGCATTCATCTACAATATAACTGGCATTTAATCAGTTTTAAAAAGTGTCTTTATTAAATAGACATATATGTATCATTGGTAAATTAATAAGTCAAGGATTTCGTTACATATACCACAAATAACTTAAAACCTTCACTAAAATGTTTTATAGTTATAATGATTTGGTTCGGAAGTTTAATTGTCCTGTAGACAACTTTAAACTAATGAAATATCGCATCCTAATTTTTACGGTGATGTTGTTTTTAGAGCCCGTAAATTTAGATGCAGTTCATGTTAGCTTATCGATCATTTGAATAAACGTATTCTCAAAGGTTACCAATATATCAATAAATCAAAGCATAACTAAATATGTTTTGTTATTAGCTATTAACGTTTAAGGTTCTACTTCATGTTGATACTTATATTTTGGTATTGCTCAAGATCATGTTTCCTATAATGTTTATAACGTCTTGACATTATATCCATTGGATGTGTATTGATTGATACAGTCTTGAATACGTGGTTTTTTATTAGTTGGTTTTTGCTTGGAACAAGATTTTAATAACTACGAGTACTCGCAGATCGGTATTTTGTGTCTTGAGTGTTTTAGTTAGTTATTTGTTTTGCTTTAAAATCGATGAGACACCGACAAAAGCATGGGCTACAAAACACTACATAGATACAAAAGACCGAACAACTTAACATTTTTTAAATAGATTTTGGTATACTTCACAGAGATCATGCAAAAACACCTTTATTATATAGACACTCCAGACGACCTTTACACATTTTTTTATTACGAGCCTAAATTACCGTATCCGTTATAATGAAATGATGCTTTACGCGTAAGTCAAATTTCCAAACATACCAGCCAACAACAAATATACAAAAGAAAAACCACTAACAGACACACACACACTGAACTTTACATTGCAACTGTTTAATGTATTAGATTTTTAACATTATTCTTTTTCAAAAATTTTGTCTTTAAAACTGCACATCAGTATATAGTGTTTTTTGTTTTTGTTTTGAACCAAATAATCATTTGAGACATTCATATATTTGACCTTACTTCATATGTTCCCTTGATTTGTGTGTTTTAATTGACTTCACACCATCAAAAACATACAAGTGACAAACGCAATGTAAAGCAAAATACAACTATGCCCTTTATACTGGCCAATGAATTCGGTATACACGAAACAATTATTACAACGTCCATTCTAAATTATGTGCACAAAATTTATGTAGAAATTGTGTTTTTAACCTACCTTGTACAATTTGAGATCACAACATTGATGTAAATGAATCTATCAAGTTGTATATATACTGCACAAAAACACAGCTATTGAACATCCTCATTGTAATTCATTAGAAATAAACGATTAACTGTAATTCATCATAAAAATCAAATAATTATGCAGAATCATGAGATGTTTGAGTCATTATATATTCCACTTAACAAATATATTTTAAAAAAGAAATACATAGTTAATTTTGAATGCTTTGACGTCGACATAGGTTTTATTTATTTTTGCTTCTAAAATTAATCAGTACCCCTCATGGTTGTCTGTCAAATCCATGATGGTACTATCCGCCAAGAAGCTTGAACGTATTAAACCAATAGTTCCAAGTGGTGAAGTTTAAATCAACACTTCGTAAGTTTTACGGACGCCATCAGTTGGTTGACCGTTACGGAATATCCGTTTCACAGATGATAGCGGATATGTTCATAATGTCGTAGCTACAATCCCGTCACCTTTTCCCGAATGTGACCTACCGAATTAGACTTATTACCCGATTTGTACTAACATGAGCAACACGATGGGTGCCACATGTGGAGCAGGATCTGCTTACCCTTCCGAAGCACCTGAGATCACCCCAGATTTTGGTGGGGTTCGTGTTGCTCAGTCTTTATTTTCTATGTTGTGTTTTGTGTACTATTGTTTGTCTGTTGGTCTTTTTCTTTTTAAGCCATGGCGTTGTCAGTTTATTTTCGACTTATGGGTTTGGATGTCTATCTGGCATCTTCCGGCTCTTTTTTGTATTCCAATAGAACGAATTTTTCGCACTGGAATCGGTATCATACATCTACGTTCTTTTTACCTTGAAGTTTACTTTATTTCTTCGACGACGTTTTTTAATATCAAATAAGATTGTTGACTTCTACCAATCTGCAGCTTTATCGATCCTTTACCGCAGTTGTATATTAGATAATAATGATACATTTTAATTGTTCCTTGTACAAATAACTGTCAAATAAAGTGTAAAACCCATATCATTTGTATTATATTAACTTATCAATTGAAATTTACATTGTTACTTTTCATTGAGAGGAAATTAATGTTCTTCATTCGGCAGTTAAAATAATTTGTTTAGTCGTTTTAATAAGACCATTTAATAAAGGAACGTCCGGAAATTTGCTCACATTAGCTTTAACATTTGCAGTTCAACTTCGTAGAATTCAATTTCAAAACATTGATGTATTCTTTTCTGTAACATGTGTAAGTAAAATGTGGACGAATCTTGACATGTCTTTATTTTAGAAACACCAAGGAAAATATAATAGTCCTACTACATGCGCAATAAATGGTGATTCATGGACGAATTTCCAGTTTCGATGCATCATGACTATGTTATAAACTACAGGTAGAGTGACAACATAGACAGCAAAATTAACATACATGTAAACTGATTTTGATGGTAAGTAAAACGTGCTTTTTTTTACCTTCATAAGGAACGATCAAATCCATTTTTTTTTTTGTCAAGCATGTATAAGAATTTGAATATATATATGTAGCAGTATGACCAAACTAGACCTTAAAAGAATAGCCAATTCAATATGAGGTCAACTTAAGGGTTTTTGAAACCATTATTGCCTGTATTTTCGGGATAATTTTAAATATATCAACGGAGAATTTAAAACAGTTATGTTATAAAGCATGTTCCTTAGGACGCATGGATTTGTTAGCTCACCGGGGCCCGAAGGGCCCCATGTGAGCTTATGCCATCACTTGGCGTCCGTCGTCGTCCGTCGTCGTAAACTATTTCAAAAATCTTCTCCTCTGAAACTACTGGGCCAAATACCTTCAAACTTTAACTAAATGTTTCTTAGGGTATCTAGTTTATAAATTGTATCCGAAGTTTTGATCCATTGACAAACATGGCCACCATGCAAAATAGAACGTAGGGGTCAAATGCAGTTTTTGGCTTATATCTGAAAAACTAAAGCTTTTAGAGCAAATCTGACATGGGAGTAAAATTGTTCAATTGGTCAAGATCTATCAGCCCTGAAATTTTCAGACGAATCGAACAACCCATTGTTGGGTTGCTGCCACTAAATTGGTAGTTTTAAGGAAATTTTGCAGTTTTTTGTTATCTTGAATATTATAATAGATAGATATAAACTGTAAACTGCAATAATGTTCAGCAAAGTAAGATCTACAAAAAAGTTAATCTGACCAAAATTGTCAATTGACCCCTTAAGGAGTTATTGCCCTTTAAAGACAATTTTACACAATTTGTTCATCAAGTTTGCTAACATCTAAAAATCTCCTCTGAAACTACTGGGCCAATTACCTTCAAACTTTAACTAAATGTTCCTTAGGGTATCTTGTTTATAATATGTATCCGAAGTTTTGATCCATTGACAAACATGACGGCCATGGCTAAAAATAGAACAAGGGTCAAATGCAGTTTTTGGCTTATATCTCAAAAACTAAAGCTTTTAGAGCAAATCTGACATGCGGTAAAATTGTTCAATTGGTCAAGATCTAACGGCCCTGAAATTATCAGACGAATCGAACAACCCATTGTTGGGTTTCTGCCACCAAATTGGTAGTTTTAACAAAATTTTGCAGTTTTTTGTTATTATTTTGAATATTATTATAGATAGATATAAACTGAAAACTGCAATAATGTTCAGCAAAGTAAGATCTACAAAAAAGTTCATCTGACCAAAATTGTCAATTGACCCCTTAAGGAGTTATTGACCTTTAAAGACAATTTTACACAATTTGTTCATGAAGTTTGCTAACATTTAAAAATCTTCTCCTCTGAAATACAGGTGAGCGATTCAGGCTCTTGAGAACCTCTTGTTTTTGTATTAATTTTTATCAGTACTGAAGTACTGACAACTGAGCTGTTTTCGCCCTAGAAACTCAGCCAAACTTCCAAACCAAATATTTGTATCTATGAAAGAATTTAGTAAAGGTTTAAAGTAATTTGTGGTAACGAAATCCCTGATTTGATAATTTACTAGTAATACATAAATAACGCTCACTGAAATCCAAAACGTCGACACAACAGAAACGGGCATAACGAACGAGTGGTGATATATAAACACCGTAAGATGGTGCAAAAGGAACATCAACGTCCAAAAAAAGAAAATTAATAATAGGGAACGAAAAATCGTCCCTTTTGTCGAAAATTTTTGTGTAGAGTGTAAAACTGAAATATCTAAATTTAGGAAAGGACAGTTATTACTGTTTATATATGATTTATTTAAATAAGTTCCTTTGGGTAAATTTCGGCAGTATATTTAGAAAATTCTTGATTATTTAACGAAAAAATATATCAAGATAACGGTAAGTGTTGTTAAATTTATCAATTTAATGCAATTTAGACAGGTCTTTTCTGAGTTTGGTCATCTCTGATTATTGTGAAATATCTTTGTCACATATGACAATGGAAATGCTCAACTTATAAGAGATGCTCAATTTACTAAGAGAGTTGTTAGCCAAGGGACCAAAATATAGAATTCACCAGCCCATCAACTGGAAAAAGAACTTCAGGTTACTGATGGATACAGTTGAGGACTATGCAAGAAAATGGGTAAAGCGCGAACCAGACGAACCAGAACTGGACTCTTTGTCTGAATGGATCAAAGCTATTCGATCATGCATTCAGCAGCGCATTCAAAAACTACGATGTACTATGAGCACAAGAGTTACTAACCCTTTCAAGAATCCGGATGTTGTGGATGCTTTATCCTCTTTGCATGACAAATATGTCGTTGTTCCAGCTGATAAAGCCTCCAATAATATTGTCTTCATATGTAAAAACCATTATTTGCAATGTCTCACAACAGAGCTTGGAATAAATAGAAGTACTGGTAATCCTACATATTCTTTAACATCATTTACCAAGGACGAAATTTTACAAAATCACAAATCTGTCCTTCTTTATTTTGGTATCAACATTAGAGAAAACGAAGAAAATTTACCATCATTATACTGGATACCAAAACTTCACAAAACTCCATATAAAGAACGATACATAGCTGGGTCATCAAAATGTTCGACTAAACATCTTTTTAAAGTACTGACTACTATTCTTTCTACAGTTCAAGATGGGCTTCAAAAATATTGTGATGAGATATATTCTACCAGTGGTGATAACCAGATGTGGATTCTCAAAAATTCGAAAGATCTACTGCTTAATCTTCGATCACAATCTTTGCAATTTTGCAGCAACATAAAGACTTTTGATTTTTCTACGCTTTACACTACTATTCCCCATGCTCAGTTGAAAGATCGACTTCACTATCTCATTAAACAAGGCTTTTTCTATAAAAATGGGAATCGTAGATACAAATTTCTTGTTTTGGGTTACAATAATTCATATTTTGTGAAGAACCACACTGAATCTACCAGAAAATATACTGAAGATGATATTATCAAAATGCTGGACTTTTTGATCGACAATATATTTGTTGAGTTTGGAGGATTTATATTTCAACAGACAGTCGGTTTTCCAATGGGTACTAATTGTGAACCCCTACTGGCCGATTTGTTTTTGTACTCGTATGAAGCAGAATTCATTCAGAACCTGCTAAAAGACAAAAAGAAAAAGCATCTTTCGAAATTCTTTAATTTTACTTTCCGATATATTGATGATGTCCTATCATTGTTAACTAATATTTCAGCCAATACTTACATCTCATATATCCCAGTGAACTTGAAATTAAGGATACCACTGATACTAGAAGGACTGCTTCATACCTTGATCTTTTCCTCAATATTGACACAGATGGACGACTTCACACGAAAATCTATGATAAACGGGACGATTTCAACTTCCCAATTATCAATTTCCCATTTCTCAGCAGTAACATACCCTCTGCCTCTTCGTATGGTGTTTACATATCTCAGTTGATACGTTATGCTCGTACATGTTCACACTATACGGACTTCATATACAGGATTGTGCTCCTAACGCAGAAACTGCTCCAACAAAGTTATGAGGAGGACAGATTAAAAATGACACTCCTTAAATTTTACGGACACCATCACGAATTGGTTGATCCATACGATGGGTCTTTGTCCAAACTAACTAAGGACATTTTTACCACGTGTTAGACTGTGGTTTGACATTGCGTTGTCTGATCTTTTAATTACCGAACGTGACTTATTCCCGATTGTGACTGTTTTGCTGAGTGTGAATTCGCATTGCTATAAGACGTGTCACGGTACTTTTCCATCCAAAATTCATGTATTTAGTTTTGATGTTATATTTGTTATTCTCATCGGATTTTGTCAAATGTCTTATCGTTTGTAGTTGTAAATCTTATTTTTTCTGTTGTATTCGTGTGTTATGGTAAAGATAATTAATAACCCAGTTCATTTATTAGATTTTAGTTTGGGTCAACTAAATTTATACGATATATTTGGTTTACAGTTTGATTAAGAAGAAACACCGACAAAGCTAGATAATACATTTAATTATCTCATTACTACCACAATTTTATATTAATTAGTATTGTAATTTTCATTGTTATTAATAAATAATATATGAGTATTACAAACCAAATCTTGAATTCTATCCTAATTCTATCCTATTTTGGGGAAATTTTTATTAATTCAAATGTGACGTCACTTTGTGCGTTGATCTCTTTGGCTAACTCGGCTGTGAATTTTTATGTGCTGGTTTACGTTGTTTTATGTATCCGTTTTTATTCTGTAGTTAGTCACCACTTCGGTGTTATCATGTATATCTATTATATAGTCATTTTTATAAATTTACTGTTTGCAGAAGTATGAATTATTCTAAATAATAAGGATGTTCTTATCCCAGACAGAAAACCTTAGCCGTATTAGGCACAACTTTTTGGAACTTTTGGTCCTCAATGCTCTTCAACTTTGTACTTGTTTTGGCTTTCGAACTTTTTTGATCTGAGAGTCACTGGTTAGTCTTGTGTGGACGAAACGCGCGTATTGCGTATTAAATTTTAAACCTAGTACCTTTTGTTAGCTATTATTCGTATGTTTCTCTTTCCTATATATTCTCCCATTTATTTGTATTGTAGTCCTGTCATGTAATGTTGTCATTTTAATGTTATATTTAACATTGCCATAAAAGCGGGAGGTTTGGCTAGCCACAAAACCAGGTTCAACCCACCATTTTTTTATCTAAAATGTCCTGTACCAAGTCAGGAAAATGGCCATTGTTATATTATAGTTCGTTTCTGTGTGTGTTACATTTTAATGTTGTGTTTCTGTTGTGTCGTAGTTCTCCTCTTATATTTGATGTGTTTCCCTCAGTTTTAGTTTGTAACCCGGATTTGTTTTTTCCTCAGTCTATTTATGAATTTCGAACAGCGGTATACTACTGTTGCCTTTATTTATAATAGATATGTCGACACAATACCGTTTTCCTTTCTTTATTTACTTAAAAATTTTGACCACACTTAATGCGACTTATCGCAGAATTTTTTCTTTGTATGAAATTCACTACGGGTGCCCAAAATTAAACGGAGGCAGCTTAACAATCGAGGACAACTGGGGTTCATGTTGCTCAATCTTTTATTTAATTTGAAGAGTCCTGTGAATTTTGCTTTTCTTCTTGTGATTTGGCTTTCTGTCTTCGTCTCACCATTTTGGATTACCCACTTTGTACATCGATATTTTGTTTAAACTAAACGTATAAAGAACATACATATAATATTCAGTAATTTAGAGAAAAGAAATAACGAAACACCACAAAAATGGATTATATGATAAAGGAAAAATGTAAATGCAAATGATAATTTCAGGAAAAATACTGTTTTTCGGCAAGAAAAAATAATATATATGCTTTTGATTAAATCAAAACTATACAGCCAATGAAGGTTTTAAAGTATTATCTTATGTGTCAGTAATTTTTATCTAGGACTAGTAATTTCTGTCCTTTGAGAAAAGTGTAAGCAGTTAATACAGCAAAAAGTGTAGTAATCAACATTTCAGATTTTAATCAAGTTGTAAAATAGGCAATAACACACATGTGTTGTTGTCACGACAACTTTTTAAATCAGAAAAAATACTGAATTTCATTCGTGAACTAGATACTAATTTTTGAAATTCATTTCCAATCATTGGTATGGTTATTTAAATATTAGGTATTAACAAATATCTGACGCTTGAATAAAACAATAAACCAATGTAATTAAAAGAGAACGCTAAAAACCAGTAAACGAATCCATTTGCATCGGGAGGACAACCCTATTCTAAAAATATTTTGCAGTTTAGACTTTTCTCCAGATATAATATTACGATAAAATCATGCTAAAACTTTAAATTTGATTTGATTGTGTTTGTTTTCAATTTCTTTAAAGGCAGGGTACACAAGTATACATTAAAAAGATATTTTAGCTGAATCATATGTTATAGCATTAAATATGAAAATAAACAATATACCTATATTTGTAAAGAATTCCGAAAAGAAAAAAAAAGAGAAAGACAAAAGTGTTTTCCATGATTTTCTACTCAGAACCAGGCTAAAGGTAATTAAGGCGCATAGTTATTTCAGCTTACTTTGCGACACATCTTAATTTATTTCAATCGTGATTACAATAACATAAACGGAACCAGTTTTGATGCACCAGATGCGCATTTCGACAAATAATGTCTCTTCAGTAAGACTCGAGGCTAAAACAGCTTGGAAAATCCAAAATCTAATACAAATGTTGAAGAGTGGATCAAACGGAATAGGACCTAAATTAGGCAAATATCAGACAAGGAATCAGAACTTTGCATGAGGGAGGTATATTCCTTTGTTTGAAATAATACAACTGTGTGTTTTCGTTATCTTTTAATAAAATACTATGTATGAGTAATTTTGCAGTTCATTTATTGGATTACACAAAGTGTGCGAAAGATTAATGGTATGGCATTGACATAAAATTATTATATATAGTTTTATTGTTAATCAATTAAAATTTTCCTATATATCTGATTTCGTTGATTAGTGCTAAAAATGTTATACCAATGTTCTTTTTATTAAAACTGATTCATTTGTCGTCCATTATGATAATTAAAGTGCGATCAAAAGCAATCAAATACATTTTTGCTACTATCAAAATCTGACATAAAATTAAAAACCTGGCCTTTGTGAAAGATCAAATATCTACATATATTTTTATTTTTCCCTATCGTCCTGAATATATATGATATATTTTTTCACTCGACAGAGTAACGAAATGTGTAACGTTAACCAAATGGTTAGTAACATATAATTTTATCTTGATTGAATTTAGCAACACATAGCATGACATTAATTCCTCGATTGAAGGTAAGAAATAGTGCGCGCATGCACAGATGCATTTTGAATCATTTGAAAATATTTGATTTAACGTCGTTTTTTTCAGTTGCATTAAAATCTAGATACTAAATTATAGAGATTTTGTTTAGAACATTTTGGGAATCAATTTAGATTTGGTGGTCGCAAATATTCATTTACTGGCTTCATTGATATGTAACTAATAAACTCTATTTGCGATCAACAAACCGCAAATTATTGCCCGCAAATGGGAATGATTTGTTGAAAAAAAAGCGAATGACCGTTCAAAGGCAAGAACCAAGAAATTTCCAGTGGACGTATATAATAACATGCTTGCGCAAAAAACGTTACACATGAATATACAATTCGTCTCCGCTATAAGTGTCAGGTAAAATTGATTTTTTTTTCTGAGTAATGAGATGAAAAAAGATTACGCAATAAAAAGAATTGGTTTGCTTTTACCTTAACAACTTAAAGTTACTGTACCAATTGAAATGCGATATTCCCAAATATTACTGGTTTAACATGCATTCCTCGTAAATAACAGATGTGACTGTGGTATGATCCATTAAGTTGTCATTTGTTTTGTTTAGCAACGTTCGTTATATTCAAAATTAATGTTTTAATAATTGAACTTTCGTCGTCTTGTTCATTATCTAATGTAAAGATATTTGTACATTTATCATCAAATTTTAATGTTTCAAAAATAGAAAAGTTATTACTTAAAATTTGTTTGAAAATATAAATCCTTTTGTTCTATTTTTATGCTTGTAATGTAATTTTTTCTACTATTTACAGTATTTTTTATTTATTGCCGATTTTTGGTTTGTAGGATTCCCGACACATATTTTCAGTTTGAATGTTGAAGATAATTAAATCATATGATGCAATTTTGCTAAATATTATTATTTTCAAGTGTCTGGACATTTTGTCAAAATGATAATCTGCGGGAAAGTTATACCGAAGAATTTAAGTTTTGCAATCAGGCTGAGGCAGATCAAATCGAAGATGATTATTTTGAAGACCACCAAACTAATGAAATTGACGGAATTCTAATGTCGAAGAGCTTGTTTTAATTGGAATAAGAATAAAAATTGCGCGCTTAATTGTTGCTTTCCATTATTTGCATATCATTCCTTAGAAGTTATTAGAATACATTAAAACTAAAAGTCGCACATTTAAGATTTAGCTTATGTGTACTCATATTAATTAAAGAAATAGCAGTGAACTTGTATATACAATAATGGAATACCGATAGCGTGATAACCTCGGGTGCGTGATGTCGTGCGTTTGTTCTCCAGCAAATCACGCGGCATTTGGGATAAAGTGCAAGGACTTGTCCGAATGAAGTCGATGTAATTTGTTTGCGTATGATAATATGTCTTCCGTGGAACTGTGAACTGGCACCTTAGTGCATGTATGTCAGTTTAGTACAATGCATGACATATGTTAATGAATTAGCATATTTGCATGTCATATTTTGATATTGAGAAGCCATTAATTTAAAATATACGAACGGAAAAAGATAGCATCTTCATATGATAAAGCAACTAACTGGTGAGGGTTTTCAAATATGCATAATCTGACTTATATACCGTCATTTTAACGATTTGCAGGATTTGCATCCTATTTTACCGACCACACTAAAGTTTTCTTTTCTGATGCGTTTAGGTTTTAATACGCATTGAAGCTCATTTATAATGTGAAGTAAAAACTCACTAATAAAAATAGATATAAACTTTAGAAATCATTATCCAGATACAATAAAAATATTACTGTAACTGCATGAAGCATGACATAAATGAATTGATACGGTGTAGGAAAAATACAAGTCTCTTTGTAAGTAATTCTTTGTATCAACTTAGTTCATGAACGGGATGTGCCATGTTTTTCTTTTCTTTTTCATGAAATTTCTATCGCGGAAAAGCAGATTACTTTTTCAACAATTATTAACGAACTGTTCAGAACAATTCTTTTCTCTCTCTCTTTTTTGTCTGGCAATACATTTTTTTAAACTGAGAATCAGGATTAAATATTTTATAACCCAACCCCTACCCCATTATAAATTAAGCGGCTGTTATTCTATAGAAAATAAGAATATTTGGTCATTTGATCATTTGATAGAGTAACATGTATATAAAGATGTCAAAAGTTAAGAACTTGTACGAAGAGAGCACGAAATCATAATATGTGTACATGTTACACGAAAAACGAATATCCATAGGTTAAAATATAATGTCCAATACTGTGTGAATCATACGATTTTCAAAATCCTACACACGAATGTGTTAAATCTGGCTTGTTTTAAACGTGATATGGATAGTTTTATATTATCAAATTCATCTCACACAATGTCCCTTTAATGTTGTAGTGATAAATTAACAAAACTTCACATTATTTTTGTTTCAAAAGTTAAATTGTGTGTCATCGAGGATTTTTGGTATTTCTATCTAATTAACGAAGGAAAGGATTGTGTCTGCCTAAAACATATAAAAGATGGAAAGTTAAAAAAGTAAAACCCCAATTGACATAACACACAATAACTATCAAACGAATAAAATGTTTAAATACATTATAGTTTGCATTCTAATTAGGGAGAATACACAGGTCATTATTTTATGCCTTGAAGCAAATTTCATTGAAACTTGGTATCGTCATGGTTGATTCTTCAAAAGAAAGACCTATCGTTCTGAAGGAAAATAACTCCATATAGGTATATAAAAGCAGGTTAATACCTTTGACCTAATTGTGATTGACTGATTAATTTGGTTTTTTTTTGCGGTATTATTTAGCAATCTTTTTGTAGCATTGTTTTGGTTGTCTAAAATACCGATTTTCTTATATTCTTAAACTGATATTTTAATGTTCGTGTTTTTATTCACTTCAACAGCTGTTACATGTGGCACAGGATCTGATTACCCTTTCGGAGTACCTAACCCCCGGTTTTGATAAGGTTCGTGTTGCTCAGTCTTTTGTTTTCTATGCTGTATTTTGTGGACTGATGGTCATCCAGGGCATTGTCAGTTTATTTTCTACCTTCGAGTTTGACTATTTTTTTGGTATCTTCGGCCTCTTTTTTAAGTTATTCTAATGGTTGATGTGAATTTGGAGTCCACACAGAGAGACAAAAGATACCAAAGTCATATTCAAACTCATCAGTCGAAAACAAACAGACAACGCCAAGAAAAAAACGAAACCAAGACAAACAACTTATTTCTTTTTCAACGCTTTATCAAAATTATTGATATTGAATTTCCAAACGTTTGATCTTGAGCGTTCTTAATGAAGGTTACTCCAGCAAAACGTGTGCAAAATTGATAAATATCAATGATTAAACCCCGTCAGATATGCATGTGACTGACCCAAGTAATGGACCTCGTCATTGGTTGGATTACGTTTAAAATACATGATTGTTCCTGGGGAGATCCCGGCAGGAATTAACTTAATAAATTAAAATACCTTATTGTTCCTGGGGAGATCCCGGCAGGAATTACCTTAAATATTAAAATACATAATTGTTCCTGGGGAGATTCCGGCAGGAATTAACCTATCTGATGTATTATTGAATTGGGGAGTATAATTCCCCTTGAATTATAAAGGCCTGAAGCTATTTGTGATCTATAATATGAGTAGCCCCTAAATTAGTGAGAAAACAAGTCTAGATATACATATGTATAAAACTAAAGTAAATGACTTAGATAGTTATTAATGATTAAAACAATTACTAAAGAACTAATATCATAAAGTCAATATTATGTATAATCATGACCAGACAGTCATGTGATGTAAATTTATTAAGAAGTCTTGTGTAAAGATGGCCCTAGGTTCGACAAATAAATTATGATGCTTTAACTATCTATCTAAACACTAAACAAATACATTCTGGAAAGATACAAGTACCTTGTGCGAAACCCAGATGGTGTAGTTGGGGCTGGTGGGTAGGATAGCTGATTATAAAAAAAAAAAACGTATGATAGGTCAGCAATACATATACCCCTTCTAGGAGTAATTGCTAATAGAATCTAAAAATAAATTGAAATGCATATACCTAAAATTAGATTCGCGGAGACTTCTAAACTGTTAGATAGTAGATACATTGTATTGTGTATAAACTATAATTTAATAAATCCAATTTCCTTTTATACACAACACATTTCCAAGAAAACTTTTATTATATACTAGTAACATACTAAATCTTAACTTCATTGTCCAAATAAGATACCATTACATAACAATATACATTTCTATGACTAAAAAATGTTACATGTGAATTGAATATGCCTAAAAGAATTGGTAAAATTCTGTGAATACTTGTACAAAAAAGTTTAACATAAATTACATAACAATGCTGGGGAGATCCCTGCATCAAACTTAAAACTATGAAATATCACCTGGGGAGATCCCGGCAGGTGTGAGCTACTCGACTAAAGAAAATTACCGACCTGGGGAGATCCCAGCAGGCCTATTCCTGGGGAGATCCCCGCAGGAATTAACTTAATACCTTAAAATATATAATTGTTCCTGGGGAGATCCCGGCAGGAATTAACTTAATAAATTAAAATACCTAATTGTTCATGGGGAGATCCCGGCAGGAATTGCCTTAAATATTAAAATACATAATTGTTCCTGGGGAGATCCCGGCAGGAATTCACCTATCTGATGTATTATTGAATTGGGGGAGTATAATTCCCCTTTAATTATAAAAGCCAAATTGAATGAAGTTATAATATTGAATGAGTGAAAGCCCCAAGAAATAATGCTTTATTAAAATAGAAATTGATTATATGAAAACTATAACAAAGACTAAAAAAACACATTTTTCATGAGCTTTACAAATAACCTTCTTATCAGTCCTGATGTATCTTATATAACAGTCTGAGGAACATCGCCCAGGTGTTTGAATAACATGATCCTCGACTCCAGATACTGCAGCTGAAGTAGCAGCACCAATTATGAAAGAATGACCACAAAACCTGCTTTCCTAATAACCAAGGCGTATTAAAAGAATCCCTAGATAAAGGCCTTGCATCAAAGTTTTAACTAATAGAGGAATAAGTTGTATGGCTCCCATTTCTAAACGGTACTTTAAGTACTTATTCATTGTCACAACTGAAAGAAAGCTGTAAAAATTGCACAATGCAACATTAAATCTATGAAAAGTGAGAAAACTCTTGTTGATAACATTTTGCACAAACGCTGTAATATGTCTGAAGTAATTGGTAGCCGGTTCATAGAAACATTAAGTTGCGATTTCTTGATTCCACGCAATATATATGGTAGTCGCTCGGTCCCTGCTGTTGGGTCGTTATGACCTGCACGAAAATAATGCTATCAAATCCCAGTTATATACGATTTAATAGTGTCTTGCTGCATTTTTTTACTGTTCTTACAGTGTGTTGCAAAGTAAATCAAATGGTCCTCTGTAATAGTTGGAAGACTGTTCATGGAACCCTGTATGCCACTTATATTAAGAAATCATAATCATTATTTGTGATGACAGGAGGCAAGGTACTGGCTTTCCTTCTGCTTCCGGTGCTAGCGTTCTTAATTTCTGCATCTGATAACGAGAAAGAGAATCAGCAATATTGTTATTATTACCTGTATCTGTACCTGTATCTTGTGATATAACTGTTGTCATCATGCTGTCATGGCCGTTACAATGCTGGGGAGATCCCTGCAGCTAACTTTATACTGTATGAAATGTTCACCTAGGGAGACCCCGGTAGGTGTAAAGCTATATAGACTAAAGAGAATAAGACTTGGGGAGATCCCAGCAGGCCTACAAAACTCCGGGGAGATCGATTCTAGCGGAGTAAAACTAATAATACTTTAAATACATAATTGTTCCAGGGGAGATCCTGGCAGGAATTAAACTACTGCTGGGGAGATCCCTGCAGCTAACTGTATACTGTATGAAATGTTCACCTGGGGAGATCCCGGCAGGTGTAAAGCTATATTGACTAAAGAGAATAAACGACCAGGGGGAGATGACAGCAGGCCTACGAGACTCCGGGGAGATCATTGCCGAGAAAAAATAATACATTGAAATACACAATTGTTCATGGGGAGATCCCTGCAGGAATTAACCTATCTAATGTATTATTGAATAGGGGGAGTATGATTCCCTCGAATTATAAAGGCCAAGTTTCCACCAATGGAAGAGATTCAGCTGCATATCAGTAAGTGGTGCGAACGTATCCTCTCTTGTTTGCCCTCGAATCCCCGTGCTGACTCTTCACTCCCTGCAGCAGCAGTAGGATAAACCCTGCTATTTACAGACGATGTGTGTTGGCTTTGAAGTTCTGTCCCAATTGTGTAATTTTTGAATGAACTATGAGTTGCCGTAAGTGCTGTTGAATTAGGAATTGTCGGGACAACGGGACTAGTGTTGATCGTGTTTGGAAGGACTGTTGGACTCTTTACCAACGGTGTCGTAGAAGTAGGAATAAGATTATCGCTACGATTTAAGTTGTTACTATTAGTAGAAAGATTAAGATTTGTCAATGCAGTAACTTTATTGTTCAAAGAAATCACGTTCTGTTGAAGGTTGTGGAAATTCGACGATAGCTTTGACAACAAGTCAACGAGAACAGCACTCCGATCCTCATTGTTAATATTTTGTCTTGGAGATGTTGATGTTGATGTTGAAAACTGGATAATTGTCAATAGCCCGAACTAACGTAGTTATTAAAGCACTCACTACCAGCAGAAATTATTAATTTAGAACTTCATAGGCGGATGACATTTTTAAAAGCAAGCATCTATAGTCAGTTAATGATTTTAATGTATCCAGCAATAAACATATGGCTTTATTGTATATCATTCGAAAGCTTATTAATAAGTGCTATCTGTTTGGCGTCATCCTGGAATGCCTACATGTTATCAAATAAATATTCTTCGTTTGCCTAAAACGTAACTTAAATAGATGTTGTTTTCTTTTCAAGTTAATGGATGTTGTTTTAGAATACATTTGACTTTTAGTGAAGAAGAGGAAGTTTAAGACTTCAAAATTTTTTGAATTAAAAAAAAACAATAAAATTTTATTAATTGCACATTCAATTGAAAGGAAATGGAATTATTAGGAACGTTTAACAACTTGAAATATGACGGTACCTAAAAATTATATTTTTCTAAAATGAAAAAAATAAATTGAAAAATAAAATGAATAAAATAAGTTGCATTTGATGTTTTTTTAATACAATTAACAGCATGGAGGTAATGATATGCAGTTTTATGATTACATATATACATCTTTTTATTTCATAGGCTATGATACGGTTTATTGTAAAAAAATATAACAGTTACTGTACAAATCATTTATTTAGATATCAGAATACAATTCGTAGAAATGTCAATGTATAAACGATCAAAGGTTTCGATCATGCAGTTCGCAGATGCTGCCTCATACAACTTGCAATTGGACTAGGATGATAATATAGTGTGTGCTGTGGTGTGACTTCATGTTGTAAAATTTGAAAAGATGTTTTTTTAATTTATACATTTATATATTCATAGGACTGTTATTGTGCATGTGTTTTGATATTTATGTTGTTTTTTTCTCCATCTGATATATATAATTATGTATATGTAATTATGAATAACAGCCCAATAATGTTAGATCTGTAAATTTGCGGAAGCAAATTTTTTGTTCTTCCCTGGCTGGGATTCGAACTCATGCTACTGAGATATCGTGGCATCAAACTGTCTTGCACTATGCCCGTCGCGCTAGACCACTCGACCACCTAGGCTCGTTATATATGTTCTTATTTCATATGATCGAATAAGCCTTATTGGTATCCTTAACAGTAACTTGAATAAACATGATTAATTTTTATTTGAAGTAAATGTACATATAAAGAGATTAAATGTTGCTTATAGAGAACAAAAACATTGTTTCACAGGCTGATCATGTCTTCCTTTTTGGCTTTGGCATAATGAGCGGTTTAAGAGCCTTTTTCTCTACATAATCGTTCTTCTTATTTTTTTTTGTATTTATATTAGCGTACTGAACCAACAATTTGTTCCTTTGTCTTCTTATCTCTGAAATTAAATATTAAACATTTAAGTCTTGACCGTCATTTCATGTAACGTAGCCTTTTGCCTAAGATAATTTAAACCCAAATAAAATCTACTGATTAATTTACATATAGAGCAGAACATGATTAATTTTCATATCGAAGGATGAGTAAGATTTGAATAGTTGAGACAAAACATCTTTTTAATTTTGCTACTTTTTGTGATTGTTTGTCGATTTATTTCCCTTTTAAACCCCTCTACATAAGAAAATGCCTGTACCAGGTCAGGAATATGACAGTTGTTATCCATTCGTTTGATGTGTTTGAGCTTTTGATTTTGCCATTTGATTAGGGACTTTCCTTTTTTAATTTTCCTCGGAGTTCAGTTTTTTTGTGATTTTACTTTTTACCCAAACTGAGTTATATGCGTTATAAAAAATAAACACAAATACAATAATATTTACAATGATATAACAAACACAACAATTTATCTTTTTTTTTTAATGCATTATCAATCATTATACTATTTTTTAAATTTAATTTCGTACAAAATAAATAATTGTACCTTTTGTTATTGCGCACTTAAATTTACTTTTAAACAGAACCACAAAAGTTTTGTCAATTGATCTAATCTATTGACACAGATTATTGCGGCCTTTCGAAATAGAATTTAGTTTTAGGCATACACATAGAGAACTATATAAAAAAAGAGACATATGAATGTTAAATGCTGCAGAAAGTTTTTGTTTTTGTTAACTCAAGTAGTAACGTACCTGAACAATTCCCTTTTATTCATACACAGTAATTCTACAATGTACTTCCTATTTATCAGTTGCGCGTTAGATACTTATATGCATATATTGATTGTTCCTAACTTATTGTATACATTAACGTCTAAGTCTTCAGGTTTTCCCATTCAACTTTGTTTTATGATTTTAAAGAATGTTAATTACCTGTGGCAGTCAATCGTATATTTTCATGTTGTTTTTCTGTCAAATTTCTGCCTGCAGGTGTTCTTAATAAGTAATGACCTGGCGTTTCACTGAAATATAAATAATGTGGTAAAAATAGTATTTTGAATCTTTAGATAGACAATAAAAAGTGAAACTACCTTAATATAATGGTACTGCGTATTTGAAATTCTGAATTCAAGCAATGACAGCTAATTGGTATATGAACATTACTATGCACGCCTTTAATCTTATTACCTTGATAGTCAAATGGTTGCGCGTTGACCTGTGATTTTGGAGGCCGAAAGTTAGAAATGTGTTAAGATCAAACTAAAGCTATATTAATTGGCGCGGAGACAGAATAATGTATCTTAGGCAAAAGAAACCAAAAGAAACAATGCAACTCTCGAGTCTAAAACGAACCAACAACGTCATGGCTAAAAAAGGGAAAACGACTAAAATCCAAACAACTGTATACAAAAGATGACAATAAATTCAATCTGTTGAGTTATGATCAGCCTAAATATGCATTTGACGCTGGCAAAAAACAATCAATCAATCTGTCATTAACTTTCGGAATTTTTGGTACTTAATGCTCTAAAACTCTGTACTTTATTTGGCCTTTTAACTTGTCTGATTCGAGAGTCACTGGTGAGTCTTTTAAAGACAAAACGCGCGTCTGTCGTACAAAACCATAAGCCAGGTACATGTAAATTAAATAGGTTTTTTTGTTAAATAAGATTATACTTATCACATATCAAGTATGCAATTTAATAAAATGAAATGTGTAGCTTACCTAAGTTCCTGCACTATTTCGTTATTACTCCGTGATGCTGCAAAATAAATATTCAAATGATTAAAGGGTTCTTTTTTTCCTCGTTTAATTAGTTTTTCCAATGGGACAGGCACTCAGTGACAAGAACAAATAACAAATAAACACCTGTAGAGCAAAATTCAGTCTTTAAAATAAATCGATCGCTTTGAATGTGCCATGCTCTAAATCGACCAAAATTTTAAGAAGTTGTGAGTATATTTTACAGAAACATTCAAATCTGTTTTAACACCTTAGTGTTATTTCCGAATTGAAATTAAAAGATTTTATCATCGAGTTTATTTTCGACTTTCTTTTTGTAATAACTTCATATTAAGAAAGCATCATACAAGGCAAAAAGGTATTTTGGGAACAGAATATTTGAAGAAACAACGACCAAAAAAGTGCAATTGTAATAAAAACACATTTGAAATGTCTTGTTTATATTGAAATAAACAAGATTGGTGCCACTAGTTATCCCAACTGATCTCACCATTCAACGAAGGTTTTTGATTGTATAATTGTCTTATCATAATTCTGTAAGTTTTTGTTGGTATTTAGCAGTGTCTTTGAAATCCGTCGGTCCAATCGTAAACAGAATTACCAACGCAGATTCAAAAGTCTTGATTTCAGAAAGGAACAAGTCATACCTCATGATACATTGTAGCAAAACCTCCAAGAAGTAAAAAAAAAGTTCACTAAAACAAATATCTGCAAAATGCTGGATTTTTTATTGACAACATTTTTGAAACATTTGGACATGTTGGAGTACACGTTTCTTTCAATAGACAATCGGCATTCCTATTGGTACCAACATTGCGCCTCTGCTTGCCCACTTGTTCGTTCATTCTTACGAGGCAGATTTCATACAAAGGCATCTCAAGAAAAATTACACAAAGCTGGCTCAATCTTTAAATTGTACTTTCTGCTTTATAGATGATGTATTTTCACTACATATTTCAACATTAGGGTCTATTTTGACTGCATTTACCCCAATTGAGTTGAAATAGAGGATACCACGGATACATTTAAGTCTGCATCATTCCTTGCTATTATCTAGACTTTGATCATAAGGGTTGGGTGGAAACTATACTTTACGACAAAAAAAGATCATTTAATTTTTTCTTTATTTTGAACCTTCCATTTCTGTGTAATAACATTACGGCTTTGATTATATACGGAGTATATATCTCCAAGGGGATACGCTACTCAAGGGCTGGCTTTTCCTATCATGATTTCCTTGATAGAGGGTTACTGAAGTTTTTGCGTCAAGGTTTCAAATGGAAAATTTGAAGTCGTTCCTTCGATGGACGCTATCATGACATGGTTGACCGTTATAGTATACCTGTGTCTCATATGACAACGGATATTTTTCATTTGTCGTAACCACAATAGGTTCTTTTTTACACGATTTTGACTTAATAAAAGGCGAATAATAACCGTCATTTTACTTGTTTGAGAAAGACGACGGGTGCAACATGTGGAGCAGGAGCGACTTATCCGTCCGGAGTTTATTCGAGGTTAAGTGGGTTTCGTATTACTTTCAAATGCCCCCTTGGTAGCTTCGTGGTCTATTCTGATAGTCACTTGTTCTTAGCGTTCCCTATACAAGATCTATATACCTTCTTAAGAAAACACCAAAGTTTCAAAAAAGCACAAACACCTATTTGTCCATACATGTTATGTATCATGGATGAAAATATGTTACTTGTGGCATTATCGTTATTTGGTTATTTTAAATATAAGCAGAACACACAATCATTAATATTAATGGATAACAACATTATAGATGATTAAGTAGCCTCACGAAGAAAAATTTTAAACAAACACTGCAGGAATTTCAAAAATACTGGCAAATATCAAAAATTATTTAGTATGTTGGTTTGCATCCACACAACACGAATCCTGACATTATCAACAGTACCCATTTTGTCTTATATATATATTGAATGAGACGAATAAAATAGACACCATGACACAAAGAAAAACGACAAAAAGAAAAACAAGTCTACAAAATACTATACATGAATTTGAATACTGAGAAATACGACATCAAAACCTGGGGTGATCTCAGTTTCTCTACCAGAGGCATTCGTCGTTTTGCTGAGGGCAAGAACAAATTGGTGACGTTATAATTGGGGAAAAAGGGACCCCATTTTGGCCATAACAAACTGAATACATATGTGGCATATCGAGGAGAAATTATAAGTAAAACACTGAGTGATTGGCAAGATGAATAATAATTAAACATTATTGTTTTGTTAAACATAAATATATAAAAGAAGGCACCATTTCGCTGTACGAAAAAGCAACATACTGTGACCAAACTTATTTTGATGGATGCTTTTTCGCGTTTAGACCATTACGTTTGACTTTTGCAACCATCTATATTACCGATTTTTTAACTGTGTTTAATAGATAGAAATTTGACATATTTACGACAATTTACATTTGGGAGTTTTTGTAATCGCGCAAGTCGCACAAATAAATAGGTTATTTTAATCACATGAAACAACAAGAAATCGTATAAAGACAAGACATCTTTTTTTTTTCTATGTGTCATAGTTCTGAAGATAGAGTTCCTATTGTATAAAAAAAATCAATTTTTAGATAGACCAGTTCATAAAACATGGAATAAAATTCATATATAACTAGTGATGATAATCATTGCACTATTTTAACAGTTTAATGTAAGACCTAGACAAACCACATAGCATTGATATATTATATTTACCTTCAATGGAACTTCCAATATTTAGAAGTTGGAGATTTGTAATTTCATATAGACTCTCCTCAACATTTGTTGATCTACAAAAACACATAAAAAAGAATATTGTCAGTGGTCAATTGTTTACCAAAATTTCATCTTAATATTCGAAGGACAACCTTTGTTAGCAAGCAGAAATACCTGACGCTAAGTGTTTTTCTGGAATTGGAATGCAAATGCTAAATATGAGCGAAACAATTGTAAAGTTATTCTGACCAGAAAATGCCATGCAGGAGAACGGTTTTTGCAATCAAACTAATCCAAAGAGTTTAGGAAATGGTAGAAAGCTTAATCGTTTATGACGCATGAAATTTAGTGTTGTTTTCATTTTTTACAGCAATTGGTCGATACCTCTGTTGTTGGACTATCCGTCCCGAGGATTTCATCTGGTCATTACTGTGGTAATTACCTGTTTTATAACATATCTTTCTAAAATTGTCCGGTTATAAATTTAACAATTATAAAGAAACTAATGTTTCAACTCTCTTATGCAAAGTCGACCTTAGATGGATTTGCTATTTTTTAGGGTTTTTTTGTTTGTTTTGTCATATAGCTCTTCAACAGTTTCGGTTTTTATACAACCGTGTCTTTAAAATATTCGGCTTTGAGCGTTCCTGATGAAGGTAAATACAGAAGATGCTTTGGACGCATGAAATTTATCACTCGTTGTTTTCATTTTTTAAACGATATGTGTAACTGCACTTCACACTGTATTCGTGGTCAGTTTTCTTTGGAAGTTGTCTAAAGTTATCTTACCAAAGTAGATAAAACTATTTTAGATGAATTGATCTGTCACGAAAATTACATATTAACTGATTAACTTCCTTACCACATCAAATATTAAAATTAGTCAAAACCAAAACTACACTGTGTCAATTAAATTAACTACAAGCATCAGGCCCTTTATAAATATTATTAACATTATGCTCTATGTTGTTTTGCACAAGGGAACTCGGTGGACGAGGGGTCTAAGTAGACCAACTTCTTTATCACTAGCCTGTCACCACTAAGGTTGTGAGTTTCAGTCCCGCACGTTGCAGGTGCGTTGGACTCCAATTTGAAATGACTAGGATTGTCAGTAGACACAGAAATGGTATAAACTAACATACTTCAAAGTGTACAATTACGTTTAATATACCTGTTGAAAATAGTGATGCATACATGTAGCAGCTTGGGCTTTCTTACCTGTCAGTTTTTGTGGTACCATCACTAATGCATCTGGAGCCTCCAATTGTAGTGCCCGAACGTTGTGTTAGTAATTGAAACCCTAGTTCAAATACATTAATTTTTTTATTGAAATCTATGGATAATATGTATTGCTTGCTTACAATTTGCGATATAACTCAAGTTATAGATATACAGAGATGTGAACGATCTCTAATGAGACAACTTTCAATCCGAGACTAAAGGACGCAGATTTGTTAACTATTTCATCTTTCGTACTTTTTTGATTTGAGCGTCACTGGTTCGTCTTGTGTGGATGAAACGCGCGTCTTGCGTATTAAATTTTAAACCTTGTACCTTTTGTTAGCTATTATTCGTATGTTTCTCTGTCCTATATGTTCTCCCATTTATTTGTATTGTAGTCCTGTCATGTAATGTTGTCATTTTAATGTTATATTTAACATTGCCATAAAATCGGGAGGTTTGGCTAGCCACAAAACCAGGTTCAACCCACCATTTTTTTCTTAAAATGTCCTGTACTAAGTCAGGAAAATGGCCATTGTTATATTATAGTTCGTTTCTGTGTGTGTTACATTTTAATATTGTGTTTCTGTTTTGTCGTAGTTCTCCTCTTATATTTGATGTGTTTCCCTCAGTTTTAGTTTGTAACCCGGATTTGTTTTTTTCTCAATCGATTTATGAATTTCGAACAGCGGTATACTACTGTTGCCTTTATTTATTCAAATATATCACGCCGCAATTTTGTATTTTTAATATATTGTATTTCTGCCAATCGGAGAAGGGATACATACTGGTTGTAAATTAGTAGTATGTTTAATTTTTTTTATAATTGACATATAAAGAAATCGTTTGATTGACAAAAAATAACCCATATTGATAGTAAGCTATAC
Organism: Mytilus coruscus; assembly: GCA_017311375.1. Classification (NCBI taxonomy): domain Eukaryota; kingdom Metazoa; phylum Mollusca; class Bivalvia; order Mytilida; family Mytilidae; genus Mytilus; species Mytilus coruscus. The sequence goes on from CM029600.1 coordinate 43,752,556, forward strand.
AATGCTGTCTTTCATTAATGTTTTTAATTAACTATTTCCACCCGGTATCAATGGCGCCCAACGTGGGCCCGACACGTCTATAAACAATTAAGGAAAAAGCTATTTGACAGACATACAGCATGTGGCCGGGTTAAACATGTTTTTGTTTGAACATCACCAAAGAGTACCAGAGTTTGAATTATGTATTAATATGAATATGATGGGTGTACATTAATGTAAGTGCATATATGTATATATCAGAGGTCTAGCTATAATCACACACATTTGACGGTTTGAATACAGTTTCAATCGCATACCCTCTAACTGTTGCGAGATGAGGTGCACTGACAAGGTATAAAACAACTCATGCTATGCCTACATACTCCAACCATATTATCCTTTACAATTTCTACAGAGAACGTCAAATCTACAAGTTTTGTTTGGTTAACATAAAGCATTAAATGAACAATTACTTTTCTTTAATATCCTTCCAAATTCATAAGACTAAGTGCTCTTTTAAAATTAGACACCATTAATATGCAAGGGCAGATATCTAAATAAACAATTGTTTGGCTGTGTAAAGCGTAATACTGTAAATAATGACTTACTCTGGACTAAAACCAGCGTTATAATGATTATCAGTAAAGCTATCGATATCAATGAAATCCCGACAACCAGATCAGTGCGTATTGAAGCGCTCGGTTCAGCTGTAAATAAGAAGTCATAATATTGACAATTGTAGACAACATTTAAATAAGCCATACCTGATACATACATAAAATTATTTTCCGTTTGAATTTTAAATAAGAACAGTTTTGTCGGTAATAAATGATAGAATTATGCAGATCGTGTCCTTTGGGTTCCATTTTGATATACACATTTTATTCTTTTTCAACAACGGGTTTCATTACCTTTTAGATGTAGCAATATTGACATTAAAAAGTTCATCAGAGTTATCAGGCTTATGATGTTTAAACCAGACACATGTTTTGCCTACAACAGACTCATCTGTGTCACTCAAATCAAAAAGGTTAAAAGGCCAAATCAAGTAAAAATCCAAAAGGTTTTTCCAAATATAGCTCAGGTAATCTATTTCTGGAGTAAAATATCCTTAGTATTTTAAATATGAAAAGGTGAAATGTATACCCTACTAAACGTTTTACCATGCAATGGTATATACACGGTTCATAGTTGTACATGTTAAAAAAAATCATACCTCTGGTAACACATCTTACTTCAGTCGATTCAGTCCGACCTAAATAATTTTCTGACAATATTTTGAATACGTATTCTGTAGAAGGGGTAAGTCTTTGAACATGTAACAAGTAAATATTTTGCTGATTTTCATATTCTTTAAAAGGCTTATTAGTGAAATCTATATCGTTCCTTGTTTTATACTGCAATGTAAAGTTCGGTCTCGGTACCACACTCATATCTGGTATCCATGCAATAGACGCAGTGGTAGATCCTTGGCTTTTTGCAGCAATAGTTTTGACTTTTGTCGGTCTCGCTAAAAATATACCATAGTCATAATTATATAATTGTCACTTTCATTTAACTTAGATATTGAACTTAAATATAGATAAATTCAAATATAAATGTCGTATAAATATTATTTACAAAGAAATTACCGACGAAGTTTATAGTAACATTTGTTAGTAAAAAATATGTTAATTGTGAATACGACGCCAAATTTTCAAAGACATGTTATCTTTAATTTCACTAATAATCGAACGCTTGTGTTATATATTTGTTCTAGGTTACAAACTGTAAATCACAGGTTATTTTTTTTCTTGTTCAAAACCATTGTTTCTATCGGGAGAAACGTAATGTAAATTAAATGTTAAAAGGAAAATAAAGACGTTAATCACATTCCTTTTTGTTTAACAAAATGTAATTATCTTTTGTTTCTTAAAAGTTTTTTTTTTAAATATTACTACTTACAGTGCACTGTCACGAGTACATACGATGAATATTCATATCCAAGACTATTTCTTGCTGAACATCTATAAGAACCACTATCTGCTTTTTTTACGTATCTTATAAGTAACTGTTTGTTTGATGATGACCAGTTAGTTTGTCCTGTCCACTGATATTCGCATTGTGGTCTACAGTTTGCAGAACAATTTATTAAAACATGTTTATTCTCTTCCACTATATATGACGTGCTATTTTGTGAAAGTTGCACATTAAATGGTGCATCTGAAAATGAATAGGAAAACATACAATCTTAGGAATATTTGAAATACTGAAATGATGGCATAATGTCCATGAGTATAGCACAATCTTATGGAATAAAATGTATCGAGTACGCTCGTGATCAACAGTTAAGAAAACAACACATTCGAAAGGTTTTTTAAACCATAAAAATCAAAGAACTCTGTACAGATCAACCAATCTAATCTTAAATCAACATGTCTTTGATTCATTTTCAATGAAGCTATTTTCTTATGTTTTTCATTGTTGAAAAGTGGATATACTATAGTCAGTTAGACTAGTTTGTTCCATAATGACTCAGCAGTTTAAATTTTTTCGATTTTACATAGCATAACTATACACAATACTTGCAGTTCACAATAACTGTGACTGATTTCTCTTTAAATCCAATCTCATTGGAAGCTGTACATTTGTATTCTCCATGTTGTATCCTTTCTAATGAATATTTATAAAAATATGACGTTGCACGTGTTCTGTTATCTGGATATGTCCATGTATAGTTACATACAGGATTGCAATCAGCCAAACATATTATAGTGCTGATCGAACCACCTTCTGGTCTTGTATATATTTCTTTTGAAGGGGATAGGACAACTTTCTTTGGTCCATCTGGAATTTTGATAATAAAGACAACAGTAGTATACCGCTGTTCAATAGTCATAAATCGATTAAGCGAAAACAAATATATTGATCATAACAAATGTACAAATGTATAAAAATTAAAACAAAAATGTTTTTCATATTTTAAAACTCAACCGACTCACAAGATATTTGTAAACTAACAATGTAATTTCTACTTATACTTAACACTTACCGCCTAACCCCGAAAAAAAAACAAATATAAGAGCTACGGTGAAATAAGTTGTACTCCGGAAAAGAGAAACCGTTTCCACAAATATAATTGACACATGTGAAAGTAATTCTCAGTTCACAAGATTGCAGTTTTATGTGTTTGTTTTCGATTTGCGTTGCTCAATCTTACATTTTCTGTGAAATGAATAGTCTTGTCGTCTTATGGTTTTCTAACCACTCATTTTTGTTCCTCTTTGTTTTTTTTTTATAATAATATTAAAATGACTTTAATGGTGTATAATGTATCCATATGGAATATGAAAATATTACGTTACAAATTGCATGCGTCAGAAGCGCGTTTCTGGATGTACCTTCATCAGGAACGCTCTAAGCCGAAAATTTGAAAACCAAGGATGTATAAGAACCGTAACAGTTGAAGAGCAATATAACCAAAAATAGCCAAATCCATCGAATTAGGGCTCTAGCAAGGGATGCGGAAACAAACGATGTCTGACTTCCAAGCAAATACTGAATACCCAGGTTTTTAACAGGCACTCCAATGGTACGGAATACACCATATTTTGCAATGTTAATTGCAAGACTACAAATTCTGTGTATCTCCTACAGTGTAAATGTGGTAAACAATATGTTGGGGATCGTAGCGACTATGAATGCAAGCCAGACTTTCCTCTCAGTCGATTTTTGAGATCCCCTGGCCACAAAAAGGCAGATCTCAATCGACTGACCGATACAATCATAGACAACAACACTGCTTGGTCTAGGGAGGATAGACTCGCTCGGGAAAGATTTTGGATAAGAAAATTAAAAACTTTGGCACCAAATGGGATCAATGAAAAGGTGCAGTTCTAATTCGCGCATTGCTTTTCATTTGGGTTATATTTCATATTACTACGCAGTCTCTGTTGCTATTCCTTTACCTTTGTCAATTCTAAAATTCTAGAATTATAACAGTTTAAATCGAAGGGTGCTATTCATTTGGGATGTTTAAGTACGCAACCACGTTCAATTACTTAACCTGTTTCAAAATTAATATTTTTTTTAATCAATATCAAACTGCTGAAATTTAAGAAATAGACCTGTTCATATCGCACATTACTATTTTTGTTAGTATCATATCTATGCCGTCTCTGTTGTTAATTCCTAACCTACGTCATTTTTGAAATTTTAGAATACAAGCGTTGCTATGTTCGGTTTTAATTGTCAAGATTGTTATAGTTAAATCAGAATAGATTGATATGATTCATTTTACATCATAATCATACTGATGAAGGATATCTGTTATCCGAAATATTTATAGATAATTACATTTAATGTTTCCTTTTTTTAATATTGGTGTTGTTTTGTACACTTTTTAGGCGTTTATATAATTTATTTATTGTGTACATGTATCATTACTCGTAACGATCCAGCGCCCTCGTAAGAAAGGTCTTTGACTAATATCTAGACGTTTAATATATATATATAAAATAGAAAAAGCCGCGCTAGCGCGGGTTGAAGACTACTTGAAATGGTTATGGTGATACATAGCTTGGGTTCGTGTTTCTCAAACTGTTTTTATGCACTGGTGCATTATGCTGATAGTTTTGATTAGTTTGTCAGTTCTTCTTCCATATGAGTTTGAATGTCCAATTAGTAGCTTCTGTCTCGGTGTTACACAGGTGCTCCTAGAACGGAGGAAATAACTCAGAGAAGAAGAAGACAACCTAGAACACTGATGATTAAAACATTTCTCAGTGATGCTAGTTTGTAGTATCTCTTTCTTTTTTTTTTCGAAAGGTGCGAGTCAAGTTCTGTCTCCGTGTGATACGGGTGCTCCAAGAACGGAGGAAATAACTAAGAGAAGACAATATAGAACTCTCTGATAATTTAAAACATTTCTTCAGTGGTGCGAGTTTGTAGTATTTTATTTTTTCGAGTGGTGCGAGTTCTGTCTCTGTGTGACACGGGTGCCCCGAGAAAGGAGGAATTTACTAAGAGAAGAAGAAAACAATCTTATGATTAAACACATTTCTTCCACAGGCGCTTGGGTATATGATACAGATATTTTTTTTTTTTTGCTGATTAAAATATTTAATTTTCTATAGTTATACTACATATCTATCACTACTGCGCATGTCTCACCTAGTTTCGAGTGAATTTTACCAACTCTGAGACAACCCCCATTTTACTATCCACACTAAGAAACAAAAAGGCAACTTACTCGACGCCATCTTGCGTGCTATAATGATAAGGATTGCGCCTGTGATTTCTTCCGAGTTTGTTATATTTCTTTCTTTTTTTTTTTTTTTTTTTTTTGAATGGTGCGAGTTTGATAAAGTGATGCAAGTTGTAATAATAAGTGAGAGTGTTTAAGTTGGGCAAGTTGGGTGTGGGCCGAATTGTCATAAATTCAAGACAAATTGAATACAAAACCATTCCCACCTGCTTACAAAACGTAGACGGTAAGGAACCAGCTACGGAACTTTATTTGGGGTTTAATTAATTAAGCTACGCTAATTAAAGTAATTACTATATGAAGTTATAAAGCACATTACATACACTAACTATTTATTATTATATAATACTTCAGACGATCGTGGGCTCGTATATAAACCGGCAACAAAAATTGGTCTCCAAATTTAATAGTATAGATTCTTCGAGTTTGTTATTTTTCTGTTTTTTTTTAGTGGTGCGAGTTTGATATTAAAGTGATGCAAGTTGTAATAATTAGTGAGAGTGTTTGAGTTGGGCGTGGGCCGAGTTGACATGAATTCAAGACAAATTGAATACAAAACCATTTCCGCCTGCTTACAAAACGTAGACGGTAAGGAACCAGCTACGGAATTTTATTTGGGGTTTAATTAATAAAGCTACGCTAATTAAAGCAATTACTATATGAAGTTATAAAGTACATTACATACACTTACTATTTATTATTATTACACTAACTATTTATTATTATATAATACCTCAGACGATCGTCGGCTCGGAGACAAACCGGCTAAAAAATGTTGGTCTCCAAATTTAATAGTATATATATATACATATATAAACAAGTCTGAATTGAAAACAACGTTCAAACCTATATTTGCGTTGGATAAAAACCGCAATGTTTATACGTGTGCATGCAAACAAATTTCTTGGTAGATTTTAACAAAACGCATTTGACTAGCAGGTCGAACAACGGATGTTCTTAAACCCTGCTGACTGCCATTGACGATTGCCAAATAAACGGATCACCAGATGTAACAAAATGGATCTAAACTATTAATTTAATATCAAACAGAAAACAATAAACTTGTGGAAAAGATGGTATACCGCAAACAAAAGGTGAAAAAATTAGTACACCATATCCGGATTTCGACAATTAATGTCTCTTCAGTGATGTTAGGAATCGAAACTGTATTTGGAAGGCCATATAATTTACCTCAATTTAGGATAGACTTGAATTTTGAAGAGAGAGTCGAAATAGGATGAACGGATCATATACACCCGACGGCAAATATAATACAAGCCCAAACGAAGAAATATAAACAAGTATATATTATGAAAACAATATATCAGTCTAAAGATTTGCACAACGGTACTAATAGAAGATGATGTTATAATAGTGAGTCCCTTGGTATCATTCGCCTCATATAGTGATAGGGTAGTTCGTCCATACGTTCGTTTTTCTAGAACTGTTCGTCAGTACGTCCGTCCGTCTTTCTGACTTTGCCACTGTTTTATTTGGGGTACACATATCATGTACTCAACTCCTTCTAAACCCCTTATTACAATTTATTGAAACTTTCTCACAATCGCAACCATATAACGCTATTTTGCATTTGATCTCAATTACTTTAGGGATTTCTTTACCAAAGCATGGACTTTACTAGAGGCCGGGATATCATTTTATAAGCTTTTATAAAAGTACCTCTTTCTTCATATATTATTTAAGTATGACGTCAAGTGAGTTGAACATCTAGTCCAAAGTAAAAACATATATATGAAAGTCACAATAATGGCCGATAACACTGTTGCTACAGATCGGCTGGAAAAGGGTCGATCAATTCTTACATTTTAATAACCTTTACTTTATCTCTACACTAGGTGAAATATATAATCAAAATTTTGTCAACTAAAATTGACCAAAAAAAAAGTTGTCCAAAATCATTTGCATTGAGTTTAATCTTAATATATGTTTATTCAATTGACAAATTTAACACATGGAAAAATACAGCGATGTACCGTATTTTACTTTTATTTATAAAAAAAAAAATAATTATGGTAAATCAAAAAGAAGCTGAATATAAAACTTTCTATTTTTTATTGGGTTGGGTTGGGTTGGGTTGGGGGCTAGGATGAAATTTGAAAAGAAAAGGCAGAACAGGAGTTTTTAAGTATGAAAAAAAGTCAGGATGAGCAACTCGGCCAAAAAAAAGGCAGGATGACAATTTATGTAAAAAAAGTCAGAATAAACTAAAAAACAAAAGGCAGGACCGCATAGAGTGAAAAATAAAAAGGCAGGGCAGAGATTACAACAAAAAAAAAAGAATGCAGGACAAAATTTTTCATCCTACAATATACAGCAAAGATTTACGATTTTTTTAAGGAATTTGCGAAATTGATGTGTAACATGTATAAGAAAACGTGGGGTTTGTTAGTTTTACAATAGAGTCAACGGGCCGACAATGAGAAAAAGATCAATATTTACCATTTATCAAGGACTTAATTTAATCTAAATTTACTGTCAGGGTCAACACTTTTAGACAGAGTCATGTTCGAAGACAAAGGAAAGAGCAGCAAAAATTAGAAAACGGGTCGAATTGACGGATAATTAAAGATAATTAAAGGGCCTATGCAATTTTCTATGAAACAAATTTACAAAAGATTGCGGATTTCTACGTCATCGAAGTCACGTGATGTCTTACATAGTTGGATATGTTATAAGCTTTTATGTATGTCTTGACAAAACTATAAATCGATTTTTTTTTACAAAACAGTTGACAAGTTTAACTGATGTCGTTATATCCTTCGAAATAATATATTAAACACTTACACTGTACTATTATGGTAATGTATCTACTGTAAACTGATCGTATGCTGTTTTTAGCTTGACATCGATATCTTCCAGATTTTGAGATTGTAATATTTTCCAGTATTAACTCAGCTCCTTCTTTATTATGATTTGGTCCGATCCATTGTAAAACGCAATTTGGCCAGCATAAAGCAGAACACGTGATATTTTCTAATGTTTGCCCTTCTCGTATTTGGAATTCAGAAGATGAAGGCAATACCATTACAGATGGAAACACTACCAAAAAAAATATGGTTTTGTTTACTAACATGATTTTAGCATGTTCTTACTACCTTAAACATATGCATTGTCAACATATGAAAACTGCCAATGGTTGGAGCACAACCTAGTTCCTTATTCGGGGCAAAATGTGTGTTTTAATATACATACCACTAAAAACAAAATAACTGATGTTAATAGCATGTCTTTCAAACTGATCGAATCCTGATTTAATACCGGAATATTTGTAAAGCTTTTATGCTTTTTGTGCACAATGTCATATATTTCTTTATATTACCATTTGCACAAAAACATGAAACATGAGATTTGATCTAAGAACTAAACACATTAGAAATCATTATTTCCAAATTTAAAAATGATAAATACACGTCTTGGTTATTGATTTTGAAGATAAACAATTTGAAAAAATTAGAAAATTACTTTTGGCAGGTGAATGCATCGAAAGAACGTTACATGTATGATATAGCTCGAAGGTCTTATAAGAGAAGCAATAATTGAGATGTAGATTTGAAAACATTACTGAGAAATATACAGCCGGAGGAAGGTAATTTTTAAAAAAACCTATAGCCTAGAAGACGGATAGGAGGGTTACAGAAAATAAAGTGAAAGATAAAAACGTCGGAAACAACCATACTTGAATCTCGTTGTAGCAAGTACTTGCAATTTGGTATGGTTTTTATATGATGCATTTTGTTTGTAAATCTCCAAACTTCTGCTAAAACTAATGGTGCAACTGCCTAAGGCGAAGTTTACCTTGGACTGTGTTTGATGCTTTTGGTTTGATGCTCTTTAACGTGTTACATTTTTGACAGTACAACCTTATTGTCATGAACGACTAATTTGTTAACGTGATCAAGCTTCAGAAGCACGAAATTCATAAATTTATTTTCATTTACTATCACTGGGTCGCGATCGGTACAACACGATAGTATTTTCAGCTCAGTAGTGACTGATTAGTTACTTATACGATTTATTACATATTTTTTTTCTAAAATTCCCTATTGATACATGTAAATCAAGAAAATTATAAAGGTTCTAACTCCATCAGGCAAAGTTGACCGTTGATGAATTTGGCTATTTTGTAGGACCTTTTTGGTCATATAGCTCCCAACTTTTCTACGTATTTAAACATCTCTGACCTTCTTATATTTGGGTTTGAGTGTTCCTTGTGAAGGTATATCAACATAAGCGCTGCGGATTCAATATATTTGTAAAGAGTTATTTATATTTTACATACATTATAATTCTAATACCTCAATCCGTTTTGAGGAACGATTTGATATACGGCCTTTGATTCTATTATGATGTGTTGTATCTTGTAAGCGATTTGAGATTTTCAACGTAATAACTTCATGTATGTCGATTGTTTGAGTTCTATATAGCCATTGAACAGTTACTTTAATCGTTACATATTACTCCGCTCAGTAATTAGGAATGATTTGATATTTGCTCTGAACTAAATAAAATTGAGAATGGAAATGGGGAATGTGTCAAAAAGACAACAACCCGACCACAGAACAGACAACAACAGAAGGTCACCAATAGGTCTTCAATGCAGCGAGAAATTCCCGCACCCGGAGGCGTCCTTAAGCTGGCCCCTAAACATATATATATACTAGTTAAGTGATAATGGACGTCATACTAAACTCCAAATTATACACAAGAAACTAAAAGTAAAAATAATACAAGACTAACAAAGGCCAGAGGCTCCTGACTAGGGACAGGCGCAAAAATGCGGCGGGGTTAAACATGTTTATGAGATCTCAACCCTCCCCCTATACCTCTAGCCAATGTAGAAAAGTAAACGCATAACAATACGCACATTAAAAGTCAGTTAAAGAGAAGTCCGAGTCCGATGTCAGAAGATGTAACAAAAGAAAATAAACAAAACGACAATAATACATAAATAACAACAGACTACTAGCAGTTAACTGACATGCCAGCTCCAGACCTCAATTAAACTGATTGAAAGATTATGTCTTCATCATATGAATATCAGGCACAATCCTCCCGTTAGGGTTTAGTATCATACCATCATAAAATATATGAGAAGAGCATAACCCGTGTCATGCCAACACTGGTTTTAAATAAATGTGTTTAGTTCCGATGCAAAGACCCTATAAGTGAATCAATATTAAAGCCAAAATATGCAATCTTTAATGACCTGACAACAGTATCGTAACTATATCCCTTCTTAATAAGTCTATTTAAAGGTTTTGTTAGCTTCTGAGGTGAATACTGACATTTTGTGCTTTATAAAGAATATTACCATAAAAGATTGGATGTGAAATACCTGAACGTATAAGAAGTCTGCATGTTGAGGTATATTTACGAATGATGTCCTTATACCGATGATAAAATTTAGTAAATGTTTTGACTAGTTTGTGATATCGAAAACCCTGGTGTAATAATTTTCAGTAATACATAAATTTCTTTCGTTAAAATCTGAAACGTTGTTACATACACGAGCGAATCGTACAAGTTGAGATATATAACACCGTAAGATGGTGACAAGGAACGTCACCATCTAAAATGGATAATTAACGATAGGAAATGAAAAATCATCTCTTTTATCATAAATTTTTGTATTAAGCTTTCCGTTAATGATATAGATATCAAGATCGAGGAAAGGGCAGTGGTCATTGTTAGTATTAGCTTTATTTAAAGTAAGTTCAACAGGATAAATTTCTTTAGTATACATACTGAAGTCGTCATTATTGAGAGCCAATATATCATCCAAATATCTAAAAGTATTATTAAATTTTTGTATCAGATGTTGTTTCGATGGGTCTTTGCTGATTTTAGTCATAAATTGTAACTCATAGCAATACAAAACAGGTCCGCAATAAGTGGTGCACAGTTAGTCCCCATTGGAATTCCGATAACCTGACGATATACGGAATCTCCAAAGCGAACAAAAATATTATCTAGTAAAAATTCAAGGGCAGATATAGTATCAAAGCATGTCCAATTGACATAGTTCTTTTGTTTATTGCTACTAAAAATGACCTAAAAGAGTTAGAACATATGTATTCACATTCTGACTTTTAAATGCCCATTTAATTAGGTGTGCGAATTTTTCTTAATGAGAATGTGAGGCAATGTGGTATACAGGGTAGAAAAATCAAAACTTTGAACAGATTCAAAATCACCAATATAAGCATGCAATTTATCAAGTACTTCCAACGAGTTTTGACACTCCAAAAGTAATTAATTCCACTATTTTCAAAGACCTTATTTGAACAATTTATTATCAGGTTTTTGATTGTACCAAGTGAACTGGTAAGAAGAATAGACAATTTAGTAGTGGAACAATGGCTTGAAGATGAAATAAATCTATATTTGTAAGGTGTTTTATGTAGCTTCGGAAGCCAGTACATAGTTGGGACTTTCATTGTATTTGGTTCTGCTTGTAAAGAGGTAGCTAAAAGTTTATGTTTGTTACAGATGTCGTTTTCTAAAAATGGAGTCAGTTGGAATGTTGGTGAATTGGTGATTTCTTTTTTCAGAACCTCAATGTAAAATTTACGTCAAACAATAATGATATTATTAGCAGCTTTATCGGCCGGGACAAAAACAAATTCCTTTGGCTAGTTCTTTAAGTTTATGTTTGATACGAGAAATAGGTTTATTATGGTTGTTGTTAAGAGTAAAATGTTCTTTAAAATGTTGAATACGTATATCAACTATGTTCTTTACTGAATTAAAAAGAGTCCAAAGATTTTTGTCAGCTTTTTCCCGTTTTATCCATTTTAAACAGTAAGTACGGAGTGAGTCGTGGATGATATTACGACACTCATTCCAATTAATGATTGACGGGGACGATATTTAGGTCCTTTACTGAGGAATGATTTTAACTCTCGGTCTTGAACGATGTTAAGATCTCCTGTTATAACATGGAAATGGGTCCATAAATGTATTCGGAATTACTGCAATTACATGAAGTAGGTGTATTTTCACTGATATTAACATCTTTACACAATTGGCTATAATTAAACACATATTTCCGGGTAGAGTTCATGTAAATATAACAAATAAGAGGGAGCTCAGTATTATCAAAATATCCAGGAATTTGTTCTTTAACAGAATGGTCGTTAAAAATACCGGCAATATTTACAAAATCAAAACCTTTATTGACATACTTTATTTTAATAAAATGTTTTTTATGATCTTCAGGGCGATCAATTTTGGGAAACAGTTTAGAATAACAATATGCCATTATAATTTGAACGATTTCATACTTAGGACTGCTATATGAAATTGTGTTGCAATCCTCTAAAATTTTATTTAACTTATTAACCGGTAATGAACAGAGCTTTGTTAACAGATAATGTCTGCCGTTGTTTTTTGAAATAGAAATTAGGTCTGAAATATTGGTATGATTGGTCCGAAATTTTCTTTGATTGCGATTTTTTCTACGACCATGAGAACGGTTTTTACGAACAGTTTTAGAAACTATATCCAAAATGTTAACAGAATCGGTTCTTGATATATTACCAATTCCCATGATATTATCATTAAGACCAAGAGGGTAGACTGTCTGTAATTTTTTAATCCAATTTAATTCAATTATTTTCCGTGATCGTACAAACTTTGAATGAGATTCACCAGGCTGCTTATTTACTACTTCTAAAGGTTGAACTGTTAAATAAAGAATGTTAAGGTGTACTCGATTTACAATTTGCTGGACAGTTACGTCTTACATGACTATACTGTACGTACTGATCATGATAATTTCGTATATGTCTAATAAACTCATCATTGATACCAGAATTCAGATTTTGTACTCCATGGTTTTTCGTGGTTTGAAATGGTATTGTCTTTTTTTCCTTATTCATGATTATGATTTTGGATTGTCCTTTTTGTATCTTCTTTCATTTTTGTTTGTTATATTGTTGTTGTTTTATAGAAACACCCATCAAAGAAATAGGATTAAATTTTGTTATGCCAGACGCGTGGTTTATCTACATCAAACTTGCGCTAGAATCAAAAGTTGAAAAAAGGTTGTTTGTGTACTTTATCATGTTTATTTCATCCCGTTTTGTATTTTAATCCCAAATTTAAAAACCAATATGATCAGTACACCCTATTGAAGTAGTTAAAGCATGTTTTAAATAGCAGATACTATACCAATGTGGGAAAAAGGAATACAATTTTAATGAATTAGCAATATAAACATGTACTTGTCTAAATGACCTGTTTCCGATCACTTGACGGAAAGAATAAATAAAGATTTCGTATAAGTAATTTGTCAATATGCTTGCTTTTAAAAAATCTGTTATTGTTTTCTTCCTGCTTAGTTTCTATTTGTAACAGTTGCTTCATTTGCTTTTTTAAAAACTTCCTACATAAAGAAAAACAGAAAATTACCCACTGCAACATAACTTACAAATATTAAACTCAATCACGCTTATTGTTGTGTGCTTTTTCTTCAAATTGATAAGATTCTAACATAACATACAAAAAAGAGATAGCATGAATAAATAGACGACAACCCAAGACACACAATCTTCAAACTGCAACTACGAATATTATTTTTTGAAATAATTTTATACCACTCATATGTAATTCCAATGCCAATAATGATATTTGTTTCAGATCTTTTTTTACGGATTAATCAATAGATACGATCTGTTCATTTTATTTACATCTTTCATATTTTTACCTGAAAGTATATATAGCTTGTCATCTTGTTGAGACAACAGTCATGTACGTGTAAACTGTTAGAAGACCAAACGTTGACCTCCTGATTGTTTTGTGTCATTAGGTTGCTATCTCATTGACACTTACATAACCCTACATCCTTTATTTATAAAAAAGACCATATTAATCAATTTTCTTTTTAAGGTCTTGCTTGTATAACCTACCAACAGGCTTGACTGTTGTACTGTTTCTAGCTTGGCCATTTACTCCATTAACCTCACAAGAGAATGTTATGTCATTTGTTGACGTTGCTTTTGGTGTAAATGTCCATCTCACTGTATTTTGACTTCTATCACAGCAATTTGGTATCCCCCTATAGCATGTGTTATAAATTCGCATGTAAATCCATTCTGAACAGACAATACTACCCAATAAATCAGAGTTTCTAAAAAATGTCACATTTTCTACGTTTTCAAGGGATTCGTTTACATTGCAAGTGAGTTTGATGTCAGCGAAAGCAGAAATATAGTTCGGCGAAGCTGATAATGTTACACACACCACATGTCCTGAAATTGAAAATATGGAAAATATATCTGATTTTGGTATTTGAATAAAATATTTCTTCCCACACAATAAAAAACTATTGATTAAATCATTTATATATGAATGTCAACTTATCATGGGCAGCAGTCCGTTTTTAAGAATCAGTCTACATTTGGAAAAAGGTTACAACATTTGTTACAAGTGTAAATTAACAGAATCAAATCGGTAATTGGGAATTAATAACTATTAATGAGGTTCAACATAAATCAAATAGGATATGGGGACTACATCATTGAAACAACAACTTACCAATGCAAAAAGAAACAAGCATCTCGAGGAGAACAAACGGGCTTGAACAATATATAGGCGTGCATATGAAATGTCAATTAGGCTCCATAGCCTAGAAAAGTTGGTAAACTTTTACTGAGACTTAGAAAAATCAAATTACGTAAATTACTTTAAACTATGATGTTACAAAGTGACTAGCCTGTTGCAAGGCTAAATTCCTGTCCCTATCCAATATACCCTCATTTTCCCGTGGCAGTCCAAAATTTCCCGACTTGCAACCCTGTTGACCTCTATTACCGGACCTACCTATTGTATTTATTGTTAATTTGTTCTCGTCCTGAACATGCATGAAATATTTGCCACTGGACGTTAAGCAACCAACAATCAATCAATCATTCTTTATGTTTATATAAAATTAAGACTACACATGTAGACTTACCTTGCAATATGTAAACCGCTAAAACTTTCAGCAGAAGGCATTGCATTCTTTCCTTTTAGATAATGAAAAAGATAGTATCACAAATACTGGATTACATGTACAACATTACATTGTGACATATTATCTGTTTATTATAAATATAGAAGATATATTTTATTTCATAAGTAAACACCGTATACAGCATGCACTTGACAATACTAAATTACACTCATTTACATAATTTAAAACAGTTTAAACTAGCTACTGAAAGCTCGTATTGCAAATTGGTAGGACGAGAATTGTACTGTTGATTTTTTTTTGCTTCTTGAAGCGGAACGTATTATTATTAACATGTACCCAGGTATACCTAAAACAATGTATTTTTAACTCAACCAAATTTTTAGCCAATTTTGTAAGGAAAAAATGTACAAAAAAAAGTTAAACCCATCATCCTTGACGTCGTGGAACTTGGAAATTAAATATTTAGTCTGAAGTATACACCTAAAAGGTTTAACAATAAATTTTACACTTCCAACAAAATCAATTTGTTATTGAGCGCACTACATTGCTGATGAAGAGAATTTTAAAATACTGCAAATTTCAAAAATGAATATAATACTTATAACTTGGTGCGTCAGAAGCGCTTTTTTGGATAAACCTTTATAAGATACGTTGAAAAAAAAAATTGAAAGCCAATGATGTACAAATACTTGAATGATGGAGGAATGATATGACAACAGAGATATAAAAATAATAGCCAACATCTTAAATCAATATTGTCTGAGGAAGTATGAACCTTAGTTTATTAATATTTTTTTTAATTTATCGTTTGCCTGATTAATTGAATTTTACAGGAAAAGAATGATAAGAAAATGACCAATAAGTGTCATGAATTACCTCTGATCGGGAACGTTAACACCAATACGCATACATAAAAGAAAGTTAAATTAAAAATAATCGTTATACTAGTTGGAGGTTGGCAATCTTTAAAAGAGGAAAAAGATACCGAGGGAGAAAACAAAAACCATCAGTCGAAAAGGAATAGAACAAACATGTTGAAGGCCGTACTTTGACCTATAATTGTTTACTTTTTATACATTGGGACTTGGATGGAGAGTTGTCTTATTGGCACTCATACCACATCTTCTTCATTTATACAAACAGCTAAACAGTATTTTAAGAACATATATTTTTATATGAAACAAAACAATGCAAATGGATTGTATTATTTTTTCAGTTAAAATAAATGATAAAAACAACGCAAAAAACATGAACATGTTTTGAAAAACACTGGTAGCCAGATAATAATTTGGTTCGCCAATTAAGCCTATCGGCTATATAAAACTCATCAGTCGTGATCAAATTAAACAACTTTAAGAGAAGACAAAATCAAGTATAGTTCTGAAGAGCATTAAATCCGAAAGTTCCGAAACGTCGTGTCTAATACGGGTAAAGCAATCTATATCTGGGGATAGAAAAACCTTAGTGTTTTGAATAATTTAACATTTAATAAAGAGTAATTATAAAAGGAAAACATATCAGTAATTCATTTCAACACAAAAGTGCTGAGTGCAATATACTTGACTGGTCATATCCGCCGGGACGAACCGTCCACTCACGGTGCAATCGACACAGTGGTTGAAAACATTAATTAAATATATAATTTAGTATGCCAGGCGCGTGTGTCATTTGCATATTACTCATTATTCCCTTTCGAATTAAAACAATTGGAAGCCAAAATCAAAAACCGATAATTTCCGAAAGTTGCGTCAAATACGTCTTAGGTAATCAATTCCTGGTGGTTAAAAAATCTCAATGTTTCGAATAATTCAACTTAAAAAAAGTAAATACGTTAATAAGACATTACTCAATCATGTAGTAATAGTAACATGTACAGTTTGTAAACAAGTGCAATACATTTTAGAATTTTCAAAATTTTTTAAAATTTGTCAATACTCACTTGAGCAATGATTTTTCTTTCTACTTGATATTTATTAAGATATTCAAATCCACCACTCTTCGTTATATGACGAGAAAGATACAAGAAAAGACATGCAACAATGTCACGAAGTGTAAAAACTTCCGGGTTGTATTAAAAGTGCTTTATGAATTTTATTTTTACATTAAGTACCATCATAATTGACTGATTAAGTGGACATGCGTTGAACGAATGTTATAGCCGTTCTGTTATTTCCTGGTGTAATTAAGACAACAAGTGTTGAGATAAATAGCGCGTGTGATATTATTTTTACTTTAGTCTACGGGATTAGAAGTTAGACCGAGATTCTACGACTGGGGTATCCCCTCCACAAACAAGTAAAGTAGTTCTGTCATGCTTCTGTCACTTAAACCTCTTTTCATAAGGGTAGACTTATTATCTGGTGCAAAATAGTCCCTTCTAATCCAACTCTTCATAAAGAAATAAACAGAAATCGTAAATTGGGTGCATCCGGATAGTGTTCATCTTTAAGATTTGTCTTCACCAGCATCAAGGTTATTCTGAAATGTACTGTTTTAAAGGCAGCGAAAACACGTAATTGAGTTGAGACACAGGATTATCGTTTCGGTCTACCAATTCGTGAAGATGACTGTAGAATTAATTCAGTATCGATTTTGGTCCTTTTTCGTTCTAACTGAGTTGAAGCAGTATTTATGTGAGAAGCAAATCCTTGGTAATGAGGTCCGTACAGTGAGAACATAAGTAACACGTTATTCAGATTTGTTTTTGCTGCTGTCATTTTCCAATCTGAGAATGAATACATTCTAAGGAAGCATTCACAAACCGTAAGTATAAATAGAAGACTCAGTAGTGAGTACTTCAGTACAGGCATTACTTAAAATTACTTATAACCTATATTGACACTAAACAAAAAGCCATTGATAAAGTAAGTTCAATCTACCCAGGCAGGTTGACCTTTAGTGAATTTGGTTATTTTTCTAATATATCCCCTAGTAGTTTCTATGTATTTACATATCCTTGGCTTTCGGATACTTTTGTTTGAGAGTTCCTTGTGAAGGTAAATCAATATAAGTCCTTTGGATGCACACAGTTTATTAAGTTTTATCTTTCGCCTTTTTAAATATTTAGGAAGGACATTAGTATTTACATCTACAGTAAATAAAAAGTCTATATATGCCATGGTAATAGTATTGTATGTTCAACATCATTTTAGATTTGAAAATGTCATTTAGATTTTGTTATAAAATACACATTAAAAACATCACATAATTTACATTTTCAAAACGTCTTAATTTTTTTTTATTAAAAACCCTTCTCCAAAGGAAATGGTACACTAGTTTACCTCTTCAAGTCCACTGAACATTTGTTCGCATTTTTCTAGAGGGATACAAAGCTTTTTTAACTATGGTTTTAAGATTCATGCGGTCATCCTGTAATGTTTGGTGTATCTTTTTTTTAAATTCATCGACCTCAGTGAAGTTATGCCCTCCTCATTGGCTTTTTTCTAGGTTTATAACACTGTAAATGCTGACTTGTGGTATGTATATGGAATACTGTACATATCAGCTTTTTTAGTGTCAACCGTGACGGGTGTTCATACTTAATTTATTATATTACTCAATACTATGCACTTTTCTGTATGTCAGGCATACAGGTGGTCTGCAAGATATTCCTTAGTGTCGGCAACAGTTCATGGACAATCAATATCTATGCCATGTGCTACGCTGCAACTTGCCCCGTGTCTAGAAAAATTCTAAACACTAGATGTAACAAAAGAGTTGCTGTAAAGAGGCAATTCCTCAAACGAAAACACTAACATGAACATACCCATTGATGAGGTATATATATATAAACTCGCCAAAACATTTCAACACACGAAAATTAAACTAATCTTATAAGTATTAAATTCCACCTTATTAAATACAGTCTTGGTTGGACGTGTAAAGGCAGGTGACACTGATAGGCACAACTATTTAAGATAAATTTAAACTGCAGTAGCAGATATTGTATTAAATATTGGAGATGCATCCATTGTAAGAGACCCTGTCAACGCGACTCATGCGATTGCCTCAAATTGTTTACCTTGATGTGTATCTTATAATGAATTGTGTAGATTTGAATATCTGTAAAAGTAAAATAACAAAAATATCGAACTCCAAGGAAAATTCGAAACGGAAAGTCCCTTATCAAATGGCAAAACAAAAAGCTCAAACACATAAACTACTGTTGTCTTTAATACATTTAGAATCACATTTTCTGTTCTCCTCTGTCCCTTATATTGTCATAAAGTTAATGTACTAATACTTAAATTATCTTTATTGTATGTTCATGTATGTTTTTTTTTTCAAATATTTCTGGCGAGTAATTAGATGAGAAGTGTTTTTAAAAAGTTTTACAGTCATATTTTTGTTTGTTGTTGATATTAGGTGTTTAAAAGTGTTTAATAGTAAAGTTTATTTACGATTTGTCTAGATCTGGGTCTATTACCAGCTTAGTTTTCATTTTTTTTTAAGTTTGAATGTTATTTAACAATAATCAGCCATTATTGTATCCTTATTTAAGACCATATCAATATCATATCATAACATTAATATTGATTGTTCATGCGTACTTAATAATTTTGTATAACTAATCTATAGTTTCTATTGAATAATAAAATTGAGAATGGAAATGGGGAATGTGTCAAAGAGACAACAACCCGACCACAGAACAGACAACAACAGAAGGTCACCAATAGGTCTTCAATACAGCGAGAAATTCCCGCACCCGGAGGCGTCCTTAAGCTGGCCCCTAAACAAATATATATACTAGTTCAGTGATAATGGACGTCATACTAAACTCCAAATTATACACAAGAAACTAAAAGTAAAAATAATACAAGACTAACAAAGGCCAGAGGCTCCTGACTTGGGACAGGCGCAAAAATGCGGCGGGGTTAAACATGTTTATGAGATCTCAACCCTCCCCCTATACCTCTAGCCAATGTAGAAAAGTAAACGCATAACAATACGCACATTAAAAGTCAGTTAAATTCATGTGAATTGAATGACTTGGGATATTTTATAGACACCTGTCTATTTATCAACACTAGACAACTCACTTTGGGATATCTGTTACCTATATGTGCGGTGGTTGCAGTCTCGTTGACATATACCTCGCATCTTTTTGCATAATATTTAATAAATGCGTTTATAAGATTATGACAACACCGAAAATAAGCTTTTTGATTATAGGATTAAACGCCTTTTTAAAGGAATTTATTGGTGTATAAACTGGACTAAGTCACTCACAAACAAATAAAAGTCCGAAGAACTTTTATGATATGTTTGTGAGTGACTTGGTTCAGTTTATACACCAATAAAGTCCTTAAAAAATGCGTTTAATCCTGATAATTCTTTAAAATTGGAGATAAGGAATATAATTTCCCCTCTCGTAACCTCTATCACACGTAAATTGTATATTTGTGTCATTGAATTGGCTTGGCTCATGAATAATTTTTTTGGTTACACAAAAAAATGTACTCTATGAAATTTACTATCTGCTCAAAATTAACTACAAACATATCTTGTTATCATTCAAATGAATGTTTTGTGTTTATTATTTAACTTAACGATGAACGCGAAGTGAAAATAAATAATTTAAAAGTCGATCCGGTTTGAGTTACTATCGCCGCCATCTTGTATACATTGGTTACGAAAAGTAGTTCCGTCAACGTCGTCTATCGAAAAATAAATAACTTCAAGAGCCACTACCGGACGCCTTCCCGACCAATCATATAAACGTATTCCGTAATATGCAAATCATATAAGAATTATAGATTTATATATAGTTCTGATTATACAATCGGAAAATGAATCGTAATCCTCCTATCAAAGACTTCAAACAACAGTAATGTTTTGATTCAATGTGAACGTGATACATATGTTTAAACAACAAGAGAAGGTATCAAATTAAAAGTCGATGTTTTTTTTTTTTTTTTGTCATTATAACTACAGCGGAAGCCAACAGTAGAGTAAAAAAGGGAACCAGAGCTCAAAATCAATTTTAAACAGAGGGGTAATGTGTCTCGTTCTCAAGTTTAATGCGTTTTTTAACTGCTGTCTGTCTTTCGTCTTTCGGGATATGATGATCATTAATCTATGATTGTTTAATCCTCAATTGGTATCTTTTTTCTCCCTATTGACCTTATTTTCCAAGCTATATCCGAATAATGAGATATTTTTTTATTTAAATTTAAGTATATGTACAGCTATAAGAGTTAAAATGTTGATCATAAAAGATACAAGCGATTCGTCACAGGCTGTTCATGTCTTCATATTTGGCTTTGGTTTGGTGAGAGGTTCCAGTGCTTTTTTCTCTACATGATCTTTCTTCTAATTGGTTTTAGTATTTATATTAACGTAATGAACTGACACATTGTTCCTCTTTAAATCTGAAAGTAAATATAACATTTTAAATCATCTCCGGAAATTAAAAGTAACGTAAGACTGAAGTCGACGATAATGTTATCCCAAATAATATCGTCTGGTTACTTTACATATAGGGCGAACAAGGGCGATGTGTGTGCGTGATAAAGATTTAGATACGTGAGACAAAAAAATCTTTGCATATTGAATATTTACGAAATAATTTTTCCTTTTGCAGCATTTTATGATAGCTTGTCGGTTTACTTCTCTTTTGTATTCCGCTTCTCAAATCCTCCAACATCATAGAAGATATGATTATGTGTGTTATTAGAAACAAATAAAATAATATTTAGAATATATCCAATACACCATTTCATTATTTTTTCTCTCAAAAAGATTATTTATAATTGAAAGTTACAAAGAATTTTATTTTCATTCCCACCTACACAAACAAAAAGCATGTTGAATAATAGAGAAATCGTTTTTAATCTTATTCCGTTCAAAATAAATAATAAAACTCTTACTTAATTCTTACTTCCATTAACTTGAAATTTAAAACACAAAATGTTGGTCAATTAGTCAAACTTATAGTTGTATTATTGGACAAATCAATTCAAAACTATATAGCCAGAATGACAAATGCCTTTTATTCATAGCTAGTAATATTTTTCAATGTACTACCTTTTAAAAGCGCTTCGGACCCATATAATTTATTAAGTGTTTTTTTTTCTTTCAAATTTTACAGCACTGGGTCGACACCGCTGTTGGTGGACTATCAGTCCCCGAGGGTATCATCCGCTAAGTAGTCAGTACTTCCATCGTGAAATGATTTATAACCAACGTTTCTAAAATTGTCCCCTTATACACTTAGAAATTATTAAGAAAGAAAGGTTTCAACTCCCTCAGGTAAAGTTGGCCTTAGATGGATTTGGCTATTATTTTAGGTCATATAGCTTTTCAAATGTTTCGGTTCTTATACATCCTTGGGTTTAAATATTTGGCTTTGAGCTTTCTTCATGGAGGTGAATGTAGAAAAGCACTTCGGGCGAATGAAATTAATAAAGTGTGATTTCATTTTTTATTCAATTGCAAGAGGGATAAAATGCAAATAGTGAACTTACAGGTATACATATAAATTCACTTTTTGATTTTCACATATTTTCATTCAATGTTATCGTTAGATTAATAATTTACAAGAAGTTCTATTACCAGTGAAAAGTCAGTTGCAGATTTTCATATTGTTCCATTATAAGAGGTTTGCCAGCAGGTCTGCTCAATACATTACAACAAGGCGTCTCACTGAAAATACATGGTGTGTTTAAATGGTATTTTGTGTTAATAAATACATCAGAAGGAGTCAGACTTGCTAAAAATAATGATATTCTGTATTTGTTTAATCTAGTGCTATGCTTGCCAAACCTCTGACTTGTATGACAGGAAATTAGTATGCAAAAGTTTTTAGAAAAGAAAGAAATCGGATGGGATGGGAAAATAAAATAACGAAAAATATTTTAATATTGAATATTTACCAAATATATTTGATATGTTAATGTATTTATGATTGCTTGCCGATTTACTTCTCTGTTGTATCCCCCCTTTACAAATGCCTTCGATGCCATTTAACACATAGTTATATGCGTTATTAAGTTCAAACGAAAAAATATTTACCATATAACCAATACACCACGCCAATTAATTTTTTTCTTCAAAAAGGATTATTTATAATTGAAAATAACAAAGAATGTTATTTTCAATGATCCTACACAAAAATAAGCATTATGAATAATTTAACAATCGTAGTGATATTGTTTTTAAATTTTATTCATTACACAATTAATAGTCAAACTTTTTTAAATCCATCCGTACCTCCATTAACTTTAAAAGTAAAGCACAAAAGATTAGTCAAATAATCAAATCTATAAGATAAAAATGTATTATTTAACAAATCAATTCAGAAATCCATAACCAGAGTAACAAATGAATGGTTAATGTTGCGGAAAGTTTATATTTTGTTTATTCAGGTTGTAACCATACCTCAAAAATTCCCTTTTATTCATACGCAGTAATTCTACAATGTACTACCTTTTAATCACTTGCAAGAGAGTTTAGTTAAATGCATATATTGAATGTCCATAACTCACAGGAAAATATTCACTTCTAATAGAGAAGGTCCGGTAAGGTCTAGTTTGGCCTAAAATTCGAAGTACATCTGATGAAAGATTTTTGACATTTTTCACTTATGTGTCTACTTCAGTCGATTCAATTATTTTATGTAAAAGATTTGGTCATTAAAGACGCCCAAATTCAAGCTTAAATATGAAAATCTATCAAATATGCCATAAAACGTCACTTTTCAGGTGGTTTTTGTCTAAAATGTAAGTGACCGCATTCGTGTTCAGTCTCAAATTTTATTTATGTTATGTATTAACATGAAGTACAGCATATATTCAAATATTAAGACTGAACACAAATGCGGCCACTTCAGTTTTAGACAAAAACCGTCTTATAGTTAGCACAAATGCTAAAATTATGAAGATTTCAGTAATTTTGCACGAGTTTATGATGCTACTACCTGATGCATGTGCATTGTACAGTCAAAACAATCCATATTTATGGAACAAAAGTATTCTACTTCCCAAAAAATTACTGAAAGTTTACATTTCAACAAATTTGTAAAAATGCTATAATTTGGGTTCAAAAAGGGGTCTTACCGGGTCTACTCTTTTCCATCTGTTTACATTCGATTTTATCATTTGTTTTATGACTTAAAGAAGGTTATTTACCTGTGGCAGTTATTTGTATGTTTTCATACTCTTCCCCAATAAGAGGTCTGCCTTCAGGTCTGCTCAATACATTATAACGAGGCGTCTCACTGAAAATATATCGTGTGTTTAAATGGTATTTTGTGTTAATAAATCCACCAGAAGGAGTCAGACTTGCTAAAAATAATGATATTCAATATTTGAAATCCTTAGTTGAAACAATGAAAGCTAATTTTTATTATGGAATTTACTATTCTCGCCTTTAATCTAATTGCCTTGATGATCTCGTGGAAGCGTGCTGACCTCGATTGTTGGAAGTCATGGGTTAGAATATTTCTGGGTCAAACCAAAGAATTGGTTATTCTTACATATCAGCCAATTTAACGGTATTTTGTACCAAAACTTTACCCGATTATTGCAACAATATGTCTATACACGACTTTTCCCCAATGAGTTTCTTGTTTTTATTGAGATTTTTCTGCAAGTCAGGTGACACAAAAAAAAGACAAATTTACTTTAGATTTTCTGGAATATTCAATCAATTATCTTTCATGTGAGTCCAACTTAACCCTTGTATGAGCTTTGGTGCGAATGCTTCTTCAAATGAACTGGGATGGTGTCGTGTCGATAAGTAAAGGTCTAAAACGCCTGAAAGGGAAAAGGTTATGCGTGCAATTAAAAACAACATGACATTAGTAGTTTACCCGTGTTCCTGCGTTATTTCCTCAATCCCTAGTGATGCTGCAAAATAAAAATACAAATGATAAGAGGTTCATCGTTTAATAAATAATATAAAAAAAAGAAATATTAGGTGATTTGTTAATCAAATGATTGTTAAATACCATGAAAATAACATATTAATGTTAATGATGTTAATAATGTTAACAAATAATTTCTACAAGGACTTGTATCTCTACCTTATCAAACCATAAAAAAATCAGGAATTCAACAATTTAAAAGTAATTGATTTATCAATAGATTATAAAACGACATGTTCAGTTTTATAAAAGGTATTGTCTTACATTCAGACTTATGGATTTTTTGTATGATTTTTGCTTATCCGTTTCCTTGGATACTTAACAAGAATTGCAGCAACAGTTCTTTATTGGACAAACTGTACTCATTAACATTGGAAAAACAATTGGACGACCATACATTTATTAATCAAAAATATGAGTAATAATAAAACACCACCTTTTTTAAATTAAACGTCTAAAAAAGAATGTAGCTTTTCGCTATAAGATAAAACAGAATACTGTTACCAAACTTATTTTGGCGGATTCTAGTTTGAGTTAAGCTTCCCGATCGAATGTGCGGCAATAAATATTACCGATTTTCTATCTGTGTTCGTGTATTCACATACGAGATGCTTAAGATATGATATTCGCGACAATTTACATTCGCGAGTTTTTACATTCAAACAAGAATCTTATAACAAAACATCTTTATTGTAAAGTGTCACAACATAATTCTAAAGATTTATTGATATAAAAAACATGTTTTTTTTTTATATAGATAGATATAAGAAGATGTGGTATGAGTGCCAATGAGACAACTCTCCATCCAAGTCAAAATTTATAAAAGTAAACCATTATAGGTCAAAGTACGGTCCTTTTATAAAACATGGAACCAAATGCATATAATCAAAACCAAAGTTAGTGAATCAAAAGAGAGGCGAAAGATACCAGAGAGAGATTCCAACTCATAAGTCGAAAATAAACTGACAACGCCATGGCTAAAAAAAAAGACCAACAGACAAACAATAGTACACAAAACACAACATAGAAAATTAAAGACTGAGCAACACGAACCCCACCAAAAACTGGGGGTGATCTCAGGTGCTCCGGAAAGGGTAAGCAGAATCAACTGTACCCACATTAACTATTCAAATAAAGGCAACAGTAGTATACCGCTGTTCAATATTCATAATTTGATTAAGCAAAAACAAATTCGGGTAACAAACTAAAACCGAGGGAAACACATCAACTATAAGAGGATAGCAACTACTTTATATAAGCGAAACCAGATTAGAATTATTCTGACTTGAGAATGACTGCGAACGATATTTGCATCAAGCTTATCAAGTGAAAATTATGCAATGTAAAACTACACTGTGTGAGCTTCAATCAATTAAATTGACTAGCAGCATCAGAGCCTTTACATACTGTTTGATTTATGCTTAATTTTAGTACTGCACAATTCTACAGCTTTACTTGATTATTCATCTTACTCGGATAAGAGATGAATAAGTCTCGACTAAATAAAAAAAATATAATATGGACATATGTCTATTCATGACATGAAGAAGTCAAAATTAAATACGGGAATCAATTCATTGTAACCTTAGAAATATGACGTAAAATACAAATTCACATGTATTCTTTCAATCAAGTTTAATATACCTGTTGAATAGTAGTGATATACATGTAGCAGCTTGGTCTTGCTTACCTGGCAGTTTTTGAGGTATTGTCACTGATGCATCCAATTGTAGTGTCTGAACTTTGCGTTAGTAACCGAAACCCTTGATAAAACACATTGCTTTTTTAATGAATGAACTGTTTTATTGTATTCATTGCATGCTTGTTTACTATTTGCGAAATAACATTGCTTTTAAAAAAGGACATGTGGTATAATTTCCAATGAAAGATCATCAGAGACCTCAGGACGTGTATTGGATTACTCTTCACAATATTCTAATTCATCAGATAAGTATTAAAATATATTTTATGTCAGCCCTTTGAAGAAGGAAATGATTGATTGATTGTTGGTTGCGTAACACCCAGTGGCAAATATATAATGTTCAGGACGATCGAAGAAGGGATATATACATCGAAGATGCATTAAAATGCAGGACTGTGATTAACGTGTTTTTTTCGGTTTGTACATAACCAAAGAGAAAACAAAATGCGTTTTGATCAGAGATATAAATAATTATGCAAAACATTTTCATTTTTTTAATTCTACAAATATAATAGTATATCAATGTAAATGCATATATCAGAGGTCAATAAATAAACACACCGCATGGGACGGTTTAAAAACACAAGCAATCGCATGAGCTCAAGTTACAAATAGATCAGGTGTCCTGGCAAGTCAAGGACCGCATGCATTGCACGCATACTCTTTCCACATGAAAGTCATACCAAGTCGCTTAAAACTTTTTATTTCACCATAAAGTTGGTTTTCATTAAAAATAAATTGTGTATTAAATTCCTATACTGTATTGTTACTTTTCTTTAACTCTCTTTGGGATACATTAAGTTTTATGCTCAGTCAACGTAAGAAATAAAAAAATATTAAAGTGCAGAAAGATAGCAGAAACCCAAATGTATGACCGAAAAAGAGTGATCTTTTAAATAATGACTTACTAAGCACTAGCACCATCGTTATAATGATTACCAGTAAAGCTATCAATATCAATGCAATCCCGCCAACCAAATCAGGGCGTATTGAAACAACCAGTGCTGCTGTTAAGTAAAATGTCTAGTCATAATATGGATAATTTATTGACAACAATGTAAAAACAAAATTTAAAAATAAAAATAATATGTAAATAAGATTGTAATTTTATATTTGAATTTAAAAAAAGAACTAGTTGACCCATTTAAACAACGGCATTCATAACATATATATTCCAGTATTGACCAAATAAATACTCTTAAAGAAGCAGTATCTACGGTTTTCATAAAAAACGGGTTTACAACTTTATCAAGAATATACTTCAGTTTGTATATAAAATACTAATGAAAGCTATTTTGGTGCAAGTCTTAACGTTCTTTTCGCGAGAATTTTTATTTTTTATCAAGAGGTTGATTTTTTTCTATTGTTTACATACACTACATGAACATGTATGTTATATACTTGTAACAAAGATGTTATATCAACAGGTACTTATTAGAAGCACATATTTACTCACCATACTTCTGAATTAACAAAAGAGAAATCCGACACTTTACATGTTTTATGAATGAATTGTGCATTTCCTCTCAATTTTAACATTCAGGGTTTGCACGTGGTAAAACGTCATTTGACCGGAATATGTTATAATAATTTGAAAAAAAACGAACAAGTTTTCTTATAAATACGAATTTGTTAAGTAGGCTGAATAAAAAAAAAAAGATTAAATGAATACTTTGTCAAAATGATTATATTTGGTGAGATGCATACATATATAGTTAGAATATGGATATTTTTCCTGGCAAATGAGATTCTGTAAAAATTGGGGGATCTTCTAAGTTGCTTCCGAGGACAACTTAGGGTAAATGTAAAAAAAGAAGTTGAACCTAACAGTTTGACAAAAACTCATGTAAAATCCCGCAACCAACCTAATAAATACACTGCTGTACAAGGTTCTATAGAATGGGGATAACTTCAACACAACAACAAGGAATCTTGGTAGACCGATAAATTTGAAGAATTCTTAATTTTTGGTTAAACAAGAGACTGTTTGTAAGTTTTAACGATATATGCCAATGTCATGATAAATATATGGAGACCGTTTTACCCACAGACGATTTTTACATGTTTAAAGGAATCGTGACAATGAGAAACACCCATACCGTATAGTCAGATATCAAAGGCCCCGACATGAAAAATATAAAACAATTCAATTGAGAAAGCTAACGGCCTAACTTATAACAACACAATTTACAAAAACAAATATGACAAACATGAACCAATGTAAACCACTGAACTACAGGCTCCTTACTTTGGACAGGCACATACATAATGTAGCGGGTTAAACATGTTTGAAGGCGTCAACCCTCTCCTAACCTGGAACAGTGATGTAACAGAACAACATAAGAACAAACTATAAAAACCTCAGTTGAAAAGGGCGGAACTCATTAGATTGATACAAAGCAGAATAACATCTAACAAAGACACAGACCGGACGTGGCAGGGTAATTTTACATCCCTCACAAACATCATCATTGATAAATTATTTCCTCAGTTATCAATGGGTTTTCAGTCAACATTAAAACTTTGAGGCACATTTCTAATAGTCCTATAAAACCAATTTCCCCTTTCGTGCCACAACAACTCCTTGAAACCTGAAAACCTTACCAATTTACATACGATACCTTTAAAAGTGTAATAATTTTACCTAATAATAATTAAAAAAAAATATTTCGAAAAAAAGAGTGTAGAAGTCAAATGGAATGATCCAATTTGAACACTGTAGTGATAACAAGTTTTTATTAATTGTCTTATTTGTGAACATGTCATTTAAAAAGGTCTAGGGCATCGCTCGTGATATGAGTATCTTTTTCTTGCAAAGGTAATGAGCTCTTGTCTAACAGATGACTAAGAAATAAGGTTTTGTTGTCTAAATTACGTTCATTAGTCCCTAAAAAAGACACAAAACATATCTGTTCATTAAAACATGTGAAATCTATCAAACTACCGCATTTTCACAGATTTTCAGTTTTCACCTCAAAACATGACTTTCATAGATACTGCCTCTTTAATATGGATATCTATCAAAGTTGCACGTGCAATACAAACTTTTTTAATTTTTTTTATCCAATTGAACCAATTAAATGTATACTTTATTTAACGTAATACTATGCAATGGTATATACACGATTCATAGTTTCACTTGTTGTAAATACATACTTCTGGTTACACATCGTACTTCCGTCGATTCAGTCTGTCCTAAATAATTTTCTGACGATATTTTGAAAACGTATTCTGTAGAAGGGATTAGGCTCTTTACATATAACAAGTAGATATTTTGCCGATTTTCTGGTTCTTTAAAAGGCACACTAGTGAAATCTATGTCGTTCCTGGTTTTATAATGCAATGTAAAGTTCTGCCCAGGTACCACAGTCATATCGGGTATCCATGCAATCGACGCAGTGGTAGATCCAGTGCTTTTTACAGTAATAGTTTTGACTTTTGTCGGTCTCGCTGAAATATACCGCACACATTTAATACTCGTCAATTTTACATAAACCTTAAAGTAGGAAAAAGAACAATTATTACAAATTGCATGCAAAAACAAAACGTTATTTATAAAGATATTAACTAACAAAATGATGACATTTTATACAAATTAAACTGTTTCCTGTTGCGTTTTTTCCCCCATTCTTATTTATGTGAATCTATTTAATTTGCTCTCTATATTGATGTTAAGGATAAAACATGTTTTATCTTTTCCTTGTCCGAAACCATGATTTCTACCTCGTTATGTCAAATAAATCATAATGTATTCATAAATACCAAATGAAAATCATATCAGACTTGTTGATTTATGTTTCATACGTCATTTGATAATTTAATTTTAATAACAATTATCAAAAAGGCTTATTGTTTATTATGTTTATATCATTTTTAATACAACTACTTACAGTGCACAGTCACGAGTACAAACGATGAATATTCATACCCAACACTATTTCTTGCTGCACATCTATAAGAACAACTATCTTTTCTTTTTACATATCTTATAAGTAACTGTTTGTTTGATGATGACCAGTACGTTTGTCCTGTCCACTGATATTGGCATTGTGGTCTACAGTTGGCGGTACAATTTATTGAAAAGCGATTATTCTCTTGAATTATTAATGATGTGCTGTTTGGTGACAATTGTATGTTTTCTGGTGCATCTGGAAATATACATGTTCATAAGTGTTTCTCGTTTCTCGTTTTTTATATAGATTAGACCGTTAGTTTTCCCGTTTGAATGGTTTTACACTAGTAATTTTTGTGGCCCTTTATAGCTGTGCGGTTTGAGCCAAGGCTCCGTGTTGAAGGCCGTACTTTGACCTATAATGGTTTACTTTAATAAATTGTGACTTGGATGGAGAGTTGTCTCATTGGCACTCATACCACATCTTCTGATAGCTATATATTCCTAGGAATTTGTAGATTATTTGACGTTGAAATACATATCGAGCCGATGGATAGACATTGCTAGTTAAACTTTAGCTACTAAACTGTTAAATTATTTCATTTTTTGGAGTTTCAAAGTTTAAGCGATAACAAGGACTTTTCGTATGAATGTACATTTGAACTTAACGCAGCTTTCATCAACATAAAAGTTACGATTTATAAATCAGCTGGACAGTACATTTGACGTCATTCTTCAAAATACTTTATATTTCTAGTATACCACCTGAAAATTAACATTAACGACCTTGTGTACTTGGCATTGTCATTACAACGAATGCGACATATGGAGCAGGATCTGTTTATTCTTCTGAAGCACTTGGGACCCTAGTTTTAAGTGGAATTTGTGTTGTTTAACCTTTATATGTGCATGTAGTGTTTGGTAAACTGTTGTTTGTCTTTTCGTCTTCATTAGCCATGGTATTGACTTTTTTCGTATTATTATTTCAGCTCGTCCCTTTGATAGCTCCTTTTTTTGTGAAACGTTTTGTTTTCAATGGAAAGATGTTGATTTTGCACTTCATTTAACACAGATGCTAATTTAAAACTCACATTTTAACTATAATATGACCCATGAACGCCCTTAAAGGTTATAAAAATAATTTAAAAGGCAGATGTTATACTGAATTCGTAGTAAGGAATATAATTTTGTTGGGTTGGCTAATATACTTGTCTAAATGACTTGTTTCCGATCTCTTGACGGAATACATATATATAGATTTCGTCTAAGTGTTGTCAATATACTTGTTTATACACATTCTTTTATTGATATCTTCCTGCTTGGTTACTATTTTTAGCAAATGACGCCCACCTTACGACGTTTGTTCAAACTTCCTAAAGAAAGAAGACAGAAGATTACTACTTCCACATAACCTACAATTACATTTTGGTATTTCTTATACCACTTATATTAAATAAAATCAGACTTATTGGTTGTTTTTCACTTATAATTGTTTATAAGTTGATAAGAGGCCAACATAACAGAGATAGCTACCATGAATAGAAAGACGAAATTCAAGACAAACAATTTTCAAACGACAACTACGATTATTAGTATACTCATGTTAATCATGTTAATACCACTGAAATATCATTTTAATGTCGATCATGATGTTTGCACTAAGTTTAAACAGATTAAATAATAAATTGACCAGAGCAGAAGTAATAAAAATAAACTAAAATGTCAATAAAAGAAGAAGTATAAGTTCTTGTAAATATCATCCAATAAAAGTCCATAAACGTAAATGCACACTAAGCGGAATTAACAATTAAGTTGATTGAGATCTCAAAAAATGTTTTAACAAAAAAGCCTATGTTAATGAAACTGTAACAATTCAAAAACTTCGTGAGTGATCGTGTTTGCTTTTTACTAATATAAATGTTAAATGTCATTTTTAGGAATATAGTGTTGATTACTCGTCTGATTTGTGTTTTGTGTACTGTTGTTTTTCTTTTCGACATTTTTCGTTTTTGGCCATGACAATGACAGTTTATTTTCGACCTATGATTATGCATATCACTTTGGTATTTATTGCCTCTCAATCGGGAGGATCTTTTAATTTTATTTATCACTCTTTTTTTATTGAGTACGATGTATAACTTGTATAGCGCTGAAATTAATATTATCAAAACTTTTGATTTCTCAACCCTGTTTACCATTATTCCCCATGTGGAAAATCGCCCAAAAGAAATAATCCACAATGCTTTTCAATATAACAATGGTAGCATACGCTATAAATTTATTACTTTGGGATACCATACGGCATATTTTGTTAATAGTGAACAAAAAGGTAAAACATGCTACACAGAGGAACAAGTGATCAGTATGCTGGAGTTTCTTATTGACAACATATTTGTTCAACTTTGAGGTAGAATTTTTCAACAAATTGTCGGCATTCCTATGGGAACGAACTGTGCGCCTCTCCTTGCCGACCTCTTCTTGTTTTCATATGAGTCGGGAGTTCTTTCAGACACTTGTCAAACACAATAAGATCAAAGAAGCCAGATCATTTAATTTCACATTCAGATATATTGATGATGTTCTTTCCATTAACAATCCAAACTTTTCTGATTGGGTTCCATTTATATATCCTCCAGAACTAGAAATTAAAAAACAAAACAACAGACACGGCTTCCTCTGCCTCATTTTTAGACTTATACCTCGAATTTGACATTTGACATCTCAGTACCAGAATCTATGACAAAAGAGACGATTAAAATTTTGAAATTATCAATTTCCCCCACCTTAGTAGCAATTTACCAACTTCACCTGCATATGAGATATACATTTCCCAAGTCATTCGGTTTTCAAGAACTTGCAGCTGCTACTCAAACTTTATAAAACGTCACCAGTGTCTGAGCAGAAAGTTGATGAACCAGGGTTATGTCAAATAATGTCTCGTCCTTTTTCTAAAAACGTTCATCGGAAGATACCAAGATCTTGTTGATAAATATTCCGTTTCCGTATCAACTTCACAAATAACACATGATGGTCTTGAAGTATAGATTCTAGGTACTGACGTTGTTTATCATCTTAATTGCGTGTTATAGTGTTCTTTTATTTATCTTTTTAAATATTAACCTTTACTGTTTAGTCCATTTTTGGTAATATCTTTTTGGCGTGACTCGGTACTTATACATCCCGCCATTGTGTTATTGTGCTGTGGTCATTTTTTTTGAATTCTTGTCTTTCATTTTTGCTTGTGTGCTTTGTCTATATGCCATTTTGTTTTTCTTTGATTACATACTTGTTTGTTTTTATAGTGATTAAGATTATAACACAATGTTGACTGCTGTACCCCTACTTTTGACATTTTTACCTATTATGTCTGTTTGTTTTGTTCACACATTGTTATCAATATAATGGAATTTTATGCGTCTGTCATACAAGTGAGAGGTTTAGCTAGCTATAAAACCAGGTTTAATCCACCATTTCATACTTAAGGAAATGCCTGTACCAGGTCAGGAATATGATAGTTGTTTAACTTTCGTTTGATGTGTTTGAGCTTTTGATTTTGCCATTTGATAAGGGACTTTCCGTTTTGAATTTTCCTTGGAGTTCGGTACTTTTGTTATTTGATTTTTTGTTATAACGTTAAGGCAACATTCATATAATTTGTTGAAGACCGTATATTAACCTCTCAAATGTTTTTGTGTCTTTGTATTGCTATCCAATTGACATATACAGCATATTTTATCTCCTTTCAACCGTGTTCAGTTATATTTTGAAAGGTATTGGCTATATAACATACCGGCAGGCCTCACTGTTGTACTGTTACTATCTTGACCATTATCTCCATTAACCTCACAGTAAAACGTTTCGTCAATTATTGGCGTTGTATACGGTGTATAAGTCCATGTCACTGTATTATTGATATAGTCACAACAAAATTTATCCCAAAAATGGCAACTTCCAAAATTTCGTCGTCTGTAATTGTGAAAGTACTTTCTGTACAATTTAGAACATTTGACACTGCCTATTATATCCAAGTTTCTACGAAATGTTACATTCGCCACATTTTTAATTGATTCGTCTAAATTGCAAATAAGTTTTATGTCAACGGAAGCAGAAATATAGTTCGGTGAGGCTGATAATGTGACACACACAATATGTTCTGAAATTAAAAATATGAAGAAAAAAAAAGGTTGAGGTTTATATGTTATCATACTTTTTTTGTGAAATACAAAAAAAAAAGCAATTTGATGCGAAACAACTCAGAATTAAAAGTATTCGTATGTCATACCTGACTATCAATTTTATGTATTTTGTAAACTACTTCTTATGCATCTTTTTCAGTATAAAGCAGGGATCATGTTCATACATTATATACTCTTAGATCGTTGTTTGTGAGACAAAGACACATAACTCTATAAAAGCATTCATATTATTGCAACTGATAATACATTATCCGCCTATTTTGAATTTAATTGTCAACTCGCCGTAATTTACCTTGTAATTAGTCGGTTTACTTGGGACGGACATACATTTTTCTTTACAATGCAGAACTAAATGTATCTGTGTGCAATGAGTGTTAACTTTAATTTTTCAAATCATTTCATTTAGTTTAATCTTTTTTAAAGCTAAAAACTTTTGATAACAATAAGAATTTTTCTATTAAAATTGGCTAAAAAAGTACGTCTTTAGCAAAGGGAGACAACCTGTTTTAAAAGTGTAATTACTCATCGATAATTGGGAAATAAACTATCGATCAAGATAGCATGAATAAAAGAGGATATGGGGAATACGTCATGAGACAACAACCAAACGGAAACAAACATCTTGAGGTCAACAAACGGTATTGAACAATAGACAGGTGTACATACGATATGTAAATTAAACTCTAAACAATCAATATTCTAGAAAAGTTGTTAAAAATTTTACAAAGACTATTAAAGACCAAATTTCGTAAATCACTTAAATACATGATGTAACAAAGTGATAACAACTGACAAGTCCATTTACAGTTTAACTAATAAATTCCGAAACAAGTCTATCATAATATCGACGTTTTATATAGAAAGTATATGCCATTTTTCTCTCTATACGTGTACATTTAGGATTTTGTCGTGTTGCCATTTTTGACTGTTTTTTTTTTAATATTCAAAAAAATATATATACAGTTCGTACGATATGTCAATTTAGCCCGAAATAAGCCATAGTCTAGAAAAGATCTACATAGATTAAACAAAAACTATTAAAGATCAATATTTGTAAATGACTAAATACATTATGTAAAAAGTGATAATAACTGACAAGGTTCACTTACACCTTAACTGATAAAATCCGAATCAGGAGTAATTAAAAGGGTACTGCTGACTCAGTTACGTTTTAAGCGTAAAAGATAAACCCTTTCTCTTTGTATATGTGTACATTGGACAATTGGGATTACTGACCATGGTTTTCATGACAATACTATATGTAACAGTAATACTGTACGTTTATATAAAATTAGGAAAACACACGTAGACTTACCTTGCATTATGTAAATAGTTAAGACTTTCAACAGAAGGCAATACATTCTTTCCTTTGAGAAAATGAAAAAGACAGTATCATTAATACTGGATTACATGTATAACATTTCATTGTTAAATATATACCGTCACATTGTATATATAGAAGACATATTTTATTTCACAAGTACTTACTTATACAGTTTACACTTAAAAATACTGTAAGTACATTCATTTACATAATTTAAAACATTTTAAACTAGCTACTGAAAGCTCGTGTTGCAAATTGGTAGGACGAGTATTGTATTGTTGATTTTTTTTTTCACTTCCTGAAGCGGAACGTATTATGGAAAAATGAAAATAACATCTTATAATTATATGTGTCCGAAGTACTATTCTAATCTAACCTTCATCAGGGATACTCAAAGCCGATTGTTGGTTCTTAACGTACCCCGGTATGCCTAAAACAATGTATTTTTAACTGAACTAAATTATTAGCTGATGAAGAGAATTTTGAAATACACAGTGTTTCGAATGGTTCAACTTAAGAACAGTGAATACGTTAATAAGACATTACTCAATCATGTATTTATGGTAACACGTACATTTGTAAACAAGTGCAATGAATTTTGGAATTTAAAAAGTTTTTAAAAAATTGTCAATACTCACTTAAGCAATAGTGTTTCTTTCTACTTATTACTTATTAAGCTGTCATCCTATGCAAATCCACAGTTCTTACAGCTAATTATAAACATGGGATCCCGGTATCGTCTTGTATTTTTAAATATAATTCTCCAGGCATAAATTTCTTTCGTCATACGATCAGAAAATTATAGGAAAAGACTTGAAAGAATGTCACAAAGTGTAAAATCTTCCGGGTTCTATTAAAAGTGCTTTGTGAATTTTACTTTTACATTAAGTACCATCATAATTGATTGATGAAGTGGACAGTCTTTAAACGAATGTTAAAGTCTTTTTATTATATCCTGGTGTAATTAAGACAACTAGTGTTAAGATAAATGGCGCGTGTGATATTATTTTTACTTGGTGTACTAGATTAGAAATTGTACCTAAATTCTACGATTGGGGGTGGTAAACAACCAACAATAAACCAATCAATACGACAAGGGTGTCCCCTACACAAACAGGATAGAGCTTTTAAAGTTACGTCGGTCTGCCATGCTTCTATCACTCACACACCCTTTCATCATAATTTATTCCGGTTAGACTTAATAAGGGCCAGTTATGAAGCTGGTGTAAAATATTCCCTTCCGATCCAAATCTGAATTAAAATTAAATTGGTTACGTCCGAATAGCGTTTTCCGTTTAAAATTTATCTTCAGCAGGATCGATCAAACAAAATTGTGAGAGCATATGATAGGATCAGGAGCTTTATGACAATAAGGGACCGTTTAGAAGGGGCAGTCATAATTCTTTCCCACTTTCATCTCACCCAATCCCATTTTTATTTCATATACGTTTCATACCATGCATTGCATTCATTTTTGCATCCGTACCTTTACATGTACATTAGATTAGAGTAGTTTGCATGTTCAAATTTCATAAATCCATTAAGAAGATGCAAATCAAGGTAAAAAACAACTGAGGGAATTGCATGAACTACCGATTGCGTGGCAAGGTAAGGGTATCTTGCTATGCATCAATAAACAAATCCATCCAGTCAAAATGTCGCAATCGATAAATTCACAGAAGGTTATTCTGTAATGTACTGTTTTAAAGACAGCGAAAACAAGTCGTTGAGTTGAGACACAAAGGTATCGTATCGGTCAACCAATTCATGACGGTGACTGTAAAATTAATTCAGTATCGATTTCAGTCGATTTTCAGTCTAACTGAGTTGAAGCAGTTTTTGTTTGAGGAGAAAATCATTGGTAAAGATGTCCGTTCAGTGATAACATAGATTACACGTTATTCAGATTTTTTGCTGCTGTCATTTTCCAATTTAAGAATGAATACATTCTAAGGTAGCAGTCACAAACCGTAAGTATAAGTAGAAGACTCAATAGTAAGTGCTTCAGTACTGACATTACTTATATATATAACAAATATTGACGCGAAACAAAAACTCGTTGATAAAGTACGTTCAATTATCCAGGCAGGTTGACCTTTGATGCATTTTGGCTATTTTTTATTATTGCATTGTTTGGTCATATATCCCCTAACTGTTTCTACGTATTTACATATCCTTGCTTTTCTTTGAGAGTTCCTTGTGAAGGTCAATATGAGTGCTTTGGACGCACACAAGTTTTATCTTCCGCCTTTATATAGATATAAGAAGATGTGGTATGAGTGCCAATGAGACAACTCTCCATCCAAGTCAAAATTTATAAAAGTAAACCATTATAGGTCAAAGTACGGTCTTCAACACGGAGCCTAGGCTCACACCGAACAGTAAGCTATAAAGGGCCCCAAAAATTACTAGTGTAAAACCATTCAAACGGGAAAACCAACGGTCTAATCTATATAAAAACGAGAAACGAGAAACACTTATGAACCATATCAACAAACGACAACTACTGAACATCAGATTCCTGACTTAGGACAGGTGCAAACAAATGCAGCGGGTTTAAACGTTTTAATGGTACCAAACCTTCACCCTTTTTCTGAAACAATAGTGTAACATCACAACATAGAAAGACACACTATAAAATATCAACTGAAATAGCTTAACTCAACCAAAGGACATATGATTTATGAATATTTAGGTAAGACATAAGTACTTACACTTACAGTAAATGAAAAGTCAATATATGCCATGGTTACAAAACCTTTATGTTCTACCTCATTTAATTAAAATCATTAAAAATGATTTGAAAATGTCATTTACAGAAGTAAAATACACAATAACAACACCACATTATTTACATTTTCAAAACGCCTTTTTCAATATCTTTATTAAAACACTGCTCCAACGCAGAGGGTACACTAAGTTTACTTTTTACAATCCACAAAACATTTGTTTGCATTTTTCTAGATGAAAAAACAGTTTTTTTAAATCGAATTTCAAGGTTCATGCGAGCATCCTGTAATGTTTGATGTATTTTATTTTTTGCCAAATTCATCTAATATCATTATTAAGGTTTACGTTTACCGTACACTTATGTATCTTTCATATAACGACTATCTATGAAAATTATATCACACTGTTCTAAGGAACTAAAAGTAAAAGCTTCCGGAAATTTTACCTAATTTCATGTGTTTTGTCGTATCCATCGCTTTTAAACTTTCGAATATTTATTGCAGGGTATCAGCAGGGAGCAAATAGCTCACAACTCAGCTTCTTGTTTTATTGCCAGTATCCATTTTGCAAGTTACGAGTGAAGGTTTTGTTTATATCACAAAAAAATTTGCATTGAACGGAAGGAAATAACCTATTAGAAGACTTACTTCTTAAGTTAATGGCCGAGTATAGTTCTATCTATGACGATACCAAACCTTATCAAATGAAACCAACAAAACAATCAATAAACGCGTAAAGTATTAGATCATCATGAAAGTCTCGCTAAAATCTATTTTTTT
The DNA here is from genome assembly GCA_017311375.1 of Mytilus coruscus. Lineage (NCBI taxonomy): Eukaryota > Metazoa > Mollusca > Bivalvia > Mytilida > Mytilidae > Mytilus > Mytilus coruscus. Next base: position 43,792,244 of record CM029600.1, read on the forward strand.
TTTCAATAAACATTACTTCAAGATAAATACACAAAACATGCACACACATCCTTTTTTAATAGATACACTAAACAAAGCGGACAGATGATTTTGTACTCACTACCGGTTCCAAAATATATCTGAAACATACCAATCATGGTCAGTTACTTGTAATTTTCAAATGAATTTAGCTCAACTGGCCCGGAGGGCCATGTGAGCTTTTCCCATCACTTTGCGTTCGTCGTCTGTCGTCATCCGTCGTCCGTTAACTTTTACAAAGATCATCTCCTCTGAAACTACCGGGTCAGATTTAACCAAACTTGGCAACAATCATTAATGGGGTACCTAATTTTTAAAATGTGTCCGATGACCCTGCTTGCCGACAAACGTGACCGACATGGCTAAATATAGAACATAGGGGGAATATGCAACTTTTGCCTTTTATCTTGAAAACCTGACAGGGGCAAAAATGTTTAGAATGTTGAGATCTACCTATTGTCAATCTACACCAAAAGTGTCAGACGACCTCTTTAAGGAGTTATAGGACGATTTTTACCATTTTTTGCAGTTTTGCCTAATATCTTAAAAACTATAATAGATAGAAACTTAAAATATCAAAAATGATCAGCAATTACGTTATATGGAGTAAATTATCTGACGACTCTTTATTAGAGTTATTGCCCTTTAATTACGATTTTTACCAACTTCTTTACGTTTTGCCTTATTTCTTTAAAACAATTAATAGATATATAGAAACTTATATTAGCAAAAATTATCAGCAATACTAGATCTACATATAAGGCAAATGACCCAAATTGGCAGTCGACTCTTAATTTGAGTTATTGCTCTTTAGTGATGATTTTTACCCATTTTTAGTGTTTTTGTCTATTATCTTAAAAAATTGAAATAGATAGACACTTAGAATAGCAAACATTATCAGCAAGACAAGATCTACAAGTATCTCAAATTTTGCCGAAATCTTTAGTAGACACTTTATCAGAGTGATTGCCCTTAAATGACGATTTAAAAAAAAAATTATGTTTTGGGCATAAAACTTTAAAAGATAGAAACTGTAAGCAGAAAAAATGATCAGCAATACAAGATTAACAAAAACATATTTTTGTCATTCGTTCTATTCTAGTCCACAATGGTGGAGATGCACATTGACCTGGAGACCATGCATCTCGGACACCGTGCTAACACCGCATGCACTGTGTCAAGCGATTTAAGCCACTCGGCCAATACAGCTTTCTCCGGGAAGTAATGTCCTCCTCGTCGGCTTTATCTGTGTTTTTAACACTGTAAATACTGACTTGTGGTACGTAGAATACTGCACATATCAGCTTGTTTAGTGTCAACCGTAAAGGGTGTTCATACTTAGCATCTATTAAATTAGTCAACACGTTGCACTTTTCTGTATGTCAGGCATACAGCTGGTCTGCAAGATATTACTTAGTGTCGGCAAATGTTTATGGACAATCAATATCTATGGAATGTGCTACGCTACAACTTGCCCCGTGTCTAGACAAATTCTAAACAATAGAGATAACAAAAGAGTTGCTGTAAAGCGACAATACCTCAAAAGAAAACACTAACATGAACATACCCATTGATGAGGTATAAAAACTCGTCAAAACATTTCAACACACGAAAATTGAATTAATCTTGTAAGTATTTAATTTCCCCCTTAAATACAGTCTTGGTTGAACGTGTAAAGGCAGGTGACACTGATTGGCACAACTAGTTAACTAAATACACTGCATTGGTATATATTCTATTAAATATTGGAGATGCATCCACAGTAGGAGACCCTGTCAACGCGACTCATGCGATTGCTTCAAATTGTTTACCTTGATGTGTATCTTCATATGAATTATGTAGATTTGAATATCTGTAAACTACTGTTGTCTTTAATACATTTAGATTCACATATTCTGCTTTCCTCTTTCCCTTATATTGTTAAAAAGGGAAATACGGAAAACCTTACTATTTATTCATGGGTTTTTGATAAATTAACAAAACTTTATGTTTCATACTGTAAAGTTATTATAGGGTCTATAATAGTCCACCATACTGTTTTGGGTTTGATCATTGTTGAAGGCTGCACAGTGTCATGTTGTTGCTAATATACTCGGTCATAAGTCTATGATGAATAGTCGTCTCGTTTAAATTATATCACATACTATCTTTTTTTTTTAAATGTACTAATACTTAAACTACATTTATTGTACGTTCATGTATGGTTTTTTTTTTTTAATATTTCTGGCGAGTAATTAGATGAGAAGTGTTTTTAAAAAGTGTTACCGTCATATTTTTGTTTGTTGTTGATAGTAGGTGTTTTAAAGTGTTTAATGGTCAAATTCATTTACGATTTGTCTAAATCTGGGTCTGTTTATCAGCTTAGTTTTAATTTTTTTTTAAAGTTTGAACGTTATTTAACAATAATCAGCCATCATTGTATCCTTATTAAAGACCATATCAATATTATATCATGACATTAATAACTGATGATTTTTCATGCGCACGTAATAATTTTGTATAACTATTTATTGTTTCTATTGAACATGTCATGTAAATTGAATGACTTGTGATAATTTATAGACACCTGTCTATTGATCAATACTCGACAGCTCATTCCGGGATATCTTTTACCTATATGTGCGGTGGTTGCAGTCTCGTTGACATATACCTCGCATCTTTTTGCATAACATTTAATAAATGTGTTTATTAGAATTATCACAACACCGAAAATAAGCTTTTTTTATAGATTTATATGTAGTTTTTCTTATACAATCGGAAAATGAATCTTAATCTTCCTATCAATGAATTCAAATACAACAGTAATATGTTGATTCAATGTGAACGTGATACATATAGATTCTACCACTGTATCGAGAGTGATACGATATTTATCCACTCGAGACAGTTAAATTTTCATATTTAAAACGCGAGGCTCGCCGACCGTTTTAAATATTTAAAATTTAACTGTCGAGAGTGGATAAATATCGTATTGCACAAAATTTGGTGGTGGAATCTGTTTCTCTAATGATTTTTAAACGATATGCAGACAAACTCAATCCTTCTTTTCGAATGATTTGCTATAAAGATGTGTTCTTTCATGTTACGTCATCAGCCATGGTCGCATTTTTTCATGACGTCACAATAGAAAATTCAGAGGAAAGCAAGAAAATTTGACGTCATAATCGAATTTTGACCAAAGAAGAACTGAGATCAAACGAACCACACGTTGATTAAATAAAAAAAAAAGTGAGGAAAAGGATAAATCGTGTAAGAATTAGAGAAATATATGTAAACAACAACAGAAGGTATCAAAAAGCTGATATTTTGTTTGTCATGATAACTACAACAGGAGCCAACAGTAGAGTAAAAAAAGGAACCAGAGCTCAAACCAATTTTAAACAGAGGGGTAATGTGGCTCGTTCTCAAGTTTAATGCGTTTTTTTACTATTGTTCGTCTTTTGTCTTTCGGGGTATGATGATCATTAATCTATGATTGTTTAATCCTCAATTGGTATATTTTTCTCCTTTGATCTTATTTGTCAAGCCATATCCGAATAATAAGATATTTTTTTAATCAAATTTAAGTATATGAACAGCTATAAGAGTTAAAATGTTGATCATAAAAGATACAAGCGATTCGTCACAGGCTGGTCATGTCTTCATATTTGGCTTTGGTTTGGTGAGAGGTTTCAGTGCCTTTTTCTCTACACAATCTTTCTTCTAATTGGTTTTAGTATTTATATTAACGTAATGAACTGACACATTGTTCCTTTTTAGATCTGAAATTAAATATAACATTTTAAGTAATGGCCGGGAATTAAAAGTAACGTAAGACTGATGTCGACGATAATATAATCCCAAATAATATCTGCTGGTTACTTTACATATAGGGCTTAACAGGGCGATGTGTGTGCGTGATAAAAATTTAGATACGTGAGACAAAAAAAATCTTTGCATATTGAATATTTACGAAATAATTATTCTTTTGCAGCATTTTATGATAGCTTGTCGGTTTACTTCTCTTTTGTATTCCGCTTCCCAAATCCCTCCAACACCATAGAAGATATGATTATGTGTGTTATTAGAAACAAATAAAATAATATTTACAATATATCCCATACATCCAGTACACCATTTCATTATTTTTTCTCTCAGAAAGATTATTTATATTTGAAAGTTATAAAAGAATTTTATTTTCATTTCCAGCTACACAAACAAAAAGCATGCTGAATAAAATAAAAACCGTTTTTAATCTTATTCCGTTCAAAATAAATTATAAAACTCTTTTTAATTCGTACCTCCATTAACTTGAAATTTAAAACACAACATTTTGGTCAATTAGTCAAACTTATAAAAACAAGTTGTATTATAGGACAAATCAATTCAAAACTTTATAGCCAGAATGACAAATGCCTTTTATTCTAGCTAGTAATATTCTTCAATGTACTACCTTTTAAAAGCGCTTCGGACCCATATAATTTATAAAGTGTTTTTTTTTTTTCTTTCAAATTTTACAGCACTGGGTCGACACCGCTGTTGGTGGACTATCAGTCCCCGAGGGTATCATTCGCTAAGTAGTCATTACTTCCATAATGAAATGATTTATAAGCAACCTTTCTAAAATTGTCCCCTTATACACTTAGAAATTATTAAGAAAGAAAGGTTTCAACTCCCTCAGGTAAAGTTGGCCTTAGATGGATTTGGCTATTATTTTAGGTCCTTTTGGTCACATTGCACTTCAAATGTTTCGGTTCTTATACATCCTTGGGTTTAAATATTTGGCTTCGAGCTTTCTTCATGGAGGTGAATGTAGAAAAGCACTTTAGGAGAATGAAATTAATAAAGTGTGATTTCATTTTTTAATCAATTGCAAGAGGGATAAAAAAAATGCAAATAGTGAACTTACAGGTAAACATATAAATTCACTTTTTAATTTTCACATATTTACATTCAATGTTATCGTTTGTTGTACAAGAAGTTCTATTACCAGTGGAAAGTCAGTTGCAGATTTTCATATTGTTCCCTAATAAGAGGTTTGCCAGCAGGTCTGCTCAATACATTACCACGAGGCGTCTCACTGAAAATACATGGTGTGTTTAAATGGTATTTTGTGATAATAAATACATCAGAAGGAGTCAGACTTGCTTGAAATAATGATATTCTGTATTTGAAATCCAGAGTTCAAGCAATAAGAGCTAATTTGTAAATACCGATCATCTGAGTTTTAAGTAGGCCGAAAAACTTTCCAGCTATAAAACTTTAAAACTGAAGATTGATAAGTTCATTTTATTTTATTATATGTAAGATCTTAGATTTGTTAGAACACGTGCACATGGTTATGATTTTATCTAATCTGTCCTTTAGTCCGTAGAGCAAATATGTAAGACTAATCACGCATATTAAAAACAGAAATTAACTTAATGCTTTACCCATGTTCCTTTGTTGTTTCATCAACACCTAGTAATGCTGAAAAATAAACATCCAAATGAGGCAAGGTTATTAATGCAAAATTAAGGGGAATGCCATAAAAACTGACAAAATCAAACGTTAACAAAGAACGGAACCAGTGAAAAGCAACTGTCATATTCCTGACTTGGTACAGATATTTTCAAAAGAAAATGACGGGTTTAATCTAGTGCTATGCTTGCTATACCTCCGACTTGTATGACAGGAAATTAGTATGCAAAAGCTTTTAGAAAAGAAAGAAATGGGATGGGATAGGAAAATAAAATAACGAAAAATCTTTTTATATTGAATATTTACCAAATATATTTGTTATGTTAATGTATTTGTGATTGCTTGTCGATTTACTTCTCTGTTTCATCCCCCTTAACAAATGCCTCCGATGCCATTTAACACATAGTTATATGCGCTATTAAAATCAAATGAAAAAATATTTACAATATAACCAATACACCACGCCAATTAATTTTTTTTCTTCAAAAAGGATTATTTATAATTGAAAAAAAAACAAAGAATGTTATTTTCATTGCTCCTACACAAAAATAAGCATTATGAATAATTTAACAGTCGTAGTGATATTGTTTTTAAATTTTATTCATTACACAGTTAACAGACAAACTTTTTTAAATCCGTACCTCCATTAACTTTGAAAGTAAAGCACAAAAGATTAGTCAATTAATCAAATCCATAAGATAAAAATGTATTATTAAACAAATCAATTCAGAAATTCATGACCAGAGTAACAAATGAATGGTTAATGTTGCGGAAAGTTTATATTTTGTTTATTCAGGTTGTAACCATACCTCAAAAATTTCCTTTTATTCATACGCAGTAATTCTACAATGTACTACCTTTTAATCACTTGCAAGAGAGTTTAGTTAAATGCATATATGTTGAATGTCCATAACTCACAGGAAAATATTCACTTCTAAATTTCCATCTGTTTACATTCGATTTTATCATTTGTTTTATGACTTAAAGGAAGGTTCTTTACCTGTGGCAGTTATTTGTATGTTTTCATACTGTTCCCCAATAAGAGGTCTGTTCAATACATTACCACGAGGCGTCTCACTGAAAATATATCGTGTGTTTAAATGGTATTTTGTGTTAATAAATACACCAGAAGGAGTCAGAATTGCTAAAAATAATGATATTCCATATTTGAAATCCTTATTTGAAGCAATGAAACCTAATTTGTATTATGGAATTTACCATTTTCGCCTTTAATCTTATTGCCTTGATGATCTCGTGGAAGCGTGCTGACCTCGATTGTTGGAAGTCATGGGTTAGAACATTTCTGGGTCAAACCAAAGAATTGGTTATTCTTACATATCCGCCAATTAAACGGTATTTTGTACCAAAACTTTACCCGATTATTGCAACAATATGTCTATACACGACTTTTCCCCAATGAGTTTCGTGTTTTTATTGAGATTTTTCTGCAAGTCAGGTGACACAAAAAAAAGACAAATTTACTTTAGATTTTCTGGAATATTCAATCAATTATCTTTCATGTGAGTCCAACTTAACCCTTGTATGAGCTTTGGTGCGAATGCTTCTTCAAATGAACTGGGATGGTGTCGTGTCGATAAGTAAAGGTCTAAAACGCCTGAAAGGGAAAAGGTTATGCGTGCAATTAAAAACAACATGACATTAGTAGTTTACCCGTGTTCCTGCGTTATTTCCTCAATCCCTAGTGATGCTGCAAAATAAAAATACAAATGATAAGAGGTTCATCGTTTAATAATTAATATAAAAAAAGAAATATTAGGGGATTTGTAAATCAAATGATTGTTACATACCATGAAAATAACATAATAATGTTACTGATGTCTTTCATTATAATAAATAATTTCTACAAGGACTTTTTTCTCTACCTTATCAAACCATAAAAAAATCAGGAATTCAACAAGTTAACAGTAATTGATTAATCGATAGATTATGAAACGACATGTTCAGTTTTAGAAAAGGTATTGTCTTACATTCAGACTTATGGATTTTTTGTATGATTTTTGCTTATCCGTTTCCTTGGATACTTAACAAGAATTGCAGCAACAGTTCTTTATTAGGCAAACTGTACACATTAACATTGGAAAAACAATTGAACGAACATACATTTATTTAGCATAAATATGAGTAATAATTAAACACCCCCTTTTTTAAACGCAAGTATAAAAAAGAATGCAACCTTTCGCTATAAGATAACACAGAATAATTTTACCAAACTTATTTTGGCAGATTCTTGTTTGCGTTAAGCTTCCCGATTGTGCGGCAAAAAATATTACCGATTTTCTATCTGTGTTCATGTATATACATAAGAGATGCTTAAGATATGATATTCGCGACAATTTACATTCGCGAGTTTTTACATTCAAACAAGAATCTTAAAACAAAACATTTTTTTTGTAAAGTGTCACAACATAATTCTAAAGATAAATATCTTATCAATATAAAAAAATATGTTTTTTTTTAAATAGACCCTTTTATAAAACATGGAACCAAATACATATAATCAAAACCATAGTTAGTGAATCAAAAGAGAGGCGAAAGATAACAGAGAGACATTCAAACTCATAAGTCGAAAATAAACTGACAACGCCATGGACAAAGAAAAAGACAAACAGACAAAAATAGTACACAAAACACAACATAGTAAACTATAGACTGAGCAACACGCATCCCACCAAAAACTGGGGGTGATCTAAGGTGCTCCGGAAGGATAAGCAGAATCAACTGTACCCACATTATGATGATCATTTAACTATTTAAATAAAGGCAACAGAAGTATACCGCTGTTCAATAGTTATAGTTCGATTAAGCAAAAACAAATCCGGGTAACAACTAAAACCGAGGGAAACACATCAACTATAAGAGGAAAATAACGGAACAACAGAAACACTGAACTACCACAAATGCAAACGCCAACATACATAGAAACAGACTGTGTGATAAAAACTGCCATATTCCTGACTTGGTACAGGACATTTTAAGAAAAATGGTGGGTTGAACCTGGTTTTATGGCTAACCAAACCTTCCGCTTATATAGCAGTGTTAAAAAATAACTAAAATGAAAACACTACGTGACAGGAATACAGTACAAACAAACAGTTAAATGTACGGCATAGACAAACCACGTAGCACTGATATATTACCAATACCTTCACTGGAACTTCCTATATTTTGCAGTTGGAGATTGGTAATTTCATATAGACTTTCCTCAGCATTTGTTGATCTACAAACACACATGAAAAATAATGTTACCATTAGTCAATGTTTATCAAACATATCTTACTGGTCCTAAACAAAAGCTGAATTTAATATTCGAAGAACAACCATAGTAACCAAGTACAACTACCTGATGTTCAGCGTTTTCTGGATAGCAACTACTTTATATAAGCGAAACCAGATTAAAATAATTCTGACTTGAGAATGACTGCAAACGATATTTGCATCAAGCTTATCAAGTGAAAATTATGCAATGTAAAACTACACTGTGTGAGCTTCAATCAATTAAATTGACTAGCAGCATCAAAGCCTTTACATACTGTTTGATTTATGCTTAATTTTAGTACGGCACAACTTCTACAGCTTTACTTGATTATTCATCTTACTCGGATTAGAGATGAATAAGTCTCGACTAAATAAAAAAAAAAAAATAATATGGACATATGTCAATTCATGACATGAAAAGTCGAAATTAAATATGGAAATCAATTCGTTGTAATCTTAGAAATATGACGTAACATACAAATTCACATGTATTATTTCAATTAAATTTAATATACCTGTTGATTAGTAGTGATATACATGTAGCAGCTTGTTCTTGCTTACTTGGCAGTTTTTGAGGTACTGTCACTGATGCAGCTAGAACATCCAATTGTTGTGTCCGAACGTTGTGTTAGTAATCGAAACCCTTGAAAAACACATTGCTTTTTAACGAATGCACTGTTATGTTTTATTGTATTCACTGCATGCTTGTCTACTATTTGCGATATAACATTGCTTTTAAAAAAAGGAGATGTGGTATAATTTCTAGTGAAAGATCATCAGAGACCAAAGGACGTGTAGTTTTTTACTCTTTGCAATATTCCAATTCATCAGATAAGTATTAAAATATATTTTATGTCAGCCCTTTGAAGAAGGAAATGATTGATTGATTGTTGGTTGCGTAACATCCAGTGGCAAATATATAATATTCAGGAGATCGAAGAAGGGATATATACATCGAAGATGCATTAAAATGCAGGACTGTGATCAACAAATTTTTTGTTGATTTCGGTAAATTGAGATTTCAACAGACAGTAAGGTCATTGGTACTGATTGGTCACCACAACTTGTTTTTTAGCATGTTGGTACTCATATGAAACAGAATTCATACAGAACCTTCTCATAGACAATTAGAAAAAGCATCTTTCAAAGTTTTTAACTTTAGTTTCAGATATAATGATTATATCCTATCACCCAATTACACATATTTCAATGAGTAATTACATTTCATTCATCCAAGTTAACTTGAGACCTTGATATTTACCAAATATATTTGTTATGTTAATGTATTTATGGTTGCTTGTCGATTTACTTCTCTGTTTCATCCCCCTTAACAAATGCCTCCGATGCCATTTAACACATAGTTATATGCGCTATTAAAACCAAATGAAAAAATATTTACAATATAACCAATACACCACGCCAATTAATTTTTTTTCTTCAAAAAGGATTATTTATAATTGAAATAAAAACAAAGAATGTTATTTTCATTGCTCCTACACAAAAATAAGCATTATAAATAATTTAACAGTCGTAGTGATATTGTTTTTAAATTTTATTCATTACACAGTTAATAGTCAAACTTTTTTAAATCGGTACCTCCATTAACTTTGAAAGTAAAGCACAAAAGATTAGTCAATTAATCAAATCCATAAGATAAAAATGTATTATTAAACAAATCAATTCAGAACTTCATGACCAGAGTAACAAATGAATGGTTAATGTTGCGGAAAGTTTATATTTTGTTTATTCAGGTTGTAACCATACCTCAAAAATTTCCTTTTATTCATACGCAGTAATTCTACAATGTACTACCTTTTAATCACTTGCAAGAGAGTTTAGTTAAATGCATATATGTTGAATGTCCATAACTCACAGGAAAATATTCACTTCTAAATTTCCATCTGTTTACATTCGATTTTATCATTTGTTTTATGACTTAAAGGAAGGTTCTTTACCTGTGGCAGTTATTTGTTTGTTTTCATACTGTTCCCCAATAAGAGGTCTGTTCAATACATTACCACGAGGCGTCTCACTGAAAATATATCGTGTGTTTAAATGGTATTTTGTGTTAATAAATACACCAGAAGGAGTCAGAATTGCTAAAAATAATGATATTCCATATTTGAAATCCTTATTTGAAGCAATGAAACCTAATTTGTATTATGGAATTTACCATTTTCGCCTTTAATCTTATTGCCTTGATGATCTCGTGGAAGCGTGCTGACCTCGATTGTTGGAAGTCATGGGTTAGAACATTTCTGGGTCAAACCAAAGAATTGGTTATTCTTACATATCCGCCAATTAAACGGTATTTTGTACCAAAACTTTACCCGATTATTGCAACAATATGTCTATACACGACTTTTCCCCAATGAGTTTCGTGTTTTTATTGAGATTTTTCTGCAAGTCAGGTGACAGAAAAAAAAACAAATTTACTTTAGGTTTTCTGGAATATTCAATCAATTATCTTTCATATGAGTCCAACTTAACCCTTATATGAGCTTTGGTGGGAATATTTTTTTTTTCAAATGAACTGGGATGGTGTCGTGTCGATAAGTAAAGGTCTAAAACGCATGAAAGGGAAAAGGTTATGCGTGCAATTAAAAACCACATGACATTTGTAGTTTACCCGTGTTCCTGCGTTATTTCCTCAATCCCTAGTGATGCTGCAAAATAAAAATACAAATGATAAGAGGTTCATCGTTTAATAATTAATATAAAAAAAGAAATATTAGGGGATTTGTAAATCAAATGATTGTTAAATACCATGAAAATAACATAGTAATGTTACTGATGTCTTTCATTATAATAAATAATTTCTACAAGGACTTTTTTCTCTACCTTATCAAACCATAAAAAAATCAGGAATTCAACAAGTTAACAGTAATTGATTAATCGATAGATTATGAAACGACATGTTCAGTTTTAGAAAAGGTATTGTCTTATATTCAGACTTATGGATTTTTTGTATGATTTTTGCTTATCCGTTTCCTTGGATACTTAACAAGAATTGCAGCAACAGTTCTTTATTAGGCAAACTGTACACATTAACATTGGAAAAACAATTGAACGAACATACATTTATTTAGCATAAATATGAGTAATAATTAAACACCCCCTTTTTTAAACGCAAGTATAAAAAAGAATGCAACCTTTCGCTATAAGATAACACAGAATAATTTTACCAAACTTATTTGGCGGATTCTTGTTTGCGTTAAGCTTCCCGATTGTGCGGCAATAAATATTACCGATTTTCTATCTGTTCGTGTATATACATAAGAGATGCTTAAGATATGATATTCGCGACAATTTACATTCGCGAGTTTTTACATTCTAACAAGAATCTTAAAACAAAACATTTTTTTTGTAAAGTGTCACAACATAATTCTAAAGATAAATATCTTATCAATATAAAAAAATATGTTTTTTTTTTAAATAGACCCTTTTATAAAACATGGAACCAAATACATATAATCAAAACCATAGTTAGTGAATCAAAAGAGAGGCGAAAGATAACAGAGAGACATTCAAACTCATAAGTCGAAAATAAACTGACAACGCCATGGCTAAAGAAAAAGACAAACAGACAAAAATAGTACACAAAACACAACATAGTAAACTATAGACTGAGCAACACGCATCCCACCAAAAACTGGGGGTGATCTAAGGTGCTCCGGAAGGGTAAGCAGAATCAACTGTACCCACATTATGATGATCATTTAACTATTTAAATAAAGGCAACAGAAGTATACCATGTATACCGCTGTTCAATAGTTATAGTTCGATTAAGCAAAAACAAATCCGGGTAACAACTAAAACCGAGGGAAACACATCAACTATAAGAGGAAAATAACGGAACAACAGAAACACTGAACTACCACAAATGCAAACGCCAACATACATAGAAATAGACTGTGTGATAAAAACTGCCATATTCCTGACTTGGTACAGGACATTTTAAGAAAAATGGTGGGTTGAACCTGGTTTTATGGCTAACCAAACCTTCCGCTTATATAGCAGTGTTAAAAATACAACTAAAATGAAAACACTACGTGACAGGAATACAGTACAAACAAACAGTTAAATGTACGGCATAGACAAACCACGTAGCACTGATATATTACCAATACCTTCACTGGAACTTCCTATATTTTGCAGTTGGAGATTGGTAATTTCATATAGACTTTCCTCAGCATTTGTTGATCTACAAACACACATGAAAAATAATGTTACCATTAGTCAATGTTTATCAAACATATCTTACTGGTCCTAAACAAAAGCTGAATTTAATATTCGAAGAACAACCATAGTAACCAAGTACAACTACCTGATGTTCAGCGTTTTTCTGGATAGCAACTACTTTATATAAGCGAAACCAGATTAAAATAATTCTGACTTGAGAATGACTGCAAACGATATTTGCATCAAGCTTATCAAGTGAAAATTATGCAATGTAAAACTACACTGTGTGAGCTTCAATCAATTAAATTGACTAGCAGCATCAGAGCCTTTACATACTGTTTGATTTATGCTTAATTTTAGTACGGCACAACTTCTACAGCTTTACTTGATTATTCATCTTACTCGGATTAGAGATGAATAAGTCTCGACTAAATAAAAAAAAAAAAATAATATGGACATATGTCAATTCATGACATGAAGAAGTCGAAATTAAATATGGAAATCAATTCGTTGTAACCTTAGAAATATGACGTAACATACAAATTCACATGTATTATTTCAATTAAATTTAATATACCTGTTGATTAGTAGTGATATACATGTAGCAGCTTGTTCTTGCTTACCTGGCAGTTTTTGAGGTACTGTCACTGATGCAGCTAGAACATCCAATTGTTGTGTCCGAACGTTGTGTTAGTAATCGAAACCCTTGAAAAAACACATTGCTTTTTAACGAATGCACTGTTATGTATTATTGTATTCACTGCATGCTTGTCTACTATTTGCGATATAACATTGCTTTTAAAAAAAGGAGATGTGGTATAATTTCTAGTGAAAGATCATCAGAGACCAAAGGACGTGTAGTTTTTTACTCTTTGCAATATTCCAATTCATCAGATAAGTATTAAAATATATTTTATGTCAGCCCTTTGAAGAAGGAAATGATTGATTGATTGTTGGTTGCGTAACATCCAGTGGCAAATATATAATATTCAGGAGATCGAAGAAGGGATATATACATCGAAGATGCATTAAAATGCAGGACTGTGATCAACAAAATTTTTGTTGATTTCGGTAAATTGAGATTTCAACAGACAGTAAGGTCATTGGTACTGATTGGTCACCACAACTTGTTTTTTAGCATGTTGGTACTCATATGAAACAGAATTCATACAGAACCTTTTCATAGACAATTAGAAAAAGCATCTTTCAAAGTTTTTAACTTTAGTTTCAGATATAATGATTATATCCTATCACCCAATTACACATATTTCAATGAGTAATTACATTTCATTCATCCACGTTAACTTGAGACTAAGGATACTTCTAAAACTAGAAGGTCTACTGCATATATCGATCTTTCCTGGATATTGACGCAGATGAACTGCTTCAAACTAGAATCTGTGACAAAGGGAACATTTCAACTTTCCAAATGTCAACTTCCCATTTCTCTTCAATAACAAACCATATGCGCCATCGTATGGCGTTTCCATATCTCAGTTTAAACGCTATACTCCCGCATGTTCAAACTGTACGAACTATAAAGAAGTACGACTGAAATAGACAATGCACACATTTAACGGTCACCGTCGTGAACTGGTTGACTGATAAGATGCGTCGGTGTATTAACTCACTAACGATATGGTTTTCGCGGTTTTAGATCTTTCGATAACAGTACAGTCATCTGATCTGTAATTTTACCGATTGTGACATTTTGACTGTTTGTCAATTCGCATGGCGGGTGATGCATTCAGAGCAAGAGACGCTTATCCTTTCAACGCACTCGGTATCGCTCCGTTCGGAGTTCTAGTGATTCCCTCAATTTGTGTTTGTTTCTTCTCTTCTTTATCGGTTTACGAAATTTAAACATCGGTAAACAACTGTAACTTTAATTTTGTATAATTTCTGATTGTTTATTATCATATTCTAATATGACTTCTTCAAACGCTTTGAATACACACCCGTGGTAAAATATGAATATATTGTTTGGGCTGTTCCGATCGTACTCCCGCGTCATATGATTTTTTATGAATGAGCTACCCGACGTCATAGAACGATGACGTAAGAATATAAGCATTTTACGGGAAAATACACGCTTGTGTAACCGAAGATCATCACAACAAGGAAACGTAAACAAACGATGCTAAAATGTGTTATATAAGCCATTTTTTGTATACATATAAGACATATAAGTACAATTATCATTTAGATTCATCCAAACCTATCTAAATATGTTATTGTAAATAGTTTAAGCATGTCATTTATTCAGTTTGCTCCGGTCTTTTACGCCAATTTAATAGTGCGTTTATTTATGGGAACGGCAAATAATACCTTCATCTAGAGCGCTTCGATCCAAAACAATTGCCGTATTTGTCCTATTAGAATCGAAATAATTCATGGGGGCTTGAATATATCGTGATTTTACCACGGGTTGTCCCTTTATGCCGATATTTTACCCCTCGCTATCGCTCAGGGTAAAATATTTGTCATAAAGGGCCAACCCGTGGTAAAATCACGATATATTCAAGCCCCCATGAATTATTTCTTAATTGTTTAACGTGTTTTTTTTTCGGTTTGTACATAACCAAAGAGAAAACAATATTCGTTTTGATCATACCGAAAGAGATAAAAATAATTATGCAAAACATTTTCCTTTTTTTATTTCTACAAATATAATAGGAGTAGATCAATGTAAATGCATATATCAGACGTCAATGTATAAGCACAACGCATTGGACGGTTTAAAAACACAAGCAATCCCATGAGCTCAATCTACAAATAGATCAGGTGTCCTGGCTAGTTAAGGACCACATGTATTGCACGCATACTCTTACCACATGAAAGTCATACTAAGTCGCTTAAAACTTTTTACATCTGTGTTTTGCTCCGATAGTGGGAGTTTATTTCACCATAAAGTTGGTTTTCATTAAAACTAAATTGTGTATTAAATTCCTATACTGTATAATTACTTTTCTTCAATTCTCTTTTGGATACATTAAGTTTTATGCTCAGTTAACGAAAGAAACAAAAAAATATTAAAGTGCAGAAAGATAGCAGAAACCCAAATGTATGACAGAAAAAGAGTGATCTTTTAAATAATGACTTACTATGCACTAGCACCATCGTTATAATGATTACCAGTAAAGCTATCAATATCAATGCAATTCCGCCAACCAAATCAGGGCGTATTGAAACAACCAGTGCTGCTGTTATGTAAAATGTCTAGTCATAATATGGATAATTTATTGAAAACAATGTAAAAACAAAATTTAAAAAGAAAAAATTATATGTAAATAAGATTGTTATTTTATATTTGAATTTTAAAAAAGAACTAGTTGACCCATTTAAACAACGGCATTCATAACATATATATTCCAATATTGACCAAATAAATACTCTTAAAGAAGCAGTATCTACGGTTTCATACAAAAAAAACGGGTTTACAACTTTATCAAGAATATACTTCAGTTTGTATATAAAATACTAATGAAAGCTATTTTGGTGCAAGTCTCAACGTTCTTTTCGCGAGAATTTAATTTTTTATCAAGAGGTTGATTTTTTTTCTATTGTTTACATACACTATATGTACATGTATGTTATGTACTTGTAACACAGATGTTATATCAACAGGTACAAGCATATATTTACTCACCATTCTTCTGAATTAACAAAAGAGAAATCCGACATTTTACATGTTTTATGAATGAATTGTGCATTTCCTCTCAATTTTAACATTCAGGGTTTGCACATGGTAAAAGGTCATTTGACCGGAATATGTAATAATAATTTAAGAAGAAACGAAAAAAATTGCTAATAAATACGAATTTGTTAAGTAGGTTGAATAAAAAAAAAGATTAAATGAATACTTTGTCAAAATGATTACATTTGGTGAGATGCATACATACATAGTTAGAATATGGATATTTTTCCTGGCAAATGAAATTCTGTAAAAATTGAGGGATCTTCTAAGTTGCTTCCGAGGACAACTTAGGGTAAATGTAAAAAAGAAGTTGAACCTTTAACAGTTTGACAAAAACTCATGTAAAATCCCGCAAAAACCTAATAAATGCACTGGCGTACAAGGTTCTATAGAATGAGGATAACTTCAACACAACAACAAGGAATCTTGGTAGACCGATAAATTTGAAGAATTCTTAATTTTTGGTTAAACAAGAGACCGTTTGTAAGTTTTAGCGATATATGCCAATGTCATGATAGATATATGAAGACCGTGTTACCCACAGACGATTTTTGCATGTTTAAAGGCCTCGTGACAATGAGAAACACCCATAGTCAGATATTAAAGGCCCCGACATGAAAAATATAAAACAATGCAATTGAGAAAACTAACGACCTAATTTATAACAACACAATTTACAAAAAAACAAATATGGCAGACATGAACCAATGACAACCACTGAACTACAGGCTCCTTACTTTGGACATGCATAATGTAGCGCGGTTAATCATGTTTGAAGGCGTCAACCCTCTCCTAACCTGGGATAGTGGTGTAACAGAACAACATAAGAGCAAATTATAAAAACATTAGTTGAAAAGGGCGGAACTCATTAGATTGATACAAAGCAGAATAACATCTAACAAAAACACAGACCGGACCTGGCAAGGTAATTATACATCCCTCACAATCAAACAAAAAGACACAACGTACAGATCTGAGTGTACTCGCAGTTACTGACAGCTAGTAAAACAGCCAATAGCAGCTTATAAAAAATCATGTATCTAAGACTACTTAGTAGTCAGCCGAGAGGACCAATATAAGGTTGACAACAGTATAAAACGTATAATTAACAAAACAATATAATATAAAAAAAAAGACATAAGAAACTGCTACAGGAATACACAATGTATTGTATACATTAAACCAACTATTTTTAGATCATTGATAAATTATTTACTCAGTTATCATTGGGTTTTCAGTCAACATTAAAAATGTTCGGCACATTTCTAATAGTCCTATAAAACCAATTTCCCCTTTCGTGCCACAGCAACTCCTTCAAACCTGAAAACCTTACCAATTTACATACGATACCTTTATAAGTGTAATAATTTTACCTAATGATAATTGAAAAAAACTATTTCGAAAAAAAAGAGTGTAGCAGTCAAATGGAATGATCCAATTTGAACACTGTAGTGATATTTAAGTTTTTATTATTTGTCTTATTTGTGAACATGTCATTCAAGAAGGTCTAGGGCATCGCTCGTGATATGAGTATCTTTTCTTGCATAGGTAATGAGCTCTTGTCTATCAGATGACCAAGAAATAAGGTTTTGTTGTCTAAATTACGTTCATTATTTCCTAAAAAAAAAAGACTAAATATATGTTCATTAAAACATGTGAAATCTATCAAAATACCGCATTTTCACATATTTTCAGTTTTCACCTCAAAACATGACTTTCATAGATACTGCCTCTCTAATATGGATATCTATCAAAGTTGCACGTGCAATACAAACTTTTTTTATATTTTTTTATCCAATTGAACCAATTAAATGTATATTTTATTTAACGTAATACTATGCAATGGTATATACACGATCCATAGTTTCAATTGTTGTAAATACATACCTCTGGTTACACATCGCACTTCCGTCGATTCAGTCTGTCCTAAATAATTTTCTGACGATATTTTGAAAACGTATTCTGTAGAAGGGATTAGGCTCTTTACATATAACAAGTAGATATTTTGCTGATTTTCTGGTTCTTTAAAAGGCACACTAGTGAAATCTATGTCGTTCCTGGTTTTATAATGCAATGTAAAGTTCTGCCCAGGTACCACAGTCATATCGGGTATCCATGCAATCGACGCAGTGGTAGATCCAGTGCTTTTTACAGTAATAGTTTTGACTTTTGTCGGTCTCGCTGAAATATACCGCAGACATTTAATACTCGTCAATTTTACATTAACCTTAAAGTAGGAAAAAGAACAATTATTACAAATTGCATGCAGAAACAAAACGTTATTTATAAAGATATTAACGAACAAAATGATGGCATTTGATACAAATTAAACTGTTTCCTGTTGGGTTTTTTTTTACCCATTCTTATTTATGTGAATCTTTTTAATTTGCACTCTATATTGATGTTAAGGGTAAAACATGTTTTATCTTTTCCTTGTTCGAAACCATGATTTCTACGTCGTAATGTCAAATAAATCATAATGTATTCATAAAAACCAAATGAAAATCATATCAGACTTGTTGATTTATGTTTGATACGTAATCACGTATCAAAAAGGCTGTTTAACCCCGCCGCATTTTTGCGCCTGTCCCAAGTCAGGAGCCTCTGGCCTTTGTTAGTCTCGTATTATTTTTACTTTTAGTTTCTTGTGTATAATTTGGAGTTTAGTATGACGTCCATTATCACTGAACTAGTATATATATTTGTTTAGGGGCCAGCTTAAGGACGCCTCCGGGTGCGGGAATTTCTCGCTGTATTGAAGACCTATTGGTGACCTTCTGTTGTTGTCTGTTCTGTGGTCGGGTTGTTGTCTCTCTGACACATTCCCCATTTCCATTCTCAATTTTATTATTGTTTATTATGGTTATATGGTTTTTGATATAACTACTTACAGTGCACAGTCACGAGTACAAACGATGAATATTCATACCCAACATTATTTCTTGCTGCACATCTATAAGAACCACTATCTTCTCTTTTTACATATCTTATAAGTAACTGTTTGTTTGATGATGACCAGTAAGTTTGTCCTGTCCACTGATATTGGCATTGTGGTCTACAGTTGGCGGTACAATTTATTGAAAAGCGATTATTCTCTTGAATTATTATTGATGTGCTGTTTGGTGACAATTGTATGTTTCTGGTGCATCTGGAAATATACATGTATATTCCTAGGAATTTGTAGATTATATCACGTTGAAATACATATCGAACCGATGTGTAGACATTGCTAGTTAAACTTTAGCTACTCAACTGTTAAATTATTTCATTGTTTTGAGTTTCAAAGTTTAAGCGATAACATGGACTTTTCGTATGAATGTACATTTGAACTTAACGCAACATTCATCAACATAAAAGTAACCTTGTACGGCATAAACAATGCTAGGTGGCCAGTCGCATATGAAAAGTCACGCCATATGACCCCCACCGAATTAGCTACCAAACCCCAAAAACACACATAAAATACAAAACAAGGGAAGGTTATGTTTATTCATTCTCACATTTTTTAGCTCCAAAGTTACTTGCACATTCAAAATAATTCATTTTCTAAGGATTAACAAGTGATATAAGATTTTCCTTATATTTCAATCTTTTATTTCGGGAGTAAATCCGTCGCGCGGACTCTTTTACATTTTCAAAAAGTGCTACATTTTAGACGAAATAATGAATCTCTCGAAAATTCCGATTATCAGATAATTATATTCTTCATACAACATCTATTCAATATTTAGAAATAACTTTTTTTCCTATATTATATGTTTTACATTGGTTTAATCGTCATGTTATTGGGTTAAGTGAATATACGTGAAAACATTTCTTTTTTACATTTTGGGGTTCCATCTTTTTTTTTTCTTTCATACAGTTATAATTTCAACTGTAATTTCAGTGTTTTTTCTTTCTGGTATCAAGCTTCTTGAGATGATGTGTTTGATAACAGTTGTTTTACAGAGCATGCAGAGGTAGCAAATACAATATAATCCCATATATTAAAATGAACAATTCAGTTTAAAATTTTTTTCTTCAGTTTTTCTTAATAATTCATCATTATTAGTCAATAGACATACTCATTCTAATTATAAAACGAAAATAATGAAGTAATAATATAATTTCCAACTGGCAAACAGATCTTCTGGAAGTACCTACGTAACCAAACTTTGATACGCCAAACATAACGTTTAACTATTTTTTTTCTCGTGTTTTTGTTTTGATTTCTCTTAATCATTAATCATTTTACCGGCATGTTGAAGATCCCAAAAGTAATCGGATTATGAATGAAAACAAATAGAAATGCACAGTGTTATTGAATTGAAAATGTCATAGTAATTATATCACTAATAAAATAAGATAAGTTGGGGATGCGAAGTTGAAGTGGTTAAACAAAGGATCGCATAATCACTATACAATCCCGTTTGACTGAAATTTAGTATCAAAATGACTTGATACAAGCCTGAATAATGATTTATATATATATATTAACGCTAAGTGCTAATAACTTGGGTAATAAAGTGGCACGTCGCATGTATCAAACAACGCTCAGTCATGTACAAAATTGTCGGTATGTTTTCACTCAAAACATCAAATGATCCCGTGTAGCGAATGCTTGAATGGTCTTTGATTCCATGCAACAAAGTTAATGTGTTTAAACCATGCTGCATTGTTGTTCCAAGATCAGTTGCTGAAAAGAAAATCCTCAATCTTGTGCATTAATTGCAACTGAATGTATTGACACATGGTTCGAAAATGTATGATAGACGGTAAACAAATGTGTACCGATATGAAAATATGAACATTGTACAAGAGTATACACGGAATCTTGGATTGCATCATGAAAAAAAGATGGCCACTGATGAAGGACATTTGTCATGCCTCTGTATTTGTCTTTCTGTATGCATGATATAATATCATCTATTTTGCATAAATCTTTCACGCGACAGGTGTCATATACCTAGCAGAATCCGCAAACCCTTCCAGGGCACCTGCAATCAGCAGCAGTTTTCTCTCAATTTAAAGCTGTTTGTTTAGAGTTTTTTGGACTTAATTGTTGATTTTTTTTTTGCGTTTAATGTCACGGTGTTTCAGTTTCCCTCGATTTTTAACGTCTCTTCGGTATCTTTCGTTTTCTTATTTATCAGTATCGTTGCACAAACAACATTTTAATTCATCATCTCTTTTATAAACATATTTTCTAAAAACAAGTCAGAAACCGCTGAATCACTTGAGTCTATCCCAGACTGCAAATTGGGCATATTTTTTATTATTTTTACAAATATAATTATGTCTCAATATATAATATGTTCAAAATATGCTCAAAGATCTATGTAAGATCACGGATAATATAATACATATATTATGTTGGGATTTGTTCAAGTTTGTGTCATGATGACACAGCTGTTTCAGATTTTTACTGGAAATTATACTTACAGTTTACAATAACTGTAATTGATTTCTCTTTATATCCAACCTCATTGAATGCTTTACATGTGTATACTCCATCATGTATCTTCTCTAGTGCGTATTCATAGAAATATGACCTTGGAAGTGTTGTGTTATCTGGATATGTCCACGTATATTTGCATACAGGATAACAATCAGCCGAACAAGTTATATTGCTGATCGAACCACCTTCTGTTCTTGTATATGTGTCGGACCGAGTTCGAGGAGATACATTAATGGTCTCTGGGCCATCTGTAATAAATGAAATATTATACTCATTGTGAATGTAACACAAAAGAATTAAAAAAAAATAATTAAAAAAAAAAACATCATTAGTTACAATATTTAAAACAGAAATGGTTTATATCTTCCTATGAAAAATCTGGAAGCTTTTTAACACAATCGCATATTTTTATATACTTTAACTTTAGCTACCAAAAACAAAAAGAGAACAAAAATTATTACAGATAAATCAGATAACTTGCATTCTGGGTAAGAGAAAACCATTCCACGTTAACCTAGTTTCAACCTAAACACGTGAGTTACGTCTCAAGTTTGTGGGTCCGTGACGCTCGATCTTCAGTTTTGTGGACTATTTCTCGTCATTTTGTGTTTTCATTTCTGTCGGCCAAATGATTGTTTACTCGTCTTTGACTAATGATGTTTACAACCTGTGTAGTACTTTTCCTGCAATTACTTAATACGTGTGATTTAATATGTAAGGATATTTTCAAGTGACATTAAATAATCTGTTTTACACCCCAATGATATACAATCGACATCACTTGTTTTCGGTACGATGTCTTATGTAACAATCAACTGTATAGTCATTATAAACAACAAACACTGTAATGTACTTGCATCTAATAGTACTAGCAGTAGCTAAAGCTAGTTCAAGGTCACGAACAGCTAATAAATAAACCAAGGTATCATTGATTAAGTATCAACCAGAACACATTCAACAGATTTTATAATATAAAGACGTCATCAACAGTATGAGAAATTCATAACCTTGTGTTAGGTATTGTCTGGTTTCTGATTTTTTGGGGAGGACGTCCATTATCAATTCAGTGTCTTCTTTATTATCAAAATCTCGGACTGTAAGGTGAAATCAAAAAGGGGAAGTTCATACAAAATCAAACGCTCGACCATATCAACCAACGGAACGAATAAAAAACTACTGCATATTCCTGAATTGGTCTTAGATACACGATTTTTTATTAGTTTTTATTGGCTTTGAACTAACTATCAGTAACTGCGAGTACTCTATAGCTAATATCTGTACTTAGTGTTCTTTTTGTTGTTAGGGATGAGGGATAGATATATACCCTGCCACGTCCTGTCTGTGTTTTTTTTATGTTTTTCTTTGTATCGATCTGATGAGTTAAGCCTTTTTCAACTGAATTTTATATTTTGTTCTTATGTTGTGATGTTACACCACTGTCCCAGGTTAGGGGAGGGTTGAGCGCTCACAAGCAAGTTTAACCCCTCCATATTCTTTATGTGCCTGTCCCAAGTCAGGAGTCTGTAGTTCAGTAATTGTCATTGGTTCATGTCTGCCATTTTTATTTTTTTTTCGTAAATTGTTTTGTTATAAATTAGGCTGTAAACTTCCTCAATTGAATTGTTTCATATGTTTAATGTCGGGACCTTTTATCATGTTTATAGTAGACTATACAGTATGTATTTTTCTCATTGTTGAAGGCCGTACGGTTGCCTGTAAATTGCTTACAACCACTTCATTTTTACTTTGGTGGATAGTTGTCTCATTGGCAATCATACAACATCTCCTTAATTTTATATAGTCGTTTTTGAAGGGTGGTCTAAACCTAGTTTTAAAGCTTGCTTCATCTACCATTTGTAGGACAGTAGGTTATTGAATCGTTATACTGACTAAAATTGGTGAGCAACCAAAACAGATATAATTGGTTAACCTGACAATAATTGGGATCCAAAAGCCAAAATTGGGTATCATACATTACAGATGTACAACACAACTGACATGAAAAGTTCAAACACGCCAACAAATGTAAACCATAATGACACATACACTTCGATAAAGTAAACAAAAGGTAACACATTTATAAAAAAGTATACAAAATGAAAAAAAAAACCATTCCGAATCGGCCAATCCGTATCAAGACGGCTTAAGAAAAAAAACTGAAAGCTAAATACACAAAATTAATATTATGTGTTTGTTTGTTTTGTTCACCTATTATTGTCAATATAATGGAATTCTATGCGACTGTCATACAAGCATGACAAGTTAGAGGTTTATCCAATATAAAGCCAGGTTTAATCCACCGTTTTCTACACAAGGAAATGCCTGTACCATGTCAGGAATATGACAGTTGTTTTCCATTTGTTTGATGTGTTTGAGCTTTTGATTTTGCCATTTGATAAGGGACTTTCCCTTTTGAATTTTCCTTGGAGTTTGGTATTTTTAATATTTTACTTTGTAATACCGAGTCATGTCCAGAATCGTACGGTCAGACGGAACATACTAATATAAAGACAAATAAAGGGAAAACTGTAGAGTAAATAAAAGGCTACCCAACGTCAGCACTTAAAATGTATAACTGAAAACCATCCTGTATCATTTGTGAAGCAGATACTGAATATTTATCTTTTAGGTCTTGATATTTTCTGATGAAGTTTTTGAGAAAAAGGACCAGACGTCCTTTAACATGTACAAAACCCTTGTTTTTTTGCTCAGACACCGATGACATTTTACAAAGTCCGATTAGCAGCTGCGAGCTATACCTTGTGATGCATATTGACATCCAACGCACATTCACTTCCTTTTTACAAAATAAAGAATATATTTTCAACACATGAGGTGTAATGTTGCAAGTCTAAATTTCTATCCCTATCAAATAAATCCTCTTTTGAAGGGATATCCTGGTAGTCCTCTAATTGCAGGACCTACCTATTGTACTAATTGTTAATTTTGTCTCGTCCTGAACATGCATGAAATACATTTTACACTTGACACTGGACAGACGTAAAGTAAACGACAATCAATCAATCATATATAATTTATAGGTCAATCAAAATATAAATTGCTTTGTTTTTTTTTTTTGTGAATATGTTGACTCGGAATTTTGCTACTTTTTTATTCAGAATTTATATTTCCTTAGACTTTTAGATCAACACTTACATTGTACTGTTGTAGTGATGTTTTTACTGTTTTGTGTTCCTATTACGTTTTTAGCTTGACACCAATATTTTCCAGATCTTGATTTTGATATGACGTCTAGTGTCAATTCAGTGCCCACTTTATTGAAATAATTGGGTCCAATCCATTTAAAAGTGCAAATTGGCCAACAAACAGCAGAACATGTGATATTTCCTAGTGTTTTTCCTTGTGTTACATTGAACTCAGTAGTTAATGGTGATACTGTTACAGATTGTAACGCTAAAGGAAAAAAATATAAAAATATGATATGAATTAGTGTTTTCTTTTTAACAAATATCATTCAAATATTTACTTATTTAATGGAAAAAAGTAAGAAACGTACCAAACTATTTGGTGAAGTATACATACCGAGCACATGGAATTATATTTATAGTAGTTTTATGGCTTGTGGTACATTTGAAATTTGTATTATTCGGGTATTTACTTATTCGAATAAGAAACTTGTTTACGTATGCATATCACACTTACGGAATTTCACATATTGTAATCGCTTACTACTGGAGATTTGTATATTCTTGTTAGCTTAAGTATCCTGGATTTTGGTTTGTTCATAGCTGGTGTACTTGAATGTATTTACTTCCATCAGATGACCTTAATATCTTGATAGCGACAGCACAATAGACTCACCATCTGTATTGATATTCGGATATGTAAACAGATACATTATGTTGATCAGGGGTATTTGTAAAAAAAACATTCTTGATTAGGAATTCTCTTTGCCTAGCAGCTCTGGAAATTTCTTCTCAAAACTGAAAAGCTAGGTCTGCTAGTGTTTTTTTTTTCAGCCGTAGACCCGTTGATGTGTACTATGGTTAATCTGTGCTGTTGGGAAGATGGCTAATTGGTTCATACTTACAACTATTCAAGCGTCATTACAAAGCTATCATTTTCGTAATTCTGAAAAACGTAATTTGTTTCTTTAATTTACAGTTTTCGCAATCACGGTTAACATACGATAACATCCTTAAATCTTTAAACATTAAATATTACATTAAATTGGAAATAATACACGATAGGAATCGAAAATATAACTAAAGTGAAAAGTTCATAAAATGTGAACATGTGATAACATGGTTTAAAATTAAATTAAAAAAGAAATTTGGATTGTATCACTGACTCAAGTATGATGAGATATTTCTTTACTTGAGGTTTTTTTTTTTTTTTAATTTTGGCGATTATTTAAAAAAAATTAATTGAATGTTTTTGTTCACCTAATGTCAGGGAATATCCTCTAACAATATGTTCATACAACATTGTTCCTTTTGGGGAAATCTCTACAAGTGGTCCTCATGGAAACACTTTTGTTATCTTTTAATTATGTCCTGCTGAAGACATTTTCTTTTGAAAGCGGTGGTTTGAGTCAGATATTTTACTGCACAAAACATTTTTCACGTCTTCATTCATTCCAGTCACAATAAACTGTGGCTCTCTGAGTAAAATCCCTTCACAGACGTGAATGCGTATGTATACATCCCAAACAGCCAAACATACAATAATATGTATTTACGTAACCTGGCAACCGAACGAAAAAAAGCAAAAGTACTCACAACTTATAGCTCTTGAGCATTAACAGAGTCTTGCATTCTTCATAAAAAAAGCAAATCAGGTTCAAAGTTAAAAATCATTTCAATAATAGTAAACTTTACTTCGACGGGGTGTTCAACGAATTTGATTTACCGCAAGGGTCTCACAAGGTCGGAAATTATAATACGTTTTATCTAGTAAAAGTAAGACTAAGTAAAAGTAATTGCCAAACATACAATAATATGTATTTACGTAACCTGGCAACCGAACGAAAAAAAGCAAAAGTACTCACAACTTATAGCTCTTGAGCATTAACAGAGTCTTGCATTCTTCATAAAAAAAGGAAAATCAGGTTCAAAGTTAAAAATCATTTCAATAATAGTAAACTTTACTTCGACGGGGTGTTCAACGAATTTGATTTACCGCAAGGGTCTCACAAGGTCGGAAATTATAATACGTTTTATCTAGTAAAAGTAAGACTAAGTAAAAGTAATTGCCAAACATACAATAATATGTATTTACGTAACCTGGCAACCGAACGAACAAAAGCAAAAGTACTCACAACTGATAGCTCTTGAGCATTAACAGAGTCTTGCATTCTTCATAAAAAAGCAAATCAGGTTCAAAGTTAAAAATCATTTCAATAATAGTAAACTTTACTTCGACGGGGTGTTCAACGAATTTGATTTACCGCAAGGATCTCACAAGGTCGGAAATTATAATACGTTTTATCTAGTAAAAGTAAGACTAATGTATGACTATTTCAAGGAAAACTGTTTTTTAAATTCATGGACTTTTCACAAATCTCGGAATCTTTACTAAGATAGCTATTATCAAGTAAAGTTTTTACATTAAAGTTAAGATAACATGATGCCATATTTCTGAACATTTGCTACAGAATTTTACATGTCTAAGTATGGCTCAAAATAACGTTGGTTTTCTGTACAAGACTTAATATTTGCAAAATCAATGAATTAAAAACAAAGATTTTTAATTTTACGTTCCCAAAAAGAAGACAATTCGGGGAGGTTAATATGAAGATGGGTGAGGATTTCAACGTGGTAAACTGTTAAAATAAAAACGCACGTTTTTTCCCCCCAATAATAGTGATAAATAAGTGTAGCTATTTCTTTCACTTCACAATAGCCAAAACATTAGCTGACAGTAACAAAATAACCTCTTATAACTATAATTTTGCCTTTTTGAGCCTATACAACTTGCATTTTATTCTACATGTATTAGTCAGGCATGTTATGTATTTGGAACAGGGTAAACTATTGTATATTAAGTACAAAGTAAAATCACAAAACTACTGAACTCCGAGGAAAATTTTTCCACCATCATGACATGACATATTTTGTACTAGATATTTAACTGTCCGTTTAATAACCGTAAAATAACAAATTTAAACAGAAATCGTCAACGATACGAGGCGCATAATTCACTACATTGTACATTCAAGGATAGTACATTATAATTCATGCATACTCTTGAAGCGGAAGAAAGGAATACAAATTTAAGTGTTTGCAACAAATCAAATTTTTTCTAAATGACTTGTTTCCTGGCACTTGACATAATGAATATATAGATCCCGTTTAAATATTGTCAACAGATTGTTTTGAAATTTCTTCCTGCTTAATACTATTTGTAATAAGATGACGCCTGTTTGGCGTTTGATCAAATTTCTCATAGACATGATGATATAGACTATCCCTGACAACTTATCCAAAAATTACAACAATAATTATTGTTTTATCATATCTATACCACTGACAAATTACATGAAAGTCAATCTCTTTTATATGGTTAATAAATTGGTTGGAGGCCGCAACATGATTTCAACGGATACAGATAAATAAACATATACTCTGTAAATAATGTAAATAAAATTGAGAATGGAAATGGGGAATGTGTCAAAGAGACAACAACCCGACCACAGAGCAGACAACAACAGAAGGTCACCAATAGGTCTTCAATGCAGCGAGAAATTCCCGCACCCGGAGGCGTCCTTAAGCTGGCCCCTAAACAAATATATATACTAGTTCAGTGATAATGGACGTCATACTAAACTCCAAATTATACACAAGAAACTAAAAGTAAAAATAATACAAGACTAACAAAGGCCAGAGGCTCCTGACTTGGGACAGGCGCAAAAATGCGGCGGGGTTAAACATGTTTATGAGATCTCAACCTTCCCCCTATACCTCTAGCCAATGTAGAAAAGTAAACGCATAACAATACGCACATTAAAAGTCAGTTAAAGAGAAGTCCGAGTCCGATGTCAGAAGATGTAACAAAAGAAAATAAACAAAATGACAATAATACATAAATAACAACAGACTACTAGCAGTTAACTGACATGCCAGCTCCAGACCTCAATTAAACTGATTGAAAGATTATGTCTTCATCATATGAATATCAGGCACAATCCCTCCCGTTAGGGTTTAGTATCATACCATCATAAAATATATGAGAAGAGCATAACCCGTGTCATGCCAACAACTGGTTTTAAATAAATGTGTTTAGTTCCGATGCAAAGACCCTATAAGTGAATCAATATTAAAGCCAAAATATGCAATCTTTAATGACCTGACAACAGTATCGTAACTATATCCCTTCTTAATAAGTCTATTTAAAGGTTTTGTTAGCTTCTGAGGTGAATACTGACATTTTAGTGCTTTATAAAGAATATTACCATAAAAGATTGGATGTGAAATACCTGAACGTATAAGAAGTCTGCATGTTGAGCTATATTTACGAATGATGTCTTTGTACCGATGATAAAATTTAGTAAATGTTTTGACTAGTTTGTGATATCGAAAACCCTGGTGTAATAATTTTCTGTAATACATAAATTTCTTTCGTTAAAATCTGAAACGTTGTTACATACACGAGCGAATCGTACAAGTTGAGATATATAAACACCGTAAGATGGTGACAAGGAACGTCACCATCTAAAATGGATAATTAACGATAGGAAATGAAAATCATCTCTTTTATCATAAATTTTTGTATTAAGCTTTCCGTTAATGATATAGATATCAAGATCGAGGAAAGGGCAGTGGTCATTGTTAGTATTAGCTTTATTTAAAGTAAGTTCAACAGGATAAATTTCTTTAGTATACATACTGAAGTCGTCATTATTGAGAGCCAATATATCATCCAAATATCTAAAAGTATTATTAAATTTTTGTATCAGATGTTGTTTCGATGGGTCTTTGCTGATTTTAGTCATAAATTGTAACTCATAGCAATACAAAACAGGTCCGCAATAAGTGGTGCACAGTTAGTCCCCATTGGAATTCCGATAACCTGACGATATACGGAATCTCCAAAGCGAACAAAAATATTATCTAGTAAAAATTCAAGGGCAGATATAGTATCAAAGCATGTCCAATTGACATAGTTCTTTTGTTTATTGCTACTAAAAATGTCCTAAAGAGTTAGAACATATGTATTCACATTCTGACTTTTAAATGCCCATTTAATTAGGTGTGTGAATTTTTCTTAATGAGAATGTGAGGCAATGTGGTATACAGGGTAGAAAAATCAAAACTTTGAACAGATTCAAAATCACCAATATAAGCATGCAATTTATCAAGTACTTCCAACGAGTTTTGACACTCCAAAAGTAATTAATTCCACTATTTTCAAAGGCCTTATTTGAACAATTTATTATCAGGTTTTGATTGTACCATGTGAACTGGTAAGAAGAATAGACAATTTAGTAGTGGAACAATGGCTTGAAGACGAAATAAATCTATATTTGTAAGGTGTTTTATGTAGCTTCGGAAGCCAGTACATAGTTGGGACTTTCATTGTATTTGGTTCTGCTTGTAAAGAGGTAGCTAAAAGTTTATGTTTGTTACAGATGTCGTTTTCTGAAAATGGAGTCAGTTGAAATGTTGGTGAATTGGTGATTTCTTTTTTCAGAACCTCAATGTAAAATTTACGTCAAACAATAATGATATTATTAGCAGCTTTATCGGCCGGGACAAAACAAATTCCTTGGCTAGTTCTTTAAGTTTATGTTTGATACGAGAAATAGGTTTATTATGGTTGTTGTTAAGAGTAAAATGTTCTTTAAAATGTTGAATACGTATATCAACTATGTTCATTACTGAATTAAAAAGAGTCCAAAGATTTTTGTCAGCTTTTTCCCGTTTTATCCATTTTAAACAGTAAGTACGGAGTGAGTCGTGGATGATATTACGACACTCATTCCAATTAATGATTGACGGGGGACGATATTTAGGTCCTTTACTGAGGAATGATTTTAACTCTCGGTCTTGAACGATGTTAAGATCTCCTGTTATAACATGGGAAATGAATGTTTTATTCCTTTTTTAAACCCTTGACATAATTATAAATCAATCACGATCTTTGTTTTATAAGTTTCAAACAAATTTAATCAATTGTTGACCAGAAGGAAGAAAACAACATTAACGTAACTATGGGAATAGCACATCAACCAACTACTTCAAGAAAGCAAATAAACACTGATCGAGATTAAAAATTTGGGAATTTGAGATCTAATAAAATAGTTTTAAGAAGGCGTCACATCTATGTTGCCGTCGCACATCATAAACCTTTCCATAGTACCTGGTTATGATTGTTCAAATCCTAATGTTCAACATCCTTTTTGAATTTTGTGTTAATAGCAGCTATATCTTTTATAGCCTTTAAAATTTATCAGCAACGTTTTTGGAATTTTTGCGATTTAAATATATTTAATATATTTAAACAAAGTGTATTGTTGAAGTGAGTATGTGGTGATCTAGACGGTTTGATAACCCATCGACCTAAACATTTTTTTTAAGGTCTTTGCTTTTTTTACATACCAGCCGGCTTGACTGTTGTACAGTTCCTCTCTTGGCCATTTTTTCCATTTACCTCACACGAGAATGTTTCGTCAATTTTTGGCGTTGTGTCTGGTCTATACCTCCATCCCACTGTATTAATGCATCTTTCACAGCTAATTCGATAACATTTTCTATACATGTGAGGCCATTGGGAACATACAATACTACCCAATAAATCCGATTTTCAAAAAAATGTCACATTTTCCAAGTTTCCAAGTGATTCGTCTACATTGCATGGAAGTCTTATTTTAGTGTTTGCAGAAATATAGTTCGGTGAGGCTGATAATGTTACACACACCACATGTCCTGAAATTGAAAATATCTGAACACACTATTTCTATACATACAATAAGAAGCCCGTTTCTTCCAAAGCATATAAATTCGTTTATGATCAATTTTAGATAGATTTGTCGGAATTTCTAGATGACTCTATCTTCGCTGCGCGAGTCAAGGACCATATTCACATAAGATCATCTGAGATCGGTCTTCATAAAATTTGATGTTTTCAAACAAACAAACCGATTGCAATCGATATAAGTTGATTCACACGTTTTTTTTTTTTTTTTTATATTTTATATTTTAATCGATCTTGATTTGTTATAATTAAAGGGAATATGGAGTATCCGTCAATAAGACACCAAACAAACCTCACAAAAAAATGAATGACATATAAAGATTTTTATGAAATTTTAAATAAATGTAAGAATATACAAATAAAAAATAAACATTTTTTTTCTTACCACTATTATGAATCTATATATAATTAATCAAGGCGATTTGCCAATTTGGTTGCCATGTTAAACAGGAGTAGTTGTCTTATTGCCTGCGGGTTTTTATCAGCATGGTATGTTCTGATATATATGTTGTTGACCTTTGTTTAAACCACTGGATTACATTTACTTAGTATATGTTTTATAATGTGAACGCAAATTTATAACTTCGATTTGTTTAGTTTTATTGAAATTGTATATATTTTTTTTTCATTTTTGATGTGCTACTATTTCGTTTTTACCTTGGTTTGGTTTGAGAACAGTATCATGCCTTTATGTCCCCAAGCCTTTGTAGGTTTAGGCTGTTGTCCAAATCTTGCGTTATCACATACATTTGATATTTCAAATTTCACTATATTATCTTTGCCCTTGAAATAGGTAGATGCGGGATCAGCCTTAAGGACACAGCAACCCAACGATGCAAAAAGATCTAAAGTCAACATAGGGTTTTCCAGTATACAAGTGTCTATGCAATATGTAAGTTCAAAGGTGTAGAACAAGTGCTGAAGTTTTAATAAGACTATTAAGAATCAGATTTCTTAAATGATAAAGTCATTATGATACAATGAATAAAATCCATTGACGAGATTCACTTTATGCCTATATTGATAAAATACAAAATAAAAATATATACACTCTTAGTCATAGTACCCAAAATGTAGGTATAACTTTTTATACATTGTGACTTGGATGGAGAGTTGTCTCATTGACACTCATACAACATCTTCTTATTTATATTATATTATTCGATCGTGGAAGGAAATGTTGACCCGTGTACATTTGTTTATTGTCGACAAAATAATCATTTTCTGGTTTATTGATACACGAAAAAAACATGTTCATGTATTGTGTATAAAGTCATCACGTTAATATGGAAACATGACGTAGGAAATAAAGCAATTGGTTTTTGAACTCCTATTTCCAAACAACGTCGTGTACTCTCTAACTTTTCCGGCTTCTGTTTGAAATTTCAAGTGCAAAGTTTTGCAAATGGTGAACGTATATTTAGATATGTTTATAAAAATATAAAGTTCATAAAATAGTAGGACAACCCGAAGACTTACCTTGCATTATGTAAACGATAAAGACTTTCACCAAAAGGGAATGCATTATTTCCTTTGAGAACATGAAAAGGAAAAAAAGTCATTAATAAGGAATCATATATTTAACAATACACTATGGCTTATAATTACAGGTATATTATAAATACAATGCATTGTATTTATAATATGAAATCTTATACAACAACTTTATTTACGTTAATTACCATAACTTATTATTTTCAACTAGCCACAGAAGCTCACGTTTGAAATTATAAGGACGACTTTTTCTATTGCATACGTTTCTTGAAGATGAGATTAATAGCATGGTACCGTTGCAAGTGGTACGCAAATTAGACTTACACAAGTACATGTATCACAGAATGCCTGATTCAGTTTACTGTTGCCTTTAAAAGGATGTGAATCCGTAATACCTGCGTCTACCTTCCCGAAATTGATACCAGATGGACGCACGGTAATGGAAATGTTCAAATTCAGGTCTGATCGTAAAAACTTCGGGCCATTCGTTAGGGCATCGTAATCCATCGTATGACCGCCGGTTGAGTTTTCAGGCTACAGCTGAAACTTTGTGAGCGTTGGCAAAATCTTTGGCATGGTAAAATATTTCCGAAAGACCTTGCGAAGGTTCATTTGCGTGATGAATTCATACGTCCATTTTTCCCTTCGTGAGGCAATTGTGAGGGCATCTTGTCAAATCGTGCCATTTTCGTCTTTTCTTTGTGTGATCATCAATCCCAACTGTCATTTTTTGCCTCACGAAGACAGTACGAAGGAAGCAGGAAGCTATCCAATTGTATTAGGAAGGCCACACGACTACGTGAAGCCCTCGCAATGCCGTCGTGTAGCCATCGTATTATAGTATGCATACACTGTTTGGGCTTCTTTTCTTTTCATTTCTTTTATTTACTCATTCTTTTTTTTTATGTACATATAAAACTTTCTCTAATAATTTTTCTTAAATTCACAAACACATATTTAGGCCTATTTGGTGTGTATACAAAATATTTGGCAACTAAATTCACAAACACAATTTGGCATATCAAATTTCTCCGCTCTTTAATTGGCTGCTGGTGTACCATTACAACGTTGCTGCCGATCTTTGTCGTTTGTTTTGATTTTTCTCCTGTTCCGGCTTTTGGTGGCATCAATTTTTATCTTATTTTTTTGTTCTTTATAAAAAAAATCATTCTTTATTTTTTATTTATTGAAATTCTACTTATTTTTATCTTTTATTTTTATTCATCAATTTATTTATTTATTTACTTTTTCTATCAAATTATTGCTCATTTTACTTTTTATTCATGTCATGTTTTTTGTCACTCAAAATTATATCAATTACCTTAAGGTAAAAATAAATCATTCAAATGCCCCCAAAAGGCGTAAGCCTGGGCCGACCGTGCAAGACCCTCATGGGTAGTCAAGGTCGTTAAAAAAACGTCGTCGTCGTATTATAGTACGATGACATCCAGATGGGAACCACGGTGTCGGCGAAGACAGCCGAACTTGAATAGCTCAAGCGTTTCACATGTGTCATGGTAACGTGGACATATAAAAGGTCAGTCTCAGAGCATCTTCCTCAAACAGTCCAGAAAAAAGTAAAATCACAAAAATACTGAACTCCAAGGAAAATTCAAAAAGGAAAGTCCTCAATCAAATGGCAAAATCAAAAGTTCAAACACACCAAACGAATGGACAACAACTGTCATATTCCTGACTTGGCACAGGCATTTTCTTATGTAGAAAATGGCGGATTGAACCTGGTTTTATGGCTAGCCAAACCTCTCACCCGCATGACAGTCGCATCAAATTCCATCATATTGACAACGATGCGTGAACAAAACAAACAGACACAATTGGTAAAAATGTCAAAAACAGGGTTACAGCAGTCAACAATATGTTATCATCTCAATCACTATAAAAACAAACAAATGTTACGAAGAAGCACAAAAAGGGGGGCATACATCAAATTTAACATCCTCATTATGCTTATATCATACGATTTTATTTATCTATGTAAAATCCACCTATAAAGGATGGAAGGTTTTAAGTACTGGCGTAAAATCGCGCGTTTGAAATTCGCACAGGTAGACATAAAATAATTTTGTCGTTCAAGGTATAAAGAGATACATAAATACAGAGTCACGTAAAATGGATATCACAAAAAACAGACTTAGCAGTAAAAGTAATATTAATAAATAAAATAATAGAGCAACTCTATAAAACAGAGGCAAGTGTAACTCCCAAAGCTTCAATCACAATTAATCACAATTCAGTTCATGCAGAATGGCATATTTTGATGATGAGACAATCAGGAAAAAGGCGGCGGCAGCATTGCTCCTTTTGATGCATCTCAGAGAAAATGATGAGCAACTCTAACAGGCCCAGCAACTCCTCTTACAGGTAAAAATTGTCATATTTCACTTTGTCATACCTTGCTATTTGCCTTTCTAATATTCGACATTTCCAGTGCAGGGACAAACCGATGTCTATGTGCGTCAGAAAATGGCTGTCTGACAAAAGGAGATAACGCTATGGCCATTATAGCACTCTACTAAAGGAGCAAATGACAGAAGAAACATGGAGCACCAGGAGGGAATATTTTACTATCGACTCTCCATCGTCAGGCTTGTAGTGGAGAATGTCTTTTGTATTCTGGCACAACAGTTCCGAGTTTGACTGATAACTATGAACCAGAGGCCAGAGAAATGCATAAAAATCATCACAGTCTCATCAGACCGGGATATTCAGCCACCAGAAACACCTGAAGGACTTGAAGGAACAGAACCAGAATAACACCCCAGGGGAATGGAGAAATGACTTCTGGATGTTTCCCATGAGAGGGCAAGGAACACTGGAATCCATGATGGAGGGCAAGTTAGAAGATACCTGGGTCACTACTTCACTTCAAAGGCTTGTGTCATGCCATGACTGGACAAGATAATCCAGTTGTTATCCCCACAATGCAGTGAGAGTAAAATCGAACATAGACACTTATGATGATGAAAAAAATATTTTCACATATTGCATTGTAACTTAGAGCAAAATGTGTATGGAGTAATACATTTTGTTTTTTGAAATTTTGAAATAACTAGTAAAGTAAGGATACACCACCAAACAATTTGGTAATTAAATTTCCCACGGTTGGCCGAAGGTTTTATACCATTACGAAGTCTCGTGACACCTTTGTGACCAAGTTCCAACGTATTGTACTGTCAATACGACATCGTAAAGCCATCGTGTTTCCTGCGATTAAACATCGTAATAAAAATTCACATTTGTGTGTTGCATTCGTGTGTGGTTTGGGTGCCATCGTGTGACCTTCTGTATGCATCGCACTTGCTTCAACTGATGATTGGCTGTTGATCAAGTTCGGGACCATCTTTGCGAGAAATTTTCAATTCCATATTCGTGTCTATTGCGGGGCAGTACGACGCCTGCATACTGCGATGAAACGTACTTGGGATTGATGTTGAAACCATTTTTGAAATATTTCAAATTTAACATGCTTTCGATTTATTTAAATTAGCCAAGCATGACTTAATTAACGACATTGAATACCTTTAGACATGTGTGTATTTCTTTTAAACAAAAAACAAATATGAAAATTATTTCTTTCTAAAATTAAAGTTAAGTTTATAAATGTCTATATACACTTGATTTGTTTGTGAAGACATCAGTGCAAACGATAATCTTTTGGTAGGGCTGACTGTCATAACCGCATTTGTATCCAAGGTCGCCATTCAACAGTAATTACAAAGGAGTTTTAATGCACAAAAAATATCTTTGTAAAAACATGACGAGCAATTGACCCCATGTCCTAACATTTTTATTACTGCTTTAAAATATACAAAAATTTCTGGATCCTATGACTTTACTCGACATTCGAAAAGTAACATTGTGTATTTATTTTGTTTTCTAAAACAAAGATGTAACTCACTCAGAACAATGTATAATGTAAATGTTTTTAATGCAAAATGTGATATGATTGTAGGAAACACGTACTTACGCCTACGGAAAAGGTGTGCCATGGTCACAAAATTATACGTTATACATGAAGATTCATTATTGATTAACAATATTCAATTAAATACAGTATTATCGAAACAAAGAAATAATTTTGTCTACAGTTAAAAAACGCATGTTTCAATTTCTTTATTATACCCCGCTCCGAAGGTGGGATATACTGGTTTACCCATAACCGTTTGTCTTTCAGTTTTTGTGTTGTTCCATTCGTCTCCTGAAATTTTCAGTTGCAGTTTTTTAAAGAAATTAAAAGTCAAAAGCTTTTTGAAAGTGGGTGCAAAGTTTCATGAGAGCATGGTATACAGTGTGGCTTGTTTTGTAAATTCATCGATCTTTCACTTCATGTTAAATGTCTTGCACATAGTGACCATGTAAGTTTCCCTCGGATTTGTCTCGGTTATGATGGATCTGAGCGTCTTAAAATTTGGTATCAGGCTGTATGTGTGTTGTCACATCCGTCGATTATCAACTCCTTGTCTACCGAATACTTATAGCACGGTTTCATTGGTGAGCAATATCTCACAGTTCATCTTGTTATATTTTTTTGCAGTAATCAACTGGCAATTAACTAGAGAATGGCACGGCATATTTATTCATGACACAGAATCGGTGTAGTTGGCACGATAGAAACAGCACTTATATTTTGTTCTTTGTCTTATTGTTAGGGCTCTGCATGAAATAAATGTGATGGTATGTGCTTATTAAAAGAGGAATTCAAGCGGCAGTTGAGACAATAATTCATTTATAAAGAATTAAGTTTAACAAATAAATACGGAAGAAAATGGAAATGAGCAACACAATTAAAAAGCGAAAGATTTCGGTAATATTGATTATAATGTGCTCCGGAAATGTATATTCCTCCAATCATTTTACTGTTCGCTCTTGATTAATTTACTTCCTCAGATTTGATCAACTTTTGTATAAGTTTTGATGTTTCAAATATTTTGGCCTCGAGCATCACTGAAGAGAATTATTTTGTCGCTATTCGCATCTGGTTCAGTAAAAATGATACCGTTAATGTTATTTCTCATTTCCCCAAAAATTCGATTCAAATATGATCTTCTATTTTTTCTATATTCCATATTCTCGCAATAGTTCAATTATTATCAATCTGATGACGAAATTAAGTTAAGGGCAACATTACCAATAACAAATTTATTTTTTTTGATGGCTAGGCTTTTTTGTTTTTGTACTCTTCACCGTTTTATATGTTTTGCTTCCAAAAGTTTGATTTGAGAGTCACTGATGAAGGTTATTCCAGAAAGACATCTTATGCACAAAAATCATTTCGTACGTTTTTGCATTGTATTTTTTTTAATAAATAACTTGAAATCGGAATTCCTGAAAAAAATGCATTTAAAAGATATACATCGCAATCATTTAAGATGAATTCCTAAAGCTTCGTATGTATCATCTGAATGAGCTTGACTCAAGCTAGCGAACAATTGTAGCGAACAATTAGCCAGCGAACAATTAGGAGGTATAACTAAAAACCACAATTTCACATAAGACAATCACGTTTTTTTTTCGACCTAGCGAACAGTTACAGAGACCTAACGAATAATAGACCTTTTTCATATTACCGACTTTTGACCCCGAGTTCTACAATTAAAAAACTGACATTGACAAAATGACATTAGGTGGGTAGGGCAATTTAAGTTAATTTTGGACCCAATTATAGAGATTGTGACGGTCAACGACTGTATAGGTGTTGTAGAAGAGACACTGGCACATCGTTTAGAAAAATCCCAGAGTGGTTCATGTTCGAAAATCTGAAGTTACGGTTTAAAAACTGAAATTGTGAAAAAAACACAAAATGAGATTAAGGGGGTTGACCAATTTAAGTTAATTTGGGACCCATTTATAGAAATTGTGACGGGCAACGACTATATAGATGTAGTAGAGGAGACATTGGCACATCGTTTAGGAAAATCTCCAGACTGGTTCATGTTCGAAAATCTGAAGTTACGGTTAAAAAACGGAAATTTTGAATTTGACAAAATTAGGATAGGGGTTAGACACATTTAAGTTAATTTTGGACCCATTTATAGAGATTGCGACAGGCAACGACTATATAGGTCTTGTAGAGGAGACATTGGCACATCGTTTAGGAAAATCTCCTGACTGGTTTATGTTCGAAAATCTGAAGTTACTGTTAAAAAACTGAAATTGTCAAATTGTCAAAATAAGATAAGGGGGTTGGGGGTAGACCAATTTAAGTTAATTTTTGACCAATTTATAGAGATTGTGACGGGCAACGACTATATAGGAATTGTAGAAGAGATATTTGCGCATCGTTTAAGAAAATCTCCAGAGTGGTTCATGTTCGAAAATCTCAAGTTACAGTTAAAAAACTGAAATTGTGAAATTGACAAAATGAAATTAGGGGGGAGGGGGTAGTCCAATTTCAGTTCATTTTGGACCCATTTATAGAGGTTGTGACGGGCAACGACTATGAAGGTGTTGTAGAAGACACATTTGCGCATCGTGTAAGAAAATTTCCAGAGTGGTTTATGTTCGAAAATCTCAAGTTACGGTTAAAAAACTGAAATTGTGAAATTGACAAAATGAAATTAGGGGGGAGGGGGTAGTCCAATTTCAGTTAATTTTGGACCCATTTATAGAGGTTGTGACGGGCAACGACTATATTCGGTGTTGTAGAAGAGACATTTGCACATCGTTTAAGAAAATCCTCAGAGTGGTTTATGATCTAAAATCTGAAGTTACTGTTAAAAAACTGAAATTGTCAAATTGTCAAAATAAGATGGGGAGGGGGTAGACCAATTTAAGGAAAATTTGGACCCATTTATAGAGATTGTGACGGGCAACGACTATATAGGTATTGTAGAAGACACATTTGCGCATCGTTTAAGACAATCCCCAGAGTGGTTTATGTTCGAAAATCTCAAGTTACGGTTAAAAAACTGAAATTGTCAAATTGTCAAAATAAGATTAGGGGGAGTAGTCCAATTTCAGTTAATTTTGGACCCATTTATAGAGATTGTGACGGGCAACGACTATATAGGTGTTGTAGAAGAGATATTTGCGCATCGTTTAAGACAATCCTCAGAGTGGTTTATGATAAAAAATCTGAATTTACGGGTAAAAAACTAAAATTGTAAAATTGTCAAAATAAGATTGGGGAGAGACCAATTTAAGTTAATTTTGGACCCATTTATAGAGATTGTGACGGGCAACGACTATATAGGTGTTGTAGAAGAGACATTTGCGCATCGTTTAAGAAAATCTCCAGAGTTGTTTATGTTCGAAAATCACAAGTTACGGTTACAAACGGAAATTGTAAAATTGACAAAATGAGATTAGGGGGAGAGACCGATTTAAGTTAATTTTGGACCCATTTATAGTGATTGTGACGGGCAACGACTATATAGGTGTTGTAGAGGAACATTTCCGCATCGTTTAAGACAATCCCCAGAGTGGTTTATCTTCGAAAATCTGAAGTTACTGTTAAAAAACTGAAATTGTCAAATTGTCAAAATAAGATTAGGAGGTGGGGGTAGACCAATTTAAGTTAATTTTGGACCCCTTTATAGAGATTGTGACGGGCAATGACTATATAGGTGTTGAAGAAGAGATATTTGCGCATCGTTTAAGAAAATCTCCAGAGTGGTTTATGTTCGAAAGTCTCAAGTTACGGTTAAAAAACTGAAATTGTGAAATTGACAAAATGAAATTAAGGGGGAGGAGGTAGTCCAATTTCAGTTAATTTTGGACCCATTTATAGAGGTTGTGACGGGCAACGACTATAAAGGTGTTGTAGAAGAGACATTTGCGCATCGTTTAAGAAAATCTCCAGAGTGGTTTATGTTCGAAAATCTCATTTTACGGTTAAAAAACCGAAATTGTAAAATTGACAAAATGATATTAGCAGGGAAAGACCAATTTAAGTTAATTTTTTACCCATTTATAGAGATTGTGACGGGCAACTACTATATAGGTGTTGTAGAGGAGACATTTGCTAATCGTTTAAGACTATCCCCAGAGTGGTTTATGTTCGAAAATCTGAAGTTACTGTTAAAAAACTGAAATTGTCAAATAGTCAAAATAAGATTAGGAGGTGGGGGTAGACCAATTTAAGTTAATTTTGGACCCATTCATACAGATTGTGACGGGCAATGACTATATAGGTGTTGTAGAAGAGATATTTGCGCATCGTTTAAGAAAATCTCCACAGTGGTTTATGTTCGAAAATCTCAAGTTACGGTTAAAAAACGGAAATTGTAAAATTGACAAAATGAAATTAGGGGGGAGGGGGTAGTCCAATTTCAGTTAATTTTGGCCCCATTTATAGGGGTTGTGACGGGCAACGACTATAAAGGTGTTGTAGAGAAGACATTTACGCATCGTTTAAGACAATCCTCAGAGTGGTTTATGATAAAAAATCTGAATTTACGGGTAAAAAACTAAAATTGTAAAATTGTCAAAATAAGATTTGGGGGGGGGGAGACCAATTTAAGTTAATTTTGGACCCATTTATAGAGATTGTGACGGGCAACGACTATATAGGTGTTGTAGAAGAGACATTTGCGCATCGTTTAAGAAAATCTCCAGAGTTGTTTATGTTCGAAAATCTCAAGTTACGGTTAAAAACGGAAATTGTAAAATTGACAAAATGAGATTAGGGGGAGAGACCGATTTAAGTTAATTTTGGACCCATTTATAGTGATTGTGACGGGCAACGACTATATAGGTGTTGTAGAGGAACATTTCCGCATCGTTTAAGACAATCCCCAGAGTGGTTTATCTTCGAAAATCTGAAGTTACTGTTAAAAAACTGAAATTGTCAAATTGTCAAAATAAGATTAGGAGGTGGGGGTAGACCAATTTAAGTTAATTTTGGACCCCTTTATAGAGATTGTGACGGGCAATGACTATATAGGTGTTGAAGAAGAGATATTTGCGCATCGTTTAAGAAAATCTCCAGAGTGGTTTATGTTCGAAAGTCTCAAGTTACGGTTAAAAAACTGAAATTGTGAAATTGACAAAATGAAATTAAGGGGGAGGAGGTAGTCCAATTTCAGTTAATTTTGGACCCATTTATAGAGGTTGTGACGGGCAACGACTATAAAGGTGTTGTAGAAGAGACATTTGCGCATCGTTTAAGAAAATCTCCAGAGTGGTTTATGTTCGAAAATCTCATTTTACGGTTAAAAAACCGAAATTGTAAAATTGACAAAATGATATTAGGGGGGAGAGACCAATTTAAGTTAATTTTTGACCCATTTATAGAGATTGTGACGGGCAACTACTATATAGGTGTTGTAGAGGAGACATTTGCTAATCGTTTAAGACTATCCCCAGAGTGGTTTATGTTCGAAAATCTGAAGTTACTGTTAAAAAACTGAAATTGTCAAATAGTCAAAATAAGATTAGGAGGTGGGGGTAGACCAATTTAAGTTAATTTTGGACCCATTCATACAGATTGTGACGGGCAATGACTATATAGGTGTTGTAGAAGAGATATTTGCGCATCGTTTAAGAAAATCTCCACAGTGGTTTATGTTCGAAAATCTCAAGTTACGGTTAAAAAACGGAAATTGTAAAATTGACAAAATGAAATTAGGGGGGAGGGGGTAGTCCAATTTCAGTTAATTTTGGCCCCATTTATAGGGGTTGTGACG
The DNA here is from genome assembly GCA_017311375.1 of Mytilus coruscus. NCBI lineage: Eukaryota > Metazoa > Mollusca > Bivalvia > Mytilida > Mytilidae > Mytilus > Mytilus coruscus. The sequence goes on from CM029600.1 coordinate 43,835,370, forward strand.
GGCAACGACTATAAAGGTGTTGTAGAGAAGACATTTACGCATCGTTTAAGACAATCCTCAGAGTGGTTTATGATAAAAAATCTGAATTTACGGGTAAAAAACTAAAATTGTAAAATTGTCAAAATAAGATTTGGGGGGGGGAGACCAATTTAAGTTAATTTTGGACCCATTTATAGAGATTGTGACGGGCAACGACTATATAGGTGTTGTAGAAGAGACATTTGCGCATCGTTTAAGAAAATCTCCAGAGTTGTTTATGTTCGAAAATCTCAAGTTACGGTTAAAAACGGAAATTGTAAAATTGACAAAATGAGATTAGGGGGAGAGACCGATTTAAGTTAATTTTGGACCCATTTATAGAGATTGTGACGGGCAACAACTATATAGGTGTTGTAGAGGAACATTTCCGCATCGTCTAAGACAATCCCCAGAGTGGTTTATGTTCGAAAATCTGAAGTTACTGTTAAAAAACTGAAATAGTCAAATTGTCAAAATAAGATTAGGAGGTGGGGGTAGACCAATTTAAGTTAATTGTGGACCCATTTATAGAGATTGTGACGGGCAATGACTATATAGGTGTTGAAGAAGAGATATTTGCGCATCGTTTAAGAAAATATCCAGAGTGGTTTATGTTCGAAAATCTCAAGTTACGGTTAAAAAACTGAAATTGTGAAATTGACAAAATGAAATTAAGGGGGAGGGGGTAGTCCAATTTCAGTTAATTTTGGACCCATTTATAGAGGTTGTGACGGGCAACGAGTATAAAGGTGTTGTAGAAGAGACATTTGCGCATCGTTTAAGAAAATCTCCAGAGTGGTTGATGTTCGAAAATCTCAAGTTACGGTTAAAAAACCGAAATTGTAAAATTGACAAAATGAGATTAGGGGGGAGAGACCAATTTAAGTTAATTTTGGACCCATTTATAGAGATTGTGACGGGCAACGACTATATAGGTGTTGTAGAGGAACATTTCCGCATCGTTTAAGACAATCCCCAGAGTGGTTTATGTTCGAAAATCTGAAGTTACTGTTAAAAAACTGAAATTGTCAAATTGTCAAAATAAGATTAGGAGGTGGGGGTAGACCAATTTAAGTTAATTGTGGACCCATTTATAGAGATTGTGACGGGCAATGACTATATAGGTGTTGAAGAAGAGATATTTGCGCATCGTTTAAGAAAATCTCCAGAGTGGTTTATGTTCGAAAATCTCAAGTTACGGTTAAAAAACTGAAATTGTGAAATTGACAAAATGAAATTAAGGGGGAGGGGGTAGTCCAATTTCAGTTAATTTTGGACCCATTTATAGAGGTTGTGACGGGCAACGACTATAAAGGTGTTGTAGAAGAGACATTTGCGCATCGTTTAAGAAAATCTCCAGAGTGGTTTATGTTCGAAAATCTCAAGTTACGGTTAAAAAACCGAAATTGTAAAATTGACAAAATGAGATTAGGGGGGAGAGAACAATTTAAGTTAATTTTGGACCCATTTATAGAGATTGTGACGGGCAACGACTATATAGGTGTTGTAGAGGAACATTTCCGCATCGTTTAAGACAATCCCCAGAGTGGTTTATGTTCGAAAATCTGAAGTTACTGTTAAAAAACTGAAATTGTCAAATTGTCAAAATAAGATTAGGAGGTGGGGGTAGACCAATTTAAGTTAATTTTGGACCCATTTATAGAGGTTGTGACGGGCAACGAGTATAAAGGTGTTGTAGAAGAGACATTTGCGCATCGTTTAAGAAAATCTCCAGAGTGGTTTATGTTCGAAAATCTCAAGTTACGGTTAAAAAACCGAAATTGTAAAATTGACAAAATGAGATTAGGGGGGAGAGACCAATTTAAGTTAATTTTTGACCCATTTATAGAGATTGTGACGGGCAATGACTATATAGGTGTTGAAGAAGAGATATTTGCGCATCGTTTAAGAAAATCTCCAGAGTGGTTTATGTTCGAAAATCTCAAGTTACGGTTAAAAAACTGAAATTGTGAAATTGACAAAATGAAATTAAGGGGGAGGGGGTAGTCCAATTTAAGTTAATTTTCGACCCATTTATAGAGGTTGTGACGGGCAACGACTATAAAGGTGTTGTAGAAGAGACATTTGCGCATCGTTTAAGAAAATCTCCAGAGTGGTTTATGTTCGAAAATCTCAAGTTATGGTTAAAAATCTGAAATTGTCAAATTGCCAAAATGAGATTAGGGGGGAGAAACCAATTTAAGTTAATTTTGGACCCATTTATAGAGATTGTGACGGGCAACGACTATATAGGTGTTGTAGAAGAGATATTTGCGCATCGTTTAAGAAAATCTCCAGAGTGGTTTATGTTCGAAAATCTCAAGTTACGGTTAAAAAACTGAAATTGTGAAATTGACAAAATGAAATTGGGGGGAGGGGGTAGTCCAATTTCAGTTAATTTTGGACCCATTTATAGAGGTTGTGACGGGCAACGACTATAAAGGTGTTGTAGAAGAGACATTTGCGCATCGTTTAAGAAAATCTCCAGAGTGGTTTATGTTCGAAAATCTCAAGTTACGGTTAAAAAACTGAAATTGTCATATTGTCAAAATGAGATTAGGGGAAAGAGACCAATTTAAGTTAATTTTGGACCCATTTATAGAGATTGTGACGGGAAACGACTATATAGGTGTTGTAGAAGAGACATTTGCGCATCGTTTAAGAAAATCTCCAGAGTGGTTTATGTTTGAAAATCTCAAGTTACGGTTAAAAAACGGAAATTGTAAAATTGACGAAATGAGATTAGGGGGGAGAGACCGATTTAAGTTAATTTTGGACCCATTTATAGAGATTGTGACGGGCAACGACTATATAGGTGTTGTAGAAGAGACATTTGGGCATCGTTTAAGAAAATCTCCAGAGTGGTTTATGTTCGAAAATCTCAAGTTACGGTTAAAAAACTGAAATTGTGAAATTGACAAAATAAAATTAGGGGGGAGGGGGTAGTCCAATTTCAGTTAATTTTGGACCCATTTATAGAGGTTGTGACGGGCAACGACTATACAGGTGTTGTAGAAGAGACATTTGCGCATCGTTGAAGAAAATCTTCAGAGTGGTTTATGTTCGAAAATCTCAAGTTACGGTTAAAAAACGGAAATTGTAAAATTGAAAAAATGAGATTAGGGAGAAAGACCAATTTAAGTTTATTTTGGACCCATTTATAGAGATTGTGACGGGCAACGACTATATAGGTGTTGTAGAGGAGACATTTGCGCATCGTTTAAGACAATCCCAGAGTGGTTTATGTTCGAAAATCTGAAGTTACTGTTAAAAACTGAAATTGTCAAATTGTCAAAATAAGATTGGGGGTAGTCCAATTTCAGTTAATTTTGGACCCATTTATAGAGGATGTGACGGGCAACGACTATAAAGGTGTTGTAGAAGTGACATTTGCGCATCGTTTCAGAAAATCTCCAGAGTGGTTTATGTTCGAAAATCTCAAGTTACGGTTAAAAAACTGAAATTGTGAAATTGACAAAATGAAATTATGGGGAGGGGGTAGACCAATTTAAGTTAATTTTGGACATATTTATAGAGATTGTGACGGGCAACGACTTTATAGGTGTTATAGAGGAGACATTGGCACATCGTTTAGGAAAATCTTCAGAGTGGTGTATGTTCGAAAATCTGAAGTTAGGTTAAAAAATAGAGGGGGTGGGGGTGTTGTTACCTTGTATAATGGAATGATGTTACTTTTTATAATTGTATAAAAAAAGTACATCAATACTTTTCCCGCGAAATTTATCCGACCGTTATGTATACACCGTTTACAACACACTTTGTTGAAATCAACATTTTCTTGAGTCGGTAGTTCACAAAGACGATAATGAATTAAGTAATTTTTGATATTGATAAACAGTGTCCTAAAACTTTGACAATGTCATTTTATAATTAAAAAATTTTTTTTTTTTTTTGCATATCTCTTTCTGTCAACTCCTTCGGCATCCATATAAAACATGGAGTGTAAACGTGCACATTATTACATATGTGTGTACTACACACAACATAATTGATAATAATGGTTCAAAAAATGGAAAGAAATATAATACAGTCCTATTAATTTTATTTTACTAATAAAACAGAAGTGATTGCTGAAAGAAATAAGTAATTTGTCTGAACGCTTTGGAATTATCTTGCTGAATGACCAAACCACACCCTTCCCCTTTTTCGACGCGTCAACGGTCGTTTAGACGTTCTAACGGGTGAACGTATATTTACCTCCGAGCTTCGTTGAGTATAATAGGGTAATAGCTAAACTTCTGATAAACTTTGTCAAATTATTTGACTGAGAAAATTTCAATTTGTTTTTTTTTACAAAATAATGGAAAAAATGAGAGAACAGTAATACAAAAGCGAAATTTAAAACACAACTTTGATTTGAATTTAAAATTTTAATTGGTGTTTACATCAATGTTTATTTTAGTATCTGTCCGAACTCGGGATCTGTAAAATTCATAAATTTTATGGGGACGATACGCAAGTTTATGGCAAGAGTTGATAGATGTTCGTCTGTGGTAGCTAATAACGGTTTATTATCTTTCTCATGAACTAGGATGCACGTGTTCCAATTTTAGTGTTTGTCAACTTTTAATTTAATCAGTTGTTTCTAGATTTTAGAAGTATTAGCTGTGCAATATCGAACTTATATTTTTTTAGAAAATAAATACTTTTACATTCACTCGCGTGTGAAATAATTCTAGTGAATATGTTACGGCGCTGAAAACTGTCACTACGTCCACAGTACTGTCATAGTCAGTTTTTTCTAGTGTACAAAGTTTGACGTGCGGTATTATTTGAATATTTGAACAGTGTAAATTACATTGTCGTAGTAAAGACATGCTTGCAAAACAAAACTGTGTTCGACTGAAAGTGCTTATGTGAAAAGTTGCTTATAATACGGGCCTCAGTCAGTGTAGCCCAAGATGTCGAAGAATCAAGATTTCCGACTTTTCAGGGTAAGCCACAACATAAAGTTTTTAATTAGAAATAAGGAGATGTGGTTATCATTTCCAAGAGACAACTACCCAACAGAGTCCGAATAACGTTTATTCCAGCAATTAAATGTCACCGCACGGCCTTCAACAATAGCAAAACCCATACCATGTGTACGGGACGTATTATGGTATACCGTTGACCGTCCGTCCGTCGTCAACATGTCGGACATTAACTCAAAAAAGCTTTAACCAATATGCATGAAACTTTGGTTAATTGTTAATATATATTGACGTGAGCTCCCTTTCGTTTTTTATATATATCAGATTTACCGTTTCCGAGTTTTTGGGTTTTATTCATAAAAAAGGGGGTGATTTTCCAGTTATCCTTCAATAACTCAAGAATGCTTTCACCAACTTGCAAGAAATTTTGGTGAATTGTATATGTCTATTGACATGAGCTCCCTTTAGGATTTTTATAAATTTTAGATTTAACGTTTCCAAGTTACAGGGTTTTATTCATAAAAAAGGGGGATTTTCCAGTTTTTGGACAATAACTAAAATATACTTTCAGTAGTTCTCATGAAACTTTGGTGAATTGTTATTATCTGTTGATGTAAGCTCCCTTTAGAATTTTATAAATTTTACATTTTACATTTCAACAGCACAGTGTATTGCACAACAGCAAGATATCTTTAATTGAATATAAATTCAATTCATATAACCAATTTCAAGTTCTTTGACTACATTTATTCAGAAACCTATAATATGTCAAATATTTAATTACAATCCAAATTCAGACCTGTATCAAGCTTGAATATTGTTTCCATTTTTGCCCCAACTGGACCTCTGCGGGCGTATTCAGCTGCGCTCAACGAAGCAGTTTCTTTTTTTTTGTTAAGGTAAATGCATAAATAGATTACATTTAAGTCTGAAAAATACCTTGATAAACTTGGACGCCACTCGATAAAAAGAACCAAACTGTTTTCGAAAAAAACCCGGACATATACAATAATTTAAGTTCAAAATCAACTTATTTATCCAAATACAAATATTTCTGTAAAGTGTCTGTACATTTAATAATATATAGATTCCATGAACTAATTTTCTTTGATTTGTAAATTGAATGTGTAGTAAGGATGTAGTCAGGTTAGGTTTATGAATTTTGTCAAGATGTTTGGACTCCTTGGGTTTTTCAACGATGCAGGGAAAAGATTTTGCCCCATATCACCTTCTTTTCTTTCATAGAAGACTTCAATAGCTCATAAAAGGTCATTATCGAAATTTTAGGAGATTCCAAATTTTTTTTTTACAATTTGAGACCCAAATAATGCCAATGCTAAATATAAGGTAAAAACCCGAGTCATCCTGTTCCCCCATTTAAAAAAAAATATCAATCACAAAAAGGAATTCTATAACCTATCAATATTTTTAGCTTATTATGCCCCCGGCGTAGCGGAGGCGAATTAAGCTTTTCCCTTGTCCGTCTGTACGTCCGTGCGCCTGTACGTCCCAAATAATGCAAATGCTAAATATAAGATAAAAGTCCGAGTCATCCTTTTCCCCCCCATTTAAAAAAAAAAAAACATATATCACAAAAAGGAATTCTTTAACATATCAATATTTTAGCTTATTATGTCCCCGCCGTAGCGGAGGGGCATTAAGCTTTACCCTTGTCCGTCTGTACGTCCGAAATAATGTCAATGCTCAGCCTCGGTCACACCTTACCGGATAACACGAACGGACGGCTAACGGATGAAAATAAAAGTTGTCCGTTTACAAAATTGTTATCCGTTGGGAGTCCGTTGATGTACTGACCAAATAAAACGGACGCGTAACGAATGCATAATGGACACACACTGGATAAGCAACGTACGAGGAACGGAAACGTACCGGACAGAACGGATGTCGAACGTACATCCAACGGACGAGTACCGCATAAAACGGACACCTAACGGAAGTGTACCGGATAAATGGATGAACAAGACATACTGAAAAATTAAAGGCGACAATAATAATACATGTAAATCGCATAAATATTCAAAAAAATTTCTGTGTAACTGGTTTTGGTTTGTTCTTCAAAATGCCGCCAAAGGGCAGTATCTGGCCTGAATAAGGTCTGCTTAATTGTGAAGACGTGCTCTTACTCTAGGATCGATTATTAATAATAAGAATTCATGAACCTTAAGAAATCTGACATACCAATAATTGGTATTTCTGACACGAAACTTTCAATAAGCATTTATCCGTTTCAGATCCGTTCATCATTCGTTTTATCCGTTATACGTCCGGTAGAAGTCCGTTTCACATTCGTTCAACATCCGTGTTTTATTCGTTAAACGTCCGGTAGAAGTCCGTTGGCGAATTTATCTGCCAGACCTCCAACGGATGTATAACGGACACGTAACGGATACAAAACGGAAACGAAACGAACGAGTACCGTACAAAACGGACGCCTACCGGACGTTCAACGGATATTTTATCCGTTGGACGTCCGTTTTAAGTTTTGAACATGCTCAAAATTTTCCACCGGACAGAACGGACGTCGACGGATAAAACGTACGCTAAACGGACATGCAACGGATATGGACGGACGTCTAACGGATAAGAACGGACGTCTAACGGACATGAACGGACTGAAAAAAAGTTATCCGTTAGGCATCCGTTCGAGCTATCCGTTAAGGTGTGACCGAGGCTTAAATATAATGTAAAAGTCTGAGTCATCCTTTTCCCACCATTAAAAAAAAATCATATATCACAAAAAGGAACTAACCTATCAAAATGTTTAGCTTATTATGCCCCGCTGTAGCGGAGGGGCATTAAGCTGCATGTATCCTTGTTCGTCTGAACGTCTGTGCGTCTGTACGTCCCAAAATTGGTTTCCGTTCTCTAACTTTAGTTTGCCTTAACCAATTGTCATAAAATTTATACACAATGCTTATTACCACAAAACACAGGTCACATTTTAATTTTGGAAGCGTAACTTTTACCGTTCTAGAGTTATACTATTTACAAATAGAAAAATTGCTGAAATTTTCATTTCCGTTCTCTTACTTCAATTTGTCTCAACCAAATGTTATTTTGTTCCATAACTTATGCTCTTTTGACTTAAAGTATCAATGTTAGATCGGTTTTTATTTTAGAATTTCACATACCTACACCCTACAGATGGCTTTATTACACATTTTGTAATATTCAAAAAGAGCATTCTGAGGATAATTTTATATTCAACGTGTATAACTTCAATTGCTGTTTCAATTGATGTTTTTACCTTTGACGTTTATTTTAAACTTTTATTTCCCGTTTTACCAGTGAAGAAGTCTGTTTGTTAACATATTACACCATATTCACACGAAAAAAACGGATAACACTAGAAAAAGACCGATCAATTCACGCTTTAAAACTATCCTGGGCACAAAATCGTCTATTTTGTCGCATGAAACTGAAATGTGATCATAATTATGTCGATATCTGCAAAAAGGAAAAGTATTGCTGTTTATACAAGTATTATTTTATTTTAAGTAAGTTCTCTTGGGTATATTTCAGCAGTATGGTTAGGGAAATCAATTCTTTATTATTTGAAGCAAAAATGCCTTCAATGTAACGGTAAGCGTTATTAAATGTATCTATTGAATGGAATTTAGAAAAATCTTCACTAAGAAATTGGCAATAAACAGAAATTCATAACAATACACAGGAACAAAACAAGTTCTGATGTAAAGTATCATAAGGATGAAAATGAAGAATTGAAAAAAAAAACACCATTTGGTATTTCAAAAGTAGTTTTGTAGATAAATTGACTTGTGATTACTATGTAGATTTCAATCAATATAATAAAGAGTTGGACCAAGTGATACCGGGCAAACTGTTGGTTGCAGGTTGCAATCGGCAAGTCAGTTGAATATGAAGGAGGAAAGAAAATATAAGTGTTTCACCAAAACAGTATATATACGGGTATATAAGGTTCAATTTGTGAGTATTTGAAAGATGTGTAAGAATGTTTCGTATTTTATTTCCTTCATTCGACTGAACGAAAGTTTGAAATTTACTTGAAATTGATTCTTGATGTTTTAAACTTATATGTATGAGTGCCATTATATGATTTTAACAATTATGAGACAAATAACAAATGATTTACCAGCCGTTAAATTTTTAGTTGCAGAAGTTAACTTGCTACGGATAAATAGCAGAAAATGTAGAGATTTCGAGAAATCACACATAGCAATGTGTACGAAACATAACCTTTTCAGGAAGAAATACACGACTTTATCAAAATTCCACTGAAAGAATTGTTATGAAAAATAATGACCATACCACCAGAGAATTTTTTGTTGATTTACAAAGTCATTTAAAAGTGTGCAAAGTTTGCTACAATTCTATTACGTCCCTTCTTAAACTATTTATGTTAAAAGTTTTGTTATTTTGTTGTGTTATATTAAATATTTAATATCACTTTTCTTTAATTCAAATATTTATTGTCATATAAACTCTTAACGATAAGTTAATAAAACATGAATTTAATTGAAATCTTGAGACACATGATAGATTATCATGATAATGATTACAGAAAGCCATTTAAAACAATTTACCAAATCTCTAAGGTTAGAATTTTATTGTGTGAACCATCAAATTTTAAGGCGGATTAATTAGTTTCATTGACAGATTTCCTCTTACAATATTTTATAACAAGTTTAATTGTTTAAAATGAAGGATTTATGCCCATCTGACCAAACTCATTAAACAAAAGTAAATAAGATGCAATAGTTATGTGCAAATTAGTATCTCTTTTCATTTTCATCCTTAAATTAAATGAAGTAATTAAGAACTTGTATCTGTCAAGACCAATAGTTATTAATTGTAAAATTGTAAAATGAATGAGTGTTCATTTGATATAAATAAAACCAAATGAAGTGCAAATGTCAATCATTAAACAACCCAACAAAAGTAACTAAATAATAAGAACATACATTTCAAATATTAACAGAAGTATATATAATTAAATGTTTAGAAAAAACTCATTTAATTCCATTCCATTGTTAATTCTAAATATAGAATGAGAGAAAAATATTTATTTGTTAGCATGTATATGTTCACGAAAAGAAAAGGAAAAACGTAAGCATTTCATAATTGTGACTTTCAAAATTGTGTAATTTTTTGCTTGTTATTGTAATAAATAAACCATTTAAAAGTCGTTTCGGCCACTTGCCTCTTCTGTTTCCTTATTAATTTTCTTTATTATTTTATGACATTTATCTATTACTAGTAAAGATATGCTTATTTATACAAATTACGAATTTTGAATGACTACTACAAAAAGTGAGATATCGAAAAAAAGAAAGCACTATCAAGCCCATTCATTTACTTAATCATTTAAAATTACCTGCAAATACTACTTCAATTGATCTGAAATATATTGTACATGTCTAAAGGTTTTCCAAGTCTTACATAGGTTACTATACAAAAATATCCTGCTTAGAAGGAAAGGGTATTTTTGCCAATAATATACCTCTTGTAAACATGATATTAGTGTTGAATTCCACCGAATGCTCTTTATATCCATCTCAACGAAAACATTAGAGGTCTTCAGAAGTCGCGTTATTTTCAGACATAGCATTTCCCTTCTGCACATGGAAATCCATAATGAATGCAAATACACCGGCAGAATAAAGAAAAACTTATTATCATATATAGGAAATTTGTGAAAAATACCATGTTTCTCATCCAAACTAAATATATGTAGCATTATTACATAAGGTGGAATTATACATGTACATGTATATATATGTTCATTATATCTTTATTGCACAAGGACGAATTTTGTAAGACCAGTATTTTGAATGGTGCTGGCAAATGTTCAAAAAAATAGTTTTGTAAATATGATTTGCCAAAAAATAAGCCAGTCAGATATTTATATAAAAATAAAAATAAGAAAATGTGGTATTATTACCAACGAGGTAAATATCCAACAGAGACAAAATCACGTAGATTTTAGCTAATATACGTCAACCTACGTAGCATTTGACAACGAGAATAACTCATACCGCATTGCAAGCAATAAAAGGATCCAACATAACAAAAGTAGAAAAATCAAAAGACAAAAACCAATGGCACAGCATGTCATCGATTTATGTAAGAAATATTCATAAACGAAAAGCAAATATAATACACTCTAACAAACGAACAACAATGAAATTGAGACTCATGATTTTGGTACAGATACACAGCGAACTTGGTAGTGTTAATAATGTTTGCAGGCGCCCAACCCACTCTTAACATGGGGCAGTAGTGTTAACGCGTAACAATATAAAGACAGAAAATAAAGATTAGAGAGTCACACATGTATTTACTTTACTTCAAAACATGCCATTTTGTCGACTTCTTCCAGAACCGACTTTGAACTGATTTGCTATTTAAACTTTTTCCACAGGAACTATGTATCAGTATACACTACTGTATGTAACCTGTTCAAATGGGATATAGGAATAAAAATTACCGGTATAATAAAGATTAATTCATTTGGATCTAAAACGTTTGCGAGTTGGTTAATCGTGACAATTAAACGAAAGATAATGATCACACTTTTCTCAACCACAATCAAAACAAACAGATAGTTAAATAAATGCTAAAAACATGAATCATAATTAAAGAAATTAGTATAGAAAAAAACGTAAATGATTTAGACATTAAACTCTTTCTAGGGGTTAACTCACCCCGCTTAAAAGAAAATTGTAACCCATAAAATCTTTATTTGCAAATACAATCTTCCACTTTTTTCATCCTGTTACAATCTATATGGGGATGAAACTACCAATTACAGTAGTAAAATCAAGAAAAAAATCAATAGACCAATGAACACCAAACTGTTAACTTTTTATTTTCCAACTTCTTTTTCCCGCATTTGTGTAGTAATCCGTTTCTATCTTCCCGTCTCGTTTGTCACGAGACTGAGTAACATATAGGATGGAGCACAAAAACACTTAATCGTTGATATGTAAAAAAAACGTTACCTGATGATAGCTTAGGTTCTTGAGGACATGACAATTTTTTGGGGCCCTCCCCTTTTTTTTTTCTTAAATCCGTTATTTTTCGTTTTCTATCAATTTCCATTATTTTTGCGTTTTTGTGTATTATAAGAATCTAAAATACTACAAATAACTTGTATTTGCTTTTACTATCAGAGACATATAATACATATATATATAATGTGTTATATGTCTCTGTTACTATCAATTCCAAGCCTATTATCCACAGCGGTCACTGATATATTATGATTGAGAATACATGTATATCAGTGACTGCTTTGGATATTAAATAGATAACAAGCCACAACTATGAGAGAATGTTTATTATCTGTAAATGTGGTATTGAAAAATTGGAGATATGATGCTCTCATTGTTGCATTAATAGATATTTCTCGTATCACACTGTACGGAGTGTTGATACGAAAAAGTAATACGAAAATCTGCGTTAATCTGATTGGCTTATCTAGCATCATAAGACAATATTACGGTATTTCCACTGGCTATTCGTTAGGACATTGATGACTTTCAAAGGTTACGACGATGCACATTTCGTCCATGGCAACAGACATATGGGATTTCTTTAGTGATATACAAATGTCTCCTCTACAACACCTATATAGTCGTTGCCCGTCACAATCTCTATAAATGGGTCCACAATTAACTTAAATTGGTCTCTCCCCCCTAATCTCATTTTGTCAATTTTACAATTTCCGTTTTTTAAACCGTAACTTGAGATTTTCGAACATAAACCACTCTGGAGATTTTCTTACACGATGCGCCTATGTCTCCTCTACAACACCTATATAGTCGTTGCCCGTCACAACCTCTATAAATATGTCCAATATTAAATTAAACTGGTCTCCCCTAATCTTATTTTGACAATATGACAATTTCAGTTTTTTAACAGTAACTTCAGATTTTCGAACATAAACCACTCTGGGGATTGTCTTAAACGATGCGCAAATGTCTCCTCTACAACACCTATATAGTCGTTGCCCGTCACAATCTCTATAAATGGGTCCAAAATTAACTTAAATTGGTCTATCCCCCCTAATCTCATGTTGTCAATTTCACAATTTCCGTTTTTTAACCGTAACTTGAGATTTTCGAACATAAACCACTCTGAAGATTTTCTTAAACGATGCGCAAATGTCTTCTCTATAACACCTATAAAGTCGTTGCCCGTCACAATCTCTATAAATGGGTACAAAATTAATTTCAATTTGCCTACCCCCTTATTTCATTTTGCCAAATTCACAATTTCTGTTTTTTAACCGTAACTTCAGATTTTCGAACATAAACCACTCTGGAGATTTTCTTACACGATGCGCCAATGTCTCCTCTACAACACCTATATAGTCATTGCCCGTCACAACCTCTATAAATATGTCCAATATTAACTTAAACTGGTCTCCCCTAATCTTATTTTGACAATATGACAATTTCAGCTTTTTAACAGTAACTTCAGATTTTCGAACATAAACCACTCTGGGGATTGTCTTAAACGATGCACAAATGTCTCCTCTACAACACCTATATAGTCGTTGCCCGTCACAATCTCTATAAATGGGTCCAAAATTAACTTAAATTGGTCTCTCCCCCCTAATCTCATTTTGTCAATTTTACAATTTCCGTTTTTTAACCGTAACTTCAGATTTTCGAACATAAACCACTCTGGAGATTTTCTTACACGATGCGCCAATGTCTCATCTACAACACGTATATAGTCGTTGCCCGTCACAACCTCTATAAATATGTCCAAAATTAACTTAAATTGGTCTCCCCCCTAATCTTATTTTGACAATTTGACAATTTCCGTTTTTTAATCGTAACTTCAGATTTCTGAACATAAACAACTCTGGAGATTTTCTTAAACGATGCGCTAATGTCTCTTCTACAACACCTATATAGTCTTTGCGCGTCACAATCTCTATAAACGGGACCAAAATTAACTTAAATTGGTCTAACCCCCTAAATCTCATTTTGACAATTTGACAATTTCAGTTTTTTAACAGTAACTTGAGATTTTCGAACATAAACCACTCTGGGGATTATCTTACACGATGCGCCAATGTCTCCTCTACAACACCTATATAGTCGTTGCCCGTCACAATCTCTATAAATGGGTCCAAAATTAACTTAAATGTGTCTACCCCCCAAATCTCATGTTGTCAATTTCACAATTTCCGTTTTTTAACCGTAACTTGAGATTTTCGAACATAAACCACTTTGGAGATTTTCTTAAACGATGCGCAAATGTCTTCTCTATAACACCTATAAAGTCGTTGCCCGTCACAATCTCTATAAACGGGTACAAAATTAATTTAAATTTGCCTACCCCCTAATTTCATTTTGCCAATTTCACAATTTCTGTTTTTTAACCGTAACTTCAGATTTTCGAACATAAACCACTCTGGAGATTTTCTTACACGATGCGCCAATGTCTCCTCTACAACACCTATATAGTCGTTGCCCGTCACAATCTCTATAAATGGGTCCAAAATTAACTTAAATTGATGTCTCTCCCCCCTAATCTCATTTTGTCAATTTTACAATTTCCGTTTTTTAACCGTAACTTGAGATTTTCGAACATAAACCACTCTGGAGATTTTCTTAAACGATGCTCAAATACCTCTTCTACAACACCTATCTAGCCTTTTCGTGTCACAATCTCTATAAACGGGTCCAAAATTAACTTAAATTGGTCTAACCCCCTCCTAATCTCATTTTGACAGTTTGACAATTTTAGTTTTTAACAGTAACTTCAGATTTTCGAACATAAACCACTCTGGGATTGTTTTACACGATGCGCCAATGTCTCCTCTACAACAATTATATAGTCGTTGCCCGTCACAATCTCTATAAATGAGCCAAAATTACCTTAAATGTGTCTACCCCCTAATCTCATTTTGTCGATTTCACAATCTCCGTTTTTTAACCGTAACTTGAGATTTTAGAACATAAACCACTCTGGAGATTTTCTTAAAAGATGCGCAAATGTCTTCTCTATAACACCTATAAAGTCGTTGCCCGTCACAATCTCTATAAATGGGTACAAAATTAATATAAATTGGCCTACCCCTAATTTCATTTTGCCAATTTCACAATTTCCGTTTTTTAACCGTAACTTGAGATTTTCGAACATAAACCACTCTGGAGATTTTCTTAAACGATGCTCAAATATCTCTTCTACAACACCTATCTAGCCTTTTCGTGTCACAATCTCTATAAACGGGTCCAAAATTAACTTAAATTGGTATACCCCCTAATCTCATTTTGACAGTTTGACAATTTTAGTTTTTTAACAGTAACTTCAGATTTTCGAACATAAACCACTCTGGGGATTGTTTTACACGATGCGCCAATGTCTCCTCTACAACAACTATATAGTCGTTGCCCGTCACAATCTATATAAATGAGCCAAAATTAACTTAAATGTGTCTACCCCCCTAATCTCATTTTGTCAATTTCACAATTTCCGTTTTTTAACCGTAACTTGAGATTTTAGCACATAAACCACTCTGGAGATTTTCTTAAAAGATGCGCAAATGTCTTCTCAATAACACCTATAAAGTCGTTGCCCGTCACAATCTCTATAAATGGGTACAAAATTAACTTAAATTGGCCTACCCCCTAATTTCATTTTGCCAATTTCACAATTTCCGTTTTTTAACCGTAACTTGAGATTTTCGAACATAAACCACTCTGTAGATTTTCTTAAACGATGCTCAAATATCTCTTCAACAACACCTATCTAGCCTTTTCGTGTCACAATCTCTATAAACGGGTCCAAAATTAACTTAGATTGGTATACCCCCCCCCCCCCCCCTAATCTCATTTTGACTGTTTGACAATTTTAGTTTTTTAACCGTAACTTCAGATTTTCGAACATAAACCACTCTGGGGATTGTTTTACACGATGCGCCAATGTCTGCTCTACAACAACTATATAGTCGTTGCCCGTCACAATCTCTATAAATGAGTCAAAATTAACTTAAATGTGTCTACCCCTAATCTCATTTTGTCAATTTCACAATTTCCGTTTTTAACCGTAACTTGAGATTTTAGAACATAAACCACTCTGGAGATTTTCTTAAAAGATGCGCAAATGTCTTCTCTATAACACCTATCTAGCCTTTTCGTGTCACAATCTCTATAAACGGGTCCAAAATTAACTTAAATTGAGTAACCCTGCCCCCTAATCTCATTTTGACAGTTTGACAATTTTAGATTTTTAACAGTAACTTCAGATTTTCGAACATAAACCACTCTGGGATTGTTTTACACGATGCGCCAATGTCTCCTCTACAACAATTATATAGTCGTTGCCCGTCACAATCTCTATAAATGAGCCAAAATTAACTTAAATGTGTCTACCCCTAATCTCATTTTGTCGATTTCACAATCTCCGTTTTTTAACCGTAACTTGAGATTTTAGAACATAAACCACTCTGGAGATTTTCTTAAAAGATGCGCAAATGTCTTCTCTATAACACCTATAAAGTCGTTGCCCGTCACAATCTCTATAAATGGGTCCACAATTAACTTAAATTGGTCTCTCCCCCCTAATCTCATTTTGTCAATTTTACAATTTCCGTTTTTTAAACCGTAACTTGAGATTTTCGAACATAAACCACTCTGGAGATTTTCTTACACGATGCGCCTATGTCTCCTCTACAACACCTATATAGTCGTTGCCCGTCACAACCTCTATAAATATGTCCAATATTAAATTAAACTGGTCTCCCCCAATCTTATTTTGACAATATGACAATTTCAGTTTTTAACAGTAACTTCAGATTTTCGAACATAAACCACTCTGGGATTGTCTTAAACGATGCGCAAATGTCTCCTCTACAACACCTATATAGTCGTTGCCCGTCACAATCTCTATAAATGGGTCCAAAATTAACTTAAATTGGTCTATCCCCCCTAATCTCATGTTGTCAATTTCACAATTTCCGTTTTTTAACCGTAACTTGAGATTTTCGAACATAAACCACTCTGAAGATTTTCTTAAACGATGCGCAAATGTCTTCTCTATAACACCTATAAAGTCGTTGCCCGTCACAATCTCTATAAATGGGTACAAAATTAATTTCAATTTGCCTACCCCCTTATTTCATTTTGCCAAATTCACAATTTCTGTTTTTTAACCGTAACTTCAGATTTTCGAACATAAACCACTCTGGAGATTTTCTTACACGATGCGCCAATGTCTCCTCTACAACACCTATATAGTCATTGCCCGTCACAACCTCTATAAATATGTCCAATATTAACTTAAACTGGTCTCCCCCCCCCCCCCTAATCTTATTTTGACAATATGACAATTTCAGCTTTTTAACAGTAACTTCAGATTTTCGAACATAAACCACTCTGGGGATTGTCTTAAACGATGCACAAATGTCTCCTCTACAACACCTATATAGTCGTTGCCCGTCACAATCTCTATAAATGGGTCCAAAATTAACTTAAATTGGTCTCTCCCCCCTAATCTCATTTTGTCAATTTTACAATTTCCGTTTTTTAACCGTAACTTCAGATTTTCGAACATAAACCACTCTGGAGATTTTCTTACACGATGCGCCAATGTCTCATCTACAACACGTATATAGTCGTTGCCCGTCACAACCTCTATAAATATGTCCAAAATTAACTTAAATTGGTCTCCCCCCTAATCTTATTTTGACAATTTGACAATTTCCGTTTTTTAATCGTAACTTCAGATTTTCGAACATAAACAACTCTGGAGATTTTCTTAAACGATGCGCTAATGTCTCTTCTACAACACCTATATAGTCTTTGCGCGTCACAATCTCTATAAACGGGACCAAAATTAACTTAAATTGGTCTAACCCCCCCCCCCCTAAATCTCATTTTGACAATTTGACAATTTCAGTTTTTTAACAGTAACTTGAGATTTTCGAACATAAACCACTCTGGGGATTATCTTACACGATGCGCCAATGTCTCCTCTACAACACCTATATAGTCGTTGCCCGTCACAATCTCTATAAATGGGTCCAAAATTAACTTAAATGTGTCTACCCCTAATCTCATGTTGTCAATTTCACAATTTCCGTTTTTTAACCGTAACTTGAGATTTTCGAACATAAACCACTTTGGAGATTTTCTTAAACGATGCGCAAATGTCTTCTCTATAACACCTATAAAGTCGTTGCCCGTCACAATCTCTATAAACGGGTACAAAATTAATTTAAATTTGCCTACCCCCTAATTTCATTTTGCCAATTTCACAATTTCTGTTTTTTAACCGTAACTTCAGATTTTCGAACATAAACCACTCTGGAGATTTTCTTACACGATGCGCCAATGTCTCCTCTACAACACCTATATAGTCGTTGCCCGTCACAATCTCTATAAATGGGTCCAAAATTAACTTAAATTGGTGTCTCTCCCCCCTAATCTCATTTTGTCAATTTTACAATTTCCGTTTTTTAACCGTAACTTGAGATTTTCGAACATAAACCACTCTGGAGATTTTCTTAAACGATGCTCAAATACCTCTTCTACAACACCTATCTAGCCTTTTCGTGTCACAATCTCTATAAACGGGTCCAAAATTAACTTAAATTGGTCTAACCACCCCCCCCTCCTAATCTCATTTTGACAGTTTGACAATTTTAGTTTTTTAACAGTAACTTCAGATTTTCGAACATAAACCACTCTGGGGATTGTTTTACACGATGCGCCAATGTCTCCTCTACAACAATTATATAGTCGTTGCCCGTCACAATCTCTATAAATGAGCCAAAATTAACTTAAATGTGTCTACCCCCTAATCTCATTTTGTCAATTTCACAATTTCCGTTTTTTAACCGTAACTTGAGATTTTAGAACATAAACCACTCTGGAGATTTTCTTAAAAGATGCGCAAATGTCTTCTCTATAACACCTATAAAGTCGTTGCCCGTCACAATCTCTATAAATGGGTACAAAATTAATATAAATTGGCCTACCCTAATTTCATTTTGCCAATTTCACAATTTCCGTTTTTTAACCGTAACTTGAGATTTTCGAACATAAACCACTCTGGAGATTTTCTTAAACGATGCTCAAATATCTCTTCTACAACACCTATCTAGCCTTTTCGTGTCACAATCTCTATAAACGGGTCCAAAATTAACTTAAATTGGTATACCCCCTAATCTCATTTTGACAGTTTGACAATTTTAGTTTTTAACAGTAACTTCAGATTTTCGAACATAAACCACTCTGGGATTGTTTTACACGATGCGCCAATGTCTCCTCTACAACAACTATATAGTCGTTGCCCGTCACAATCTATATAAATGAGCCAAAATTAACTTAAATGTGTCTACCCCCCTAATCTCATTTTGTCAATTTCACAATTTCCGTTTTTTAACCGTAACTTGAGATTTTAGCACATAAACCACTCTGGAGATTTTCTTAAAAGATGCGCAAATGTCTTCTCAATAACACCTATAAAGTCGTTGCCCGTCACAATCTCTATAAATGGGTACAAAATTAACTTAAATTGGCCTACCCCCTAATTTCATTTTGCCAATTTCACAATTTCCGTTTTTTAACCGTAACTTGAGATTTTCGAACATAAACCACTCTGTAGATTTTCTTAAACGATGCTCAAATATCTCTTCAACAACACCTATCTAGCCTTTTCGTGTCACAATCTCTATAAACGGGTCCAAAATTAACATAGATTGGTATACCCCCTAATCTCATTTTGACTGTTTGACAATTTTAGTTTTTTAACCGTAACTTCAGATTTTCGAACATAAACCACTCTGGGGATTGTTTTACACGATGCGCCAATGTCTGCTCTACAACAACTATATAGTCGTTGCCCGTCACAATCTCTATAAATGAGTCAAAATTAACTTAAATGTGTCTACCCCCCTAATCTCATTTTGTCAATTTCACAATTTCCGTTTTTTAACCGTAACTTGAGATTTTAGAACATAAACCACTCTGGAGATTTTCTTAAAAGATGCGCAAATGTCTTCTCTATAACACCTATCTAGCCTTTTCGTGTCACAATCTCTATAAACGGGTCCAAAATTAACTTAAATTGGAGTAGCCCCCCCTAATCTCATTTTGACAGTTTGACAATTTTAGATTTTTTAACAGTAACTTCAGATTTTCGAACATAAACCACTCTGGGGATTGTTTTACACGATGCGCCAATGTCTCCTCTACAACAATTATATAGTCGTTGCCCGTCACAATCTCTATAAATGAGCCAAAATTAACTTAAATGTGTCTACCCCAATCTCATTTTGTCGATTTCACAATCTCCGTTTTTTAACCGTAACTTGAGATTTTAGAACATAAACCACTCTGGAGATTTTCTTAAAAGATGCGCAAATGTCTTCTCTATAACACCTATAAAGTCGTTGCCCGTCACAATCTCTATAAATGGGTACAAAATTAACATAAATTGGCCTACCCCTAATTTCATTTTGCCAATTTCACAATTTCCGTTTTTTAACCGTTACTTGAGATTTTCGAACATAAACCACTCTGGAGATTTTCTTAAACGATGCTCAAATATCTCTTCTACAACACCTATCTAGCCTTTTCGTGTCACAATCTCTATAAACGGGTCCAAAATTAACTTAAATTGGTATACCCCCCCCCCCCCCTAATCTCATTTTGACAGTTTGACAATTTTAGTTTTTTAACCGTAACTTCAGATTTTCGAACATAAACCACTCTGGGGATTGTTTTACACGATGCGCCAATGTCTCCTCTACAACAACTATATAGTCGTTGCCCGTCACAATCTCTATAAATGAGTCAAAATTAACTTAAATGTGTCTACCCCCCTAATGTCATTTTGTCAATTTCACAATTTCCGTTTTTTAACCGTAACTTGAGATTTTAGAACATAAACCACTCTGGAGATTTTCTTAAAAGATGCGCAAATGTCTTCTCTATAACACCTATAAAGTCGTTGCCCGTCACAATCTCTATAAATGGGTACAAAATTAACTTAAATTGGCCTACCCCCTAATTTCATTTTGCCAATTTCACAATTTCCGTTTTTTAACCGTAACTTGAGATTTTCGACCATAAACCACTCTGGAGATTTTCTTAAATGATGCTCAAATATCTCTTCTACAACACCTATCTAGCCTTTTCGTGTCACAATCTCTATAAACGGGTCCAAAATTAACTTAAATTGGAGTAACCCCCACTAATCTCATTTTGACAGTTTGACAATTTTAGATTTTTTAACAGTAACTTCAGATTTTCGAACATAAACCACTCTGGGGATTGTTTTACACGATGTGCCAATGTCTCCTCTACAACAACTATATAGTCGTTGCCCGTCACAATCTCTATAAATGAGCCAAAATTAACTTAAATGTGTCTACCCCCCTAATCTCATTTTGTCAATTTCACAATTTCCGTTTTTTAACCGTAACTTGAGATTTTCGAACATAAACCACTCTGGAGATTTTCTTTAAAGATGCGCAAATGTCTTCTCTATAACACCTATAAAGTCGTTGCCCGTCACAATCTCTATAAATGGGTACAAAATTAATTTAAATTGGCCTACCCCTAATTTCATTTTGCCAATTTCACAATTTCCGTTTTTTAACCGTAACTTGAGATTTTCGAACATAAACCACTCTGGAGATTTTCTTAAACGATGCTCAAATATCTCTTCTACAACACCTATCTAGCCTTTTTGTGTCACAATCTCTATAAACGGGTCCAAAATTAACTTAAATTGGTGTACCCCCTAATCTCATTTTGACAGTTTGACAATTTTAGTTTTTTAACAGTAACTTAAGATTTTCGAACATAAACCACTCTGGGGATTGTTTTACACGATGCGCCAATGTCTCCTCTACAACAACTATATAGTCGTTGCCCGTCACAATCTCTATAAATGAGCCAAAATTAACTTAAATGTGTCTACCCCCCTAATCTCATTTTGTCAATTTCACAATTTCCGTTTTTTAACCGTAACTTGAGATTTTAGAACATAAACCACTCTGGAGATTTTCTTAAAAGATGCGCAAATGTCTTCTCTATAACACCTATAAAGTCGTTGCCCGTCACAATCTCTATAAATGGGTACAAAATTAACTTAAATTGGCCTACCCCCTAATTTCATTTTGCCAATTTCACAATTTCCGTTTTTTAACCGTAACTTGAGATTTTCGAACATAAACCACTCTGGAGATTTTCTTAAACGATGCGCAAATGTCTCTTTTACAACAGCTGTATAGCCGTTGCTCGTCACAATCTCTATAAATGGGTCCAAAATTAACTTAAATTGGTCTCTCCCCCCTAATCTCATTTTGTCAATTTTACAATTTCCGTTTTTTAACCGTAACTTGAGATTCTCGAACATAAACCACTCTGGAGATTTTCTTAAACGATGCGCAAATGTCTCTTTTACAAGAGCTGTATAGCCGTTGCCCGTCACAATCTCTATAAATATGTCCAAAATTAACTTAAGATAGTTTTTTTGTGTTTTTGTTTAAGATTGTATGTATTCTCATAATTGTTCGCTAGGTATTTGTAATTGTTCGCTAACTCGAAAAAACGTGATTGTCTTATGTGATATTGTGGTTTTTAGTTATACCTCCTAATTGTTCGCTAGCTAATTGTTCGCTACAATTGTTCGCTAGCTTGAGTCAAGCTCTGAATGAATGGAAAGAAATAACTAATGGGTAGACTCACCTTTCAAGTGAATGGCCAAATGAGTCAGATGGACCCAACACAAAATAGAAGAATAGATGCTTAAAGCATTATAAAATCCTGGACATCTCGTTTAAATTCTTTGGCTAAAGAAAAATTTGTTGATGGTAGATGCGCACGCAGTAATTAAAATAATTTGTAATAGAAGTGTTTTATCCTTCTGTCCTATGATTTAAAGAAGGACGTAAGATAAAATCGCACACATACCATGCAAGCACGTCCTTGTTTGATCAGATATAAACCGAAATAAAGCGAAGATCTTATTTCGAATTAATTATCATACAACAAAATACTGGTTTCAATATCGGATAGAAAAGGAAAAAAAAAGCCGTCACGTATAATTTCCTTCAAGGGTTTTTAATTTAATAATGAAATGTGTAATTCTTTCAGTGCAGGTGCTTCAAACTTAATTTGTATAAACTCCTCTCAGAACGACATACAAACCATCAACTGAACATTGGCGTGTGTGTACAAACATCTGTAACTTAAAAAACTTTCATAAAGTAAGCTTGAGACCAACACTTCAGATGGATCAAATGCATAAAACAATTGTTTGTGAGAAACAAAAAGCCTACACAGAACACTTATTGTTTATACTCGTTTCTATTGTCACTGAGTGATATTATCTTATTTTTATTACAATGAAATGATTTCATGACTGAAAATGTCAAGTATACATCTACCCTGAGCATCTAATTCATCTTAAAAGATTGACTGCGGTATAGACATATGGTCATCCCTTCGTCTTCTTCCGACCCTTGCCAAAGTGGGACGTCCGTTTGCCTGTGCGGGATGTATAAATTAACAGCAATGTCCAGTAACAATGGGAACGTTAAATCTGAAGCCCTCTATAAAGAGAGTGTCACGCTCTCTGTTCTATAAAACAACTCTTTCAGGGGTCAGTAGGGGGCATGTTACAAGGCTGAAAAACTGTCCTTATCTAATGTAGTATCATTTTGCTGTCACATTCCTAATTTCCCTCCCTTCATCCTGGTCGACCCTTTTTGCAGGACCTACCTATTGAATTAATTGTTTATTTTATCATCGTCCTGGACAGGCATACAATATTTGCCACTTACTATAAAGCAAAACACACAATCATTGAATCTTCAATTCAGCCGAACAATGTTCGATCTTCAAACTTGTGGTAGAAAGGTTTATTTCTATCCTCAGCGGGATTTGAACCCATGCATCTCAGACAATGTGCAAGCAACGTCTGCATTCTGTCAAGCAATCTAAACCAATCGGCTAACAAGGTATTGCATATTTATGCCACAATACATTATGTACTGTGTAATAAGCACAGATGTAGCCAAAGATGATATGAAATACTTGATTAACGAAAGCTATATTGTGATACAGCATAGAAAGCTGAGCGGTCAAATTTTTTGGACAGGGTGCAATTGATGTTTATTTTAAATATGTTATTTTCTAGACAAAGCATACAAAAAAGTTTTATGCAAAGAATTAGAAACCAAATAGTCCGGATATTATTCCGTCTTCCTGTTAGAATGAAACAATTGCTTTTGAATGATTATATACCGTATCTTACTTGGTTGCAATTTTGTGTTTCCAGGACTTGATCACGCCAGACCAACATAAGTCAGGATTCAGATATTGAAGTAGTCAGTATAGGCAAAATCCGTTTGAAACCACTAAAACACTTTGAGCTTGCTTAAAGATAGAGTGCATCTTCTTCATCACTAAGCATATTATTGAAACAAATATGATTCGATGTTAGATTAAAACGAAAGAGTTTTTACGCCCCACCTAGGGGCATTATGTTTTTCGGTCTGTGCGTCCGTTCGTTCGTCCGTCTGTCCCGCGTCAAGTTAAAGTTTTTTGGTTAAAGGTTTTGGTCAAGGTAGTTTTTGATGAAGTTGAAGTCCAATCAACTTGAAACTTAGTACACATGTTCCCTATGATATGATCTTTCTAATTTTAATGCCAAATTAGAGTTTTGACCCCAATTTCACGGTCCACTGAACATAGTAAATGATAGTGCCCGCTTCAGGTTAAAGTTTTTGGTTAAGGTAGTTTTTGATGAAGTTGAAGTCCAATCATCTTGACACTTAGTACACATGTTCCCTATGATATGATCTTTCTAATTTTAATGCCAAATTAGAGTTTTGACCCCAATTTCACGGTCCACTAAACATAGAAAATGATAGTGCGAGTGGGCATCCGTGTACTATGGACACATTCTTGTTATCGTATATTTTCGGACAAATACATAAATATAACACTAAGGAAATGGTTACCACTTTCTGTTCTGCCGCACGATATCTTTACAAGTGGTGTTGCAACGATTTTAGAGAAGCATTGGTCCAAATCCCCCTATCGGAAGAACAAAATTTTGTTACCCCATTTTGCATATTACCGTTGTTCGGCTGAATTTTACACAAGGTATATGTAATAGTGTGTACGCCCTATATAACCCATGGAGGTTATCAAATGGTGATCGTCTGTCTTAAAGTCGTTACATATTGTGAGGTAAAGACATAACAAGAAAAAACTTGACAAGTACAATTTTCAAAGATTGTGTTGTAATTTTGATTGAAAAGAACACCACAATGTACACTGTAATATAGTTGGAAAAATCAATGAGTGTCGTGTCCTCTTACACATATTACATGCATGTCTCGACCAGGGTTGACATTTTCTCAAAGCTATAACAATCAGTATAAATAGAATAGACTATCTATTATACATTATTCAAATGAGGTATATGAGAGAGGCAAAAGGTCCTAAAGAGATATTCGAACTCATAAATCAATGATAAACTGCCAACGCCATGGCAAAAAAGTCGAAAACGACCAACAGTATAAAAAACAGAACTTAGAAAACCAAAGACTAAACTATAGCACGTATGTCAAGGAAAAAGCAAATATATAAAAACACTGAACTAATGGACAACGAATAGTCGACATTCGTTATTCCACAATAACCACCTTAATATAGTATATTTCAAGCTCTAAGTTGCCCTGTGTCTAGTCAAATTTTAAACAATAGAAATTAACAAAGATATCTTTTCATGACAAACTTCCTCAAAAAACGAAAACATGAACATGCAAATAACAATTGACAACTTGAAGGTATATAAACTCGCCAAAAACATTCCAACACATGAAGGTTGACCTAATCTTGTAAGTATTAAAATCTCTTTTTGAGAAATCAGGTTTAGTTGGAAGTGTAGGTGTAGATCACACTAAATGACACAACCAGTTAAAACAATTTACAATTTCTCTAATGATTACAAAATACATTTTCATTTTTTGTTAAACCAAAACCCCCTTCGAGTGCCTTCCACATTTCACAAAGTTGTCAATTTCATTAACACCAGTCCTTTTAGCATATTTTGAGCTGATAAAGGTTATGACCCTTAAATTCATCCAATCATCTTCTGAGATCACCGGCAACTACACGTTGATTAAATGTTTTATACAATGAGTGCAGAAAGGTATAAATTGTCAAAGAATTAGAGAAAGTCTAATATCATGAATATGTGTTGGTGATATACGTGCATAACAGGTGACCGCACACGGACTTCATTTGTATAAAAGTTATAACGATTCCCTCGGGAATTTTTTACTTTGATTTGTATCTTCATAATGAATTAATTACATTTGATATAGGTGAACCGTTGTTGCCTTTACAATAGTTACATTTACATATCCTTCTGCCTTCAGTTTTTTTTATATATATTGTTCAACAGATAACAACGGAAAACATAAATATTTCTTCATAATTTTTTAATGAATAAACAAAAATGTAACAATGATATCGAGTGAAAAAGCTTTCAAATTGCTATGTACATGCATGCATACAAAAAGTATTCAATACATACTGACGATCAATTCTCTAGAACTACTTTCATGTAGAAATATGTTTATTAGACCGTTGGTTTTCCCGTTTGAATGGTTTTACACTAGTAATTTTTGGGGCCCTTTATAGCTTACTGTTCGGTGTGAGCCTAGGCTCCGTGTTGAAGACCGTACTTTGACCTATAATGGTTTACATTTATAAATTTTGACTTGGATGGAGAGTTGTCTCATTGGCACTCATACCACATCTTCTTATATCTATATATGTTCTTTTTTCAAGTCGAGGAGTTTTATTTTGGCAAAATCTTTCGGAATGCTAGGTCCTCAATGCTCTTCAACTCCGTACTTAGTTTGCCTTTTTATTTTTTTTTAATTGAGTGTTACTGATGTCTTTTGCAGATGAAACGAAAAATTATAAGCCTGAATCATGGCTGAGTTTTTTTCAATCTCAATGATGTCTTCCTCCATATATCCTATTATTCTATTCTGAGATTTTTTCTTATCTTAAATTCAACTATTCACTTCCTTTTAAGGAATTTTCAGTATGTAAATGATGACTTATCTCAGCTGTTAATTAACTAACAAGAAAGAATTAATGGTATAAAACGCTTAAATAAAAGGCTTGGATTAACAGCATTCTTGACAATAGTTACTTTTTTATGTACGGATGTCTTTTTTTTCGGTTCCCCTTATGACACACGGATTATAATATACCAAACTCGGCCCCCGATCCTTAGTTCATATATAATTTTATTTATTCAAGTAATATGTAAACTTGGAATAGTTCTTTTTGGTTTATTTGCTGATATATGACTATAATAGCCGGAATGAAAAACCAATTCTTTGTAAAATAATAGATCTTTATTAATTGCTGGTCAATGTTCAAGTGCATACATGATAAACAATACATAATAAGTTCATACATATATAATTGAAATAAGATTAACCATTTAAACTGAATGCATAATAATATAAAGATGGAACATATATATTCGCATTATAAAACAATAAAGATAAAATGGGGGAGCTAACTAGCTCAATTAAATTAATGTGCTGATGCCAAATAATGTCAACATGAGTGAGACAAGGGCCTCTTTTTGAATTTTGATAAAGTGTTGCTATGGTAACCAAATTATTCACTTTAAAACTAAGTTAAATAAATGATGTGTAAACAGAACATTATAACTTTAAACACAAGAGTACAAAACATTATAATTATATATAACAATGGAATCTGAACAATAAAATGTATATGGCTACAAGGAGAGAACTGCGCTTTATTTTCATTTTTAGTTCTGACTTTAAAACAAACATTTATACATGATTCAAACGCATACTTTAACTGTCTAAATTACTAAAACAATACACACAACTCTGGTTGTTACCTTTTAGCCTTCATAGTGTATAAAATGCACATTCTTATATATTTTGCATTTGACGCTGTGTTTATTTTATTCTTAAAAGTGGAGATAACTCTGTTAAATACAGCTTAATACCGCTCTGTTTTCAACATAAAAATGGAATGAAACGTACCATAACTACTTGCGCTTTATGATCAGATTCAAATTAACTACTAAATAACTCAATAAAAATACCAACACTAAATAATATTTACACGATAAAGCAAATGACTAAAATTAGTAAGTCTTTTCTTTCAAATACTTAAACATTACGAAATATCAAAATATGTGACAAAGTAAGTCGCGTTATTTAAACATTGTAATTATCTAATTATTTAAAGAAGGATAAAATGCTAAATTCAATAATAGGAAACATAAAGACTTAGTCTCTAAAACATGACTATTTACATTAGAAAATTCTGTAAATGTAAAAATACTTTTAACTTCAATAAGCTGTTACGGCTGCAACTATACCCTTTTTAGTTTATAATATCTTAACATCTAGAGAATTATCATTTAAAATATCAATGCATAAAACATGAAAATATTCATTTAAAAATATCAACTTATAAAACTTAAAGTTACACTCACCTGGAATGAAAAACCAATTCTTTGTAAAATAATAGATCTTTATTAATTGCTGGTCAATGTTCAAGTGACCACAATTTCATAAAATACAAGTTTTGTTTCATTCCCAGGTGAGGCCCAATTAGGTAAAATAATTATGTACACAAAGGAAAATATCTCATAAACCCTGTCACTGGCCCCATGTCACCTAAGAGCTAAAATCTACGATAGCGTGGTC
The DNA here is from genome assembly GCA_017311375.1 of Mytilus coruscus. Classification (NCBI taxonomy): domain Eukaryota; kingdom Metazoa; phylum Mollusca; class Bivalvia; order Mytilida; family Mytilidae; genus Mytilus; species Mytilus coruscus. The sequence continues at coordinate 43,864,092 of CM029600.1, forward strand.
TTAATCCGGACATACTAATCCAACATATTGTCAAAGGTTACATAATATTTGCTATCGCTAATAGATAATATAATAAACTCTAATTTATAGCTTTTGTAAATCTTTTGTAGAAAATGGCAAATAATAGCTATTTTAATTCTTTGTCTAATTCTGGTATTTTATATAATCTCTTTTAAAATTAACTTATATATTTGGGTGACATGACGACAGTGAAATTCTTTTTATTTATAAAATAAATTAAAACTCATTTCTATTAAAACTATAGTAAAAATATGTAAAAGATCTATAAGAAAAAGTGATGGTGCATTTTTCCCTATCACAATTATCCCCATCATTAAAGATTCTTTGTCCTCAAAGAACATTAAAATCAAAGTAAAAAGTATCCAAATATCTAAAAATTTCCCTCTGGGATCAAGTCAACATACACTTCTGAAATACATATTTGCAACAAGTCACATGAAAACAATAGGATATTGTGCCCTTTTTCAGCATACAAGCATACAAGTCAAATAAATGTTTTATGTCATACAATGTAAAATTTGAATAAAGAGGTATATCTTTGAAAGAATTGTATCGTACCAGTGTTCATATTGAGGCAATACACACAACTATGGCAATCAATAGACAACTTTGAAAAAATTGTTGTGTACAACTAAAATGTATGATGTGAATGGTGATTTAAAATGTTTCGTAACATTTTGGCTTTAATTGGATTGACTGTAAAATTGTCAGGTACCTTGATTTGTTGTTTTGTGTGAACATTGACTATGCTTAAGCCTGACATTTCAACATGTAGTTTTGTATAAAAGTACCAGATATTCTCATGTTTGTTATGCTATTTGGTGTTGCAATGTCCCAATCTGATGGACATAAAGGTAAATTAACAACTGGTATTGTCAAGCATATTAAACCGTTGCTGATTTCAAGTATGATTTTGTGTGATGCCTTGTACATACTTGTTTATATAAATAATGCAATACTCCAACAAATGAGATAATTGTTATTGCTGCCAACACAATTGATGGCCATTGATTTAATTGTGGTGATAATATTGATTCATAATTTTGAGTTGTTGATATATGTGATTGCATGTAATGAAATGTTGGTGGTGTTTGTGGAGTCACAAATGCAGCTGATGATGGAGCTTTTTGTAACAGTATAAGTGCTGTTGTCAATGCACGAACTTTGTTAAATAGTACAATGCACGCAATCGTCAAAAGTATTGATAACACGAGAGATATTAGCGAGATCATCTCATTTGTGTTTGGCCAGGAATCGTCGATATCAATTTCACCATCAAGTAATGGTTCTGACAATGAGGTAAATATTTTACTGTCTGCTTTTGCTGCTTTTGCTATTCTTTTTAGGCTTAAGTGTAAATTATTGTCTTGTGCAATGACTGAGTTAAATGTATGGTTATAAAAATGAAGGTTGGGAAGTGTAATGTCTGCTGGGTCTGTAAAAGTTGTGTCCCCTAATATCGAATTATAAGTTTCTGATGAGAAAAAGTGTTGAATAAGTGCTAAATTTACTGGATGTACTATAGTCACTGTATTTGTATTGTTATTGCACAATCCTATTTTTGCAGGTATAAATAACGAATCTGTTTTTACAGAACATAGACATGGAACATGTATAATACAAAAGGAACATCCTTTTTCAATTTTATGACCTGATGGACAATCAAAAGCAAGTGTTTTTGTTTTGTATATAAGTAAGCTTGTGTCCGTTATTTCCTTGACTGCTGGCTGTATAATGTTTGTGAGGAATCGGAAATTGCAATTGGAATGTACGCTTTCTTTGTCGTTGAAAAGTAATGCAAATGAACAACTTGGTGAAACAGATGAAAGTAAAGGAAAAGTTTGTGTGCAATACAGTGTGTCTATTCCTGAACATGTTTTTACAAATTCATCTGATAATTCTGCATACTGTCTGTTGTCGGATGTGATTACTAAGTACTGTGGCAGATCTAATAATTGAGTTGCATGATTGCTGCTTGTATTTATAGGTACTGGGTATGAATTTATTTTGTATAAAGTGAGTGGATTCACAAATGTAGTAATCGGAAATTTGATGCTAATGAATAAATTTTTGTGATGTCTAGTATATAAAATGTTAGCTTGTGAATAATAATATGATGGGTTCACATTATTTAAGTAAAAACCTTTGAATTTGTCATTTAAGATAGATTGAATATGCTGAATGGTATGTTTGAGATTTTGTGGTGAAATTAAAAATGGTGACAATTTGCCTTTAACTAATTCATGTACAGCTATTTTGAGCTCTTCTAAGTATTTATTTATTTCAGCTGTTTCATTCATTTGTTTCAGTAAAAATTTGATGCTTATTTTCTCAAATTGTGAGATGAATTTTGCAGTTTCTTTAGTGATATTTTGAATACCCTCGTAATTGTTTTTTATACCAACTATGATATTATCAAATCTCTTATTTGTTTTCGACATATATGATGATAACAATTTATCATGATGTGTAATATCTTTTGCAAATTCATTGTTTCTTCTAATTAAAATGTTAACATATTTTGCCAATCTATTTACATCCTCAGTAGTTGCTGTGCCAAATAGCGATTTTGAAATTGAACCAATAAAATCAAATAATCCACGCTTTAGTCTAGATTCTGAATTGGACTTGTCTTCAATATTAATATGTGGAATAAGTTGATGAATCACCTCGACTGTGTGATTCACATCTGATGATACTTGAGTTCTAATTGCAGATAGTTGTGACAAGACTTGGTTTAAAATATAACAATGCTGATGTGTAATATTACATTGTTCAAAGTTTCCATCAGTTTGTTTGCTAGGAAGAGGAATCTTGAAAGTGTGAATCCAATTTTCATTACCCGAAAGTAAATTTGGTTGTCTCTCAAACAATACTCCATAATTGATACGCTGTATCTGGTGCACCTTGTCAGCTGACACACATATCATTATCCACAACCATATAAAAATCCTGGCAAGACCTATAACTCCTATAGAAAACAAAGAAAAAGGAAATTGATAGAATGTGAAATGTTTGTTGGGTAAGAGGTTGCATGCCTCTTTTAGCACTAAGTAACATGAGCATTAGCTCATAAAATTTAACAAACATAACACAGAAAGCAAAGAAAGAATTTTATAGTAAGAGTGTTCAGTTATGCCAACATCCTCATATAATGTTTCACAGATAGATAGGTGACCAATGTATGAAGTTTTAGATATCTATGTAAAATTGTAAAAACTACTACCGTAAAAGTTATATATATATGTAATAATCTATCTCATGAAAGTCAATTGTAAGAAAAATTTTCAAGGTAACTATTCAAAACATGGATTCCTTTGTGGGCGTTTGCGTCTTCTCCCCTGTTGTGTTTTAGTAGCATGAAAATTAATGATAATATCATCACTTAAATCTTTGGCAAGTTGCCATGTGTGTCCTTTGTAACCTTTCCACTTGATTAAGTATTGTTTTTGACCGTTAACTGTCCTTGACCTAATAATTCTTTCTATTGGGTACTCCTGGTCATCATTTTGATCCTTTGGATCTACATCCTTGTCATCATCATCAACGATAGGTGCTTGTTGTGCCTCCTGTTGAGGTTGTACTTGTGACTGAACTGGCATTGGTAAATCTGGACGAGGGACGTTCCTGGGAGGTGGGTTTAAATTTTGTCTGTGATCAGGTGGGTGGTATAGTTTTAACCTGTTTGCATTGATCATACTTTTGAGTAATTTATGGTCGCTACATCTGCGCAATTTGTACGTGTAATTAGAACCTTTGTCAACTATGTAGAATGGTCCATCTTGTTTCTTGTAAAGTTTAGACGAATATCCAACTGGTACTTTTGGAGTGAACACCAAAACTTGGTCGTTTACTTCAAACTTTGGCAATTCTGTACGTTTGTCATAATATGTTTTCTGTTTTTGTTGAGCATGGGTTAAGTTTTCTGTAGCTATTGTCTTAGCTATTTTCAAGTTGTCCAGTATATTATCAATATGTGTTTTCAGGTTTTGTTAAGATCTTCCTTGGGATAAGATTGACATCAAATGGAAGATTCATATCTTTGCCAAAACAAGATAGAATGGAGAGTACTCTGAAGAAGCAGATGGAGTCATACGAAAAGCCATTAGAATACCAGGCAGTAGTTCTGGCCAGTTTGACTGTTGTTCATTAATGACAGTTCTAATGCATTGTATGATGGTTTTGTTGGTACGCTCAGCAATTGAATTTGTTTGAGGATGGTACGAGCTTGTAAAGGAATGTTTGACATTGAAAATGTGGTTAACTGCTGCAACAAGTTTGCTCATGAATCCTTGACCACGATCTGTACAGATTGAAACTGGGCTACCAAATCTTGTAAATATTTCCTTGTGTAATACAGATGCAATTTCTGCTGCACTTTCTGACTTGACTGGAAAACATTCTACCCATTTACTGAAAGAATCGACTATGATTAAGATGAAGCGATGTCCTTCGCTTGTCTCTCTCTTAAAAGGACCAATAAAGTCCATGTGCCATCGAGCAAATGTATCTGTAATTGGCATTGGTGTCATTGGAACTCTTTTGGAATGTGGTGGATATTTTGCTTTTGACATGGTTCGCAACCTCTAATGTATTCTGTAACTACTTGGTACATGCGTGGAAAATAGTACTTTTCTTGAATAGACTGGTATGTACGATCAAAACCAAAGTGTCCGTGATCATGGTATGCCTTCATTAGATCATTTCTAAGTGTACGTGGCAATGCAAGTTGTTTAATGAACCTTTTGATTTTTCTTAACCTTTTGTCTTGGTTGGTACTGATGATACAGGACATCATCTTGCATGATATACTGGCTTGCCTCTAGGACAATCTTTTGTGCTATTTTCTTGTCGTCTGGAAGTGTGTTGTTTTTTACATATTCATATATGAGACTAAAATCTGGACATTCACTCTGAAGTTTGCCTATTTCTATGGGTATGATATCAGATGTTGTTAATTCTGCAACTAAAGGTGATGTGCTTTGAGGCTGATCAGAATAGACAAAAGTAACTTCAAGAAAAGGATTTTCAGATTGGTCAATAGCATGAATTGAAGGTATGACATCTTCAGGTTCAGAAATATCAGATTCTTTTGTGACTGGATATTCACGTCTAGAAAGACAATCAGCAACTACATTTGTTTTACCTTGTCTGTATAAAATTTCCATGTCATAACCTTGTAACAAAACTGACCATCTGGCCAAGCGACCAGTAGATTGTTTGATGTTGTTCAGAAATTTGAGAGCATTGTGATCTGTATAGACTTTGAAATGTTTGTATGCTAGGTAAACATGATAAGTTTTGACACCTTCCAATATAGCTAGACATTCATGCTCACTAGCTGACCATTTCCTCTCTACTTCTGTTAAACTTCGACCACCATAAGCTATAACTTTTTCTTGGCCTTCAGAATCTAATTGAGCAAGAAAATAACCAATAGCTGTGCCGCTGGCATCAGTGGTAAGAATAAAGTCTTTCGACATGTCAGGATAAGCAAGAATAGGAGATGAAATTAGAGTCTTTTTGAGTTTATCAAAAGCAACTTGACAATCCTTTGTCCATTGAAAAGGTACATTGTCCTTAGTCAGATTATGCAATGGACCTGCAATGTGGCTGTACCCTTGAACAAATTTTCTGTAATAGTTACAGAGACCTAAGAAACTTCTGACTTGTTTTTCAGTTGTAGGCACTGGGAAAGATTCTACAGTTTCAATTTTAGATTTGTCAACTTCAACACCTTTCTTTGAAACTTTATGGCCTAGATAAATCACTTCTTTTCGTGCAAACTGACATTTGCTAGGTTTAAGAGTGAGGTTTGCAGCTTTCAATCTGTCAAAAACCAGCTGAAGATGTTTTAAATGATCTTCAAATGTTCTGCTAAAGACAAGTATGTCATCAACATAGACTAGAGCAATTTGGTAATTGAGACGATGAAGAACCTGAGTCAAAAGATGTTGAAAAGAAGATGGTGCTGCTGATAAACCAAAAGGAAGCCTTTTCCACTGATAAACACCACTAGGAGTGACAAAAGCAGATTTGTGAGCTGTAGCTGGGTCTAACTGACACTGCCAGTATCCGGACAAAAGATCTAAAGTTGTGAATATCTGCGCTTGTGAGCGCCCTAAGGAGTCAAGAACATCCTCCATGCGAGGCAAAGGAAAAACTTGGGACGTGACACCTTATTAAGGAGCGAAAATCACAACAGAACCTTAGTTCTCCCGATTTCTTTTTGCACATGACTACAGGTGCAGCCCATTCACTGTTGGACTCTTCTATGATACCATGTTTAAGCATTTTGTCAATTTGTTTGTTCATTTCTTCTAGAACTGGTGGAGATTGTCTGTAAAATCTTTTTCGTATTGGTGGCGCATCGCCAGTGTCAATTGTATGTTTGTATAGATCTGTATTTCCTAGTTCACTTAGATCTTTGGCAAAACTTGTCTATTTTTAGAAAGAAATGCTTGGAGAATAGTTTTTTGATCTTCAGACAGATCTGAATCACTGAAATCAAAGTCTAAGATGTCACCATGACCATCAGATTTAGAATTCTGAGTTTTCTTATCAACATGAGTGTCTGTTAAAGAAGTGATAGATTTAGATTCAACTGCAGAAACTGATGCAACAACAAAGTTAGCTGGCAAATGAATAGTTTTTTCTGTAGGATTCATCAATCTCATGTAAGAATTGCCAGTGTCATCAAGTTGAACAATGCACTTTGCCCCAGCTAATGATTGATTTGGTAATGTGTGCAAGGGTTCTAAAAGAGCAGTTTGGTTTCTTAAATTGGACACTTTGACTGGAATGTCAACTTGATGTAATGCTTTGATGTGAATGTGTCTTTTGTACGTGCTAAACCATTGTTTAACTCTACAGAATGGACAAGTTTTCATCAGTGTCTGGTTCTGGGATAAACAGAGTGTTAGTGGGACAATCAATGATTGCTCCATTTTCAGTAAGAAAATCAAATCCAAGAATCATACTTTGTTGCATTTTGGATAGACATGAAACGATAAATGAAAGAAATATTTCCTACAATAAAAGGCAAAAGGATAAGTCCTAAAATGGGATGGTGTTCACCCCAACACCTACAGCATCTTGAACTCTTGTTCGCTTTATTTGTTTAAGATCAATGTTTAAAGATTTGAGTAAATTTACTGAGCAGCAGCTAATAGCTGCTCCTGTGTCAACCAAAGATTTTACATTGTTACCTTTAACTGTAACGTGAACTGTGTTGCCATTTAATTTTGACAACTGAGCAATTTCTGGTAATTTTAAATTTTCATTTTATGTGTTTCTTTTCTGTTTTGAAATTTCTGTTTTGGTGTTGTCTCTCTTGCCTTTGTTTTTGTGTCAATAACCTGACCTGTAATTAGATTGTTGTCTTGGTTGCCAGTTTTGTGAATTTGCCTTTCGCTCATCAAATTCTTTCTTATCACATACCTCTTTAAAATGACCAAACTTATGGCAATAAAAACATTCAACATTGTATGCTGGGCATTTTCTCCTATCAAATACATGCGACTTACCACAAAACTTGCATTTGGTCAGTGACTGCTGCCTTGATCCTCTATAATTTTGGCTGTAATTTGGCTTGTTTTGATCATGTGGTACATTTACTGCCATCACTTCCTCTTTAAAAACTGATCTAATACCCTCTACTAAAGAAGAACATAAATCATTAATCGATTGTACATTGTTTACACTTTCTACATTTAATTTTGAACATTTTGTGTTGTTACATTTGTGTTGTTCGTGTTAATATCACTTGCTTTGCATTCTGCTACACTAGTTGCAAGGTAGATTGCTTCTCTTAATTCATTAATTGTTTTGGGATCTTTCCCTACCACAAACGGTTTGATATCTGGGTTAAGCCCATTTTTGCATAACCCCACAATTGTCTGCTCACTAATGTTCTGTGCACCACTTGCTAGGTTTTGTACTCTAGTTAAGTACTGTATCCCGGTCTCATGCGGATGTTGTTTTAGGCGGTACAACTCATTGTTTGTATTGTGGTGTTTGAATCTGTCCAGAAAAGCAGCTTTTAAATTTGTGAGATCATCACGTGTTGCTGTAGGTAAGGAATGATACCATGTTGAAGCTTGTCCCTCAACATGAAATGAAAATGCAGCTATAGCTGCTTCATTTTGATAATTTTGTAGTTTAAGGTAATTTTCAAACATGGTCCACCAAATGGCAGGAACCTGGCTTGTTTCATCATGAAAATGAGCTAACATTATATGCGACATTACTCTTTTTGAATGATTTGTCAAACCTATTGGTATTTCAGGTTCGGCTTCTGGTTCTACTTCTAGCTCTTCTTCTGCTTCTTGTGTGTCTTGTAAATTCAATTGGTTACTTGTTACTGTGTTCTCTGCAGTTATGTTGACAATGTCTGCAATCTCTGTTTGATTGTCGTCTTGTAGTTGTTCGGTTATGTTTACCAGAACCTCCTCTAGATCTGTGGAGTATATGTCCTCGGCGGCTTGTGCTTTGGCCCTTGTATTATAATTGACGGTGTTGCCCTGTCGTTGACTTGGCACCAGCTGTGTTCTTGTATGGCATGTAGACAGTAGAGCAAGGTAACAGGAAAGAGTCAGTCCTCTACCAATTTGTAAACTTGGAATAGTTCTTTTTGGTTTATTTGCTGATATATGACTATAATAGCTGGAATGAAAAACCAATTCTTTGTAAAATAATAGATCTTTATTAATTGCTGGTCAATGTTCAAGTGCATACATGATAAACAATACATAATAAGTTCATACATATATAATTGAAATAAGATTAACCATTTAAACTGAATGCATAATAATATAAAGATGGAACATATATATTCGCATTATAAAACAATAAAGATAAAATGGGGGAGCTAACTAGCTCAATTAAATTAATGTGCTGATGCCAAATAATGTCAACATGAGTGAGACAAGGGCCTCTTTTTGAATTTTGATAAAGTGTTGCTATGGTAACCAAATTATTCACTTTAAAACTAAGTTAAATAAATGATGTGTAAACAGAACATTATAACTTTAAACACAAGAGTACAAAAACATTATAATTATATATAACAATGGAATCTGAACAATAAAAATGTATATGGCTACAAGGAGAGAACTGCGCTTTATTTTCATTTTTAGTTCTGACTTTAAAACAAACATTTATACATGATTCAAACGCATACTTTAACTGTCTAAATTACTAAAACAATACACACAACTCTGGTTGTTACCTTTTAGCCTTCATAGTGTATAAAATGCACATTCTTATATATTTTGCATTTGACGCTGTGTTTATTTTATTCTTAAAAGTGGAGATAACTCTGTTAAATACAGCTTAATACCGCTCTGTTTTTCAACATAAAAAAATGGAATGAAACGTACCATAACTACTTGCGCTTTATGATCAGATTCAAATTAACTACTAAATAACTCAATAAAAATACCAACACTAAATAATATTTACACGATAAAGCAAATGACTAAAATTAGTAAGTCTTTTCTTTCAAATACTTAAACATTACGAAATATCAAAATATGTGACAAAGTAAGTCGCGTTATTTAAACATTGTAATTATCTAATTATTTAAAAGAAGGATAAAAATGCTAAATTCAATAATAGGAAACATAAAGACTTAGTCTCTAAAACATGACTATTTACATTAGAAAATTCTGTAAATGTAAAAATACTTTTAACTTCAATAAGCTGTTACGGCTGCAACTATACCCTTTTAGTTTATAATATCTTAACATCTAGAGAATTATCATTTAAAATATCAATGCATAAAACATGAAAATATTCATTTAAAAATATTAACTTATAAAACTTAAAGTTACACTCACCTGGAATGAAAACCAATTCTTTGTAAAATAATAGATCTTTATTAATTGCTGGTCAATGTTCAAGTGACCACAATTTCATAAAATACAAGTTTTGTTTCATTCCCAGGTGAGGCCCAATTAGGTAAAATAATTATGTACACAAAGGAAAATATCTCATAAACCCTGTCACTGGCCCCATGTCACCTAAGAGCTAAAATCTACGATAGCGTGGTCTTAATCCGGACATACTAATCCAACATATTGTCAAAGGTTACATAATATTTGCTATCGCTAATAGATAATATAATAAACTCTAATTTATAGCTTTTGTAAATCTTTTGTAGAAAAATGGCAAATAATAGCTATTTTAATTCTTTGTCTAATTCTGGTATTTTATATAATCTCTTTTAAAATTAACTTATATATTTGGGTGACATGACGACAGTGAAATTCTTTCTATTTATAAAATAAATTAAAACTCATTTCTATTAAAACTATAGTAAAATATGTAAAGATCTATAAGAAAAGTGATGGTGCATTTTCCCTATCACAAATATATAAATTTTCTCAGTTGTCATAGGAGGTGTATATACAGTAAGAATGTAATGGTCTGTAGGATCATATTTTTATCCTTGACTTAAATTACATTACATAGTTTTATAAACGATCATATTAAATAACCTTGATCTAGTTACCATACTATTAGTATGTCAACAATTTCAAATTGGTCTAACATATTTGCTTTCATCCTTCCATTTTTATATGTAAGGAAAAATGTATAAGCTTCAAACAAGCACTGTCGAACTATAATTTTGATATCATCCCATACCTATATAGATATGAGAAACAGCATGAAAAGTACATTTTTGCTATACGTTCTCTTAAACGAAAAATATATCTTTCTTTGTTAGACTGTTGATAACAGTTAATTGAAACAAAATAAAAGGAGTAAAATGTACAAACTTAATAAAAGATAGTTATTAGATCATATCATTAATGCAAATATAAAATAAACAGTTTGACCCCAAAAGAGGTTTTTAATAAAGCATCTTATACAGAGATATTGCTGGGAGTGAAACATTTTTGGGGGATAAAACTTGTTCATTTGTAATGGTTGAAAACAAAATTTAAAATAATCCCCCAATATATAGTACGTTATTTACATGATTATGGCAGTTCAGTAAAATCAATAAAATTCAATGTCATGATAATTCTGATCTAAAATGAGCATTTTTTTTTCAGCGAAATGAACTAAATATTCAAATGAAGATTGGGATTTTACTATTTTTGCAATCATATGGGCCAAGTGGCAATGATTTTAAGATATGTAGGTCCTGTATATTCCAGATGCTGATATAAAATTCTTCCTCTTTTCTTTATAGTATTTGAGAGAATAGGTGCGCAAAGATTTGAATTAAACGCCGAAAAGTTATAAATCTGTCATTTCTCAAACTTGGTGGTTTCATTGCTGAAACTAAATGCAATAAATCGAGACGATGTAGGATGCGACTAAAACACCGAATAACACTTTATAAAAATTCATGTTTCCAAAGAGCTTGTCTTAACTTCTCCGGGAGAGCTTCAACAAAATTTGAAAGCCGGAGATGTAAAAATACGAGAAACGTTACGGGGCTTTATGACCAAAAGGGACCGTAAAATAGTAGCCAACTATATTTAAGATCAACTTTGCCTGAGAAAGTTAGAACTTCAGTTTCTCGATAATTTCTTAATTTATTAATTTGGCACTCTTTTCATATTTTTCTTTGGCTTCCAATATAAAATCAATAGTATTGCACCTTATACTAATATAGAACGTTAATTTATGTTAACTGTTAGATTTCTTTTTTGGCTTCTGTTTCACTGGAGGAGGTTTCAGTGCCACTTTTTCTTTTTTCTTTTTAATTTTCTCGACATTTTCATAATTAGCATAATGTGACGATGGATCATTTTGTGTATCTGAAATTAAAACAAACAAAATTACTTACAGACACATCTACATTTATGAAATTAAAGAGATATGGTGGCCTTTTTACCCAGTATTTGTTTCACACGAAGGTTCAAAATAAGACGATTTTTGACACTTTGGTTATACTAATATTCGTTACATAAAAAAGTCATCAAGTGCTTTACATTGTTGATTGAGACAAGTTTATATAAGGGTTAAAAAATAATTGTAAAAATAGTTTAGCTACATGTATATTTAGGAATTCATTATTAAAAGATGTTCTCAATGGCCCATACAATTCTCAAAATTTTGTAAAATGCCTGCAAGTTTCAGGCATTTTATATATTGACTGACTTTTTAAGTCATTTTACAAAATGACTGGAAAAATTGAAAGATTTTAAAGAATGAACTGTCCACAGAAACTGAGCCATTGAAAGTATTGAACAACAGAACAGTTTTATCTATGATAATTAATGGATTTTAACGCTTGCATTTTAAGAGCTTTAATTGTAAAAATTCACTGAACTCGATAATTGTTTACAACTGGACACGCCCTTGTATGTTGAAAACCATGCTATAAATGGGAATCATTTGGCTGTGTAGGAAGTAAAAATTGCATTTTTTGTTCATGAATGGGAACATTAAATCTGATGCCTCGTGTTAGGAGAGTGCCGAGCTCTGCACTTTAAGAACCGTTTGATCTTTCCGTGGAAGGCAAATTTAGACATCAATAACTGTCAGACCTACATGGAATTTTAAGAAATTTGGTTGAAGCTTTTTTCATCTTAAGATGCCTTTTTTTATGATTAAGAGATAATGTCAGAGGCAAACTTTTGAAAACTTTATTTTCATTTTCAGTTTTTTTTTCTAATAGATGCATTTAGCTTTTATACAGTTAACTTTCAGATTCAGTCTAAAGTTAAAGTTTTTATGGAATTTTATGAAATTTGGACAGAAGCTTGTTTATGACCAACAGCCAGTAAGGAGAGTTGTCTCTGGTATTCCTATCACATTTAAAAGATATTCCTCTGACATTTGACAAATCCATTAGAATAATCTAAATATTGAAATTGAACTGAAGTTGCTTTGTAGGTTTCTTATATTGACCTATCCTTTTCTCTCTTGCTGGATATTTTATACTCATCATTTGGAGGCACTGTGTAGCCTACTGATCAGTGAGATGGCTCAAAATCTCCTTACACTATTTTATATTTTCGTACTTAATATATTAAAACCGAAAATTCATCATCTGATCGTCGTCAAGAAATAATAATTATTTATTTTTATTTTGACGAACATTTTGAAAAGCCTTAATTACTACAGGAACATAACTTATAAATAGAAATTAAATTTTCTTATCTCTGCCTGCATCTGTCATCACTCGGTGTCTATTAAAAGACATTTGATATCTTTTCGCTGACCCTGTTAAGTCTGCTAAAATTGCATGCATGATTAATTTTAAGGTTATCAATCGTCATTAAAGCGGCACGTTTAATTCGTTATTTCATTGCTCGAAGTATTATTTCTTACATCTGCATGGTCAAATGTATTTTTTTTTTTAAATATATTTTAAATTTAGATTTCAGTTTTAGTTTTTTTTTTTTTTTTTTCATATAAATATCTACTTATTCACATTTTAATAATGAAAAGGATCCAGATGTACCGATAACAATCTGATTATTTTAATCAAGGAGGTTATATGACTTCCTTGTTTTAATAAAAGGAAATAATGTTGCAATATATAAACAAAGAAAATAACTGTATTTCAATTTTAATGAAAAAAAAACGAAATGTACTTTCATAATTGATTTTAACGTTATTTACAATATTAAAACGATATTTTTTTGAAAAATCCTCGTTTTTACATCTATTCAAGGACGTATATTAGAGTATATATACTAGTAATACTTCTTTATAGATTTTAGTTTTAACATATCTCGTTTAGAATATAAATCGCATTGTTTACATGAAATCTTATCTCATATCTAAACACAGCTGGTTTCAACGTTTGACTCTAATTAAAATAACTACGCATATATATGTAATAAGGTAAATATTAGCGGCAGCCTGTAATTGCGTGCAAGGAAGTATTCAAATGCTTATTAAAGTAGCTTGCGTCATAATAAATTTCGCATCATATGTAACATATCTCTATAGCAACTTTAAGATGCTAATGCTTATTCAACAGGTCAAATAATAAGCTATTGCACATGTATATGAAAGGTGGTCATAGAAAGAACAGATGTATTCCGAATAACATCCGGTGTTCCGAAAGACTACGGACATCGTCTAATATATACTGCGTAAACCCTCAGGGTTTACGCAATAAGAGTAAAATTTTGAAAATGATTATTTTCTTTTTCCGTATTTTACTCATAAAAGAATTATATTAAATAGATTGTTATTTAACTTGAACAGAAGATAATTTTCAAAATAAAAAAGCATCTAAAGAAATAGTTTGATTTTTTTAATTTTGTATTTTACTGATAAATGGACCTACTTTTTACTGTAAACATTACACTTTACACTGACACAGGGTTCCGTGAGAACCTTTACAATTTTTTCTACAAATTACCTGAAACTAAACAGGCAATTTGCTGAATTCTGCTTCAAATTTTCAGTCATTTTACAAAATGACTAGGTTTTTTAGTCATTTTATATAATGCCTGTCAAGTTTAGGCATTTTATAAATTGCCTGAAAATCCAGTCATTTTATAAAATACCTATAATTAGAAAATGCCTGTAGCATATATATATATATGAGTGATTACAAATTTATTTAAATAAAATATTTTCTCTCAGAAGGAAAGTGAATTAAAGGCTCTCAAGAGCCTCTGTCGCTCACCTGTATCTACTGTGGTTTTGGAAATCATGTAAAATAAGGTTAAAATCATAATAAATAGTATTAGATACCCTAATAATGATTGAGGCCAAGTTTGGTTTAATTTGGCCCAGTAGTTAAATTAAAAGCAGGTCATCCCATTGCAGTCTTACAATAGTTACTGAAGACCCCTTATCATTATTTAAATTAGTTTTCAAGTTGTGACCATTTGAAATTGTTTTTTACAATTTTCCCATAGACTTCTATAGTAAACCCCTATGTTCTATTTTTAGCCATGGCGGCCATGTTGGTTGGATGACAGGGCCATCGGAAAAATTTCTAAATCAAGATACCCTATTGAAAATTGTGGCTAAGTTTAATTCTATTTTTGGCCCAGTAGATTAAGTGGAGAAGATTTTGTAAAAGATTAAAAAATTTACGAAAATTTGTGAAAAATTGACTTTAACCTAATGAACATTTTTACCCCATGTCAGATTTGCTCTAATTGCTTTAGTTTCATAGATATAAGCCAAACTGCATTTTACCCCAATGTTATATTTTTAGTCATGGCGGCCATCTTGGTTAATGGACGGAGTCATCGGATATATTTTTCAAACTAGATACCCTAAGGATGATTTACGCCAAGTTTGGTTTAATTTGGCTCAGTAGTTTCAGAGGAGACGATTTTGTAAAAATTACAAAAATTTACCAAAAATTGTGAAAAATTGACTTTAAAGGGGAATAACTCCTTTTGTAGTCAATTGACAATTTTGGTCATTTGACTTATTTGTAGATCTTACTTTGATGAACAAATTTTGCTGTTTACAGTTTATCTCTATCTATTATAATATTCAAGATGAAAACCAAAAACTGCAAAATAACCTTAAAATTACCAATTCAAGGGCAGCAACCCAACAACGGGTTGTCTAATTTGTCTGAAAATTTAAGGGCAGATAGATCTTGACCTGATGAACATTTTTGTTCTTAATGCTTTAGTTTCAGAGATATAAGCCAAACTGCATTTTACCCCATGTTCTATTTTTAGCCATGGCGGCCATTTTGGTTGATGGGCTAGGTCATCGGATATATTTTTAAACTAGATACCCTAAGGATGATATAGGCCAAGTTTGGTTTTATTTGGCCCAGTAGTTTCAGAGAAGATTTTGTAAAGTTAACGGACGACGAGGACGGACGATGACGGACGACGGACGCCAAGTGATGAGAAAGCTCACTTGGCCCATTTGGGCCAGGTGAGTTAAAAATACAGTTTGTTTTGTAACCTCAATCTCGTTACATTATTATATATTATTTTGTTTATTACGTATTTATAGACAAGATGGAACTATGTGTGCTAAGACCCAATGAAAATGAAGAATTTCTTATTGTAGTAGATTGATGATATATTTGTTAAATTAGCCTAATAAATCATAGCGAACTATGGCTGTTAAAATGCCTTAGATGTTTGAACTAAAACCGATACGATTCTAACAGTAAGATTGTGAAAAAAAATCCAAACTTTTCTTGAAATATGATTTTAACGTTATTTACAATATTAAAACGATATTTTTTTGAAAAATCCTCGTTTTTACATCTATTCAAGGACGTATATTAGAGTATATATACTAGTAATACTTCTTTATAGATTTTAGTTTTAACATATCTCTAAGAGTAAAATTTTGAAAATGATTCTTTTCTTTTTCCGTATTTTACTCATAAAAGAATTAGATTAAATAGATTGTTATTTAACTTGGACAGAAGATAATTTTCAAAATAAAAAAAAAGCATCTAAAGAAATAGTTTGATTTTTTTTTTAATTTGTATTTTACTAATAAATGGACCTACGTTTTACTGTCAACATTACACTTTTACACTAACACCACCAATCCTAGGCAAGACACAGGGTTCCGTAGAACCTTTACAAATTTTTCTACAAATTACCTGAAACTAAACAGGCAATTTGCTGAATTTTGCTTCAAATTTTCAGTCATTTTACAAAATGACTAGGTTTTTTTTAGTCATTTTATATAATGCCTGTCAAGTTCAGGCATTTTATAAATTGCCTGAAAATCCAGTCATTTTATAAAATACCTATAATTAGAAAATGCCTGTAACATATATATATATATGAGTGATTACAAACTTATTTAAATAAAATATTTTCTCTCAGAAGGAAAGTGAATTAAAGGCTCTCAACAGCCTCTGTCGCTCACCTGCATCTACTGTGGTTTTGGAAATCATGTAAAATAAGGTTAAAATCATAATAAATAGTATTAGATACCCTAATAATGATTAAGGCCAAGTTTGGTTTAATTTGACCCAGTAGTTAAATTAAAAGCAGGTCATCCCATTGTAGTCTTACAGTAGTTACTGAAGACCCCTTATCATTATTTAAATTAGTTTTCAAGTTGTGACCATTTGAAATTGTTTTTTTACAATTTTCCCATAGCCTTCTATAGTAAACCCCTATGTTCTATTTTTAGCCATGGCGGCCATGTTGGTTAGATGACAGGGACATCGGAAAAATTTCTAAATCAAGATACCCTATTAAAAATTGTGGCTAAGTTTAATTCTATTTGGCCCAGTAGATTAAGTGGAGAAGATTTTTCTAAAAGATTACAAAAATTTACGAAAAATTGTGAAAAATTGACTTTAACCTAATGAACATTTTTACCCCATGTCAGATTTGCTCTAAATGCTTTAGTTTCAGAGATATAAGCCAAACTGCATTTTACCCCAATGTTATATTTTTAGCCATGGCGGCCATCTTGGTTAATGGACGGAGTAATCGGATATATTTTTTTAAACTAAATACCCGAAGGATGATTTAAGCCAAGTTTGGTTTAATTTGGCCCAGTAGTTTCAGAGGAGACGATTTTTGTAAAAGATTACAAAAATTTACGAAATATTGTGAAAAAATGACTTTAAAGGGCAATAACTCCTTAAGGGGTCATTTGACAATTTTGGTCATTTTACTTATTTGTAGATCTTACTTTGCTGAACAATTTTGCTGTTTACAGTTTATCTCTATCTATTATAAAATTCAAGATAATAACCAAAAACTGCAAAATTTCCATAAAATTACCAATTCAAGGGCAGCAATCCAACAACGGGTTGTCTGATGCGTCTGAAAATTTCAGGGCAGATAGATCTTGACCTGATGAACATTTTTACCCCGTCAGATTTGTTATTAATGCTTTAGTTTCAGAGATATAAGCCAAAAACTGCATTTTACCCCATGTTCTATTTTTAGCCATGGCGGCCATTTTGGTTGATAGGCGTGGTCATCGGATATATTTTTTAAACTAGATACCCTAAGGATGATATAGGCCAAGTTTGGTTTTATTTGGCCCAGTAGTTTCAGAGAAGATTTTTGTAAAAGTTAACGGACGACGAGGACGGACGATGACGGACCACGGACGACGGACGCCAAGTGATGAGAAAAGCTCACTTGGCCCTTTTGGGCCAGGTGAGTTAAAAATACAGTTTTGTAACCTCAATCTTGTTACATTATTATATATTATTTGGTTCATTACGTATTTATAGACAAGATGGAACTATGTGTGCTAAGACCTAATGAAAATGAAGAATTTCTTATTGTAGTGGATTGACGATATATTTGATTTTTCTTATTTGTTAAATTAGCCTAATAAATCATAGCGAACTATGGCTGTTAAAATGCCTTAGATGTTTGAACTAAAACCGATACGATTCTAACAGTAAGATTGTTGAAAAAAAATCCAGACTTTTCTTGAAATATGGTAATGAAAAACAAATCAATTTTTTATGCATCGCCTACGATACTAGCGGGGTAACCGTTTTCAGTGAGTCCGCCTGTCATTCTGTTTTGCTGCCCATCCCGTATCTGGTATAAGTTTGGATTTGATGTAGGTTTATGTCTTGGTTGAAGGTAGGTCGTATCAAATTGAAACTTGGTACAAATGCTGTATATGACTTCTTTTTTATGTTTTTATTGTTTTTATTGAGATAAAGGTTACAACAGATAGCTAATTCTGCCTCAAATCTTGACTTACATCTAGTAATTGACAATGAGGGTCGGTTAAAAACAAAACTTTACGACAAAAGAAATGATTTCAGCTTACCAAATGTGAACTTTACATTTATATGTAGCAACATTCAAGCAACAACTGCGCATATATCTCTCAGTTGATACGATACTCCAGGGCTTGCATTTCCTATCATGTGGGTTGCTACTTACAATGAAACTATTTAACCAAGAGTTCCAAATGGTGAAGTTGAAATAATCGCTTCGTTAATTTTACGGACGCCATCACGAGTTGGTTGACTGTTATGGAATATCTGTTTTTAATAGTTGACGACAGATATGTTCCAATTGTCGAAACCACAAACCCGTCCCATTTTCACCGGATAAGACTTATCAACGTGTTTGTATTTGTATGAGCAACATGACGGGTGCCACATGTAGAGTAGGATCAGCTTAGCCTTCCGGAACACCTGAGATCACCTCGGTTTTTGATGGGGTTCGTGTTGCTTAGTCTTTAGTTTTCTATGTTGTGTTAGTGTACAGTTGTTTGTTTGTTTTTTTTGGTCTTTTTCTGGGTTTTTAACAATGGCGTTGTCAGTTCATTTTCGACTAATGAGTTTGAATGTCCCTTTGGTATCTTTCGCCTCTCATTTATAATGCATCGACCATTTTTCCATGGCGCATAACAACTATCGAATGGTAATTAAATTCCAAGAAAATACTCTAAATGATTAATGCTGGTTACAATGCAATGTTTCGTGATAATTTATATCTTCATCCTGATCAATTTTGGAAGACAAAGCATTGTTCAAAATGCAGCGAAATATGCATAACAAACATGATATTTACCTGTTGGAGACATTCGTAAGATATCATATGGTTTATCAGAGTTCGAAGGTCTTCTTTCAAGAACATCATAAGGTTTCTCGCTGAAAATGTAATAATGGTAACGTAGAAAGTCCTTAAAATGAAACTGATTAATTAAGAGTGATAATATATAAACTCATCATAAATATCAAGACTAAAATAAAGTACGAAGTCTATAAGCATATTCAGAATAAAAAATCCTTTGTACAAGTATATTTTTTCCGGTAATGCTGGATGTATTACTTTTTCCAATTGTCTCAGGTTGGATGAGCGAAGAGCACTAACAAACATAATCAACCCCGTCACATTCTATAGGAACCTGTCCCAAGTCAGGAGCCTGTAATTAAGTGGTTGTTGTTTGTTGCTGTCTGTTTTATTTCTTTTTCGTTTACTGTTTTGTCATAAGTCATGATGTTGATATTTTTTAAATCGTTTTACATGTAGTTATGTCGGGGCCAATCATAGCTTACTATACGATATGTTTTTTTCAAAGTTGAATGCTACACAATAAACTGTATTTGCTTATAATGTCATCTTTTGGATTATATTGAGTACATTTTTGTCGTTCTCTCATTGGCAATCAAACCACATCTTCTGATTTTATATTCATTTCTGTTAAACCGAATTGAATATAATACTGACCGTAACATTTGCAGTCAATATATTAATTGTGATAAAAAAGGAAATTTCGTTAATAGAAATGAACGAAAGCTACCAAAAACATTACATTCAAATATAATATTTATATTTAAAAAATATTTTCAAGAATGAACCGGAAACTTAAAACTTATCTAGTATCATCATATTGTACATAAAATAATGTTTTAAAAATAAAACGTAAACACGGAATTGCTTGCACTCATACAATATTTGCTTCCGATATTTTACCTGATGGTTTTATCTATACAGAAAAATATGATCTAACTTGCACTGGATAATAGTGTGTTGTTGAATAAACTACCGATTTGACAAGGAACACTTCATTTCAGTGTATATAAAGTGCGAACCCAGTTTGTTCATTTTCACTGTCGTATGCGAGTATGTCTATTGTAGAATAAAGGATGTCGGGGAAAAACTGTGTTTGTTTACTTTTGAAAATACGAACTAATTGATTTGAATGTATGTTTTAACACAATTTCATTAGAATATAACTTTCTAACGTATAATATCAGGAATAAAGTCCAAAAAATTATAATTAAAGCAGCTGAATCCATAATATTGATTACTGAATGCGATTCATTTTGACTATAGATGCGATGAGTTATTACTGTAAGTGCAATAATTTCTGATGTGGAATTTTTGGAGGTGCGATGAATTTTCATTGTTGTTTTATATGATAATTTGACATGCAACAACTGAAAATAGTCTTAAAATGACTTTAATATTGATGATATTTACAATGCACGCTAGTCTTAGATGTTTTCATAATAACTTGAATACTTTGAAAGTACTTTTATTCGTTGGTATCAATTTTCGTGGTTACACGTTCGTGGGTTCTTGAATTCGTGGATTTTACATAAACATGCCACTTAACGAAAATGCTATAAATGTACTTTGAATTGTAGAATTGATTATTTAAGGAATGACTGTAATAGTTATTCTGTCTATGACGAAATAACTTTAAAAATGTGGTGCACTCTGAATAACCCGCGTAGCTGGCGGGTTATTTAAAAGTGTGCACCACATTTTTAGGTTATTGAATAGACAGAAAAATATTACTGTCATTCCTTATAATTAATTCTAAATTCCATTTTAAGGAGTAAATTTTGAAAAAAACGTTAGTAACGTCACGGTCACATGACAAAATTATGTCTATGAGCTGATAGACAAAACACTTTCAGCCAATCAGAAGACGTGTTACATCCAAAATTAAATTATTATGAAATAGAAAAGCAAGCACAAATTGAAATCATTTATATTTTTCGTATGAGAATTATGAAAAAAAACGAACACTTCTTTATCGCATATCATCACTGGAAATCAAACTTTCATCGATCAAGACTTATTTCTCGTGAGAAATAAAGGTTAACAGACGTACATTTTAGATTTTTAAAGATTAAATGGGTTAAATCCGGTCTGAAGTTGTACAAAAAAATGTATATTTAATTCTTATTGTGTGGGCTTATATAACTGTATCCATATAGTCAAACCTACATGGGATCTTTCCATGTCTGGAATTGGACAACAGTTATATTTCGTTGGACACTTAAATTCGTGGATAAAGCCATCCACGAAAACCACGAAAATTGGTACCCACGAATAAAAGTACTTTCACAGTATACACGGGTATAACCAACTTATGGTTGACTCTGGACATTGTGAGTTGTGTACTGTTCATCAATATATTTCTGTACGTTCGCTGTATGTGTTTTTTCGTCATAGTTCTGCACCGTTCGTAAGTAAAACATCGAGAACATAGTTAGCTGTTTCTATTGAAATGCCTATCTTTTATTTTAGTTTGAGTTACACAGAGTGTTTGTTTCGCGATGTTTACAAGTAATTCACAGACCTGTCTATTTGAAATAGTCACAGGGTGTACATGTAATTTAAATATTACACAATGCTGTCAGGAACAGTACACTTTTTTTCATAAGCATTAAATACTTAACTACATGAACAGTACATCAATTAGTCTTTGGTGAAAATATATGAACGGTCTATCTACTAATATTGGTTCGCGATGCAGCGATTAACGTCTGGAATCAATTGCACGGCGGTTATAATCCGTGGTTTAGAACCATTTAAACATGTAACAATAAACTATACTAAATATATCCTTGTATTCTTACAATTACGAATTTGCTTATTTGTAACAACGATTTATCAAATATTCAAACATAAATTAAGGTGACTCGATTGTTGCTCGAACTTTCTTTACTGTATAAGATGTATATAAAATGGCATGATGAAAATCAATTACCCAGTCATCCAAGCGTCAAATTTAAGGCAATTGTTTGTGCGAGATGAAAACGTTACCACTCACTCAATCGTGAAATGAAAATCTTTTTGTGACTGCTCTTTGTTCTTTCGGATGCACCCATTAGAGCTATTTTCATAATGATTGTATTTAAACAGTTTGGTTGGCTTGCTTGCTCTATTAGTATAAATGTTTGCTCAATCGTAATTACAATGCTTAAGCAAAAATTTATACAAACAAAGCAAGCAAGCCAACTACATCTTTAAACTACAATCAATAGGAAAATAGCTCTAAAGATGTTTTATAAGTATGTGCTGTATATCTAGACCGAAACCGAAAACTGCTTTTTCGGTGACGTGGATTGGCTTAGCTGTCCAAGATATATGTATACAATGATAGCGTGTCATAGGAAAGAATAATCTAATCCTACATATAGATCTGATTTTAACAAATTATCAGAGAAAATAAATTGACAATATTAGCAATAAATGCCATTTTTACGGAATTTTTTGATATATTACATCAGACTTTCACTCACTAAGTATGCATATGTTTAGAGACACACACGTTAATTTTATCTCTTAAGAAGTAGCTCCTCACTATCCTACGGTCGATACATTTATTTTGGCATTGCACAAGTCATGTCTTCTCTGACTGTTCATGACGTTAAAATACTAAATCCCTGGGATGTGTTTTAGTTGATTTTAGTCTCTGATGCATGATTTTTTATCATTAATTGTTTTTGGCTTTTAACTAGCTGTCAGTAACTGCTAGTACTCTCAAATCGTACTTTCTTTTAATTCGACCTGTTGATACTATTTTTAATACTTTTTTGTTATTTTATATTAATATGGATCTTGTCTGTATACCAGCTTTGATTATTTGGAATATCTACTAATTTTCACTTCTTCATACTGTATGAACATCAAGATTATTCTCCTTTAATCTGTACAGGAAGTTTTATTGTTGATATTTACCCTTATGTATCTAGTGTTAAATTAGGTATTTATATGACAGACCTTTCTTGGTATTCCTAATTATTGGAAGATTTTATATAGACAGAAAAGTATACCTAAAACGACAAAGTTATTTTTCATTTACCTGTATATATTATGAAAACCGGTTTTTCAAAAGTGATTATTTTCTAAGGGTTAAATATTTCGCGGTAGTGTTTTGCCATGGCTTTATTTGGACTTGTTTGTTTGCTTTTTGGCCTTGAATGTTTGTCCCTAATATTTTATTAACTATGTATTTACTTTCAGGTATCACAGATCGAATTTATTCGTTCATAGTGTGTTAATTTACGTTTTGATTGAGTTAAGCCTTCCTATTGATGTTTTATCGTGTGTTTTCTATGTTGTGATGTTATACTATTGTTTCAGAAAAAGGGAGAAGGTTTGGTACCATTAAAACGTTTAATCCCGCTGCAAATGTTTGCACCTGTCCTAAGTCAGGAATCTGATGTACAGTAGTTGTCGTTTGTTTATGTAATTTATACGTGTTTCTCGTTTCTCGTTTTTTATATATACTAGACCGTTGGTTTTACCGTTTGAATGGTTTTACACTAGTACTTTTGGGGCCCTTTATAGCTTGTTGTTCGGTGTGAGCCAAGGCTCCGTGTTGAAGGCCGTACATTGACCTATAATGGTTACTTTTATAAATTGTTATTTGGATGGAGAGTTGTCTCATTGGCACTCACACCACATCTTCCTATATCTATGTAAAATAGAAATTGTAATAAAAAATTGACAGCCATTGTGAAAAAATTACTACATAGTTTATGTTCCCACAACAAGCCCTCCATCAGATATTATATCTTGGAAGACTATTTGTTTACTGAAGTTAAAAACTAATTTTTTATATGATATGAATCCCATTCAAACCCCCCATTCTTATAACAGAGTAATTAAGTTATAGTATACCTTTCATTTTCATCATTAGTGACATCCATATTGACATTGCCCTCTACAATAAATATTTGCAATGATCAAAGATATATCTCAAGGTGATCATGCTCAAATATATGTGCGACAATTTTTTTTTATAGTATGACAATGAACTTTTAAATGGAAAGAGCATCACACTAACTTTCGGTTACCTTCTACAGACAATATGCAAAAGTTGACCTTAGATGGATTTTACTAATATTTTTAGGTCCTGTTATGTTATATAGCTCTTTAACTGTTTCGATTCCTGTGCATCCTTGACTTTCAAATATTTGGCTTTAAGTGTTACTGATGAATTTAAATCCAGAGACGCATGACCTTAATAAATTTCTTTGTCTTTATGATAGTGTTGCTTTCTTTTTTTCTTTTTTTTTGTACAATAAAATGAATAATATTTGATGCATGAAAAAATGGAAACAAGTATACGCTTTAATGTACTGCAAAACATAAAACGAATCCACCTGTATTTTAAACTGAATATTGCCAGGCCTACAACAGCAGCCATTTCAAATGGAAACTATGAAAAGTATGACTTACTTACATGAAATTGTAATATATCAATCAATATTAAGGCATGCAATATTAAACTACTGTAATAAGTATATATTTTTTGTCAAGTAAACCATTGAACATCATTCTCTTTGTTACATGCAACAATGAATTGTTATAATTGTGTTTTTACTATGATTGTACCTTGGGGTCCATTCATGGTGGTGTTAACATAGTGTGTTTGCTTTGTATTCATATATGGACCTTCATCTTTTTTTAATAACCTATAAAAGGAAACAGGAAAAATAATAGTTACAATTATAAAACAATAGTCACTATTACATTTCGTTCATCTTAATGTTTGAAAATTTCCATTTATTGCAGCTCTCAATTCCCTAAGTTAAGACTATATATAAATGTTTATCTTTGCCTTTTTCTGTATTAACGAAAATAAACATTGAAGTTCAATATTCGATTAAAGATCTTCATGAATTGAAAGTCAATCGTTTCAACATAATCGGATTTTCAGTCTCAGCAATATTTAAAATTAAACAAATTTAAATTACTTTTAACAATTTTTTATGAGGTGAACTAGAGTAAGCATTTATTTTACACTCCTAGTTAGTTTCCTGCTGTTCAGTGTATTGTTTTATTGACTGCGTTTGTCTTTCCGTATTTTTTTTAAAACTTTTAGCATGATGCATGAAAAGAGGGGTTTGATTACACCCTTGGTATCGTATACTATTATAGCAAACAGTAATGAAGCGAAGAAGTTTGTTCAATCTCTTCTCCAGAATGAATGTCAAACGTACAACTGCACATGCTGTTTGTTTACCTTATAATAAATGTCCTTTCCTAGATTTAGATATTTCAATTTTTCACGGAAAATTGTACACAAAAATTTACGACAAAAGGAAGGATTTTTCTTTCTTTTTGTTGATTTTACTTTTTTGGATATTGATGTTCCTTTGGCAACATCGTACGGTGTTAATATATTATAAATCGTTCGCTATGCCCGTATCTGTAATGACGTTTTGGATTTCAATGAACGTAATCGATGTATTACTGGTAAATTATTAAGTCAGGGATTTCGTTACCACAAATTTCTAACAACCTTTACTAAATTCGTCCATAGAAACACAGGTTTTGTTGGAAGTTTGGCTGTACCTGTATATATTTATTTCAAACGGGAAAGCACATCCTAATTTTTACGGAGACGTTGTTTACCGAGCCCGGAAATTTAGAAACAATCCGGGTAATCTTATCGGTCCTTTAAATAAACTTATTCTAAAAGGTTCCCATTTCAACACTGTAATTATATCTTTGAATATTGTTTTTATTGGTATAAATATTTATTTTTTATCAGAAAAGATTAAACCAGGCTAATATAATTGTCATATACATATGCACGTTCACGGTTCTATAATCTGTCGATACCTGTATTTTGGCTTGCACAAGGTGATGTCTTTACACTAAATCCATTGGATGTTGGAGGTGTACTGCTTGATATTTTAATCTTAGATACATGATTTTTTTATCAGTTGTTTTTGGCTTTCAACTAGATGTCAATAACTGCGAGTACTCTCAGTTCTGTACTTAGTGTCTTTTTTGTTGTGGGGATGCATAAATACCTTTCCATGTCCGATCTGTGTTTTTGCTACTTGTCTTTCTGCTTTTTATCGATCTGACGAGTTAAGCCTTTTTCTACTGATTTTTATAGTTTGTTCATGTGTTGAACTATTACACTGTCTCAGGTAAGGGGAGGGATGGACACCCGCAGACATGTTTAACCCCGCCACATTCTATATGTGCCTTTCCATAGTCAGGAGCGTGATTTCGTTTGTTGCTGTATATCTTATTTGTTTTTCGTTCATTATTTGAACATATATCAGGCGGTTATTTTTCTCGTTTGAATTGTTTCACATTTGTCATTTCGGGGCCTTTTAAAGCCGACTATGCGGTATGGGTTTTGGTCATTGTTTAAGGCCATACGGTGACCTATAGTTGTTAACTTCTTTGTCATTTGGTCTCTTGTGAAGAGTTGTCTCATTGACAATCATACGACATTTTTATGTTTATATTAATTGTATTATTTAACCCAGTCCATCGATAATTAATGGTGCCTTACTTACTGAACAGGGTATTTTTCAACAATCCGGAAGTTTTAATATTCCAAGTTTTTACATTTATAATAAAGTCAAAGAAAGATGAGTTCTGTTTGAAAAATGTTTCCTTTCCAATTTTCAAAATACAAGCAAATGTTGCTCCTTTTTGGGGTTAATGGGAATCAATCAGTTTTCCCCTTTTTCTTATTTGTATTTTTTCAATCGATTTATGTGATTTAAAAATCAGTAAACTACTGTTGTATAAATTTATTGCGTTTATAAAACGAACAAATAAAAAAACTACAACTCAAAATCTAGATTAAACCAAACGTATAATGACAGGAACTATCTAATAGTTGTTAAAAATGAATGATTGTGTGCTACAAATTCATGTTACAAAAGTTTCTTTCTAGTATATTTGTACATCTTCTAACTAAAGTTGAGGACTGGATGCCACCCTGGGTTTTTTTTTGTGAGGTTCGTGTAGCTCTGTCTTCAGTTTTTCTGTGTTGTGTTTTTTATACTGCTGTTTGTCGTTTGGTTGGTTTTCGTTGTTTGCCATGGTGTTGTCAGTTTGTCATAGACTTATGATTTGAAAATCACCTCTGTTTTGCACTAAGTTTCATCATTTTATTCAAGTTAGTCTATAAGATAGAAAGAGGACAAGATTTAACGAACTCACGGACAATCTGGTGGTACAAGGTAACCATCACAACAGACAGGTATTAATACAAGATTTTAATGTATATTTTCTTCAGAAGCTATAGCATACCTTGAAACATTTTGGATGCACGTCGTAATACAATTAGGACATCCACAAGGTAAACTCGACAGAACAGTTGTGAGTATTCTAAACTCTAAAATGAAAATCAATTCCAATTTAACTGGTTATATATAATATTTGTATACGTGTTTTAGGAAAACAGTATGCTTGAATGTGTTCAACTTGGCAAATTAACGTCCAAACGCACTATATAACTACTCTGATTAAATTCATTCACGTTCACAACAAAGCCTACAGTGACTAAAGTTAAAACTCGCTGTTAAATTGATTAAACCTTTTTTTCTTTGAATCGGGTACCACTAGTGATGCAAGAACTGCTAACCTTAAGGAGCACCTTAGTGAATCCCCTGTTCTCGATAAGCTTCATGTTGCTTTTTTTCTTCTTGTCTGTGTATGATTTTTTCTGTTTTTTTTTTTTTTTTAATAGTGATATCTGGTTTCCCACATGCTATATCATCTGTCTTATTATTTACTTTAGGCAACGCAAAAAAAGAAAGAAATAATATACAAATCACATACTTAGATTAACACTTAAATCACAGGTTTTACTGAATGTGTTATTCGAGATGGTGCAGTTAAGGTTTTTATGTTAATGATTTGTTTGGTGAATTGCACTTTAATTTCTTTTTTTTTTTAATTATGCAAGTTGTTAATTCAAACGTCAAAACTTTTTACTTACTGCGTAGTAAGATTAACGCTATGACTATGATGATTAGCAGTAGCGCAATTGTTATCAATACAACTCCTCCTATTAGAGCACCACTAACTTCAGATTCTTCTGATGCAGCTGTAAAATAGCAAATACAGCTATAGGTTTTAAAGATTATCGATTGATTGTTTGATTGTTGTTTGTTGGAAAGCAAAGTATATATATTTTCCATAATACTTGAATGTATAAATATTATGTTACATTAATGAAGATAAATCTATAATACTAAAATAACGAGGTCCAATTTGTTAGCCGGCATGACGGAAAAACGACGAACCAAAGAATTCAACTTTATATATAACTAATATAGGACAATGGTGTTGATTAAAAATTACACCAATCCGGGGCCTTTTGTTTTCCACATAATTAAATATTACCAATAATTAACAAGTTCCGGGTTCGAATCCGAATCCGATACTAATATTATATGTCACCTGTTACCTGTTACCTAATCTGAACGTTCCACCCTGTCAGGCGCACCACCAAACGGTGTGTTTGGGATTTGCTATAAACAGGGTCATAATCACACATGAATTTCGTCATTACACAGGAAATAACACCACTACATACAATCGTTGTCACATGAATTTTACGGTTGTAGTAAGAAAACCAGGACGGATTCAAACAGAAAGATTTTGAAAGCAGAGAAAACTGTACACCTTTTAATCATGCAGCATGACTTTATCACATGACAATACGAATACTTAAAATCCAGGCTTAAAATAAGGTGTAGTTAATTTAATTCAGTCACGGACACGCGATGTCGCGGTTGTGTTCTAGTGTACAATAATTGACCACGTGACAGCACCAAAAATAACAAGGATGTTTCTACAAAACATATATGAAAAAAATCTTATTTTCTTCTGAAATTTAAGTGGCGTCTACAATTTGATTTATTATTAATTTATTATAACCATCATCTTGACTAGTAAAGTTTTTTTTTCAATTTTTCCCTTTTTTATGAAGGTATTAACTCGAGCTTTGACTAAGCAAACAATATATCTTTAAGTTTGTCAAAAATGAGGATGCCTATTATTTTCGTGACATTGTATTACGTCTCAAGGCAAAGAAGTATAGCCAATGCAAAACTCGAACCAAATGTATGTACTCCTTTTTGGCTCAAATTTTCAGTCATAGAAAAGTGTTCAACCGCCTGTTGCGTTTCGACAAGAAGAACTGACAATAGTTTCTATTTTCATAATTATTAAAGTCACTCAATGGTAAGAAAACAAAAGAAACTTTAATTAGAAAAGTTAACAATTTGTTTATAAAAACTACATTATACTATATATTTTTTTTTCAAATATTTCATATTAATAAATTGATTACAGTGTGGTTTATTTATATACACGCACCCATAGTTGTACATGTGTACTCATTCGATTCAGTCCGTCCTAAACCATTTTTAGATTCCATTGTAAAAGTATACTTTGTAGATGGGGCAAGACTGTCCACTTGTAGCAAGTATATGTCATCCTGGTTTGAAGATTCCTCAAAAGGAAAGTAATTCATTCGTCCGCTGTTTGTTTTATATTTCACTGTAAAATTTTCACCAGGTACTACTGTCATATCTGGAATCCAAGCAATTGACGCTGTTGTTGCACCCGTACATACCACAGTCATTTTGTCTACTTGTGTCGGTCTAGCTGAAATATATATACAAAAGCCTTGCTTAATTCAATTTAAAAAATGTCATTCATTCATTTGTACATTTCTCATACGTTGAAAAATAATACTTTCGTATGCAGCAGTTTTTCGTGAGTTTCCTTTGACAAGTAATTGCCCAATAAAAATTGACGAATAAGAACATATCGATGTCATTTGTTTTATCTATCTGTCGTCTCATTGACGTGTCCTCCCATCTTTTTTGCTATTCATATTATGCTTGATGAAAGCTTTAATGTGTTAAGGTGTTTGAAGAGTTAAAAATAATGTTCCTACTTTATTTATTTTCGGGGTTAATATCATTGTGTTAACTTTGAAAAGTGTTTATTCAACGCTTCATAAAGCAACTTAAAAGAAGAATATCAATAATACCGCGGCTACTTTAATTTAAGTGTCATCGGTCATTTCCATATGTTTCACTCATAGGAATTTTGACGTTCCTGCATTCACATTATTTCTGTGGTTATTTATTTTGGGTTGTTTTGGGTTTTTTTTTGTTTTTTTATGACGGCGGAGGGAGTAAAATTATTTTAATCAATTATCCTCTTTTTATGCTTTTGTTTTTATATAACCTTGATCACTACATTTAGTTTGCAAAGCAGAACCACGATGAGTAGCAAGTAATGCCTGAAAGTAAAATACTATTTATACATGTTGTACGATACATGTAGGTGAGTATTCAAAAGTTCCGATCTGATCAATATTATTCCATATCTTAGGTAAGGAAAACATAGGTATTGATATGTTGTAAACATAAAACACGATTTGAGACGCTCCTGGTTTCGCCCAGATACCTTTCATGCGATTCCCTTGGGTTCTTTTCTTCGTTTGTATATTTAAAATGAACTCAAGAGTCTTGAACATCGACAAACTATAATAATTGTTCCCCTCTCATATTTTTTTTCAGGAAAATGTTTAAATATGAAATAAATATATAAAGCAAGGTTTATATTCAAAACATATGTATTGTAATTTTTCTACCGCAATGAGGGATAACACACTCAAGCTTTGTAATACAAAATAATATAGCTTAATATTCAAAATGACTAGATTGTCGTGGTAGCAGTACACAAAACAATGTCTCTGTGGGGAGTTGTCCACTTGCAATCAGACCACATCTCTTAGTTGGGGAGTTGTCCGCTTGTAATCAGACCACATCTCTTAATTCTTATAAGACGAGTACTGAAACTTACTATAAACTATTATATTGATATTTGACGAGTAATCAGTGCCAATGGTGTTTCGCACAGAACATTTATAAGATCCAGCCGCTGTTCTTCTTATACTATTTATCTGTAACCGGTGGTTTTTAGTTGACCAACTTGTTTGGCCAGTCCACCGGTATTCGCAACTTGGTAAACAATCAGCCAAGCATGTCACATAGTTGAAGTTACTTAATTCATTTGCAACAAACTCGTTACCTGCAGGTGATAATCTTATGTTTTCTGGTGCATCTGAAAATAGTTTTATTTAAAAATATATAAAAACAAATGCTAGGGGTCTATTATTCATTTAATGTCGTGTGTTGTTGTACATCATTGATTTCCGTTTATTGTTTTGTGAATAGATCGGGCCGTTAGTGTCTCCTTTGCATTGTGTTACATTTGTCATGTCGGGGCCTTTTATAGCGTGGTATGCGGAGTTGATTGTGCTCATTCTTGAAAACCATACGGTGGTCTATAGTTTCTAGCTTACATGTTATTTGGTCTCTGAAGGAAAGTTGTCTTCTTATTTTTATTTTTTCCTACCCGTACAGATCATATCTCTTACATATACCAATAGTATATGTTTTTTGGAGGTAAGTTACAATGATTAACCAAGTTTTAATAATTCAACATATCATCTGGTGCAGTAAAATTGGTACTGATAGTCCCCGAGGAAATTACCATCCAAGTAGCCAGTACTTTGGCACTGGCATGAAAATACGGATATTATTTTATTGAAATATGCTGTTATAAAATTTTAGAAATCATTTTAAATTAAGAAATGTATCTCCCTCACGCATCGCTCCAACTCCTTGTCCGGGTGTGTCTGTACTTTTGGTCCTATTTTGTGTGATCAGCACTTCGAAGTTTGTATTTGGTTTTAGTCTTTATACCTGGCGAAGACAATTTTATCTATTTATCAACATAATCTGGTACTTTCAGAACCCTTACATAGCATACTTACAATTTACGGTAACTGTCATCCTTTTCTCATTATTTGCAATCCCATTCGAAGCTTTACACTTGTACTGACCATTGTGTTTCTTTTGTAAAATGTGTTGTGGCAAAATATTACCGACTTGTTTTGTGCCATCAGGGTATATCCACTCAAAGTAACATGATGGTTCGCAATCAGCCGAACAGTTTATGGATTGGAACAAACTACCTTCTGTCCTTGTATAACTTGTAGTAGATGGAGAAAAGGCCATAATATCTGGACCATCTGCAATTTGTAGACACTTTAACTTTGATGTGTATATTTGAAATTCAAATTTGTTTCACTAAGCATAGCCGATTCATAATAATTGTACGTGCAACTCACGTGTTGAGAAATCTTACATACTACGGTATATTAGTACTAGTGCTTTGTAAAATTATAATTGAATCTATGTCTAACTTTTAAAATTTTGACATAAGCATACTAGCATAAAAAATTCAAAAAGAATACTAATTCAATTCATTTAGTTTTTTTTTTTAATCAGGTCTCATATCATGTGGGTTTTAACTTAATCTTATTGATTGTTGGCAAATTGTTTTTGACTAAACGTAATTTAACCAAAAAAAATAAAAAAAACTTACGTTCTGTTCGTTAACAAGCTCTGAAGCACAATTTGCACTAACGTTGCATTTTATAATAATTTTCAATAATTTTTCATTGTGTGGATTATAATTAAACTTTGAAAATAAACAAACTTTTATTATTTATTTTGTTTTCGTTATTTGTTGTCTTACTGCTTAACAATCAAAATGAAATGTTGTAACGACATGCGTTAAAAACAAATGTGTTAAATTGGTATAAAGCACTTTGTAATACCACACAATATAAAAATAAGAAGATGTGGTATGATTGACAATGAAACGAAGTATACACTTTATTGTGTTACCCGCGGCGATCATAGTCTAGATAATGCATGAACATTAACAATCTGTCTAACTCATCAACTTCTTTTGCGTTTGAATTCAGTAATGCTTTAGGTGATCTCATTGTTGTTTAAAAAGGTTTATCATATTTAGCAATGTTCGATGGGATTTGAAATACAGATTGTTTGGATAACTTATGTTCTATACATTACTTTCCTTTAAAATACTTAAAAATGAATACATATTTTATTTTAAAATATACTTACACTGCACCGTAATTGTGATATATTTACTGTTATTTGCCCCTACCACATTTGTCGCTTGACATCGATACTGTCCCGAACGTGTCTTTTGAATATTAGCCAATGTTAAATTGTCACCATTATAAGAGAAACTGTTTGGTCCAATCCATTTGACATTGCAAGATGGCCAACACGTCACTACGCATCTTATCGGGGCTAGTTTTCCGCTAATTGTCACATTGTATGAAGATGTTACTGGTGATATCGTTGGTACCGATAATACTGAAACCAAAAAACAGATGTGTAGTGTTTTAACGTATTTACAGCAAAGTGGGTCCAAATTCTTTATGTGTATGAGGGTCTGGAAGGGGGTCCTTCATTTCTGTATTCTTTAATTTTTAGGCCATTTTTCTCCATATTTTATACTTTTTGCCCATTATTCTCTATTCTTTATATTTTAGCACCTCATTTTTCTCTATTCTTTATATTTTAGCACCTCATTTTTCTCTATTCTTTATATTTTTTGCTCATTATTCTTTATTCTGTAAACCCCCATCCACGCCCTCTTGTATGTATAAATATAAAAACACGTATTCTGAATTTATATACTTACTTTTTACTTTTAGTAAGTGCTCATTTTATATCAAGGTTAGTTTCTACAAGTATATCCATGTATTGTTCACAGTCAGTTTGCTTAGTGCGTTTCATATACCAGAGACATATATACACATATATATGTCTCTGCATATACCAATTTCGAGTTCTTCCGACATTGGATGAAATAAAATCAATCGCCACAAAAAAGAACAATAAACGGGTGCGTTGGCATGGTAAGCGTTTCCTGCTATGAATCCATACTCATTCAAAAAGTCACAATCGGGAAACTGTAATTTCTATTGTGATTCTGGGGTAACACATTTTATTGTCAAAGGGGCATAAATCTCTAGAATATACGACAGCGATCGGCAAAATTTCAGTCAGATATAGGGAATTATTTGAATATTTGATTGATTTTATATTTGGAGATAACTTTAGACAAACAATTTTCCAATCCGTAACTCCTCGTAGACAATTTAGCCGAAATAACTGAAATCCCATAGTTTTAAACCAAATGAAGTAAATTATTTGTTGCATCAGAATTCCCGAATTTCCTATCATACAAGTACTCAGGTTCAGATATGGGCGAAAGTATAAATAATCTTCACCTCCTTCTAGACTGAATGATAAAAACCAAACGTGTATAAGACGGTCACTAGAAACGAA
Source organism: Mytilus coruscus (assembly GCA_017311375.1). Taxonomy (NCBI): domain Eukaryota; kingdom Metazoa; phylum Mollusca; class Bivalvia; order Mytilida; family Mytilidae; genus Mytilus; species Mytilus coruscus. Next base: position 43,898,752 of record CM029600.1, read on the forward strand.
AAAGGATTTTTTTTTTTTTTATTATTGATCACATTTATTTATTAAATATGTGATGTATTCAAAACACATGTGAAACATACACGATGTTTCGAATCGAAAACTAAGTTGTTATATTTTTTATATAATGGTGATTTGTATTTCTTTACCTAATACTCTGTATACGACGCTCATTTGTTTGTTTGTAGGAAAATTACACAGTACACAAAATAATGTCTGATTTTTTTTTCAATGTATTACTTGCACACAATATTCTAATGATTACCATATTAGCACTTCTAATCTACCGCAACAGGTATTTGAATTATAGTAACTATGTAAATTTCCCAAATGTGTGGCTTATAGGATGCAACAGTTGTAATTAGTTAATATGTAACTTTGACTTCCATTTGTGAAAATAAAGCATTATTGTTATGTACAGCAACAAACTAACATACCAGCCCGCTTCACTGCTGTACTTTTATTGAGTGAACCACTCTCACCATTAAAATCACAATAGAAGGTCTGGTCCGTAGATGGCGTAGATGATGGTGTGTATCTCCATATCATTCGGTTGTTATTTTCATCACATGAACACGTTGATGAACAGGAGGTTGAAGAGGAATTCACATAGCATTTGTTAATATCATACTTAATGCTGCCTAAACTCCCAGAAGAGTTACTGCGAAAGGTTGCTGTACCGTTAACAATTGATACGCCTACGTTACATGTTAGTGTCAGTTGTTTGCCTACCAGTACATAATCCGGTGTTGCTGTTATGTTTATACACGAAATATGTCCTACAAATATTGAATAGGTTCGATTAAAATATTCTAAGCAAAACGTAGGAAAATGCTAAGAGGCAATCGAAACAATCAACTGAAAAAATACAGACAACCCCATGGCCAAGAGAATACGGGCGAAAATACAAACGACATTCTGCAAAATATAACAAAAAACCTAATATTGAGAGTCACGAAACCTCCAAAGTGTGGGCCGCTGAAAGGAAATCAGTTATTGGTAAGTTACCGGTAAAAGATGATAATCAGTGCCAATTCTAGTGTTGTTTTAGGTAAAAGTAGTCCATTTCTCAACGTTCATAAAAGATTATTATTTGGTGTTAGATTGTATTACGTTAACATTAATAGTTTTTTCCTAATTTTCCAATCAAAACGCTAACTGGTGCGTAGTAAATGGTGGGTTCAACCTAAAATATGTGTGAACATGCATGTAGACTATTTAATAAATGATATATGATATTTCTCCAAACCTTTATTATATATTTAGTGGTATTTCAGAAAAAAATTTGGAAGAATTAATTTTCCATAAACTACGCAATGAAAATTTCAGTTATATTGTATACTTATTTTGTATTTGTCACAAACTTGTTGTTTAAAGTTTATATGGCAATAAACATTTGAATTGAATTGAATTGATTAAAATGAAATAATAATTAGACACATTAAACCTAGCTCATGTGTCATATAAGTTTAATAAATGTCATATTTATCAAAATGAATCCCATTTGACCAATAACAAATTCTTGTTAATTCTATATAACAAATTTGTTCAATAACTAATAACTAGTAAAATTATTCTCAGTAACATCAAACTTACCTTTCATTATGCAGACAATCACAATAGACAACAAAACACCCAACATCTTAATTCTTTACTGCTGATCTACAAGGGAAATAGCGTATACTCTGTATCTGGTGCGGTAAAACTGGTACCGTTAATGTTATTAGTACATGTATACAGCCTTGATATGTATTTGGCATTTTCTTTTTTTTTTCTATTTTCAATATTTAGTTCTTCTTAAAAAAAACTCATCAAAGATACCAGGCTTATTATTTTTACGCAAACGCGTTTCATCTACAAAAGACTCATCAGTGATTCTCGAATAAAAAAAATTAAAGTTAAAAGACCAAATGCGAAGTTTTAGAGAATTGAGGCACCAAAAAGCCGAAAGGATTTGCCACATACAGCTAAGTTGATCTATTCCTGGGGTAGAAAATATAGTTACAGATTACAATGTTTTAAAGTTAAATAGTCCAGCATACTACAATTAAGGTACATAACGTAGGGGTATAATAAAAAAAAATATAAGAGTCTCGTGGACGGATGCTCGAGTTTTTTTTTCTTTGGTATGTGCTTGGTATTTGTAGGGAGGGGTGTGGTTATTTTAATTTTTTTTTTTTTTTTTTTTTTTTTGTCTTCTTTTATTATAATCATTGTTATTGATAGATCCTTTTTATGACAAGACACAATGATAAATAACGATAATATACATATTAGAAAGAAAAAAAAAAACTAATATAGCTATAGCCGAATATAAATATACTTCCAAAGTAAGCTCTCCTTTGAGGATTGTGTAAGGTTGGTTAACTACCCTTTTGTAATAAATGAATAAAATGAAGATGTTTTATTAATAAAATTATGTTCTCTCCATTTAAATTGCTACCAAGTTACCACTCTAGATTGAAAATTTCATGACTTTTTATCAAAGAATCTTTATCATATTCTGAGATTTAAAAAAGATTTCTTACATCAAAATTAAAAATAAAAAATCTTTCTTAATTATTCATTTTACAGCAGAAAGATCATTTTGTCTATTTGCCTTGACAGTTTTACAATTGTATGACATTATTTTGCTCTTATCTACTTCATCAAATTTTAAAATGTTGGCCTTTCAAATAAAATATGCCTATAACATATCTATTTTCTTGTTAAATTATATACTTTTCTGATTCCTATGCATATTTATTATAATGACTTTTCCTTGTATTTATGGTTCTTTTCTTAACTAAATCACAACAGAAGTTTAATGACAGACGGGCATATACAAAACTTAATGAATAATTGAAATCAAAATGTTTGCGTTATAACGCAAATGTTTGCGTTATAACGCAAAGGTTTGCGTTATAACGCAAAAGGTTTGCGTTGTAACGCAAAGGTTTGCGTTATATCGCAAAGTTTGCGTTGTAACGCAAACATTTTGCGTTACAACGCAAACCTTTGCGTTGTAACGCAAACATTTGCGTTGTAACGCAAACATTTGCGTTATAACGCAAACCTTTCCGATATAACGCAAACCTTTGCGTTATAACGCAAATGTTTGCGTTATAACGCAAAGGTTTGCGTTTAACGCAAAGGTTTGCGTCATAACGCAAACCTTTGCGATATAACGCAAACCTTTGCGTTAAAACGCAAACCTTTTGCGTTGTAACGCAAACCTTTGCGTTGTAACGCAAATATTTGCGTTATAACGCAAACATTTTGATTTCAATTATTCATTTGCGTTACAACGCAAATGTTTGCGTTACAACGCAAAGATAGGGAAAAAAATGTGTGGCGCTAATACGCTTCCGTACATATTCAGTAAGTATCTTACTAGACTGTTCGTTTACCTGTTATATCGCAAAGGTTTGCGTTATAACGCAAATGTTTGCGTTACAACGCAAAGGTTTGCGTTATAACGCAAAATGTTTGCGTTGTAACGCAAAGGTTTGCGTTATAACGCAAAGGTTTGCGTTGTAACGCAAAGGTTTGCGTTATATCGCAAAGGTTTGCGTTATAACGCAAACCTTGCGTTGTAACGCAAACATTTGCGTTATAACGCAAACCTTTGCGATATAACGCAAACCTTTGCGTTGTAACGCAAACCTTTGCGTTACAACGCAAACCTTTGCGTTATAACGCAAATGTTTGCGTTATAACGCAAAGGTTTGCGTTTAACGCAAAGGTTTGCGTCATAACGCAAACCTTTGCGATATAACGCAAACCTTTGCGTTATACATATTCAGTAAGTATCTTACTAGACTGTTCGTTTACCTGTTTATTGGCTATGTTTGTTTACTTATTGTTAACCATATTATTCTGTTTGTTTACGTTTCCTTTGTGTGTTTAAACTACGTAAAGTAAGATCTTGTCACAAAATATTGAGGCAGTCAATATTTATTTTAAATAGCTCTATGGCGAACACATTTTGAACAGATGCTGATCTACAACATTACAACATGACGGGAGGAAAACATGATTAATTCATTTAAAAATATAAAGAATACATAATGATAACTAGTTTAAATAAGATGTTTTACATTTAACTTGGGTGTGTCATTTTTTACCTATACAACGAATAAACATCAATTGCACGAATTTCATAATAAGGTATTTTTATAGGACATTTAAATATTGCATATATTTACCGAATCTGTTGTTTATAACTCACGATCAGAAATTTATCATAAATCTCGGATAAATCATTTTAATTTCTAATGATTAGTCATTTTCTTCAATGAATTGTTCTGAATAAATGTTCAAGAACGTGCATCAAACTAGGAAGAAGGAACTATTTTAGATCAAAAGTTTACATATATAAAAATAGATATTTAACCATTCAATTATCGGCGTGTATCTACATCACCTCTTTCATTGGATAAATTGATACAAAAGGGTTTATTGTTAAAACATGTTCGATCAACTTATAAGTACAGTACATTAGTTAGTTGTTTGATGAAATTGCACCGATGGTCCAGAAATTTAAAACTGTATAAACAGTTGTCCTAAGGTCAAATTATAAGTTATTATTTACTTTATTGAAATATTCAGAAATGTGTAAGGGTCACCTTGATGTGTAAATCATCTTAACCAGCTTGGTCTAGTGCACATCAAATCATTTTGTATGACCAAGTCGTAAATTACACATAACCTAAGGTACTTGAGTTTAATATACGAACTTCAAAGGTGTGTCATTTGCAGGTATGGCTATGTATAAAAGACCAAACCTAATAACTGACAACACATTTTTATTTTTGGTCTTAAACAAGTGTCAGCCCGACTCGGCAAGCTTCTCCACCGATAGCAATGTTGTATACAATCAAAGGCATTGTCAACAGGTAGCTAGCTCCACATTGTAATATCAACTTAAGAAACTGCTCGCAGAAGTCGTTTTTCTGATAAGAGCTAACCATGCTACAACTTACAAGCAACACATACATCTACATTATACCTTCAAAGGTTATATGTGCGTTGTAATGGCTTTCACACTTATCTGATAATGACATGAACCAGTTGGTCATTGAGATGCCGATTGACAATCTAGACAACAGAAAACTGACAATTAAAAGCTACTTAGCAGTTGAACATGCTAAAAATCAGAAAGAAACAAAGTCAAAACATATATTTTATATTGACTTGATTATGAAAAAAATAATATTCTTATAGATAAAACAGTATTACAAATTATTCTCGAAAAGGAAACAATACTAAAATGTGGATATCTTTCATTTTTAGCTAGAACTAATGTTTTCATCATATTTACTTTTTAGATTTTATATCTTTTATCACAATTTAACTTTATTTTAACAATGTACATGCTAACTATTATAAACAAGTTTATTGAAAATATAATTGATAGAAACATGGAACAAGTTGAATATATGCTCCATAATACTTATTTTCCATGTCTTGCATGTTTTGTTAGTACACTAATTTAGTAAAACTTACTTAGGAATTTACACATTTCATAAACATCATGAACGAAATTATTATAATTTAGCCATAAATGTACAAAATATAACATCTATAATTAAGTAACTAACTTATTCTGAAAAATATAAAATGATTTTAAAAGACAATTTCTCTTCTAAAAAGTAGAAAAACTGATGAAATAAAGAAAAGAATTTACTTTGTTATTAATTTTTCCCAAATTCGACGCAATTCGACACTTTAATGAAACATATCAAATAAAAGGTGTATTTTAGAAGTTCAACAACGTGCTATTCCCATTTTCAGGATTTAACAGGAACATAGTTTTATAAAATATAAAGATACAAGCCTAAAAAAACATTTCTGAATTTAGTTCAATATTTCCATTGTAAAATGCGCAATTTCTGACCGATTTCATCCATTTTTCACCATTCTATTTGTCTGTCCAGTGCGCTAAAATAGACATACTCTAACAACAGAAGGGACATAACTCGAGAAGACATTTAAGAAAATCTATTATACATTCAACTTCAATGAGACCGGTATCCGAACGACAAAGAAACAAATCCAAAAATCATCTAGAGGTCGAAAACCGGCCTTCAATAATACACAGGTGATTACACAATAGGTCAAACTCGAAATCACAGCGAATCTTGAGAAGTTGCAAATAAATTTATTAGAGACTACCATCAGTACCATTTCCCCTAAATGGCAAAAACTATTGAGACACTGAGTAGGCTTCTTCCTTGGGAATGAGCGGAACAAGCATGATCAGCGCAGAAAATACACATAACTCTAAAACTCATCTTTTTAATGTGAAATTGCACGTAATCATCTTATTATTTTTCAAAGGGTGTTCAGTATAGACTCTCAATTTTCTTAAAATTGTCAGTGAATACGAATGAATATGGTGGCGACGTATCTGAGTAAATGGTCCTGTATTTTTGTATTTGCTTTTGAATAAAACTACCCTAGCCATCAAAAAGTATTTTTTCTTGAATGTCGGTCATGACCTTTCAAGAATCCCCCCCAATAAACCATAAGGGAGGCAAATACAATGAGATTTTAATTGATTTTTTGCAGTCAATGTAAAAATAAGTAAAAAGTAAAAAAATCTGCACTTCTTGGTATAGAACTAAATAGGGGAATGATTGAACTCCTAATTCTATGTACATTAAAAAAATGCTGTCGGAATTGACATATTCAAGTGGCGATAAGTTGTCAGACATTTTTTTTTATTGAGAAGCTGCCTGGCGTGTATCTTGCCTAGACTGTGTGAGGGATTTATTACCACAGAACAAGGATACATACTTCGGAACATAATCGTCTGATATTGATTTTACTACGCAAAGAATTATACATTCCTTCGTCAGTTTCTCAGATAAGATGAAATATGACATTTGAGATATTAAGGAAATTAACTTTACAAATCGTTCAATGAGGTAACATTATCCCAAGTAATGTTAATAGGATGTTCAAAGGATAAGTGTATAGTATCCGTTTTGTGTGTACAATGTATATATTAAGAACAAAGAGACTGAAAATTACTGACAGAAGTTCAATAAATGTGTTTACATTGCATTTTTGTGCTTCGTACCGATCTATTCAGTTAAGTCATTTGCAACTGATTTTTACAGCTTGTTCTTATTTTGTGCCGCTACACCATTGTCCCATGGTAGGGGAGGGTTTACTTAGTATAATTGTCACAAATTTTGAAAGGCAAAATCATATTGTGTTTGTCTCGCCTCTTCGAAGAAGTGGAGACTAGAATAAGGTATACTGTTTCCGGTGTCGCCAGCGGCGTCAATAATTTGTTTAAGTAAGTGATTACGTAGATTTAAGGGGAACCACTGATGCTAGTCAATAATATTTGGTATTCACTTTTTTATCGTTGGCACATTTCATTTTCATAGAAATTATTTGGCACTGTCCCATCAGTAAGGTACTAATGATCTTGAAACTTTTGCTTGGTTTAAATGTTGAAGTTTTATGATTAGGTCAGTTTAAGGGGAACCACTAATGGTAAGTCAATGATATTTGGTAGGTATTTGAAATCGCAATAGAATGTATCATTCCATGGAGATTATTTCACTCAGCCCGCTCAGTCATGGTCTATTGACGTTGAAGCTTTCGTCTAGTTTAAATGTTATAGTTTACAATAAGGTCAATTTAAGTGGAACCACTGGTGTTGAGTTAGTGATATTTGGTATACAACTGTGTTAGCTTGAAGATAGCTCAGTTCCATGGAGAATATTTGGCCCTGCACATTCAGGCACCCCCGCTCAGTGACTTTGAATGTTTTTTTGTAGTTTTTTTGTTAAAAGTATTGCTTTTTTTATTTCAAAATTTGCATTATACAATCAAACTACATAAAGGCCAGACATATCTCTATGTCAACAGTTTATTGTTAAAATGTTTTGCTTTCATATTTATCCATAGATTTAACCTGGTGGCTTATCATGCTTATAGTCCAGTCAACCTATGCAATAAGACGTATAAAAATTAGCAAAATTGAAACATAGAGTTTTGTGACCTTGGTGTCATCATATTTGATATACTAGACGTCTAACAAGAACATAGTAGAGGGTCTGAATGGGGCTTACAGAATAGACAATAATGGACAAAATGTTCAGAATAAAGGGCAAAAAATGTAAAGAATAGAGAAAAACAGGCTAAAAAATAAAGAATAGAGAATGATGGGGTGCTAAAATATAAACAATAGATAATAGAGAATAATGGGCAAAATTTATAAAGAATAGAGAAAAAAGGCTTTAAAAAAAAGGAGTACAAAATTGAAGGACCCTCCATCCAGACCCTCATAGGAATGGAAATAGATGATTTTGGGATAAAAACATCGGGTTTTTTATTTTTTAATAGATATAGGAAGATGTGGTGTGAGTGCCAATGAGACAACTCTCCATCCAAATAACAATTTATAAAAGTAAACCATTATAGGTCAATGTACGGCCTTCAACACGGAGCCTTGGCTATAAAGGGCCCAAAAAGTACTAGTGTAAAACCATTCAAACGGTAAAACCAACGGTCTAGTCTATATAAAAACGAGAAACGAGAAACACGTATAAATTACATAAACAAACGACAACTACTGTACATCAGATTCCTGACTTAGGACAGGTGCAAACATTTCAGGGGATTAAACGTTTTAATGGTACCAAACCTCGAAACAATAGTATAACATCACAACATAGAAAACACACGATAAAACATCAATTGGAAGGCTTATAAATTAACACACTATGAACGAATAAATTGATCTGTGATACCTGAAAGTAAATATTGGGACAAACATTCAAGGCCAAAAAGCAAACAAACAAGTCCAAATAAAGCCATGGCAATACACCACCGCAAAATATTAATGTTTTATTTATTGATGAAGCGAAATCTTTTATTATATATAATTTCATTCTATTTGAAACATCACAAACGTGATTGTATAAGGAAACAGACAAAATTTCAGGACCAGAAATTAATACTTCGAGTCAAAAACTACGATTTTATTAGAAGATCTCCGACACCAGGAAACCAGAAAATTTTGCCAAATGTTCCTCTGTTTTAAACTTAACAAAGTGTATTGTTAACGGAAACTAGCAAAATTTCATAAGTAGAAATTACTATTTTGCGTCAAAATCTAAAGATTTTTATCACGAAATTTAAAAAAAAACAGGAAACAGCAACATTTGTCAAATGTAATGCAAATTAAGATTTTTTTGTCAAAATATTTTCCAAAATATAAACTGAATACGAAATATGAAATATTTGACAAATCATATTTATGACATATATCTTAACCAAAGTTTTTGTAAAATAAATCTTCCAAAGGTTGAAAATAACATAAAATGTACAATGTATATTATGTTCATAATGATCCTCCGTTGCCAAGATATTTAAGGTATGGATAGAACTTGAAATAAGTATAGTCATGAATCAATTGTTCCAGTCGAGAGTTTGAGAAGAAGCCCCGGCTATGACAAAATGTGAAACAATTCCAATGAGGGAAAAAACCACAATGATTAATTAAACATTAAACGAAAAACATGTATTACAGAGATCCTTCAACGACAAGTACTGAATTAAAGGCTCTTGAATGGGGACAGACACATAAAGAATGTGACTGGGTTAACATGTTCGTGAGCGCTCAACCCTTTCCTAACCTGGGACTGTGGTGTTATGGCACAGCATAAGAAAAAACTGTAAAAAGCAGTTGGAAAAGACTTCATCATACACAAGCACAAAAACACAACTAACATAAAGACACAAAGTAACAATCTAAGAGTGTTCGCAGTTACTGAAAGCTAATTCAAAGGCAATTTCGACTAATAAAATATAATGTTCTCCCAGACTAAAGTATCAATCAGGATACATCCATCTGATTTAGTGAAAAATAAGTCGTAAACAGTCTGAGAAAAGAATGGCCTTTGAGATATGTATCTATTGTTAAAATATAAGTACATAGTATCGACAGGTTGTAGGATCATTATTTATCAACGTTCAAATATCTTACTTCTGTGTTAAATTGGTAAGCTTTAAGTGTATTCCGGGAATCAATGATCAATAATTGATCGTAGGTTTTTCATAAAATAGTTTTCGTTATTGTCGTCTTTGTAAATATATCCTATAACATCAAGGAGATGAGGTATGATTGCCAATGAGGCAACTATCAACCCAAGTTCAAATGAAGTGGATGTAGGCAATTATAAGCAACCGAATGGCCTTCAACAGTGAGAAAAATCCATACCGTATGGTCGGCTATAAAAGGCCCCGTCATGAAAAATATTAAACAATTCAATTGAGAAAACTAACGGCCTAATTTATAACAAAACCATTTACGAAAACAAATATGACAGACATGAACTAACGACAACCACTGAACTACAGGCTCCTGACTTGGGACAGGCGCATAAACAATGTGACGGGGTTAAACATGTATGTTAGCTCAACCCTCCCCCTAACCTGGGACAGTGGTGTTACAGCACAACATAAGAACAAACTATAAAAAACAGTTGAAAAGGGCTGAACTCATCAGATCGATTCAAAGCAGAAAAAACATCTAACGAAAACACAGAGCTGTACGCAGGTCAACGATTTTAAATGTAGAAATCTACTTCCAAATTTCCGTGGACACAACAGAAACTATGCAGTCACGTGACAATAATTATTACTTGGTCAAAGTAAAAGTACGTATAAAAAATGTAGTATATGATTTATCTGCTTGAAAATGGATCTTTTACGATTTCAAGACAGAAACGTACTTCCCATCGTCTGAGTCGGTAATATCCATGTATTCAATATGAGCTGTGGTATAACGTCCCTTGGTTTCAGTATGTCATACAAAGGTTGTTCGACTGAGACCAATCTCTCTCAGACTACCGCGCACAGGATTAAGAGAGGTGAGTAAAAAAAGAGAGAGAACAAATTACCAATTCAGGGACAGCAACCCAACAACGTGTTGCCTGATTGGTCTGAAAATTTCAGGGCAGATAGATATTGACCTAAAGAACAATTTTATCCTCGTCAGATTTGCTCTAAATGCTTTGGTTTCAGAGATATGAGCCAAAACTGCATTTTACCCTATGTACTATTTTTAGCCATGTCGGCAATCTTGGTTCGCGGGCGGGGTCATCGGACACAATTTTTAAAATAGTTACCCTAATGATGATTGTGGACAAGTTTGGTTAAATTTGTCTTAGTAGTTTCAGAGGAGAAGATTTTTGTAAAGATTACAAAATTTACGAAAAATTGTTAAAATTGACTATAAAGGGCAATAACTCCTCAAGGGTCAACTGACCATTTTGGTCAAGTTGACTTATTTGTAGATCTTACTTTGCTGAACATTATTGCTGTTTACAGTTTATCTCTATCTATAATAATATTCAAGATAATAACCAAAAACGGCAAAATTTTCTTAAAATTAATGGCATTTAAATTCACAACGGGGTTTTTTTTTCAGGCTTTACTTATTATTACAATCAATAGAAGCAGTTGAGTACCAACGCGGGAAAAAATATGTCGTTTATTAGATAGTCCATGTTGTTATAAAGATATCGTTAAATAGACAAGATAGTTCTATACACTTGTATCTCGTTATAATGAGATAGTTTATCGCATTTACGACACACTTTTTAATTATAACGATTGATTTAATTCTCTCAGATGCACTAACCGGCGTCTGTAATAATCCTGAATTGGCGTGTCAGTCAATTAAACGAATACTAATTTAAAAGCTGTCTTCATTATACTGCCATTAAAGCCAATAACTACACTGTAGCTACCGAAGTTGATTACATGCACCACATGTAATTAATTTATGATCGATATACGATTTCGAAAATTTATTTCACGTCAGTCGTGTTCGAAACCCAATATTGAAAACCACAAAGCATGAAACAGTATGAACAATAAACCTAGCAATTAGAGATATTTAGTGTAAGCAATTAGTTTAATAAATGTTTCTGCTAGTGAAAAAAAGTTAATGATCATTAAGTAATCGTTTCTAAACTTTTAAATAATTCAGAAGCTTACACTACTTCATTTCATTAAAATGAGCAGATGCCTTTACAACAGACAAAATAAAATCATTTATTATTTAACGAAATTAGATATTGTATGAAAATTAAAGAACGGAATTTCATAAAATTTCATCGATTTGTGATATTGATCAAATAATGAAAAAACCTTCAAACATATATTATTTTTTAACATTTTTCTTGATTGAATGATGCCGAAACATGTCTCCTCGATAATATGGAATTATAACTATCAAGGATGATACAAGAACTGTTGATGGCTTTTCAATTATTTTCTACCATTCTCTGTTTTGCAATAGGTACGTAGACCAGTTAATAATATCATTTATTTTTTAAAAAGAAAATCCTTTTTTTAATTCAAATAATTGCCAGTTTTATATAGAACATACATATTTTCATAGATATTCATTACAAGTTGGTTGACTATTATGGAATATCGGTTTCACAGATGACGATGGTGTGTTCCTATTGTTGTAACCAAAATCTCGTCCTCCTTTCCTCGAATGTGACATCACCAGATGAGACGTATCACCGAATCTGTTCTTACATGAGCAACACGACGGGTGACACATGTGGAGCAGGATTTGCTTACATTTCAGAGCACCTAAGATCACCCTCTAGTTTTGTTAAAAGGGGTTCATGTTCTTGCTTTCGTTTTAAGTATTGTTTTTTGTGCTTGTTAATTTTTCAATGTCTGTGTTGTTGATACGGCCGGTTACAGTTTTGTCTATCCTTTATCATGAAAAATGTGTTTCAATTTCAAAAGTTCACATTCGATCAAGTTCTAGGGTTAGAAATTTACATGACCACTTGTTTACGAATTTGATGATATCTTAATGTTGAGTTAATTACCAATTCGATATTGACTCGTCGTATAACGTATCAACTTTTGAAGGAGTAACAAAAACGGGTGTCACATATCGAGCACGAACAGCAAACCATTCCGGAGCATCTGAAATCACCCCAGTTTTTGGTGGGGCCTCGGGTGTTGGTATTTGTAGGTTCCATTCCTGCCGAAAGACGTTTGCTTCTTCTCTATTAACCATGTGGTATTAGGAGTATAAATATGTCTGGAATTGGTGACATAACATACTGTGGAACGATGATTTTTGCGAACGTGAAATTATAATGCCTAATCAGGTCCGGTTACAACAAGCATTATTCTGACAGAAGTCAGGATGCTCAAGCCATATAAAAAATTACGAAGACAATGTTTATTTTGTTAAAAAAAATGGTTATAAAATTCAGATAAGCAAATTTTATCTAATTCAGAAGCTGTCTTGATCTTTCAACAGAATTTTCAAACGAGGGATTGAGTATCCAGAAGATTTTACACTTACAATTCTGTATTGCGGAGAGAGTGACTGTCAATAGTTTTCACGGAAATGAGAACATCGTTTTTTAAAAGATTTGGCTGTAAAACATGTTAGAGTATAGCACTGTTTCTTACATCGCCTGAATGTGTAGAAACTACATGACAGCTAGCTTTCGAGCTTTAAATGCACACATGTCAAAATGATTTCTCCGTCAGTGCAATTCACAAGAGGTCAATTAGAGTTACACAAAAATAAGGAAAAGTACATCAGACCAACCAACCAACATCAACAAACTCCTCCTAGAAAATAGACAAAATGTTGTTTAACTTAAAACAGGTTTTGTTATTCAGCCTGATGATATTGAATCAAATTCCACTATGCTGTTTTCGTTATGCGATTCATGTTTACTGTCAAATAATGATACTAGACTTTCATTTTCACTGTAGGGCGATTCATTTCTATTGTATATGCGATGCATTTTCACAGAAGGAAATTAATTAATTTTCATTATATAAAGTCTTAATTCAGCTGACTCTCTAACAAAATTTATGAAGTCAGAAGGATTGATTATATATGCATACTTAGTGAGTGAAAGTCTGAGGTAATATAACAATAAATTCCTTAAACATGGTATTTATTGCTAATATAGTCAATTCTATTTTCTCAAATAATTTGTCCTGATCTATATGTAGGATAAAATCTATTCTTTCCTACGACACGTCACCATTAAATACATATATCTTGGACAGTTAAGCAAATCCACGTCACCGGAAAAGCAAAGTTTCTGTTTCGGTCTAAATCTACATCGCATACTAATAAATTAAACGTCATTAGAGCTAACTTCCTAAAGCTTGTAGTTAATAGGTGTGGAGGGCCTTGATTGTGTAAATGTTGCCTAAGCATTTTAAATAAGATTGAGCAAACGTTTATACAAACAAAGCAAGCAAGCCAACCAAACCTTTAAACTACAAGCGTTAGGAAAATAGCTCTAATGGATGCATTTGAGATAACAAAGAGCATTCACAACACGATCTTCATTTCACGATTGAATAAGTGGACACGTTTTCATCTTGCACAAACAATTAACGCTGGGATGACTGGATAATTGATATTTATCATGCTATTGTGTATAAATCTTATACAGTAAAGAAAGTTCGAGCAGCAGTCGAGTCACCTTAAATATGCTTGAATTTCTTATAAGTCGGTGTTACAAATAAGCCAATACGCAATTGTGAGAATACAAAGAAATATTGAAAACAGTTTATTGTTACATGTTTAAATGGTTCTGTACCAGGGGGTATAACCGCCGTACAGGTGATTCCGGACGTTAATCGCTACATCGCGAAGCAATGTTGGTAGATATACCGTTCTTATATTTACACCAAAGACTAATTGACTAACTGTTCAGTTAAGTGTTCAATGTTTATGAAAACAAAGTTTACTGCTCCTGGCAGCATTGTATATCATTTATATTACGTGAACACCATGTGACTATTTTAAATAGACAGGTCTGTGAATTACTTGTAAACATCGCGAAACAAACACTATGTGTTACTCAAACTTGATTAAACTACAAATAGAGCATAGTTGGTTGGCTCTGTCACTAAATGCCACCGTGTATTTTGTGCTTTGTTCTTGTTAAAATACATAATACGAATGAGGAACCCGTTGTTTTAATTTTATTTGAAGACATTTACTTGAAAAACTGACCTCAGAATTTTGACACTGTACGATTCATTCTCTTTGTAGTTTGTTTTCTTTCTTTAGTACCGTTCGTTGTACATTCTTGTACTGTTCGTTGTGCAAAAGCCTATCAATACGGTAGAAATATGTATGACACGGCGTGACAAATGTTCAAAGCTTTTTGAAGCGAGTTATAAAACTTTTCCAAGAAAATTCGTCGTATAAAAACGTTATATTCATGGATGTTCTGCTCCAGTAAATTTTCGGATCCATGCCAAGCTAAAAGCAAACTCACCAACAATATCTGAATATTCATGATATGAACGTGGTTATACCCGTGTATATTCAAGTAAGCATCTACGACTTGCTTGCATTTCAAATTGTAAATATCATCAATATAAAAGTCATTTAAAAACTATTTTCAGTTGTTGTATGTCGAATAATCATATAAAACGACAATGAAAATTCATCGCACTTCCTAAAATTCCACATCAGAAATGATTGCACTTACAGTGATAATTCATCGCATCTATAGTTAAAATGAATCGCATTCAGTAATCAATATTATGGATTCTGCTGCTTAAATAACACTTTTGGACTTTAATCCTGATATTATACATAAAATAGTTATATTCTAATGAAATTCTGTTAAAACATACATTCAAATCTATTATTTTGTATTTTCAAAAAGTAAACAAACGCAGTTTTTCCCATCATCCTTTATTCTACAATAGACATACTCGCATACAACAGTGAAAATGAACTAACTGGATTCGCACTTTATATACACTGAATAAAGGTGTTTTACTGTCTGATGTGGGAGAGTTCAAAGCTTAACAACGTCCTGTGCCTTGCCGAGTTGTCAAAAAATTGTGGGTCGTAAATATCGTTTTAAAAATGCACTATACATTTGACTTTTGACTCTGCGTTTTCTTTATACGTACACAATTGCTACTTACCGCATGAATAGTTTCGACAACATAAACGAAGGTCGGAAAGGAGGACAAGGACAAGGTAGCATCGTAAATAGAATTGGCTAACACGTTGTACGAAAATAAATGTTCAGCCCTCTCTTATTTGTAGAACAAATATAAAAAAAAACAATGACGTTCAAATACATTGTGTATATTCACTTATACGTTCGTTTTCCTTTTTCATTGAGTCGATTTTATTGCCTCTCTGTTCCATTGGACATAGTTGTATTTCCTTATGTATTAGTTTATGTTGTAAATTATCAGACTGAGTCCATTTGGGTTGCAGATACATATGAATAAAATGGGGTGCGGTGTAAACGCCAGAGTCAGCAACCAATCAACAAAAACATATTAAATAAAATTTTCATCTTTGTACCTTTTGTAATTCCACTGTTCGGGATTAAAAGATAAGGGTTGAGAACTCCCACAACCTGGTTATCGCAATATGTTCCAGACATCAATAAAAGCAAAGTATATGTGTGTACACTCATTAGAGTTTCAGCTGGAGAACACACACAGGACATGATATACATGTATCTGATAAATAGGTGTATAACTTCTTCGGGTTTGATACTTATATATCTTTTGGGATTTTGTTTTATCGTTAGATTGCTGTCTCATTAATGTATTCTATATATTGCCTTTTAATTTAAATTTGAATAAAAAGACCAAATGTATGAAAATAAGTAATTAATCATATTCAAATAAGATACATTTTGAGACCAGACAAACGAAAGAAAAAAATAGTTTTGCTACTTACAATAATATATCTTCTTTTTATTTCAGGAACTATCTTCTCCTTTGAATTATACTTGGTTACAGACAAAGGTATTCTCCTTGGTCAATTTTCCTCACAACATTTATCCTTCCATCGAATGCACTACACTGGACAATTTAGTAGGATGGCTATAGACACAAAAAACGGTCTTGCTTTTTTGTACGACTCGGAAACGAAGGTATCATTTCACAAAATGTTATTATTGTCATCTTTAACAGAGAAGTCCCAATGTATTTATATTATAAACTTCCGGGTCGTCTTGAGTAGGAATGAAGTATGTCAGTATTTAAATTAAATAGTTTTTAACTTATTTTGAATATGTAAAAGAAAAATAAGCGGGTACATAAGTGTGACTACTTTCAATTATGATTTTTGGAAATAATTTTTTTTTCCAAGCATAAGAAGTTTTGATGTAAGATTCTACATTTATAGATGTAAACTATATTAACAGATTTGTGCAAAGTGCACGGTGCATGGTGCAAGACATGCATGTATTTAACATTTAATATACATAGCATAGGTGTGACTGTTTCTTTTGTTCAAATTTCATGTATTTGATATATATCAAATATTATATTAACAGTACATTTATTTTACTTAACTTATTTCGACATATACATGTGTACATGTGTGGTAAAGATTTAAATGGCAGTTTAAAAGGGGTCAAAACTAGTAATTACAGCTCTTTTATCAAATATACCTGATAAATAACCTAGTATAAGAAATACGTAATGATATTTTCTATATCTTTAAATGTCAATACTACAAATAATACTATTCGGTTTACTTTTATTTCATTTTATCCGTAGGTCAGCTTTTGCATCCGTCGCCAACCTCCCCTCCCCCCTTTTTCCAACATAAACGTTTTGTATTTTTAACGACTTCTTCTTGGAATATACCTTGCCAAATGCCAAAGAAACATAGCAGGACTGACACTTTTATTTCATCCTGTTATTTTTCCAATTTTTGTGTCATCTAAGTTCCAGTACAGCTACCAGAGCGAACAATGTTTTGTGTGTTGATGAAATTTAGGATCTTAAATCTATAAACGTCTTATTCGATCGAAAGTTATGCATGCATACTTTTAATATGGTTCGCACGAAACTAAGATTCCTATGAATGTATTTCATCATGGCAACTAAATCTGACAATACTTAACCATAAAAGACTAACAGGATACTAAATGAAGATTCTTCTTAGAAACCGTATTGCAAACCGAGTTCATTAAGCATTAATGACCGAATTTTTAGGCTCACACCGAACAGTAATATAAAGAATTCTATTTAAAACCATTCAAACGTCACCTTCATTGGTATTTTCCTTCATAACATAATTTTATTTCCTTTATCTTTAAAAACGAATCGAGATGAGGGGTAAACGTAATTGATATTATATCAGAATGACACCTATAAAAGGAGAAAGAAAACAAACATCTACAGTAAGCATAATTACGGTCTTTAACAATGATTAAACGTTTATACACTATGACAATTTCGTAATTGCTCAAAGTTTGGAAGTTTAGCCATGGCGTTGCCAGTTTATTTTCGACTGGAGTTTGAATGTCCCTTTGGTATTTTTCGCCTCTCTTTTGGAAAAGTTGTGATTACAGACCATCAAATATATACCAAATGGCCTAAATGACAAAAGGACAAAAATAAAAACTATAGACAACAAATGATGAGGTTGAAACTTGTACCATGGACATGTGGCAGGATTAAAATGTCGGTATTTTTAGACCTAAATCCTACCCCTATACAAATAAGAAGATGTGGTATGATTGCTAATGAGACAACTTTCCACCCGAGACCAAATGACATGATAGAAGTTAACAACTATAGGTCATTGTACGGCCTTCAACAATGAGCAAAACCCATACCGCATAGTCAGCTATGAAAGGCCCCGAAATGACAAATGTAAAACAATTTAAGGTGGTACCAAACACCTTGACTAAAATTAATTTGGCTCTTTTAATTTTCATAAAATTTTGACAAAATGTTTACTTTGACCCTTTGACAAAAATATAAAAATTTTAAAAAACTTGAAACACAAACTTTATCAGAAAAATTTCATTGGATATATAGCAGTTTGGCAAACACTAATTTCGATCATTGAGAAGCTCAAAGCGTTCAGCTGATTTTTACAGAGTTATCTCCCTGTAGTGTTATGTACCACCTTAAACGAGAAAACACCTACATTACACTTACTCATTTGCACCTGAGTATAACGAACAAATGGAGATCAAAATTAATATGAAAACACAGGACTCGTGTAAACTATCAACCCAAGGTTTTATATCGTCATTCCACTGAAACGGCTTTTTGTAGAACATCCCTGTTACTTCTACTAGTGGAACAAGTACTGTTGATCCTTCCAGACCATCCGAGTAACCTCTGGTATTTTGGTGGGTTCGCGTTACTCAATCCTTTTCCGCAGTCTACATAGTAGTTTGTGAACTGTTGGTTGTCTTCTCGTCCTTTTTCCCTTCTGCCATTGTATTGTGTGTTTTACTTCAGCTTGTGGCTTTTGAATCCACTATGGCTAGTTATATTTTCTCCTTTATGAAAAGAAGTGAGAACGGTTTGACTTTATTCAAAGAAAGTAGTATGTCCAATCGGTTCCTATTTGATCCTCTCAAAAGTCGTTGTCTTAATAATATTTAAATTAATTTAAGTATTTTAATTTTTTTGTATTTTTAGTGTATTAGATTTTTTGATATTCTTTTTAAGGAAATAAGTCATTTAATTTCAAAATAATTTGTATAACATCCACTCAAACAAACATATATTTCTCAATTACTCTATAGGTTTAAATAATGAAAAACATTTGCTAGTTTCTACATTTATATGGGACTGATTTTTTATACAAATCAAATAATAATTTGCAAATTTCTTTTTTTTTTTACATGATTTAATATATTTAGCTTTGACATTTGTATTTTGTGCCCTTTTCCATAACTTGATGTCTCTTATAACAATATTTGCAAAAGTTATACATTTCACATACATCATTAAAGGTATCAAGTGATATATATCTGATTTGCAAAGAATACTTCTTTTTCATAAATCTTACAACTTAAATCGCGGATATTTAAACGGAAATACAGTAAAATTTATATCACATCACGTATCTAATGTTTAACATTGAACAATTGTATGTAAGAGGAAGGATATTGGGACGTGATATGATGAACAATCTTTTTTGTAAATAATCCTATTTAACCGGAAAATATCTCCAATGAACATTTTTGTTACGATATTATCTAGTAGCTATGATTTTCGTTGTTTATTGTATCGGTAATATGGAATTAAGTGAAAGTTGCTTATTCTGAGCTGATTGGATTGTATGTTCTCTGTACATTTTGTAACTCCACTGATCGAGATTTGAAAAAATTAGGCTGCTTCATTTTCATATGTCTGTCCCAAGTTAGAACATTTTTCTTCCTTCTGGGTAATTTTGTTTAAGGGGTATACATTTGGGTATTTGAATGTAAAAGCAATCCTTTCTAGACCGGGATTGATTTTCAGCTTGACATAGTTATAGGCACTCTGTTGTTAAAATCTGTATCTTGACCTACCAGGCTCAAGCTACATGTAGCAGCTATTCGCTAGCAGCCACTCCGCTAGCAGCCAGTTTTCAGATATTTAGAGCTATAAACCCAAAAGTTGCATAAGATTCAAACTTACTTAAAAAAAAATTATCAATATATAACCACTAACTAATCTGTTTTTGATATATAATTAAGCAGTCAAAGACACTATTAAATGAATTTTTTTACATTTCCTGTTCATTAATTTAAAGACAATAATATTCGCTTTCAATATATCAAACAGCGTGCTGCCTGTTTTAAATTTTTAATAGTCAACGCTTTTTAGTGTATATAGAATCGTAAATAACTATGACATTATTTAAATGTTGGCAAAATTGCTTATTAAATGGTATCGACTTTTTCATCTGAAATCATCTTTGTGATATTGTGTGAAATAGCTTTCCATATTCTCGGCATCCTGTCAAATAGTTCCTGAGAAGTAACAATTGTTCTGCAGTACAAGAATAAAAAGTTGCGCTAGTGCTTTAATACTTTTTTGAAAGACAAATCTGTTTTGACGAAATATTCTACTTCTGAACCAGTGGATTTCGCTTACTTTTGGTTGGGCGAAAGGTTTATTTTTTGAACTCAAATTATGGTGTGCAAGGAATTATTAATTAGCTATTTAAAAATAAAATACGTGCTATACCCCACCTTGATTTTTTTCTCAAGTAGACCTCAGCTACCCAGCTTCCGTTTGCACCTAGTGCGGACAAAAGTATTGCCGAACGGGATTTTTTTATTAACTTTTAGGTGAGGGTCGGGTAGGGTGTCCGACCCCAACTTTTGACCTAATTCAAAAAAACTAAGCCGAACAACAAGCTGGATTTTTTTTCAAGTAGACCTAAGCTACCCAGCTTCCGTTTGCACCTAGTGAGGACAAAAGTATTGCCGTAGGGAATTTTTTGAAAACTTTTAGGTAAGGGTGGGGTAGGGTGTCCGACCCCAACTTTGGACCTAATTTAAAAAAAAAAAAACTAGGTGCAAACGGAAGCTGGGTAGCTAAGGTCTACTTACGAAAAAAGGGTGTTGTTTGGCTTAGTTTTTTTTTTAAATTAGGTCCAAAGTTGGGGTCGGACACCCTACCCCACCCTTACCTAAAAATTAATAAAAAAATCCCTATGGCAAAACTTTTGCCCGCACTAGGTGCAAACAGAACCTGGTTAGCTGAGGTCTACTTGAGAAAAAAATCCAGGGTGTTGTTCGGCTTAGTTTTTTTTTAAATTAGGTCCAAAGTTGGGGTCGGACACCCTACCCACCCTTACCTAAAAGTTAATAAAAAATTCCCTATGGAAATACTTTTGTCCGCACTAGGTGCAAACAGAAGCTGGATAGCTGAGGTCTACTTGAGAAAAAATCCAGGGTGTTGTTCGGCTTAGTTTTTTTTAAATTAGGTTCAAACTTGGGGTCGGACACCCTACCCCACCCTTACCTAAAAGTAAATAAAAAATTCCCTTTGGCAATATTTTTGTCCGCACTAGGTGCAAACAGAAGCTGGGTAGCTTAGGTCTACTTGAGAAAATATCCAGGGTGTTGTTCGGCTTAGTTTTTTTTTTTTTTTTTTAGGTCCATAGTCGGGATCGGACATCATACCCCACCCTTACCTAAAAGTTAAATAAAAAATTCCCTACGGCAATACTTTTGTCCGCACTAGGTGCAAACGGAAGCTGGTGATCTAGGGCCTGCTTGACCAAAATTCCAAGGTGGGGTATAGCACGTATTTTTTTTTTTCTTTCTAAATAGCTAATTATTTAATGTTATTCAGGGTTATATCTGGTCTATATACCAGCTTTGATAAGTGTTTGGTATTACTATAAATTTTCACTTCGTACTTATTTATTTTATTTTGTAAAACTACCTTTCTCTATTGGAACTTTACACGTATACCTAACAACAAAATTATTTTCATTTACCCGTGTTTCAAGTAATTGCAAATGGCTGATATTTTTGTTCGAGCATATTGTTTTTCTTAAATTGTTTAACATTTCATACCGATATATTCTACTTATGAACCTGTGGATTTACACCGAACAGTAAGCTATAAAGGGCCCCAAAAATTACTAGTGTAAAACCATTCAAACGGGAAAACCATCGGTCTAATCTATATAAAAAACGAGAAACGATAAACACTTATGAATCACATCAACAAACGACAACTACTGAACATCAGATTCCTGACTTAGGACAGGTGCAAACAAATGCAGCGGGTTTAAACGTTTTAATGGTACCAAACCTTTACCCTTTTTCTGAAACAATAGTGTCACATCACAACATAGAAAGACACACTATAAAATATCAACTGAAATAACTTAACTCAATCAAAGGACATATTAACACCAGTGAACATACACTGAACAAATAAATTTGACCTATGATACAATGAAAATACAAAATAAATAAACTAAGGGAAGAATAAAAAAGTAACATGTTGTTTCGTCAAAACATATTTGTTTTCAAAAACTTATTAAAGCACTAGCGCAACTTTCTATTCTTGTAATGCAGAACAATCGTTACTTTGGGAACTATTTGACCGGATGCCGAGAATATGGAAAGCTATTTCACACAATATCTCAAAAATAATTTCTGATGGAAAAGTCGATACCATGTAACAACCAAATTTGCCAGCATTTAAATAATTTCATAATCATTTACGATTCTATATACACTTAAAAGTGTTGACTATCAAAATTTTTAAAGCAGACAGCACGCTGTTTAGAATATTGAAAGCGAATATTATTGTCTTTAAATTAATGAACAGGAAATGAAATTTTAAAATTCATTTAATAGTGTCCTTGAGTGCTTATTTAGTGGTCCTAAAAAAATTTAAGTAAGTTTGAATCTTATCCAACTTTGGGTTTATAGACATATCTGAAAACTGGCTGCTAGCGGAGTGGCTGCTAGCGAGTGGCTGCTAATTTGAGCCAGGTTCTTGACCTTAAGATGTCTTTTGGTTTGCTGTCTCATTTGCGCATATTTCATCATTTCTTTAATTTGTTCAAGTTAGCTAGATAATTACATGTAGGTATTTGAGATTGAACAATTTACAGTGGTAGCTTATTGGTCATTGAGTGATAAATTGTTGTTTGCTTTACGTCCAGTGGCAAATATTTCATGCATGTTAAGGACGAGAAAAAAATAATAAATTATACATGGAGGTCGACAGGAATAAAGGGCTGGAAATTTGAAGTATAACTGTAAAATGAGGGTATATTGGGAAGGAATAGAAATTTAACCATGTAACAGGCCCCCTCGAAGAGTTGTTGACAGGGTTCTTAACGAGCAGAGAACGTGGTAATTTCTCTTCACGAGGCATCGGATTTAACTTCCCCATTCTTATCGGAATTGGCTGCGAATTATATGTTCCGCTCAGACAAACAGACGCCCCACTTTGGCAAAAGTTTTACTGTCGGTAGGAAGGAGTCAAAGGGGTGACCATATTTCTACACCCCAGTCAATCCCTTGGGGTCATATTGTTCAATGAAAACGTAACTTCCTTTTTTTCTTACAATTCCCCTGTCGGTACACTATAATCTATAGTGAAATATTTCCTTCTAATGTTTTCAACTTACCTATAATATATTGTAACCACTCTGCTTTTTTGACGATATGCTTAGAAAAAAATTTACATTCATCTTATTAATATATTTGTCTTATATAGATATAAGAAGATGTGAGTATGAGTGCCAATGAGACAACTCTTCATCCAAGTCAAAATTTATAAAAGTAAACCATTATAGGTCAAAGTACAGTCTTCACGGAGCCTTGGCTCACACCGAACAGCAAGCTATAAAGGGCCCCAAAAATTACTAGTGTAAAACCATTCAAACGGGAAAACCAACGGTCTAATCTATATAAAAAATGAGAAACACTTATGAACCATATCAACAAACGACAACTACTGAACATTAGATTCCTGACTTCCGGACAGGTGCAAACAATTGCAGCGGGTTTATGTATTTTTTTTTTAAACTTGTATTTTTTCTTTTAAATTCTTGCGTCTTTATTATAATGATTGTATAGATGTCTGGTTTGTATCATAATCAGCATACGAGTAAGTTAACTGCATTCCAAGCGATACATTTCATAGATAAAATCTAGAGATACCCGTTCCCGCCTAACACGTTAACTAAAAGCAAATATATTTTGGTTGTATTGAAAGAACACGAATACAATTATAATTGTTTTATTATTTATTGTCTTATTCATTATTTCTTAAAAGACTGTATTTTAAAAATTATGTTATTGTAAACGAACTTTCACAAGACCACTCAGATGCCACAGTAATACTGTACAGTAGAATCATTATACTTAAAATGAATATCTATTAGGTGCTTTTATTTACTTGTGCTGCAAAACAGCTTATCGTCATCTGCCTAAGCCACTACCACACAGTGTTGTGTCTATCTCATTTTGCGAATGAATGTATTGCAATAAAAAAAAATCAAAATAATGTGACATATAGATTTAAGTGTTTATTTTTATAGCCTGTAAGGATGAAGATACAATTTCCGCAATCGTGATTTAAAAGTACAAGTGTTTTATTACATTAAATTTCCGCAATACAGATTGACAAAATGTGTAGCTCCTCAGATAAAACAAATATCAAGAAGTTCTTTACATTACCCACTTCTAACTTTTCAAATTTTAAAGGAACTTTCCCTTACTACAAATACTTATCGTGATACTATGACTATAAATATAAATAATCTCACGTTAACCGAAAACCAGTGTACATCAGAGGCAGATTTAGGGGTTGGGGGCTGCCCTATATGGAGCTAGATATATGGTTAATGCATAGACTTTTCACATGTTCTACTAACGTTGTCTAATTTGGGTTCCACCTTTTTCAAAACTCTTGAGTCCGCATCTGTACATTCTTCTGTATGAATTGGTAATAATGCGATCACCTATCATGGGACGAGATTTCTCCTACTCAAATGTCATCGAAACTTAACTTATTAAATGGTTTATTACATTTAAATTCGTGTTAAGCTAATTCGCATCAAATAACATTTTTTAATAATCGCATTTGGTCCTTACTGTTACAGCACTGACAATTGATTTAGAGTTACAATTGTTTTGTTGAACAAAGGTCATTGTTAAATAATGCAAATAAATTATACACTGAATATCTTGAAAAACTCTTTTCAAAGGAATGTGACAGTTGTTTTCCATTCATTTGATGTGTTTGAGCTTTTGAGTTTGTCATTTGGTAAGGGACTTTCTGTTTTGAATTTTCCTTGGAGTTCGGTATTTCTGTTATTATACTTTTTTTTCTCTTACCAAAAGATCAAACTTTGGATGAATTTTTGTAAAACATTTAAAAGGAAAGGGTAAACATTTTAAAGTCTAGGCGATTTTCATATACTTGAACAACTCGGAATGGATTTTTCCTTGTGTGTATAAGTTATCTTGAGAATAGCTTTGATACAAAATATTTAAAGTATGGCTACGTTGAATTCTTCTGTCCGGCATTTAGACCGGTGCGGAAAATGGTGCATCAATTTGCCTATGAAGCTCGATTTTGGCGTTTCACTCTAAGCACGTGTTTGAAGAATTCTAGAGGTCTGAATATTTAAGATTCTGAACAACAGCTCTTCAGTTAGGTCATATTGTAAAGCTGAGTAGTGATTTTTTATTGGTTGCTGACTTATTGTTCGCAAGTATTACATTGTATTTCCTTGAATAAACACTGGCTTCTTGTTTGCTAGAACTCCGAAGGTTGACTGGGGTATAGAAATGTGGTCGTTCCTAGACTTCTCCTGCCTGAGAGTAAAATGCCTTGCTAAAGTGAGACGGGATGTATAAATACCCAGCCACGTCTTGTCGGGATGGCGACGTTAAATCCGATGCCCAGTGCAAATTGAGTGTCACACTCTCTGTACTTACAAGAACCTTTGCAACAACTCTATCAGGGGTCTGTGTACGTTGAGGGAAAATTTTACCCTTATTTTCCTGGGCACTCAAAATTTCCTGTCCTTCGTCCAGGTCGTCAGACCTTGCAGAACCTACTTCATTGAATGAACTGTTAATTTGTTTTCGTCCTGAATATGCCTGACATATTCGCCACTGGATGTTTAGCAAGCAACATTCAATCAGCCAATTTTGTTCGCTAACTTGAGTCTGGTCTTTCAAC
Source organism: Mytilus coruscus (assembly GCA_017311375.1). Classification (NCBI taxonomy): domain Eukaryota; kingdom Metazoa; phylum Mollusca; class Bivalvia; order Mytilida; family Mytilidae; genus Mytilus; species Mytilus coruscus. Next base: position 43,925,236 of record CM029600.1, read on the forward strand.
TAATGAAAATAAGGAATCTTCTTTTTATTTTAGGTCATTAACACAGCAAGCTTAAGAACACACGGACAGCTCCAAGATATTGCCCTATATGGAGCTAGATATATGGTTAATGCATAGACTTTTCACATGTTCTACTAACGTTGTCTAATTTTGGTCCCACCTTTTTTCAAAACTCTGAGTCCGCATCTGTACATTCTTTTGTATGAATTGGTAATAATGCGATCACCTATCATGGGACGAGATTCCTCCTACTCAAATGTCATCGAAACTTAACTTATTAAATGGTTTATTACATTTAAATTCGTGTTAAGCTAATTGGCATCAAATAACATTTTTTTTTAATAATCGCATTTGGTCCTTACTGTTACAGCACTGACAATTGATTTAGAGTTACAATTGTTTTGTTGAACAAAGGTCATTGTTAAATAATGCAAATAAATTATACACTGAATATCTTGAAAAACTCTTTTCAAAGGAATGTGACAGTTGTTTTCCATTCATTTGATGTGTTTGAGCTTTTGAGTTTGTCATTTGGTAAGGGACTTTCTGTTTTGAATTTTCCTTGGAGTTCGGTATTTCTGTTATTATACTTTTTTTTCTCTTACCAAAAGATCAAACTTTGGATGAATTTTTGTAAAACATTTTAACGGAAAGGGGAAAACATTTTAAAGTCTAGGCGATTTTCATATACTTGAACAACTCGGAATGGATTTTTCCTTGTGTGTATAAGTTATCTTGAGAATAGCTTTGATACAAAATATTTAAAGTATGGCTACGTTGAATTCTTCTGTCCGGCATTTAGACCGGTGCGGAAAATGGTGCATCAATTTGCCTATGAAGCTCGATTTTGGCGTTTCACTCTAAGCACGTGTTTGAAGAATTCTAGAGGTCTGAATATTTAAGATTCTGAACAACAGCTCTTCAGTTAGGTCATATTGTAAAGCTGAGTAGTGATTTTTTATTGGTTGCTGACTTATTGTTCGCAAGTATTACATTGTATTTCCTTGAATAAACACTGGCTTCTTGTTTGCTAGAACTCCGAAGGTTGACTGGGGTATAGAAATGTGGTCGTTCCTAGACTTCTCCTGCCTGAGAGTAAAATGCCTTGCTAAAGTGAGACGGGATGTATAAATACCCAGCCACGTCTTGTCGGGATGGCGACGTTAAATCCGATGCCCAGTGCAAATTGAGTGTCACACTCGGTACTTACAAGAACCTTTGCAACAACTCTATCAGGGTCTGTGTACGTTGAGGAAAATTTACCCTTATTTTCCTGGGCACTCAAAATTTCCTGTCCTTCGTCCAGGTCGTCAGACCTTGCAGAACCTACTTCATTGAATGAACTGTTAATTTGTTTTCGTCCTGAATATGCCTGACATATTCGCCACTGGATGTTTAGCAAGCAACATTCAATCAGCCAATTTTGTTCGCTAACTTGAGTCTGGTCTTTCAACTAATGAAAATAAGGAATCTTCTTTTTTATTTTAGGTCATTAACAAAGCAAGCTTAAGAACACACGGACAGCTCCAAGATATTGTAATAGCTATTGGAGAAGTTCAGGGTACATTAATTCACAGTATTTGTTTGCAACTTTAAAAAAAATAGTAAAATCTTTTACAAGTAAATTCCTTTGCAAGGAAGCAACCTACTGAGTAAATCTTTGAATACTATTATATTAGTCGGAATATTAATAGGGAATATGGGTTTATATTCCATGTAACTGTTGTTTACCCTTACCCCTGAGCCGAAGGGAATATATGTCACTGAGTGACAGGTAATATGAATCCGTATCTCATGTAAAGCCCGAATAACAATTATAAGAGTGTCCTTCTTTTATACATTACTTACCAATACGCTGCAACGTTTAGGGTTATATAACTAAACAAGACCTTAACAGAATAGCCAAGTTCTTCTAAGGTCAATTTTTCCTGATATTGAACAAACAATATTATATCGAGAGTGCAATTTATCGAAGTTTGAAATAAAATTCTGGTAAAAGGAAGACAACTCTATTCTAACATGTCTTGATACATGTGAGGATGTGTTGCATTTTTTGTATCCTCCGAACATGTCTTTAGCTACACGTTTTCTGTTTTAAAGTTAAGACTTCTGCATATGGATGTTTTTTTCAGATATAGCAGTAGACAACATAAAAGAAAAATTATATTGGACGGACAGACAGCTGAGATCCATCGGTGTAGCAAATTATGACGGATCAGCAGTCTCAAAATTGATAAACAATCTAAACAGTCCAAAATCGTTGGCCATAGATTCTGAAAAAGGGTAAGCAAATTAACTAACCAAACTAGTACGTAATTATTTGCTGTACATTTTCTGTTTAATTAGTTTTGAATCAAATTTCTAAGTTTATATGAACATTTTCCTGTCTCAAATTATAGTAAATTTACCCGAGAGTGTTCTGAGAACAGTGGAGTTGTGTTTGCTAAATGGTTCATGAAATATAGGAGACCGAGTGTGTTCTGAGAACAGTGGAGTTGTGTTTGCTAGATGGTTCATAAAATATGCGAGAGTCTGCATGGGGTCCTTAATTTCTATATTTTTTTAATTTGTAGATCATTTTTCTATTCTTTATATTTTAGCTACCCATTATTCTCTATTTTTTAAATTTTTTTTGGGCCCATTTTCTCTATGCTTTATTTTTTTACCCATTGTTTGTGTATTATTGGTCCATTATTCTCTATTCTGTAAACACCATCCAGACCCTTATATATATATATATATATATATACATATCACCTTTGTTTACTTCTTGTTGCAAAACTAGTAATGGCACTTACTAACCAATAAAACAATGGAAAAGTTAACCGAAGAATGAAGGAAAAAGCTGTTTCGTCCGTTTGTTTCCATATTTAAAACGGCTCATAAAGAATTCATCGTTCTTGTAGCAATAACAAAAACAAACTTTAAATGTATGCACGGAGTAAACTCTAAAATATTTTTATATCTTAGATGTAAGTAGAATATATTAGAGTAGCTAATCTGTTTTCTCACGTTTACTAATTGTCCTTGATGAAGTCAGTTTTATCAACAGAATACATTTATTTTTATTTTAGGATAATGTTTTGGAGTGATGATTTTGACCAATCAGTTGAGCAATTGATAATTGGCGAGTGTGTGCGATCAGTTATAATGAGAGATGTCATTGCCACAACATTAACTGTAGACACTGAAAGTCATGTCTTGTATATTTACGAGAATTACAGCAATCGCTTAATAGCATATTCTTATATTGATGTAGCACCAGCATGGACTCCAATTCCTTTATCACAACAAATTTACGGAATTTCCGTTTTCCAAGTTAGTTTTACCATGAAAGTCCTATACATTATGTTGTATTGTCAATAAAGTACTACCATGGCTTTATAAATTTGATTATAACTTTTCTGGACTATGTTCATTTGAGATCACGATACACAGCCAAAATTTACGGTTCATTCCTTTAAAAACAATTTGTGTGTGCAGCAGCAGTGAATCCACATGTTTAGCTTCCCTTTCTTTTGCAACTTTTTTAAAATCTAAAAAGTACAGCGACACAAAACAATCAATAGAAATATGTAGTCTTCAGCAAACGACAAGTCTCGTTGTACAGTTACAATCCTGTTTGTTAAGCTCTAAGACTTAAACATAATCTGAAAATGTATAACAGAGAGCACTGAATTCCCTGAGGAGTAAAAACATTTAATAAAAGTAATTTAAAGACAGCAACTGACGAGGTCCCGCACAATGGACGATCACGACAACGTGGTTTGCTTAGTTATTTTAACCAGTCGTCTTATTCTCGATAACGGACCATAAAATATATACAGAAAAGGCAGTAAGGAATTGTACGAAAACATGACATATCGAAGAAAACATGAAATATCGAAGAAATACAAGAGTACTAAACATGTGACATTGAAATCATGCAATCTTTCACAACTCTAAATAAATAAATTTGGTGTATTTACTGTCTTCTGATTGGTTAAAAGTATTACTTTTATTTTCAATGTTGTCAATTTTATGGCGACACGCCCACTTTGACGTTGTATATTCATACGCCAACATGTGTGTACGTTGTTATTGTTAATATAAATAATATAAAAGTTCTTTTAGCATTATTTTGATAGAAATTTATTTATAATGAATGGCAATAATTTATTTTGAATTTATTGAACCATAAAATTAATTTCTGACTCTTAACATTTACATAATCCGCTTCGCGGATTATTCAATGTGAAGAGTCAAAATTAATTTTATGGTTCAATAAATTCAAAATAAATAATAGCCATTCATTAAATAAAAAAAACATGATCGTCTGTTATATGAAAATCATTTTCATTTAAACATTGACTGTCCATTGTCTTTTAAAATATTAGAAGAAATTTCATAATTCAAAAGTCTCCTATTCGCGTAATATGCGCGTATTTTTACATCCGGTACGGACAAATAGACTTCCCTTTTTTAGCCTTCAAGTTGGTTTTCCTGCCGAATTGGATAAATTTAATTCACCATATGTATAAACCCTGTCAACCATTGGGGTTATGAATTAACTATGCAATATTATTCTAAACCGGGGTAAGATATTATTTATCAACCTAATTATTATCTATTGTAATCTTACCTGATTGAATTTCACTATTATAATTCATACACAATTTGTAGAATATGTTCATTGAGTATGAATGCTCTTAACAAATTTTCTTAAACTTCTCAAAAAAAAAAACAAACTAAGATTTTATATCATTTCTGTTTTCAGGGAAGTCTTATTACAATACTATCGAAAGACTCGTATGCCTGTATAAACATATGGAATAATACAGAATTAAATACAAGCTCGTACTGTGATATTGGCTTCGGAAAGATCCATCAGTTAATAACATCATTTACTGAAACCAAAGGTAAGAAGACTTCAACGCCTGTATTTGTACACTTTATAAGACTTTAATAAAATTCATCTGTTTAACGTTGTTTATGGTTTGTTTGTTGTTGTTTGTTTCAACTCTATTTATATGCCCGCCAGACTACGGAATTGGTTATGAATATTTTGTTTAAATTTTATATGCAGAACATATGTCCAAGCAACTTGTAAAGCACTATTCATGACAGCTGATAATGTATGAGCGATTTTGCCATGGGAATGCCATATTTTTTTGCGAAATTTCCGGAAATTTTAGGCCTACTCATGGTGAAACTGAAGATTCATTTAAGTTTAATTAACAACCTTCATAAAAACAAAATATTTACTTAATTCTTGTTACATCGGCGGAGCCCAATAACATATATATATGGAAAGGAGTAGGGGCATTAAGGGTCATTTTGGCCCAACTTAGAAGCATGTTAATATTTACATATGTGTATCATGGTAACATGAACTGATGATATATACCTCAGTTTAAAATGTGGTTGCCATGGTAACTGAGGTAGATATGATTTTAACGATAGGTCTGAAAAACATTGAAATACCTTGAAATCATCAAAATCGTAATTCATGTGATCAGTAAATTAGGTATGTATGCTGTGCATTTTTTGTAAAATAATATTCCATCTATTATCATGAAACTATTTATTTTGATTTGGTTGCTATGGTAACCGCAAATGTTTTTACAATTATAGCAATTCCTTCATACGGCCATTTTGGCTGAATTAGCAATTTATGTATAAATATTTGATATTGATACATAAAATATGTATCAAATCAAAGAAAACAATAATCGCAATTTGTTTATCAGAAATATCACCATGACAACCAAATTCCATTCAAATGTTTAACAAGTTAAATATTAAGTCTTCATCATATACACTATAGCCATTCATGTTGTTCTATTATTCCGGTGAGATGGTTTGATAATACAAGAGCTTCATTGATGTGGACATATTTCAAAATTATATATGCTAAAATAAGGTTAACATATTTATGTAACTATAGCATAACTGTTTGATTAAATGGAAGATATATAATGGCTAATGCAAGGGAATGACTAAAACAACGCAATGAAATACGGTGACTATAGTTGCATAAAATGTCTTCGTCATTTGTTGAACTATGGTGGGTAGCTATATCTCATTGACAACCATACCACATCTCCCTATTTTGAAAAAAAACAACATCATAAAACTTGCCAATATATTTATTTCAGCCTATAAACATTTGTAATAAACTTAGCTGAGCTTAAATACATATGAACTATTCTTCTACAGGAGTTGGGAATATATGGTATTATACTGATGGAATCAATTTAACTGCTTCTTCACAGGAAAGGCGGAGAGATTTTTATGAACTGTTTACCATTATGTTTAGTTCAAAATAACCAAACATAGATTTTTTTTCATGACAAATATTTTACATAACAGTCGGTTAAAATGAAAAAATCACTGTTAACATGTTAAATGTCCCTTAAGTTGGGGAAAGTTGAAAAAATATAAAATTAACGAATCTTATTGCATGTGACTTTACTAATACAAACGTAAAGGACAGGTATATCGCATATACATATAGTTGAGTCAATCTACTATTGTTCAAGTTTATTATTTAAAAAAACATTTTTATATTTCTAAGTCATGTTAACTCCAATCGGATAATTTATTAGATTGTGTCTTAGTTTAAACTGTGAATTTGAGCTGACAACCATGATACATGTTTATGATTGTATGATTCAAGAAAGTCACATATATCAATACATGTGCAGTTATCAATGATAATATTTATAGTCATTCTTCAGTAACTGTAGCTTCATCATCACTTGCATCAATTTCCTCTGGTTCAGGAATATTCTTAGCATCTAATAAATACTGACCCCAGTTGTTAATCCGGAATTGTTTGTCAGTATACCTGCCGAAACCCAAATACCATATTACTGAAGCAATGTGAGAGCACATACCAACTACACGACTACCAATTTTACATTTACAATACCAACCAAGTACAACACACTCATTGAATGAAATCCATAATTGGTAACATTTTGAACTTATATGTCGGCTTTGAATTTTAGCAGAGAGCAGAAACTGATCTTCGGTAGAGACCAAAACCTCATATTTTCCTTCAGAGTCGAAGTGTTCTTCTGTATATGATTTTGCCATCTTCAGTTGATATGTTCCCAAAGTGAGGTTTCTTAGTTCTTCTTCGTTCAGACGTGGAAATTCAATATCAAAATCTGTTGAATCTATCTTGGACCATTTATAACTTCGTTTGTCCAAACCATCATTTTCAACTTTATTTTTCAATTCATTAATTTGTTTTGACAAAAAAAGCATTTTTGCACCCAGCAACTCATCTGCTTCTGGATCACCTATATTCATTGGTTTGAAATAACGGTTAATTAAAGAACAAGCAATTTGTACATAGTCACGAATGTGTGGAACTTGATTTGTAGGTAAGACTTTGTCCAAATATCGAAAAAACTTTATTCTACCATTAATTGATTCAACAATCCAACGAAGTTTGGTTACGAGGCGTGTTGTATTACTCTCTTCTACAGAGTGTTGCTTTTCTCCCCTTCCAAGAAAAGATGGCATTTCAGACTTAATACCTAACTCATTTAATAGATCAAGAGAGTCTCGAAAACCACGGTCTACAATTAATATGTCATCTTCCTGAAGCCAATCTGTTATTTTCTCTATATTTCTTTTAATGATATGAGTTAAAATGTTTGCATCATTGTTTTTTCCGTCACCCATATATGGTCCAATCACACTCACTATATACCCAGACGTAGTTACAAAAACCATTGGCTTTACCAATGGCCTGTGTTTATGCATGCTAAACGATCTTCGTTGGAATTGGAAATTGCCACTTTTTGTATATATATATGTTCCATCTACAACAAGGATAGCAGGATTTGTAATATCACCGAAGAGGGACTGTGCTAATGGACGAGTGTGATTATTTATTACATTATTCCGTGATATATGCTCAAATCCAAGATTTTCAGGAACAAAGGTTTCAACTAAATATTTTCTGGCAGATGAAATAGCACGCCTTGTAGCATCACGACCCAAGTTGAATAAGGTGGACAGTAATCTATTAGACATTCCACACTTAAGTTTAGTAAGAAAAATGCCAATGCATTGTCGAATAGTACGGCAGTGTGAATCTCTCATGGGTGAATCTTGGATCTTAGAACACACATCATCAAAATTAGCCTTTGTCAATCCAGTTAAATTATATATATCACTTTCTGACAGAGAATTTGGAGAGTCGAAGTCGATACGCTTTTTACTATTTTTTAGCGCTATGTCCCTTATTTGTTTCAATAAATTGGTGATTTCAGTACGATTAAAATCACTGGATGGTTTTTTCTCAACAATTTGTTCACACGAAAAGCTGGAAAAAATTTCATCTGAGAGATGTCCAGGGCAACATCTTGCACCTTGTGGTAAAATAATAAGTCTTTGTAAAAATAAGTCATATCTAGCAGAATTTGGAACAGTTACAAGTTTTGGCCCATGACGTTTGCAGACTACACATTGTGCGTGGCTGGCTGTTGTAGATGGTAACTTAAGCTGAATACTTGGGGGTGAACGACAATCAACATAATTTTTACTAGAGCTTCTTACAACTGGAATAAAATCAGGATCGGGATCGTTGTCTAGATACTCAGCTTTTCTTTTTGTAGTTTGTTTCTTTTGTATTTCTTTTCCACAAAACAATCTACATTTATTACATGTGACACCTTCAATTACTTCTTGTGGACGAATGAATAATTTATTTACAAGATATTTCCTGATTTCTTTATTTTTTTCACCATTTAGATTTCTCCTTTCAGCCGGTTTTGTACGTTTACAACAGACAACACATGGATAACACTTAAGAGGAGGCATGCTGAAAGTAGAAATTAAACTTTTTTATAATGCATGAGGGAGAAAAATATATTTATCCGTTAATTTTTATTTAGGCATATATGTTTATATATATATAGGATTATCGGGAAAATTATTTTGATTTTAAATTTTTTTAATGCCTCGTCTTTTATCTGTTATATATCCATTAATAAGTTGATGTTCCCCAAAGGTTGACTGGGGTATATATGTATGGTCACCAACAAGTCTACCGTGACTTCCGATCTGTCAGTAATTGAAAACTTTGTCAAATGGGGCACCCGCATGGTTGTGCGGGATGTATAAATACGCAGTCACGTCCTGTCGAATTGGGGACGCCTCGTCTAAAGAGACCCGGTATCATGCTCTCAATGTTAGACGACCAGTTTATATATATCTTTCTGAGACAACAGACTGTCTATGAGGGGTCCCGGTGCTATGTTGCGATTTAAATCATTTCGCTTATTCCATCTTAGGGGTCATCCATAATTGTCAACCATTATCCAAAGTGTACAAAACGTACACTTGGGGGGAGGGGGTTAAAAAATCAACATTTTTACCGTACGCTTTTTTTTTTCCAGAATTTTTTCACATTCATTAAAACCAACAAAAAAACAAAATGATATCTTTATACTCTTATTCTGACAAAACACAAGCACCACAGACAGATGTCATCAAATAAAACAGTCAGATATGTTTCAGTTTATTTTCAATGCAAATTTCTATATTAAACTAAATTGTAATAGATAGGATCTTCTTTTTATGATTGATTCTTGTCTTGAAATCTGAAAATGGTCGATGTACACTTTTTGAGGGAGGGTGGGGGTCTGAAAAGTGTGTTTTGTACACTTTGGAAAATGGTTGACAATTATGGATGACCCTTACCTCCATTGGCCGTGAAAATTCAGTACTTATTTTGAATTTCAGCCTATAATATATCTGCTGTATAATTAATTGTTTGTTTTCGTCTTGAATATACAAGAAATAATTCCAGCGGGACATGAAACAAGCAACAATCAATCATTTGCTTTAATAGTCCCAGCTTTTACGTGGTAAATCATCAAACCAGTCTATCTTTTAACAGTATAAATATAAGAAGTTTTGGCCTGAATTGAAGACATTTTTATACATGGAAAAGACCTCCAAAGAATAATGAGATCACCATTTGAACATGAATTGTTAATTACGCTTAGTTGAGAAAATCTGTGGTATGATAGTCATATATATATTCATTAATTAGTCCTCCTTCATTTTTAAAGGTTTACAATATTTGCATATTTTTTTTTTATTGCAATGTTTTATTAATTTGTATAATTTTTCAATATCTTTTATTATCAATATGTTGAGACACACATCAAGATATTTTATATATAGATTGATATTCTTGAAAAAAATAAAATAATTTCATGTTTTATAACATCCCTTTCGTACAGATCGATAGGGGAGGTAATCGTCATTTGTTTACTGTCTACATAAAGAACAGAAACGTGATTGTTTTTCAAACCAAAGTATATGATATAATACTTGTTTTGTTACTTTGCATACATGAGTGAAATGTAAAACAGTTTATAATTTAACAGATGGATCTTTTGGTGTAATAATGAAAATGTAAGTCGCTTGAGTTGATGTGTCCAGTCAAGTCTTCGGAACTGTTCTAAGCTTTGAAACACATATTTTAATGACATTAATCGTGGTTTTCTTTTACTTTGAATTTAATAATTCATAAAAAACATAGGTAATCGACCGTGAGTTGTCTCCATAGCAGGAGAATTAAAACAGTAAAACGGTATGACTTGTATAACTTTTGAGGCACCAGTTCTATAAATATTCTGATCATTTGTTTACGTGAGATAAATATAGAAAGGGAGATTCCGCGATTTTTACTTTTATTTCAATGTCAAAATACAAGTTTTGATGACTGTGCTTACCTGCTTTTGTGATTTGTGCTTCATTTTTTCAACAATATGCACATTTTTAATGAAAGGAATATTTTCTCAACACAATCTGGCTGCTATCGTCTGCTATTTCGGAACTTTTCAAAAACTCTATGGAGTACGTATCCCGATCACGAATTCGACATGCTGACACAGTGACACGATCATGCGTCAACAAATGTGATTATATTCTTACTACAAATATTTTCAAAATAATTTCCGGGCCATTTTTATAACATTCATTGTTTTTTCGTTAAAAAATAGGTTTCACCTGTTCGTGAATTGACGACAACGTTTTACAAGTTCAATTGTCCTATGAATCAGCTCACATTTCGTTTAATTTCATACCGTGCGCATGCAAGAAACAAAAAGATATTTGAGTATGTTATGTGTTTATTCATCTGAAAGATTGTATATGAATATGAAGTTGTTTCTTGCGTGCGCACATAGTTTATTTAATGTAAATTTGACAAATTTTTCTAATTTTTGCGGGAAAACGTCTTAAATAGGCACGAAAACGTTGTTATTGTGACGTCATCGACGCAATATGACTGAAAAAAAAAAATATCAAAATTTACAGCTTTTATCCTAAAGTATTCAAAAAGTACAAGATTTTAATTTTTCATGTGTTTGAAAAAATAGGCCAAAAGGGGTCTTAATGCCCTTCTCCTTTATGACGATTTTGTCCTCAAAAGAAACTATGATGTAGTCATTTTTTGTTGGTAAAGGTTTATTGGGTACGGTATATTAACAAGAAATTATAACAGGAAGTTATGCGTCATTTCAGAATCTTGAACTAACGCCTATGTCGTAAATTTTGGTTTAGGTTTTGGAGGAGCAACGACAAAAGGAAAAAAAAATTGTTTATACACATGTATATTGCATATCAGAACGAGAGCATATTTATCAGATATAAAAAAGAGAACCCTGTTTACAATATATGTACATTGTCGGATAATATAAAATTTATTTGTATGAGCTTTAGAAACAGGACGAAAAATGAGGCTCGCTGAGCTTTTCTCTTGTTTCGTAGCGAGTACAAATAAATTTAATATTTTCCGACAATGTACATATATTGTTTTTATCCTGAAATTTACACCCGACATTTGAAACTTTAGTTGTTGAAATCAAAACCCGAATAATTCAGTCGTTATATTCCACTGCTCAACGATGGCTACATTTACACATAAGACTCGTCAGTGATGCTCGAACAAAACAGTAAGAAGGGCAAATGAAATACAAGGTTGAAGATTATTAAAACCGAAAATTCCAATAAGGTGTGCCAAATAAGGTTAAGGCGATCTGTCATGTCTGTACTTGGGGATTAGAAAAAAACCTTAGTGTTTTAAATAATTCAACATTTAACTTATTAATAAGTGACTGTATCTTTCCTCGTATTTATAAGATATCACGCCAAAATCTAAGTTTATGTTGCTGAACGGAACTTTTGGTAACCCATTATGTATCAACAGAAAATTTGATACCGCAATCTAAGCATGTGTAGCTAAGATTATGATGTTTCACTTGCAATTATGTTTGCGCAATTCGCAACAGTTATAACGTCAGATCAAACTTTCGCTTTAGGTTATCGACACAATGAAAACAACAAAGATGAGAATCCTGATTGTGCTGTTTCCAAAGCTAGATGTATTAAATACAGCAAGAATAGAAAACATTGCATACTTGGTACAGTATAAATATTATCGAACTGTCCATTTACATTTGCATATCTCCCGCCTATGTGCAATGACATGTCCATCAATGGTAATCACAGGGCCCTAAATTATGAGATATTTAGCAGACTTTCATGATATTAACAAGCAGTTTCAGAAAAAAAGTTTTCAATATGTTTTTTTTTTTTTTTTATGAATTTCCAATTTGCACTTTTTAATTTTAAAATTGTATAGGACTGGTTCAATGGAGCTAATAGAAACATTTTCGAAGTATTTCGGAATGTGAAGCATATAATTGTACATTTCTCATATAATTTTTATCAGAATAACAAAACCCCTTTTATTATCCTATCGTTAAAACGAAAATGTTTCTATCAATAAAACCGCATTTTTCGAGAAAAAACAATTTAAAGTAAAAATACATGTACTAAATAAAAATCCAACTTCACCGGATACAATATAATAACAATGTACCACTCACCATTGACAAAATTATACATGATATTTATCAAGAAAAGAACACTTTTAAGGAATTTATTGACGGAATGTTATCAAGTGACAGAACTTCAAGGCTTCATGAGCAAACAATATGTATGTTACGAGTTATTAAATAAATAATACACATATTTACATTTCAAGATAAATCATGTTTAAGAAAACATAACATAAGAATGGAGAATATGTGTAATTTCTTTAACAGACTCCATGTCTACAAATTCTAAAACTTAAAGAAATAAAAACGTTTGTTTGAAAGTGGCAGATATTTAATATAAATTTAAGGAAATCTCTTTTTATCCGCATCTGCCACGGTATTTGCTAAATATTATATGTGCCTTTTATGTCCTCCACGGAGACGCTTTTCTGAAAGCATCTATTTTTATTTTGCTTCATGTCAAAATGCAAGATTTTGATTGGTTAATATGAGGGAGATAATTTACTCTATATGGTAAATACTCTATTACCATTCACAGTGACGCTTGATCAATTGTGCACTTAATAAGATACAGATGGTTATTACATGTATGTACAAGTCGACATAGTTGATTACTTTGAATTTGAATATTAATAGACAGTTATAACAGAACATTCAGTATAATAGATTGAATAATACATAGTTGAGAGCATCACCATGGTGATGGAGCAGATTGTTAACCCTCGAAAAGACACTGTCAACCTTGGGTTCGTGTTATTATATAATGTTAACCTCGTGACAGCGCAAGCATAATGGATTTAAATACAATGTTTAACTAATTCAACCCTATTGATATTCCGTTTATTTAAGGTTCATGTGGACCTTTGGGCTAAAATGGCTGCGTTTTCGCCACACAATTTACTCTGAGTACAGACAAACCTATGCATCTGGAAAAGTTTTAAGGCATAGCATGCCCTAGATAAATAATATTCAAATGCATTGTATGTTTTAAAACATTTAAAACTTAACTGGATTTTGCAGTGCACTTTTTTTCGTCCCTGCAGAAGATGATAAAATTAACAAACAGTTGAGTTTCACTTGATATGGTCCACTCAGGTACACAGTTTAAATCACAATTATTGTCAGGTATCTATTGTCCATCTATTGTCCATGTCAATCAATACAGTTCACTTCAATTATTACCTGTGGGGAAGTTCTCAAACCTCTTTCCAAACTTAATCTACTTTGGCACCTTCTGGAGAAATGAAAAAAAGTGCACTGCAAAATCCTGTTAAGTTTTTAATTTTCTAAAACATAAAATATATTTGAATTTTATTTATCTAGGGCATGCTATGCCTTAAAACTTTTCCAGATACACAGGTTTGTCTGTACTCAGAGTAAATTTATAGGTGAAAATGCAGCCATTTTAGCCAAAGGATCCACATGAACCTTAAGCAGATGCATCATGTTCAGGAGGGATTTTTGCGTAAAAACACCCTTTTAACATAATCATATTCAATATTAACGTGTACATTTTGAAAATAGGTCATGTTTTGATTTTCTTTTTAATTTCATATTTGTAAACACGAGAGAATATAGGTTATACGACAATAAGACAGCAACCAACAAAAAATCAAAAGACATTTAGAGGTGAACATACGATCGTCAAAACCAGACACTGTCTATATATATATATTTGCCAAAATCTAAAATAGTAGAGAACAAATTTCACAGAGATTATTAAAGATATCTCTAAAGGATAAAACCATTATTTTTGAGCTATTAAATTATAAGACTTGTATCTTTGAAGAGTTTTTACGACAAACAACAACTACATTTAACTGGCAATTTCACCATGATGACGCACACAATTTGTAACATTAACAATTTGTTACTGTGTTATGAAAATAATCATATTAATAAAGTTCTTCGCATATTGCTTTCTAGCCAGCAGAAATTATGATGATAGTCCATTTCTGCTTATTGCTGACCAGCGAGGTAGAGCTTTGTACAAGATTGATGTAGAGTCCATGGAAAAATCAGTCATACCTGTGAAAGAACTTGACCAGCCATATGGCATTTCTTTTGACATGTTAGACGATATGGTGAGTATGTGATTGAAATTTATGAGGGTGTGGGCAGGGTTTACAGAATAGACAATAATAAGTCAAAAAAATTGAAGTATAAGGAAAACGAGCAGAAAGAATACAAATGTCATAGTAATGGGGTACTATAATAACAAAAAAAAAAACAGAGAATAATGGGCAAGAAATCAAAGAATAGATAAAAATATGCTAAATTCTTAAAGAATGAAGTAAGGAAGACACCACAACTACTCATCCAAACCCTTATTTATAAAAGTCATTTGTGGTTTTATTCCTGCAATTCTTTTATTGAATTATTTTCGTACTTGTGCCATAGGAATTACGTATGTTGCCCTCGAAATAAATTGAAAAATAAATGTATATTGTGTTGCATCGAATGCCACTTCGTGCCTTTGTATGTATCAAGTATGAATTTCTTGTATATATTCAACAGATGCTTGTATAACATCTGTAATGCAGCAGAACGGCGTGTAGAGGGACAATTGCTAAATAAACACCCTCAAACGATAGAATGGATGCAAAAACTGAACAGTCTGTAAAACGTTTTCAACATAAATTAGAACAGAAGTTAGTTGAAGTTTTAAACTGCTAAATGCATTTTGAATATAAAAACGAAGAGAAAAAGTCTCCGGGAAATCCCATGAATTAAAATTTGATCGACACCGGGTAAACCTCACCCTTCTCCAGTTTCTAAGCCTCATATAAAAAAGTTGATACTTTTCTGACATTGACCTTATATTGTATATATGTAGGTACTTTGTTACAACAATGAGTTCATTTTCTGCATTTTAACGATCTGCAAGCTCATTTATTTAAAAGACGTCTCTCCGAAACTTTATTGTTGCAAAGATGTTTTATTTGCATGTTCCTATTAAATGTCTTTGAAAAGTATTGGCTATTTTTGTCTATAGGAAAGTTTTAGGAATATTCTTCATACACAAATACTTGTTTGTGATATGTTCCCGTTTTGAATATTAAGATATGAGGGTCTGAATGGGTTTTAAAGAATTCAGAACAGAATTATGGACAAAAATAACGAAAATATAATAATGGAGCGCTGAAAATGTTTAGCTTATTGTATAATAGGTGAACAAGTAAAAATTAAAGAAATATGGCAAAAAAATAATAGAATACAGAAATGTAGATCCCATCCTGTAACAAACACTGTTTGAACATTTGCTAAGATATACTGCCAGATTATCTCATATTCCATTGTTCTTTTTAATGTAGGTGTATTGGACTGACATAGGAAGCAGGCAAAACTCAATATCTCGAGCGTATTTGGATGGTTCATTCCAAGAAATTATATTCTCTCATCAAGACTTATGTAAGTTACTTCAACTGATTTTAATACTAGGACATTCCGTCCTGCAACAAATATGCTTTTTTAAAGTGATAGTCAAACTGTTCACCAGTTTATCTCGATCGCCAAAGGTGCAGTACCTACATATTCGATTTATTATACCCCGTTCCGAAGGAGAAGGGATACTGTTTTACCCTTGTCTGTCCGTCCGTCCGTCCCTTGAAATTTTCCGTCACAATTTTTTTTCAAATTTATCAACCACAGCTTCCTGAATTTTGGTATCAGGCTTGATGTGTGCATGCTTTATTATATGCTGTAAATTCATTAGATGTTTGTATAGGCTTTATTCAATATAAGATGAATCTTGAAAAGTTTATATTTTAAAGCCTTACATCTTTATCATGATAAGTTACTATTTCAAATTATTTTTCATGGAAAGTACAAAAGCTTCTTCCAATGTCCAGCGAAAATTGGAGAACATACCAAGGAACAATAAAACAACATTACTCAAAATTGATAGAAAGAAAAAAAAAACACCATTGCAAAAAAGAAGAAAAACAGACAAAATCACCATCCCAAAAAAAAAACAAACAGACAAATTACAGTGCACAAAATACAAAAGAAAACACAAATTAAGCAAAACCAACGAATTTCAAAGAACACTTTTTTTTTTTTTGCAGGATTCTTATTTGCTCTCCAATCAATTTAGTATGTTAACCATTAATTTGCATTTAATAAAATATATAACGCGTATTAACAAATTAAAGCTCTGTTTACCTCCTGAAGATTCCACAGCAGTAGAGATAGACAGTGATTTACGTCTGGCGTTCTTCAGTGATTTTTCCTTCCATAGAATAGGTGTGTTACATATACCATCACTGACATATAAGTACATTTTACAAGAGGAGCATTTCTATCCATTTGCTTTTCATCTCCATACACACAAGTAAGTATTATCAACTTTTGCCTTGACATACCATTAATCATCCGAAGCTTTCTTATTATTTCAGCTCTTAACGACAAATCTTTTACCATACCTTCTAACGAGATAATTGATAAATTTCGAAAAGAGATAATATTCATTTGATTAAATGTTGTTGAAGTCTTAACCAAAACAAAAGTAACGTTTTAGATATTGAATTAGGAGTTTTCATTTTAAAAATAGAATAAGTTCTTCAAATAAATTCATTTTAACTAATCATATCATCTTCTTTAGAAGTTGATATTCAATCAAATGACATAAGTATGAGATACGATTTTACAGTAATTATCCGGAAATATACATATCAAAACACGGAAGTTTTCCAAGAATTGTCAGTAGTATTATTGGAAGTGGAAAGACTATTGGAGTAACAGATGAAGCAGTAAAACCAAGAGGGATTTATCTTGATGAAAAAGGTAAGGAAAGTTAAGGTAATCTTAGCTACATGATTTTTTATTAGTTGCACATGTAATTGGCTTTGAAATAGCTTTCAGTAACTGTGAGTACTCTCAGATCTGTACTGTTGTGTCTTTAGTGTTTTTGTGCTTTGTATCGTTCTGATGACTTAAGCCCTTCTCAAATGAGTTTTATAGTTTGTTCTAATGTTCTGCTGTTACATCACTAAGGTTAGGAGAGGGTTGGGCGCCGGCCAACATGTTTAACCCGGTCATATTCTGTATGTGCGTGTCATAAGTCTGGAGCATGTAACTCGTTGGTTGTCGTTTGTTTCTTGTATATCATATTTGTGTTTTGTATCGTATATAAATCAGGTCGTTATTTTTTTTAAGATTGAAATGCTTTCATTTGACATTTGATAACGGATATGTTCCATAGGTCGTAACTACAATACCCTTCCCTTTTCGCGAATGTGACCTACCGAATTAGACTATTTACCGGATTTGTAATAAATAAGCAACACGACGGGTGTCACATGTGGAGCAGGACCTGCTTACCCTTCCGGAGCACCTGAGATCACCCCCAGTTTTTGGTGGGGTTCGTGTTGCTTAGTCTTTAGTTTTCTATGTTGTGTCATCTGTGCTGTTATTTGTCTGTTTGTCTTTTCATTTTTTGCCATGGCGTTGTCAGTTTGTTTTCGATCTGTGAGTTTGACTGTCCCTCTGGTATCTTTCGTCCCTCTTTCGTGACCCTTTATTGCTTGCTATGTTTGGTTAGGGTTTTGTTCATTGTTGAAGACCTTACGATGACCTATAGTTACAAGTACCTACTTCTACGCCATATTGTCTCTGGTGGAGAGTTATCTCATTGGCAATCATACACACCTTCATATTTTTATATTATCTAAATCTGTTTGTGAATAATAAAAATAATTGATATTTTAAATTAGTTTTGAGAACCATTATATGTCATTGGATGATTCAACAGCGCATGCGTTATTTTCATTATTGGAAATATTCAAAATGAAAGTCTTCAAACTGTCTTCCTTTGTATTTTACATAACTATTAGTTCTACAGTATACTTGTTTTTAGTGCAAACTAGTTTTTTAATTTATTTTTTCATAAAATAGAGACAAAAGATACCAAAGAGGCATCCAAACTCATAAGACGAAAACAAAATGACAATGCCATGGCAAAAAACCAAAAACAGCAAAAGGACAAACTACAGTCCACAAAACACAACATAGAAAACTAAAGACTAAGCATCTCATTTGTCCCGGAAGAGTAAACAGACCCTGCTTCACCTGTCACACCCGTCGTGTTACCCCTATAAAATATGATGATACGTTATATCAAGTTATTAGAAATCACGCAATAGCGGATTGGTAATTGACATTTTTCTAACCTTAAGACATCACCAAATTCACAACCATCGTCATGTAAATTTTCTAACCTTGTAACTAAACCGAATGTGAAATTTTGAGATTGAACTTTTTTTTATGATATAACACTCACTTGAGTAATCAAGTAAAACATTGTAGTTAGGATCACATACATGGCTCCATGTAATTGTACGCTTTTCTATGAGAAAAATTACCAAGCTTCTTTTAAAATTCCTACTAACGGCATATATGACATCCAATAAGTCATTATTAAATCACATTCATAAAGTATTACCCTTTTTGTTCCTCTTATTTTTAGTTTCGACGATATCTTAAACTATTCCTGTATCAGTTTTTTTTTTCTACTTGCATAACCTCAAGTATGGAGACAGAGAAGTGTCATATATTCAATTTTCCAAATTATATATTTGTGTGATCTGTTTTGGTATTGTAATGATATGTAATGGTATAGAAATTGGTCAATGCAGTTCCTCTTTCTGCTGGATATTTATGGCGTCCGTTTCATGACGCGAGATGCATAGAAATGCAGTCACGTTAAATGCTGAAATCAGCATACATTTGTTTTCCAGTGGCATTCCAAATTGTTCGCCTTCATCCGGAACACATTTTTGCAAAATCTTCCTTTGAATTTTTTTAGTTTTGTTCCGTCCCGAATATGCACGAAATGTATGCAACCTGCAATGAATTAATTAACATTACATACAAAGCTGTGTTTTTGTTTTGTCGCGAACAGTTTAAATTGTTGTGCTACTACATACGTTTGTTTTGTTTTGTACGTTTGTTTGTTTTTCGTTTGTTTTTATCTTAGATCTATATTGGATCGATAGTTATGATAACACAGTAAAATATATCAATACTACATCTGGTAACCCATCTACAATGCTACATGGATACTTACATGAAATGGAAGTGAGAGATCTTGAACTTTACAGAAACAAGTACATGTTCGTTTCTGATGTAAAGAATGGTCGATTAATGAGGTAATTAAACAGTTACATGTATCTTGTCCGAACACCACAAGCCTGTCAACACTAAGGTTGTAAATTCGCGCCCTGTACGTGACAGGGGCGTTCGACTCCATTCTTAATTGGCCAGGATTGCCAGCTTTCCTCTTGAAGCTCAGTGGGTCTCTCTTGACACTCCGACTTCCTCCAACAATAGAAACAGGTCGCCACCAAATAGTCCATAGTGCTGAAAGTGGTATTAAAAAACCCATGAAAATCAATATTTGAATCTTGCATGTGACAACATACAAATGAGTTAGGTTTCACATTTTTCTGCAATGAGTTAACATTAGCCTGTATATTATTCCAATGTTTTTCAATCATGGATCAGTAAACGTGGGAATGCTGAATTGTATATACAGTCGTGTTCATTTGTCATGATAATGCAGTACAAATCAAATTACTTATCTGTTTGAAAGGACACCAATTAATTGTCAATACATTTTACAGTGTAAACGTAAAAAAAGACAGAAACCCAATGACACAAGAAAAATCAAGTCACATCTACAGGTCAACATACAGACCTTTACAAAAGAGGCGAAAGATACCAGAGCGACATTCAAACTCATAAACTCAATTGACAAGTGTCTACACCATGCCATACTCTAAACAGCCATTATGTTAAAAGAAAGCTGTTGATTTAAAAACTATCAAATATTTGCAATCAACAACCAATCTCTTTATTGACATTAAGAACCTGACTTAACTGGGAATCTAAACAAAAACTTCATCGGCCAACATCAGTCATACATATATAGATATAACAAGATGTGGTATGAGTGCCAATGAGACAACTCTCCATCCAAGTCAAAATTTATAAAAGTAAACCATTATAGGTCAAAGTACGTCTTCAGCACGGAGCCTTGGCTCACACCGAACAGTAAGCTATAAAGGGCCCCAAAAATACTAGTGTAAAACCATTCAAACGGGAAACCAACGGTCAAATCTATATAAAAAACGAGAAACGAGAAACACTTATGAACCACATCATAGCTGATGAAAATATAGCTGTTCCACGTGTTCCGTGCATTATGAAAATAAGAAGATGTGGTTTGATTTACAATGAGGCATCTACCCACCAGTGACCCAACTGACATGAATGTAAGTACAAATATAGGTCACTGCACAGCCTTCAACAATAAGCAATACCCAAACTGTCTAGTCAACTACAAAGGCAACGACATAACAAAATGTAAAACAATTCAAATGGGAAAACTTATTGCATTGAATGTATTTTTTCAGATTTAACCTAACTGAAATGCACGAAAAGATGGATACCTCTAGTTATATGATTGCTACAACTATTACAGATTTATATGCACCATCAGGAATGACGCTGGTTGATCTTTTCAAATTCGATTTAAAAGGTTTGAATATTGTGTTCATTTCAAGACAGAAATAAAAGTACATATTACAGAAAAGATCATAATTACTAAATAGTGAAACTACATATAATATATAAGGCTGTAACACTTCAGTGAATAAAATAAAATAGCGCGAATATAATTAAAGGAGAAAATATTTACATACTGTGACATTCTGAGTTATATGAAATGCTTATAGATATATAATGATAATTGAAAAGATATCGACAACACTTTATACTTTAATTGGTAGCAAAATAGAGAACTTATTGCTTATAACATCCACTTCAATTGATAATGATGATGAATGGCTGCTTAACGTCCACTTCATTTGAACTCTGATGGATAGCTGTCTCATTGGTAATCACACCACATCGCCTTATTTTTTTATGTAAGTAGGGTGAATTATGATACTAGAATAATCAAATACGATCACGGGATTGTTCCACAAGCTAACTTTTGACCAAAAATGATTGTTTTATTCCGACTCTCACATCAAATCATACGATTACATATCAAGTCAAATTTTGCTACAACCCCTTTGATTGATTGATTGTTGTATATTAACGTCAAGTGGCAAATATCCCATATATATTAAGAAAGAACACTTCAAATGAAGTACGGTTGCAAGTGAAATACGATTACGAGTCGACTAGATGTATTTTAGGCTGAATATTAAGATCTTTTGTAAACATCCATTGCATATAAAGTGCACATCTTTTACTTGTAGCACGTGATATCAAATGCAGCCAGTGTGACGGTGTGTGCCTTGGCAATGACAACTGTTTAACAGATTTTGAAAATTTTGTAAATAATCATATATCAACAGGTAAAATTTAAAATTGAGAATGGAAATGGGGAATATGTCAAAGAGACAACAACCCGACCAAAGAGCAGACAACAGCCGAAGGCCACCAATGGGTCTTCAACGCAGCGAGAAAATCCGTGGTCCTCAGCTGGCCTTAAATAAAATTGTGTACTAGTTCAGTGAAAATGGACGTCACACAAAACTCAAAATATATAAATGAACTAAAATTAAAAACATACAAGACTAACAAAGACCAGAGGCTCCTGACTTGGGACAGGCGCAAAAGTGCGGCAGGGTTAAACATGTTTTGTGAGATCTCAACCTCCCCTATTCCTCTAGCCAATGTAGAATAAAGAAACACATTCACAGTAAAACTCAGTTCAAAAGAAGTCCGAGTCCGATGTCAAAATAGGTAATAAAAGAAACTATGCAAAATGACAATGATACAGGACTACTAGCAGTTACTGACATTCCAGCTCCAGACCTCAATTAAACTGATTGAAAGATTATATCTTCATCATATGAAAATCAAGTACAATCCCTCCCGTTAGGGATTTAGTATCATACAATCATAAAATATATGAGAAGAATATAACCCGTATCATGCCAACTGGTTTTAGAATAATAGTGTTTATTTCGATGCAAAGATTATATAGCAAATATAGCAATTCAATATGTTTCGATACTATCAAAATAATTGTATAAATCTTTTTTGACTGTGATTCATTTTTAACACCTTAATTTTGTGAATAGAAAAATAGCGCGAATATAGTTAAAGGCGAAAATATTAGCATACTACAATTGACAATTGACAGGGGTCTTCACAATATGACAAATTTTAAAAATCTAAACACGAAAATAAATTGCTTAAAAAGTATTTGCGAAAATAACTTCGTTTACAATGAATAAAAATCGATACAAAGAGTTCATAGGGAGCTTGGATTCTGTAATTCACAGTACGACATACTTTGTTTCGGATCAGCTATCCCTGTGCCAGTTCCAGTCTGTGATAAATTATCCAGATGATAACAGATTGCATTACTAGACATATTGTGTTGAGGAAAAGCCCTTTAATTTCTTATCATCAACTTAAATCACAGCTATGCTTTCAAATAGTGGTCAATATACCACCATTTTCTAGTAGCAGTCCAAATTCTCCCCTTCATCCCGGATGGCATCCATTACTGGGCCTACTTATTATGGTTTATTTGTTCTCGTCCTGTAATATTTGCCACTGGATGTTAAGTTACCAACAATCAATCATTGAACCTTGATGTCTCTGTTTCAGACCAAAAGTAAAATTGAACACGATCAATATCTGTATAATTTGACCAAAACGTTAAAAAAAAAACTTCAGCAAATAATGCAAGGACATAGCAACCCTCATGTTTCTGACCTTTTTCTTTTGTTCGTTAACAAAATTAAAAACGTTCCAAGTTTTACTGATTTCAAGAGTTTAGAAAACATTCACGTCACATATATCATGTTAATCAAGAGGCCATTATTTATGACATGTAATTACTTTCTTATATAATTTTAATTTGGATACTGCCGAAAAATAACTTAAAGATTAAAGCGGAGCTATTTGTCTAAGAAGAGATGCCATACTTGTTCTTATACGGAGTCTTGTAATCTGATTGATAATTATGCTTCGTATTAAAAGCAGAGTTCACAGTTTTGAAGTATCTCGAATATTTTTTAATGAATGAATACATGTATATAAGGCGGTATTTTCTCCTTTTATACATGTTTCCTATAATTTTTCACTGGAACAATATTTCTTATATGATTTCCATATTTCCCAATACTTGAATGAGATTAATCCGTTAGAATTTTTCCTTGGTTTACACTTTGATAGAACTACTTTCGTACCAATGTAAACAATCGGTCGATTTCACTGAAATGTTTTAATGTACGATATACTTGTTTAAATCGTGGGATTCCAACAAAGTTGAAATTGAAAGAACAAATGTTTGGGTTGAGATTTACAAGAGATAAACACATTTACAAGACATTATTGGGGTTATTCGTGTGTAAACTGGCTGCTGATACAAAACTTAACATAAGGACTGTTATACTGTTTCTGAGTTATTCGCCCCAGTGTATTCACGAATAACCACTAGAAAAATATGCTTAATCCTATATTAAACATCTACGTACATAGATACATTTTGTAATCCTACACGTTTTAAGGTGGACACGCTAACAATTATATATGTGCACACTTTTGATATTTTATGTCAGGATTCTGTATAATACCACATACTTTGGATGCAAATGTAGAAGTTATTAATGCAAGAAGAAGAGCCATGGTATATAACGGATACACATTGTCCGTGTCTTGTAAAGGAGGACTTCAACTTGAAAATCCTAATAGTCCTATACGATGCATAAATGGAAACTGGACAAATCTGCCGAAGTGTGTAAGAGGTATGGTTTGGCTTTTCACGCCATTTTGTTTGAATGAAAGACTGATACTACATTTTACAATATTTGTTATTACGATATATATAAATCATTTCATGTTGATTTCTTACTGAAATACAAATTCAATATTCGCCGATGTTTTCGCTGTTCAATTTTATAAATATACTTTCTCCTTCAAGTTTGGTACGCACTATAGATGTTCCGAGCAAAACGATATTAGCACGCCAGAGATGGGCAAGATGGCTGTATGAATTGGACGAAGTCACAACAATGTTGCTGACACATTTGGTGCTTTATTACATATATGGGTTATTACTCTAATATGGAGATATATTTATATGAAGGAATATTTATGCAATTAACCCTATATATTATGGCGGTGATTCTATGGCACAATTTTTTATCTTATTTGGAATAAAAACCAAAACGATAAATTTGATTTCTTTATAATTACATTAGATGTAAATTTCATAACAGTCTTACATTCTGATTAGTCAATAGCCTAATAGTATGAAACTGAAACTTCATGAGCCAATTACATTTACAATTACTGGGACTACTTGTTTATTGATCGAGTAAACACATGCACACAAATGCCGACAATGTAATTTACATGTTTCAATGTTGTCGTTTTCATAATTAATAAAGTTATGTTTTTAAAATCCAACAAAAATAAGAAGTATATCAATAACTCAAATAAAGAAATTTTGTCATATAGATCGTTGGTAAAACTAACTGGTGTTTTGATATCGGAAGTTAATACTAGAAAAATCGTCTGCAACTGCTAATAGCATGTTTTCGCATCAACAATGTCTGATCAGGACAGTCTGGGTAAATATCTGGTGAATCTACAAGCAGAAATATCATCCGACGCTGAAGAATGTATACTAGCTAGCATAGGCCTTTTTGAGCTGCAACCTGTTGATTTACTAGACACAGAAATTGAGCTTATTCTTGAGCAGAACCTACCACCATCTGAGCCACAAGAAACAATCCAGCCAGGTCCATCAGCTGGTCTACAGACCCAGAACTCTGTGTTGTCATCTTGCCCTAAAAGATTCAAGCCAATGGAAGAGGATGAACTCCAGTCCCTTCCATCAGTCCAAATCAACAAAACTGAACACAAAATCGGGAGTAAAACTGTTTCGGGGT
This sequence comes from Mytilus coruscus, assembly GCA_017311375.1. NCBI lineage: Eukaryota > Metazoa > Mollusca > Bivalvia > Mytilida > Mytilidae > Mytilus > Mytilus coruscus. The sequence continues at coordinate 43,951,016 of CM029600.1, forward strand.
GCGTTTATATGAATAGATTGTAATGCATTTTGTTTAATTAAAAAAAAAATTTAACTCATAAAATATTGGACAATGGATAATCATAACTTCCGTCTATTTTTCATTGAGCTATGATATATTAGAAATTGTCTAAACTGTGATTATCAGAATCAACAAATTCTCTTAAATTTTTATATCTTATAACTTCTTAAATGTTGTAAATTTAGAAATTATTGCACACCTTTATAATTGAGATTTCGTCATTTTAGACCAAAATGCGATTTATTTTTTTGCGATATTGAGAAAAATCTTGCTTCAATCATACAAAACATTTCATAATGTGAGTTTAATTCATTGCAATTTCAACCCTGTCGCATTTTTCGCAATAATAAAAACATTGCAATAATTTGTGAATTTATAGTATCCAGAGAACAGCAATGTATAATGGCAAAAAAAAAAAACGAAACAAAAACCTTGGATAATTTTCTTAAACGTTAACCCTAGCAGGGATTCGATTACAACAGTTATAATAACCATTATACTACCAAGGTGTGTGCTTCTTTTTAACTTTATTGGGGTGTAAAAGCATTGACCAAAGCACAATTTCTATAAAAGCTTCAACACTTTTACAACCCTATGTACAAAAAAGCATTCAATTCTTAACTATATTTACAGTTAAAAAGTGAACACAATAAAGGCTTTTTACAACCCTTTTAAATTCCAAAAAGAGGCAGTATCTATTAAAATCATTTTTTTTTTAGAATTGAATACCTATTTTTGTCATTTTATTGGGGCATAATTGTTTCTAAATAACTTTTAATATACTTCTTACTTAAAATGTGTGCACTATCAACACCTTCAAACACTCATTTTTAGATATAGAATGTGAAATACCTTTCCATCCAAATAACAATTTATAAAAGTAAACCATTATAGGTCAATTACGGCCTTCAACACGGAGCCTTGGCTCACACCGAACAACAAGCTATAAAGGGCCCCAAAAGTACTTGTAAAACTTCAAATAAAACTCTAGTCTAATAAAAACGAGAAACGAGAAACACGTATAAATTACATAAACAAACGACAACTACTGTACATCAGATTCTGACTTAGGACAGGTGCACAGCGGGATTAAACGTTTTAATGGTACCAAACCTTTTTTCTGAAACAAGTATAACACACAACATAGAAAAACACACATCAATTGTAATCAAAACGTAAATTAACAAAACATGTATTACAAACAGATGCAATAATCCATTCAACATGTTCAATTCTTATAATCACATTTTTGCTAGACCTATGAAACTAAGAGATCCATTAAAAAAAATTTGGTTTATTTGAGACTTGTCATGGAAGAACATGATATTGCTACATGTAGATACATGTACAAGTATCATGAATGGTGAATTTTCATTCATTTTATTTGGAAATAAAATTCAAAATTTAGATTTTCTTGTGATAGTTGTATGAAATTACAGATTTTTTATAAAACATACATGTAATGTTATCATTTTGAAACAAAAAGTCTTATTAAAGAGGGTTGTAAAGGGGTGAACATGCACGGACGAAAGCGAAATAAAATGACAATTTCATGATGAACGAAAATAAAAATTCTTGCACGTTGCTTTTTTTACCCATTTCACGAAACACTGAATAATGAGCTTCATGAACAGAAGCACTTCAGCCACTTGAAATAAAAAAGGCAAAACACGTTGCATGAAAATAACCCTTTACCACCCTCATTAAAGATAGCCATGCTATAATTGTTGTCAGTAAAAATAACATACATGTATTTATATGAAATGAACATTTAACGCAGTTATTTTTGAATGCATGTATGAAGTCAGATTTGTTCAAGCATACAGTATAATATTGTTTTTGTTTTTCAGAATGGTGTCTTGAAAGTTCAGGTCGTCACTTAGATTTCAACTGTGTCACTAAAATTTACCTCAACAACAAACTTCGACATTTTTATGCCGAGGCAAAACCAAAAAACACAGAAAAAAGAGCGCAATCTATGCCCCATGAACGTGCAGGCTTATATCACAAAAATACCCTGAAAAATGTGAGAGCTGCTCTCCACAGGCACTTAAAAGACATCAATAGAGATTTTGATATCGTAAAAGACAACGAATTCAGACCAAGAAACATATTATACTAGATAGTACACTCAAAACGATGGTTGTAACTGGAATTTCACGCCCAACCAAACATAAGGACATTGTAGAGCTTGAAGACCTCCGGTTGATTAACACATGCATTTTCAAGCATATTAAAGATTTTGTTCTATGAAGAATAAAAGTGTGGTATTGTCTTGCCATACATTTTGTGTCGAGGGGTTTAGAGTTCCATCACCAGTTGAACTTAAACTCTTTTGATTTCAAAATTGATGCAGATGGGGATGAATAACGTCATGATAAATCATGAAACAACCAAGAAAAACATCCAGGATGGAGTTTCAATTGAAGAAGCCCCTTCAGACAAGTTTATTAGTTTAATGTGTCTGACAAGAGATTTTGTCCACTTTCTACATTGAAAGAACTTATAGCAAGGACAGACCCATGTGCCAAATCCCTATTCAATCGTATTGTAAAGGACTCAGCAGAGGTGCAAGCGTGTGGTATACAACCCAAGCTTTGGCAAAGCGCACATACAGCGGTTTCATGTCTGATATTTGCAAGAATACAAAATATAGTAAGGTCTACACCGCTCACTGTTTGCGAGCGACAGTTATTCAGTGTATGAACGACGCCGGCCATGAGCTGAGACACATTATGTACATGACTGGGCATCGGAACGAATCGCTAATAAGAAGTCACAACCGCCATTGTTCCGCGCTTCACACAAAACGGCTTCGGTCAATCCTTTTACACGCCAATAACACTACAAACATATGCATTCAATTCTTAAATAAACACTTAGTCGATACTATTTATTCAAAATAATGAAATGTAAGTCTACGATGAAAGGACATGATATCATATAAAAGTAGCCATGAAGTGCTAAAAATATGACACCTTCATTTAGATAAATAAATATCAATGTTCTAGTAGTAGATTTCAAATTTGCTGTACCTAATGCGGCTTTTTCTTTTGTTCATATCTTTTGCGATATTTAGGTATTTGTAATATGAATTTTCTGGGTTTTTTTTTTGTGCTATCGGATAATAAAACTACATACTTGCATTCATTGATTTCTCCGGAAATTTCAGATTATTGTTACAAGTATTTAGTATTCTTCGATACAACATCGTTAATGGCGGATTTATTGATATAATTATGCAACAGCAATCATCACATGACATGAACTTCACAGGCTAGTGATACAGTAGTTGAACTACTTAGACCACTTGTCCACGGAGTCCCCCGTATTAATGTTATTAGGAAAGTTCTAGTCTAGTGTTTAATATTTCAGATGGTGAAATTCATGGAACGGAAGACAAAGGATGGAAGTTATTTCTAGAGAATGGCCAATTCTATATTTCACCTGAAATGATGACTTTGTCAGTTGTCGTTATCGGAGGTGGTGGAGGAGGATTCGACAATTCAACATTACTTAGTCTGGACAATGCTGGTCGTGGAGAGGACTCAATGTTTCTCGATGTTTTTGCTGAAGGTGGTAAAGGTGGAACATTACAGAGAGGTAATACACAAAACAAACATACTTTAGAATATATAGCAATGTAACAGTGTTAAAAATATAAATGTTAAGGAGGAGATGTAAAGGTGTCATATCTTTGCCGTTGTTATTTTCCTCATTTCGAATACGCTTAAAATGATGCAATCATCTTATATACGAGACAAGTATCATCCTTACATGAAGAAATCACTCCGAAATAGAATTATTCAATCCTGGATCAACCGTTAACAATTGAATTACAGAAAATATCACTAAGTGTGTATTAAGAACTATGACATTATAAATTTCTTTTTTGTTATGTGGGCACAATAAAAATATTATCCTTTTCTACGACTTATTGAACAGTAATAGATAGTCTATCAAATCATGAGATAGATAATAACGAGTAAACAACCTGTTTTGTTCAGTATGTTTCAATATTAGAACAAAGATTTGCGGTATGATTGGGAAAGGCACAACTATTCACCAGAGTCTAAGCAAGCAACTATGGGTTACTGTACGGCCTTCAACAATGAATTCATAGCTATAATAGGCGCTGATATGAACAAATGTGAAACAATTCAAAAGAGACAAAACAAACGGCCTGATTAAGGTCTAAACAATTAACAAAAAACATATATAACAAACAGCATCCAACGACAACCACTGTGTTACAGGTTTCTGGATTGAGACGGGCACATAATAAAGATGGTGGGTTTTATGTTTGCAAAAGTAAATAAAGCATGTATGGCTTGCTTAACAAACCAGCAAACGTTAATTTTTTGATATAAGTACATACTACAACAGTTCAGATGTTAAGTGTAGATTTATGGTATATTTTTTATTCTACTTTGAAATATTTTTAAACATTTAATCAGTTAATATCTAATTTACTAAACCTTAAAAAGTGTTAGTGGTCCTGATATGTTTACTGCTAAAAAATATTTATACGCTATTGAAAATTGATTGTGGACTGTTCATTTTAAGTCCTTTTTTATACCGGTGTACTTACTTCTCTGCATTTAGAAACTTTTAGTTGATGCAAGGCTTGAAATACAGAATTATAAATAAGCAGGTAAACAACATTTAAACAAATACAGAATGCAACATGCTGCGTCCAATAAAACACCGCAAATTAACCACGATCCGACAAAAAAATCCATAATGAACTTCTATATGTGCACCAAAAGTGTAAATAGGTAAGCAGTTCTTGGTCCACATGCTGTAGTTACGTTATTGTTTACCAATGAGCTACTGGTTATGTATTCTAGACAATGAATTTTAGATTCATTTATTAATACATGACTTATTCATATACACCATGTGTTTGTAAGGTATTTATAGGTATACGAATAAATACTACTATGAAGCTTTGGACGAATTAAATTGATCTTTATTTTACTTTGTTTTCCTGAATAGGTGGGAAAGGTGGCGGTGGCAATGTGTACGATGGCAAAGATGGAGGTCAAGAAAACAGCTGTAGCACAATAAAAAATTGTAATAAAGTTAATAGGATTGAAAAATTTCTCCGTAGCCAGCATGACTATTCACCAACTAGTATAGGGCGCTGTGCATGCTGCAAGATAAATGAAAATGATATTGACGATAAAAGAGGAAATACATACACAAGTTTGTGTGATTCAAACGGAATGGAATTTGGTGTTGGTGGTCAAGGAAATAGTGGATGGTCAGGTGGCGATGGGGGTATTTCCTGCAATATGATATATAAAGACGAGTATCCAGAGCATCGTACTGTAGATATACAAGTGGGTAAAGGTGGAAGTCCGTCGTATACTACCGCTGGAAATGGCATGGTACTTATTACATGGGGAATGGGAAATGCATGTGTAGTTTTGTAACGAAATGATTGTGTAAACCCCTGGATTTGTTACTGATACTTTATTACCATAACAGATTGCCAAAGTACGGAATATTTGTATTGTACTTTTTAGACTATTTATAAGCAGTCGAGATAAAAAATTCTTTCAAGTATACATAGTTTTCAAAGTATTTAAATTCAGTTGATTGCAATCAATTTTTAATCATTTAAGATATTTTTTTTTAATGCTTCAATTAGATACACTCGTTCACTGGTACACAACAGTACCAAATTTCGGAAAGACTGCAGTTTGATCTAAACACTACTGGATCGAGCCCTTATTCGATTGTTTATAAAGTTTTTACCTGACGACTAGGAAGGGGTTGTGTCCGTCTTAAATAATTTTAAAAAAGTGTATCTTTACGTCATCTAGTTTGAACTCAACAGGACAGTATCGTTTGATAATGATTGGACAACAATAATAATACTAAACATTACCAGTTTGCCATCTATAGATTTCATTTCATTATGGTAGGTGTATAGAACGCCACGATTATCTTACTACGTCGTATACGTGTGACTAATCACAATATTTCTCGGCTTATGGAGGACCTAGGCTTAAATGGTATAATGGCATAAATGTTAGTATAGACTGAAGAAAAAACCGGTCTTATCAATTTTCAACAGCATACTTTTCATTATTTCTAAAGAATATGGTAGTTTGCATTTATTTACCATTTGCCTTGCCGAGGTATAGTCATTACTTTTTTTTGCTAGTAGAAAAATAGTTATTTGCCCTTTTTGTTACATGCATATACCGTATGTAAGAGATACTTTTTTTTTGTTTTGCGTCATTAGGTTTATGTCTCAATGCGAGAGTTGAATTTGATTTCGCAGTTCTATTCACAAAAACAGTACTTTATTTATTCAATTAGAGTCAATTCTAATGTCAATCATATCATTCTTTAACCTTACAATACATGTTACTGTTCTCTTAACGAATGTCAAGAAATAGCTTTATTTGCAATTATCAACTAAGATTTTTTTTCATGTTAGAAACATTTTTATGTGTGTCACCTGCAAACCAGAGGAGGGCTTCAAAATCGGAAAAACTAATCAACAACGGATCAAAACATTTTACTTCGATGAAGAGGTGTCTTCCCAGAATGTCTACATTTTATAAAATATCTATTCCAATGCCAACAAAATAAATTGAATAGATGTTGTTTAAGTGAAAGGTTGTTATTTTACAACAAAATTTTCAAATCAGTATGAAAAAGGTACTATTGAGGTAAAAATTATTTTGCCCCTTAAGTATCCCTTTTTTTTATTAAAAATGGAATGAAATAATAAAGAAAATGATACGAAAGCTAAATTACAAATAAATAAATTAGATGCATTTATTGATTTTTTTAAATACCGAAATGAACTGTTATTTTAAAAAGTAAACGTTTGTGACACTCGGTTTTAGAATACCAAGTATCATTTGAACCAAAAATGTAGTATATGAGCACGCCAATTTGTAGATATAATTTAATTTTAATTTTACACTATACAATTGAAAACTGGAGAAATTACCAAAACCGAAATGAAAGCAAGTGACAACACAACTTTAATACACCATCATCAAATACATCTAATGCAACCCAACAGAAAAAAATCAAAGAATCTATAAATGAATAACTAAGTTGTTAATACTACAAGTTCTTGTATTTTTCTGAAAATCTTTTTAGTTTTTTCGTCTGAACTAGATACAGCACTACCTTATAAATATCCACACTTCTGTATGCAACAATGCTACTAAGTTTTGTATTTTAGGTACTATAATTTGATGAAGATAAGATATCTATCATATTAATGATCGATTGTTGATTGCTTAATGTCCAGTGGCAGTTATTGCATGCATGTTCAGCTAAAATTGTCCGTTTATAAATTTTTAAATTATAAAGAAACTAAGGTTTCAACTCCCTCAGGCAAAGTTGACCTTAGATGAATTTGGCTATTTTTTTTTAGGTATTTTTGTCATATAGCTCTTCAACTGTTTCGGTACTTATACATCCCTCGGATTTCAAATGTTTGGCATTGAGCGTTCCTGATGAAGGTAAATCCAGAAAAGCGCTTCGGACGCATGACATTATTAAACGTGTTGTTTTCAATTTTTTACATCACTGGGTCGATACCTCTGCTGGTGGACTATCAGTCCCCGAGGGTATCATCAGCTCAGTAGTCAGTACTTCGGTACTGACATGATTTATAACAAACCTTTCTAAAATTGTCCGTTTATAAATTTTAAATTATAAAGAAACTAAGGTTTCAACTCCTTCAGGCAAAGTTGACCTTAGATGAATTTGGCTAATTAATGAGGTGTTTTTGTCATATAGCTCTTCAACTGTTTCGGTACTTATACATCCCTCGGATTTCAAATGTTTGGCATTGAGCGTTCCTGATGAAGGTAAATCCAGAAAAGCGCTTCGGACGCATGAAATTATTAAACGTGTTGTTTTCAATTTTTACATCACTGGGTCGATACCTCTGCTGGTGGACTATCAGTCCCCGAGGTTATCATCAGCTCAGTAGTCAGTACTTCGGTACTGACATGATTTATAACAAACTTTTCTAAAATTGTCCGTTTATAAATTTTAAATTATAAAGGAACTAAGGTTTCAACTCCCTCAGGCAAAGTTGACCATAGATGAATTTGGCTATTTTTTATGTATTTTTGTCATATAGCTCTTCAACTGTTTCGGTACTTATACATCCTCGGATTTCAAATGTTTGGCATTGAGCGTTCCTGATGAAGGTAAATCCAGAAAAGCGCTTCGGACGCATGAAATTATTAAACGTGTTGTTTTCAATTTTTTCAGGACGGGAACACATTAACAATGGTACATACAATAGGTTTAGGTCCTGTAATAGGGTCGACCGGGATGAAGTGCTGGAAATTTGGAATGCCACTGGAAAATCAGGGTAAATTGGGTAGGGACTGAAATTTTGCCGTGCAAAAAAAGGCCACCAACCCATAAAAGAGCTAATACAACGGTTCGTAACGTAAAGTGCTTCGGATACATGAAATTTATAACGTGTTTTTTCACGTAGCCAAAACAAAATATGCGTTTGTGCGAACAGAACACATTCTGTAAATATTCAAGAACAAGGATTTTTTTACAGTGAACATTAAGAGGTATAATAGACAGCTGACTGCAAGATTAAGTATCCGAGAGATTTAGTAAGGCCTTTTATTCTGAAGAACTGTATGTGCGCTTATGTTTATGTGCATATTATACATTTTAAAGATTTTAAAATTTTTAGTCAGCTGCATTTACAGCTACAATACCTGTAGGTGTTCAACCATAACCACCAGGAAGTATTGTCAGATACAGCATTTTTCCTTCTTAATCTTAATCAAGTATGTTTACTGTTAGAACAGATGGTGTTTACTCGATGTCTGTTTTCATGACGTCAGGCCTTGTAACTGCGCACACTACTCTAAGGAAGAATGGGGAGATTTTGATGTGGCTATTGACTAATAAATCTTATCATAAGTTATCCCAAACTATCAACATTGAACTGACTGCTTGCGACCGTATTTGTGAACAAATAACCAACTGTGGGACGAGTCTTTTTAGTGCTTATATAAAACTTTCAACGCATTTACGATAAAATGATGTAACGTGTGGGCCCAAAAAATATAAGCAGTGAATGGTATTAAATAAAGTTTACCAGCTTGATATTATTAGACTTTTTTAATAAGTAATAAGCTAACAAACGCATTCGATGCTTTGTTAAAGTTTTTATGTACCTTATACCTAAAACAAAATTTACTTTAAACGTATGTTTTTTAGTATATTATATTTCATTTTATTAGGACTTCAACATGGTGATAAGTACATATCTAAAACGAATATGAATTAAGATATGGGGAATAGGTCTATCAGACAACCAAACGACACACACAACCTATAGATTTTGAACATCTTATAATTCGATTGGTTAATTAATAGTTGCATATCACCCAGATGGAAATACAACATTAAAATTCATTACGATACCATGCTAAAATAAATGTAATATGAAATTTCCTTAATTTGTATTTAACCTATATGTTTAGTGGTATTTTTAAAGCATGTTCACAAGGTTAAATTTTGCAGCCAAACCTATCAAATAATTTTGCCTTCGCTTTGCGGAAACACATTTTTTTTGTCTCTAGCTGGATCTTGCTTAAGATATAAAACTTTTACTTGTCTTCCAAATTTTATGACTGTGTGTGTGTCTATGATGACTCTTATAACCAGCACATTTTTTATTCACAAATAAATGTGCATCAAAACATAAGTAAATTCAGAAAAGCGCTTCGGACGCATGAAATTATTAAATGTGTTGTTTTCAATTTTTACATCACTGGGTCGATACCTCTGCTGGTGGACTATCAGTCCCGAGGGTATCATCAGCTCAGTAGTCAGTACTTCGGTACTGACATGATTTATAACAAACTTTTCTAAAATTGTCCGTTTATAAATTTTTAAATTATAAAGAAACTAAAGTTTCAACTCCCTCAGGCAAAGTTGACCTTAGATGAATTTGGCTATTTTTTTAGGTATTTTTGTCATATAGCTCTTCAACTGTTTCGGTACTTATACATCCCTCGGATTTCAAATGTTTGGCATTGAGCGTTCCTGACGAAGGTAAATCCAGAAAAGCGCTTCGGACGTATGAAATTATTAAACGTGTTGTTTTCAATTTTTTAAAACTGGGTCGATACCTCTGCTGGTGGACTATCAGTCCCCGAGGGTATCATCAGCTCAGTAGTCAGTACTTCGGTACTGACATGATTTATAACAAACTTTTCTAAAATTGTCCGTTTATAAATTTTAAATTATAAAGAAACTAAGGTTTCAACTCCCTCAGGCAAAGTTGACCTTAGATGAATTTGGCTATTTTTTTAGGTATTTTTGTCATATAGCTCTTCAACTATTTCGGTACTTATACATCCCTCGGATTTCAAATGTTTGGCATTGAGCGTTCCTGATGAAAGTAAATCCAGAAAAGCGCTTCGGACGCATGAAATTATTAAACGTGTTGTTTTCAATTTTTACATCACTGGGTCGATACCTCTGCTGGTGGACTATCAGTCCCCGAGGGTATCATCAGCTCAGTAGTCTACTTCGGTACTGACATGATTTATAACAAACTTTTCTAAAATTGTCCGTTTATAAATTTTAAATTATAAAGAAACTAAGGTTTCAACTCCTCAGGCAAAGTTGACCTTAGATGAATTTGGCTATTTTTGTAGGTATTTTTGTCATATAGCTCTTCAACTGTTTCGGTACTTATACATCCCTCGGATTTCAAATGTTTGGCATTGAGCGTTCCTGATGAAGGTGAATCCAGAAAAGCGCTTCAGACGCATGAAATTATTAAACGTGTTGTTTTCAATTTTTTACATCACTGGGTCGATACCTCTGCTGGTGGACTATCTGTCCCCGAGGGTATCATCAGCTCAGTAGTCAGTACTACGGTACTGACATGATTTATAACAAACTTTTCTAAAATTGTCCGTTTATAAATTTTTAAATTATAAAGAAACTAAGGTTTCAACTCCCTCAGGCAAAGTTGGCCTTAGATGAATTTGGCTATTTTTTGTAGGTATTTTTGTCATATAGCTCTTCAACTGTTTCGGTACTTATACATCCCTCGGATTTCAAATGTTTGGCATTGAGCGTTCCTGATGAAGGTAAATCCAGAAAAGCGCTTCGGACGTATGAAATTATTAAACGTGTTGTTTTCAATTTTTTACATCACTGGGTCGATACCTCTGCTGGTGGACTATCAGTCCCCGAGGGTATCATCAGCTCAGTAGTCAGTACTTCGGTACTGACATGATTTATAACCAACTTTTCTAAAATTGTCCGTTTATAAATTTTAAATTATAAAGAAACTAAGGTTTCAACTCCTCAGGCAAAGTAGACCTTAGATGAATTTGGCTATTTTGTTTAGGTATTTTTGTCATATAGCTCTTCAACTGTTTCGGTACTTATACATCCCTCGGATTTCAAATGTTTGGCATTGAGCGTTCCTGATGAAGGTAAATTCAGAAAAGCGCTTCGGACGCATGAAATTATTAAATGTGTTGTTTTCAATTTTTTACATCACTGGGTCGATACCTCTGCTGGTGGACTATCAGTCCCCGAGGGTATCATCAGCTCAGTAGTCAGTACTTCGGTACTGACATGATTTATAACAAACTTTTCTAAAATTGTCCGTTTATAAATTTTTAAATTATAAAGAAACTTAAGTTTCAACTCCCTCAGGCAAAGTTGACCTTAGATGAATTTGGCTATTTTTTTTAGGTATTTTTGTCATATAGCTCTTCAACTGTTTCGGTACTTATACATCCCTCGGATTTCAAATGTTTGGCATTGAGCGTTCCTGACGAAGGGAAATCCAGAAAAGCGCTTCGGACGTATGAAATTATTAAACGTGTTGTTTTCAATTTTTTAAAACTGGGTCGATACCTCTGCTGGTGGACTATCAGTCCCCGAGGGTATCATCAGCTCAGTAGTCAGTACTTCGGTTCTGACATGATTTATAACCAACTTTTCTAAAATTGTCCGTTTATAAATTTTAAATTATAAAGAAACTAAGGTTTCAACTCCTCAGGCAAAGTTGACCTTAGATGAATTTGGCTATTTTTTTAGGTATTTTTGTCATATAGCTCTTCAACTGTTTCGGTACTTATACATCCCTCGGATTTCAAATGTTTGGCATTGAGCGTTCCTGATGAAGGTAAATCCAGAAAAGCGCTTCGGACGCATGAAATTATTAAACGTGTTGTTTTCAATTTTTACATCACTGGGTCGATACCTCTGCTGGTGGACTATCAGTCCCCGAGGTTATCATCAGCTCAGTAGTCAGTACTTCGGTACTGACATGATTTATAACAAACTTTTCTAAAATTGTCCGTTTATAAATTTTAAATTATAAAGAAACTAAGGTTTCAACTCCTTCAGGCAAAGTTGACCTTAGATGAATTTGGCTAATTTTTTAGGTATTTTTGTCATATAGCTCTTCAACTGTTTCGGTACTTATACATCCCTCAGATTTCAAATGTTTGGCATTGAGCGTTCCTGATGAAGGTAAATCCAGAAAAGCGCTTCGGACGCATGAAATTATTAAACGTGTTGTTTTCAATTTTTACATCACTGGGTCGATACCTCTGCTGGTGGACTATCAGTCCCCGAGGTTATCATCAGCTCAGTAGTCAGTACTTCGGTACTGACATGATTTATAACAAACTTTTCTAAAATTGTCCGTTTATAAATTTTAAATTATAAAGGAACTAAGGTTTCAACTCCCTCAGGCAAAGTTGACCATAGATGAATTTGGCTATTTTTTTATGTATTTTTGTCATATAGCTCTTCAACTGTTTCGGTACTTATACATCCCTCGGATTTCAAATGTTTGGCATTGAGCGTTCCTGATGAAGGTAAATCCAGAAAAGCGCTTCGGACGCATGAAATTTGTAAACGTGTTGTTTTCAATTTTTTTCAGGACGGGAACACATTAACAATGGTACATACAATAGGTATAGGTCCTGTAATAGGGGTCGACCGGGATGAAGTGCTGGAAATTTGGAATGCCACTGGAAAATCAGGGTAAATTGGGTAGGGACTGAAAGTTTGCCGTGCAAAAAAAGGCCACCAACCCATAAAAGAGCTAATGCAACGGTTCGTAACGTAAAGTGCTTCGGATACATGAAATTTATAACGTGTTTTTTCACGTAGCCAAAACAAAATATGCGTTTGTGCGAACAGAACACATTCTGTAAATATTCAAGAACAAGGATTTTTTTACAGTGAACATTAAGAGGTATAATAGACAGCTGACTGCAAGATTAAGTATCCGAGAGATTTAGTAAGGCCTTTTTATTCTGAAGAACTGTATGTGCGCTTATGTTTATGTGCATATTATACATTTTTAAAGATTTTAAAATTTTTAGTCAGCTGCATTTACAGCGACAATACCTGTAGGTGTTCAACCATAACCACCAGGAAGTATTGTCAGATACAGCATTTTTCCTTCTTAATCTTAATCAAGTATGTTTACTGTTAGAACAGATGGTGTTTACTCGATGTCTGTTTTCATGACGTCAGGCCTTGTAACTGCTCACACTACTCTAAGGAAGAATGGGGAGATTTTGATGTGGCTATTGACTAATAAATCTTATCATAAGTTATCCCAAACTATCAACATTGAACTGACTGCTTGCGACCGTATTTGTGAACAAATAACCAACTGTGGGACGAGTCTTTTTAGTGCTTATATAAAACTTTCAACGCAGTTACGATAAAATGATGTAACGTAAGGGTCCAAAAAATATAAGCAGTGAATGGTATTAAATAAAGTTTACCAGCTTGATATTATTAGACTTTCTTAATAAGTAATAAGCTAACAAACGCATTCGATGCTTTGTTAAAGTTTTTTATGTACCTTATACCTAAAACAAAAATTACTTTAAACGTATGTTTTTTTTAGTATATTATATTTCATTTTATTAGGACTTCAACATGGTGATAAGTACATATCTAAAACGAATATGAATTAAGATATGGGGAATAGGTCTATCAGACAACCAAACGACACACACAACCTATAGATTTTGAACATCTTATAATTCGATTGGTTAATTAATAGTTGCATATCACCCAGATGGAAAAACAACAATAAAATTCATTACGATACCATGCTAAAATAAATGTAATATGAAATTTCCTTAATTTGTATTTAACCTATATGTTTAGTGGTATTTTTAAAGCATGTTCACAAGGTTAAATTGTGCAGCCAAACCTATCAAATAATTTTTGCCTTCGCTTTGCGGAAACACATTTTTTTGTCTCTAGCTGGATCTTGCTTAAGATATATAACTTTTACTTGTCTTCCAAATTTTATGACTGTGTGTGTGTCCTATGATGATTCTTATAACCAGCACATTTTTTTATTCACAAATAAATGTGCATCAAAACATAAAACATTAAGAGAAGTGTATAAAAAGAGGAAGTCATATCAGCTGTTCCGAAATCGAACATGCACTGTCTCACTCCTACTGGTATTTACTTGATTTATCCAGTAGTTTGCGATATCAGATAAATACTCGATTTGTATGATAACTGGCAAAACAATGAGACGGTGGTTAATATAAACTGTTTTCTTCACAGATTGTGATGACAACCTTCCACAAATTCAATTTCTCAAAAAAGAGGCGGAAGATACCAAGGGACATTCAAAACCCATAAGTCGAAGAAAAACTAACAACGTCATGGCAAAAATACAAAAAAAGACGGAAAGACGAACAAGTCATCCAAACCCTACATAGAAAACTAGAGATTGAGCAACACGAATCCCACCAAAAACCGGAGGTGAACTCAGGTGCTCCTCAAGGTTAAGCAGTTCCTGTTCTACATGCGAAACCCGTCGTGCTGCTCATACAAGCGCGAATCTGGTGAAAAAAGTCTCATTCGGTGGTAGTTGAGGAAAATAGGACGGTAAAGATATTCCGTAACCGTCAATCAAATCGTGATTGTGGCTGTAAAACTTTCGAGAGATGAATTCATCTTCAACGTTTGGAACCCTTGGATCAATAGCTTTTTTTGTGAGCAGCATCGTTGTTGAAAACGCAAGCTCTGGAATATCGTATCAACTTGGAGATGTAAAAACTCTATACGCAAGCGCTTCATAAAAATGGAAAGTTCGCAATTTGAAAGCTATATAATCATTTCTTTTGTCGAAAAGTTTAGTTTTCAACCGATCACCATTGTCAGTTTCTAGATATTAGTTAAGATATCAAGCATACTTAATGTATCTCTGGTATCCTTTATTTCAAGTTCGGTCAAGTCATGAAACAACCATATGTCCGAGCATTTTTAGACAAAGAGGTTTCAAAATTTCAAGGAAGTAACTGTATTCTCAATATTATGTTCATAAATTGTAGTTCGCGATGGCTCTTACGTCTGACGTCTGACGACCTTTATAAAGACTTGGGGGGAACTAATTGGCGTCAGTGCGCAGTCCATATAGAAAACATGGAAATTACCGAACTAGAACAGTAAGTGTACATTTCGAAATGGTGAAAGATCCATTTTCAATCATGAGATTCCTTATTCATTTTTCTCCATGAATCTGTATATTTTATTCACGTCCTAACCCCTGTACGACAAACGAAATCGTTGTTACCATCCCAATACAATTTTAAATGATATACTTTCATTCGGAACAGGAAGTTGCGATTTCGAATTATTTCCTCATAGCCCTTTTAAATATGGGAGGATATTAATGCAAAAGGCTGATCATGACATGCGCTACGTTTGTATTCAATATATTGCATGAAGTGGTAAATCTCGTTAATATATGCTGGTCACAGTGACACTGGAATCATAGCCATGTGAAAAATTGTTAAAGTGAAAGGATAAAGCAAAACACAGAGAGTTGCAAGGAATACGGTTTTTATTTGAGCTGCATGGGGTTAGTTGTATATCTGTGGAGTAAAATGAACAAAATGATCGAATGATGTATGATTTATTTACTTGAAAATGAAACTTTCCCCTTATTAACAAAAATATCACGTTTAGTTTACAAATGTTTTACAAATTAGAGTCCGGTTTTCAAAATGCGACTTCAGAAATGTCTTTAAGGATAAGAACCAAAGAGTTACAATAACGCGTCACATATAATATATTTGACTAATGTTGTAACGTAATTGTTATTAGTGCCTGTAAACCTGGACATTGTAAACAGGTTTTAAAAATACGACTCGACATATCGGTTTTGTATAAATATGATATAATGAACAACAGGTAAATATAATTTGTGTTTTATGAAAAAGGTTCATTCAAGTATGATAAGGCACAGAAACCACTAAAACAACAGATCAAATGCGTTTGATAGCGGTTAACTCGTTAAAATAAATAGTCAAAACATAACAAAATGGTAACTATCAATTTAATAGCACTGTTATTCTTTATTATTTTCAAAACTTTCCAGGCTTTATCAGAACTGCACTTAAATGATGATAAATATGTTTAACATTAAGTTTAAGGATATTGGATTGAATTTGTACCCAAATCTTGTCTCCTTTCACCATTGCAATATAGATAGTTTGGGATGCCATATCCCATTTAGGCCCAGTGAATAGCCACACTAAAATGTTTCCATTCTTTCTAAGAGTAGCAAGAGTGCATTGACGAATGCCTCCGATCATAGAAGTAGACACCGAGTAAACACCAGGCGTTTCAACAGTGAAAATACCCGTAGAGGGATCGTAACGGTTTCCAATATTAGTGAGGATACGGCTGTATTTTATTATATCTCCCTTTAACCATTTTACATGTTTTCCAGATAATGTGGCTGTAAATGCAGTAAATGAAGAAAGGCCATTATCACCTGAAAAAAAAAAGATTTTAAATTCTTCAAAAATATACAACATACACATAAGCGAATGTATAGTTCTATAGAATACAAAGCCGTGTCTATGACGTCAGCTAACTATTGGTTTTTTTTTATAGTTCACTGTATAAAAATTCTAATTATATCTTGAATATTTACAGTAGGTGCATTGTTCGTAAAAATGCTACTTTTGTAATGACTTTAAGGTTAATCACCTCATTTATTCAAATGTTTCAATTGTATGTTTAAGTAATCCAATATGATGTATAATTATAAACTCAGCCAAACTAAACAAATCAGCACCATTATACACATTATTCGCGAATTTCATGCAATAACATTAACGGTACCATTTTTTCTGCACCAGATGCGCATTTCGACAATACATGTCACCTCAGTGATGCTCGAGGACACAATGTCGAAAATCCCAAGATTATTAAAAATGAAAAGCTTATAAATCCTAAATGACAAAAAGTAATGCCAAAGTCAGGCAAGGAATCAGAGCTTTATATTGAAGAAGATATTTTCCTGAATTTAAAATAATTTCCAAAATTTTGTAACAGCAAATTTTGATAACACAAAATCTGTATTTTTATGTCAGTACTTCGATATTGGCTACTGGGCTCGTGATATCCTAAGGGTTATATTTTGTTCAAGCAAGACAAAATCAAAAATATTTGTTTACATCCGGAATATATCGTTTTATTAAGAAAAATTCCTCAACAAAACTGATAGTTCTTGAAAAAAACAAATATATTGGGCATATTTGTAAAGTTAACAATTATAAGAAATAACGATAATAAAATCTATTAAAAACCACAAAACAAAATATCCCATTTGAAAAAGTTTGCAAAAGAAACATACTAGTTGCTTATAATCGCTTACATCCACTTTTTGAACTTTGGTGGATAGTTGTCTCATTGGCAATCATACCACATCTCCTTATTTTTATATTGCGTAGGTACTGACATGATCGATACCAAACTTGTCTTATATTTTCTGTTGATAGAGTAAATACTTATTAAAAGAGCAACAAACGATACAAAAGGAATATTCAAACTCATAAGTCGATAAAACTTGAAATGCCATGGCAAAAACGAAAATTGACCAACCGACAAACAATAGTACACTTAAAACAAACTAGAAAACTAAAGACTGAGCAACACGAACCCCATCAAATACCGTGGTCTCAGTTGCTCTGGAATGGTAAGCAGATCCTGCTTTACATATGGCACCCGTCGTGTTGCTCATGTACGTACAATTCGAGTGATAAGTCTAATTTAGTAGTTGACATTCGAGGAAAAGAAGACGGGATTGTGGTTACGACAAATGGAACAGATCCGTCGTCATCTGTGAAACAGATGTTCCAATATGGTCAACCAACTCGTGATAGCGTTCGTAAAATTATCAAAGGAATGATTTTAACTTCATCACTTGGAACTTTTGAGCAGCAACCCTTTATCAAGGAACTCCTAGTACATATGTAGGAAATGCAAGCTCTGACATATCCTGCCAACTTGGAGATATATACTACGTATGCAGGCGCTTCTGGAATGTTGCTACATAGAAATTGAAAGTTCACAATTGGTACTAAGTAAGCTGAAATCATTTTTTGTAGTAAAGCTCTGTTCTCAACCGACCCTCATTGTCAATTGCTAGATGTATGTCAAGATTTATGAAACTAAGGCAAAGTTGACCTGAGATTCTATGGCTCTTTACGTATTTAGGTGCCATATATCCTTGGCTTTCAAATGTTTGGATTTAAGCTTTCCAGGTATAGATAAATCTAGAAAAGTGCTTCGAAAACACGAAATTAAAAGTTTAATTTTCATTTACTAGCACTGATTGGAGGGCTTTAAGTCCCCGAAGGTATCACTAACTTAGTAGATTTATAACAAACTATAATTTTCCGTCGATGAATTTAGAAATTATTAAGAAACTACAATAATGTAATGTCCCACCTCCCTCAGGCAAAGTTGACCCTAGATGAATTTGGCTATTTTTGGGGTCTCTTTTTGGTCGTATGGCTCTAAAAGTATTTAGATCTTTATATCATTGGCTTTCAAATGTTTGGGTTTTAGCGTTCCTGAGGAAAACGAATCCAGAAAAATGTTTCGGTCGCTTAAAATTAATATTGTTATTTTTAAATACTGGCACTGCGTCGATACCACTGATGGCGGACTATTAGTCCGCGAGTGTATCACTAACTCAGTAGTCATTGCTTCGGTATTGCAATGATTTATGAGAGACTTTTCTGAAATTGTCCGTTGATGAATTCAGAAATAATTAAGAAAATAAGGTCTAATACATCATTGGCTTTCAAATCTTTGGGTTAAATCGTTACTGCTGAAGGTAAATTCAGAAAAGTGCTTTGGACGCACAAAATTTATAGTTTTGTTTTCATTCAGGCAGAATTATCATCATTATTTAAAAAAACATACATTAATATTTTGACATATTTGTAAGTTGAAAACGTGTTTAGCATAAAATCTTACCAATACTTTCACGACAGAATCGCTCCTGTCGATAATCGTCACATTCAATGCACTGAAGTCCGTTAGAAGCGTCTACGTATACCTGGTTCAAGATCATCGGCATCAAAACAAACAAGATGTAGGTAAAAAACAGTGTCATTATCCTTTCAATTTATAGCTGATTAGTGTTACTGCACAAAAAAAAGTTGCTTCAATAAAATATATATTACTTTTACATGACTGAAAGCAAGAATCATTTCGCCGAAAGAGAAACATCGTACCGGTAATATGTTTACAGCCTTACATCTTATTCAGTACATATGCAAATACTTTTTTCAAAAGCAAATTACACAATAGTTTATTAAATCATATTGTAACTGTGTATGACTGTACTAGACTAGTATTTACGTCGATATACTGCCAAAACAGTGTTTTGTTTAAAATAAATTAAAATCACAAGTTATGGTTTATGAATTATACTAAATCAGATCCAGTATACAGTGTTGTTAACATTTTTAACGAAAAATTAAAGCATTACATTTATTACAATGATTGACTTTTTGAGTCACCAAAACAAGGTTATTCACGATCAGATTGTTTTTCAACTACTGTATCACTAGCCTGTCAAAACTGAAATTGTCAGTGCGAATCCCGCACGTAGCAGGTGCGCGCGATTTCAATCTTATTTGACTAGGATTGTCAATTTTTTACCGAAGGTCGATGGTTCTCTCCTAGCACACCAATCAATCAATCAATAAATTATGTGATTTATTAACAGTGCGTGTATCGTAAACGAACGTATCAATGATATTTTATTTCAGCACAGGAGCACTAACACTCTGCTTGCGTGCAGTGCAGTGGTATTGACCAAGTGGTTAAAAAGTCTCATCAAAGATCCCCAACTTATAATTTAATAATTACATTACATGTATGTTTCATTATAATACGTTATTTTGATTGGCTAACAGCAATCTCGCGTCATTCTGAAATTAACCTTCATTTCAAAATGAAATGTAACATTCATGATGACACGAGCTTCCGCAATAAAGTGCACAGGTAAGTAAAAGAAAAACTTGATTGAAATCGTGTTTTCATGATCCATGCACAAAAATGTAATTTTAGTATTGAAAGCTTCTTTTAGTAATTTTATAGGGTTGTAAAAGCGTTGACCGTGCGCACATTTTTAGAATGAAGCGCTTCCGCGCTTCATACAAAATATTCTTCGGTCAAAGCTTTTACACCTCAATAAATTTACAAAAAGAAGCACTCAATTCTTAAATAAACAAGATGTTCGTTTATTTTACAAAAGACTCATCACTTGTTCTCAGATGAAAGCAGTTACAAGAACACATAGGTTGTGTTTTTTTTTTTGCAATTGCGTCTTTAGTTTATCTTCCGCCTCTTTATTTGTTGTAGACATTTCACAGGAAGATCGGACATTCTTGTACATTTTTAATGTTGGTCTGTAATATAGGCTCTGAAGTGCAGTATGATTGAGTACATACTTTGCTCTAATTGAATACAAGCCTTTTTATGTGGTAGTTTCTGTAGTTAAATATGTTGTTCTTATCTATTGCACCGTTGTCGGTAATTTTTCTTAAAATAAATTGTGTTGTGTGTTCGTTTGTGAACAATTGTTTAGCCCACAGATCTGATATTTTAACAGGAAAATTCGATATCTCAAAGCACATGTTTAGCCCAGTCATTTCACATGTGACTTCGTTGGTATCTAAAGTTGTTCGTATCGTTGTGTTTTGTTTTGTTATTTAGGGGTTGTTCAAAACAGATGTTTTGTGTATTTGTTAAATGTATTTACCGATTTTAGACTCCGATAGATTTGATGTTAAAATAAAACTGAAATATGTTCCTTTTGTTACCCTTGCAAGTTGTAGAAATGACATCGAAACGCTAATTAGTTCTGGGTCCAACTTACGATAGAGATGCGTGGATGATTTGTGTTACATTTTTTATATCTAAGGAAAACCTGATATAATCATCCAGTCTATGTAATGGTTCGACTCGATATACCGTTTTATTTTGATTCTCGTGTATAACAATTTGCATACCGATATAATATTGAAGACTTGAATCTAACATTCCCTAGAAATTTCTGTTTACAGGGTATGTCGCTCGCAATTAAGCAAGAAAAGAAACAACAGTTGGTTTTGTTGTGTATGCATAGATAATATATTCAACGTTACAACATGGGGAATACCAGCTCACCAGCTGAAGCATCGACCAAGTGGTAGCAATAACATTAATGGTACGTATTTTATATCACCCTATTCGCATTTTGACATTTAATGTCATTCAGTATTGCTAAAGGCAAAACAAAAATGGAAAATACTAGCCCTACTTCAAACGTTGAAGAGCTGATCAACCGAAAAGAACCATCAGTAAAGCAAACACCATATTTATCTGAATTAGGTATCCCATTAACTTTCTAACAATTGATTTTTTTTTCAAATCGGAAGATTACAATAATATCGTGTTTTCCAGTTCCTAAAGATCTGCTAGAGTTTGGCAAATAAGGTTTAGATGGCAAGCTAGTGCTACTAGTCATATAGCTAATACATACTCATGTTTTGGTTACAACGAAAAAACAACATCTTTCATTTGGTTCAATATGCCCATAAAATAATCTTATGTTATGCATGTTATGTAACTACCAGGATTTATTTAAAACACATCATGTGAATGAAGACCTATCTAATGATATTTTTTTATCGATTTTTAACATTTATTATTATACATGTATTCCAATAAGCTGCATTTCAAGTAGTATTTACAATTAACCACCACTAACGACGTTCAAAGCGAACTACCTTAAGTTTACTATTAAATTTGCTTTTGATGTATAGAAAACTTTTAATGAGGAATTAACTTTTAATAGGAATTTGAACACTAGTTCTGTGTCTCTTATAATCTATCTACATGTGTATAAGCACACAATTTGTCAATCATAAGCCTGCAGACTTACAAGCCAAATGTGTATAGATCAAATAGGTTTTTTATTTATATTTCGAAGGCGGACCTTGCATAATGATTTAATCCATACCACCATTGCAGTTTTTCTATCGCAATCACTTTTTTTTTTATTTTGATCAATTCCATTATGAGAGATCTTCTAAATTATAAATACAAGTTACCTGTTCTAGAATATCTCCTGATTTGAGGAAAACTATTCTTGTAGGAATTTGTCACGGATAGTAAATATGATGAGGAAGAAAAGTCGGTTTTATTGTCATGTGAACAGTTCTTGCATTCAGATTGGGCAACATATTTGCAAATGCCACGTTGATATCTTAAATCCTTTGTTTGCAAAAGTTGTAATAAATATAATGTAGGCGGTTGGTTATTCTCGGGCATATCAATCTTTCAATTGCTTAATACATTTGAAAATGACTATATTTGATTGACTGTGAATGTATGTGCTTGGTCGCCTGCTCTTTGATTGTGTTCAATATTTCATTCTTTTTTTATAATCACTGATATCCTCCCTTCAGGTAATGACCTACCGCACCAACTGGTTGATGTTATAAGGGTTGAGGATTTTTTTTTTTTTTTAGGAATTTCAAACTGTATTTAAGATACTTACAATGTTGTGAACCCCATCTGATAAGAATAGTCTATCTGACAATGTCTGCCATCTTTATCTTTCTTATCACATGAATATATAGCAATTTGACATAACATCAAATTTGCATGACTTTTGGAGTATGCGTAACAGGATATCCTTAGCTGTCGACACAATTTGCTTTATTGGGTTGATTTTTGTGATTGGTACTGTTTTCTATAAAATGTTTCTGTATGCACATAGACTTAAACACTTGTCCTTAAAACAGGAGTATTTAAATTTATATTTTTATAACCATACCTGTTGTAATATTTTAGTAATTTCAAATATAGACGAATAGTTACATTATCCATCACATTAAATTATACGTATATCACAAGTCGAAAAGTTCCCTTCAAACTTTTCTTAAAACTTCTAACATCTATCTTATTGTCTATTGAAATCTAGTTCAAAATTGATATATACTACTATTAAGTTTTATAACGAGGCGAGTCAGAAATGGATTTTAAAATATTTAAAAGATCTGTAGGCTAGGTTGGTTCTCAGGCCTGCGCCCTAGGCTATAAGGATAAGAGAGCAAGTCATTTCGTTTGTATCCGTATAATGGATTTAAGAGAACACGCCTTGCAGTAATCATCATAGGTACTTTCGACAGATTTTTAATGTATCCTGCCAATCACATTACTTAAAACATAGGGAGATATAATCATGATAATGTAGTTGTCAATGCGTTTACTATTCCCCATAAACCAAATGTTGAGGATTTGAACAATTTCGACATTTGGCGATCAACACAAATGATACCGTATAGTAAGCTATAAAAGTACCAGTAAAATTCCTTGAAAGGTCATTGAATTATTTGAATATTGTCACGGAAATAACATAAGAAAAACATGTACAGCTGGTATTTTTTCCGTGTGTACAGTTGATTTTTTTCATGTTGTGCAATATATCTGTGAATAATAATGTTGATAATTAATTTGTAGATAAAGAATAATGTATGTAGTGGTTTATTTGAATTGTATATAAATTGTAGTAATGAAAAGTGACATTTGATTTGTACATATTTTGGTATTTGATTATTCATCAACGCAGGTGCTTCAAATTTTCTAGTTTGTTTGTGCTTAATCAATTCCTCATTCTTTATTTTTAACTCTCTTTTAACCTTAATCATTTTTATTTTAGAATTTAAACATTGCAAATCAAACACAAAGTCACCTTCTTTTTTTTAAAAGGTTGTATGAAATATTTAGCTGGATTTGAGATAAGCATCAGAACCCTTTTATTTAAAATAAAACCAATCGATCGTTTTGATTTTGATTTTCAAAAAAATATTCTCTATTTTTTTCCATATGTGGAATCCCTATCATAGAATTCTTTGGTCCTCTTTATGAAAACGCAAGGCAAATTTGTGAAATCTACTCAATCTCTCGCTTAAAAAATCAAATATATAAAAAGAGGATATCTTGTTGAGACAATTCACCTCTTAAGACTTAAAACTATGTAGGTCACGATATGAAGCTGAATGATTGATAGATCCCTTAACGTCCAGTGGTATTATATGTCATGCACATTCAGGTTGAGTTGCAAATTGTGTCTACCGGGAACAATTTTAAACAAAATTAGAGTGATACTTGAATAAAATATGGTACGCTACAACATTGTAGAACGAAGTGTAAAAGTATGCCTAACAACCATAACGTTGAACCATGACACTTATCGTAAGTTACGCTAAGAAAAGCAAGCACCTTTCTCCTTTCTCTCTGTGGTAGACGAATGTCAAAAATAAGCGTGAACCCCCTCTTTTTAAGGGGTGTGTCTGATTAGGCATGCCCTATTAACTTTATTAAAAGACAACAACGCTCATATAAGTACAATGTAGATGAGCTATGTTCTTTGTTAGTATGTTTGTAAGTACACTGCTATTGGAGCCAAAACTTTCAGTTTTCTGACAGATTTGAATTTTAACTCCCGTATCGTCTGATTTTAATCTTGAGATGATCAACCCAAGTCACTTTATACTTTGAAGTTGTAACAATCTAATTAAAATTAAATCTCCGCACTCGTTTATTTTTTATTCTTGGTCGCTACATGGGAGCGACCGAGAATAAAAAAATGAGCGCGTGCGGAGATTTAATTTTAATTAGATTGAAGTTGTAAATGAAGGTATTTTCCTTGTGGATTTTTTTTATCCTGTTTGTGAACCCCCTCTTTTTAAGGGGGTGTGTCTGATTAGGCATGCCCTATTAACTTTAAATAAATACAACCTACACCGGATTAATAAATTCAGGGTGCAATGAGTATTTGTGGAATGATATCTTTGTGGAATGAGATCGTCCCAGCAGTTGTTTTGGTACTCGTCTACTGTTGCTTTGGCGATTTTTATTTTGTTTAGTTTCGGTAACTTTAAATCTTAATGGGTAATATCAAGGCTTAGGTCAGAAGCTGTGTAGTACGAACGAATTTTTATACATACCAGTAGAAAATAGTGAAAACGCATAATAAGTTCTGATAAAGAGTCATTCCTTTGTCACAATACGACTGATACATGATCCTGATCCTAGGACGTCTTTGGGCTAACAATTCTAAAACTTATGACACCGGCCCACCATTTGTGTTGTATAATAATAGAATCTGTACTCCTTAAAAAGTCTTACGTAAACATTATCCAAGCAGCAACTACGTACTACATATACCTATTGACATCATTGACAGTGGGCATACAATGATAGGTTGAAAAGAAAGACTTTCTCTTAAAATAAGGATGTGACAGAATGTACTAAGGTTCATATATATACAATACCTTTATGACTATGTTCAAGAACAAAGGCTTCAATTATTTCATGAAAATCTATATCTAAAAACCTTTTATAATTTGATTTTACGCTTGGGATATATTAGAAAAAAATGAAAATGTAACTTTCAATACCGAAAAAAATCATGTTTTAATAAAAAAAAAAAAAACAATACCATCTTTTTTTTTTTTTTTTCAACAAAAATACCTTTTTTGGTACAAATGGTTTACATAATACGGCAATACCACCTTCATTTCTCGTACCTATATTAACATCTCTATTTTCACAAGAATGTTTACAAAACCATTTATATCTATCAAGTTACTATCATTTAGCCAAGTTTCACTTAGAAATAAAATGACATATTCATCGATCAGATTCAAAAAATCAATGTCATTTTAGATTGACGTCAGACCATGAATGTTCAAACATAAGCATTTTAGATTTTCAACTTATTCTCTGGGTAAACCCTATGGAAAGTATTCTTTGTCGTTTACATAAATCTTGTCTTTGACGAAATAGGCTTTAATATTTTGTTCTTGCAAATCCTTTAAGATTTGCAGTTTCTCTCAAGATAAGAATAGTCTATCTGAAAATTTCTCACATCTTTATCTTTTTTATCAAATGAATTTATTGCGATTTGACATAACTTCAGATATGCATGACTTTTGGTTTATACGTAACAGAACATTCTTAACTGCCGACACAACTTGCTTTATTGGGGTGATTTTTGTGATTGATAAAAATGTTTCTGTAAGCACATAGACTAAAACACATGTCCTTAAAACAGGAATGTTTAAATGTATATCTTTATAACCATACTTGTTTTTTAATGTTTTAGTAATTTCAAATAAAACGAATTGTTACATTATCCATCACATTAAATGATACGTATATCACAAAAATCGATAAAAAGGTTCCCTTCATTTTTTTTTTTTTTTTAAATTCCTCCCATCTATTTTATTGTCAATTAGAATCTAGTTCAGAATTGCTATATACAACTATTAAGTTTTTGGACGAGGCGTGTCAGAAATAGAAATTTTAAAATGTATAAAAGATCTGTAGACTAGGTTGGTTCTAAGGCCTGCGCTCGGGCTATAAGGATAAGAGAGCAAGTAATTTCGTTTGTATCCGTTCATATAACGGTTTTAAGAGAGATGAGACCGTGCACCTTACAGTAATCATCATAGGTACTTTCGACGAATTTAGAATGTATCCTGCGAATCCCATAACTTTAAACATAGGTAGATATAATTTGATTGTCAATCAGGTAACTTCAAATGTATTCCCCATAAACCAAATGTTGAGGATTGAAACAATTTCGACATTTAACCATCAACATAAACAGTACCGTGTTGTAAGCCATTAAAGTACCAGAAAAATTCCTTGAAAGGTCGTTGAATTATTTGAATTTTGTCACGGAAATAACATAAGAAAAACATGTGCAGCTGGTATTTTTTACGTGTCAACAGTTGATTTTTTCATGTTGTGCAATATATCTGAATAATAACGTTGATAATTAATTTGTAGATAAAGAATAATGTATGTAGTGGTTTATTTGAATTATATGTAAATTGTAATAATGAAAAGTGATATTAGACTTGTATAGATGTTGGTATTTGATTGTTTATCAACGCAGGTGCTTCAGATGACGACTCATTTGCGTAATCAAATTTTCTAGTTTGCTTGTGCTGAATGAATTCGTCATTTTTTTATCTTTGACTCTCTTTCAACTTTCATCATTTTTATTTTAGAATTTAAACATTGCAAATCGAAATTAAAGTCCCCATCTTTTTTAATTGTATGTAATATTTAGCTGGATTTGAGATAACATCAGAACCCTTTTATTTAAAATAAAACCAAACCGATCGTTTTGATTTTGATTTCAAAAATGATTAGATTGGAAAGATTTGAAAATGAGATGTCATATTATTGCTTAACATTGTGTCATAAATAATGGCAACGGTAATATACCGCTGCTCAATAGTCATAAAAAAAGCAAAAACAAATCCGGGTACAAACTAAAACCGAGGGAAACACATCAACTATAAGAGGAAAACAACGGAACAACAGAAACACTAAACTACAACAAAAGCAAACGCCAGCATACATAGAAACGGACTGTCTGATAACAACTGCCATATTCCTGACTTGGTACAGGACATTTAAAAAAAATGGTGGGTTGAACCTGGTTTTATGGCTAGCCAAACCTCCTGCAATAAACCACTACATACATTATTCTTTATCTACAAATTAATTATCAAAGTTATTATTCACAGATATATTGCACATGTCATGTGTGTTGTTTTCTTCTGTTTATCATTGTGTCATATTTGTAATATATGTTTTGATTGCTATAGCATGTATATGCTTTTTGCAAATAAACTCATTCATGTAATATGAGCCTGAAAGTACTATCTACAATGAACAATACAGGGATTTAAATAACATTAAAGTGATTAAAAGAATTGTAATTTAAATACCACACGCCAATTAAAGGGGCATTAGCTGTCAAATTCATGTTTACCGATTTGACTCAAATTCTCATATTTGATTTATAACATATTAAAACGTATATCCAAATTACAAAAAGTATAAAGTAAACAATTAACAATGCATTGTCTCGATATAAACATAAATATAAATATAAATAGGTAGCGACCACGTGCAATTGGATATTTCTAGGTCTGTTTGATTTCTTGTAGTAGGTCAAAAAGTATGTTTTTCATCGTTTTTATATGTATAAGAATGATCTTGTGTGGATCGAATCGGTCAACCAAATGGTTCATCCTTGTTTCACTTTAAATGTTGACATTCATTTCCTTTTAATAGCTGAATACATGCGTAACCCATGTCCAGATAAGTGGTTAAATTGAAAGTCACATAAATACTGATTCAATGAGGTCGGATTATTCACTTGCAAGTGAATAATTCATCAACGATGTTGCTAAGCTTATTTTGACAAAATTGAACCAAATTGGCTGCTAAAAGCGAATTATTATTTTACTATTTCACTTTCATCCATGATTGAACAAAAAAAAAATCATATTTTATTTTATTTTTATATCTCGTAGCTAATGCCCCTTTAAGAGGAATCACAATTTAATTGAATGGAAAATCGTCTTTTGTCCCGTAAATATAAGTTTAAAAAATGCAATTCGAATTATTGACAAAAATCTAGTATAGAAATCCGACCTGTAAGAAATGCTCCAGTTCATGTTTTTTATGAAAATAATCGATAAACGTGTTGTCAAATCACACACTTGTTATGTCAGAAAATCGCCTTTTAATTGTAGCCAACAAAAGACAAAATCAATAATAAAATTTAACAAGATTTATTATACACTAGTTTACAAAAGTATTACACAAAAAGAAATGTCAACTTAACTGTCAAAATATGAGTCCAATCTTTTATCTTTTCTTTATCCAGAAATCTTCACGGGAATCCACAGAATATTATATCCAATTGGTCACAATCTAGTATGATGTAGTTTGTAAATAAAAGTGTCAATCCAACTGCTGAGAATGTTGATGTCTATCGATGTCTAAGTCTATCTATGTCTATGTCCAAATCTCTATATTCAACTTAACTTTTGGGTCTGCATTTAAATACTCAAACGGAAACTTCTAGACAACGCTAGAAATATAAATTACGCATCTTTTGTTATGATCATTCTGGAAACGTTATGTAAGTGAAATAGAAAGTTCTAATCATTCCATGAGTATCAGTGATTGTTCCAGTGAATTCTAAACTGCATAGTTGTAACACAATGTGTATAATTTGTACACAATATAACAAAATAAAATGTAAACATTCTTAGGCCACACAAAACAAATTAGGCCAATTAAATAAATATGATAGTTACAGTATCATAACACCTCCCCCCTTAAAAAAAGTTTGAGTGTAACAAAAACTTTTCATGAATAATATGTACAAAAATACATAGTAATATATAGTAAGTATTTTCAAAAATACACAGTGTTTTAATAAGTTCTAGATAAAGCATCTGCTATTACATTATCTTTACCTTTAATATGTTTTACAATAACATCATATTCCTGTAACAATAAACTCCACCTAGTCAATCTCTGGTTCTTGTTTCTCATTTTATGTATGAAGGTGAGAGGATTATGATCAGTATAAACAAGAATAGGATGCACAGTGGGATTTAAGTATACATCAAAATGTTGAAGTGCAGACAACAGTGCAAAACACTCTTTTTAAATAGTTGAATAATTTTTCTGATGTTTATCTAATTTCTTAGAAAAATATGATATAGGTTTTTCAACATTATCATCTGTCTCTTGATATAAAACAGCTCCAACTCCTACATCGCTTGCATCAACAGCAAGTTTAAATTGTTTTTCAAAGTCTGGAGTGATCAGACCTGGACTATTAATTAAAAGTGATTTGCTATTTTCAAAAGCGTTTTGACAATTTTCACTCCAGATGAATTTAGAATCTTTCCGTAAAAGATGAGTCAATGGTTGAACAACAGTAGCAAAATTTGAACAGAATTTCCTGTAAAATCCAATTATGCCTAAATATCTCATAAGTTGTTTTTTATTTGTAGGAGGAGGAAATTTAGTAATTGCATCCACTTTAGCCGTAATAGGTTTCACTTGACCTTGGCCAACTGTATGCCCTAAATAATCAACAGTGGCCTGGCAAAATTCACTTTTTCCAAGATTTACAGTCAAATTTGATTGTGACAATCTATCAAAAGTACATTATAAATGTGTTAAATGCTCTTCCCAGCTATCACTACATACAATAAGATCATCAATATAAGCATAACAACAGTCTAAATCTTTTATAACATTATTGATCATTCTTTGAAATGTAGCTGGAGCACTTTTCATGCCAAACGGCATTACAGTATATTGAAATAAGCCATCTGGTGTGACAAAAGCTGATATTTCTCGAGCTCTCTGTGTCAATGGGACTTGCCAGTAACCTTTCAATAAATCAAATTTGCTCACAAATTTTGCTTGTCCAATGTTATCAATGCAGTCGTCTATCCTTGGAATCGGATAGGAATCAGATTTTGAAACAGAATTTACTTTTCTGAAATCAGTTACGAAACGAAAGGTTTTATCTGGTTTCGGCACAAGGAGACAAGGAGAGCTCCATTCACTGTTACTCGGCTCAATAATATCATTGTCAAGCATATATTTAATTTCTTGTCTCATAAATTCAAGTTTGAGTGGATTGAGCCGGTAAGGATGTTGCTTAATTGGAGAAGCATCACCTACATCGACATCATGACAAACAGCAGTGGTTTTGTTTGGCACATCTGGAAAAAGATTTTAAAAGAAAATACCAAAGCTTTTAATTTTCTCTACGATCAAAAGACAGATGTGCAAGTTTTGAATCTAAATTTGACAAAATTTCTGAATTTTTCAATCTAACTGTCTCTTCCATAGTTTTAGAACTAAAAGGTGGTTCAATTACATCTGGTTTGTCATGATTGTTCTCCAATTTAACCATGGCTAAAGTGGCAACTGGTTTACGCTCACCTTCATTAGTACGCTCAAAATATGGTTTTAACATATTAATGTGACACACTCTATTTTGTTTACGCCGACCTGGTGTTTTTACAATATAATTCAAATCATTGATTTTACTCTCTATGGTGTAAGGACCACAATATTTAGCTTGTAATGGATGTCCAGGGACTGGTAAAAATACAAGTACCTTATCACCTGGCTCAAAAACTCTGTCCCTGGCATCTTTATCATACCATATTTTCATCTTATTCCGAACAGTTTTTAAATTGTTCTGAGCAATTTGACAAGCAGTATACAATTTTTCTTTAAATCTAGATACATAGTCTAGAAGATTCAAGTCAGTGTGTTCAGTAAGCCATTTTTAAAGGTCCCCTTACAGTATGACCAAATACCAACTCAAAGGGACTAAAACCAAGGGATTCTTGAACAGCCTCTCGGACCGCAAAAAGTAAAAAGTGAACACCATCATCCCAATCCCTGTCAAATTGAAGACAAAAAGTTCTAATCATGTTCTTCAATGTTTGATGAAAACGTTCTAAGGCACCTTGAGATTCTGGATGATAAGCACTTGACCTATACTGAGCAATCCCTAACTGGTACACGACTTGCTGAAATAAACCTGACATGAAATTTGAACCCTGGTCGGACTGTATAGACTTTGGAAGTCCTACTAGCGTGAAAAATTTGATCAGAGCTTTGACAATACTAGGTGTCTTGATATTCCTTAACGGAATAGCCTCAGGAAAACGAGTGGAGGTACACATAATCGTCAATAAATACGCATTTCCAGTCTTGGTCTTCGGTAAAGGTCCAACGCAATCAATGAGTACTCGGCTGAAAGGTTCTTCAAAGGCTGGAATAGGCAGAAGTGGTGCTGGTGGTATTTTCTGGTTAGGCTTACCAACAACCTGGCATATATGGCATGATTTGCAGTATTCTGCGACATCACTTCTTAGTCTTGGCCAGTAGAAATGCTGTAAGATCTTAAGACAAGTCTTCCTTATACCTAAGTGTCCAGCCAAGGGGGTGTCATGGGCAAGACCAATAATGTCTTGCCTATAGACTTTAGGCACCACCACTTGGTTTACCACTCTCCATTCCTCCTCTGGGGTAGCATCAGGGGGCCTCCACTTTCTCATTAACATGCCATCTTGATGGTAATAGCATTCGGCCACTTTGTCTGCTTCTTCCTGTGGTTGAGCCCTCTTGCAGAGCTGAAGAAACTCAGGGTCTTCATTTTGTTCTTTGACAAATTTCCTTCGGTCTAATGAATGGCTGTTTACGTCTGGCCAAGGCATAATTACATTCTTGCTAATACTAGGTGGTCTTATGACGGCCTTCTCTGGGCTACCGGGACCTTCAATGTCAGCTAGAAAGGTGTCAGAAAGGTCCATGTAATCAAACTGGTCTTCTTGCAAATCCTCATTTTGCTGTTTTCTAGCCATCGCCCTAGTAACGACACAAGCTGGATACAGTTCACCATCATCTTCAGGTGATTTAACATCCACCACCGGTTCATTGGTAACAATTGGTTCAGCAACCACTTTGTTCCTAGCTAGATCATTTCCTAGCAATAATGAAACACCCTCAACAGGGAGATTAGGACGAACACCCACAACAACTGGTCCAGTTATCAAATCTGACTTCAGATAAATACGATGGAGGGAACATCTATACAACCTAACTCCACACCTTGTAACAAAACGGAGGCACCAACAGAAGTCTCCTCGGACAAAGGCAACACACCTTCTAACAATAAAGACTGAGAAGCTCCAGTGTCCCGTAAAATCTTAATAGCCTGAGGAGTAGTATTATCAACAATAGAAACAAACCCATCAGACATAAAGGGTATATAATCCTCCATGTAATCACAAAAACTGGACTTAAAAGCCTGACTCGCAGGACATTCCAACGTGTTGGTAACACGGGGTGTCGTACAAGCACTGGTCTTGGGCTTATTATCTCTGTCATTCTTCTTCTGGAGTCTAAAACAATCAGCCATCAGGTGACCATTCTTCTTACAATAAGCACAAGTCAGTGACTTCTTCTCAAAAGTTTCAAACTTTGGACTAGACATATTATAACTAGACTGTCTCTTATTCTGTGTAACAGGCTTACTATCAGTACGCTCAGTGCTTTGATTCTTGTAATTTCCACTCAAGTATTAAAATTTAGACCTTTGAAACTTCTCTTATGTGAAAGGGTATAATTATCGGAAATAACAGCTGCATCTTGTAATGTCTCAACAGTTTTGTCATCTAAATGTGTTTTAAGTCTAAATGAACACACTGCATGAACTCTTCTAATAACATCAATTGTCCTAAATTATCAAATTTTTATCTATTTTCTTTGACGTAAGCCATTTATCAAATAGATCTTCTTTTCCTTAGCAAATTCAACATAGGTTTGTGAATCAAACTTTTATAAGACCTAAATTTCTGTCTATATGCTTCTGGCACTAGCTCATAAGCTTTCAAAACCTCTTTTTAACCTTGTCATAATCAGAACTATTTTCTGATGAAAGTGCTGAGTAAATTTCAGCCGCCTTGCCCTCAAAAACACTTTGCAGCATTGTAGTCCAAAAGGCTTCGGCCATTTCAAATTTTGAGCAATTTTCTCAAACTGTGGAAAAATTTATCAACTGTTTTTCACAAAATTTGGGAACCAAACGTATGTTTTTGCTGCATCAAAATTAAAATGTTCTGATTTTGATTGGAATTTAGTGTTGCTTTCTTCTTTTGCCATTTCAATTTTCATTTTCCCAATTTCTAACCTTTCCCTTATTTCAAGTTCTGCCTGTTTTAATTTAAAATCATCATCTTTTCTTTTCTTTCATCTTCTCCATCTCTAACCTTTCCTTCATTTCAAGTTCTGCCTGTTTTAATTTAAATTCATGTTCTAATTCAAGCTGTTTTAATTTGAAAGCATCAACATTTTCGACCTTGAGTTCAAGAGCCTCTTCACCTAAAATTTCTGCGTCAACTAGTTTGTCTATTACCAAATTTTTATAATTTGTTTTCTCATAGATACTCTAAAGTCTAATTTCAGATGTCTAGCAAGCAACACTAATTCCTCTTTCTTTAAATTATCAAACCCTTCCAGGTCTGGCGTTTTCAAAATTTACCGGCATCAAATGCCATATTGTAGAATTTTGTTGGCTAAATCTAATAAAATATACTGAAAATTTTCAATGAGATATTTACGTTATCCCGAACACGAGCCCCAATTTCTGTTATGTCAGAAAATCGCCTTTTAATTGTAGCCAACAAAAGACACAAATCAATAATAAAATTTAACAAGATTTATTATACACTAGTTTACAAAAGTATTACACAAAAGAAATGTCAACTTAACTGTCAAAATATGAGTCCAATCTTTTATCTTTTCTTTATCCAGAAATCTTCACGGAATCCACAGAATATTATATCCAATTGGTCACAATCTAGTATGATGTAGTTTGTAAATAAAAGTGTCAATCCAACTGCTGAGAATGTTGATGTCTATCGATGTCTAAGTCTATCTATGTCTATGTCCAAATCTCTATATTCAACTTAACTTTTGGGTCTGCATTTAAATACTCAAACGGAAACTTCTAGACAACGCTAGAAATATAAATTACGCATCTTTTGTTATGATCATTCTGGAAACGTTATGTAAGTGAAATAGAAAGTTCTAATCATTCCATGAGTATCAGTGATTGTTCCAGTGAATTCTAAACTGCATAGTTGTAACACAATGTGTATAATTTGTACACAATATAACAAAATATAATGTAAACATTCTTAGGCCACACAAAACAAATTAGGCCAATTAAATAAATATGATAGTTACAGTATCATAACACACTATAAAATGTAACAACGGCATGGATTGCACGAACACCAGTAATCAACAATCATGCATCAATTTACATGTAAATAAAAGAAAATTAAATCCGTTAGCACTATATATATACGGGTGTCTGTTGTTGACAACATCCCCATTTGCAAAAAAAATAAATTAACATTACCTAAGTTGTATTTGGCAAAGCATTTTGGATTTTTTTGTTCTCAAAGCTCGTAATTTATTTAGCGTTTTTAACTTCTTTGATTCGAGTGGCACTGATGAGTCTTCTGTAGACGAAACTCGCGTCTAGCGTACAAAATTTTAATCCTGTTATCTATGATGTTTTTTTTTAGTATATCTCATATGGCAAAATCTTATATACTTTTTATTCATAGGATTTACATCACATGACTTCGGCCCTTTTTAACTTAATTACTTCCCTTTGTTGTAGATTGAAAAATATAAGTAATAAAATATAAATAATATCAAATTTGCGGGTCTTCAGATCTTTTTCCGTCTTAGATCTAAAACTAAGGTGTCTTACAAAACTTCCTATGGCGAGTAAGGGAAAATACCTAAAATTTGGCTTTTTGCGAAATGGGAAAAATTAAATCATCATGTTTTGAAAAGAATTTGGCCGAAAATTTAAGAACACATGTAAGATAACATTTATGTAACCTGAAAACTCAACCTGCAAGGTGTTTCACTAAATGCGGACAAATCGTGAAAAATCATTTTAATGTCTTTATTCAATCTATATTTCTATTTTGAATCTTGCTTTTTTGCGAATTTTCGTTATTCTATATAGCAATCATACTACAGTTAAGCTTCCAATGTTCAAATTGAAAAGGTCGAAAGTTTTCAAAGTTGGCAAGGTTCATTTGTACACGAACAGATGACAAACAACATGTACAAATCACCTATATGCGGACAAATTGTTGATGCGACATAGGAATTGGCATATTTGTATATTTATTTCAGGGGCATGCATAATCCCATTAAAATGGCTGTCGTCAGTAAAAGGCAAGATGGCCGCTATGCAAATTAGCAAAGTAATCAACATTTTACCATAGTTGCCTCGTGCACGTCACAATCACTATTGAACAGCGCGCCCTCATTTTAATAAATCAGGGGTTTTCTACATTCGAGTAGAATTTAAAACTAAATCAAACAAAATTAAGATCAAGGTCCAATTTCCAATTTCCCTACAAAACTGAAAAAAAAATCATATACAACAAATAAATAAAACATGCATCTCGGGTGATTTAATAAAAAAATGAACGACGTTTGTTACTGTAGATGCAAGGATATTTTTCAAGGGTGTTAAAATCCTTGCATGTTCTTAGAAAAATCATAATTTAAATACAAATAATAATGTTTCACGGATCCCAAAAAGGTAACCAGGCCCTGCCTTTTCCTTTCTACTTGTTCCTAGCAACCCGTCACATGTATTTAATAGGGGGTCCATATGTTCTCTCTTTTTCGCTTGCTCCCGATGACACTCTCCCATGTAAAAACTCGAGGAACTGGAACCACCCGGCGCTTTAAAAAAAAAGAAACTTTACGACTCCCCTCTTTTTCTTTTTTTTTTTCTTTTTTGGAAAAGGGCGCCACTTTTTAACCTATGAAGTATGTGCGTCATATTGTAACTGGACATACCACAAACAATCAATCACTCAATCAATATGCACTTTGTAACTCTTAACAAAATTCAAACTGTCAATTAGTCAGTCAGTCAGTCAACCAATCGATCAATCAATCAATCACAATGTGAAATTTGTCAAACTTGACAGTTTGTTTAATTTGAATTAACCAATCAATCATTCATTCAACAAACCAACCAACAAATGCACCTCGCAACAACCAAAACAAATAACCAACCATTTGATATGTATTTAATTTCACTTGGTTGTTTGGTTTAACCAACAATACCTACCATCAACCAACCAAACAATTCATGAATAGAAAAAGCAAAAAGACCTCAACTAACAATTATGTCAATATACAAGAGAATTGATAATAGTGAGACACATGATAAGGGACTTCCCGATTTGAATTTTTCTTGGAGTTCGGTATTTTTTGTTATTTTACTTTTTCCACTAAAGGGACAAATAATGGATCATTGGTCTTGCTCGCTCCTCTGGTAAGTTATGGTTTCAACAGCCGATGAATGGCTCCTAGTGTTTTTGGCCGTTCGTCCTATAACAATCTGAAATAAATAACATGTGAAAAGTTAACAACAAATACTTTGTTGATTTATTACATGCAAGAGTTTACGTTTGGTTATACAGATCCTTACTTTCCCATTAAATTATTATACAAAACTATATTTTTCTTCAGCACTACAAAATGTCTGATTTCAATGAATATTTATACAACAACTAAAACTTCTACATTCCACTGCAAAAAAGCCCCTGTACAGTATATGGAATATTTATTTAAAAAAGCATATTAGAACAGTGTTTACCCTTTCTGATACTACTTTTAACACATAAAGTAGAAATATTTATACAAAACCTACAAATTTACTCTGCTGCAAAATTTCTATGACATTTATCTGCTGCAACATTTTAATCAGTTCGATTTTCTGAAATACGTAGACCTGACTATGTAACGACTACATCAAGAAAGGTAACTCAAATACAAACTGCGAATTCAACTTCACAAAGTTAAGCAATCTATACAAAACACAAAAAGGTCGTCATTTACCTCATAACTAACCAAACCTATAAACAGAGTTATTGAAAAGGGATGTAGTTACGAAACTGTTGTCAAATCATAAAGAAGGATTTTTTTGGGAATTTATATTGATTCTTTACTGGGTTTCTGCGTCGGAAATAAACACATTTATTCTAAAACCAGCTGTTTGCATGATACGGGTTATGTTCTTCTCGTATAACTTATGATGGCATGATTCCAAATGTGGTTGATTTTCATATGATGAAGAAATTATCTTTCTATCAGGTTTTTTTTTCAATTTTGGTTCATTTGTATGTTTCGGAGTTTAGTGTGGCATTCATTTTGCTGAACTAATATACATTATTGTTAAGGGGCCAGCTGAAGCCCGACTCCGGGTGCGGGATTTTCTCGCTGCGTTGAAGACCCATTTGGTGGCCTTTGGCTGTGTTCTACTCTTTGTATTGGTTGTTGTCTTTTTGACATATTCTCCGTTTCCATTCTCTATTCTATCGAATGTGAGGATATATTGAACTATGCGAATTATATTAGTATATATCAGAACTAAAAGCAAGAGAATAGCTAAACCTCTATAAGTCATCTTAAAAATATTTGTCATACTTCTCTAGTGCTCATTTTCTTTCGGAAGCAAGCACGTTTGATTAATGTCATTTTAGTCATGTGTTTTATAATATTTTCTTCAATTTCTTTGTTCATGTCCATTCCTTACCCTATCTTCGTATTTATAGTGACAGGATTTGAAAATTTATTAATTTTATTAACTTTACCACATATTGTTAGATTCCCGATAAAATGTAAACAATAGAACTTCAAACACTTTTTTACCACAGCAGTGCTTATAATTAACTCTAAAAACATAGAAAGTGCGCAAACTATGAACTGTGTATAATGTATATGAACCTACTTATTGAGATTTATTCTACCAGACACTTAAAAACAACAGCAGCAACTAATACGTGGAAGATACTTCTGGTTTCTAACTTATTGATCACTACAAACTGAAACCCAAAATATTAAGCTTATACATAGCTACATTTTAGTGTTTTACTGAGTAAATGAAGGGTGATGACTCCGTTGAACAACCCAATTAAATCTATATAAAATGTCAACTTGCCGGCGCAAATCTTCAAGGCTGTCACCGTCGTCGCAACTTGTAGACAGGCGACAACAAACAGACCCTGAAACAAGTCCATAATCGGATAACACTGATAACGATTCGGAAAGATCAGATCATACTTTAAGTGATAAAACCTGAAACGAGTGTCTCAGCAGGCTTGTTCCCTAAAATATCAATTACTGGGGTTAGTAAAGTAAGGATATCCGTAACCGTTAAGCAATTATTTTCAAAAAAGACAACATCGAGAAGACAGTCGAAAGGATAGTAAATAAAAGACAGAATAAACGAAATCAAAGAAAAACAATATATCCTGGAATCCACATTTAAAATAAAAACAAACCAGGTAAACGAATTAAATGTTTTAAATACTAAACTACAAGAAAAAGTGGACGATCTCGAACAGCATAGTAGAACACGTCTACTCCGTTTTAGTGATGTACTATTTTCAAGTGGAGTAAAATACTACAGAAAAAGTTGTTGACGTAATAAATAAAATAAGAGTACTAGTATACATAAACGTTGAGGACGTTAACGTACGCCATCGTATAGGCAAGTATAATGAAAATGAACCGCTTCAAATCATTACAAGATTCTAAAAGCATGATTCTAAAATCGGCCAAAAAAACTGAGAGAAAACAACTATACCAACCAAGACTTAACCAAGTCGCGAGGCGAAATAGTATTCAAAGCTAGAGAGTATGTGCGAAATGACAGACGAAAAGCAACCTGGTTAATTGATGAAAGATAATGGTTGTCGGGAAGACAAGTGTCAAACACGTCGTTACACGTATGTACGATCTGGAAGATTATGTTTTCCAATCAGATAACGACACTGTATTAAAGGGTGTGAAGATAACACAGAATCAGAAATGGAGTGCGCGTCATGGTCATACAGAGAAAATGAAGACATTTTTTACTTGGTACAAGTTGAGTCAAGACATAACAGATATCATACATAGTTATAACATATTCAATAAAATAAAAGAAACTTTGGAAAAGCCAAACGAATTTTTCCTCCTAGTTAATGGTAGTGACTGAATGATGTCTTTGTAAATTCTGTAAAACGGGTATCCAGGACTTTAATCCATCAAAGGGGCTTCTAATACTATGTAATGTAAAAGTTTGAAAAAAATATAGTAAATTCATAAACATTTTGTGAATTAAATGTATAATAATGTATTCTTTTTCCGTACCTGTCATTGTCTTGTATAGTTTGTAAATATGTAATTATTGAATTTCTCTTGTTATATAAACAAGTCGAAATTGAAAACAATGTTCAAACCTATGATTGCGTCTCTTGTTATGTATAATGTACACAGCCATGTATCACCATCACTGCTGGTGATCCGATGGATCAATCTGTTGTAGAGTTGTCACTGGCTCAGACGTACTTATATATATATATATATGTACGTCTGAACCAGTGACAACTCTAACAGATTTTCCATCGGATCACCAGCAGTGATGGCGACTCATGGCTGTGTACATTCTATATATACAACTCGTCTAAATATCAGCCCAACAATGTTAGATCTGTAAATTTGCTTTCGCAAATTTTTGTTCTTCCTCGCCGGGATTCGAACTCATGCTACTGAGATATCGTGACACCAAATCGCCGGCACTGTATCCGACACGCTAGACCACACGATCACCTAGGCTTCACAATAATAAAGCTTTCGGTGGCCGGGTGTTACCTTTCCTCGTCAGTTTTAATCTAGCGTCGTAATACAGTACATGATATATAAGGCATGAAGATGGAATTGTTACAGATCAGCTGAAATATCTATTGTAAAGGATCCTACAAATTAATGCAAGATACAGTCACAGAAATAATCATATTTATAAGTACGTCTGAACCAGTGACAACTCTACAACAGATTTCTCCATCGGATCACCAGCAGTGATGGCGATACATGGCTGTGTACATTTCTGTATATACAACTCGTCTAAACATCAGCCCAACCATGTTAGATCTGTAAATTTGCTTTCGCAATTTTTTTGTTCTTCCCTCGCCGGGATTCGAACTCATGCTACTAGAAATGTACACAGCCATGTATCGCCATCACTGCTGGTGATGCGATGGAGAAATCTGTTGTAGAGTTGTCACTGGTTCAGACGTACTTATAAATATAATTATTTCTGTGACTGTATCTGCATTAATTTATAGGATCCAACAATAGATATTTCAGCTGATCTGTAACAATTCCATCTTCATGCCTTATATATCATGTACTGTATTACGACGCTAGATTAAACTGACGAGGAAAGGTAACACCGGCCACCGAAAGCTTTATTATTGTGAAGCCTGGGTGGTCGTGGTCTAGCGTGTCGGATACAGTGCCGGCGATTTGCGTCACGATATCTCAGTAGCATGAGTTCGAATCCCGGCGAGGGAAGAACAAAAAATTTGCGAAATCAAATTTACAGATCTAACATTGTTGGGCTGATGTTTACACGAGTTGTATATACAGAAATGTACACAGCCACGTATCGCCATCAATGCTGGTGATCCGATGGAGAAATCTGTTGTAGAGTTGTCACTGGTTCAGACGCACTTATAAATATAATTATTTCTGTGACTGCATCTTGCATTAATTTGTAGGATCCTTTACAATAGATATTTCAGCTGATCTGTAACAATTCCATCTTCATGCCTTATATATCATGTACTGTATTACGACGCTAGATTAAAACTGACGAGGAAAGGTAACACCCGGCCACCGAAAGCTTTATTATTGTGAAGCCTAGGTGGTCGTGTGGTCTAGCGTGTCGGATACAGTGCCGGCGATTTGGTGTCACGATATCTCAATAGCATGAGTTCGAATCCCGGCGAGGGAAGAACAAAAAATTTGCGAAAGCAAATTTACAGATCTAACATTGTTGGGCTGATGTTTAGACGAGTTATATATATATATATATATATATATATATATATATAAGTCTAAAATTTGCACAACAATACTAATATAAGATGGTATTATACGAAGATGTTGTTATTAAATCGTGTTGACAAAATTTTAACCTACAATTAGTATTGTTAAAATTATTGACAACGACGAAATTATTTGTTAAGCCGAAATATTTGTCAACACGATTTAATAACAACATCTTCGTATAATACCATCTTATATTAGTATCGTTGTGCAAATTTTAGACTTATATAATTTTTCCTTTTCTGCACAGTATCGTCTATTCTAGACGATCCGGTACATAGTAAATTTGCTGGTTGGTCCTTTTATAGACTTCTATATATATATATATATATATATATATATATATATATATATATATATATATATATCACGAATTCTTAGCCGATTTATCCTTACCCTGACCTGTTAATTATTTTTAAAACTAAACTTATGGACTCAGTTCCTCATTAGTCAAAATTCAATAATGACGTCAAATTTTCTTGCTTTCCTCTGAATTTCCTGTTGTGGCATTACGAAAAAGGCGACCATGCCTAGTGACGTTACACAAAAAGAACACATCGTTTTGCATATCAATGAAAAAGAAGTATTAAGTTTGTCTGCATATCGTCTTAAAATCAGAAACATATTATACCACCAAATCGCGTGCAATACGATATTTCTCCACTCTCGACAGTCAAGTTTTAAATTTAATTGTCTCGAGTGGAGAAATATCATATCATATTCGATGCATTGTAGAATCTATATATCATATAAATATGCCTAAGTGATTAAATAAATTTGTACAAAAGATTGGACAAGGTCACAGCCAGTGAAGGCAAACAAATATCAAAACAAGATAACAATGACGTGAAATTTTATTTAATCAAAGGCATTATTTCAACGTGATTTCTAATGGCGTCTGCAAGTTTCAATCTGCATCATTTGAAGTATACTGATGGGATTTCTCTGAAAAAAGAACAGGTTTTTTTTTTTAATTTCTGTAAAAGTGAGAATCAAATTTTAAGCCATAAGCAACGACACTTTAAAGGTACGCCAAATATTCTAAAATGTATTGAAAAGCAAAGAAAATAAACGCTAACAAAGTGTAAAAAGAGGTATTCTACTCTGCGTTGAGGTCGACTGGCACAGGAAAGCTCATTAAATAATGAAGGCGAAAGGTCAGTTAACCTATATTGTAAATTGTACATCGAAGACTTATTTTAGTCCTGTAAATTTCTCCGACAATAACAGAAACTTTTATGACGCGAATATCTATAAATTTTCCATAATTCCAATATCCTTTATTGGCGGTGTTATCTATTTTACTTTATTTTTATCATCATGTTTATGACAATTGATCACGTTTCTGTGGTATTTCCAAATTTTGCTAAACTTACTTCCGTTTTCAAGGTGGGATCTATGAAAACGGAATATATTAAACAAAACTTGTCGTTGGGTCATGTCTGTCA
This sequence comes from Mytilus coruscus, assembly GCA_017311375.1. Lineage (NCBI taxonomy): Eukaryota > Metazoa > Mollusca > Bivalvia > Mytilida > Mytilidae > Mytilus > Mytilus coruscus. The sequence continues at coordinate 43,994,248 of CM029600.1, forward strand.
TATTCGATTTTCGTAAATTGTTTTGTTATAAATTAGACCGTTAGTTTTCTCAATTGAATTGTTTTATATTTTACATGTCAAGGCCTTTTATAGCTGACTATACGATATGGGATTTTCACATTGTTTAAGGTCGTACGGTTGCTTATAATTCCTTACATCCACTTCTTTTGAACTTTGGTGGATAGTTGTCTCATTGGCAATCATACATCATCTCCTTGTTTTATATGAGTGGTTTTATTAAATAATCAATAAATGAATGCTGATTGGATACATTTGAAATACATTTATTTTTATAGTATAGTTTAGTACCGACTTGCACCTTCTCCTTTAGCACCACATTGACAAAATTAAATTTCTTCATTCTTGCAGCATTTCGCAAAATATGTAAATCTTTTCCTGCCAAAAGGTATTTGATTTTGGGGAACACACATATGATTTTCTGTTCTTGGTATCTTCTTTTTTTGCAATCACATCACATTTCATGCTATATATCTTCTGGTTCCAGTTCATTGCCTTTTCAAAACATTATCCAACAACGAAATGACAGTATCGAAACTATCCAAAATCGTACCCGTCTGACTTGCAGCACTTATGGAATAATATATGTTCATTTACTCTATATCACTCTATATCACACTACCTTTGCTAAAAAAAAATGTAATCGTTTGGGATTAAAAAAAATTAAAACAACACTTTATAAATTTCATGCTTCTGATCGGAAGCGCTTTTCTGGAACACTCTAAGCATTATATTTGAAAGCCGATGATGTGTAAGACCCGAAACAGTTGAAGAGCTATATAACCAAATCCATCTTAGGACAACTGTGCCTGATGGGTTGAAACCGTAGTTTCTTAATAATTCCTAAATAGACAATTCAAGAAAGGTTTGTTATACATCATGTCAGAACCGAAGTACTGATTACTGAGCTAATGATACCCTCGGGGAGTGATAGTCCTAAGCAGCAGTATCGACTCAGTGTTGTAAAAAATAAAACAACACTTTATAAATTACATGCGTCCAAAGTTCTTTTCTAGGTTGGGCGCTGCTAATACTCTTTGGGTTGTGTTTTTTTTTTTCGTTCTTGAAATTCGTTTGTTTATTTCATATAAAACCTAGAACTGTTGCGTTAATATGACATAAAAGACAAATTGAATTATCTACCATCGAATGTTGCTTTTCATCAGGCATTTTCAATATAAGTAATAATGATTTGCATTTTCTTTTTCTTTTGACTCATTCATTCAGACAAAATAAACAACAACATGTGCCGTCTCCTTTTATATTTAGCATACTTATGTTGTTTTGTGTACTGTTGTTTGTTTTTTGTCTTTGTCTTTTTAGCCATGGCGTTGTCAGTTTATTTTCGACTTATGAGTTTGAATGTCCCTTTGGTATATTTCGCCTCTCTTTTACATGTATGGGTGGTTGGCGAAAAATAAATTTCGGACTATTTTTGTCGTTTGAATCAGAGTGTGAAAAAACTTTAGCAAACGTATTAACCCGACTAATCCAGTCGTTATATTCCGACTCACTATCGATCGCTACATGATTTGAACATCAAAGGAGTTCGTCTTGGTCAAAGATTTGACGTTTGTATTTCGTTGAATGTTAGTGACAATAGCACGGTTTGTTGTGATCTTCCCTCCCTTTGTAAAAGTTGAATTGCAAAACACGTACGATCAGTGTCAGATTGTTTGCATATTAATGTTGTAATGTATAAGCTGTGTGGCACAATATGAAGCCTTTTGTCAAGTGAGAGCAGTAATCGAGTTCAAAAAGACTTTATATTGTGTGCAGCAGTATATATCAATAGGATAAAATTTTCATAAAGGATTTTTGGATTGCATTTTCGTTTTTCCTGTTTTTGTCTATGTTTCACAAGCAAACCAGAGGAGGACTTGATAAGTTCGGTTTCATTTATAAAGTTAACGTCTATTTTAGCATTATGACTTCGAAGATAACTACAGACCAAAGTTATCAAGGCCAGTGTAGCAGTTTCATAACACTCTCCTGTTTATTAACCTAGGTTCGAACACGACATTTGTGAGCCTCCTCATGGGGTTTTTGATTATGTGATTACTTTGGCCGTTTTTATAGTGATTATTTGATTACCAGACCAAATATTTCATGATTATTTGATTATTTGATAATCTAGGACTGTATTTTTGATTATTTGATTATCTTGTTTAAAAAAAAGATAATGATTATGTGATCATATTGGCAAAAAAAATGTGATTATGTTATTACTTGGACACCCCCATGATGGGGCCTCATTTGTGGAAATTTCTAACGAGAGGTCTCGTAGTTCAGGTCACTGCATACGGGAAAATATCAACGAATGAAAGTAAGGGAAGACAATTATTCAATAGCAGTACGTTTCTAAAGATGTTGATAAGATAAAGGATTTTCTTTTACAAGAAAGTCCAGGTGCTTTTGTTTTTATAGTAAAACTTAGCCATTAAAGAATGATGAATAAGGAAACAAGTCGTCAAGAGGAGGAACACAGTTGGTTCCCATGGGAATGCCGATTGTTTGTTGAAAAATACGTCCTTCAAACGTAACAAAGATGTTGTCAATCAGGAAATCACTGTTTCATTTGGCAAATGTATGATAAAATTTACGATAGCTATTGCTTCTAAAATTGACCTAAGCCGACAAGATGCGAATGTTTCACCAGGCCAGTAGCCAGTACTTTGGTACTGGCATAAAAACGGATATTGTTTGACTGAAATTTTGTGCCATTTTAATTCAGGAATAGGTCTCCCTCATTCAAATATCTAATTCCTTGTCTGGATTTAACTATACTTTTTGTTTGTTTGGGTTTAACAGGGGTTTTTTTTCATAGCCCATTATGTTAAATTAGATGTATTCAGATACTGATTTGTTTAACCAATTGAAAAACAAACGTTACATTTAAAATATATCAGTTGAATAAGAAATAATTATGCTTATAAATGAAAAATTACATCAATTGAATATAAAATATTGCATTTGAATCAAAAATATTGAATATTTCAACCAAAGTCGTGAAAGTATTCTGAACCTAATATGCAAAACGCTTTAACATTACTTGATGTGTGACGTAATGGTTTAGAACACAAAAGTTTAAATGATACTTTTATTAAAACTACATGAAAATAATACGTTAATGAAAATGTCTATGTGCACATCGGTGCGAGTCCAAGATAGTTCTGGTCAAACTACAAAATGTCTATCAATTAATAGAATCATAGGATTGTCTGGTGATCGTATAGTGTGGTCCATAAACGGTAATGTTTATACGAGTGGTTCTGTAATACAGGCACATGGTGAAGTACTAATGTTCTAAATCATAAGTTTATTGAAAGTCAATTAATGTTCTGGATACAAAGGTATACATCATTATTAGGTTCCTGGCTTCTTAATTATTATTAATAAATGACAATTGGTTTGTATATCATCAAGGCTAGGTAAATGGTCATCTGTCATCTTGGTTTGTCTGATATCGGGGTTATAACATTTATATATTATTAAGTGCAACATAGGTATATATTCAACTATGTTACAGATGTGTATGTGGTTTAACGTAATGTAGTTGTTTCATTACATGATGTGGTTTTGTTATTTCGTAATGATGATTTGCCAATTCTTTATATGGCTTTAACATTACAAAATGATGTTTCAAAATCTGACGATTTCACACTACATGATGTGTTCGTTTCAGTATTTGATGTGGTCCTGTCATTCTTTGATGAGGTTATCACACTACTTGATGAGGTAAACCCACGTGACCATTTTGGAAAAAAAATATTTCTATTTTTTAACCGATTTCCTTAGTCGTTTGTTTAATGTGCTTCGGGTGAGTGTTGCTAACCATTGAGTTTAAATGTCAAATTAAAGTTCGAGTTGTTGTTCAGAGTTATTTGTTATGAAAAAGGGGAACGGCAGACAAAAATAAGAAAAAAGTCCTAAAAAATAACAATATTTCGGACATAAGGGTGATATCGAATAGATATCGCCTGACCACTTGGTCCGGCCGGTTATTTTTCCATAGCTATCAAATGGAAGCAGTATTATAATAAATTCGTGAAGGATTCCACGGAACCCTGTGTCTCGCCTGAGATTGCTGCTGTCAGTGTAAAAGTGTAATGTTGAATGTAAAAAGTCCATTTATCGGTAAAAAATAAAATTTAAAAAAAATGTTTTTCTGTAGATGCTTTATCTTGATCTTGACGATTAACTCCTGTACACGTTTTATAACAATCCATGGAGGTTTACAAATTTATCATGACAAAACGTTTAAACGGTAATATTCACTGCAAAAATAAAAATATATAAAAATAAAATGTGGTCGATTGTCAATGAGACAACTCTCCACCACATACCAAATGACGTAGAAGTTAACTACTACTAGTATATGTCACTTTATGGTCTTCAACAATGAGCAAAACCCATACCGCAAAGTACTTTATAAAAGGTCCCGAATGACAAATGTAAAACAATTCAAACGAGAAAACTAACGACCTAAATGATGAAGACGCCGACGCCACTACCGACGACAGAATATAGGTTTGCTGTGTCTCACATCCGAGACATTAATGTCGCAGGCTTGACACAAATCAAATGACTTGTACTAATGAGACACTTTTAATCAACTCACACTAAAGTTACAAATACGGGGGGATCAGACTATGCCACAAAGCATTAATTCTATAAAATAAGAATTCTCCGATTTTTTTAAAAGTATATGATCATTTGAACATATGCGAATATCAATCTTTTATTTTTCTAAATTGCGTTCTGTAGTATATCTCGCACCAAATTGAAAAAAAAAAAACTTTTGGGAATATCTGTTTCACAGGTGACGACGGATATGTTCCAGTTGTCGTAACCACAATCCCGTTCTCTTTTCATTGAATGTGACCTACCGAATTCGACCCAAATCACTTGGTTTGTACTGACACGAATAACACGACGGGTGCCACACGTTGAGCAGGATCTGTTTACCATTCCGGAGCACCCGAGATCACCCCCAGATTTGATGGATTTATATTGCTCAGTCATACCGGTCTATTTAGTTAAGCCAGTCGCAACTGATTTTTACAGTTTTTTCTTATGTTGTGCTGTTACACTTCTGTCCCAGGTTATGGTTACAGTTGGTCGCTCACAGACATGTTTAACAAAACCCATACCGCATAGTCAGCTATAAAAGGCCCCGAAATGACAAATGTAAAACAATTCAAACGAGAAAACTAACGGCCTAATTTATGTACAAAATAATGAACGAAAAACAAATATGTAACACAGCAACAATCGACAACCACTGAATTACAGGCGCTTGACTTGGGACATGAACCTACAAAATGTGGCGGGGTTAAACTAGTTTATTGGAGCTAAACCCTCCCCCTAACCTTGGACAGTGCCACAACATAAAAACAAACTAGGATTTCCCAAATGGTCACGTGGTTTTACCTCATCAAGTAATGTGATAACCACATCAAAGAATGACAGAACCACATCAATTACTGTAAAATCGTCAAATTTTGAAACTTCATTATGTAATGTTAAAGCCATATATAAAGAATTGGCAAATCATCATTACGAAATAACAAAACCACATCATGTATTGAAACAACTACATTACGTAAACCCACATGCACATCAAGTAATGTTAAAACCACATTGCCTAATTACACAACCACATTAAATAATGGTGAAATCACATCGAATAATGACAAAACCATATTAAGTTATGACAAAACTTTATCAAGTCAATACGAAACCATATCATATAATATCGAAATATCATTAAGTAATGACTATTCCATATTGAGTTATTTCAAAACATCATTACGTAATGTCAAAGCCATATTATGTAAAAACAAAATATCATTACCGTCAAGCGGTGTGTATAGTGCGCACATTTATACCCTGGGTCGTGTTTCTTGTAAGAGGGGTGCGCATTATACATGCATACAAACATTTTCTTAGTCTTTTTCAGGTCCAAACTCCGACAAAGAAAATACCAGGTGAAGTGAAGAGTACGGAATATTTTGCTAAAACCTCGATTGTTATTATGTTTTACATGTTATATTTGTAATATGTATCTTATTGTACTTGATTATCATGTTTTATTCAAATCAAATACATTTTATATCTCTGTAGTTACGTTTATCGTGTAAATTTGTCCATCTAGCTGTTTGCAATCGGAAGTTTGTCATGTCTTAATAAAGACACAATAAAGCTTTTGTTGTCGGTTAAATTAGCCTCTGTGTTTCTTGTTGTCATAATTTACTGTTTTTGTATGTGTTCATCATAGAGAGTAGAAGATAAGTGTATGAAAATTGAATAAACCACGCTCGTTTTGAAAAGATAAACCGCCATTTTTTCTAATGTATCAGGTGATTGACTTAATATTGTAAAGTGATGATTTAGTCTATGAGAAGTTTTTTTTATAAATACGTTTCTACTTTGTAACTTTTAAACAACTGTTTAAAACCTTTCAAGAAATTATGATTGAAAACATGATAATCCCATATACTTGTAGCCTGGACCTTAATTAGGAACAAGGTGAACCTGTCATTGATTTGTTTTGACATCGATTAGACCCATTGATTGAGGTGTGATAATCCGGATTAACAGCTAGAATCAACAAACAAAAAATAAAAGTAAGTAATAATAAAACCCCATAACGCCAGAGTACCACATAAGACATCTGTGGCGTTCCATAGATACAGGCCGGCGAGGGACGTTTGCGCTTTTTCATAGGACATTTGCGCTTCTTTTAATGGACTTTTGCGCTTCAATTCATTGGACATTTGCGCTTTTAAATATGGACATTTGCGCTTTTTGTATAGGATAATTGCGCTTTTACAATATTTTCTTTATGGATAAAAGTTAAACAGTAATTCCATTGCAAATTCGTGTTTAAGTCATTTCATAGCACACTGATATAGTTATATATACCTAAAAGTAAACATTTCAAAGTTTAGTTATCACATACATTAAATTTAAAGTCTGAATTTTTATGCTTGAAAGAGACCCACAAAATACCCTCAAAGGATGCGTCCAACACTCCAATATCAAACATTTCGTAATAAGATTTTTTAACAAATAATCCTACCCCACCAGAAGCAGTCTTGGCATTTTTATGTAAATAGTTTTCGTTAACTAACGACAGATATAAGTTGAATTTATTTACGTAACTCATTAAAATTACAGGTAAACGGCTATAGATAAAAAGCGCAAATGTCCGGTCAATTAATTACAGGTGTATCAAAATTTAAAGCGCAAATGTCCATATTGTTTGGAGCGCAAATGTCCTATCGTGTTACAGGTAAAAAAGCGCAAACGTCCTGTGCCCATACAGGCAGTGATTATAGAGATTGAGTATAGCGAATATTCGGTTAACTATGACAGTAGACACATAAAATTGCAAAGGCTGTTAGATTTTGTAAAGTGACTATAAGAAAAAGATTGGATACAAATTTAGCTTTCATGAGCTATGAAAAATTGATGTTTTGTTTGTGTTTGTGTATGTCGGGTGGGGGTTTAGGGCGAGAGGTAGTTGCTTGATTTCTTATAAGAATGGTTTTATATTTCTACAAATGTTCTATAGACGGAGTATTTGAAATTGTGATAATCTCTTTAAAATTTAAACATTTCGGATCGTTAGATCCATATTTTATTGTGTGTTAGAGCTTTCATCTCTTTATATTTTTACTGCACACCTTCTTTCTGTGCATTAAGTAACTTTTCATCCCTTTAATTGTTTAAGTAATGTTGCCAAATTTCAGAATAAAAATGGGAGAATCTTGATATTTCGACGCAATATAGTATTCAATAGATTTCAGTGTGTATGTCGACGCAACTTTCATTTTGTATCCATAAATAATGCAAATTAACACTTCAGGAGAGAATACATAATCATGAGCTAATAACTATAAAAAGGTTAACACATTATATGAAGTATATAAAGCTGAAAACAAGCAGCCAAATGATCAATTATAAGTACTATAAAAATTAAGTATCTTGACAATCAAAATGGAAATCACGGTTGATAATCTCTGTAAAAACACGTTATTGTAAAATTTGTTTGTGTGTGCTTCTTTGTTCGAAATACACACCATTTCAACTGAATATTTGAATATAGCGATTCAAAATTTAAAAAAAACGTGTCTACTTAGATTACAAATATGTTTACTGTATTTTATTACCTGTTATAAGTACGGACAGAATTATAATTTTTAATTGCTTTTTATAATTTGAATGCCTTTTAAGTTATTTTGCTAATTTGTATGGCCTAATCAATAACATGAAAACACTAATGTACTTCATTCATTGAATTAACGTCACGTGTTTTATACATTTGTTGACCTTAACAACCACTCGGTCATAAATACCTATGAACATATATATATATATATACTTCTACCCTGTTTATTTATTCATGCATGAACGTATCCAGTCATTGTGACCAACAAATAAAAATGACTGTTATATTTCATTATTTGGAGATTTAATATTATGTAATGTATTGCTTAGTATCTAAAAGGTAAGGCGTTAATTCTCTTTTTATTCGATTATAGTTTGCATAAATACACTAATTCAAAATAAATCAATATCTCCGATCTAATTAACGTCCACCTTGCAGTTATGCTTTAAATACATGTAAAGGACTTACGGAAAAGTTAAATATATTGGTTTTTGTCCTAGGGTGTTTGTATTAATATTTATGTTGGTATACATCTGAACGTTTGAAAACACGCCAATACTTAAAGATTGTGAATCATTTTGTAAAGTTATCGCGTGAATAATTGTAGCCTTTATAAACACTCGTCACTACACGTGGAAGACACATTTAAATTGTTCATAGATATAAGAAGATGTGGTATGAGTGCCAATGAGACAACTCTGCATCCAAGTCAAAATTTATAAATGTAAACCATTATAGGTCAAAGTACGGTCTTCAACACGGAGCCTAGGCTCACACCGAACAGTAAGCTATAAAGGGCCCCAAAAATTACTAGTGTAAAACCATTCAAACGGGAAAACCAACGGTCTAATCTATATAAAAACGAGAAACGAGAAACACTTATGAACCACATCAACAAACGACAACTACTGAACATCAGATTCCTGACTTAGGACAGGTGCAAACAAATGCAGCGGGTTTAAACGTTTTAATGGTACCAAACCTTCACCCTTTTTCTGAAACAATAGTGTAACATCACAACATAGAAAGACACACTATAAAATATCAACTGAAATAGCTTAACTCAATCAAAGGACATATTAACACCATTGAACATACACTGAACAAATAAATTTGACCTATGATACAATGCAAATTCAAAATAAATAAACTAAGGGAAGAATAATAAAAGTAACATGTTATATCGGTATGAAATGTTAAACAATTTAAGAAAAACAATATGCTCGAACAAAAATATCAGCCATTTGCAATAACTTTAAACACAGGTAAATAAAATAATTTAATTCAGTTCACATTTTCACGGTGTCGACTGCAATAACCTTATTTTCCTTCATTTGTGTTTCTTTAAATGACGAAAACGTAGACGAAATATGACAGAAATACCTCTTTTTCCCCGGGGATAAAACCTAGCACCCCATTTTTGACAATTTGATTGAACGTTCCACCCTTTTCTAACACCATTTCAAGTATATATTAGTCAGGAACCTGCATTTAAAAATAGGGAATAATAAAATATATATTTAACGTTAGATCTCATATGCATAATAGAGATTCCAATTTGACGAAAGAAGGAGGTTTATCAGATAGATAGAAATGGAAGCAGCCGTCAGTGTGTATTCCATTCGAGTATTCTATGACTGACATCAAGACATCATTAAATTAATCGTCTAAGATCTCCCAGTGTTTTTTCATGATATTGATCAGCGGTTCCAAGTTTATGGTAAGAATAGGATAATAGCTCTCTTGTATCTGTAGCTAGGTATCGAAAATGAACCCAGGAGAAAAACACGACTGACTATTGGAAAGGGGGAGTAGGTTATGAGCTACTTGGTCTTTTAGTCGTGCAGGCATGAGACACTTACTCTTGATGCCCAGAGTGATTGACAGTTAATTGTCTACCAGCCGGTTCAAATCCAATATGGTCCTTTACAGACGTGTTCCGTCCGGCATTAAGATCAGTGTTGAAGGTTGAAGATTTTTTTTTGTTTTGCAACGGGGGTATAACTTTGTGGTGTGTAAGACATGGTATACGCAGTAAATTGACACCAGTGATTGAGAAAAAAGAATATTCGACACCTTATTTGAAAAAAACCTTCTTTACATCACGTCAAAGAACCAGAACAACATTCCTTTTTTACGACTCCATTCATTTTGGTTTATTGGTTCATTTTTGAAAGGCTAAAATGCTTACCGTACCTTAGCCCTTGTTTTCTAGTGGTTGTCAAAAAATCATTTACCCACTTTTAAAATTCAGTACAACGGTGATCGAATGGTTTTAGTAATTAACTTACAGTCACCACTAGCCTGTCAACTCTGAGCATGTGACGACGTATTTCGACTGCTACCTTAGATCGCCCATCTTCCTGTCGAAGGATACATTCACTAATAAATACTGGCTGCAGTGATATAGCAAAGGTAGCTGAAAGTTGCATTAACAACCAACAAATAAACATAAAATCAGTGGCGGATCCAGGGGGTGTAGAGGGCGTACGGCCCCCTTTTAGTCGCCAAAAAATTAAAATATCATGTGTCTCACGATTTTAATGACTTTTTAGCCTGATATTGTCCAAAAACATTTTTGACTTGCTCCGCTCGGCGTTATATCTGCACTTTAATAAAATTACGCTCCCACTTTAAAAAAAAAACTTGATCCTCCACTGAAAATGTAAATTGAGCTCTATGATTAGGATTATCCAACCAGAACTATTACTATTTGCTTGCGACATTTTTGCATTTCCACTGTCCCGAACGGGCTTGGCGTTGGTTTTTATACTTTCAAAACTGACATAGTCTAATGGCGAGCGACAAAGCAATGCCTTGGGTTAATGGATAAAGTATTTGATTTGAACAACATAACAAAGGCCATTTATTTCCAACTTAAAAATGAATATGAAAAGAAAAAGAAATTTTTGTCTAAAAAACTAAATTAGGACAACTATAAGATGAACAAAGGGAGTAGTTTGTATTAACATTTTACATATAAAAATAAGGAGATGTGGTATGATTGACAATGAGGTAACTATCCACCAAAGTTCAAATGAAGTGGATGTTAGCAACTTTATAGGCAACCGTGCGACCTTCAACAATGAGAAAAACCCATACCATATAGTCGGCTATAAAAGGCCCTACTTGAAAAATGTGAGACAATTCAAACGATAAAACTAAAGGCCTATAATTTATAACAAAACAATTTACGAAAAACAAATATGAAAGACAGGAACCAACGACAACCACTGAACTACAGGCTTCTGACTTGGGACAGGCACATAAAGAATGCGACGGGGTTAAGCCTATGTATGAGCGGTCAACCCTACCCTAACCTGGGACAGTGGTGTTACAGTACAACATAAGTGTATAGTATATAAACAGAAGTAGACATATAAGGTTTTCGGTTTCCCGTGTTTAATAATCTGGTATATAACGCTTTTAATTTATGCTGTTATTAGATATAGGAAGATGTGGTGTGAGTGCCAATGAGACAACTCTCCATCCAAATAACAATTTATAAAAGTAAACCATTATAGGTCAATGTACGGCTTTCAACACGGAGCCTTGGCTCACACCGAACAACAAGCTATAAAGGGCCCCAAAATTACTAGTGTAAAACCATTCAAACGGTAAAACCAACGGTCTAGTCTATATAAAAAACGAGAAACGAGAAACACGTATAAATTACATAAACAAACGACAACTACTGTACATCAGATTCCTGACTTAGGACAGGTGCAAACATTTGCAGCGGGATTAAACGTTTTAATGGTACCAAACCTTCCACCTTTTTCTGAAACAATAGTATAACATCACAACATAGAAAACACACGATAAAACATCAATTGGAAGGCTTAACTCAATCAAAAACGTAAATTAACACACTATGAACGAATAAATTCGATCTGTGATACCTGAAAGTAAATACATAGTTAATAAAATATTAGGGACAAACATTCAAGGCCAAAAAGCAAACAAACAAGTCCAAATAAAGCCATGGCAAGACACCACCGCGAAATATTTAACCCTTAGAAAATAATCACTTTTGAAAAAACCGGTTTTCATAATATATACAGGTAAATGAAAAATAACTTTGTCGTTTTAGGTATACTTTTTCTGTCTATATAAAATCTATTCCATGTTTATCCATCATATCTATTTGTTTTGGTATTCCGTATCTATTTACTCTGGTATCCCATGTCTATAGCTTAGTGTCCCATGTTTATATGTCCTGGCATTCCATCTCTTTTCATTCGGTATCGCATGTCTATTTACTCTTACCTGGTCGTGTCTTTCGGCGTTTTCCGACAAAGGACGATATGCAAATTACTAGACTTTTCAACACGGCCCGCGCATTAGACATAAAAAGGGAATATCATTTATCGCCTTTATATTCAATATTCTTGAATACAAACAAAGCTGTAATATAGAACGATATAAGAGTCTTTTCATTTACTTTGACACTGAAGAAAGTTTTCAAGACTCGCCTAACCACTAGTACATATACTCAATGACAAAGAAACGCACCACCTCCATCTATTACTTTGGATAAAATTTTTCTGTTTCTATAAACTTTGTTTTAATTTCAAGGTTATGCCTAAAATATAATAAATATCTAAAAAAAAAAGTGAAACTGCTATAAATGGTAAGATGTGGTGCGTTATATGTGTTGTTATGTATACATGACACAACTTTTTTCTTATTTGACGACAATGTGCTTATATTGTCTATTAGAGTGTTATTATATATTCTGAATAATATGTCCACAGGGTCAGCTTTACACATATATTTGAGGAAGAAGAAACACGACATAAATGAATAAACATATATATAGATAAACATAAATATGTATCAATGTCTTTTCACAAGACTCATGTAAACCGTCAACATTTATTAAAATATACATCCGTTATGCATATGCATATACATTTTCCATAACTTAAACATCATTCGGGGAGGGGAGATAGTGACGCCATGAAACTTTTTCGGATGTTCCTGTTATGTTCATTATATTATTTATTTTAATTTTCATTTAAGGTTCATGTGGACCCTTTGGCTAATAAGGCCGCATTTTCACCTCAAAATTTATTCTGAGTACAGACAAATCTGTGTATCTGGGAAAGTTTTAAGGCATAGCATGCCTAGATAAATAAAATTCAAATATATTTTATTTTTAGAAAATTAAAAACTTAACAGGATTTTGCAGTGCACTTTTTCATTCCTCCAGAAGGTCGACCTCCTACGGCATCCATTAGTAGTTAAAGATTTGTTTTCATTCAATAAATTAATTTACGACCCGCGTGTACGTCTCACTTAAAACACAGCCATATACCAAATTGTCAAAATTAATCATCCATGTAATTTGCTCTATGGGATGTTTGCAAAATTTCAACGGAGGCAATTTCTTGGCATGTTTTTTTTTTTTTTTGTATGTCGACGCAACTTTCATTTTGTATCCATAAACAATGCAAATTAACACTTCAGGAGAGAAAACATAATCATGAGCTAATAACTATAAAGGTTAACACATTATATATAGAGCTGAAAACAGGCAGCCAAATGATCAATTATAAGTATTATAAAAATTAAGTATTTTGACAATGAAAATGGAAATCACGGTTGGTAGTTTCTGTAAAAACACGTTATTGTAAATTTTTTTGTGTGTGATTCTTCGTTCGAAATACACATCATTTCAACTGAATATTTGAATATAGCGATTCAAAATTTTAAAAACGTGTCTACTTAGATTTCAAATATGTTTACTGTATTTTATTACCTGTTATAAGTACGGACAAAATTATAATTTTTGGTGGAAGAAGACTTCAAGTCTTCTGAAGGCCTATGGTACCGACTTTAAAATCATTGAACCACCTCCGTATGCCGCATCCGTTTCTGTGTATTACAATTTCATAACAACTTCCGATTCTTGACACCGATTTTTACACATGATTAAGCATCTGAATCATTTAATTTGTAAATTAGGATTGAAAACAATCACTATCGTTAATATTTACCCTTTTATTTATGTAATTTATTAGATTTCATCTCATCTACATGAACGTTATTTGTTTACTTGTAACCGGATGTTTTTAATGTAGATATTTGTAGTACCCATGCGTGAATTTGGTATCGGGACAACTCGCCCTGTTTACATGTTCGCCCTTGGTCTTTTCGTCCTGAGTTCTTTCGCCCGTATAGTACGTTCACCCTGTGTTCATTCTCTTCACTCTTATCTTACACAACGTTTTATAATACGTCCTTGCATTTATTAAAAAATATTGATATTAAGGGTATCGTTAAAAAAGCTCTAAAACACGATTTAGTGAAAATCATCTGTTCCTTATTTTGTTCCCAAGGTAAGACAATAGTGTTCAGCCAATCAAATTCTGTGTTTCTCATGATCAAATTAATAAGCCAATCAAAAACGTTTTCTCTGAAGATTATTCTAACATGCTAGATTTTGAACTTGTGTTGTTTTCATCTAGTACTTTAAAAAAATACTTTTAAATAATACAAGTGAAAACAACTCCGTTTCTACTTGGTGTTCCTAATTGGAAGGAAATACGAAGAAGAAGAAGAAGAAGAAGTTGTAAAATCGTGAACATGGCATGTGAATTTTCATCTGCAAGGAGGTTCTTACACAGCTTAAGGATAAAAGCATGACTGATTGACCAAATTCAATGATGCAGTACTACCATAAAGATAATAAATAGTATTTTTTTCACTAATTTATTGACATTATACTTTTTGTAACATATGTTATTTTTGTATTCAATTAAATCATTTAAAGCCCAATGTACTATTCTTTTTTCACAAAGACAAACAAACAGGTTGGGACCCCCACCCCCATTATGAGTGGTGTCCCTTAAATGAGGGACTGTCCCTAAAAAGGGTCATTTTACTGTTGAAAAAAAAAGAAAGAAAATTTTAAGATTTTAACTCAAAAGTGGGAAAATTCATTATATTTGGAATAACTTTTCTAAATGAGGGTCAAATTAATAAAGAAGATATAAGTTTAGAAACATCACAAAATTCTTTTGACATGTTTTGACACTTTAATACTTGATAGATGCATAGTTCTTGGGGAAAAGTTTCATCAAATAATATGAATATAGAGGTGCTCATTTTTTACAGTGGGTTGTAATGTTCTTCTAATGAGGGTGACACATCTTTGCATAATTCAAAATTGGAAATTTCAACAAGCATCTAATATTCTTACACAAGAAAATAAACCCTGGTCTGCTAGCTACATCTTCATCTTTTCTACTGATTTAAAACTTGCAAACAGACTTGAGAAAAAGGCATGTAAGCTCATCATACAAACATCATACAAATATGACACTTTTTCAAGACAATCCAGATCGTGCAAATACTTCGCTAAAAATTGTAACCTTTAAAATTGTTGTCGCACACTAAAAACCCCCATGGGAAATTTCAAAAGTTGGCAGGTATGTAACAAGTCTTACTATTTTTATGCCCCATTTATGGGCATTATGTTTACTGGTCTGTCCGTCCGTCCTGCTTCAGGTTAAAGTTTATGGTCTTGGTAGTTTTAATGAAGTTGAAATCCAATCAATTTGAAACTTAGTACACATGTGTTCCTTATGATATGATCTTTCTAATTTTACTGCCAAATTAAAGATTTTACCTAATTTTCACGGTCCACTGAACATAGAAAATGATTGTATAGATTGGAAATCCATGTACTTATGACACATTCTTGTTTGAAGAAAAAATACATCATAGCGATAATGGAACAAAGCAGGCTGGGTTAGTGGGGCTGCTTTTATGGTAATTCAAGTTACCTTTAATTTATTCACCTTCTTCCACCTCAGAGCTATCAGCTCTTTGATTAGTTGCTTTTATAATTTGAATGCCTTTTAAGCTAATTTGCTAATTTGTATGGCCTAATCAATAACATGAAAACACTAATGTACTTCATTCATTGAATTAATGTCACGTGTTTTATACATTTGTTGACCTTAACAACCACTCGATCATAAATACCTATGAACATATATATATATATACTTCTACCCTGTTTATTTATTCATGCATGAACGTATCCAGTCATTGTGACCAACAAATAAAAATGACTGTTATATTTCATTATTTGGAGGTTTAATATTATGTAATGTATTGCTTATTGCTTAGTATCTGAAAGGTAAGGCGTTAATTATCTTTTTATTCGATTATTGTTTGCATAAATACACTAATTCAAAATAAATCAATATCTCCGATATATTTATGTCCACCTTGCAGTTATACGTTAAATACATGCAAAGGACTTACGGAGAAGTTAAATGTATTGGTTTTTGGCCTAGAGTGTTTGCATTAATATTTATGTTGGTATACATCTGAACGTTTGAAAACATGTCAATACTTAAAGCATGTGAATCATTTTGTAAAGTTATCGCGTGAATAATTGTAGCCTTTATAAACACTCGTCACTACACGTGGAAGACAAATTTAAATTGTTCAGTTTACATTTTCACGGTGTCGACTGCAATAACCTTATTTTCTTTCATTTGTGTTTCTTTAAATGACGAAAACGTAGACGAAATATGACAGGAAATACCTCCTTTTCCCCGGTGATAAAACCTAGCTCCCCACCCCGCCCCACCACCAATTTATGACAATTTGATAGAACGTTCAACCCTTCTAACACCATTTCAAGTATATATTAGTCAGAAACCTGCATTTAAAAAATAGGGGAATAATAAAAATATATATTTAACGTTAGATCTCATATGCATAATAGAGATTCTAATTTGACGAATGAAGGAGGTTTACCAGATAGATATAAATGGAAGCAGCCGTCAATGTGTATTTCATTCGAGTGTTCTATGACTGATATCAAGACATCATTAGATTAATCGTCTAAGATCTCCCAGTGTTTTTTTCATGATATTGAACAGCGATTCCAAGTTTATGTATGAAAAGGATAATAGCTCTCTTGTATCTGTAGCTAGGTATAGAAAATGAACTCAGGAGAAAAACGCAACTGACTATCGGAAAGGGGGAGTAGGTTATGAACTACTTGGTCTTTTAGTCGTGCAGGCATGAGACACTTACTCTTGATGCCCAGAGTGATGGACAGTTTACTTTTTTTGTTTACCAGCCGGTTCAAATCCTATATGGTCCTTTACACTTTACAGATGTGTTCCGTCCGGCATTAAGATCAGTGTTGGAGGTTGAAGTTTTTTTTTAGTTGGGGGAGTTTAACTTTGTGGTGTGTTAGACATGTTATACGCAATAAATTGACACCACTTATTGAGAAAAGGTAATATTCGATACCTGATATGAAAAAAAAACCTGCTCTACACCACGTCAAAGAATCAGAACAGCAATCGTTTGGACGACTTCATTCATTTTGGTTCATTGTTGAAAGATTAAAATGCTTACCTTACCTTAGCCCTTGTTTTCTAGTGGTTGTGAAAAATCATTTAACCACTTTTAAAATCCAGTACAACGGTGACCGAATGGTTTAAGTAATTAACTAACAGTCACCACTAGCCTGTCAACTCTGAGGATGTGACGACGTATGTCGACTACCACCTTAAATCGCCCATTTTCCTATCGAAGGCTACCTCCACTAATAAATACTGGCTGCAGTGATGTAGCCAAGGTAGCTAAAAGTTACGTTAACAACCAACAAACAAAAATAAAATCAGTGGCGGATCCAGGGGGTGTAGAGGACGTACAACCCCCCTCCTTTTCCCCTTTTAGTCGCCAAAAATCAAAATATCGTATGTCTCACGATTTATGTGACCTTTTATAGCCTGAGCTTGTCCAAAAACATTTTTGACTTGCTCCGCTCGGCGTTATATCTGCACATTAATAAAATTACGCTCCCACTTAAAAAAAAACCTGAATCCTCCCCTGAAAATATAAATTGAGCTCTACGGTTAGGATTATCCAACCAGAACTATTACTATCTGCTTCGATTGAGTTTTCTTTCTGGCAATGATGTACATTTTTAGTATTTCCACTGTCCCGAACGGGCTTGGCGTTTGTTCTTATACTTTCAAAACTGGCATATAGTCTAATGGCGAGCGACAAAGCAATGTCTTGGGTTAATGGATAAAGTATTTGATTTGAACAACATACCAAAGGCCATTTATTTCAACTTAAAAATGAATATGTAAAGAAAAAGGAATTTTTGTCTTAAATACTAAATTAGGACTACTATAAGATGAACAGCGGGAGTAGTTTGTATTAATATTTTACATATAAAAATAAGGAGATGTGGTATGATTGACAATGAGGTAACTATCCAGCAAAGTTCAAATGAAGTGGATGTAAGCAACTATATAGGCAACCGTGCGACCTTCAACAATGAGAAAAACCCATACCATATAGTCGGCTATAAAAGGCCCTACATGAAAAATGTGAGACAATTCAAACGATAAAACTAAAAGCCTATAATTTATAACAAAACAATTTACGAAAAACAAATATGAAAGACATGAACCAACGAAAACCACTCAAAACTACAGGCCTCTGACTTGGGACATGCACATAAGGAATGTGGCGGGGTTAAACATATTTGTGAGCGCTCAACCCTTCCCTATCCTGAAACAGTGGTGTTACAGCACAATATAAGTGTATAGTATATAAACAGAAGTAGACATTGACCTATAATGGTTTACTTTTATAAATTGATATTTGGATGGAGAGTTGTCTCATTGGCACTCACACCACATCTTCCTATATCTATATAAGGTTTCCGGTTTCCCGTGTCTTATAATCTGGTATATAATGTCTTTTAATTTACGCTGTTATTCCATGTTTATCCATCATATCTATTTGTTTTGGTATTCCGTATCTATTTACTCTGGCATCCAATCTCTTTTCAATTGGTATCGCATGTCTGTTTACTCTTACCTGGTCGTGTCTTTCCGCGTTTTCCGACAAAGGACGATATGCAAATTACTAGACTTTTCAACACGGCCCGCGCATTTGACATAAAAAGGGAATACAATTTA
This sequence comes from Mytilus coruscus, assembly GCA_017311375.1. Taxonomy (NCBI): domain Eukaryota; kingdom Metazoa; phylum Mollusca; class Bivalvia; order Mytilida; family Mytilidae; genus Mytilus; species Mytilus coruscus. The sequence continues at coordinate 44,013,418 of CM029600.1, forward strand.
TCGCCTGTATATTCAATATTCTTGAATACACACGAAGCTGTAATATAGAACGATATAAGAGTCCTTTCATTTACTTTGACACTGAAGAAAGTTCAAGACTTGCCTAACCACTAGTATATACACTCAATGACAAAAAAAATGCACCACCTCCATTTATTTCTTTGGATACAAATTTCTATTGCATTTATTTTTTTTTTAAAGTAAATGAAGTAAGTCCAATTTTTTAAACAACATTTCTGAAGTCATAAACATCAAATTCTGTGAAAATGATAATTTTAATTTTTGACATCGCAAAAAACACATTTTTAACAAAAAAAAACACAAAAAATTAGTGAAAAATAAAGTCGTGTGTATCTTTTCACCTGAAAACAGCGAAAATTACTTTGATTTTTATTTACTTAATCGAATCATTGTCTAATGACAAATTTGAAATTGATTTATCTCAGACTTTTTATTTTTGACTGTCGTGATTGAAATCTCCATTTTACCACTAAAATGAAAATTCAGTCTCTGTAAACTCTGCATGAATTTCAAGGTTATGCCTAAAATATAATAAATTTCTAAAAAAAAATTGTGAAACTGCTCTAAATGGTAAGATGTGGTGCGGCGTTATTTGTGTTGTTAAGTATACATGACACAACTTTTTCTTATTTGACGACAATGTGCTTATATTGTCTATTAAAGTGTTATTATACATTCTGAATAACATGTCCACAGGGTCAGCTTTACACATATATTTGAAGAAGAAGAAACACGATATAAATGAATAAACATATATATAGATAAACATAAATATGTATCAATATCTATTCACAAGACTCATGTAAACCGTCAACATTTATTAAAATATACATTCGTTATGCATATGCATATACATTTTCCATAACTTAAACATCATTCGGGGGAGGGGGAGATAGTGACGCCATGAAACTTTTTTCGTATGTTCCTGTTATGTTCATTGTATTATTTATGTTAATTTTCTTATAAGTATTTGGCAAATGAATTGCAAATAAAAAATCTTAAATAAAAGAGCAAATTAAACTGATAATGAGGGTGCGACCACAACAATTGTTGTGAGAGCAGCGAGGCGAAATATATTTTACAAGTTGTATGCCCAAAAAAAAGGTTTTTTATACACAGCTTAGAGGGGGCATGTCGGGTTCGACCCTGCCTGACTTTCCTCTGCAGATCATACAGAAAGTTATTCACATTAGGACTCATGTTGGAGATGCCATTTGAAAGAGAATATAAAACTTCTATTGCAAATGTACACTTTTCTGTAAAAAAAAAAGTCTTATAGATGTGATAAATAAGGTTTTTTTCGGCTAGCGATTGATATGACACCACCATCCTTCGAAGAAACATAATGACACCTTACACTTTTTCCGCGGGGTGCCATACTGAAAGATGACGTCGTTCCATATCTAGGATCCACTGCCGTGTGCAGCCAGGCAAAGTCTTGAAAACAAATTAAAATGGTATAAACAGAGTTATCAAAGTCGAAGTTGTACTTGTATGTGTATTGTATTATTGTCTATGTATTCTATTTTTCTTGTAATGTTCTGCTGTTGTAGTAAATGCGACTGTGCGTTTTCAAATAGAGTTTATAAAAAGTTCCAAGATTTATATAAATAAGACAATATTTTTTTAACTTGGGAAAAAGGGGGGTAATTTAATTTTGTAATTTTTATGCGTGAGTTTCAAGAAGAAAATAATTAGTTTTGGAGATCTGGCTCGAAGGGATGGAAAAGCCCTTCTTTCCAGTTAATGGTTTAATAGACCCATTTGAGTACTATCCCTGTTTTCATTCATATTACCAAAAAAATATTAAATCATAAGTATGAAATTTGAACTTATTATGATAACCTCTGTACAGATTAAATGAATAAAATTCCATCCTGTATTTAATATAAGAAATATCTTGTGAAGCTGATAAAAATATTTGTATTGGCAATCTCCCTCATACTTACTATTCAGCCAAACGTAACAGACACATACATATGACCAGCGGTAATATGAATACATTCCACATTTTTTATTTATTAGTGTTGAAAAACAAGGTACATACACAATCTTTGCAAGGTATGTTTATATTTTCAAATTGTTTGTTTTTCCTATACCATTATAAATACATCTGACTTGTCAATTGCTTATTTATGGATAAGTCAGGGTTTTTAAATATCAATTATAAATAATTATGAATTTCTCACATTATAATTAACACTGGTGTAAGATCAGAACGTGTACATGCATGCACATACAATGTTGTTTTTTTTTAATAACTTGTTCAAAATTTCTTAAAACGCGTAATTTATTTTTTTTCTTTCAACGGAAATAATATTGAAAGGTTTATATTCAATTTTCTATTACACATACTAAGAGGTTTGAACATTATTGATAGTACTTGTGTATACAGAATATAAAAGGAGATATTTTTGGTCAAAAGAATTAAATACCATTGACAAAAGTAAAACGCCAACGAAATGTGAATTATTGATTATCATGTCTTGATTTTTATTTGCATTAGCAACTAATAACTCAATAACTACTTACGCTGAAGGCAGAAGGTAAATGATTTTCGTAAAATTCAGTCACTTTTGTTCACTTTTTCATAGATTATACCTATACTGTTTACCTAATTTCGTGTATTGCCCTGTAGTAAAGAAATTTATCCCAGATTTTCCGTCTAGGGGTACGGGTACACGAGTTTGGTTGGCTGTGCGGGTTATATATATATAAACAACCACGCTTCGTTGGAATGGAAATGCCGTTATAAGGGGATAAATTCGTTATCTGCTAGTGAAAGAACAATTGCACCAACTTTGTGAGGGTCTCTATTTAGTCTGTCGAAAGGCAAAATATGCCGTTATCCAACAACCTTCATTTTCAAGGGACAGACCAAATTTCTCGCCTTTCATTCCGGTCTACCAATTCTGCAGTCTTCCTGTTAGTATCAGTAATTTGTTGTCGTCCTAAATATTCACGAAATATTTGCCACTGCACACTAAGCATACAACAACATAGTTCACTTCCTGTATGACCTTTACTCGTGAGAAGCCATACAGATGTGGAACAAGTTATTAAACTTTCGTTAAGACATGTTTTACCTAGTAAATGCTGCTCGTTTTGGTTTGTTGTCCACTTTTATTTCCACAAAGATATGTTTTGGTGCGTTGTTTGACGAAAAAAATTCATGTATAAATTACTGCATTTGTCCTTTTTTTTCTATCTTGGAAGATTTCGGGATGTTATTACGAGAAGAATTTATAAGAATCCAATACAGGCCCCGGATTGTCCAATGAAAACAAAATCAGCAAAAACAGCGAAAAAAAAGATTGTTTTAATGCAAATTTAGTATAAAGGAATTTAATATTGAAATAAAGTAACATGTCATTATACTGTATGCCATGGTGTAGCTTTATACAAATAAATGTTCAAATTCAATAGTACGCATGCTTGTATTGATTGACATAAAAAGGAGGTTCAGCACTACTGCCTTAGATAAAATAGATATGTTATAACATATCGGTGGTGAAAAGACGATATAACCATTAATAAATTTCTCCTCCACTCGATCTGATTGATTAATTAATTATTAGCGCCCAGTGCAAAATACTTCATACGAGAATAAATTAAGCAAGTATCATTTAAATAGGTTCTTCAAAAACGATCGATCATGTAGGAGACTGGGGAATTTCGACTTCCACAGGAAAAAGATGTTTTGATTAATATGCGTCGAAATGTTACGCTGAAATATGTCACATGCAGTCACTGATTGAAATTCACCAATCTGACGACCTTTATGTCCGGCTTTCGGAGTATCGGGTTTACGGGCTGAGTTTTGAACTACCAGGCCTTATACTTTGACCTATAATTGTTTACTTTTTACACATTGTGACTTGGATGGATAGTTGTCTCATTGGCACTCATACCACATCTTCTTATTTATACTTATGACTGTTTTTCTGTTGACTATCATAGACCTAGAAAACCTTTTAGCACGGACTTGAATGACCTTTTTTGCATAAACAGATTGACAAGAAATATTTTTGACATATCTTATTATCTTGATTTTTCAGGACCCTGACTAAGCAATCTTCGGGGACATGACATCAATGTCATATATTGTTTAGGATCATAAATTGCCATAATGGATGAATTAGAGGACACATCTGTTGCCTTCAAGCCGAGGCGCCAAGTAACATCAAATATATCGGCTGGTTCAGCGTCGGAAGATGGAGATTATAAAGCCTTGAATGAAAAACGAAAGGTAAAACAATATTAAATGTAAAGCCCTTAATTTTTAATAATATAATTGGCATATGAGCTGGTTGAGTGAAATAGATGAATAAGTGTTGATTAACAATTTTTTAAACAAATGACAACACAACAAAAAAATACACAAACGATGCAATGAAAGAGGCTGCTGTTACATGCAATGTTTGCTACTCTTAGACTGATCTAATATTATGCATTTTAAATCTGTTTGTTTATGCAAGTAACTTTATTGCTAGTTATGAAAAAAACAAATATATGGAAAAATATTATACATGATAATTTATACTGTATAAATTTGGTGCGTCGAAGTGCTTTGATCTATTAACGTCATCAGGGAACACTCAAACCCAAATTTTGAAAGCAAATAATTTATCAAAACTTTAATTACTCGAGGTAAACGACCAAAGGGGCATGAAATAAGTGACTTAAATCCACCTATATATAGCTATAAAGATGTGCTATCTGACGCATTTGGACAGAATTAGAATCGAAAGGTCGGCAATATTTTAAAAACAAATTGTAGATGTACATTTATACTAGTAAGCAGGAATATTGACTTTATGTAAAATTAAGTTTTACATGCTCAATTCACAAAAAAAAGGCGAATGGGCAAAAAAATAAGGAACGGTCGGGCAGACGGAAACGCTGTATAAGTAGTAATTATAAAAAGGGAATTTACACATTATTAAAGTTGCCAGTTGAAAAATGCTGGGTTTTTTTAACATGTAGTCTTGTTTTAGCATCAGTTTCATATTTATATATTTGCAGCTTCTGGCAAGAAATAGACAAAGCTTTGATATTACAATTATTGAAGACTCTGAAACTCCAACAGAAAATGTACCTCGAACTCCGAGTTTAATACGAAAATCATCCATTTTAGACACACAGTATGAAGAATTCAGGAATAAATTATTTCATTCTGTATCTACCGGTAATGTTGGTGAAGTTTCACAGTCCTTGACGTCACTTCCTGCTGCTGTGTCAGTAGCAGACGACTATCTTCGGGAACCAGTCACTGACAAAAACATCCTTCATGTCGCTCTGGAAAACAAACACAGTGAATTGGCAAAACATATCATTGAAAACTGTACCGTAGATATACTAAAACAGCGTTACAAAGGTGAAAAGGATTACAAAACCGCCTTGCATTTAATAACTGAGAGCAATGATTATGGGCTCGCTAAACTTTTGCTTGAAAAGCTTCGAACTAAAGAAGCTAAAATTGATGCAATCAAAGCTGAAACAACCGTTGAGGTTGTAGGTCAACGTCCAAGAAGTCTTTCCTCTTTTCATTTGGCTGCATTCTTAGGTCTCACCGGTCTCGTTAGATTGTACGTTGAGACAGGAATAGATATTAACTTTAGAAATTCTAAACGAGACACAGCTCTTTTGTGGGCATCGCGATGGGGTCACTTGGAAACTGTTAGCTATTTATTGGATCTAAAAGCTGACTGTATGCTAGAGAATGATAAAAATTCTACAGCTCTACACTGGGCTGTACGATATGAACATATTGATGTTGTGCGTTTTCTTTTAACCAAAGGTAAAGCGGATGCAAACAAAGAAAGATTGCAAGGTTTGGTTGTGCCAATAGTACTGGCTGCTGCTTTAGGAAATGTTAGGATTACTGAAATTTTACTTGAGAATGGTGCAAATCCAAATCACATGATACGTAGCGGAGAAACACCACTTCATGTTGCGTCGAAAGAAGGCAATGCATCAGTTATAGCCGTTTTAATTCATCACAAAGCAGACGTAGACCGCCAAGATGACAATGGGAACACTCCACTTATCAATGCTGCGGCAAACAATCATCTAAAATGTATCGATCTGCTTATGAAAGCAGGTGCCGATGCGACAGTAAAAACCATATGGGATACGATTCCTGGCATTTTGCATTACAAAGTGAAAATGATGAAGTCTTACAGATAGTGTGTAAACATGCAAGAAACTTCAAAATTCCTCACTTAACAGCCGCAAAGTTGGGCAGAGATCACAAAATTAAGGTTTTATTTAAATCTGGCTTCAACATTAAAGAGGTGGACGACGACAACAATTCCCTCGTGCACTATGCTTCCTGTTTTGATCAACATCATGTCATTGCAGAATTCCATTCCAAAGTTGACATAAATAAGGTCAACAAAAAAGGAAATACTGCACTACATATCGCTTGCTTGAAAGGACACATCCAGTCTATACAAGCGCTAATAGATGCAAAAGCTAAAGCCGATATAGAAAATAAAGATGGTCAAATCGCTTTACATGTGGCTGCAACAAGTCCTAATACGACACCGGAAATTGCAAAAATATTAGTTGAATACACCATAAAATCACATGCATGGGAATGTCTAAACTCTGTTGACAAAAATCGAGATAATGCACTACATCTCGCAGCCGAAAATGCTCAGCCAGACGTTCTTTGGGAATTCAGATTTGTACGTTTCAAAGATGTTGATCACAAAGGTCACACACCATTGCACGATGCCGTAAGAAAAGGTCACCCTGAAGTTCTCGAAACCATGTTAGATATTTTTGAATCGATGCAACGTGATGCGGATATCAATACGCCAAATAGTCGAAAAGAAACAGTTTTGCATTTTGTAGCTTCAGAGGGATTTCAGCAAAGCGTAAGTCGCATCATTTTCCTTGGAGGTGATTTGGCCGCACAAGACATTAATGGAAATACCGTTCTTCACCGTTTAGTGCTTGAGTCTACGAAGACCCGAGTCAATACTAATTCCAACCCGACTGAAATGCTTGACACTATTTTCAACAGTGTTGTCCGGTGGTGGTGTATGCGTAATGGTCGTCAAATACCGAATCAAGCAGATGAAAATTATTTGAAATACAAACGTGATGCTATCTTTCACTTACTATATGATGTAAAGAACAAAAAACACTTGTGTGTCCTTGGATTGGCTTGTTATCAAGCAGCTCACGGAATTTTATCAGAGTTGATGCAGATAGAAGGCGTCACCTCAGTCCGAGAAGAAAATTGTACCCTGTATGATGTCACATATTTCACACCAAAGACAGGTCTTTCACAGAAAAAATCTTTATTTGGTAAACTATCACAAGTAGACCAATCCCCAGCAACTTTACCAGACTCAGCTAGGAAGGTTTCACGTGGAAATCAAAAGTCGATATCTTTCTTGCAGAACCTCGTTACTAATCCTGATAAACAGAATGGTGCCCGGGTATTAGATATCCCACCACTAAAGAAAATGGAGGAAATGTTCAAAACAATTTGTATGGTTACATATCTTACATTGATGGTCTTGCACATCGTGTATATGAGTGTTTTCAGTTACGCCAGCATTACCGCTCTTGGAATGCTCAGAAACAATACAGATGTACCGCATACGGATCTAATTCTAGTTTATATTTGGGTACCTCTGGAGCCATTAGTTTTTCTATTGTACATTGCAATTTCTGTTGTTAGAACGATTAAACGTGGAGATAGACTTAAGTCGTTATCATGGAAGGTGATTATTATATTTCTTATTTTTTCCATTTTGACAATCATATGGGTCATTCTCATAGGCGTTAGAAATAAAAACAACGATTATGTGCTTGCTGTGGTCCTATGTTTTGGATGGTTGTCAACCGTCGCATTCACAGGTGGCATAAAAGGAATTCATTATTTCTGGCGCATGCTGAAAAATATGATCGTAAGGGACATCTTCCGGTTCGTGGTATTCTACGCAATAGTTTTATTTGCATTTTCATTTGCATTTCACGCCGTCTTCCAAATATCCCAGGCAATTGTAGATACCTATCCGACACCAGGAGATACATTATTCATGGTATTTAATTTAATGATCGGAATGGCAGAACTATTTGATGATGTTTACCAAAATGGAATGGAATCTGTTGGCAGATCTACCACATATAGCAAGGTTCTCTATATGTTTTACATTGTATTATCAACTATCATTCTTTTGAACCTTCTTATAGCCATGATGAATGACTCATACTCAAGCATTTTAGCTCAAGAGAGAGTGATTTGGCGAATAGATGCCGTTGATATAGGAATGAAACTCGAAAAGACAGTCCCTTGGCTTACCGACCCTTTCAAATGGCTCCATAAAGAACTGTCGGCGAGGAAACCTCTGACAATATTAGCGAGCGGTGGTACGTCCAAGTCATAGATGGTGAGATGGAAACAATGGAGAAAAAACACGAAACTTCGATGGCTGAATATATAAAAATTGAACTCGATCAACAAGTTAAAAGTATAGATAAACGTGTAAACGGACTTGAAAAAAATGTAAAAGAGACACATAGAAAATTAGAAGAAACAGCATGTAAACTGGATAAGATTATTGACTATTTTTCGCGAAAAAAAGAAAAGAAAGAAAGAAAAAAGAAAGAAAGAAAAACTGACATTTAATATTTAATGTTACATTAGCTAGATGTTAATTGTTATTCAATGATATATAGGTTTTATTATTTCTGAGGATGGTATTATTAAATTCAAAATAAAATACATATATAAGATCATACTAGAATCAGTTTATTAATGATCAGTGACAATATAAGAATATAGAGATGAGGTAAGATTGCCAATGACACAGCTACAAGTATCAGTAAAGACTTTTAAAAGTACAATTTGTCAAAGATGTGAGCAACAACAGGTTACCGTAGGGCCTTTGACAATGAGCAAATACTGGATCACAGATATTTGACTGGATAGGCACATAAAATAATGTGGTGTGTTAAATATGTTTGTGGGTGCTATAAACCCTCCCCTAACCTAGATATTGGACAGTGGTGTAAGAATATAACATAAGATATAAAATTGAGAATGGAAACGGGAAATGCGTCAAATAGACAACAATCCGACCAAAGAGTAGAAAACAGCCCAAGGCTACCAATGGGTCTTCAACTCAAGGAGAAAATCCCGCACTCGGAGGCGGGCTTCAGCTGGCCCCATTAACATTATGTATAAGCCTATTATTAAAATCAGGAAAGGACTTGCATCATCAGATCGGTACTTAGTACAAAAATAGATAACAAAAAGACACACAAAATACCGATCTCGAAGTACTCGCAGTTACTGAAAATAATGTCAAATCCCAATTTATAAACTAATAAATAATATTAATCAGTACATATCGAACGGATTTAGTGTCAAGTTTTCATATGCAGCACTTGTTGTCAAAATATAAGTATCGGAAGGATGTAGAACCATGAGTGTTTTTAACTTTGAGTTATGTATTAAAGAATTAAAAATGCAGCTACAGTTGGTGCCGATTAAGACAGCATTCAAAAATCTCACTACAATGTTAATCAAACAAGCCAACACTCGAAAATATGAAAAAAAAACATATTACTAGTTGCGAACAGATACTAAGGCTTCTTTGTGAATATAACGAATCGAGAAATTATTTCCAAGAAAGGAAGCAAATAAGTGATCACAATATTTGCGATAAATAAATATTAGATAACGATTATGATCTACAGTAAGGGATTCAATGGAGGTGCACATTTGGGCTAAACATATGTTTTCCACGAATGTGACCTACCGAATTATACTAATTACCGAGTGTGTACTTCCATGAGCAACACGGCGGGTGCAACACGTTGAGCAGGATCTGCTTACCCTTCCGGAGCACCTGATATCACCCCGGTTTTGGTGGGGTTCGTATATCAAGTCTTTATTTTTCTACGTTGTTTGTACACTGTATTTTGTCTTTTCGTCGTTTTTCGTTTTTTGCCATGGCATTGTCAGTTTGTTTTCGACTCGTGAGTTTGAATGTCCCTTTGGTATAGCCTCTCTGTTACGTTTTGTGCGATGGCAAGTCGGCATTTAAGTTAAATTTAAAAGTCGACATTTGGGTTAATCTTTCAATATACAGATAAATTACGTGTAAAATATCTGTTTTCAATTATATATAATTTCCTAAATGTAAAAATAATATTCTATTTATAACATTACCTTTTTTTTTTTGGTACCCTTCCGTTTGCCAGACAGTGGTTGTTTCCATCTCACCACGGGGTCGTGGACGTGGAATTTTGAGCAAGACAAGTCTTGGTAGCACTTACTATCGTTTAAAACTATGTACAAACAGCTATGTTTAAGTATAAAAGATGCATTCAATATATTTCCTCAAAGATTGAATCTGAATCTGGACGAAATATTTATGTTCACCTTTTGCGAGTCTCTCTTTTCTTATTTGTACAATCTATATTCTGCATTTTTGGGGGTAAAATATTCATTACATTCTGTTTTAGGCAAGGTTATTTATTTTCAGTTCTTATCAAGTCAGAATATTCATTTTCAACTCCCCTAGGATACCAAATGGTCGCCCCTAACACCCAACCTAACACATTCTACTTGTTCATCAGAAAAACATATTTTCAAATTTGTACTATAAAAACCAAGTTTTATCATGATCCTATATGTAATCACATATTAACACTTACGTGAATTAGATGTCCTACCATTTTTCATGCACCATAGTTCTATTCATTCTGTAATATGTTGAAAATCATTTTCATTCAAAAAACATTTTAAACATATATATATGGATGTTTTCATCATTTTCCGCTGAACATTAAAATAACAAGAAAAACTGTTAGTAGAGTTCAATAATTTATACCCTACTCCTTTTTAAGATATTCTAGCCGAGAAAAAGCACAAAGCCAGAGAAATATGCTGTGTCCAATTTATCAATTAACAGTTGCAAACACTGAGAAATTGCGGGTACCGTATGTAGTCAAAAACGAGAATTGTGTAGACCGAACACAAGAATTTGGACAGATATATGTCAGCCATTGAAACCTCTTTGGTAACAACCGTACCGTTGAACACCTGTTATTTCTAACCTTTCATTATCTCCAAAAGTATTTTTCATGTTCTATATATAGCTCTTTTAAGGTAGTTAACTTCATCATCAAGGTTGTAGTAAGTATTTCATGTCAAGAGGAAATATTACAGAGCGATTGCATTTTGATGTCATACAAATCCCATAACATTATTGTATTACATTGGTTGCAATGAAATACTGAGACTTCATAGTAAAATAATACCAAATACCATTGACTTATCATTAGTGATTCCCAACTGACAAAAAAAATCTTGAAACAGTGCAAAAGTTTCACTCAGTAGACCATGACTGGGGGAGGGTTCCAAATCATCTCCATGTAGTTGAGATGTGTCAAAGCCTATATATAAACTTCATAACAAATATCATTGACCTTCCACTAGTGATTCCCATTAAAATGACATAATCCCTAACTAAAACATTGTTGACGCTGCCCCTGACCTGAAACGACAAGCCTAAGTCTTGTTCCTTATGCATGCCTGAATTAATGTGTTGTTTAGTCATGTGTAGAATATTTTTCTATATTTGAATTCTTTGATAAGATATTCTATAAATATCATTGGTCATGATTAATTTCACTTGTCCCATTGTACAAGCATATTGGCGTTTACTTGTGAGGCTAATTTTTTCCTGGTACCTGACAATCAGACAAGGCCTGGGATTTTTAATGTGATAGCTCAAAATTTAACTGTCAATAACGTCACCATCCCCAAAACATTTTAAATCTGAGACACCCGGTGTTAGTTCTTATTGTAATTGCAGAAAACTGGAAATTACCAAATCTCAGTCTTTGATTTTAACAAATTAGGAATCGATCCCATAATTTCTATACTTGTAGGCAAGCAATAGGCCATTGAGGCTTTCCCCTTCTGTAAATATGCTAGAAAAGTTCATTTCTGCATTCCTTCTAATTCTCCTTTCCATAATGCCAATGCTTTGTATGAAAGGACCTTTGATAAAATAATTTAAGTAAATACCAAAATGATTTTTCTAATATTGCATATGAATAAAAGAAGGTTTTAGGAATACAAATCACACAATACAATAAAAAAACAAAAATTCTCCGAGTTCAAAAATAGTCAGGAGTCTGTTGTTCAGTGGTTGTCGTTTGTTGGTGTGGTTCATACTCTTTTTGATATAGATTAGTCTGTTGGTTTTCCTGTTTGAATTGTTTTCCACTATCATTTTAGGGCCCTTTATAGCTTGCTGTTCGGTGTGAGCCAAGGCTCCATGTTGAAGGCCGTACTTTGACCTATAATTGTTAACTTTTTATACATTGTGACTTGGATGGAGAGTTGTCTCATTGGCACTCATACCAGATCATCTTATTTATATAGGTGTTTGAAAAGCTCTAAATCACCAGCCTAAAAGAGTAATCAAATTAAACAGACTACTAAAGATCTCCCATTCACATCAAAATTTCAAAAATGAAGCATTTATTCAGACATACTGTGGACTTTATAACAGCAATGTGTAGACTACCTTAGAAAGCAGACATGTACACCTTACAATCATTCCATACACCAAATATAATTGACCTGTTGCTTATAGTACCTAATAAACTTACAAACCATGAAAACTTAACATTGACTAATGACCCATGAAAATGAGGTTAAGGTAATATGAAACCTACCAGACAGACATGTACATCTTTATAGTATCATTCCATACACCAAATATAGTGGCTCTATTGCTTATAGTATCTAAGAAATAAGACCAAACCACAAAAACTAAACATCGTCCAATGAACCATGAAATTGTGGTAAAGGATACATGAAACCTGCAGTCTGACATGATCACTTTATAATAATTCCCAGGGTAGATCCAGCCATTTTAAAAGGGGGGTTCCAACCATATGTCCCCATTCAAAAGCATTGATCATCAAAAAAAGGGGGTTCCAACTCGCAACCTCAGTGTTGACAGGTTAGTGATACAGTAGTTCGACTACTTAGACCACTCGGCCACTGATGCCCCATATAAGGTATTTGTATACAAGGTATGAATTATCAGGGTTTTTTACCTTCTGAAATATAAAGCTTTATACAAATAGTTTAGGCCATTGCTGAATTGTAATCCCTATGTCTCACATTGTTGCAGGTGAGACAAAAACCACTAAATTAGTCTAAAACAAAATAACACCACAGAATTTTACTTATTTATTTGTTAAATTCATATAAACTCCAAACTAATTTAAACCTTGTTGATTTTAAAATATGATCTTTCAAATTAAAACAGTACAATATTTTCAAAGACTCACAATTTAACACTCTTGATACTGTAATGATTTCTTACACTCGTTACCTTAACAAATAATACATATTTTGAGATAAAATTTAATCATAATTTGAATAAATTTAAAGGAATTGTCTGTTTCCCTGTATGAGTTACATCTATAAGGTAAAAGTTGCTGTTAATGAAACCAGATTACAATATTTAATATTTTTCAACAATTTAACCTATTTATTCAACACATTATGATGTTGTTAAAAACACTTTTGGTTCAAGATTTCCACATTTTCAACTTTTGTAAAAATCTGTCATTGAATGACATTCTTAACCAAATCTTGAGGAGTATTGGTAATTTTAATGAAACAACAATGATCATCACCCAAGGATTGGTAAAACAATTTATTTGGAAAAAAATATGAGTGATTGATTGATTGATTGTATTTAAATCTACTTTAAGTACACTTGCCTATACAACGGTGACCAGTTTTTATTGGTGGAGGAAACCAGAGTACCCGTAGAGAACCCAGACCTTCAGCAAGAAAACTGGCAATCCTAGTAAATTAAGACTGGAGTCTAACACACCTTGCCAAAGCCAGGGTTTGAACTCACAACCTCAGAGAAAAAAGAATTGACTATTGGAAGAGATTTCAAAACATTAACGGTGCAATATGAATTCCCTACTTATGCTATTTATATAAATGGACAATGCTTATCTTTAATTCAACATTATTTCAAGAGTAAGCAGATGTTTTTATCTCCTAAAGACAAATGTACTTTAAAATTAAAGGAGTCTTATTAATCATGTATTTTAATTGCATATTTAACTGTTTAAACTTTTAAAGCAAACTTCTGTATGTATCACATATGGCATTTCTTTATCTGTTATTCTTTTTAAAATACATATCCCTTTCTATGGTTTAAATACAATAAACAAACTAGAAATAACTTTAAACAAGAATGTGTCCATAGTACACGGATGCCCCACTCGCTATCATTTTCTATGTTCAGTGGACTGTGAAATTGGGGTCAAAACTCTAATTTGGCATTAAAATTGGAAAGATCATATCATAGGGAACATGTGTACTAAGTTTCAAGTTGATTGGACTTCAACTTCATCAAAAACTTTAACCTGAGGCAACCAAAACTTTAATTTGAAGCGGGACAGATGGATGAACGGACAGACAGACCGAAAACATAATGCCCCTAGGTGGGGCATAAAATGAACTGCTCTGAGAATATGACCGCAGTCTAACATTTTTTACTCTTTATGGTACTTTTCATTATCAGCTACCTTTTAACACTATTATAAAAAAATATTTAGTAAGAGAGATTAAGTCTTCAAAAAAAAAAAAACATTTTCATTTGAACAGTAGAAAAATATTCAAACACATTTGTTTATTTATAATACTATAATAAATATACTTTTAATGAAAAATAAACCACTGCATTATAACATTTGTTTATTATGATGTTTGGTACATTAAATTCATTAAGTCACCAATGTTAATTTTGCATTTTATTAATACATAAAAAAAAAAAAAAAAGATTTGATAAAATATCGCATCTAATCTAATCTAATCGCTAAGGTTCGTTCTACAATTAAATGTGAGGGGGTTGGAACTGTAAGCATTTTCTCAAAAACACCTGCAACACAAAAAAATCAGAAATCCATATAAACAATTATTTGTTTCAAATGACTCCTAACCACAAATAATAATTTCTGAAACACCACAAGTCCTATATATACCATGGCTTTTACAAGTTAACATATTAAAACAAAACATAATCCGAAAGATGAGTTTGTCTAAATATGTTAATGAGTAAAACATTTGGTATAAATAATTTGCAACATAAATAAAATGATTGACAGCTTGAACTTATATTAGACACAGATCACATTGCCGATTTATCCAATCAGATGAAGATTTATCCAACCAGAAGAAGGCTTGCAGTCAGTATTGCAAGGTGGTCTGGCACAAATGCAGATTTGTAACAAGGATATGTTATTTTAATTCATTACAATTTCATAAATAATGAAAAGTTTTAAATTCAAGCACTATTGTTTTTCTTAAATTGTTTAACATTTTATACCGATATAACATGTTACTTTTATTATTCTTCCTTAGTTTATTTATTTTGAATTTACTTTGTATCATAGGTCAAATTTATTTGTTCAGTGTATGTTCAATGGTGTTAATATGTCCTTTGATTGAGTTAAGCTATTTCAGTTGATATTTTATAGTGTGTCTTTTAATGTTGTGATGTTACACTATTGTTTCAGAAAAAGGGTGAAGGTTTAGTACCATTAAAACGTTTAAACCCGCTGCATTTGTTTGCACCTGTCCTAAGTCAAGAATCTATGTTCAGTAGTTGTCCTTTGTTGATGTGGTTCATAAGTGTTTCTCGTTTCTTGTTTTATATAGATTAGACCATTGGTTTTCCCATTTGAATGGTTTTACACTAGTAATTTTGGGGCCCTTTATAGCTTACTGTTCGGTGTGAGCCTAGTCTCCGTGTTGAAGACCGTACTTTGACCTATAATGGTTTACTTTTATAAATTTTGACTTGGATGGAGAGTTGTCTCATTGGCACTCATACCACATCTTCTTATATTTACTCATATAATTTTTTTTAATATGACCTTAATTGTTCTGTTGATCTATTCTAAATACTACACAACTAGTAGTAATCTACTTACATAATTTACATGTTTTCTTCATGGACTGCTTTTTTTTACAAATCAACCTGTAATTATGCATATGTACAAAAGAAAAAACAGACCACCTGAACAATTGTTAATTAATATCACAGTTTAACCCCAGGGAACACTCTACAAAACCTAATGCAAATAATGAAATTATAACTGTGTTACAGGACAAAAGATACATGTTCATACATGTTCAGGACAAGAACAAAGGAAAGAAGTTGCAAATTTAATTTGTTCCACCAAAATATTGAATATATTGAAGGTATCTTCATTTTTTAAGTTGGAAGAAAAAACAAAACAATTTTGAATAAAATTTCCTTTTCTGAAAAAAATTATTTCTATTAACAAAATTCATAAAGCATCGTTTCTTTTTAGATCTCAACACCAACCTATAATCCTACTCTTATTTGTAGGCAATACTGCAAATTCAGAAATAAATGCATTCATTTATTCAACATTGCAAATCTTTCAAAATAATGCAGGATGTACTAAGCAGTGCCAAGTACATGTACTTGCTGTTGAAAATATTACTTGCAAAATTTGAATAGAAAGTTTGATTATTTAAATGTTCATCCTGTAGTACTTTTCAAATTCAAAATTGAAGATCAGATTGTTTGCAGAATCAAGTTTACACTAAAAAAGTTAGTTATGCAGCAACTAACAGAAATGTCTTAAATAGTTCAAGTTTGCAGTTGTTTTGTAGAAGTCTGAATTCCCTCAAGAGAGTTCAGGGTGGCTGTATACATGGATCAATAATACTAATAATTACATATTTTCTATAATTTCTTTGTACATCTATGCTAAGTGTGAATAAATAACATTAGGACTAGGTCTTTTGGTCTGACATAAAATTTGACTAAGAACCAAATCCAGTATTTTGATTGGTTGATTTCTGAGTCTGAGTACGATAAATGTATTCAAAATGTTTATGACTAACCCATTTGATCTGAAAATGTACTCGTTAAAGATAAAATAACATATGATCCCCACCCTTTTTATCATATAATTGGTTGATTGATTAGTTCTGACGGCAATTGTTTTGCTATATCATTGTGAAAGATTTTGTTCATTTGAAGTTGGACAAAAATAATAGAACAATATGAATGTACTTTTACATCCAGAAGAATATCAGATGGGATTTATCTTAGATTAAATACATGTATCATCTTTTCATATCAACAACTGTTTCAGAAATTAACATGCATTCCCTATTTAATTCATTTAAGTAAATAAAATTAGTGTCTACATTTACTTAAATTAGTGCCTACATTTACTTATATAACATGTGAAATTTTAGCGTTATTTTTAGAAAATACAGTCAAAGATGTTACTAAAGGGCAATAATAAAATAATTCAAAATATAAATTAAGTTCAGAACTTTTTACTATTAAAATTTCAAATATGAATATACATCAAAAAGGGGGACCAAATAAAACTTTCACGAGAAATTGTAACAGAAAGTCTTACTTGTGCAAGTTAGGATCATCAAACAATTTTCTGTGACACACATTCCACTCAAAATAATTCTTATCTAAACTTTTTTAGGTGATATCGAAAGTCCCATTTTAATACTGAAGATTTTTTTTCATCATTTCATTCTGACCTTTCTCTTTATGTTATACTTAAATAATGTTTCTATATTTTTCTTTTTTTTCCTTTATCTATATTTCCTTTTTTCTCTTGCTCAAAATCTTAATACTTTATCAATATACACAAATACACTTCACAAACATATCATTATATACACACAGTATTGACTTATAACTATAATTAACACTTTTGTAATGAACATGTATTTTTTCATCAAAGTCAAAATGTGGAACATTATGCCCCATGTGACAACCTACATTTCATACTACTTATATATATA
This sequence comes from Mytilus coruscus, assembly GCA_017311375.1. Lineage (NCBI taxonomy): Eukaryota > Metazoa > Mollusca > Bivalvia > Mytilida > Mytilidae > Mytilus > Mytilus coruscus. The sequence continues at coordinate 44,031,332 of CM029600.1, forward strand.
TATATCAACAGCAAAAGTATAACAAAATATATACATTTGGTAGCACCTTATGTGAAAATTGTTTAACAAACATGGTAACAAAATAATTCTCAATTATACACATCCATAATCTTTCAATGTTATACACATATTTTTATTGACATCACATTTTTTATTACTTTTAGTCATTTTATTCTTATTCAATTGTTCTGATTACATCTTTAATTTATTATTTATTTAAATCTAGTAATGCCACTCGATTTGACATGTGCCAGTATATGAATACTTAAGTATTTAATCTATTGCAGTTTTTTCGGTAATAAATAAAATTCAATTAAAAATCTTATATATATATGTTTTGATAAAAACAATATTTAGCATTTTAATTTAATAGTCTGATATAAAATTATTCATAATCAATCTGATTTAAAATACAGTTTAAAATACAAACAATTTCATTATGTAACAGATGATACACTAGTTAATATAGCAAATAAAATATGAACAGATGCAGTAAACTGGGAATGACATCATATATATATATATATATATATATATATATATATGATATATCATTCATCATTATAAAAATATTTCTATTGTAAATTTTGACAAACTTAACTAATTATTACCATTTAAAAAAAATCTTGTTTGATTTTTTGTAACTTCAATTGACTGAACAAATCTTCTTTAATTTGAATCTTTCTATCTTTCTTTATTTCACTTTCTTTCTCATGTACTGGTAACGTTTTCTTTATTTAATTTTCTGTATCTTCTTGTCAACTATCTCAATGCATGGTGAAATCTGGTTGTTTGTTGAAACAGCCTCTTCTAACCTTCAAAATAAATTCTAATTGCTGAATTTTCAACTGATTTACTTATAATTTTCTTGAACCCTTTTAGTAAATTGACAGAAACGATATCCTTTCTAACTTTATTGAACACTTTACATCTATACTATAAACTGTTAATGGTATAACATAGGTGTACTCTGCATGATTGGCAAACTATGAAACGTTATATCTTCTGTTATATCTTTCTATAGTTTAGTATACATAAAGACAATAATAATATCAATAGAACTTGTATACATTTTAAAATAAAGAGCTGCGCCATGAGCACATGATATGCCTATCGCTTTTCAAAGAATAAAGTTCCATAACTCCTCAATGTCATATCAGAAATTTATAAAAAACTAAAGGGAGGTTATTTTAATAAATATAAAACAGTCACCAAAGTTTAATGAAAACCATTCAAAGCACTTTCGAGTTATTGTCCGCAAACTGGAAAATCACCCTTTTTATGAATAAAATCCCATAACTCAGAAATGTATAACCTAAAACTTATGAAAATTGAAAGGGAGCTTATGTCAAAAGATATAAACAATTCACCAAAGTTTCACGAAAACTACTCAAACCATTTTGAGTTCTTGTCAGAAAACTGGAAAATCCCCTTATTTAATGAATAAAACCCAATAACTCGGAAACGTAAATTCTTAAATTTATAAAATTGAAAGGGAGCTCACGTGAATAGATATAAACAATTCACCAAAGTTTCATGCAAATTGGTTAAAGCGTTTTTGAGTTAGTGTACAACATGTTGATGATGGACGGACAGAGGTATACCATAATACGTCCGTAAATGGGCATATAAAAACAAAGGATGTATATGGCCCTTTGAAACGTGTAACATACATATGTTATCACAGTTTTGGATTTTTAGTCCACTATGTCAAATGTATGTTATTTTTCTCTAATAACCCTACAGAGTTATACTCATGACTGATAAAAGGGTCTAGCAATTTCATTTTTTTTTTTTTTATTTCTAATTTCATTCTTTACTCCTGTTAAATAAAAATAATATATTATCAGGGGTCAAAATTAACTTTATAAGGCCAGTAGCCAGCTGGGCTACTAGACTTTAAAATCAGTTAGCCCAGACAAAAGTTAGTAGCCCACTTTACTTCACTATCACTGTTGAAGCCTGCATGCGGGCTGAACTTGTTAGGGGTTTGGGGCATGCCCCCAAGAAAATTTTGAAATTTTAGACTCAAAATCCTGCATTCTGAGCATACCTGGAGGTGATTTAGATGCTTGGGAAAAAGTAAATTTTGTCTTATTTTTGTTGTTGACTTCAATCAAATTTAATAAAAAAAATCATTTACAAAATGGGAATCTTAATTCATGCCCTGTGTACCAGTTTTTTTTAACATATCTTTTTTTATTAGACAACTAAAGAATTCTCTGTCCTTGAATACATGTAGATGATAGATGAAATATTTAATTTTATTTCTATAATAATCTAATTTATTAAATATCTTGGTCGATTTATTTTATGTAACTCACGTACATTTGTAAACAAATGACCCCCTTTTTCTCAAAAGACTTCTACATGTATTTCAAAAGCATTGTCATAAAATTGATATCTCCTCTGATTTTCTCTTTTTGTAAACTGTTCAGTAAGTAGGAAACTAAAATCATTTTGAACTAATGTTATTTATTTGTGGTCGACAATATTCTACTTTCGTTTTAACCTTCATTCTCTGGACACCAAGTGGGCTTTGAAAAGGAACTACGACTTTAAATAGACGACCAATCAGTGACCTGAATTCACGTGAACTATATTTACTGTGGATTCATTTTTATTCGTGGTATACCAATTTTCGTAACTTTCGTGGGTCACAGCGAACCACAATTTAAGAATTCAACGAAGAATAATCCCGGAAATGTGTTTGGAGTCGGATGTTTATTTCTGGTTATGTTATGCAGTTCTCGTATAGTGTTGACTCGCAATAAACATTGCAACATAACACATGTTTATATTGAAAGAAGATAAAAGTATTTTGATTAAATCAATAATAAAAAAATATAATATCAGTGATAAATAACTTTTAAAATTGATTAAAACTGTTCAAGGAAAATAAATGCAAGTTGTTAATTACCGTGTAATAGTTTGGTTTACTATGATTAAAAATCAATAGGATTAAGGAAGGGATATTGCCCGTAGGTAATATTGTTTATGACAGGAACATTTATTTTCACACCTTTTACTTATATGACTGTTTATTATACCATGATTAGGAAATTAGCTTTCAATCATATATCAATCATAGAGTTGAATGCCTCATAAAATTCCAACAAAATTTATAAATTGTAAAACAAACAAATAATTATTTGTCTCTGTCCACGATTGTAATCAAAGTTTTAAATGAACACTTTTACTTAGAATGACCAAGCGAGGATTTTGACATTTCAAAACTTTTCAATGAATTTCTTTTTTGTTTGTTTTATCATTGACCAAACCAAGGAGGTTATATGACCTCCTTAATCAAACTGAAAATCACGAATTTGTATGATTTTTTTTAATCAGCGATCCACGAATTTACTTATACCACGAAACGTTTTTTTCTCTATCCACGAAAATTGATACCCACAAAATAAATGAATCCACAGTAGTCAAAGGTAAACACTGATTTTACATCCTTGTTTATCGCGACTGCAACTTTGAGACAATACGACTCTGGACACTTGCTTGTATTCATTTTAAAAAGATTTTTTCTTTTGAATTTATATTTTGTCAGTGAAGTAGACTGCACTTGGAGCCACGGTAAACGGCGGATTTCCATCAGTCAGTACTTTTTCAATTCGCCACCTGGGCTACCACGACTGAATAAAAAGATCGCCCAGGTCAATTTCTGGTCGCCATGGGCGACTGTTAATTTTTTCCCTGATTATTAAGTAACAATTATTTTGTTTTCTCCTGTGAAAGTATCAAATAATTTGGATTTTATTTTATAATTTTATTCTTTACTTAAAAGCAGGTTGAATTTTGTCTTTTCTTCAAAATCAAACTGCAGAGGATTGCATCACCATTATATTAAAAAAATGTTTATTCATGCAGTGCATGCATTAAGTCATTAAAGAGATATGGACAAAGAAATTGAAGAAAATGTTACTTTAACCTCCTATATGACATGACTGATTGATTGACTGTTGGTTGCTTAATGTCCAATAGCAAATATTTCATGCATGTTCAGGACAATACATTAAATGAAGTCTGCAAATTGATCCAAATAATGATTCTATCAATAATAACAAAACAAATCATATTTCAAATGTTGAGGATTAAATAAAGAACTTTAAAAAATCCATTTTGCACCAGTGTATACAAAATGAATTACCTGTCTTTGATGGATATATAAGCATCCTTGTCTAAACTGCTTTCCTTGATGGATTTTTTACACTGTGTGGCTAGGTTACGGAAACACATTTCTTTACTTTTGTTGTGAGCTACATTGTCCCAGTCAGGTGTATTACCTACACACTCCCAGGCTTGTAGTATGTACTCTAGACTAGCTTCCCATGACCCTGCATCCTGAAGTTGTTTACCTTGACTAATACATGTACTCTGCAAAAGGGACAAATATAATATACATGTATAACATTTGATGCTGGAAAACATGCATCTTATGTCTCTTATTTAATACATACACCTATCATACCAAGTAAAGACTAAATAAAACATGGTTACCTATAATAACAGAGCATATTATGTCACAGAAATGGCTTCAATAACCTTTACATAATAAAGAGCTGCGCAAAGAATAATGTTCCATAACTCCTCAATGTCATATCAGAAATTTATAAAAAACTAAAATGAGGTTATTTTAATAAATATAAACCAGTCACCAAAGTTTCATGAAAACTGCTCAAAGCATTTTTGAATTATTGTCTGAAAACTGGCAAATCACCCTTTTTAATGAATTAAACGCCATAACTCTGAAACGTAAAATCTTAAATTTATAAAAATCGAAAGGGAGCTCACGTCAATAGATATAAACAATTCACCAAAGTTTCATGAAAGCATTAAAGCATTTTTGAGTTACTGTCCGACATGTTGACGATGGACAACGGTATACCATAATACGTCCCATAAACGGGCGTATAAAAAGTAACATAAATTTAATTTCAATGAAAGAGTTTAACTTAGGTCATTCTGCAATTCGGACCAATTTGAGTTCTGCATTCTTAGGTTCTAGTTTAGACTGATTTTGTTTTTGTGCCAATTGACTTTATTGGCAAAACAATCAATGCTCAGTGACGTCCAATACTTTCTTTTGTTATAATTAAAAATTACAGGAAAAGATTTAATTTCCTCAATGAAAGACATATTCAAAATATGTGTTTTTGATAGGCTTTTGACTGATATCTGCCAATAGATTAAGATGCATCTAAAGACCTAATTCATCTTCGGGCACATGATGTTTGTTTATTTACTTTCAATCATTCATAATCTAACAGGAATAAAGTGAAAAAATAATCATGACAATGGATACCTAAAATGTGAAATATTCAAAGTTGCGAAGGCATGAGAGGCTGAATACTGTTGAATTTTGAGATCTATAGAGAAGATATGACTGTAGCGAAAACAAAGTTGATATATAACACATTGTATTTTTGGGCTATGGATGTTACTGTTCAATTTCATCAGTCACACATGCTTAAAATGTAGGTGACTGGAACATTCATGGATTTTCATATTTGAAGTCACATTTAAATGAAACTGCAGGTCATTCCATATCATTTGAGAATTGATCTTGAAATAAGGCAAAAAAAAAAAAACAATGTCTGTTTAAGGTTACATCATAAAAAAAAATAGGGTAGGAAGGTCTATTTCTATTTTATTTATTTTTTGTGACATGATTTTGAATCGTGCCTTTGTCCGAGTTGTCAATGGAACGAATTTACCTGTATTTTTAATTATTGGACTATTTCCCTTGGTTTTTGGTTGGGTAAAATTGCGGCAAAGTTTTATTTTATCACACAAGTCGCGAGTTTCCTTAAAACAGCTGTGAACATTGGAATGTATCAGGCAATTGATTAAAGAGGTACTAAAATGCTAAAATCATGTTTGTCTTATTCTAAAGTTCGTAATTAACGTTTGAGAATGCAAAAACCCGATAAAATTTCATCTTGTAATTATCGAGATATTTGCAAATTACTGTCAGTTTGTCATTTGAACACCTGAATGATTTAGTAACACACGCCACTACAACTCACTACTTATACCCAGCGGAAGTGACGCACAGTGGGTCACCCTGATCAAATCGTGTGTTATATCGTGTATAAACAGATCACGGCTTGCTTAAGTAAAATAACAGTTTTGATATATATCGGTAACAGTTATAACATTGAGAATATTGTTATACATTTATCGAGGCTTGATAATCGCATAAATATTTTAATCAAACGTTTATCATTAAAAGAGTATTGAAAACCAAAAGCAAAACTTGCCAGAATATTCATCATGTTGAATGTGGGCAGTATTTGGAAGAAGACAAATCAACCTTTTTCTATAAAATATTAACATGTGCATCCTAAAGTGGTGGTAGAAGCAGAAGTAGAACCGTGCATGTTATTTTCCATGGCAAAAACGGCATTTAAAATAGGACAGACCCAACACATGCTTCCAAAAGACGAAGGAGGCGTAACTTGTTGATTTGTTAAATTAAACTATTTGGGGTTTTTTCTGAGCTACAAAACAATAAAATTCTCTTACTTACTTAGTTTCGAAGGACTTTAGTTACAGCAGCATTTCAAAATTATTTAAAAGTAAAATCACAAAATACCGAACTCCGAGTTTTATTTTATCCGAGTTTATTCTCAGATAATGTGGAGAATTGAGTACTATCAGTCACATATTTGCTTAACAAAATTTTAAAATGGACTAAAATCAGTACAAGTATATATGATTGTCATAGTCCTTGGACCTTATGTAAAAAAATGTTATATTTGTCATATATATACTAACGTTATATCTGAGATCCCAGAATCATGAGCATAGTCCTACCTACCGACGATTGTAGGATAGAAAGTCACAGTACAAAATTCACAATTGCTTTTAGTTTATTCTTTTTTTTTTTTTTTGAATACTAGAAGATATTTGTCCAAAAATTTTGTATTTTTCTAGAATTTTTATATATATGGCAACTTTGTAAACAAGATTTATTCTGAAAAAAACAATAAAGAAAAATAATTGTAAAGATAACAATTTGTTAAAGAGGCTTGGTACTTAAATGGTTTCATTGTGACATAGTGCCAATACATTTATCCTTTTCATGCATAAAATTTGACTTCTATTCATTGTTCAAGGTTTAAATGAACTATTTCATAAATTGTAAAATGAATATATGCAAGCAACCTAAAAATTGTCGAAATTTTTCCTATGTTTTCAAACAAAACTAAACAAATAGTATGTGTGACTTTTGTACTAACAAGTTTGTTACTTTAAATTACTGTCCTGTAACTTTTAGTACGTTTGCCATAGAGACAAATTATACAATTATAATCTATGTCTGTGTCCTAAATCACAGGCCTATTTTATATGTAAATATATATATTAATTTTTTGTTATTAGAAAATAAGATATAAAACCTATTTCGTAGAAATATAAGAGCAATAAATTATTAAATAGGTTAAAATATCTAAAAGCATTTAAAACTACAACAAAAACCAGATATATTTTTTAGAAAAGGCATTCCCAAATTACATGTGTCCTAAATCCTAAATGTTATGATCACAGCAATTTTTTTTTTTTTTAAATTATACCAAACTGCCTTTAAAATATTGACCATTTCTTTCATTTGAAATTTAAGCAATGACAAATAAATAACCAAACAAGAAAAATATTAATCCTCTCGATCACCTTTTGATCTGGTAATTAAAACAGTCCGTACTTTGACACTACTGATAAATAAACATCCTGTAAATTAAGGTAATAAAGACATGAAAGATCAAACAGTAGCTATCATCCTCCACTCAGGTAATTAACAGCATGGCCATGCAGAAATGCCACCTGTTGTTTATAAAGTGATAAACTTTATAGTTTGATAATTAACATTATTAAAAGGAATTGCATATACCCAGTTTAACTTGCCATTAATTATTTTTATTACATGGAACAGAAGCCTCTACCGCTCTGTACCGTCATATCTTGTCAAGATGTTATGCAACTTTACGTACATGTACCGTAAATATAAACCATATTTTCTCAACTCAAATTTTTTTAATTAATAGCTAGAATATAATATATTGACCGTCAATTTGTCTCAGTTCTACGATCAGGAACATTGTTTTCAGTTGAAAACTCAATGTTGAATTACCCCAACCCCATCCCTCCTTTTCTTTTGAAACACGTTATAAATACACTTCCTTCTGAAACATGTTTTGTTCCTTTTGAATAATTGGTCATAATGAAGAATGAACCTTGAAGGGTAGCGAAATTCATTGGCAGTGCTTTAAATCAACGATCAGAAGAAAGTTCATTTATTAAACAACGCTCAGATAAGCCAAGAAGTGACCCACAGTCGTCATTTCCGGTAGATTTAGTTTTAGTCCTGTTTCGAAGTAGCGTTGATTGGATTTTCCTAGGTAAAAATAGTTGAACTTTACACTATTATCTCTGTAATTAGTGGACCAAATTACATCGGGTTTTTGCATTTTTATCAATTATTTCGAACTTTTAGATAAGAATTACTTGTTATGTGCGTTTTAGTACCTCTTTAAATTTATTGGGAACTAACTTTGCTTTTGACAGAATTTATCATGTGCTAGTTGGAATTTGCAGGTGTGTTTACCAAATGCTGGTCTATTTTTTGTTTTATTTTGGTGTTTTAATGGTAATTTGGTAATTTTATGTTATTTCTTTGGTTTGTAGTTAAACAGTACAATGCTCACACAAGATTTGAAAAAAAATATGTAAATTTATATCACAGCTCTGTATAAACCTACCTTAAAGTTTTCAACATGAGTTTTTACTCTACGAAAGCAAAATGCATCCCTGCTTGATCCCCACCTTGAATTTGGCAATGACTTAAAAATATTTTTCCTAAAATAGTCCAAATTGTCCATCAAATGGCCAATATCTGGTTTAGGTAAACTTTTTTCAACTTCCTGAAAAATATTGAAAAACAACACATTGGATTGTTTTGAAAACAAACTGCATCTACTTAAAGAACTGCTCTCTATACTGAGGGAGGTCCTATTGGCTTTGTTATATGCATAAATACAGTCATATCTGCCTGAACAGGATAGTTGACTTAAAAAATGTTTAAAAACATAAAAATTATAATTATATAATTAATCAAAAATTTTCAATAATTGATTGATCAATTTTTTTTTTTTTAACATAATTAATAAATGTAACATCATAGTTATTCACATTTTACATTCATAAGGAAAATATCAAATACCTCTTTCAAATCTGGATGTTTGTTTATAAGGTTTCCCAGCAATTCTGTTAATTGTTCAGAACTAAGGGCAGATAATCTCTTATTTATCGAAACAGGCATTTCACTGGTTCCTTTGTTAGATTTACGCTTCTTCGCTGCTGATTGTGTTAAACCCTGAAAAAATAAATCATCAGGTAAAGAACTTTTCAAAAAATCTATAATTTACAAATGCCAATGAAAATTTGAGGATTAAGGATTTTTTTTATATATATACTTTTTTATATTGTTTACAAATTCTGCATATGAGGTAGAGAACGCATGGTGTTGTTTCCTACCTACCCTTACATATTCTATGGACATTTTTAGTTATTTAAGATATATTTTTTGGTTAAGCATTTAAATTCGAGAACATTTCCCTATTTGAACTATGTAAAATATTAAATTGTTGGGTTTTTTTTAACCTACCTACCTATTTTTATCTGCCAGGAGGCAGTCCTGAAACAAATATATAATTTTTAGGACTATGCCTTAAAGAAAGCTATTCCATTGAAGACATGCATTTGTGTTTCACCTATGCCCACACAAATTATCTATTAGCACCAATACGATTTTGTCTGAAGATAAAGGACTAAGAATATATTTTTAGAATAACCTGTCTGTTACTTATCTCTCAATTTTTTTTTATTTGTTGGTAGTTTTCAAAGTTTGCCCATAGCCATTTGTATTGTTTATTACAAATATGAATTATCTTTAGATTTTTTTTGGCAATGGAAACCTAACACATTTAAACAACTGTCTCTTGACCATATCCCACACATCTCCCTTTATTCATATGAATTGAATTTATAGAAAAATCATTTTTGGCATTTAAACTTCAGTGCTTCCCACTAAACGTAATAAGTTAACCTTTGGACAAGGACTGTCCTCTGGATCACTGCTGATGTAAGATGTCGACAACATAAGTCTCTTCCTAACTCCATCTGCTGCACTTTTACGTGTCGGTGTACGTGAACCACTTGATGAGGTAGTACTGGTATCTAATGATGTGTCCAACAAACCTATAACATAGATCCAATAAATGTGTTATTATTCAAAAATGTAGTTGATTGACTGTTGGGTATTTATGACCTATTTAAGTATTTAAGTAAAATGGTTAAATCATAGAGGCTAGTTTTTATTGGTGCAAGAGGCTGGAGTTACAGGAGAGAACCACCCACCTTCAGCAAGAAAAATAGTATTAAAATATGTGTCTAGTTTGTATTTCATAAAAAATTCAAACAGAATGAAACAAGGCTCAATACATAATTATACTCATTGAAAATATTTTACTTTAAGGAATTATTGGTCTCACTGACATTTACACCACAGTTCCCAAAATTTTACTATATTTGAAAAAGAAATAATGATCAAACCAATATCTGTGATTGCAGGAGTTGATGTCTGGAATGCCCTTTTCCTTGGACTGGTTCTAATTTGCCCTCTTTGTCTAATAACCTCCTCATCTGGTGACATAGGAGAGGCAACAGCATCACTACCTGAAAAATAAAATACTGGAGCTAAAAAATAACTGCTTTGCCAACATTATGATGATAAGGTTGACAGGGTAAATATTGAGGTGAAAACACACCCATTTTAGCCAAAGGGTCCACATGAACCCTAACAGGATATATAGGTTGTGTGTACATCTCTGCCATTCTACAAAAAAGACAACTGTAAACAGAGAAATGTTAGCAGCAGGTTTATTTTCACAGTATTGATTGATTAATGTTTTATCGCCTTTTTTTCAGCACTGTTGGTTATTTGGTGGTGGCCAGTTTTTATTGGTGGAAGAAGACGTAGTGCCCTTTGAGGACCTCTGACCATCAGTAGGAAAACAAACAAGCCATGTGTAAGACTCAAACTTACAACCTTAGTGTTGACAGGCTAGTGATTACAGTAGTTTAACTACTTAGACCACTCTGCCACCAAGGAACCTCAGCAAGAATTAAAACACGAAAAATAAAAGTGCTGCCAATATAAATTTTCATGGAGACCTATTTAAAAGGAAGTTCATTCAGGAAGATAAACTTATAGATCTTTACACAAATTATTACTTTATTAAAATGTTCTATGAAAGGCAATGTACACACAGGCAATATTGATTCTAACAAACACCATAACCACTCGAGTGTTAGCACAATGCTCCAACCCTAAAATGGACATCCCTAGAGCAAAGAAGAAAAGAAACGTGACTCACCATGCTCTACAAAATAAAGAACAATAAAGTGGCCATATCAAAGGAAGGTCGTCTTATACCACCATAACGACTGTCAAGAAATATGCACTTGTGACAAATGCTTCCAGATACATGTACCATCGGCCTCTAGTGATTATGGCAAACACTTATTCTTCCCAAGAACCATCAGGGAATGGAAGACTCCTCATGAGGTTGTATCAGCACCGTCAGTCGAGGCTTTCAAGCTTTGAAAGCCTCGATGACAAAGCTGAATTAATTTCAAAAATATTGGAGGGAGGGGGGTGGTTCTGTATGTGCACCAAAGCCATTGTAGTATAATCAGTTTGTTGATAATTTGTGGCCATTATCTGGCAGAAGCAGAATCTTTACATTGTCTACCTTCCCATGCATAGAAACAAGTGCCTGTGAACTGGTGAATGTACATGTACGCCATTTTTTCATGTTGGAAATTTATATCCCATATTTTTTGTTCTGTTATTTGCTATCAGTTTTTTTTTATTTAACTTACCACTTAAACTTGTATGCAAAGTGCGCAATGGGGATCGCCTCGGTGAATGTCGAATATTTCGCTCTAAAACAAAGTGAGCAAGAGTTTGCTGGGACATTGTTTGACTGAGGTTAAAAAAATGTATAAAATTATTTGGTTAAACGATTTCCAGTTTAAAATTGTTTTAAGTTTTGTTTGTTCATCTTTTCTGTAAATTTTGAAAGTTGTTAATTAATTGGGTGTTCCAAAAAATTCTTTGCTTATTTTCCTCTAATGCTTGATTTTACCGCTTTTTCTTTGTTGTCATAATTTTGATTGGTTATTAAATGCAACAGGCGCCACCTTCAGTGCAATCGAAGAACTAAGGCCGATAACTCTAATTATATTTGAACCTTCCTGTAGATTACTATCATGCCTCATGTGAGGCCTTTAGTGAAATAAAATGTTTCAAAAACAAAAAAATGTTTCAATGCAATAAACATTTAATTTCCCATAGGCGACAATGATAGCCTTTTCGAGATACAGATATTAGAAAGTTGATTTTTTAACGAAACCTTGCTAGAACTAAAGAAAATTATTCGGACAGTATTTTTGGTCCCAAAAATGGGTTCCCGTGGCTTTTCTTAACGTAATTTGTACTTATCTCCTTGCCTATCAATTTTGCACTTAAAAACACGTGTCTCATCCTAGCGTTGAAAAGACATCTCAGTTCCGTTAGGGCTAAGGAAAATATATTATTTTGCCTTTGGTATAATGCAGAGTGCACGAAGTCTCTAATAATAAAAAATAACGGGTGCACATATCGACCAATCAGGATTAGCCATACTCTTAATTCTGAATACCATGTCATCTTCATAAAATGGCTGCGCCCATAAAATCTAATGGTTTATTGTAACCTGTAGGGTTTCGTTAGTATCCTTGATGTGCTTCATATCAGAAAGGGAGCAATTAAAGGATCTTATTTTAATTAGATTGGTTTCATCTGGGACAATATATAACCTTTTTCTCATGTGGATTTTCATTGTTTTACTAAAAGGGACCTTAAAAGAAAACCCCAAAACATCTTTGCTCGTGAAAAGCAAACGTTAAACAAAAATACACAAAAACAGTTTGTAATTTAGTATAACACTTATAATTGATAAATATGTTCACGTTTTACACTTTTTAGACAGAATGTTTTGTAACATGTACATGAACTTGAAATGAAGATTATCTGTCTTAAAATTAAAAAACAACAACACCCAAAACAACAACAAATGGCAAAACGACCCACATATATATATAAACTATATGCCATAAAATTATTGTAGTTTACAAGTGTGATAGATGTACATACACATAAGTTTTGAAGTAGCAATGGATGAACTGTCCTAAGTCAGGAGCCTGTAATTCAGAGGTTCGGTTGCTGTTCAAGTGATGTCTGTTTTCATTGATTGTTTAAATATAAACAGATACATATATACATATGTCTCTGATACAAATCATATGCCATTGTTATTTTTAATTGTTTAACATTTTGCCATACTCGAACTTTTTATAGCTTTTCTTTACTATACAGTACATGCTTTGCTTATTTCGAAGGCCGTACCCACGGCGATCTGAAGCTGTTGAAATCCTCTTTCTTTGGTCTATGATGAAAAGTACGTATTCGAAAGAAATAATGAAAACTCTGAAGAATATTGAGAAAAAATAAAGTTAGAAATTAAATTTTGGATCATGAAGAGCTACACGAAAATTATATAAAATCGGTGTTAGACAGAAAAAATGTTCAACAAGAAACATATACCAAAGCAATTAAGACAGTAAATTTATCGAACATTTGTTCGAAGTTGTTCACTACTGATGAAGAGCAGCTTGAATGGACTGATCCGAAATGTATTCGACAATGGATTTACCGAGAAAAAGAAACCTGTGTCTAGGTCAGACGAAACACTTAAACATGAAAAAATAATTTCAGAAAAATACAATCAAGAAGTCGTAGTATTGACGCATAAAGATGAAGACTTCAGTTTATTTAATGATATTGACATTATTATTTTAATTGTTGATTTGGAAGTTTATTTGAAACTTTAGAATTTATTTGAAACTTGCATGTTGTGACGCATACTATGTATTTGCTGGTGGTACATTCAAGTGCTGTCGTCACTTGCGTTCATTTCGATTATTGGTTGTTGGTTTTCTTTCTTCAAAACAGCATTCAATTGTATCGTGTAAAGTTAAGACTAATTGGCACAATCGTATACATAGTATACTTAGTTTTTGGCGCAAATGATACTAAATATATTTTTGTTTAAAGTAGTGGCGCAAACATAAATATAATTATTCGCGCAAATGAGTTGTGGCGCAAAGGACACATTTTAGTGCAAACGGATTTCTGCCATCGATTTGTCCAAAAGAACAATTTCTGTGTCATTTGGTCTCTTGTGGAGAGTTGTCTCATTGGCAATCATACCACATCTCATATTTATAAAGTCAACACGTCGGAGAAAACTTTTTGATATTGTTCATTTCATTTCACTATTTGGTTGCTTGAGGAAAAAAATGCCTCAAAATCTTATTCTTATTTGGATTTTATACTTTTACCCCGGTGCTGTAAGTGGCTGATCGTCACCATATTACAAATACTTATTAGGACATTCAAAAGAACCTTACATTTATGTTTATTGGTTCTTCAAGAGAACATCTTTGAAATTTTCATAAAACTTTGAATAATATGGATTTTTCAAGATCAAAGGCACAACAATAATACATATCGTATTATATAAGATCATGCATGTTATTTTCTTACTGTTTATGACTTCTTTACACTAAACCCATTGGATGTGTACTGATTGGTATTTGAGTAATGGAGGTATATGACTTTTATCAGTTGTTATTGGCTTTGAACAAGCTTTCAGTAACAGCCAGTACTTTTAGATCGATACTTTGTGGTTTAAATCTTTTCTTAGTTGTTTTTGTGCCCATTGTGTCGATCAGATGAGTCAAGCCTTTTTCAAATGATTTTTATATTTACATATTTTTTGTAATTGAAACTCGTTCTGTTATTTGCTATCAGTTTTTTTTTATTTAACTTACCACTTAAACTTGTATGCAAAGTGCGCAATGGGGATCGCCTGGGTGAATGTCGAATATTTCTCTCTAAAACAAAGTGAGCAAGAGTTTGCTGGGACATTGTTTGGCTGAGGTTAAAAATGTATAAAATTATTTGTTTAAACAATTTCCAGTTTAAAATTGTTTTGAGTTTTGTTTGTTCATCTTTACTGTAAATTTTGAAAGTTGTTAATTAAATGTGTGTTCCAAAATTCTTTTCTTATTTTCCTCCAATGCTTGATTTTACCGCTTTTCTTTGTTGTCATAATTTTGATTGGTTATTAAATGCAACAGACGCCACCTTCAGTGCAATCGAAGAACTAAGGCCGATAACTCTAATTAATATTTGAACCTTCCTGTAGATTACTATCATGCCTCATGTGAGGCCTTTAGTGAAATAAAATGTTTCAAAAACAAAAAAATGTTTCAATGCAATAAACATTTAATTTCCCATAGGCGACAATGATAGCCTTTTTCGAGATACAGATATTAGAAAGTTGATTTTTAACGAAACCTTGCTAGAACTAAAGAAAAATTATTCGGACAGTATTTTTGGTCCCAAAAATGGGTTCCCGTGGCTTTTCTTACCGTAATTTGTACTTATCTCCCTTGCCTATCATTTTTGCACTTAAAAACACGTGTCTCATCCTAGCGTTGAAAAGACATCTCAGTTCCGTTAGAGCTACGGAAAATATATTATTTTGCCTTTGGTATAATGCAGAGTGCACAAAGTCTCTAATAATAAAAAATAATGGGTGCACATATCGACCAATCAGGATTAGCCATACTCTTAATTCTGAATACCATGTCATCTTCATAAAATGGCTGCGCCCTAAAATCTAATGGTTTATTGTAACCTGTAGGGTTTCGTTAGTTCCTTGATGTGCTTCGTATCAGAAAGGGAGCAATTAAAGGATTTAATTTTAATTAGATTGGTTTCATCTGGGACAAATATATAACCTTTTTCTCATGTGGATTTTCATTATTTTACTAAAAGGGACCTTAAAAGAAAACCCCAAAACATCTTTGCTCGTGAAAAGCAAACGTTAAACAAAAATACACAAAAACAGTTTGTAATTTAGTATAACACTTATAATTGATAAATATGTTCACGTTTTACACTTTTTAGACAGAATGTTTTGTAACATGTACATGAACTTGAAATGAAGATTATCTGTCTTAAAATTAAAAAAAACAACACCCAAAACAACAACAAATGGCAAAACGACCCACATATATATATAAACTATATGCCATAAAATTATTGTAGTTTACAAGTGTGATAGATGTACATACACATCAAGTTTTGAAGTAGCAATGGATGAACTGTCCTAAGTCAGGAGCCTGTAATTCAGAGGTTCGGTTGCTGTTCAAGTGATGTCTGTTTTCATTGATTGTTTAAATATAAACAGATACATATATACATATGTCTCTGATACAAATCATATGCCATTGTTATTTTTAATTGTTTAACATTTTGCCATACTCGAACTTTTATAGCTTTTCTTTACTATACAGTACATGCTTTGCTTATTTCGAAGGCCGTACCCACGGCGATCTGAAGCTGTTGAAATCCTCTTTCTTTGGTCTATGATGAAAAGTACGTATTCGAAAGAAATAATGAAAACTCTGAAGAATATTGAGAAAAAATAAAGTTAGAAATTAAATTTTGGATCATGAAGAGCTACACGAAAATTATATAAAATCGGTGTTAGACAGAAAAAATGTTCAACAAGAAACATATACCAAAGCAATTAAGACAGTAAATTTATCGAACATTTGTTCGAAGTTGTTCACTACTGATGAAGAGCAGCTTGAATGGACTGATCCGAAATGTATTCGACAATGGATTTACCGAGAAAAAGAAACCTGTGTCTAGGTCAGACGAAACACTTAAACATGAAAAAATAATTTCAGAAAAATACAATCAAGAAGTCGTAGTATTGACGCATAAAGATGAAGACTTCAGTTTATTTAATGATATTGACATTATTATTTTAATTGTTGATTTGGAAGTTTATTTGAAACTTTAGAATTTATTTGAAACTTGCATGTTGTGACGCATACTATGTATTTGCTGGTGGTACATTCAAGTGCTGTCGTCACTTGCGTTCATTTCGATTATTGGTTGTTGGTTTTCTTTCTTCAAAACAGCATTCAATTGTATCGTGTAAAGTTAAGACTAATTGGCACAATCGTATACATAGTATACTTAGTTTTTGGCGCAAATGATACTAAATATATTTTTGTTTAAAGTAGTGGCGCAAACATAAATATAATTATTCGCGCAAATGAGTTGTGGCGCAAAAGGACACATTTTTAGTGCAAACGGATTTCTGCCATCGATTTGTCCAAAAGAACAATTTCTGTGTCATTTGGTCTCTTGTGGAGAGTTGTCTCATTGGCAATCATACCACATCTCATATTTATAAAGTCAACACGTCGGAGAAAACTTTTGACATTGTTCATTTCATTTCACTATTTGGTTGCTTGAGGAAAAAAATGCCTCAAAATCTTATTCTTATTTGGTTTTATACTTTTACCCCGGTGCTGTAAGTGGCTGATCGTCACCATATTACAAATACTTATTAGGACATTCAAAAGAACCTTACATTTATGTTTATTGGTTCTTCAAGAGAACATCTTTGAAATTTTCATAAAACTTCCCACTTTTGACCCCTTGAATCAATATGGATTTTTCAAGATCAAAGGCACAACAATAATACATATCGTATTATATAAGATCATGCATGTTATTTTCTTACTGTTTATGACTTCTTTACACTAAACCCATTGGATGTGTACTGATTGGTATTTGAGTAATGGAGGTATATGACTTTTTATCAGTTTTTATTGGCTTTAAACAAGCTTTCAGTACAGCCAGTACTTTTAGATCGATACTTTATGGTTTAAGTCTTTTTCTTAGATATTTTTTGTGCCCATTGTGTCGATCAGATGAGTCAAGCCTTTTTTCAAATGACTTTTATATGTAATTTGTTCTTATGTTGTACTGTTAGACCACTGTCCCAGGTTAGGGGAAGGTTTGGCGCCCGCATCCAAGTTTAACTTCGCTACATTCTGTGTGTACCTGTTCCAAGTCAGAAGCCTGCGATTATGTGATTGTCGATTGTTTCTGTATATCATATTTGTTTTTTGTTTATTGTTTTGTACATAAATCAGTCCGCAAGTTTTCTCGTTTGAATTGCTTTACATTTGTCATTCCGGGGCCCTGTTATAGTTTCCCATGCGTTGTGGGTCTTACTCATTGGTGGAGGCCGTACGGTGACCTATTGTTAATTTTCCTTTTTTGGACGGTGATGTTCCTTTGCGGGCACCATCTTACGGTGTTTATATATCCCAACTCGTTCGCTATACCAATGTCTGTTAACGTTGTGACGTTTTGGATTTCAATGAACGTAATCTATGTAGTACAAGTTATTAAAAATATTTACTAAATTCTTCAATAGATACAAAGATTGGTTTGAAAGTTTGGCTGTATAGCTGTTATCGACCCTTTAAATAAAATTATTCGAAAACGTTACTAATTCAACATTGTAATTAGATCCTTGAATATTGTTTTTATTGGTATAGATATTGATTTTGTTATCAGTAAATTAAAATCAAACTAAATATTATTTTTATATACATACGCACATTCATGGCTCTGTAATCTGTCGATACCTATATTTTGGCATTGTACAAGGTCATGTTTTTCTCTGACTGTTAATGACGTCTTTACACTAAATCCATTGGATATTGGATGTGTACGGATTGATATCTGAGTCTTAGATGCATGATTTTCTTATTAGTTCTTATTGGCTCTGAACTAACTGCGAGAAATCTCAGATCTGTACTTAGTGTCTTATTTTGTTGTGGGGATGCCACGTCAGGTCAGTGTTTTTGTTAAATAAATGTTTTTCTGCTTTGCATCGATCTAATGAGTTAAGCCCTTTTCAACTGAATTTTTATAGTTTGTTCTTATGTTGTACTGTTACACCACTGTCCTAGGTTACGGGGAGGGTTTGGCGCCAACAAACTAGTTTAACCCCGCCACATTCTGTATGTGCCTGTCCCAAGTCAGGAGCCTGTAATTCAGTGGTTGTCGTTTGTTGCTGTATATCATATTTTTTTCGTTCATTGTTTTGTACGTAAATCAGGCCGTTAGTTTTCTCGTTTGAATTGTTTTACATTTGTCTTTTCGAGCCTTTTATAGCTACTATGCGATATGGGTTTTGCTCACTGTAGAAGGCCGTACGATGACCTATAGTTGTAATTTGGTCTCTAGTGTAGAGTTGTCTCATTGGCAATTATACCATATCTTCTTATTCTTATAAAATTGAGAATGGAAATGGGGAATGTGTCAAAGAGACAACAACCCACCACAGAACAGACAACAACAGAAGGTCACAAATAGGTCTTCAATACAGCGAGAAATTCCCGCACCCGGAGGCGTCCTTAAGCTGGCCCCTAAACAAATATATATACTAGTTCAGTGATAATGGACGTCATACTAAACTCCAAATTATACACAAGAAACTAAAAGTAAAATAATACAAGACTAACAAAGGCCAGAGGCTCCTGACTTGGGACAGGCGCAAAATGCGGCGGGGTTAAACATGTTTATGAGATCTCAACCCTCCCCCTATACCTCTAGCCAATGTAGAAAAGTAAACGCATAACAATACGCACATTAAAAGTCAGTTAAAGAGAAGTCCGAGTCCGATGTCAGAAGATGTAACAAAAGAAAATAAACAAAATGACAATAATACATAAATAACAACAGACTACTAGCAGTTAACTGACATGCCAGCTCCAGACCTCAATTAAACTGATTGAAAGATTATGTCTTCATCATATGAATATCAGGCACAATCCCTCCCGTTAGGGTTTAGTATCATATCATCATAAAATATATGAGAAGAGCATAACCCGTGTCATGCCAG
The DNA here is from genome assembly GCA_017311375.1 of Mytilus coruscus. NCBI lineage: Eukaryota > Metazoa > Mollusca > Bivalvia > Mytilida > Mytilidae > Mytilus > Mytilus coruscus. The sequence goes on from CM029600.1 coordinate 44,051,296, forward strand.
CAACTGGTTTTAAATAAATGTGTTTAGTTCCGATGCAAAGACCCTATAAGTGAATCAATATTAAAGCCAAAATATGCAATCTTTAATGACCTGACAACAGTATCGTAACTATATCCCTTCTTAATAAGTCTATTTAAAGGTTTTGTTAGCTTCTGAGGTGAATACTGACATTTTAGTGCTTTATAAAGAATATTACCATAAAAGATTGGATGTGAAATACCTGAACGTATAAGAAGTCTGCATGTTGAGCTATATTTACGAATGATGTCCTTGTACCGATGATAAAATTTAGTAAATGTTTTGACTAGTTTGTGATATCGAAAACCCTGGTGTAATAATTTTCAGTAACACATAAATTTCTTTCGTCAAAATCTGAAACGTTGTTACATACACGAGCGAATCGTACAAGTTGAGATATATAACACCGTAAGATGGTGACAAGGAACGTCACCATCTAAAAATGGATAATTAACGATAGGAAATGAAAAATCATCTCTTTTATCATAAATTTTGTATTAAGCTTTCCGTTAATGATATGGATATCAAGATCGAGGAAAGGGCAGTGGTCATTGTTAGTATTAGCTTTATTTAAAGTAAGTTCAACAGGATAAATTTCTTTAGTATACATACTGAAGTCGTCATTATTGAGAGCCAATATATCATCCAAATATCTAAAAGTATTATTAAATTTTGTATCAGATGTTGTTTCGATGGGTCTTTGCTGATTTTAGTCATAAATTGTAACTCATAGCAATACAAAAACAGGTCCGCAATAAGTGGTGCACAGTTAGTCCCATTGGAATTCCGATAACCTGACGATATACGGAATCTCCAAAGCGAACAAAAATATTATCTAGTAAAAATTCAAGGGCAGATATAGTATCAAAGCATGTCCAATTGACTTATTTCTTTTGTTTATTGCTACTAAAAATGACCTAAAAGAGTTAGAACATATGTATTCACATTCTGACTTTTAAATGCCCATTTAATTAGGTGTGTGAATTTTTCTTAATGAGAATGTGAGGCAATGTGGTATACAGGGTAGAAAAATCAAAACTTTGAACAGATTCAAAATCACCAATATAAGCATGCAATTTATCAAGTACTTCCAACGAGTTTTTGACACTCCAAAAGTAATTAATTCCACTATTTTCAAAGGCCTTATTTGAACAATTTATTATCAGGTTTTGATTGTACCAAGTGAACTGGTAAGAAGAATAGACAATTTAGTAGTGGAACAATGGCTTGAAGACGAAATAAATCTATATTTGTAAGGTGTTTTATGTAGCTTCGGAAGCCAGTACATAGTTGGGACTTTCATTGTATTTGGTTCTGCTTGTAAAGAGGTAGCTAAAAGTTTATGTTTGTTACAGATGTCGTTTTCTGAAAATGGAGTCAGTTGGAATGTTGGTGAATTGGTGATTTCTTTTTTCAGAACCTCAATGTAAAATTTACGTCAAACAATAATGATATTATTAGCAGCTTTATCGGCCGGGACAAAACAAATTCCTTGGCTAGTTCTTTAAGTTTATGTTTGATACGAGAAATAGGTTTATTATGGTTGTTGTTAAGAGTAAAATGTTCTTTAAAATGTTGAATACGTATATCAACTATGTTCATTACTGAATTAAAAAAGAGTCCAAAGATTTTTGTCAGCTTTTTCCCGTTTTATCCATTTTAAACAGTAAGTATGGAGTGAGTCGTGGATGATATTACGACACTCATTCCAATTAATGATTGACGGGGACGATATTTAGGTCCTTTACTGAGGAATGATTTTAACTCTCGGTCTTGAACGATGTTAAGATCTCCTGTTATAACATGGAAATGGATCCATAAATGTATTCGGAATTACTACAATTACATGAAGTAGGTGTATTTTCACTGATATTAACATCTTTACACAATTGGCTATAATTAAACACATATTTCCGGGTAGATTTCTTGTAAATATAACAAATAAGAGGGAGCTCAGTATTATCAAAATATCCAGGAATTTGTTCTTTAACAGAATGGTCGTTAAAATACCGGCAATATTTACAAAATCAAAACCTTTATTGACATACTTTATTTTAATAAAATGTTTTTATGATCTTCAGGGCGATCAATTTTGGGAAACAGTTTAGAATAACAATATGCCATTATAATTTGAACGATTTCATACTTAGGACTGCTATATGAAATTGTGTTGCAATCCTCTAAAATTTTATTTAACTTATTAACCGGTAATGAACAGAGCTTTGTTAACAGATAATGTCTGCCGTTGTTTTTGAAATAGAAATTAGGTCCGAAATATTGGTATGATTGGTCCGAAATTTTCTTTGATTGCGATTTTTCTACGACCATGAGAACGGTTTTACGAACAGTTTTAGAAACTATATCCAAAATGTTAACAGAATCGGTTCTTGATATATTACCAATTCCCATGATATTATCATTACGACCGAGAGGGTAGACTGTCTGTAATTTTTAATCCAATTTAATTCAATTATTTTCCGTGATCGTACAAACTTTGAATGAGATAAATATATATATATGCACTGTAGTTGCCAATATTTACGTCATTCGGTCTCTGGTGGAGAGTTGTCTCATTGGCAATCATACCATATCTTCTTATTTTTACAAAATAGAAAAGAAGGGATATGGGGTATCCATCCATGACAAAAAATCAGTACCAATCATGATCAAAACCACAGGAACAGCGTTTTTATTTCTGTTTTTCATCCCAATTAAAGTTCCAGTGAGGCCTTCAACACAGAACAAAAACTTCCACCTCACTGTAAGTTTGTAAATATAAAGATTATTTCTGTGTTATTTGATGTACTAGTAATTTCATTTCGACTTTAAAAAAAATAAAATTAAAATCCAATTTCTCTTGGTTATCAATTTAAACTTTCAACTTTGCTTCTGGTCATTTAAAATTTTCGAATGACACAAATTTTCTTGTCCTTGTTAACAACCTTTAAGTTTGGTTTCTACTTATTTGTTGATTTTTCAGACGATCTTTGAAATTTGGATCAATCGAATCCCCTTTAACCCCCTTGGAGCCAGACATTAAACATTCCTGTATGGCTAGATTGCATTTTACTTCATTTGTTCATCTTAAAATGAATTAAATCAAATTTAGTTTCCCGTAGAGTTTCAATGTAAATGTTCATGCACTACGCTGGCGGTCTTGTAAAAAACGGATGGGAACAAAAGTTATATGACATGTTATGGACATTGAAGGAACATATTTTTCAAATGACTGGTAGGTTTTCTCGTGGAAATTTCAAAGTCCAACCTATCAGACAAATTGACATTAACAGTAAAGTCTTTTGGAAAGTACATCGTAAGGAACGTTTCTGCCAAGTTTGATACATCTAAAGTAGAAGATCATAATCCAAGATGTTTACGTCCTTTCGTGTCTATAGATTTAGGTTTAAGGTATATGAAACCCTGCTGTTAAGAAATATCCTCTTTTTCTAGCTCACTAGATTAGATAAGACGAGTTATTTTTTTAAATTCATCATGCCTTAATTGTATTCGAACAAAGTGTTTCTTTTGGAAGCTATTGTTTAAGGGCTTGGACGCATTGCCAAACATCTTGTTCATCATTTTGAAATAACCATTGAAATAAATTATATTTCATATGTAAGGAGCAGTAACCAATTGATACCCATCGGAAATTCCGAATACCATTACTCTCCATCGCAATGCAATATTTTAAACGTTAACGAATCTCTATATTTTCACACAAGTATAATACATGTGTATTAAAAGGCTATTTCTAGAGGCATTACTGATCTCCAATGAGTACTTGTATGACTAAAATTGTCCAACTTTGAATACAATTGTCCAATTAAGGGAATTTTTCAGAACAACTAAAGATTAAAAGAAGAACTAGTGCCTTTTGGGTTTTTGTGTGTCGTTGGGTTGCTCTTAAGCGTATACCCTATATCTCTTTTATTTATTCTCTAGGAGTTTCTGTACGTCATGTTCTATCTTCTCTACCAGTGTCTTTTGAGTTTCCAATTCATCTACTCGGTTTCTTAGGAAAGTTATTTCTTTCCTTTGACTTAGCAATTTCGTCTGCACATTCTGAATCTCGTCATGGCAATCCGTTTTAGTCACAGATATAGACAAAGCAATTCTGGACAAAATAAACATATAAGCTATTTTGGATATCATCCTGCATGTATTCGCCAAATTAAATTACTGATATGTTTCCCTGGTGATGTCGGAGAAATATATAGGTTCTGTTGTTTATTTGACCGAAATTAAATTCGCTTTTGAAATCAATGAATATTTTTTTCAAAAAGTGTTACTTTGCAACTAAACACTTTTAAAATCCTGGACTTGTTTGCATGGGTTCAAGTGGTATCTTAGTACCTCTGAACTTCAAACAAATCATAGTCAAGGTCGTTAAACACCCCTTAGTTGTAGCAAACAAAACATCATAATGATAACAAAATACCTTATTTAAAAAAAAAGTTTGAAAAAGGCTATGTCATTTTTTGTGGACATCCAAATACATGTACTCAATTTTCACACTATCAATTGATAAATTGATAAATAATAATAATAATGATAACACTGATTATAGAAAAAAAAAATGAAACACAATAAAAATAGATAGATAAACATTTTTTTCAACTTTGATTGTTTCTGTAGAATTGAGAATGGAAACGGAGAATGTGTCAAAAAGACAACAACCCGACCAAAGAGCAGAAAACAGCCCAAGGTCACCAATGGATCTTCAACACAGCGAGAATCCCGGAGGGGGCTTCAGGTAGCCCCAAACAATAATGTATACTAGTGCAGCGAAATGGACGCAACACTAAACTCCGAAACATATAAATGAACAAAAAACACACAAGATTTACAAAAGCTTTATTTTTCTATTTTGAAGTTTTTTCCCTTTTCTAATAAAATAAAACGGATGGGCTTCACACTAAAAATGCATCAACGCTTTAAATTTTCCACCCTACAAATAAAAAGCTTTCAGTTCTTAAAACTCCATGATGATGCTATATGCTTTGCTATATACTAAGGTTAACAAAATCATGAAATTTATTGGGAAATAATATAATTTTGGTATGCCTTGCGATTGTCGTCTGCCAATCAAAATCCCAAAGTAACCTGCTGAACGACTCTAGCGCATTGTCGCAGACTTATTGCTACTTCTGTGTAATGAACGTATCTACTTGTAATTATTCACTGTATGTTGATTAACTCTTACACCAACAGATATTGCTCTTTATTTGTAGTCCCCAGAGTTGACCCAGGAATAGAAATATCGTCAATTTGGTCTTCTTACGACCGACAGTAAATCCTTTGCAAAAATGGAACATCCGTTTGGATGGGCGGGATATATAAGTACGCAGCCACGTCCGGTCAGAATGGGGACGTTATATCGGATGCCTCGTGCAGTAAGAGTGCCGGGCCACGTTCTCTGAACGTTAAGAATCTCGAACAACTCTTTGAGGGGTCCGTAAATGGTCCTGTTGCAAGGCAAAATTTCTGTCCTTATCCATGCAATATACCCTTATTTTCGTATAAGCAAACATCAATCAATCAATCTTTGTTTGTAGGAGTGAATGGCAAAGGTTTTTTTAATGTTGGAATAGTTCAATACCAGGACCATCCAAGCAACTTATTTCTATTGTTTTCATACATTTGTGAGGGGGGCATTAACAACATTGACTAACAATGAGAGTCTCGCACAGTCGGTCCATTGAAGCAGCCCGAGGGGGCATTAACAACATTGACTAACAATGAGAGTCTCGCACATTCGGTCCATTGAATCAGCCTGGGGGCATTAACAACATTGACTAACAATGAGAGTCTCGCACAGTCGGTCCATTGAAGCAGCCCGTTTGTCTCCTTTTTAAGAAATCTCTTTAAACGAAATTAATTGTGAATAAATTGCGAGTAAACTTTATGATAATACCTTTTTACTTTTAAAGACATTTATTTAAATTGTTAACCATGAATAAATCAAGTATCTAAATATAGAACTCTTTCGTAAGTTCCCAGTTCTTTATAATTAATAAATACTTCCTTGTTGGGGAGAACATTTATACTGGTAATTTTATCTTAAAATTTGATCAACAGGAAGTTAACTGTTTGAAATAGTTGGATGACACTTGTGTACATGGTCTAGAGTGTGAAACTATCTAATAGTATAAGTAAGTATATTTCCGTATATTACGAAAAACATTCATATATGTATTATTGAATTTTATATGTTTTAAATTTAAGAAGAAAACGTGTGTAAGCTTTTTCACATGTACAATTAAGGTTTTCTCTCGTTTAACTATTAGGACGGCTATTTATGTAAACCCCCCCTTTTTCTACTCACTAGATGTTAAATAGGCTCATCTTATTTTGCCTAATTCACTTTTTTGCAGAACCTTTTCTCTAGACGGGCTAGTCCAGCTATGCTATAATCGACGACTCGGTATTTGACGTAGTCCTTACGTAACTACTCATCAGGAAACCCGTCCATAGTCTGGACCCTGGTCAGTGGTCGTCTTCAGTCATGTCTTATTTTTTTCCCCTCTAGAGAATTTTTCTAGATTGCGGAATTTAAAAATGTTTTGTTTAGATTCACAATTCTGAATTTTTAGAGCTTGACATTCTATATATAGGTTTACAATATAGTAAAGACCATGTGTTGACCTTATGTGTCTTTGATTTTTTGTGTATTTGTTGTCTCTTTGAAGTATACTCCACATATTCTGTTATCTATAATCAATGCAGTTTGAGATGTTTTATGAGCGGATATAAATCTCAAGTTGAATTGACGAAGCATGAAATACGAGTATAGTTTTTAAATAAGATCAATACATTTATATATTCCATTGATATTACATGCACATAAGGAAATATACTAGTCAACTAAAGAAACGACACAAGTCCATGCATTTTCTTATACATTAAATTGGATTCACGGTACCAAGCAAAAACTACCCTTCTTATTGATTTAATATATTTATTGTGAGTGTTGTTTTCGCCTCAAAACCATTGACTTAATGCAAAACAACGCAAAATGTTTAGTTCGTAATTAATCAATTTTCAGACATCGTTTTTACCCCCCCCTTTCTAAAGAACTTAAAATTGAAACATAAACGTTATCCTATTAAAATCTTGAATTTTTTCGCAGAGATTTGAATACTAGAGGGTCTGGATGGGGATCCTTAATTTCTGTATTCTTTAAACTTTAGGGCATTATTTGTCTTTAATAATAGCTCTTATTCTGTAAAATTCTCGTGAAAATGATTTTACTATTAAATTTTATGTAATTAGATGATATCTTCATTCTGTACATCGTTCATTTATGTAAACACTATCCAGACCCTCATACTAAACCCTCATATTCGAAATGTGTCGATTTTCGTCATCATTTTCCGCAATATAAATGGGAACCCCTTTGTTTATGTTATTTTCGTTTATGTTATTTTCTTATTTTCCAATTTTCTGAATCATTTGCAACCAGTTTGCAAATTAGTGTTTTTCAATGAAAATTTCAACAGTTTTCCTATTTATTGTAATGTATGATCAATTCGAGTTCAAACATGTGTATCGTTACTTTTGATGACTAGTATAGAATGACGATCTTGAGTTTTAAATATTAGATGAACTATAAGGGTCTAGTTTAGGGTTAACCAAATAGACATAAAGGTCAAAAATTAAAGAATGGACCAAAAACGGACAACAAATAAAGAATGAAGAATAATGGAGGCCAAAATATCAAGAAAATAATGGATAACAAAAATAAAGAATAAAGAAAATTGTAATTACAAATAAAAAAAACTGAAAGAATATAGAAATTAATTCCCATCCAGACCCTCAGCTACTGTACATTGCAGAAGTATATGAATATAAAACGTCCATTTAACTATTCAAGGAGTTTTTAAAAATTACATATTGATATTATTAGCCGCTCGCTAGAGAATGACAATTGTTCATATATTATGCATAGTCAACACAAATGTATCATTGTGCATCTATTCGCTGAAAAACTAATAAACTTTTTATTGTTTTCTTTTGAATTTTTCTTCTCTTTTTTCCTTGATTTAAAAATTTTAAATTTGGAGATTAATCGCAATAGTTTGACATCTCGATCAAGTTCAGATTATTGTCCTTCGAAAAGTATAAGTCAAAGAGGAAGAAGTTTAGTTCAATGAAGCAGACTTGGGGATATACACGATATACAGGTTAATTTGTAAAAAAACAATATGTTTAGTGTCCATTATATTGGCTTACAAGGAACATAGGACAATATCAGACAATAATATGATAAAAAAAAAACGTGTACAGAGTACAAACAGTTTAATATATTCAGTTAATCCTCGTCCTTTGATCTCGGAGGGATTGTTGTCTCATTGGCAATCATACCATATTTCTTTACTGTTATATATTATACAAGATATAATATTCCAATATAGGCCAAGCTAAATGTTTTTTACCAAAGTTACTAGTACAAAAATGTATACACGCATGTTAAACAATGAAAATAGGCACAGAAAGTAATTAAATTAATAAAATCAAGTGCAAATGACAGGAAATACACGGGCACCATCTCAGTAACGGCGCCAGTCATACATATGCTCGTATACATAGCCTTCTTCAACTGCCTTTATAAGCTTTCACACACATTTTATATGCCCCCTTTTAATGCAGCGAATTTATAAACACGACATTTTGTATGAAATGTAAACAGAATCAGATAAAAGTAATCACTTTCGAAGTGCTACAAATTGTGTTTATTTACATTTATTTCATTCCTTAGAACACCGGTATTTCCATACAAGATAAATATTCTTTTGAGGAGCGTGACCTTTGACCGCCTACTAAATCGGGGTTGTTGCTGTGTTTTTGTAATTTTCTTTGGATTTAGGGAACACAAGTATATTTTGACAAGCTCGTAGATATGACACAAAATTTTAATTTGTCTCATTTTGTTGTAATTCAATGAATCTTTTAAAAAAAAATGTCTAGAATTTCAATAAATATAAATCGATTTATAATGTGTACTATTTTAGGCAGTTCTTTCAAAGTTGATAGAAAATCTGGGATTTTCAACCGAATTTTCAAAATTGTTGAACAGCATCCGCATTTTTGCACTGATAGATATGTATATTTAAGGAGTAAATTTACTAAAAAAAAATTTGTGACAGTGTAGCACTGCTCTGTTCATACACAACCTGCATGTGTAAAACTAAATAAAGGATTTTATGACACTCTGAAGAGGTCATAGGTGGCCTTTTCAAGAAAAAATGTCTGCCTTTTCATCTTGAAATCCGACTTAGTAGACCTGCCTTTTGGATTTCTTGTTAATTTGTTCTCGTCGTGAATATTTATGACAAATTTCCAACTGGACCTCAATCAATGCATATATAAAAGATGTATGATCAATAAATAAACTCCTTACAGACTTCATGTCGTTTCGTTTGAACAACTATTAAATAGTTCAACCGCAGATTGTGGTCCGTTTTTGAGTATTCTGTGTATTTTCCCCGCTTATGTACATTTATAAGATATAAGATAAGATCATATATGTTCAAACTGTGTGTATGTTTAACCTAATTGTTTTTGTATAAAATAATTTATAATGTTTAACTATGCCTTTGTAAGCTCATTTAATGGAAATGAAAACATAATCTCTTTCTTCTTCTCATAGTATGCAATTGAGGAACAGTGCCATTACAAGTACGGCTTGAATAGTGGTAGGACATATGTACATTTCTTTGGAAAAGCCTCCGAATTTTACGGAATAGTTCACTTTTGAGACGTTCAAAGTTCACGCCCATAAAGAAATAAATAGTGCGCATATAATTTGGAAAACAAATGAGGTTATATGGATAATTTTGAATGACAAATGCCCAAAAAATTGAAAAATCGTAGAAATTGTAAGGTTTTATACCTATTTGCAGGATATTACTTGACTAACAATGAACGTAGCATTGTAACTGATATAGCACTTGAGCAACTATATTGATATCAACATTGACTTCGCCGACAACTCCTGTTAGATTTTTTCGCGAATAGTTTTGAACCGTGTTCATTGCTGTGTGTCATACTTGCAATTATATTTTTCTTGATCTTCTTATGTTCATGAAAGAATTGATTAAACATAGTTATTTACCTCCTTAACCCATGTTAACTCTAGTTAGATTAGCTTATGGGTAAAGGGAAGCTATTCAAAATCATTAACATAACAATAAGGAGATGGGGCTACATGCTTATCGTTATTGGTGAAAGAGATGGGTGCTAACCCAGTAATTTGCATATCGTCTTAGTGGCGTTTAATCAAAAGGTTATACTTTTCTCATATGTATAAGCCAAACTTCCTCTACAATAGCCAATCTGATAAACAATACAGATCCTGTGTCTACGCTTTCCTAACAATACTCTTTTCTACTTTCTGTTTCCGTAATTATTACATTTTTCGAAGATGTGTATCATTAGGACTAACCAGCGGATACCCAATCTGATTAAAATACAGATCCTGTGTCTACCTAAATTATATTGGAGGACCCCGAAAGGTCTTTTAAACAAAAACTGAATCGTAGAGTTCTTAGATTTCAATAAGATTGTACAATAGCCAAACTTTTAATCACCAAAACGGCACAAAATTCTGGACTCTATGAATTATTTATTAAATTTTAACCGGTTGAAAATCCTATAAGTTGACTTCCATTCCTGTACATTATTGAATAAAATTTCGCGGTTTCCTTTTCTCTCAATGTTATGATTTCTAATAGGGTAATGAGCGCAGATATATGATTGCAATTTGTAATATTAAGCTGATTCTGTGTATCCTTGAAGATTGTTTCACAAATTTTTTTCAAAATGCATACGCAAAAATTTATCACTTTCGCATGTAAAGAATTTCATTCATAACAAGAAACAAACTACGACGAAAGTTGATAATTAATGAGAAAAAGTAAATTTGTAATACACAAGAATTTCTAACAGTAAGTAAGAATATGGAATTAAGATGTAAAACAGATACATGGAAGAGAGCACAACATAAGAGGTAGTTAAGCTAGGCGGAACAGGATCAAGATCTCATCAGCGATTAAAAGAGATGCTTAAGAAGGAAACGATATGGTAGTTAAAAGAGGGAAGTAAGCGACCGACACTTAGAAATTGGAAAGATCAAAGGGTGCAAAGTACTATGTGGAACAATTAAACTATAAACCTAGAATAGGAATCGAAAAACTATCAAATAATGGTAATATACATAGATAGGTACATTAAAGCAAACAAAGACATGTAAAGATCGACATAGAATCAAAAGTTTCGTTAAAACAACTCATCCTTGTACAGCATGTGAGGAAGAAGATATGGCTTAGGAGCTACCATTTGATTTTTTTTGGGAGGGGGCTAATATGAAATTTGAAAAAGGCAGGACAGGAGTTTTGAGTAAAAAAGGCAGGATGAGCAACTTTGCAAAAAAAAGGCAGGATGACAATTTAAATAAAAAAGGCAGGACAGAACATACTAATAAAAAAAGGCAGGACAGAACAGAATGAAAAATAAAAAGGCAGGACAAAGATTATAACTAAAAAATGCAGGACAAAATTTGAAAAAGGCAGGACAGGAGTTTTGAGTAAAAAAGGCAGGATGAGCAACTTTGCAAAAAAAAAAAAAAAAGGCAGGATGACAATTTAAATAAAAAGGCAGGATAAACTAATAAAAAAAAAGGCAGGACAGAACATAAACTAATAAAAAAAAGGGAGGACAGAACAGAGTGAAAAATAAAAAGGCAGGACAGAGATTACAACTAAAAAAAATGCAGGACAAAATTTTCATCCTAGCTCTCCCCCCTCCCCTATAAAAATCAAATGGTAGCTCCCTTATTTTCATTCTTCAGTGTTAACCATGAGTGACGCAACCGACCATTATGGAAGAGCTACGTGTAAAGATGCTTTGGGGGAGGGGTTTTGAAAAGACAATGGCTTACTATATGAGGGTAGGGTGTGGTATGATCCCTGTTCAAACACGTTCTGAGTAGTACTTTACAATTCAAAAATATATAAAAACCGAAAGGATCATCTTCACTTCTCTCTTAATGCATTAGATTCCTATCGTCAAAAAAATGAGAACTAACCCTTTCCAAGAACTGTTTTATAAGCTTTTAACTATGAACGAGTGAGCCAATATCAGAAATGGGCTGATAAAATGAATATAAAAGGCATGGAATTCCCTGTCAACCTGCAGGAAATGTATGGAAGGATCAACCCAAATGTCTCCGTAAAGGTTTAGGATATGAAAAGGACGTGTACCCAATATTAGAATCGATAAATGGAACCTATAAGATTTGAGCACTAAAGTTTGTTCAGGAATATGTCTCGTCTTGTGTCTAATAAACGATTGGTAATTACCATGGCAGGTATTATTGTCCCAGATGTTTGAATTTGTTCATTCCTAAATAGGTCTTTTGAAACATCTGAAATACTGCTAGAACAAGAAAACAATTAAGATTGGAGTCTTCAATGAGAGTACCATACAACGTGTTCGTTGACTTCAAGTGTTTTACCATGAAATGAATAGTATCTGTCAACAAAAGCGTATATCAAACAATCAAAGGGTTAAAGGACGAGATGCAGAATTACATGCGTGTATAAGAACAAATTAGACAGTGTCTTGTTCATCAGATACACCGAAGCAACGCTATATATTCGTCATTATCGGACTATGTAGGCAAGTGAAAATGGTACGTAAGTATGCATTCCGGTAAATTTTTAAGCGGCCATTAATGTGTCAGACTTTTTGTATTTACTCCATTTGCAAAGCGTGTATTTTGGATCGAAAAAGAAGAAGCACGAGAGTACCATAAGATACGTTTACATGTAGCAAGAACCTTCTAAATGCAGATTGAAGATGAGGCTAGGACAACCTTTGACTAAACCTTTAGTGTTTACCTTACTGTGAACTTCACCGTAATAAATTCCTCCTTCACCACGAAAAAGTCCCTACATCACGTGCACCCGTCGGAACATATCATGGTAATGCTTTCGGATCCAGTATTTGTCAAGGTCTTTGTCAATTCTATTACATTCCCACACCTTAATTGGTTCTCCATTCCTGTACGCAGAGTTCACTCTTTCCCTGTGGTCCTTCGTACCCTTTGATATTTTAAATTCTGTATTCCTTATAGATCAGTAGCTTCCCCCACCTTCAATACCATTATATCGTTATAATCTTGTTTTTTGTATGCTTAGTTTAACCCCCCAAAAATCTTATGATATCCCCTATGATCTTCAAAAAAATTCCCATCCCAGGAGTAGTATCGTTTTTACACGACCAAGCCACTTACAATTTTTTTGGAAAGCTTGCCATTTCTTCCCTCAACATTGTTTCTGAGAATGATTTGAATTATGTACCAAGATAAATTAAATCTTGAAAACGTGACTATATTTGTCTTGACATTGATACTTATTTTATTTTTCAAGCTTGCGATAACAAAATAATGGCGGGTGCAACTAACCAATACAAAGATGCAGCCGATGAATACATATCACTTAGGCAAATTCCAGGTGAGATATAAATTTGTGAAAGGTGTGAAGTGAGATCATAAGTTAACGTTTAATAATACAATTAGAATGTCTAACAGTGTGTGTGTGTTTGTACTTTTCAATACTCTTTTTCATTTTAAGATTTAACGATATTTTGCTGTACTTTAATGATTGACAGATGTTTTACCAAGCTCGAAATCACGTGACTTGAAAGAACTATCAACTTGTATATAGTGAGAACAAGTTACCAATAGTACAGTCAAAGTATGCTACTGAAAAAGAAGCTCAACGGTATTTTTAATCACGGCATATAATTTCAAAAACGCTTATTAGTAATCATATTTTACTATCCATGCATCCATTAACCATTGCTTCAGTATTGGTGTGGTGTAAATTTCAAATTCACAAAATTATAAAATAATGCAAAAAAACTAAGATTGCAGCTCCCTACGGCAAAGTTGACCTTTTACATGTATGGCTTTGTATTTAGGCCTTTTCTATATTTATGTTCCCAATCATTCTATATTTTAACTTTTCAGACTTGTTCATGAGCTTTTCTGATTGGAGATTGGTTCTGCGCACGGAAAGCACATCCTTTTTCGGCACGCACAGTTTTTAAGTTTATTTTAATTTTGAAGTTTTTAAGATCTTTTTTAAAGGACAGTTTTTCATTTGAAAAAAATGGATAGAAGCTGTTACATCATTGTTACTTTTCTTCGGGTGTTTTGATTTCAAATTTAGTTTTTTTTGGAATCAAGTATTGCATATAATTAACCAAAAAGTAATGCTTCGTGATGAAATAAATGGTGAAATATTCCTTGTTTTCTCACAGTGAATCAAGACAAAGACGACTGTGTTCCGATGAGACCACCACGAAGAAACTTTTCGGACGGTCGTGGATCTATAGGTTCACCTCATTCAAGAAGTTCATCTGATTCCCAACGTTCATCGTCAAAACACAGTTCAAGCAGCTCGAGTAGTTCAAATGGCGGAGCTGGTGAAGGTAAAGAAAAAAATATTCAATAAAAAAGCTTCAATACAAAAAATATTAGTCTTTTAAATTGAAAAAAGAATTCTTGAAAATCTAATTAATGAATCTTCATTATTTCTAATCAAATAAAGACATCTGTAATAAACAATTTACATTGTTACAGTTTAATGGATGTCACTATGCATCTGGATATTTTAACAAATCTTTTAGAAAATATTATATTGATCTAAATTTGACTCTTGCCCCCCCCCCTTTTCCCCATACGAAATTTAGATAAAGTTGAATAGTTTCCGGCATAGGCTTAGTCGATTAGTTTATCCTATCTTCCGTTGACTTAACTCAAAGATTCGTTTTAATGTCCTCAATATTAAAAGAATTTGGTCTCCTAAGATTTAAAAAGAGTGGTAAGCAATCATTGTTCATGTAAGTGGTAGTTAAATCATAATTTTACGAGTTTACTCCCTGAAGGCATATGATTTGCATTGATTGGTTTCCATCCATCCCCTTTATTAACTATCCTCAATTCATTTTATTATTTTTGCAGAACGTATTATTCAATTTTTATTTTACGTTGTTTTTTTTTTTTAGTTCTAAAAGGGTATTATTCATCGTGTTTCTTTCGCACCATCATCAATAAGTTCAGTAGAGACTCAGGTTGTACTTTAAAGTCATATGAAACTTCAAATTAAAAAAAGGATGGATATGTTTTATATACTTGCATGGCTAAGTCTTACTATAAAACAAGTGTACGTGAACTTTCTTGTAAAGGAAATTCCTTTGTATTATCAAAATCGTCATAAATGTACTTCTACTGAATTATTGTCTTCCCGTACTCTAATTAGCTGATGGTTTAAAGTATGCAATGACCTTTTATAGCTTACTGTTCGGTGTGAGCCAAGGCTCCGTGTTGTAGACCGTACTTTGACCTATAATGGTTTACTTTTATAAATTTTGACTTGGAAGGAGAGTTGTCTCATTGACACGCATACCACATCTTCTTATATCTAATTATCGTCCTTTAATTCTCATGATATATCTGCTAACTTTATTGATTGACACGGGTTCTACCGAGCTGTGGTGCAACTGACTGGATAGAACATATGTCAAAAACTAAATTTAAAAAAAATAGACATTTCTACCATAATACTTGATTTTATTTTGAGAAAAACGTTCATTACATTTTTCAAATTAAAAGTGCTATTTTCCTGCGATGTATCCTGTACCTTAAACTGATCTTGTACCATACTCATGCCGTCATTAATAAAATGTATTTAAGGAAATTTAAAGCTTGTCCCAAGTGATAATATTAAGTGTTCTTAGTACTTTAGTTTCATCGGATTCGGAGTTTAAAAAAAAACGATTTCCGTTTGCAGTGTGTATACTTCTGGTGATTTGTAAAACATATTTGAATGTTTATAAAATCTGTATAAATAACTTCCAATTGGTTTACTGTTGGTCTTTGGGAAACATCACTCATACTATATACACGATATTTCTTAATACAGGGGTTTGTGCCAATGAGACAGTCACCAAGCGATATAAAAAAAAAGTATATAAAAGACATCTTGGGGGTTCAACATATCATTAGGTAAACAATGTGTCAAGCTCGAAATCGCCAAAATTCAGAAAACTTGTGGATTTTAACAGAGCCATTAAGTAACAATAATCACACACGAGGATGTAAAAAAAAAATAATCACCCACGAGGATCCATAGATATGAAAACTGAAAAACCTTTTTTATATCTCAATCCTTCCTCATCTCAGCCATTGTTGTATATATTGATAGTTACAGAAGAAGTAAGATGAACACGATCTATCAAGGTATTTAACCAATACTTATATTTAGATCTAATTAGGAGGCCTTATATACAGGAAACATTCCCTTTTTCGCGCACTTTTCTTTTGCGTAATTTTTTTACTTCTGTTAGATATTTAAGTAAACTTTGTATCAAATGACACCTAAAGATGGATTGATTTGATATCAAACAGAATAGTTGAGCTGTCAGGACAATTGTATGCTAGTACAATTTCTGTCCCTGCATTTTTTTACTTCTGGGGACCAGTAATCCATTATATCCGAATAAAATTATGCATTTAAAGGAACAGTTCAACAAGATGCAGTTTTCATAGAATGTAGCTGATATCTAAGTTGAACTAAAGGTGAAAAGACCGCAAATACTAGTTCATGCCTACTCTGCTTGGTAAAGGCTACACAGCAATTAGACTGGGTATGAATTAGTGGTTCTACTCCTAAAAGATAATACGTCACGAAAATTACTCCCAGTAGAGCTTGTTACCAAATAATTTTTAAAACCACGGATGTAACCATATTAAACTATATTTTTAAATATTACAATCTTATATATCTTGTGTGATAACATTTCATTCTACCCACTGTTCTTGGAAATTACTGACAAGAACTCATATAAACATAGCATCAATTTTCATTTCATATATTTTATAGATCTTTCGTTTCAAGATTTGCTGAAAATCAAAGGGGTGAAAGAAGCGACAATTAAACTTCTAGAGGAAGAAGAAATTTCTGACATGGTTACTTTGCAAGCTTTATCAGAAGATGATATTAATGGACTAGGCCTGAAAACAGGACAAAAAGCGATTATACGAAATCTCACTACCAAAGCTAAAAGTCGAATATCCGGTTAGTGTATTCAAATCAGTTTATTTCTGTTGTTGTTTATTATTTGTGTTTGTATCTTGTTTTACTGATATGGCAATGAAGAATTATTATCATTATTAATATTGTAAGTAAAAATTTTCATTTTTATGTGCAGTGTGTACTGTCTGGTTTTCTGTTGCTGAACAAATGATAGCCTCAATCACGCTACCATAATGACACATAACGTGCTTTCTATTTTTTTCTCCAAGACTGCCCTTTTTTTATCACAACGACCCTAAAATGTGTATTAAAAGTATTGAATATGAAATGTAATTTCAAATAACAATCAGCATTCAAATACAGAAAAAACCCTCAAAATTGAAAAGGCTTCGTACATGACACACAGCTCCTGATTGCTCTCGACATTTTGTCAGTTGCATGCTTCTTGTGTTCTCTGTCTCAACAGCAGTTTCCGGGATTGAAAGGAAAAAAGGTTCAAATACATCATATATACTCTGTATCTCTCAGAGGTGCGTCGACTTCTATATAAGAAGGCATGGGAGTTTTTCAATGTTGTTGAGCTATAAAGCATATTTATGTTTGTATCTTTATGTAAATCGTTATTACTGCAGTCCATGTATCACATATTTTGGCAAATTTCTCCACACTGTTTCGGATCTATAATAAGAATTATCCTTTTATTTTATCAGAAACACGTGAACTACCGCCTCCTATTAGAGAAATCAATGGGTCCGGAGAGGTTGATCTACAGTGTTACTGTTTGGAGAAAGATGGGAAAGTATGGATAAAAATTATCAGTATATAAATATATGTTTTTATGTAACACGTAAAATCACCAAGGTTACGGGTGAGGCCTGTGTATGATTAAACAACCTTCACTAACAATATAAAAATAAGGAAATATGGAATGATTGCAAATGATTGAAATAAGACAACTACTTAGTATCCACCGGAGTTCGAAGAACATGTAGGTTACCTTCAACTACGAGAAAAACTCCTACCGTATAGTCAGCTATAAAAGGCCCGACATAAAAATGTCGAAACAATTCAAACTAGAAAACTAACGGCCTCATTTATAACAATACAATTTACGAAAAACAGATAGGACAGACATGAACCAACAACAATCACTGAATCACAGGCTCCTGACTTTGGACAGACACATAAAGAATGCCCATTTGGCCAAAAAAAGAAAGATTTAAAATGCTCAAAACTGTTAGCTTCATTAATTACGTTATCGTAAAAGCTGGGTGTTAAAATTTACCACTTTCAACCAAATTCCTGCATGTGGAATGATACTTCCAAGAAAATTCTCAATGTTTGTGATAAAATTTAGTAAATTTATTTACCAATTCATAGACGCTGAAAATGTTTTAGTAATGAAAGTATTAAGTTCATGCTTTTGAATAAATTATTAACGGTGAAAAGGGGACATAATTTGACATCTAAAAAAGTTACCTCTCGAGTCATTTATGGAAAAACTGTTAAAGAGCGAGGATTGAGCGCAAACATGTTTAACACCGCCACATTCTGTATGTGTGTCTGTCCCAAGTCAGGAGCATGCATGTAATTCAGTGGTTGTCGTTGGTCACTGTCTGTCATGTTTGTAATCGTTAATGGAAGATGTTCGTTGTTATTCTGCGGTTTACATGTTGTATCGACTATTATATTATTTATTTGTGCGTTTCTCTGTGATGAGTGATCTTGCGTGTGTTTGTGCTGTATTTCTGTCACGTAGTGTTGTCATTTCAGCGATGTTTTTTAACATTGCCATATAAGCGGGAGGTTTGGCTAGCCATAAAACCAGGTTCAACCCATCATTTTTTTCTTAAAATGTCCTGTACTAAGTCCGGAATATGGCAGTTGTTATCAAATAGTTCGTTTCTATGTATGTTGGCGTTTGTTTTTGTTGCACTTCAGTGCTTCTGTTGTTCCTTTGTTTTCCTCTTATAGTTGATGTATTTCCCTCGGTTTAAGTTTGTAACCCGGATTTGTTTTCTCTCAATCGTTTTATGACTTTTGAATAAAGTTAGATAATCCAGATCAACCAGCTGCAAACATGGTAAAATTATTATTAATTTCGTAGTCGAGTTCATAGGTTACTCGTGCAAAATAAAGTTTGTGTCCTTATCCAACAATGTGTTAACCTCTTTTTACAGCGGTTGTCCAAATTCATTGCCCTTCATCCCGGACGACTCGCTTTACAGAACCTACTTTTTGAATTTATGGACGTTTTTATTTATTTTTCGTTCTGACTCTGCATTAGATATTTGCTATAATACTTAAAGTAAGTCACTACCATGCAATTCCTCAATTCAAGGATTTTAATGTTAGAAAAACGTTTATAAAAATCATTGCTCAATTTAAGATTAACCTCAGTTATGCTTTTTTTCAAAAACAGATTTATTGGCATTCCCTGTTCCTATATCACTCTGCTCAGCTCTTCATGTTATAGCATATCACGACTTTTGACGGGGACGTATCATCGACGTCATAATGTTTGACCCGACATTAATAAGTTTGGTGGTATGATCTAAACTTATCAAGTCGTCTTCTGGATTGCTTGCAGGGCAAATAAGACTTTTGTTTCCGTCATAAAAAACTAGTTAATACAATCCGAAGAATCGATTTTCAGATTTTCATCATATTGATATTTATCAATTATGAACTTTTGACGAATTCAATACGTTATATATTGATATATTGAAACGGTTTGACTAAGCGAAAGTCGATCTTTAATCTATATATATACATAGTGTATTATGGAAATGGACTCCAATGATCTTTCTGTGTATTTTACATTGTATATATATATTGGGTTTAAGAACATTTGTTGTTCGACCTGTTAGTCAAATGCGTTTTGTTAAAATATACTTTTCACTTTTTTGATCTTTTGGAAAATGTTGTTTGTGCTGTATTTAGACCCCTCTAACAAGAAATTTGTTTTGCATGCACACGTATAAAAATTGCGGTTTTTATCCAACGCAATCATAGGTTTGAACGTTGTTTTCAATTTAGACTTGTTTATATTTTTTCGTTTGGGCTTGTATTATATTTGCCTTCGGGTTTATATGATCCGTTCATCCTATTTTGACTCCTCAAAATTCAAGAGTCTATCCTAAATTGAGGTAAATTGTATGGCTTTCCAAATATTGTTTCGATTCCTAACATCACTGAAGAGACATTAATTGTCGAAATCCGGATATGGTGTACAAAAACCTTTGCACCTTTTGTTTGCGGTATATCATCTTTTCCGCAAGTTTATTGTTTTCAGTTTAGTATTAAATTTATAATTAAGATCCATTTATTACATCGGTGATCCGTTAATTTGGCAATCGCCAATGGCAGTCAGCAGGGTTTAAGAACATTTGTTGTTCGACCTGTTAGTCAAATGCGTTTTATTAAAATATACTTTTTCACTTTTTTGGTCTTTTGGAAAATGTTGTTTGTGCTGTATTTAGACCCCTCTAACAAGAAATTTGTTTTGCATGCACACGTATAAAAATAGCGGTTTTATCCAACGCAATCATAGGTTTGAACGTTGTTTTCAATTTAGACTTGTTTATAGTTTTCGTTTGGGCTTGTACTATATTAGCCTTCGGGTTTATATGATCCGTTCATCCTATTTTGACTCCTCAAAATTCAAGAGTCTATCCTAAATTGAGGTAAATTGTATGGCTTTCCAAATATTGTTTCGATTCCTAACATCACTGAAGAGACATTAATTGTCGAAATCCGGATATGGTGTACAAAAACCTTTGCACCTTTTGTTTGCGGTATATCATCTTTTCCGCAAGTTTATTGTTTTCAGTTTAGTATTAAATTTATAATTAAGATCCATTTATTACATCGGTGATCCGTTAATTTGGCAATCGCCAATGGCAGTCAGCAGGGTTTAAGAACATTTGTTGTTCGACCTGTTAGTCAAATGCGTTTTGTTAAAATATATTTTTTCACTTTTGTGGTCTTTTGGAAAATGTTGTTTGTGCTGTATTTAGACCCCTCTAACAAGAAATTTGTTTTGCATGCACACGTATAAAAATTGCGGTTTTTATCCAACGCAATCATAGGTTTGAAAGTTGTTTTCAATTTAGACTTGTATATATATATATGAATAGAAAGCAAGTCTAAAATGGAACAACATCACCAAAAAAAAGTAAAATCATGAAGAAATGTTAAATATTTCGGATAACTAATATCCTTCATCAGTAAGATATCAAATGATTCTTATCTTGACATGTGGTAGCAAACTGAAATAATAATCTTGATCGTTATACAAATTACTAGTATCACGAATCAATACACTGGTATTTTTTTTCAATATTGATGTTTGGGAGGAGGAGAAAACTCCTTAAAACTGTAAGAGTCCTGTACTGAAGCCTGAGTTACAGGAAACAAGTGATGGTAGGGACTCCAAAAACTTTCCCGAGCAAGTCTGTCGGCCTTTGACCAACCCTCGTTGTGGCCTATGATAGTGATGGTAAGGTTTTTGAGATCAGCTTGGGCATGCATAGGTGATCTCAAATGACGACTTACGGGGAGGTCGGGCTTGCAGGTGTAGTCACTTCGATGACAGTCATGCGTTTGTTGAATGGCTGTTCTGTCTCGCCAACATACTGCACGCCACATCGACACTGAAGAAGGTATACAACATTCTGGGTTTGCAAGTTACATTGCAATATATAGTGTATACGGACCCAGTGGAGTGGCAAGTAAATGTTTGAGTATTCAGTATTTGTTGGCAAGTCAGACATCGTCTGTTACCACACAACTTGCACCATCCTGCAGTTGAAGAGCTTTTATTAGAGGAGACATTAGCTCTCACAAATAAGTCTTTCAGACTTGTTAGTCTCCGAAAAGCTAAGACAGGAGGTTTGGGAAAGATCTTGGATAAATTTGGGTGTTTGAAAAAATCTGCCAATTGGCACGGATCAAACAGGAAAGGTTAGTAAATGCGGGATTGTATGTTAAAACAAACGGAACTATTTCGCTTCGCCTCTTTTGTTTGTACTGTAATAGGTCATTGTGGCTGTTATTGTTAGCACGCGCAAACCCCTTATCTATGTCCAATTTCTTATAACCTCGTTTGGTCCAAAATCCGCGAAGTTCCTGTAGCCGTTTAGTGCCAGCCTCCTCAGAGGAGCAAATCCGCTTTACTCTGAGAGCTTGACTGTACGGGATACTTTTTGTACAGTGTTTGGGGTGACAGCTTTGGGGAGAGAGGTACTGATGTTTATCTGTAGGTTTACAGTAGAGGTCTGTTGATATGACACCGTCCTTTATAGATGTAGTTGTGTCCAAGAAAGATATTTTAGAGTCGGAAATTTCATATGTGAATTTAATTGACTGGTGGGCGTTGTTTGTATGTTTGATAAAATCATCCATGGCAGTTTTTGTTGGGATTTAATCCATTTTATGTCAACATCATCGATGAAATGGAACCAAGACAGAGGTTTAGATAAAGATGTTGAAATGATTTATTTCTCTAATTTGCCCATGAAAATATTGGCGTAAGACGGTGCCATTTTCGTCCCCATCGCTGTCCCGTTCATCTGAAGGTAATGTTCACCATTGAAGGTGAAATTATTGCATTTCAGAACCAGAGTAAGCAGCTGGACAAAACATTCGGTTGGTGGTTTTAAAATGTTGCGCGAGTCCCATATTTCCTTTCACGATTGTATTCCGTCATCATGAGGTATGTTGGTATACAATGAGGTGACATACAAAGTGACAAGGAGAGTTTCCGGAGATAAAGGGTTCATGGATTCTATTTTACGAAGGTAATCTGTGATGTCTTGAATGTGAGAAGGAAGATTTTCTACATGAGATCTTAAATGGAAGTCAACGAATTCCGAGATTTTCTCAGTCGGGTGGCCGTTCCCGGATACAATGGGTCTACCAGGGTTGTTTACCTTGTGTATTTTGGGAAGAAGATACAATCGACCAGGCTTGGCGTTCTCTGGTTTTAAATATCCGATTGTATCCTCATCTATGTGACCGTCATTGTGCATGGTTTGTAACGCAGTAATAATTTTGTAACTAAATTAGGGTCGTGGTCAAGCTTCTTATAAAATCTCTCAGAGAGCTGACGCTCTGCTTCCGCGATGTAGTTAGCTTTGTCCATTAGCACAACGGCACTTCCCTTGTCTGCTGGTTTATCACAATATCATCTCGGTTTCTCAGCAATTGTATTGTTGTTTTCTCGTCTGAAGAGGTGTTATAAAACGACGAGTACTTGTTGTTAGCTAGATGAACAACATCCGATTTGATTTTGTCGATAACTTCATCCAGTGTAGCAGATTTGCTTGGTTTAGGAATCCATGAACTCTTCTTTTTAAAGCGCGGAATTCTGATTTCTTCCTCCGAGTCAGAACTGTCGGAGTCTTCCTCGGTGTCCTTTGGTTTGTCACCAAAGTATTCTTTAATTCTGAGGGTTCTGGCAAATTTATTCAGGTCATCCTCCAGTTTCATATTATCTATGTTACTGGGCGTAGGGCAAAAATTCAAACCCTTAGATAAAACTTTAATTTCATCCTCAGTTAAAGAGACTGTTGACAAATTGACAACCGTGTTGTTGGTATTGACCGGAATTTGACTTTTTCTATGAAATCTACGGTTGCGAGGCTTTTTTGTTGAATTTGAAGGTCTGTTTAAAGGGTGGTTAATTTGCACACCATCACGTTTAAATTTGTTTATCTGCTTGACGTGAAGCTTATGTGATTCAATACGTTTGATATCACTAAGGCGTACTTGAATTTCGTCAAGTTCATGATCAGACAATTGGTCACGAGATCGGCATTGCTATCATAGAACACAACGAGGGTTGGTCAAGGGCCGACAGACTTGCTCGGGAAAGGTTTTTCAATAAGAAAGTTAAGGACAGTTTCCCCAGAATGCATTAATGAGAAAAAACATAGAATGAGTCCCTACCATCACTTGTTTCCTGTAACTCAGGCTTCAGTACAGGACTCTTACAGTTTTAAGGATTTTTTTCCTCCTCCCAAACATCAATATTGAAAAAATTTACCAGCGTATTGATTCGTGATAATTTGTATAACGATCAAGATTATTATTTCAGTTTGACTACCACATGTCTTGATAAGAATCATTTGATATCTTACTGATGAAGGATATTAGTTATCCGAAATATTTAACATTTGTTCATGATTTTACTTTTTTGGTGATGTTGTACCCTTTTAGACTTGCTTATTATATATTATATTTTGTAGTGTACTGTATCATAATTATATGATCCATCGCCCCGTAAAATTTATCGTTGGCTATTATTCAGACATTTTATATAAATAGAAACATAGCGTCCATATACTTGAAAATAGAAACAAGGCTTCGGATTCATGGAATGCCCTTTGAATCACGTGGTCGTAATAACCAGTGAAAAAAAAAAGAAGAATGCTTCACCATTTGTAATATTGTAAAATATCAGGTGCAAGTCGCAATATGAAGTTTCTTGACGAGTGAGCGCATAGAAAGAGTCCATTTTATTCTGTACTTAGTTGTTCAGTTTTCTGTAACCTTGGTTTTATGCCCTCAAAGATCTATGTTAATTGTTTATGTGACTGTTGATTGAAGAGTATGAAAAATACTGGTCGTCTTCACTCGTCGACCACGCTTTGTTACTGTCCGATCAAAATCGTCGGAAGGCATTTATTGGATGTCTCGACTGCGGTTGGTCGCGGTCCGATTCAATACGAGAATTTAGAAATTTAATCAAAACATGATTTGCTGCTATTCGACCAACGACGCATGCCGGTCTAGTACAGAAGCAGCATATTGAAAATATATCATTAATTCGTGTACATTTTTAGATTTCTAGTGTTGAAAATAAATTGATACATACTTTTTGAGTAATTAAATTGGACTCGTTAATATTTAATACCATCAATCTGTCGATACCTCCAATGGTAGACTGTATGTCCACGATGATATCACCAGCACAGTAGCTCAGTACTTCGGCGTTTGCATTAGCATAAGGATATTGTTTGTTTTTGTTTTTGTTTTGCAGCGATTTACCTTAGGAAATCATTTAAAATTATGGAAATGATATCTCAATCGCCAAGCTGAGATTCCTTGTCCGAACATGGCTATACTTTTGGTAATTTTCGGTGTTATTAGTTCTTCAATATTTGTATTACTTTGGATTTACCAATATTTTGGCCTCTGGCATCACTGAAGAGACGTTATTTGTCACATCCACTGCAGCAGTAAAATTTGTACCGTGTAGTGTTGATTGAATGTATAAAAAAATTAAAGACAAACTACTTTCAGATTTCTTTTTCATTTTTTCCCATTTTTCTCATTATTGCAGACTTGTATATTTTGTGTTTCAGGGAAAAATAGTTGCAGAGATAACAACGAAACACACGAACGAAGTTAATCCAATTAAAACTCGTATTCTGATATTGGTTGATGTAAGCGGCAGCATGGGTATCAAAACAGGAAAACGACGGAGATACAGCAAGCTATACAGAATTAAAGGATTTGCAAAAAATATGGTGACATCATTAGATGATGGTGATTTTGCAGGCCTTGTAACGTTTGGGGAAAATGCAGATGTATTATTGCCCATGACAGAAATTACACACGAAAGCAGGGTGCGTGTCCATTTTTATACATATGCTATACAGCATACAACTTATTGTAAAAATGTTATTAAATGTCATACATGGTTTTCATATTGTTGATATTTAGCTGTTTACAACCAATCGGCCTATATATCGTATACGAACAGTGGCAGCATTTCGTTGATTATATGGGGACGTCATGGATAGAAACGGCGAAGGCTTTAGAAAGAGATTCTTTGAAAAGATATTTGTTTTCGGGAAAATAACTTAAAACTTATAGATATTTCACGATATTATAGATATATTTTTAGTTTTGATGCATACTTTCAATCAATCAATTAATCAATCATTTTTTTCCAAAAAATATCAGCTGTATGGAAGTTTTTTTTTTGTATTTTGTGCCGTTCGAATGAAACACTAAATGGTAGATATGATTACAGATTTTTTTCCAGATTCATGGGATCTATTCAATCCTACTTTTTTTGTTTGAAAACATTTACGATTATAGTTTTGTCTTTTTTTTTTTTGGCCAATTGACAGTTTATGGACTATAGGCTTACTGAACATAATATTCGTAGTACTGTATCGTTTATTTTCATTAAAAAGGACTTTTTTTTTTTGCTTTTTAAAGGATCGTCTGAAGTCAAAACTAGACACCTTAGACAAAAGTTTCTTGTCAACCAAGACAAACCTCAGTGCTGGTTTGTCTAAAGCATTGGAAGTATTTAGAGATGCCAGTTCAGGGTTAGTATGTTAGTAGTATTTTTCGAAATTTACTTTTTTAATGGGACTTATTTTGATCGTCTAAATTTGAAATATTGAAAGAGTTATTATGAATTTGTTGTAGTCAGTCTTTAAATATGTTATAAATGTATCTGAAATTATTCTTATTCTTCATTATTTACATTCAAAAACAACATGGATACCGAAATTCGGCCGTGTACACCAATTCTCAAGACCGTTATAAACTAAATTAATAACTATTGCACATTTTTGACACCGATTCAAATACTAATATATGATTTATTCTTGCAGGAAACGTGATTTGCTTCACTACAGAAATGCTATTATAGTCTTCTCGGATGGTGAAGTGAATGCTGGAACCCAGGAACCAAGTAAACTTGTACATGAAGTCCGAGAAAAGATTCGGCAACTTTCGTTTGGTCTCGACGAATCTCTTAACCAATGGGCTTCTATTTCTACTGTCGTGTTGGGAAAATCAGCGTCAGAGATTATGTACTGCTTATCAAAGTTCTGCAGCAGTGATGCTTTTTATACAATAGACATGGATGTAGACAATTCAAATACAGAAACTGACCTTTTCCTTCCGGTTCTTATGAGAAAAGCGGCCGTTGCTTGGAATGTGTCTGTTTACATAGAGTCGGTGAATGGTGCCGTTCTTATCAATGAGGATTGTTCACAGGATAATAAAGTACGGACTCATGGGCAATCCTCCCGCGGTCCAAAAACTGCAAAGGCTTACTTTTATTACGACATACCAGCAGCATCTACAAGGCATATTGGTATCGGTCTTGATCTGGACGAAGCTTTTGAAGAGGAAGTTTTGAGAGTTAAGGTGGAATATTCCGGATTTTCTGGAGAGAGGAAAACAATAACTAAAACAATAACAAAGAGTGACATTCTAACTGAAGGTAGAGTACAGGGCGGGAAAGCCATCACCGAACACTACAAGAATGATGCTCGAATGCTTTCGGAAGAAGTGTTAGGTAAAGCCGCAAAAGCTGTTCTGGATGGAAATTCGGGTGGATCAGCTAATGCCATGAGGCAGGGTCAGTCAGAGCTTCAGAAACTGATGAACAGATATGGTGATATGGCAGATAAACAAGAAACTGCTCAGACAGAAATATTTGACTATGCAAAATCGTTGATGAGCAACTTTGAATCTTTACTTCAAAAAGTAAATACACCAATAGACGATGATACAGATGAACAAACAGAAGCAGAGAGTAGTTGGTTAAAAATAAAAGCTGTTTCATCAGCTATATCTAGAGAAGCACCAGGCTTAGCTGAAACAGTTACGGATAGCAACATTTTGTGTCCTTTACCGGACGTAAGCAAAGTTTCTTCTACGCCAATGCGAGCCGAGATGGAAAAGGTTTACAAAGAAAAGGGAGTTCGAGAGAGTTTGTTTTTCGATTTTGACGGGGCAATAGATGAACTTAAAAAGAGTATGAAAAAAGATGAAGACTGAGAAATGTAACTTTATAAACCTTTTTCATCTGCAAATCAACAATTTTAACTTGTATCAGAGTAATACTAGCCATATTATAACCTTCTTAAAACAAAAAATTGGTATATGTATATACAGCAGTAAAATCTATCAAAGCCTATACGGAAGAAGAAAATCAATTCAAGTTGAAACGGTGTCATTTAATGTTCCAACTTAGAAATTGTTCAACGTTTTCTTGCCTTTTGCTTTTTTTCTTTTTATTACTTTTTTATTTGTGTGCGTGTGTGTTTACCAACTTCAAAAATGGACAATGATAATACCTTTTACCTTTATTGTGAAGTTATAATTATGAGATGTTATTCAAAACAGGTTAAGTATTTTACCTCACAAAAATAATCATGTGTTTTAGAACAATTTTAGCTTGTTTACAGTGATGGTGACCATCTTGGTTTTCTGCTGTTTTTTCAAATAACACACAAAAGGGACAATGATAACACTGTTGACAATTACTGAAGATCTTTCTGGAAAAAAAATCTAGCTAGGATTTTTTTTTTTTTCATTTTTTACAGATGCAACGAATGTATCCCTCAAATTAAATTTTAAAAAATTTAAGAATGTTATCTTATTTTTCCAATGAAGATTCATGACGGAGGAAAACGTTGTTCTCAGCTGGGATCTATCTATCATTTACTCCAGCAAGATAATACAATAATTTCGCATTCATATGGTACCAACTGCATTTTTATGAGTTATAAATAAAAAATTTAGTTGTTTTATCTCTAATAAACAGCAACAGGAGGACACACAAACTTTACTTTTACTTACTACGGAGCTGTTAGTGTGGAAATGTTGTCCTTAAATATAGGTCTTGAATGCGAACGGATCAGTCAGGTTATAAAATGGACCAAGTTGAAAAGGTTTCTAAATAGAATTTCAGGCAAAACTAGCTTTAAATTATAAAATTTATTACGTGCGATTTTCATTTATAACCTTAAGCTTCATTCATAAATCACTGTCGTCATTTTCGTTTCCTATTACTACGCGATTATTTGAAAATACAGGTGTATTTGCATAAAAAGGGGGGGGGGACTTCAGGCGTTATGGATAGGATGCAGTTGTCCGTCTCTGCTCTCAAAGGTGGCCGCCTTAGTACTTATGTGTATTTTGTAAATATTTTTGAAAAGAAACAATATAATGTTGTATATTGCAATATATATATATATATTTATTCTTTATTGCATTTTTTCGTTTTTGAATTACATTTTTGAATTTTCATTGTTTAACTAAAAGCTGTTAGTTTACTTCATATAAATTTTATTTTGAATAAAGTAATATGTGTTTCTTTCAATTTCATCATAGCATGCCATGCATATAAATCTTAAAGGTCATAATCATGTCGATACTTTTTATTTTAATTGGCATTGCACAAATTCATGTTTGTGTCGTCTTTTTGGTCTGTGAAACATGTTGCAATTGGCTTTGACCTAGTTTTCAGTAACTATGTGTACTCTTAGGTCGGTGCTTTTTGTCTTTTGGTTAGTATTTTGTTTTAGTGTTTTCTTTGCGGTTTGGGTCGAACTGTGGAATAAAACCTTTGTAAACAGATTTTTACAGTTTGTTCGTATATTGTGCTTTTACGCCACTATCCCATGTTGTGAGAGGAATGGACAACCACAAACACATTTAACACCTCCACATTCTGTATATGCCTGTCCGAAGTAAACTTAGCCTGTAATTCAGTGTTTGTCGTTGTAATTCAGTGTTAGTCGTTGTAATTCAGTGTTTGTCGTTGTAATTCACTGTTAGTCGTTGGTTGCTGTCGATCATATTTGTTTTCAAACCCAGCTGAATAGGGATACGCGCAAACATGTATCTGTTACAATAAAAGTCGTTTACAGTTCTGAAAAAATACAAGTACTTTTCCTTTTAGATATTCCTGAAAATGTAAATGATTATATTACAAAGCAATTTATGCATTGGGGATATGACCATAATAAAAAATATGCATCTTATTTTTCGCTTCCATTTTGATCGCCATATTGAAGTAAAAATCCTTTAGAAACTATATTGGAAAGAAATAATGTCTAAAAGAGCTACGTAAGGGGTCTGGTCAGTGAGAATCCGCCAGTAAGAAGGTCAATGTTGATGGGTGTTAGTTTGGATGTGGATGTCAAACTGCACTTTAACGAATCGGGCGATTCGTCTGTGAGCAACTGTTAATCAAATTTTTATATCCTATGATATGTCCTTGTTTCTCAGTGGCATTCAAATTGTTCTACATTTCTGTCTCTCCTCTACCACTTCCTACAAGAAAAAAAAATATTATTCAGTCGTCCTGAATATTCAATGAATATTTGCCATTGGATGGTAGGCTACAAACAACCACGTAATACGGTTATAATGTTTTGTAACATAGCACAGAAATATTCAAATTTTGACAGTTACGGAACCCTTCGGAACAGCCATATCGTTAGCGTAAGATAATAGGTGTAATTTGGGGTCATGGTAAAATGTTCTTAGCGATGCACTGAAAGTAAAGTGTTTGTTGTGGTTAGAACTTCTGACATCATTGAATACAAACCGTCAAGAATGGAAGGCAAATATAGCACATTTTAATTTGATTGCATATGTATACGACATGAATTCGACATTAATATTTGTCCTACAATTGGAGATAAATTACCAGTCTTTTACTGTTCTAAATGCTTTTCCTGATTTTTATTTTGCAAATTTGAAAAGTTACCACTACTCGATACAAGAGAATGCGATGACGACAAACTAGGAAAATTAACAACTCCACTTCTTGATTGTTCTGCCATAAACTGACGTTTTCTTCTCTCAATTGAAGACTGAAAGGCTGCTCCTATATTTTCTTTCTCTTTTACATCTTTAAGTTTAGAGTTTGCGAGAGAACGGAACACATCTAACTGTTTCCATTCCATGTTTCTAATAGACTGTAACTTCTGTCTTTCAATGTTTGCAATCTTAGTTTCTAAGTGTCGTTGGTGTGTTGTTTTTCCATATAATATGGTTTGTCCAAGTTTTGATTTACTCCATTGGAGTGATTGACATTGTTTTTGTGGCCTGCTGGTAAATTTCGTATTTTGTACTGAAATACCGGAAGCATTCGATATTCTCTGCAGTGTAGATTTTTCATTGTGCTTGCTAATATCCTCTGACAAACGTTCAAACACAGATGGTTTAGAATTTTGTTGATCCAAATTCATTCTGAAAAGTAAAACTTATTTATAATTGTCAGCGATGTATACGTAGTTTGTATGATGGGGCAACCACACCGATCTTGCGTGTCGATTAAAACAGAACGGACCCTCCCCTTTGCTATGGTTTGAATCATTCACTTCCGTCTATACTGAGATTGACAGTTTGTGAAAGCCCGACCCGGTCCCGAGTGGATGCAACAAGTTGAACTGTGAGCTATGGCTCACCATTTTATGATATCCCGCTCTGATTATTCAGTAAACAGCAAATTGATGAGTGATGAATGTGAAAACTTATCACATGGTATATCATGCTCTCATGAAGCTTGATTCTAAAATTAAGAAAGCCTTGATTCGTACGTAGAGTTCCTGAGAAAACTGCAACGAAAATGTCATGCATGGCCAAAATTAGTAAGATCGGTAGACAGGAATTTAAAGAGTGACGATTTTGAACATAACATGCTCGCGTTAAGCTTGATACCAAATTTCAGAAACCTCTGATTTATAGGCCTGAGAAAAGTGCGACCAAAATTTTATATGACTTACGAACAGACGGACGTAAACCAGTATACCCGCTCCTTTGGGAAGAGGATATGATAACAATTACTATGTTACAAACACTAGGTGTCATTCAAACACGACAACACTTAGACCATAAATAAAGGTAAACTGTTAAACTGTTATTCAATTAAATCTAATTGTAATTTTATAGATATTTTTTTCTGTAAATTCGTTTTACAATTATAATTTCTTTCATATCGTCCTTTGATTGTGAATAACCAGACGCGAGGTAACGGTCAATGCGAAAGCAACGCAACACCCCGAACTTACAATTGAGATGTCCAATTATGAGCTTTAACAAAAGACAAGGCCAAAAGACATTTTAGAGGTCAAAAGACGATCTGAAACAATATAGGATAGTTGTCTCATTGGCAATCAAACCTCATCTCTTTATTTTTATATAGATAGTCCAAAGAACATGTTTTAGATCCAAATTCTATCTTCAACTATTTATAGAAAAATAAATAAAATATTTTAGAGGTCAAAATACGATTTTCAACAATATAGATAAACAAAGAAACTGTTTAGATCTAAATACTGTCTTCAACAATAGAAAAGTCTAAAAGACATTTTTTTAGGTCAAAATACAATCTTCAAAAAAATAAGACAAGTCAAAAAGACATTAATTGTTTTAGGTCAAAATACAGTCTTTGACAAAAGACAAGTCTGAAAGACGTTTTAGATGTCAGTTAACGATCTTCAACAATAGACAAGTTCAAAAGACTTTTAAGAGGCCCGGTCTTTAATGATATACAGGTGTCTATAATTGTCTTTAAGTTAAAAGTCGTTTTGCTAATTTCTTTCGTCGTGCAATCCAGGACAGTCAAATTAAAGAACAGCAATGAGCCTCTGTTTCTTTGAATCAAATGAATAAAAATGTTATGAATTAACTTCCAAACACAAGCATAAACTACATTTAACATATGAAGTCTCAAAATTTTCATATGTACCTTGTTCCAAATTACTTCTTCCCACAATCAACAAAGATGTCGTATCAAAGCACTAGAACTGTACCAGAGTATCATAGACAACTAATTAAAAGTTCATGAACATTTGTTAACTTTGACACATCAGAGCTGAGAATTTGCTAATCTGGTGTGTTAATTTATTTCCCAAAGAACAATGTTTGTTGAATCCCTACCAAAATAAGAGCATAGTGTAAAACACTATGTATTAGGGAAAACTTTCTTGTGTCGTGTTGTTTAGGATTGACAATATTTAGAAATTAAGATTTATTGTATGTGTAATTATAAAAGATGTTCGATAATTATTTTTTTTTAACTTTCCCCTTGTATTGTAAACATAAACCCCCTTCTAAAAGAGGCTCTTGTGTTGTCAAAATCTCTTGACAACAACGGTATATATTTTTGGTATACATATGTCAAGAATATTGTACCTGGTAGCTATAACACATTTATTTAAAACCAGTTGTTGGCATGACACATAAAAAGCATATTGTAAAAATTTGAAAGAAGTTAAACATCTCAAGATTCTTATCAAGAAAGAAATAAAAGACAAATATAAAATTTTAATCAAAAATAAATTCAATAGTTATGATGAAAAAAGTAAGTTATTGTTATACAAAAACATAAAACTGGGTCAAGATAAAGAATTTTACTTATGGTACAGCGATTTTAGCGTAAGAAAGTGTTTCACCAAACTCCGTATAAGTGACCACAAACTTGAAATTGAAAAGAGTAGATATTTAAAAATCCCTCGAGAAGATAAACTATGCAAACTATGCAATGTCCTTAAAAACGAGGAACATTTCCTCTTGGAGTGTAGTATAAGTAATAATTTAAGATTGGATCTATTCAAAAAAATTAAAATGGGAAGACGAATTTATGTCACTTCCAAGAGACCAAAAAATTATTAAATTATTAAACCCTATATCAACAGAACATGTGAAACTAATCGGCTATTTTTTAAACAGCCATTAGAACTGAGGACAGAAACAGTCACTGTGACTTTGAGATGAAGAACAGTAATAAAAGCGCTGTTTCTTTGCTTTTTGTGTGTTTTTGATGTGCATGTACTAATTTTGTGTCATGGATGGATATCCCATATCCTTTGTATTTCTATTATGACAACGCCATGGCAAAAAAAGAAAAAGACAAAAAAGACAAACAACAGTATACAAAATAGAACATAGATATAAAAATAAAGAGATGTGGTATGATTGCCAATGAGACAACTATCCACCCAAGTTCAAATGAAGTGGATGTAAGCAATTTTATCGCTATTTTGTGCATTTTTCCTTTGATCTTTTTTTGTGATAATTTTTCTCATCATGCTACTCGCTTGAGATGGAAAATTATCGCTAGAAACTAAGGAGGCGCGTGGCGTTGCTAATGAAATTGACACGAAATTGACAACGTCGTCATAGGTAAAATAGCGATAAACAGATTATCATTGGTCATCTCAACTTGATTGCTTTTCTCGCTTTCGCCGTCCCGGCTCAAGCGAGAAAATCGATCTCGTTGAGATGATCAACGATAATCTATAAATATACAACCGTGTACATTGTATTGTTAATAATCAAATGCATTTTTATAGTAATGTGGTTGGGACGGTTCGGATCAGTACCCGGTCTGGTCATATCATAGACTTTTCAATAAAAGATAAAATTCGTATTGGCTGTCGCATAAGGTAATATTAAAAAAAAGGGAAGGCTAGTCTGTTCGGATTAAAAAAGAAATTGGTCGAAATGCATTCTTTTTCTGAATATTCAATATAGCAGAAAGGTTTCTTGAGTGATGAAAAATTTCTATCTTTTAAACTGTCCATACTAATGTTTGTTTTTTTGTTGTTGCAATTCCTCAGATATTTCGTGAAGCAAGTCGTTATAAAAATCTTCCAATGGAAAAAAATGGAACATTGAAAAACAAATACTTTTCGCAAAGACTTGTACATTTTCCGAACGTTTATACCACAAAAACAAGTTCTCGAACTTGTAAAGGATTATCTTAACCAATTGATTCGTATATTTACTTTTTAGACATTTGCAAGTAAATATTGAAATTAATGACAATATATTCCCAGCTTGCATATAGCTTTTAGGGCTTTGCAATTTCATCTATGATACTATTTCCCTAAAACAGATGTTATAAAATTAAAAAAAAAAAAAATGTAAATAATATTTTGACTTACCTGAAACTTTTCTAAGATCCGAACACCTTTCACATAATGTAAACTTTGTTTCACCTGACATGTGCTAAAAACTAGGTCACAGTTTTCAAAACTTCAGAAGGAATTGGATAGTGTAGTTTGCAAATAGTTTAACAGCTTTTATCAAATCGATTAAAAGGTTACAAATTAGGACGATCATCGGAATGCAGCATTATATAGACTCGACTGAATTTTTTTGAGCTGAGAATCTTTATTTGTCTTTGGTCTTTCTTCAATTTTAGTCCGTTCAGCTGACAATATGTTATAATTGTGTTTATTATTTATATTTATAGAACTTTCTCACAAAGATTGGCGACAGGTGACGAGTGAAAAAAAAAATTATCAAAAGTTTATATTATATGAATGATTGAATTCCACTTCCCGGTATTCTTGTAACTGTGATGGTTAAATTATATGTTGCTTTTGCTATGTATATACTTTAAAATCTTGATGTTTAATGATTCACGCTGCATTATGCTCAACACAGACTTGATAACTATACATATTTTTTGTTGCCTGCATTCGTCAAAATCTATTTAATCATGAATTCTATTAATGCGACTACAGCAGATTTTTCTCTGATATATGTTTCAGTACAAAAGTATTAGTTTAAAGAAACGGAAATTATCATAATATATTTTACATTGAAGATAAGCGTAAAAATATTTCCATTTTTTAAACGGCCGTTTTGAAGTCTAGTCACTTTGGCGAGATTTATTTGACAATTATTACGTTTTCCATTGGTTATTCTTGGTATTAGTTAATTCATACAATTATGAAGTCAAAAAGATACGTCATGTAAATTAATCGACTTTGATAGAAAACCAATAAAAATAGAATTTATTTTATTTCAATTATATCTTTAATGAATAACAACAAATAGTAATTACATGACCAGTCATGTCAGAATTGATCGTTGACTGTCAAACTGTGAATAATTGCCACAATAATTGTTTGTCACAGAATTATTTGCCCTGATTGATTTGTCACATTGTATTTCGGCACTCCTCGGTGAGCTAGGTGGACTGTCCTTTTTAGGTCGACCTTTAGGCTTTATTGATGTCTCGGAACCTCCCTTTTGAATAACCTGTAAAATTCAAGATATCTTTTAAATTCATCTACATATGTAAGGAAATGGTTTAAAAAAAGAGATATGTTTTTTTTTTGCATTTGTAATGTAATCTGTTCTCTGATTTTGCTTAATGTCAAGATTGTTTTGAGGGATTTAGGGATATTAAGTCTGCTTTTTAAGTTTTTTTTTTTTTTTTTCTTTTTTTGTTTGTTTGTTTTTTGTTTTTTTTTTCGTTGCATTTTCGCTTTAATTTTTTGTCTGTTTCAAAAATGAAGCTGTATTATAAATTAACGTACATTGAAAGTGGTGAAATTATTAAACAGACTTAACTTCATAAAAGTTTACGCATTTGATTAATAGTTTCAGGCTTAGAGCGCATATATTTGTCCATTCATTGGAGCTATGATGGAGATGTTGCAATATTTTGATATGTTCAGTCCACACAATAAATTTAACGGAATGTCTATTGTTCCGGCTAGCCGGAAGAATAGGTAAAAATCTCTATTTTTCCGGCCATCCGTTTGCGCATGCGCAAATATTCAATATCAACAGCAGTGTCATGTGGCGCGGAAAGTGTCCCGGATGAGATGTCGGACTGCAAACGCGCGTCTGCAATGAACGTTTTGAGAATTAGAGATCGGAATTTTATTTAAAGATGTCCTAAAGAAAGTTAGAGAGAATGTGATTGCTTTAGAAAACAAATTTCTGTAGGACAGACTCCATAACAATAGCGTGTGCGCGTAAACTGAAATAAAGCGTGAAATCAAACTGAAATTGCGAATTTACCCCATTACCTTTACCTGTATCAATGGAGGCAAAACGCAAAACAATTCACAGGAAAATGACTAAATCAAATATACTTGGGTACATTATTTCTAAGTTCTACTACAACGGAGATATATGAACATGCACTGATATGCCTGGACTGGGAATAGAATACCAGGGTTGGGGTATAGCCCCCTTTTTTATTTCATTCTGTTTTATTTATTTTCTAAATAAAAAATGTTATATTTTTGCTATCATAAATACAATCTTACTTTTGGGGCAATTTACACGTGCCTACACCTTTCTCCTATTTTCTTTGTGTTGAAAATCACCGAACATTTTAAATAAAAAATCGTGCAAAATCATTTGACGACTTTATTGGAACCAAATTACAAGGAAATGATAAATTCAGGATCTTCTTTAGGAATCATAGATACCATTGAAGCCACAAATCAGTAGCCCGACTCCTAACCTTTCAGGAAATTCATAGGTAGAATATTAAAAGAGGAGAGACATTTTTGCCCCCCCCCTTTTTTCCCTTAGAATAAAAAAATCTGAATATGCTGTATACTATGAAGTAAATTTATTTGCATATTGATTTGTTTTAGTGAATGGAGACTTTTTTGTGCAATTTTTTGACAAGTGACTTTAATTCAGAGTATTTGCTGCATATCAATCGATGTTGATATTCTTCTTTTGATCTCATTTGACAAGCTGTTTATATTTATCGGGAATTTGAATGTTCCATAGAACAGCTAGTAGAAAAATATATTTGGTACTTGAGGAGTTTATTCCCATGATAATTCTGTTTTTATTTTATTTTTTTTTTCATTATTACTTTTTTCCAGAACTTTTTATCTTTAGTTTATAATCAGTAACGTCCGCTCGGGGAACGTGCAAAAAATGAAAAGTTCCAATTCTCTGTGTTTGCATGGGAGGAATTTGTTTTCCACTACATTCTCCATTGCATGCTATAATAACCACTTAACCCAATGCATATTCATTGTTCATTGTTATGTATGGCCGGAATAATAGCAAAATAGCAGAGAAAAGCTATTCTTCCGGATGGCCGGAAGAATAGACATTTTTGGGTATTTTTCCAGCTAGCATATGTCATACATATCTCTCATACTATATATATGTCATATTTATTTTTTAAAATACCCAGGAAAAATGGCGCATTTCCCATCCAAAGGCAAAATTGGGTATTCGGATTCGGAGAAAAGAGTTGATTTTCTGTATATGGAAAAAAACAAAAGATTGGGTAAATTTTTTTTGGTGAAAAAATTTCAGCTTTGGAAAAGATCCTTGACTGGGTCAAAACAAAGATTTGAAAATTTGTATTTGCTTCTTATCCGCCATGCACATGGTATTTAGTAATTAGAACTACTACTGGTTGGCTGGGTGTCAGAATAATATGTCCCGGTAGGGTGATATATCTTCCTGTGTTACCTTATGCACGAGCACGCTAAAATCCCGACTAGGTTTGTCGATCTAGTACAAAGCATGGTTGAAGTAACATGTTCTCGTCCTGATATGCATGTAATACTTGCCACTGGACATTAAAAACATTAATCCACCATCATCATCATCATCATCGATATTTGAAACAAATGATTATTCATAAAAAAATAAAAATAAAATAGCAAGAACAATATCAGATCGTAAATATGATAAAATAAATGTTATCCAAACATACCTACATCTCCCAGACAAACTTAGATAGTAGTGCAATTTTTTAAACTTTAAAGTAATGCTTACCATCTTTTTCCATTTCATTCGTCTGTTTTGATACCATGTTTTAACCTGTACTTGAGATAAGCCTAGAGTCTCTGCTAGGTCTATTCGATCTGGCGTTGATAGATATTTGTGGGTTTCAAACTTCTTTTCTAAGCCCATGAGCTGGAGCTCTGTAAAAACCGTTCTACTCCGCCTACATCTCTTTGGTTTTGAAAACCCATCCAAGTCGGATGGGGATCTTGAACGTATGTAGACCGGAAGGGGAACTGGTGTAGCTAAAGGATCCATATATTCCGTTGGAAACCCTGAAAATAATATTTATGATATAAGCCTACAATCTCTGCTAGGTCTATTCGATCAGGCGTTGATAGATATAATTTTAAGAAGTTTATTAAAAATTGCATGAGTTTGCATGTTCATTTGTAAAATTTCAGAAGTCATTTTAAATTATTGGAATGTATCTCCCATATAGATAGATCTGATTCCTTGTTGGCTTTTCTTTTTGTCCTTATTGTTTTTATCATATAGTCAACGTTTGTATTAGGTTTGGATTTTCAAATGGGTTGGCCTCGAGCATCCCTTTTTACTTGTCGTAATCCGTATATGGTGAGGTAAAATTAGTACCGATAATTTAATTGTAGATCTTTTTAACAAAAATGTTTTTTTATTTATCTTTGTTTTTTGTTTTGTTTTGTTTTTTGCTTATTTATATTAATGTTTATTTATATTTTTTTGGGGGAAGATTTACTCTAGATTTTGTGATCAAGGATGTAATAAGATGCATTAATTTTAAAATTCTGTAAAAAAAAAAAAAAAATATCTAACTCCAGACATCTAATTAGCATTACATTAATGTCATTGATTTTACAATCACTTTCAGGAATTTGTTTAAAACTCTTTAATAGTAAATTTCAAAAGATCCCGAAACAATGGGACAAATCTGACGTCAAATATTTTTGAACAAGTTATCATTCTTTTCTTTAATTCATGTGAATATGGTATATATTTTTTGTTAGATGTGGATGTTACAAACTTTATTGGTGATAATGATGAAACGATTTTACTATCTTTAATCATTGTGAGTTCGTAAATAGTCATGAATGTTAATAATGACTGAATATTCGCAAACCTTACCACTGTTGTGCAACTATCATATTATAAGTAAGAAATGTTAATTTACGACCTCTCAAAAATAATATTTTGATAACGAATTTGAGGAACAAGTTATCACAGATTTTCGAATTAAATCTTTAATAACGAATTTTGAAATTTGTGATCACAATTTCTCAAATAAGTGATAACTAAATCACGAATTTAATCCGTGATAACGAATTGTAATTCGTTGTATACAATTCGTGACTACGATTTTAAAAACGTAATCATGATTTT
The DNA here is from genome assembly GCA_017311375.1 of Mytilus coruscus. Lineage (NCBI taxonomy): Eukaryota > Metazoa > Mollusca > Bivalvia > Mytilida > Mytilidae > Mytilus > Mytilus coruscus. Next base: position 44,091,123 of record CM029600.1, read on the forward strand.
TTTAATTTGTGATCTCAAAGTCAAATTATATTTTTTGACGGTCCTAAATGGGCAATTGTCATATGAAATGTAACCACTGGTCTTGAAAAGTCCATTAATAAAATAGTCTTATTTTCGAAATTAATATAAAGTAAAAGTAATTTTATACATCAAAGAAACTAAACCTTTTAATGATTGTTCAATGTCAACATGTTTTGAATATTTTTCAAATATCTATAAAAAGTAAGCTATAAAAAATTACTCGACTATTTTTTTCTTTGAGGGGGTGCGTTTGAGTTTGAGTGTTCTTCCTTGCACAATTTCACAAAAAACTCAAATGTCTTCAACAGTAATGTATTGTGCCTATTATAAACATTGTGTTCATTGTTATCTGTGAAAATGATGGAACATCGTTTTACCATACATATTCAAATTCCATTTCGTTTTAATAATTTTTCTGATTGATATTTTTTGGTTCCGTTTTTCTTTTCTGTTTTGTCTCAATTTTTTTTATTGAAGCTCTCTGTGTGAAACAACTATAGGAACTGTGATGATATCTTTTCTAAGATTATTCACATGAAATCAAAATAATAATTACTTCAGCTTTTCCGTGTTATATAATACAAGGGAGTGACTGTTTTCTTTAAATAATTTGAAATTACATTATGCATTTTAGTAACATTTTGTGTGATTATGATAATACAAAAAGTTTTTTTTTTCATTTGCAATTGTAAAATAATGTCTTACCTCTTAAACTTGGCGTGTAACTAAGATGTGGATAAGAAAACATAGAATTTGAAAAATTGGAGGACGAATAACCGGGATAATAATTTCCTGGGTCATAATTCCCAAATTTCCCGGTGTCTGAGTAGCCACTTTCATTGTCTCTTAATATGTCTCTGATATAAAATGAGGAACTTGGCACTGGAAGTCTTGGAGGAATTTGTCCGTAATTATTCGAAATTTGAAATGCGTTGTTCATTATTAAAATAAATTCACATTCAGTTCTATTTGTCCCTCTGTTCTAATGAAAACTCCCACAACTAAAGGAACATTAAGATTCTTGGGAAAGTCATATAATTTTGTCTTGAATTTCACACTGCAATACACTACAAAAACTTTGCGGTAGGTCTTTTCTGTTTTTCCATATTTTTGTTTAGAATATTATTACTGAAAAGTGGTATCATTACTGCTGTGTGATTTATGATAAATGAAATTTGAGAATAAGATAAGCAGGCATGAAAGTGATGGAACCAACCAATCAAATTGCAGATCTCATGATTAACCGTTGGTGTAACCAATCAGAGAGTAATTAGGAAACATTTAGCAGCAATTAGTGATAGCAACGCGTAAATAATATATATTATCTGATTGTATTAACCGTTTAATGCAAACAATTATAAAAGAAAGTTGAAGATGATTTTAAATTGTTTTTTTTTTTTTTTTAATCATTTAAAACGTTTTAGTTGATGCAACTGCTTCTAAAATACAGTTCATGAATGATTTTAAAAAAAATCACTTGTTGACATCTTAAATATCGTCACTTTTTCCATCAAATAATCTTCTTAAATAATTTTTTTTAGCCTTTAGCCATATAAAAATATCATACAAAAAGATGAAATATCTAGCTACAAAAAGAAGCAAAAAACCAACAAGATTTATTTTCAAAAATATTTAAATTCAAATGAAAGGGCAAATTACTCTATCAAGAAACGCTAGAAATGAAGACAATCAAGGAACAGGCTCTCTGAAAACAAAATATTCCAAGTAATTCTTATTTTCACTTTCTCGCAGAGTTTTTCTTTCGTCACTCCTTGTATTCTTCAAATGCAGATTATTTGAAATTTTATAGGTACTTGAGACGATCTAACTTATTACATATGTGGTCAGTAACTGACCTGCTGGGATTATAATAGCACAGGTCATGTTCCTTTGGCCTCTGTTTAGTTTAATGAGCAGATGGTGATGTTATCTTAAACGAATAAATTATCAAAATATTCGTATTTATTCCTCTGTACTGTGGATTTTTCTCCAATGAAGGAGTGATCGTCTGCCATTTTATGACATAATATATTTTCGACGTGGAAAGAACAAGAAAAAGGAATTTCATATCAAAAGATTCATAAAGATATAATAGATTTCTGGTTGAATCATCGGAGTGGTTACGACGGAAACAAAACCTGAGTTAGGAAATATTTTATCTTAACTTATTTTACGACCTATTCAATTTTTATGAAGCCCTCCGCCTTGTTTCTTCAACTGGTGTTATATTATTTTTTTCTATATTAATTTTATTTTGAATAAAAGTTGTATTAGAAATCCTGCGGCAAATTAGTTGGTACATTGGCATAAAGGTTAGTTTTCCATTTATTTTGATACATCTATTAATAAGTACAAAAATACATACTGCTAACATTTACTCAAATAAATAAAATATCCAAGTAACATTTTTTGTTTGCATTTCATAAATAAAAGTATAGTGACCGGTATGAGACAACAGCAAAATTCATCATACAATTAACAATATTAGATCATTTTTTAACCTACAGTTTGTACATAGCTATAGATTTTCACACCTAGAGAATATATATCATTTATCGATGATTTTGATAATTTGATAGGCACAATCGACTCTCATTGAATTTCTTTAAATCACATATAATCGACAAAAATAAGTTTGGACACAAAACTCTGTTTAAATATTCAAGGATTCGTCACTGGACATCGGTGTCTATAACCATTGGTGATAGTAACCGAAACATAATTTTTTAGCGAAGAATGCAATTCAAATGTGTTTAATGAACAACATATTTTGTTTTTTAGAACATTCTACTAATATAAGGAGGAATTAATTTCTCTGAAAAGGAACATAACAAATAATCTCTTACTACCTGACAGAACTTCAACTACGAAATTGTGTTAAAATCGATGTCGGTTATTATTTAAATATATCAACACACACACACACAAATACAAGTAAAACAAAAACATGCAAACATAATAAGAAACTACTCGCTCTGATGTTCATATAAACACCACTTTTTATACGCCCGTCTTAGAGGCGACATAGTATGTTATACCGTAGTCTGTCCGTATGTCAACACTCTTTGCTTAAAAAATCGCATTGAATGTTAACACAACATTAGGATTAACGGAAGAAAGCGCCTTTTCGATTTTCACGATTTCCCATTTTTTTTATTCCAGATTTATGCGACTCTATTCATGGAAAATTGGACCTTTTCTCAAATGTTGTATAATAACTAAATTTTGCTGTGAAATTTTATCAAATGCCTAGAATTGATCTACGTAAGTAAGCTCCCTTTCAATTTTCATGATTTTCAAATTTGCCGTTCCAGAGCTGTGGGATTTAATTCATGAAAAAATGGAGAGAAAAAAACATATCGCGCAGTTACTCCAGTATGCTTTTAATTGATTTTCTCATAACCTTCACTGTTATTTAGATCAGAGACATATTGTATTATCTCTTTTGAGATTCATAAAGTGATTTGGAACTTTTGCCACTTTAGTTTTCAGATTTCAGATTTTTTCACATGAACCATAGCTTGATTTTACAGGAAACGTATCACAATTTTTGGAATTGGAGAAAGTAAGATACCTTTTGATTTTGAAAAAAAATCTGAATTGTCATTCCAGAGTTTTGGGACTTTAACCGTAGATATAAGGCTTCTTTTTACATGGCACGCACTTGCTCTTGTATGCTTGGATGAAATAACTACAAACTTTAAACTGTAGCTGGGATTGGCGAATGTAGGCTTGCTTTTGATTTTGAAAATATTTGGTTTTTCGTTCCAGAATAATGGGTCTTTTGCACAGTCATATTTATGGCAATATTTACACACCTCATGTAAGTTATTCTACAGAGCTATTTTACTGGCTTCTGATAACATGCCTTCTAAATAATTCCATTTTATTCTGGCAACAATTTTAATATGAACAAGACGGGCGTATCAAACGCTCTTGGTGCAGCTGCTTATTTTTTGAGTGGCACGATTTTTAAAGCTAACTGTACGTATATTATATAACAGACATGTAAGTTGCTGGAATAGGCCAAAATCTCGTAACGTCAACTTTAGTTTTCGAAATGTTACTATGCCCGTGAACGGCTTGGGTGTCGTTGTGAAAGCAAATTTATGATCATTATTTTAATGGAAATTTATATAACAAAATGACTTCATTCAAATATGCATGATGATTACATTTTCATTTAAATTACAACCGAGGAACAGCTTAGTATATTAAGCTTAGTCAGAACATTGACTTACAGGCAATCATTGCGCTGTAAATGTATCATCATCTTATCATAAATTGTATCGCCAATTGATCCTTTATTCATAGTGCTGATCTTTTTTTTAATGTGTGGAAAAGTACAAAACTCTTTTTCTAACAGAGAAAATGTTGTATAACAATAAGATTTTCTAGATTAATATCTTAGTATCTAATAAATTTACCGATTAGACACAGCAGGAGCTATTTACAGTGCGAGTATCATTTGCTCCAAACCCCTTGTTCTGACAGAGACAATTATTCCGCGACACATCACATATCATAGTAATTATCCATCCGAGATTGACACTGACATGTGAATTATATACAGTTTATGTACAATAAATAGATCAGCGCTGATCAGGGAATGTTGGCTTTGTTTTGACAGAGGTATTTGCTTTTGTCAGTTATGGTTTATGAGATAGATATTTAAGTTATGCAAAATTCTAGGTGGCCGTGATTTAGCTTAGCTCATATGAAAACCATTATTTGGTCGTCTGCGGTGGTATAAGTATTTAATTTCATTACATCAAATAATAATGGCATTTATATCACTGTTGTTAATGACAACTTTAAAAAGAAACCCCTTTTCTATTATTGTTGATTGATCATGAAGAGAAAAAAGATTAAATTGGTTTAAAAGTTGCAAAATTAAATATCGTTATTTTACATATTGCACCAATATATACGCACCAATCAAAGTCACACATTATATTCAGGGGAAAAACATTTAAACTCAATGTCGTATCTTTTTTTTTTAATTTTCAATGTAATAAAAAAAAAAAAAAAATCCACTCACTTTTGGAAACAAATTTTTTCATACATTTAGAATCAATTTAAAAAAAACATGTCCCTTAAAAAAGATGAATGTTCGTTGCCTAACAGTTAATTATACAAGTGAATACAAGTGATAAGTTGTTTTCCCGAGTTTCATGAAGACGAAATAACATTTCCCAAGTTCTCCTTAGAATCTTTAAAAGAAAACTTTACGAGTAGAAAAAAAAAGAGACCAACCCGACATCCCTATTACCAAATTGTTCGATTTTTTTCAAAAACTTGAACGCCGCTCCAGATGATGAAGAAAACACAAATATTCCAACCCTAAACCCGAATGATATTGATAGGCTTAATGAAAATTTAAACACGAGAATTTCAAAAGACGAAATTCTTAAGGGCATCAAAAACCTGAAAAATGATACAGCATTTGGGGATGACCGTATAATAAATGAATATATCAAGTCGACAGCTGGTTTATTCATTGAATTATATCATTAATGTTACAAATCATATATAGCCACGCCTTACTCATTAACATACTTAATCCACTCAAGCTACGCTTTTCGTGAATTAAATACGTTAATTCGTAAAAGGTGTGATATATATATAACGCGTGAATCAATAAGAGTATTTGGCTTTTCAAGTTTAAAAGTGTTATGAAAAGTTTTGCATTGTTAAATTCATCTCACATAATGTCCCTTTATTGTAGGGAAAAATTAACAAAACTTCACATTATTTGTTCCTAAGTTAAAAATGTGCGTCAACGACGATTTTTTGGTATTTCAGTCTATTAAACGGTGGACAGGATTGTTTCTGTCTTAGACCTATCAAAGATGGAACATTACAAAGTAAACCCCCAATTGACAAAAACACACGATGACTATCAAACGAATTAAATGTTTAAGTAAATCATAGTTTGCATTGTAATCAAGTCATTATTTTATGCCTTGAAGCATATTTCTTTGAAACTTGGTACCGTCCGGGTTGATTCTTCGAAAGAATGACCTATCGTTCTGAAAGAAAATAACGCCATATAGGTATATAACGATGTATAAATATTACCAAAACACGCATAAAAATTGAAGCCATACCGTATAAATGGTCAATTTTACCTGTTTAATTATAATCCTTAACTTTACTGGTTTTATAATTATAAAAGAAAAAAACGTACGTGGTATAGTAGTGCCAAACTTGAAAGTAAATGATAAGTAGATAATTCACTCAAGGGTTGACAATCTAAAAATAAAAAGATGTCAGGATACAAATGAAAAAGTGTAACGAACCAAAGTGATGCGTGCAATATGTATTTTTGGATTAATGTTCATCAGAAACTTTCAGTCAACAATAAGGGCACTAAAGATGTATAGGAATAACATTGAGTTCTATTTCTAAACGGGACCTGTATGTGAAAAGAAAACTAAAAAAAACCGCATAAGTTCATTTTTACCTAAATGAGTTAAAAAGTACAATATTTATCAAATGAGAATTCATCAAACAGTACGCAATATACGAACAATGCCAAAATGTTAACTGTATCCTCCAAGAATGACAGTCTAAAAGCAGAGGCTTTCATCCATATTATAAATACATTATCAAAATGTCCCCCCCGAAAATAATCGGGATAAGTTGATTTTCATCAAATTAAAAATAAAAATAACATGTTTATGTATTTCTACGTCGTGTAGGCCTACTGATTAAGAATTTCCAAAAAATTCTCGAAGTTTCCTGGACAAAGTGAAATTTGATGGTGCCAATCAAGTGATTAAACAATATTAATAATAAAAAGCGTGGGGAGGAGGGAACGAAAGCACAAATATATATTTCATATTGAAAAGAGACTGTGTTGGGTCAAAAAGATAAATCTAACGTCTTTAAAAAAATCGGTTGTTCTGCTTAAGTCCATTTGGTGCATGTGCTCTCCAACGTTTATCATGATTATGTTTGTCTTTTTGAAATTTTGGTCTCGAAGGTAACTGATAATTAATTGATTGGTATTGACAAGGCTATTGACCACCGTAGATGAACTATACTTATAACACTAGACCACCGAGTCCCATGAAGATAGACTGGGTACCCTGTCCTTTATCTGTTTGGCTCTGACATGGGTGACTAGGATAAAGTATGTTGCAAGGGAGAGAACCAGCTTACTGATAAAGATTACCCCGGAAACACATGATACACATGGATAGTTCTAGTTGTCGATGAACCATATAAAAGTCTCATTGTTTATTGTTTTCATTCACATAAAAAGTATGATTCGAAGTTAAATATGTCCAGATGAATAAGAGACACAATTTAATGTTTGAATACACACGCATTTATTTTATTAATCAGAAATAAAAACAATTAAAGGAAACACCAAAATTAATTGCGGAAATAAATGCAAAATACATTTTAGTGCTTTTTAGTTCCGTTTGACCTAGTTTCCTTGTATAATTGACCCTTAAATGTAGATTCTTCTGTAAGTAAAATTGTAAAATAACTTGTAAATAGTATTTCCTGGAAAGGAATATAATATGTCAACGTGAAAATTACACTCAGGATAAAAACTGCAAACTTAAAATGATCAGGCATAGCGATTCAAACAGAGAGACTGTTATGAGGTATTTGATACTGACAGCTTTATTATTCACAGGTAAGTTAAGAGTAACTTGATAAGGAGACAGATTAATATAAGCACTTGTTGCTTGTTTCTGAATCCTATCTGTGAATGTGAATTTATATTTTAATTTGTAAAATTCATGATAAAATATTGTTTACACTAGTTAACTTGATTTTAGCGGGAAACTGCATGTGCACTTTTTTGCACATTTCATCAGTTAAAAGATTATATATGAATGCAGTTCTCTCTGTTTCTCTCTAGGTCTTAGATGCAGAAGGTCTATTTCGTCAGTTTAGGTGCAACAAATGTTAGAATATTTTTTGGATTAGGTCATTTTATCAGGGACTGCCTGTAGGATAAGACAAGTTTCAGTTCACCTTTTCAAAATGGCGATAATTATCCTCCTCTCACTGACCTTAAAATGTTTTGATAGTATGTTGTTTTAGTTTGATGTAAGTTTCAAATTGTGAATCGTTGCTGATATTTTATAGTATCTATAAGCAGAAATATGATAATAGTTTCTAATCATTTCATTAGGGATAAAATAAATTATTCCCTCTTTTCAGTCGTTGAAGGTGTCTTTATTCTTTTTTTGTCCGTATCTAATGTGAATAGATATTATTCAGCAGTGTCAGACATGCTTCACTCACATTGAAATGTTTGCCTAGTTTAAAGAAAATTCTTACATTAAACAACAATATTTGATATACAAACTGTGCGCCTTACTGTTAATACTCTATTATTTTGACATATTCGTGCATGTATTTGTACACAATTTTAGATCATTCTTGACATGCTCTTTGTCGTGCCTTACACGAACACCACCCCAACCACACCCTCTTTTTTATTTTTCCGCCAATGATATTGATTAGATTAAGTTATTTGTATATCACTTCTATCAATATCAAATATACCAAGTCATCATTTACCTCATGTCGCATAGAAATACGTGCATATTTTGCGATGGAATTATTCTTATTTATTTAAACGCATTATTTTAAAGCACTGAAAAAATATTAAACATTATTTTATAAATTTAGGCATATTTTTTGTTAATTTATATATTAAGACACCCTCCATTGATTAAACATTTATAAACATGTATTGAAATCAAAGTGTTGTTTCAGGAACGGTACAGTTTGAACTTGATTTGTCAACAAACAATGGCACCATAGTTTCTATCGGAAGTAATCTGACATTTACGTGTTCTGTTAAGCCATGTAATGAGACCGGAAGCATGATGTTATTGTTCGGACATGCTCAACATTTATTCAGTGGAATATGCAATGAACCAATTATACAAGCCAGAAGATTTGAGTTTTCATGCGATTCAGCTCAGTGCATGTACAGTCTGAATGTATACGAGGTTGATATCACCGATCACAAACGATCAATGGTTTGTACTTATCGGTCGTCTTCAGAAGACGTTTTAAATAAATCCACTACCATCGGAGTCTTGGGTAAGTCCTTATACTATTTCTATATTTTTAAGACACAGAAAAAAGATTTGAATCAGATTAGTTTTGTTTAATAGGATTATGTCTTTTTGTGGACTGTTAGCTTATAAGCTAGATTATATATCATGTATATATCATAACCATAATATCGTCCTCGATACATTTCGATACCATTCGTTATAGCTGCAATCAGACGGCAGGCATTCATTTGAATATTAGCATCCTGTGTTTCGAATTTTATTCTGAATAAATAAACCAATAACTAAAACGTATTTATCATTTATAATTTTATTACCTATTTCTCATTACAAAAAATTAAACACAACCCTGGACCAAAATTAATGTGTTACTGAAAGATGTTTAATGGTTAAAAACCCATCCTTACAAACGTCTTTTTGTCTTTGCATGTGAGTCATGTTGTCTTAAGTGTACATTTTCAGAATTTTAACAGAGGTAAACCAAATGAAGATTTTGTTTGATATGTTACAAGGACAGCTGAAATGAAACGTGACAATACTTTTCAATTATATGAGTTTATTTTTAATGCTCTTCAACTTCGTATCTGATGTGTTCTTCGAACTATTTTGACTCGAGCGCCACCGACGGGTCCTATATATGTAGACGAAACGCGCGTCTGGCGTACTAAATTATAACCTTGGTATTTTTGATGAGTTTTTTTACAATCCATTGTAGTATAGGTTGACATTTCTTCTCCGAGATAATCACCAATCCAGAAGTTAGCACTTTTCTGTTGACATGAAATATCATTGATACGTTAATTTTTCTGCAGATTTACAGTTGAATTATTAAAATACTAAGATCTTCTATCCCAAACATAAAAACCTGAGCCGTATTTGGCACAACTTTTCGAAAGTTTTGGTCTTTTAATTTTTTTCAACTTCGTGTTTGATTTAGCTGTGCAACTGTTTAGATTCCAGCGCCACTGATGGATTGCTTGACCAATCATAATTCTATATGTAATTTTGATGAGTTTTTACAACCACTGGAAAGATTCAATTGCTGGTGGACGTTTCGTCCTCGAAATTATCACCGGCCAAATAGTCCGCAATTTTGGTTTGAAAAACAATATCGAAACGCTAATTTTCTGTAAATTTATTGTTTATAAGTTTTGCTACCCCAGGCATAGATGGTGAGAGTCGTACTTGGTACAACTTTTCGGAGATTTTGGCTTGAAATGCTCTTCATATATGTGCGTATTATAAGCCTGGTATCTTTGATGAGTTTTTATATCTATATACCAAGGAAAAACATAACACTTAAACCAATTTGAAAAAAAACGAAAATGTAAATGATGAAATCAAGGACAACTATACTATCCACTTCATTTGAACATTGGTGGATAGTTGTCTCAATGGCAATCATACCACATCTCCTTATTTTTCTGTGAATAGTGGAACATGCTTTGTAAACGTGAACGATTTTTATCAAAATAAACATCAAAATGTGATACCAATATATATGTATACGGTCTTTTCGTATGGACAAGTGCCAACACAATATGCCACGCTCTAAATAGCCTCGAGATGAGAACACGTGCGAATAAATGCGTGTTTCAAACTCTGAAGCATTATGGGAAAATATTTTCAAAACCTTTTGATTGGTTAACAACATCATAAACAATGGAAATTCAGTCAATGACGCTATTTTGTTAGGGGTATGGAAAATGAAATGATCAATAATCATTTACATTCCGAAAAAGGCTGAAGATCTTAAATCAACATCTTAATCTATTTCGACAAAACATCAAAAACAAGAGCGATATTATTAAAAGACAGAAGCACACCAACATTAAACGAGTTTAAATTTTATCTTTGAAAGAATTCCCTTCCTATTATTTGAGTTTGTATATGGATTGTTTAGATAAAGAGTGATTATTGAAAAATAAAATGAAAATTTATAGAAACGAATTAAAATATATACTTTTGAATATTGTATTGAATTAAAAACGGAATAAACTGAAATGATTAAAACTAAAATCATCAAAGAACCAGCCATTATATGAAGTATGTCAGACGCAAGTTTTGTCTATATATAACTCAATACAAGAAAGACGTTATTATGTATTGTTTCCTTTTATTTAGATAATACAGACAGTTTTACCACAATATCACCACCTGGTCCATTTGTTGATGGAGACAGCGTTGATTTCAAGTGTTGTGGTGGAAAAAAGACAGTCCTAACACTACTCTGTCATTTCAGTGCCATGGAGAACTCATTACACAAGAAATTGATAACTTTACTTGTTTAAATGTAAATGTATCAATTGATATAGACAAGAATAGTTCAAAATGTACGTGTACAGCTCAGTCGAAGGATATGAGCATTGATGTGAACTCTGAACTTGAACTGGTTATTAGCCAATGTAAGTATAACCAATACATTTAGTGTATAGATATTTACTTTACTAAACTTCTGAAATCTATGGAAATTGCATGTACTGTCTTAATGTTTATTCTATATAAATCTATTATTGTACGATTTTGATATTCTGTGAGAGTCTGGTATTAATCAGTTAAAAGGCGCTTATTTCTACACGTAATTTTTGTATACTAGACGTTATTTTAAGTGAAACATTTCATAGAGTATTGAGTTTGTTAAATAACATTTTAAAATGTTACTAATTCTACCCTATCAAATGCGCATTTTGACAATTTATGTCTCTTCAGTGAACGATGCCAAAATGTTTGAAAATCCAACGTTGAAGTTCTGATCAGTCCTAAAGTGTTGCCAAATCCGGACAAGGAATCCAGGCTTTGCATAATTAAACTGAGTACAATAATAGTCAATGAGACTTTATGTACTGAAAACAAAAACTGTTAAAACAGGATCACTTCAGAAATGATAATAGTGTTATCAATGTTAGTGAATACGATAATGGGATGAATATTTTATCGCAGCATATTGCAGAGGAGACCAAACTCAATTGTTTATCGCAACACATTGCACTTGAGTCACAACTGTTTTTTATGCCCCACCTACGATAGTAGAGGGGCATTATGTTTTTCGGTCTGTCCGTCCGTCCGTCCGTTCGTTTGTCTGTCCCGCTTAAGGTTAAAGTTTTTGGTCAAGGTAGTTTTGATGAAGTTGAAGTCCAGTCAACTTGAAACTTAGTACACATGTGCCCTATGATATGATCTTTCTAATTTAAATGCCAAGTTAGAGTTTTGACCCCAGATTCACGGTCCACTGAACATAGAAAATGATAGTGCGAGTGGGGCCTCCGTGTACTATGGACACATTCTTGTTTTCTTTTTATTTACAGAAATAAGTGAAAATTGAAAAGTCGCATTTTTGGAATCAATCATGTAGATATTTTAAGGAGTCAAATTCCGTGAAAACGTTGATTTATAATTCATTTTCCTGCTAGATTTTCCTGCATGAATTTTTTCATGCTGCATTAAACTCGAAAAAAGAAAATAAATAAAAAGTGTTTTCCTTCTTCGATTGTTTTTTCAATATGTACAATATTTTCGACTTGCTTTAGGACAATATTAAAGCATGTACCTTTAACCGTGGTTTTTACCGTGGTCAGATAAAGATATATGTTAGGAATAACTTAACGTATTTTATGAAAAAATACATACTTCAGTTTAAAATATTAGATATATATATTAGACAAGCAATCCTTAATATTCTTAATATACTATTAGAAAGGTCAAAACTATCTTCGGTCTTCAAAGATGCTTGCATGTTCAATATAAATTAAAGACTAAAATAAACAATGGAACAAAAACTGAAAAATGTAACTCAATAATTGAAAAGAAATAAAAAGAAGAAATTTGAAGAAGTAATGAGCTATATTTCATCTAACGCGCATGCTTTATCGTTTTAAGATGACCCAGCATTCAAGTTATCCCCAGTTACCAACGTTGTCTTTGGTAACACAACAACACTGAGATGCTATGTACCTGAATTACAACATCCTTTTGCCTTTGGACACTGGGAATATAAGAATGGAAAAGAAGAGAAAAGTGTTATAGGGTCAATGAGCTCAAATGAAACAACACTCTTAACAGTCAACGATATCACTTACGCAGAAATGGGGACATACTATTGCACAGTGGTTGATGTAAGAAAAAATGATCTTATTGTAGCAAATGCATCAACAGGGTTACACGTACAAGGCATGTATTAATTCTTTCTACAACGGAATTTGTTTTATTTAGATTTAATCATGGGCAGTTATAATTTAATAATATATGCGTCCAAATTTGATAATTTTGAAGTAGACAAAATGATAATGAAAATGCAGTATAACTTTCTCTCTGTAAACCAGAAACCTGTCCAATGTGTAAGTTAAACACATGATATGCAATAAATAATCTTAAGTAATTGAGTCTACGAAAATCCAAACAACTATCTAATATGAAAAAGGAGAATATAAACAAAAGATAAGAAATAAACATATCAATGAATTATATATATATATATATATTGTTAGATAATTCACGCAGAAAAACAATCTGAAATATAACCAAAGTGATATGATACTTATATCCCTGTAGCCATCAAAAGGTCTTTTATTTAGTGCGTTAACAATCTTGGAAGAGGAAGTACATTCTCTTCTTTTATTTGTTATTTATCATAAACTATTTGTATCTTTACATGGAGACTGTCTTATTACAGGACCAATTTTTCTGAAGGAAATTCATAGCGAACACATCAAAGGCACACTGTGTTTGTTTAATATAACATTTGAGAGCTTTCCAGACATAAAAATTGAGTCCTTATGGAAAAACAGCAGAATGGTCCAACTTCGACAGGATACATTAAATAGTGTCGTGATGAAAAAAATGGACATATTAACTACTGAACAGGAAGCTGTCATTACCCTTATGGATTGTCTGTCAAGTAATGTTTATGGAATGGTTGTTTCAAATGGTTTCTTTACTGAGAAATTTTACTTTAATATAACAGGTATACAATAGAAAAACACCATATATGTACATTAAAGAAATGCATAAGGAAAACACATTTCGTGTATATCTTCATCTTAAATTTTGATAATATAGTTTTAGAAATGTAAATATGGTTAAACAAATATAAAAAAATAAGAGCAATACAGATGCGGGAATGCTATTGTTTCCTGCGTTTTCGATATGCAAAAGCGCCATATGTAGGGACGATGAGTCTGTTCAATGGTATTAGCAAAAGTTTCATTTTCTGCTTAGTCTGTTATTAAACGATAATAAGAGATGATATTAAGATGTGTTCTTAACATTTATAAGACTAGTTAAACTTTAATATTATTGCATAATGTTTTGAATATCTTAATCATCATTAACATTTATAATAATTTTGCAGGGGAAGTGTATAACGTATCACCTATGTTAACAATAGATGGACATTTTATAGATGGCAAACAAGCTTCCATTACGTGTTACGATATCATCCAATCAGAAGCGAGTAGTCTGAATTTATCATGTGACAATGTAACCAACATAGAACAAGAAGTGAATGACGACGCTACATTAATTAAAAATGTATTTACTGCCGACATAAAGGATAATGATACTATATGTAGATGTACTTCTAACAAATCTAACAGCGAGTCAATGTTGCATATTCACATATCTCCTTGTAAGTTTTAAGAATACGTCACATATATAGATATTGATCTTAGCACAACAGGTAACATATACAAGTAAAAAGAAAGAAAAAAGTAATCACCCAATTCATAGAGGATATCGGTTTTGCATTTGATATTTATACCCATGATATCGAGCAATTTAAATTTCAAACGGCTATTATTGATTCCAATGAAAACAAAATATAACAGAGCAGTTTCTGAAAATCCATTTAAAAAAGAGAAGCGAAAGATACCAAAGGGACATTCAAACTCATAAATCGAAAATAAACTGACAACGCCATGACATAAAAAGAAAAAGACCAAAAGACAAAGATAAGTATAAAAAACACATCATAGAAAACTAAAGACTGACAACACGAACCCCACCAAACACCGAAGTTGAAGTATTTTCGTTTTAAAATCTTTAAAACACTCAATATATAATAAATGTTGAAAAACTATCAAAATTTCGAACGAACTGTTATATAGTCGCAGGAGAGACATGTATGCATATTACAAGTAAATAACAAACATATAGAATCACTTGCATAAAGGTATTTTAAATTGTCCCAAAATCACGACAAGTTGGGAATGAATTTGTTTTACTCAAAAGCTAACGCCAACACCTTATTCTTAAAGAAAAAAAAACACGATTTTGCATCGATAGCAATTCAAATTTTCAAATGTCTACCTGCTAAATGCAATGCAAACTTCAAACCGGTTACTTTATATAAACATTTTAACAAGTTTAAATGGATCCGAATTAAAAAGTGAATTACTAAGTATACTATCAGTTTTATTCAGGTTATTTTTATGCCATAATTTTTACTAGTATATATATATATATATATATATATATATATATATATATATATATATATATATGGATCCTTTTTTACTAAATTAGATATAAAAAAATTTAAAGGTACTCTGTTTGAAGATAAATTTATTTTCAATGACTGGTCGGTATTTCAAAATTTCAAAAGTTAAAATCTGAGAACTATATTCTGTGTAAAATTATTGATAACATGTACAATTTTATTTTCTTCACATAAACGTTCCTTGTAATTCTCTTGTATTTGACTATATATTGAACTTCCTTCTATAATCAAACAGTTACCAGTAATAAGACAAGGTTAATACGTTATATTACTATATATGTATCTGTAAGTATATTGAATTTTTTAAGACGCTGTGCTAATTGAAGGCGATAATACTGGAACTGGGACAAAACACGAACAATTAAACGAGAACATTTAATGTGCCTTTGTGTATATTCGTTTGGTGGGGTAGTGTTGCTCAAACTATAGTTTTCTACGTAGTGTCTCGTTTTAACAACAAATGAAATGTTTCGGCTAGATCTTAGACACCATATGGCGTATTCATCTTCCATTTGATGCGATACTCCAGGCATTGCTGTTTTATGATTTTTCTTGATAGATGACTCCTCCTTTAAGAAAGCTATTGCACTAAAGGTTTCAAATGGTAAAGTTGAAGCCACACCTTCTAAGCGGACGTCATCATGATTTTGGTTGTTCGCTATGACACAAATGACCACAATTACATTCTACTTGTCGTTACCGCAATCTCGTCCTTTTTCCCTCGATTGTGAAATTATCGAATACGACTTGAATCTAAATTCTTCCTCGAAATTAGTAGCACGATCGTGCCACTAGGTGAACATGAACTTTAACCCATCTAAAGCACCTGAGTTCACCCATCGTTTTGGTTTGGTTCGTGTCCCTCGATCCTTAGTTTTATCTTTTTATTTGTCTTTTCGTCGCCTTTCTTTCAGACCATGGTTTTATTGACTTATTAATTCCTTTGGAATCTTCCTTCTTTAAAAACAATGCTTCGCCTAGATCTTTGTAAACATTTACGACTGATTGCTGCTTATATGTTTTACTTTATCTTTCAATAAAACAAAAAAGACAAATTTTTACATTTTTAAATTTTCAAACATACAAACACCAGAACAACAAACAACATTCTTCGTATATAGGTATATAGGTATTTGTAATGAGATGTGGGTTTTATGAATTAAATAATTGACCAATTGGCTGATTTTACATTATGGTGTAATATCTCTATATAGCTTTATCTTAAGATTACTTCCGTAGTTGCCTTTTATAACTTACAATTTTGATTATTCTCTCTTTGCCTTTTCAGACAAAGGACATAATGTATTACATGGAAAAGACGTGTGTGAAAGTAATTCAGAGATAAAACTCACCTGTCAAGATGAAAACTTACGAGACGTATTTCACTTTGGAAAATGGATCCACCATTATAATAATGTAGAAATACGTCAATTAGATGGATTTTCCGCAGGGAAACAGACGTCTATCCCGATACCTTTCTGCACATATGAAGATATAGGGAACTACACATGCACCGTTACTGATTCAAGGAAGAACACAACGGTTTTTAATTCAACCACTTTTCTAAGTGTACCAGGTAAAAAGAGATTTTGATATATAAATTGATGTTATTAAATCGCTATTCGAACAATGAAATTAGAAAATTACGCCCTTTTTACAAAACAATACATAAAAGGAAAAAACCATCATAATGAAATTGAAAACACTTAAAACTGTGGTTCAACGAAATACATGTATTCATTTTATAGCTGAACTGTTGTTGAAAGCTGAGTTTCTAAACCATTAGACCAAGTGACTTAAAAATTAAATCAATACTTCAGAAAGTTACATGTTTGTCGAGCCTGCGAAATTTATTTCGCGAGAACGAGATATAGCGATCCTAGATTCCGTTGTCGGCGTCGGCGGCGTCAACATTTAGGTTCAGTCTGTGGTTAAAGCTTTTTGGGACATCAATAACTTTGTCAAACCTACGTGGAATTAGCTAAAATTTGGACAGAAGCTTGTTTATGACGAAAATACAGTATCTAGAGCAAAATTTTGAAAATATTTATTTTCATTTTTCCGTATTTTACTGATAAATGGACTTACCTTTTTTCACACTTAACATTCAGATTCAGTCTGAGGTTAAAGTTTTTTAGTCATCAATAACTTTGTCAAACCTTCATGGAATTTTATGAAATTTGGACAGATGCTTGTTTATGACCAAAATACAGTATCCAGAGCAAAATTTTGAAAATATTTATTTTCATTTTTCCGTATTTTACTGGTAAATGGACTTAGTTTTTTTTTTACATTTAACAAATAGATACAGTATGGGGTTAGAGTTTGTTTCAAATCAAATACTTTGTCAAACCTTCATAGAATTTTATGAAACTTTTTTATGATTAAGAGATAATGTCTGAAGCACATTCTTGAAAATATATTTTCATTTTGAGTATTTTTCTGATAGATGGACTGTTTTTAGTTAACATTTACTGACAGTCTGGGATTAAATTTTTTTACATGACAAGTTTGTTAACCTTCATGGATTGTTATGAAACTTGGACAGAAGCTAATCTTCAAGACCAAGAAATAGGATCTAAAGAGAAAGTTTGAATCTTTTTTAACATTCTGTATTTTACTGACTGATAAATGAACTCATTTTTTAAGTCAACCTTACACTTTAACACTGACAGCAGCAATCGTAGGCGAGACACAGGGTTCTGCGGAACCCCTTACAAATTTTATTAATTGAAACTTCTACTCATTAAAATTAAAATGTCGAAAAACACAAATCGAGCAGATGGGATACGATCTTCGGTTTTTGGTTGCGTTGCTTCAACTTACAGGTTCTTGTTTTTTGCCTTGTACATCATTTTGAACACTGGTTAGTACACCTAGTTAAAAGTGATTTATACTTTTGATTTATTGAATAAATGTGAATAAACTGAAATGTGGGTATACTAGTACACCAATGAGACTGCTACATAAGATATCTAGACGTCAACAATCTTCATAAATCAACCCATGTTATGAAAATATTCCAAGCGCCTATATCCCAGCTTGACATACCTGAGTGAATTTAACAGATTGCGAGTTGCAGCAACGACATTTTGTTTTCTTTTATACCTTCCTGTCTTATTTGGCAAAACTTTTATTCCAATTCTCAATAGCATCTTAATTTAATGTTGGATACCGATACTTTCAAAAATACAGCAGTGGCTAGTAAACCAATATTTATCTAAAACGATCATTTTCATCTGAACAGCTCTTAATAAACTAAACAATAAATTATTACGTCATTTTCATTTCTTCAGTCAAATTTTGCTGAACATAACTGCATAATGTGTTCTTCAGACTTTTCAGATCTTTTCAGATCAAAATACCATTTCAAACTAAATTCATTTATTAATGGGTTAAATAGTTGACACAATTCTGCATTGTGACAACTAGACAAATGGCTTTCAAATCAGCCACCAACCTATTTATTTCAGGTCCACCTGTTATTGTAAACAGCTCTATAGTGAAGCATAATTCAAAAACAGAATGCTTACTTAGCGTTGAATTTTATTCTTTTGATGAAAAATCAGAAATTACTTGGTATAAGAATGGAAGATTACTACATTCATCAGAACATCAAAGACCAAATGTAAGACCAACCACTCATACTGTAAATATGCATAATATTGAAGTTCCAGTAAAGGCGAAAATTGCAACACTTCAACTGAAACCAGGATGTGATGTGGATACGTCTATATATCGCCTTACTGTGAAAACAAAACATTTCTCAACATCTCATACTTTTGAACAGGATGGTGAGTGTATGATTGTTTGTGTGGAGATTTTATTTTCTGATAACCATCTTTCGACTTTTAACTACATTAGCGACGCATGATTTGCTTGTCCTACTGATTCATAATTCTTTGTTATTCTTTGATTTCGCTGTTGAAATTTGACAATATATAATAAAGTTGCGTTAAACAGCATTAATTTTCTGTTTTTATCTGTTAAAAGGTTGATGCTTTGCAACAACATGCACATTTTGTGGGAAGACGCATAGGTTCAAAGAAAAGAACGAAAAGACAAACAAAAGTCAACTAAAAACTAAGAATTCAGCATCATGAACCTCTTCAAATACCAGGACTTATTGTTGCTACGTCATATGGCCCATATATGTAGTCATCTTTGACCCAGATATTCCACAACGTTCTAACGAATCATGATGGAGAACGTAAAATATTGAAAGAGCTTAATATTTCGAACATTACCTGTATTTTTTAAGTACAAGTTAAGATAAGATTAGATATAAAGGTATATGTTGAAGAAAGTTTAATGCGATATATGCAGTAAACATAGTAACCAAAAGTAATTGACCCTTGGTTTAATGATTCTAAGTTAGTATTTTATTCCAACTTTTTTCCGTTTTTATTTACTCCACCACACTTCTGATCAAGTATTAAGTAAAAAGAGTCTTTTTTATACCAGATATCGTCAAAAACTAATTCAAGAAAGTAATATTCTCACTTCATAGCTCTATTCTTCTTTCTAATTCAATTTCAAAATATCAAGTATTTGAAAATTTCGCACATCATTATTGTTGTTAACTCCCAGTATCGCAGATATAACAAACTCTCTACCCCATCGTATGGCGTTTTACTTACCACATTCCCTCAAGAAGATTTTATTTTAATTTGTAAATTCTAAATGGATTTACGTTTGAACATTTGTAAAGTACTGTTGTCTCTAATGTGATATGCCGTGATATAATCTATATATTTATGTGTCAACAGAAATTAAAAGTAAGCGAAAGATACCAAAGGGATAATCAAACACATAAGTCGAAAACGAATTGACAATGCTGTGGCAAAAAACGGAAACGACCATAAGATAAACATCAGTATACAAAACACAACATCGGCAGCTTAAGACTGAGCAACACAAACCCTACCAAAAATCTTGAGCGATCTCATGTGCTGTGAAAGGGTAATCAGATTAACCAATCCATTATCAGCTGATATTGTATGAAAAATAAACAAAAGCGGAAGATACCAAAGGGACATTCAAACTCATATGTCGAAGAGAAACTGACAGCGTCATGTTATACATTTTAATTACAAAACAGAAGGTCGTATTGATATTTACAATAGTTTTAGAAGTGCTTGGATATAAACATTCCTAAGGATGATTCCAATATATTCTGAGGGTGCATTTGTTTATATTTTTGCGTATTGATATAAGACTACATTGACCGTAGTTTATTTAGGTGAAATACAAAATATATTCAGTTATATTTTCCAATCGATTATTGATTATTATAATTAATATTATAGATTCCGCTCGATGAATTTTCATATTTATTTCTATACTAGATAACACAGTACACACAGTGTTGATAATTTCACTATTAATAGCAACAGGAATTGTCATCACAGGACTGATTATAATAATATGTAGAGCAACCAAAGGTACGTAAGATCACAATTCGTGTTTCAAACCGAAGGGTCTAGATATTTTATAGTGATCATCTATTAGTTGAATTGAGTAATAACAAAGACCGAGAAGATATCAAAGGCAAATTCTAAAACTATATGTCTATTTGGTAATGTATAAATGTACTTTAGTTTGTTTATTCGCCTTTTATCTTTGTTGATATAGTGTTTGGTTTGTTACACAGAAACTTGACAGAATACTTGCATTCAGTGATAAATAGTACAGCAGCTATCTAATTTCTTAACGATTATAACAATAAGGAGATGTGGTATGATTTGCAATGAGTCAACCATCCACCAGAGACCAACGTTCGAGGATCTAAACATGTAAAGGTCACTGTATGACCTGCTACAATTAGCAGAATATATACTAGTACCTTATAGTAAGCTATCACTTAAACAGACATAATATAATTTGAAACAATTCAAAAGAGAAAACCAAAAACATGACAAACAGCAACCAACTACAACAACTGAATTACAAGCTCCTGACTTGGGACAGGCACACATAAATAATTGGGATGGGGAGTTAAACATGATTATGAGCGCTCAATTATCCCCTTATCTGTTACAATGATGTTACAGCAATAAATAAACACAATATAAAAACCAGTTCGAAAAGGTTTTACTCAAAGTCTATATTTTTAGTTTCCTATAGCATAACGTGGACGTTTCTACATATCGGAAGTTTGTTAAATCAAAGTAGTGAAGGGAATCCTGTAGTTATATTTAAGATTTGTTTTCTTTGTACACTAGACATGATGAAATAATCATGTATGACATGTTTTTTTTTTTTTTTATTTAACTTTTACCGTATTTCTTTATCGAAATCTTTCAAAAACTTTCTTTTTTAAATATGTAAAAGACGGATGTTTTATGTAAGATGTCCGACTTTCATTTCGTCGATTGCCGTCTTGTATTTAGTTATGACACAACTAAAACTAAAACCTCTCGTTAGTAACATGCACTACCTTATAAATATAGATTCACCGTCTCATTTCTATCAATGAATAATTGCAAAGAATTATTTGCTTGAATTTCCTATTCTTTATTTTCTGAAATCTATAACTTTCAGTCAAGCTGTTTCTGTAAATAAAAGAAAAGTATGTCTTATCTTAGAGACACCAAATGTTACAACACTTTTAAATTTAAAATTTCCACTAAGTATTTTTAAATCTTAACAACGATTTCCTATATCATACCACGAAATTTCGATGGCGTATCGAATTTTAAACTGACAACGTGTGTTTCATTTTACGATTGGATGGAGAAACGAAATGAGATCAAAATTTATGGATTGAAATGAAATGTTCAGTATCACGATCTTTCTTTGCAGTTTCTTAGTTTCTCAGTAATGATATTTCTTAATCCAGTGAATTTATCAAAATTGTCTATTTGTGCACATTGTTAAAATTGTATTGTATAACATGATATTTATTTGTGACCTTAATGAAAAGAGCACAATGTTTTATAACAAATCTATTTCATATCTAGGAAGAAAAAAGAAATTCCGGTTCAACAGAAAAGGTAACTCTAACTCAAGGAAAACACAAAGTGTGTCAAGAACATGCTTTTTGTATTTTGAATCCTGGTCTTCTAAGAAATCATGATGAAGATCAATTCCTTCATTTCAAATGATATCCAGAAGTTTATAACAGCAAATCTCAGTATTATTTGTGAAACAAAACCATTATACATTTTATATACGGAAAAGTATTTTCATTATAACATTTGAGTAGGAAAGCATTGTAAATTCAGTTTTATGGTGAATTTCTTCCTTCTGTTGTTGAATATTGCTATATGCTAATGCGATAAGAAGATATTAAATGACAATCATGAAACGCAAGTCAATGCAGGACATGGACAACAACAACCAAAAGCAATTGCGAAATGCATATAGCAAAAATACCTTACACAAAACTACAGATGTAGCATCACGCATCCTCGAAAAACCGGCGTTAAGCACAGATACCTCAGATGGTGCTTTGAGATTCAGTGAACTTGCAAGTATAAATGTTGTACATCGGCCCTCATTATTAAGTTTAATCTTATAATATACAAAAGACAGCAAAAGTATGTTTACCCTAGTATTTACTACTCTATGATTTTTCAGTCTGTATACTAGTAATGATGTGGTGGGACGACGAATTGATACCCAGTTTTATGAAGAAATCGATATGTTCATTGAGAATCTAAGTATGATTTCCTCTATAACGCATACTGAAATATTTTCTATTCTTTCGAGTGTCTGCAAATTTTATATATTAAATATGATCATAAATAACATGATATATTCATCTTAAGATTTCAAGGCAATAAGAGCTCGTATTTGTACAATCTAGATGTTCATGTTACAAAACAGTTATTTCAAAAATGCAGTGCTACTCTAAACAAATGTTAGTAAGGATATTTTCAAGAATAATAGGAAAACTGGGGTTTAAGTCATTAAGATAGCAACCAAAGGACAAAAATAACAAGCATTTTGAGAGTATTGCATGGGAATACATATACCCCTACCGGTTAAAAAATCATTGTACAGGAACAAAATGCTAACTTGATCTATAAATGTCATGGTGAAAACTATACAACAAATAACAAATCGATATCTTCAAGCATGACGAAAAAAAGTGCGAAAAACTGATTATTTGCGTGAATCTTCTAAATAAAGGCAAAGTAGTATACCGCTGTTCAAAAGTCATAAATCGATTAAGAGAAAACAAATCCGGGATACAAACTAAAACCGAGGGAAACACATCAACCATAAGAGGAAAACAACGGAACAACAGAAACACTGAACTGCAACAAAAACAAACGCCAACATACATAGAAATGGACTATTTGATAACAACTGCAATATTCCTGACTTGGTACAGGACATTTTAAGAAAAAATGGTGGGTTGAACCTGGTTTTATAACGATAAGACATAACACAATATCCAACCGTACTCACAAAAGAAACATCATAACTAAATACATGAATGTTGGATGTATAAGTCCGAGGACCATAAATCTGCAAAAGAATCACCAGAACCAAACAAAATTCGAACTTGATCTGTAAATTGTCATGGTAAACCTATGTACCAAATATCAAATCAATATCTTCAAGCATAACAAAAAACGTGTGGAAAACTGATAATTTGTGTGAATTTTTTATGACCAAAATTCATAAATCTGCACGAAATATCAGACCGGAACAAAATTCAAACTTGATCTGTAACTGGTCATGATAAAACTATATACCAAATTTTAAATCAATATCTTCAAGCACGAAGAAAAAAGTGTGGAAAACTGATTTGCCGGACTGACGGATGGACAGACAGACAGACAGACAGACGCACGGACGGACGGACGGATTGCAAACCTATTGTCCTCTTCGACTTAATTCGTCGGTAGGGGACTAATTAAAAAGACATCCAGAGGGAGTCACGCCATCTTCATCAATAGACAGGTGATCAAACAATATGTCAAATTCTAAATCGTCCCGAGCCTATAATAGTTGAGAATAAGTTATCTGCCACTAATATCAAATTCTCCAAATAATGGAAAAATTAAACATATGACATACGGCATGTTTCTTTAAATTATGATATATATAGGGTCTAAAAATTGCAACAATCAACATTAAATTTACAAGGGAAAATGTAGTATTTCATTATCCTGGTATTATATGACCTTTTGTATACCCAACTAAATCAGGTGAAGGAGAACAACTTTGGAGCAACTTTTGATGTATTTTTTAATTTATTTGTAAATAACTGCAGTGTGCATAGTTACAATATGATTTTTTTAAACACATGGACATATTTTCTTCATAATCTTTCGAAAATGTTTCCAGTTTTTATTTTTTTTTTTTTACAAATTTGATGTATAAACCGCTCCCTAAGAAGATGGCATTGCCGCCATTTGACTTCAATTTGTAAAACAGAATACTTCAGTACCAATATCGCGCATAAATATTGTGTCCTGATTTTTAATACAAAAAGTTGCGAACATTTAGAAAATGTTATTTTTGTCGCTATGGAGGAAATTTTGTTTCCATTTCTCCTATTGAGGCGTTGAACAGTTTGATAATAAACTGATGCAGTTGCTTAATAAACATTATGATAATGTCAATGAGTGTTACATGAACACGCTTCTTCGTGTTATAAAACTACTGGTTATATTTTACACGGTTCCATTCAATATTTTGCAGGACAATCTAGCTTAATTTGTTTACTTAATCGAATAGTTTTGAGTGCGTTTTAATTTATCTTTCTATTATAAAATATTTCTATGCGTTTATGTGCTGCCATTTCAGGACAAGCAGATGAGGAAACCACAACGCCTAATAGATATACATTGACAGAAAATGAATATGAGCAGATACCATTTGATAGAAACTGACTTTTTTTGAAAAACGATGAAATGTATTGCTACTGTATACAATTGTAAAACTTATAGTTATTATCATAGTATCAATAAACTATTTCGAGTTTACATTAACATAAGTTTTGTTTATTATCTTGTACATATTTGATATAAAATAAATATGTTAATCTTCTAAGATATAGCTTAGCCAGGTATTGCATTTTATGCTGAGTATTGAGTTTGTAACTATAAAACAGTATAACAAAAATACCGAACTCCAGGCAAATTCAAAAAGGGGAAATCCATGAAAACTGAAAAAATTACCCACTATCAATCAACGGAACAAGTGAAAACCAACTGCCATATTCTTGACTTGGTACATGCATTTTCTGAAGAAAATGGCGGTTAAGCTGGTTTTACAGCTAGCTTAACCTCCCACTTGTATAAAGTTGTTTATAGGTCCGTTATATTGACAAAATTGGGTAAGCAACCCAAACAACCATAATAGGTTAATGTGACAATAATTGGAATCAAGCAGCCAAAACTGTGTAAACATACATCACAGACATACATCACAACTGAAAAAAAAATTTAAAACAAACATATTTCTGTGTCATTTTGGTCTCTTGTGGACAGTTGTCTCATTGGCAATCATACCACATCTTCTTTTTCATATATACAAATTAATCTAATAAAGACGCAAGCAAAAATGGTGTAGTAGATAGTAATAATTAAACTCATCATAGATGCCAGGATTAAAATTGTGTACGCCAAACGCGCATTTCGTCTACAAAAGACTCATCAGTGACGTAAATTTGACGAGGACGTTTTCAACTTCGTATTCAACTTTGCAAAGACCTTTACCTTAAAATATAAGAACATAGGAATTTTCCTTTCAAAGTGTTGAAGCAAAGAGATAACTCCACTTTATTCTTATTCCTATCCGTGAATAAATGGCACTTTTCTTTTATAATATGTTTCTTTAAATTAGTGTCTGCAAAGAATGAAGGAAATTTACATTGATTAATATTCAATTGTTTTATATATTTAAGAAATATTGAAAATTTATTTATCAAATCTTTATTATTTTTCATTTGTAAAAATGTAATCTAGTACTTATTTTTGTATGAATAATTAATATGCAGTAAAATTTATCACATCAGTAAAGCCTTAGTGTCTGTTAATATGATATATTATGTTTTAATGCACTTTGTTTAAACGAACATTAAAAATAAATCTGCTTAAATGCTCCAGTTATTTTTTGACCATGTGAACGTAATTGAGCACATGCAATTATGTACACGTTTTTTACTTAATACAATGAACATGATGAAACAGACACAATGTTTGTCTTGTACTGAATTGAGCAGTGACCACCTCAAACTTTATAATCAGATATCATAAAATCAAAATAGTCCGTTTCTATGTATGTTGTTGTTTGTTTTTGTAGCAGTTCACTGTTTATGTTGTTCCGTTGTTTTCCTCTTATAGTTGACGTGTTTCCCTCGGTTTTGGTTTGTGACCCGGATTTGTTTCAGTTAAATTGATTTATGACTATTGAACAGCGATATACTACTGTTGCCTTTATATACCGCACATAAATAAATAAATACTAGTAGTAGAGTACAGTGACTTCAAAATGGTTGTGCTCCGTGCTTAATTTACATACTATTCATATGTTTGGTTCAATGTTACTATTACAAAACTAGAAACAAATAACCTTTTAAATGTTTCCAATATGTTATGAAATTATTTTGTTTTATAAATGGTATTGTTATTTAAGATAAAAAATATGATACATACATGTGAATTATATGATAAATACTAAAGAACTGGTGTCATATAGATTCAACCGCCAAAAGCATCAAGCACCATCACGAAAAGCACGTGTGAACAAAAATATTTCTTTATTAAATTCTCCCTCGCCGTACTCGTCCGAATTTAAAACATTTCTTTACTAAAATCCTTGGTATACTAAATAAAACAAAACTCTATGCATAGATTTAGTTGCTCGCAGTAACTTCTTTTTCTATATATATATGTGTGTGTTAAACAATGTTTAATAAGATTATAAACCAATATAACAACAATATTCAAATTGTTCATAAAAACGAAATGTCCAATACATTTAAATGAACTGGAATCAAAATTAATACATTAATATGCGACAATAAACGGCGAACTGACTGACTGTCGTAGTTACTTTGAGCACTTTTTGATGAAGGGACACCCAAAAACATTCTTTATATGATATAACGGAACCCCACTATTTAAACCGCCAAAGTATTCACGTGCATATATTACCCATATAGATATTTATATCCAAAAACAAGAACCCGTTATACAACAGTTCTGACCATTTCGAACATATGAATAGTATAACTATAACACAGGGGAAAACCCCAAGTCTCAACGAAAAGAAATTTAATTATCAAAGCTTGATTTATTGATTTTTCTATATCATTGATTAAAACTATGCTACATTTAAAAGATGAACTTGTGACAATGCATGTTTGGAAATATAAAATCATAATAGATTTGACTTTTGTGTATTATCTTTTTAAAATATACTTACAATAAATGGAGATTTGATATTCTCGTCTTACTTAAATATCAAAACAAAAATCCATAAAGTAAAATGATTAATGGTGGTTATAGCTAGTTTATGTTAATCATATATATGTCTGTCTAAATTAAGGATGTACTCAGGTCAGGTTTAGGAATTTTTGTCAGATGTTCGGACTCCTTGGGTTTTTTCCTATGATACAGGGTAAAATATTTTGGCCCATATCACCCACTTTTCTTTTCATAAAAGACTTCAATAGCTCATAAAAGGTCATTTACCAAAATCCAAGCAGATTCTAGATTTCTTTTCTTACGATTTGAGACCATATTAATGTTAATGCTAAATATAAAGGTAAAAGTCCGAGTCAGCCTTTTCCCGCCATTTAAAAAAAATTAAATATCTCGATAAGGAGTTCCATAACCTATCAATATGTTTAGCTTATTTTGTTCCTAAAATAATGCTCTTCTGATTTATAGCATCAGTTTTAAATTCCCGATTTTTTTTAATTTCACCTGACTACATCATTAAATGCTTTTATTTTCCATGTAAAAAGTTTACAGAAAAGACAAACGTTTGACACATTAGTCAGCAGCAAAAATGTAGAAACATATTTGTGTTATGTGTGCGTTTATTGTTAAATCTATTTACCTTCATTTTCATTAATTACTATTTTCAATTAGTGTATGGGTATGAGTAAAATAAGTAATTATTCTGAACAATGTGAGTTTAGGTGTTGCAGTTAAACGGAATATGGCGGTAAATATTTAATATATCCAAAAATCGAACTATGGATGTCCTGAAATATTTCAGGAGGACCTTAATGATTTATGGATAACCTGAATATAAATTATGGAATGTTTTATTATATGTCCTCATATTATGGGTTTTTGTGCTTTTAAGAACACATTGTGACATCACAATTTCCATTGAAAAAGCACGCATAGTACGAATTCATATGACGTACGAAAACATATGATCTGACCATGAGTCTGTTGTTCAAAGATAAAATCATACCTACACTGGTATCGCTACATACTAATTTTGAAAAGTATAAAATGCAATTGATGGTTGTATGTGTGTAGCGTTTATCAAGGTAATGTACACCACCAATGTGTTTGTGAGTACATACATTATAACCTAAACGAAAGTCAAATAATTCTATATAAAATTATCAAAAGTTCTAATTTTGTTTTAAAATATCTAAACATTTCAAAACAGACAATAAATTCCTGAAATGTTGATAGATATTTTTATTAATAACTAATAAAGAGTTAACATCAAATTAAATAAATTATTAGTAAATTGAAATAATGAGCTTGTTCAAGGAGACAAAATCACAATTCTGGTGCATTCATGTATAGATTTTATTCACATTGAATCTATTCGATCATTCATTTTTACATAAATTACTATTGTTGATGTCATTCTAATCATTATTTTTACATACACATGTACACGATCCCTCCACAATTTTGATGAGGACATTTGAACAGCCTGTATGAATAAATATAAACTAATTTTTTTATCATTTAAGACAAAAGAGGGACGAAAGATACCAGAGGGACAGTCAAACTCACAGATCGAAAACAAACTGACAACGCCATGGCCAAAAATAAAAAGACAAACAGACAAATAATAGTACAGATAACACAACATAGAAAACTAAAGACTAAGGAACACGAACCCCACCAAAAACTTGGGGTGATCTCATATGCTCCGGAAGGGTAAGCAGATCCTGCTCCACATGTGGCATCCGTCGTGTTGATTATGTTATTACAAACACGGTAAATAGTCTAATTCGGTAGGTCACATTCGTGAAAAGAGAAGGGTATTGTAGTTACGACATAAAGAACATATCCGATATCATCTGTGAAACGGTTATTCCATAACGGTCAACCAACTTGTGATGGCGTCCGTAAAATTTAAGAAGGAATGATTTCAACTTCACCATTTGCAACTCTTGGTTTAATAGCTTCTTTGTGAGCAGCAATCCTCTATCAAGGAAATTATGATAGGAAATACAAGCCCGGGAATATCGTATCAATTGGGAGATATATACTCCGTATGCAGGCGCTGCTGGAATGTTGCTACATAGAAATGGAAAGTTCACAATTGGGAGGCTGAAATCATCTCTTTTGTCGTAAAGTTTTGTTTTCAACTGACCCTCATTGTCAATTTCTAGATGTAAGTCAAGATATGAGGCAGACTTAACTGTATCTGTAGTATCTTTTATCTCTAGTTGCACAACTTTTATTTCTAATTAAATTTACTGAATACAAATGTGTGTGAATTGGTGATTTTTATCACATGCTACACGTTCTTACGGACCCCAACCACTCTCCTTTGAAAAAACAAATCAAACATATTAACATCCCCCCCAAAAAAGTTTTTGTATCATTTGACCTCAGCAATAAGGTGGGGACTATTTTTGAACAAATATATCAGTAGTAGATGCATACAAAGAAAGTTATAGACTATAATCTCAAGGGAGATAACTACTGATATGTTTTTAAAAAGATTCATTTGGAGAAAATAAGACGTTTTAGTTACCATTATTTTCAAATGAAATGTCTTTAATCATCAATTTGAATATGATTTGGAAAGGTGTTTGAAGATATCGACGTTAAAAAAAAGAATTGCCTATATTATTTAATAACTAAAGGGTGACCGTTGTTTCATTTCAACAATAAGTAAAGCTTAAAACTAACACTAATAACAGTTAAGTGTTTTACAAATGTATTTAAATCGTTAAATTATTACTTGCTTGCCTCAATTTTGTATTCTATCATAAAATCACCTGTTGCAAGTAAAACATTTGGTATTGAAAGTGGTTCAAGGCCAAATTTGTTTTATAGTTATCGTCATGGAAGAACTCTTGTGTGTACCTCTTTTGGTCTCCTGGCGATTCTACTGTATGTTTTGTTTTTTAGTTATTAAAACCTTATAACAAATCTCTTTATTTCATACACGCACTTTTTGCAATTGCAGAAGAAATTATTTGTTTCTTCTGATATTTTGCAAAACTTGCAGAGTCTCTTGTTTCTATGTCGTATAGTGTCTGTGTTTTTTTATAACGAAAAGTTTTTTGTTTACTTATTCCGAATCATTTCTAAATGGAGTTATAAATTTCCTAAAACAAAAATTATTGTGCTTGAAAGATAATATTCTCCATTTAACAATGATTAATGTTAGGTTTCGAACACTTTTTTAATACAATTTAGGCTATTAAGTCTTCTTTATATTGATGTTTCAAAAATTTATTAACAGCATAATTTGATGAATATTTTTGTATTCTATAATTTGCACATTTTGCCAATTTTATTTAGTTCAGATGAAATAGTATAAAGGCATGTATACAAGGTGTAAGTTTCTCATTTAATTAATGTATACTTATATAGATTATTAGATTTTCAAATTAAAATAGGTTCGTTAATCATTTTAGATTATTAAATAATGCATATTATAAATAGAAGGACAAAGATATTTATAAGAAATTGTCGAGCATGGAATAGAAACTGATATTTAGATTAAAAATCATAACACTGTTGATTATAAATTCTCTATCAAATAACCTTTGAACATGTTGAAGTGTCTGATGTGTACTGCAAACATTTGTTGTCTGTCATTTAACCAATTTGGACAGAGGATTCTTTTAGTATTCAATAGATTTTCCATAACTATACAAAGCATCTATGGATGACAACACAAATGCTATGATTTTATTGTCTTACTATGAAAATCCTCTATCTAATAATTGACCACATTCCAAAAAATGTTAACGAAAAGTATAAGTCATGCCCTCTCAATAATGGTTCAATTAGGTCAAAGTATTCCCTCACTTCACTTATGAAAAAATCGTAAAGAAAATTTAACTGACATATTTAATATTGAACAGGGGCTTCGTTTGCTAAAAAGAAATGTCAAACATCTTCAACTTACTTCGGCTGTTCTGTTAAGTATAAATAAAAGAATAAGAAGATGTGGTATGATTGTCAATGAGACAACTCTTCATAGAAGTTTACACAGCTATAGGTCATCGTGCGGCCTTCAACAATGAGCAAACCCATACTGCATTGTCAGCTATAAAAGCCCCGAAATGAAAAATGTAAAACAATTCAAACGAGAAAACTAACGGCCTGATTTATGTACAAATTAATGAACGAAAAACAAATATGATAAACAGCAACAAACGACAACCACTGAATTACAGAATGCAGCGAGGTTAGGCTAGTTTGTTGGCGTCAAATTCTCCCCCTAGCCTGAGCCATTGGTGTAACAGTACAACATAAGAACAAACTAATTATCAAAATCAGTTGAAAAGGGCTTAACTCATCAGATCGATACAAAGCAGAAAAACATCTAACAAAAACACAGACCGGACGTGGCAGGGTATTTATACATCCCACAACAAAAAAGGCACTAAGTACAGATCTGAGAGTACTCGCAGTTACTGACAGCATAGTTCATAGCCATTAACAACTAATGAAAAAATCATGCATCTAAGACTAAAATATCAATCAGTACACATCTAACATCCAATGGATTTAGTGTAAAGACGTCAGAGAGAAAAAAAAAACAGGACCTTGTGCAATGCCAAGATATAGGCATTGACAGATTGTAGAGCCATGTATGTGCATATGTATATAAAAATGATATTTAGTTTGATTTAATTTTACTGATAACAAAATCAATTAATATACAAATAAAGACAATATTCAAAGATCTAATTACAATGCTGAATTGGTAAAATTTAGAATCAGTTTATTTAAAGGATAGATAAGTTTGCCCTGATCGTATCTAAATTTCCGGGCTCGGTAAACAACATCTCCGTATAAAAAGGATGAGCTATCCAGTTTGAAATAAGTTTTCTACATGTACATCCAAACTTCCAAATCAAATAATTTAGTAAAGGTTTTATGTAATATGTGGTAACGAAATAGGTCTATTTGGTTTTTAAGTGCTCCCTAACGTTTTATATTTTGGCTTTTAAACTCTTTGTCACGAGCATATATTAACAAGGCTATCGCAGAAACACGTGTTTTGTGCACGGAAATCACATATTTGTTTCACATAGTCAACGTTTAATGTCTAGGTAATTGGAATGTTTGTAATGTACTGTCACAACATTATGGTCGTATTGAGCATCCGATCACATGCACAACTTTCATTTCTCTTAACATTTGTGGCTGTTTATAGATGTTCAATGTAGATTCCATCGTTTTGATTGCCTGGCAACAATCACAATGTGTTTTACGTCGATGATTGATATCTCAGTAAAATGTAACATCCACAACTACACAAAATGCTCTGTAAAAGATGTCGAAGAAGAAAATAAAACCAAAACTTGATTTATCTCGATATTTCTTGATAATTATTAAAATGTAATTATAAGAAAAAAGAATTAACAAAAATACCGAACTCCAAGGTAAATTCAAAAAGTCCATAAAACTGACAAAATCAAACGTTAGACTTTATCAACCAACGGAACGAAGGGAAAACAACTGTCATATTCATGACTTGGTACAGACATTTTCCGAAGAAAATGGTGGGCTACACCTAGTTTATAGATAGCTAAACCTCCCACTTGTATGACAATTGTTTATAATTACGTTTTATTGACAGAATTGGGTGAGCAACCGAAACAGACATTAATATCTGTCATATGTATTTTTCGCAAATTGTTTTGATATAAATCAGTCCGTTCGTTTTCTCGATTGAACTGTTTCATATTTTTCATGTCGGGACCTTTTATAGCCGATTATAGTTTGTGGGTTTTTTTTTTTTTTTTTTCTCATTGTTGAAAGCCGCACGGTTGCCTATAATTGCTTAAATCTATTTCATTTGAACTTTGGTGAATAGTTGTCTCATTGGCAATTATACCACATCCTTTTTTTATATGTATAATAGGTTAATAAGACAATAAATGTGATCCACCAGCCAAAACTGTGCAGTCATTCATCACAACTGACTAAAAAATCAAAACAAACACACAAATAAATCTAACGAAGACGCCAACAAAAACGTGTTGTAGTTCATTGTACATACAATATATAGTAAACACTTTCTCGTTAAAATACAAATTAAGTATGATATAAATACAATGGTACTTATTGTTTCTTTGTGTAACTTTATAGGGTTGTAAAAACGTTCATTGATCTTGCGAATATTTTAGTATCTGCGCTTCATATATCATTTCAAATGTTTTGGATTCGATCATCACAGAAGTAACGTTTACTGTCATAAATGCGCAAATGGTGCAGTAAAAATTGGTACCATTGGTCTTATTCGTGTGATTTGATCAACGCTTTTATTTTCTAAAAAAACTACAAAAAGAAGCATTCAGTTTTTAAATAAAAGTTTTATATTTCAGCTAACCTCAATATACTACTTTTATGTTCATTATATCTTACACGCTTGGTTCCAATTATTCTTTTTCTTTCAAATTATTTAGTTTGAGACAACATATGCGCGTTTGTCGTGCTTAACATAAACGTCAGTACGTTGGACAACGGGATGAATATCTAAATGGGGATCACTTTCAGATCACGGTTCAGAAAATGTGATAAATGATAAAACTAATATATTTCTGAAGGTGGGTTGAATAATATCCAAAACAATAGAGACGATTGTTTAAAATATGTCAAGCGGGCACAAATACCGTGTTATGTCAAAGATGCATGGGATCACGTTTTGCCCATTAACATTTTGATGGCTACGACGTACTTTAAATTTGGAAAATAGTTCACGAATAAAAAAGAGACGTAGGTTATGCAAATGAGACGCGTACGGCATCACAACAACCTCAAAGCACCAAAATACATCTAACAGTCAACTCACGATCTTCAATTTTATACAATATGCTAAGGTCTCAATCAACCCAAGAGTAAAAAGTTATCTTTCAAAGATACATCATTAACACCAAATTCTCGAAATGACAAAAATCATTCAACAAAAGATATTAACTGACGAGATAGTCCTGTCTTTGGACAGTTGGCTCGGTTAAACGGGTTCATCAAGAACTGAAACAACCCAATTGTCCATCTCAAAAAAGGAAGTAAGTTTAAGTTCCTATAAGAACGTAATAGACTTGGTGCGCTGATGTTTCATTCATACATATAAGAGACTAGGACCCACACACGAAAAGAGTTGTAGGTGGATCACATTTCCCATGACAAACTTGACCAACATCTTTTTATTGATTTCATTCACATTCTTTTTACAGCTTTTGTGAAACAAATACAAATGACAATTATAATAATAAAATATGTCGATATAACAATCACGAGGTGTTAAGGTGATGTTAAATGTTCCAATAGAACGTTGCATCCTCAATTACACGTACATTCTCTCCAGGAAAAAAAGTTCAACAATGCGTATGAGTATTTGAAGAAGAAAAAAAAAGCTTGAATTTTCTCCAAATTATTAGAGATGGTATACATATGATGAGATTTTTCAAACTTCTCACGCACATTAATTTGTGAAAATAAAAAATTAAAAAACAAAATACAGGAAATACAAAATTGAATTCAGGAAATAAAAGCGAAGGACATTTTGGTGCTTTCTCGTTTCCGTTTGCCCTAGTTTCCTTATGTAATTGAACCTGATATAGAGTTTTCCTATTGGTAATTGAATCATATTATTAATATGTTATTATTATTTCCGGGATGGGAACATATTAACATCAAAATGTACATGCATGATCAAAACTGCAGACTTTAACTGATCAGGCACAGTTTATTATACAAAAAAATGGTTATGAGGTTAATTATACTAACAGTTATCTTCATCAAAGGTGAGTTATGAATACATTGACTTTAAATGAAAATTCATTTGTAATATCAGGTGGCCAATTCAATCAATTGAAGGTTTAAATGATAAAATTATTAAATGTTTGTCTGATTCACTATATATGTTCCACAGTCAATATTTTTTGATAAGGTTAGTTTAATTCAAAACGCTAACATCAGGGTATATGATAAGGCAAGTTTTAACAAATCTTTTGTAACTGGCGAATATTTAAACTCCTTTTATTAGAACTGCATATTTTCATTGTTACAGCTCGAAGCAAGATCAGTTTAACATACTTGTTTCTAAATGATTGGTCAGTGATTTTTAATATGCCATAGCGACAGCACTCAGTTTATATCATTTCCATTGTGATTATTTATTTTAAGTACTTCTGTACTTTAAAGTTGGCTACATACCTTTTAATTAATTATGTTGAAGTTTATGATTATGACAATTATAAAAAAACCATTAATAATGATACTTAAAAGTGGTTTATTTCCGTGGAGGTTACATTTTCCCTTTTCAAAGAATTAGCTGTTCAACATGTTTTATTTTCAAAATTTTAAGTTTTTCTAGTCTTCCTGAAAGATAAAATTGAAATCGGCTTTTTTTCACGATCTTATAGAAGTCGTGAAACTAGCAATAGTTATCTCCTTGAGAAAATATCCCATTACATAGTATTTGGAATACAATTCTATTAGAATTAACACATCTCATGTCAATGAAAGAATAATATTATCCACGTTCTTTCAGTAACGGTTGATTTAGTTGAAATTATAGCTTTGCGTTCTTGTTTAAGTTTTACATACGCCACTTATAAAAGGTCAATGATACTAGGTATGCAGCTGCATTGAATAAATACAACTTATTGTTCTATTAATTTGGCCAAATGTACTTTTTTCATATGAATTTAATTTTGTGTACTATTGTAGGCTTGGAACAGCATGAGCTAGATTTGTCACCAAACAATGGCACCTTAGTTCCGACCGGAAATAAACTTACATTTACGTGTTCTGTTAGACCATGTAATGAAACTGGAAGTGTTCTGCTAGTTTTGGGCATGCTCAAAAATTATTCAGTGGAAAATGTGAAAATGAAACATTTGTGCACAGAAGAAGATATGTGTTTTCGTGTAATTCAATTCAATGCATGTACACCCTTAATGTGTACGATGTTGATGTTACCGATCAGCGACAAATGATCTGTCTTTATCGATCGTCTTCACAAAACGTCATCAATAAAACCACCACCATCAGAATAATAGGTAAGTAAATGTTTTACTTCATCGAATATTTATCAATTTCGTGTATGTAATTCTTGAAGATTGACATTCATTAGGAACGCCAAAACTCGAAAACATTAAAGCCAAGGTTATACAAATACTTGAATGAGTTTGGAGTTTCATTCTAACTATACATTTTATAAATCGAATATGTTAAAATGATGCGTTAAGGATGCACATGAATATTATGCATAGACGAAATACGAATATCTAGTTAACCCTATTAAAAAGGTTACTGTTAAAATTATGTTTTTACTCAAAAACAAGAAATAGTGACAGGAAATCCAAAGTTTGGGTCGCGTTAAGAGCAATTTCAAATCATATTAAAAACCGATATTTGGAACTTCTTAGGAAGAAAGAAAAGAAGTTAGCAGTATCCTTTAACTTTACTTTCCGCTATAAAGATGATGTTCTCTCACTAAATAATTCAACATTTGGTGACTATGTTGAACGCATCTATCCCATCAAACTAGAGATAAAGGATACAACAGATACAGTCAAGCCTGCCTCATATCTTAACTTACATCTAGAAATTGACAAGGAGGGACGGTTGAAAACAAAAATTTACGACAAAAGAGATGATTTCAGCTTCCCAATTGTGAACTTTCAATTTCTATGTAGCAACATTCCCACAGCGCCTGCATACGGAGTATATATCTCCCAATTGATACGATATTCCCGGGCCTGTATTTCCTATCATGATTTCCTTGATAGAGGGTTGCTGCTCACAAGGAAGCTATTAAACCAAGAATTCCAAATGGTGAAGTTGAATTCATCCCTTCGTAAATTTTACGGACGCCATCACGAGTTGGTTGACCGTTATGGAATATCCGTTTCACAGATAATAGCGGATATATTCTAATGTCGTTACTACAATCCCGTTCCCTTTTCACGAATGTGACCTACCGAATTAGACTATTTACCGGGTTTGTACTAACATGAGCAACACGACGGGTGCCACATGTGGAGCAGGATCTGCTAACCCTTCCGGAGCTCCTGATATCACCCCCAGTTTTTGGTGGGTTTCGTGTTAACGCGTTGCTTAGTCTTTAGTTTTCTATGTTGTGTTTTGTGTACTATTGTTTGTCTGTTTGTCTTTTTCTTTTTTAGCCATGGCTTGTCAGTTTATTTTCGATTTATGAGTTTGAATGCCCCTCTGGTATCTTTCGCCCCTCTTTTGCAAACAGAAATGTACAAAATTGAAATAAACACAGATGTTTTATTTCTATTTATTGTGTGCTCTAACCGATATTATTAGCTCAAAAGAATGATGAAGTTAAATTAGTTTGTAATCTGTTTTCTTTTTGGAAGAACTTGCAACAACTTTAGACCAGAATTAATTTGTCGTTAGAAAAATCAAATGGGTTATATACACATTCAAAAAAAGGTGTGTTTGTCTGAGGAAATGGCCATCGTATACTGATCTATCAAATGTAGATAAAACATAAGTCAAAGTTTGATTTTCCTCATTCAAATGTTAAGTTATAACAGAACACTGCCAACAACCCTGATTGAATATAACTATACTTATAACAAACGGAATATAACATCCTATTTCTAATGGTAAGGCTGTTTATCGAGCCTGTAAATTTAGATCCAATCCATGTTAACCTATCGATCTTTTAAATAAACTTAAAACGTAAAATGATATCAATGTATCTGTAATTATTGTTTTTATCGGTATAAATATTGATTTTGTTATCAATAAATTTAAACACAACTAAATATCATTGATATACAACTATGGACATTCTAGTGATATCTTTATTTTGGCGTTAAACAAGATTATGGGTTTTTTTCTGAATGTCTTTACACTATATCCATTGGATGTGTATTAATTGATATGCTTATCTTAGATACATAATTTTTTAATTAGTTGTTGTTGGCTTTGAACTAGCTTACTATAACTGCGAGTACTGTACTTTTAGTCTTTAGTGTTTTTGTTGGTTGTTTTTGCTTTGTATCTATCAAATGAGTTAATCTCTATTCAACTCATGTTTATAGTTTGTTTTATGATGTGCTGTTACTGAATTGTCTTAGTTTAAGGGAGGGTTGAGCGCCTGCATACATGTTGAACCCAGCCATATTGTGTATGTCAAAAGACAGTAACCTGCAATTCAGTGGTTTTCGTGTATTGCTGTGTTTCATACTTGTTTTTCGTCTATTGTTTTGTACATACAATAGGCCATAAGTTTTCCCGTTTAGAGTAGTTTACATTTGTCATGTCGGGTTCTTTTATATCTTACTATAAGGTAATGGGTTACCTATAGTTGGTGACTTCTACGTCATTTGTTCCATGTGGAGAGTGCTTGGCATTTCAATACTTTGTCAGCTATCAGTAACCGTGACTTATTGCAATTGTATTTCCTTTCAAAGTATCTTTGAATGCTTAACTAAATATTGAAACACTAAAATGTCGGTAACTTGCAAGTTTTTGCTTAATTATACAATCTGAAATACAGTTGATTTTAATCAGAATAATCGGATTGATTAGACAGTAACTTTATATTGTCGCTTTACTTTCTATGTTTTGCTCCAATTTTAAGTTCGGGCTTGAAATCAACGCTCGAAGAGTTAAAACCTAACGACAATGTGTGTGCGTGTTTATTTGATTTTATAATGTATATATTTACAGATTTTCCCGGTAAATCCACCATTGAACCGGAAGGTCCATTCCACCTTACACAGGAGGTTAACCTTACTTGTAGATCAATTGGAGGGAATCCAGTTCCAAGAATGATATTTGCTTGTAATGGTGAAAACGGAAGGGAGAAAATTAAGTTAGACAAAGTCGTAGAATCTTACCTTTCATTGAGAATGGACTCGCACATGGTGAATTCAGTTTGTACATGTATAGTTAATCAATCACAAAATAACTATAAACAGGAAACAACATTTTACCCGGTTATATACTCAGGTTTGCGTTAGTTATGAATTTTTTACAAGAATTTGATATGAATCAAGTGTTTTGCTTTGATAAAAATACCATTGAGATAAAACTATCTTCTGATTAAAGATCGACTTAGATATAGAGATAGTATACAGATGTTCATCGTCCATAAGACAAGGTTCAATCAAACAAATATGAGTGCAAAACCATCAGAAAGACATGATCTCCACAAATATGGGTGCAAATCCATTTGGAGTGGCATGATCCCCATATAAACGCAGTGAAGCCAGGTGCATAGAAAATCTAATCGTGTCTATTATACACGCATCATCCGTAATGTATTACCTAAATTATACACTGTCGTTTTAATAGATATAAGAAGATGCGGTATGAGTGCCAATGAGACAACTCTCCATCCAAGTAACAATTTATAAAAGTAAACCATTATAGGTCAAAGTACGGTCTTCAACACGGAGCCTTGGCTCACACCGAACAGCAAGCTATAAAGGGCCCCAAAAATTACTAGTGTAAAACCATTCAAACGGGAAAACCAATGGTCTAATCTATATAAAAAACGAGAAACGAGAAACACTTATGAACCACATCAACAAACGACAACTACTGAACATCAGATTCCTGACTTAGGACAGGTGCAAACAATTGCAGCGGGTTTAAACGTTTTAATGGTACCAAACCTTCACCCTTTTTCTGAAACAATAGTGTAACATCACAACACAGAAAGACACACTATAAAATATCAACTAAAATGGCTTAACTCAATCAAAGGACATATTTACACCAGTGAACATACACTGAACAAATAAATTTGACCTATGATACAAT
Source organism: Mytilus coruscus (assembly GCA_017311375.1). Lineage (NCBI taxonomy): Eukaryota > Metazoa > Mollusca > Bivalvia > Mytilida > Mytilidae > Mytilus > Mytilus coruscus. The sequence continues at coordinate 44,131,877 of CM029600.1, forward strand.
TTAAATACAATATAAATAATTTAAGGGAAGAATAATAAAAGTAACATGCTATACAGCTATGAAATGTTAAACAATTTAAGAAAAACAATATGCTCGAACAAAAATATCAGCCATTTGCAATTACTTTAAACACAGGTAAATGAAAATAATTTTGCTGTTAGGTATACGTGTACAGTTCAAATAGAGAAAGGAAATATTTTTACAAAATAAATAATTTTGATGTTCATAGTCCGAAGTGAAAATTTATAGTAATACCAAACACTTATCAAAGCTGGTAAATAAAGTCAACAGTAGTATAGACCAGATATAACCCTGAATAACATTAAATAACAAAAAAGCATTACAATTAGTATCAACAGGTCAAATAAACAAGAAAGTACGATTTGAGAGTACTCGCAGTTACTGACAGCTAGTTAAAAGCCAAAAACAATTAATAATAAAAAAAATCATGCATCAGAGACTAAAATCAACTATGTATAGTTGTCTCATTGCCGGAAAATAATACTACATCCCCTGATTTTTACATAGTTAGCGCTAGGGATCTTTCACAGAATTATACTAGAAATTTGAGACACTACACCAATTAAGAGAAAAAGACTGTCTTTCGATCAATCAGTTTGAGATCGAGATTTGTTAAGTAATGGTGTTTGTCGTCTTTACTCATAAAAGAGGGAGAAGATACGAAATGGAAATAAAAAAAACATAAATCAAATACAAATAGACAACACAATGGAAGAGCTGAAAATTATATAAAAGAAACAGTTTTTTTTAATTAGATTTCCGTTGAGGATTAAAAAAAAATAAACAAGTATATAGCGAAGAAAAGTTAAATGTTTCGATATTTTTGCAAAAATATTAGTGACTTCGTTTTGAAACACTCTAGTGAATCTTCCGAACATCTGATAACTCATATTTGACTAACACTCCCCGATGGATATCATCTTGTAATTGTTGTAAGAGCAATTTTAAGAAAGGATCATATGAAATCGAGGTATCCAATATAAGGAAGAAATATTTAAATGTTCTCTTTAGATATGTTTATATAATCAGCGCCTGAAGTCAGATAATGAACTTTCAACGGTAATTTGAAACGTGTTGTAAATATCATCTGAAGTAAACCTTTCTTAAAGGAATTTCTTGTTTTGCTAGTGTATATATGCATTTTTTTCGAAAAAGAGTCAGTTCAAATTTCAAATCTATAAAAAGAGTCTTAGCAAAGCGTTAAAAACATGATAATGCATATTGAGTTTTGTTGAAAACCCCGAACTAATTAAAACTAAAAAAACATATTTATACCTTACTCTATTTCTATGTATACAACACAGACAATTTTACCACAATATCACCACCTGGGCCGTATGTTGATGGAGAGAGCATAGATTTCAAGTGTTGTTTTGGAAAAGTAGACAGTCCTAGAACTAATCTATCCTTTCAGTGTCATGGAGAATACGTATCACAACAAATTAACAATGTTACTTGTCTTAATATGAATGTTACAATTGATATAGACAAGCACAGAACAAAATGCACGTGCACAGCTCATTCGAAGGATATGAGCATCAATGTGAGCTCTGAGATTCAACTGGTTATTAACCGATGTAAGTATAACCAATATATTTTATATTTATGTCAAGGAAAAATAAGTACAAATCTGTTTTTGTATGGTTTTGATATTCTGTAATCACGCAGGTTAAAAACTATAAACGAGTGCGATCTGATTATCTTTATTATCTACGCGTGTAATTAAGTTAATAACACGTGAAGATAGAATCTTAAAAAAACGACAACAACCTTTCAAGAAATATGGGCAAATGATAGGTAGTAATAATGATATGCTACGATAAACACAAACCTCACCGAAAAAATATATATTAAGATATTTATTTTAGACAAGCTATCTTCAATTGTGCAAGTGATAAACTGCTAGAAAGGCCAAGCACCGTTCAAAGCTGTTTGCATGTTGAATATGAAAATAAATACAAAGGAACTCAATCATTCAGTAATGGAACAAAATATCTAAAAAAAAATAATATTGCGAATGAGCTACATTTCATATTACGACATGCTCAATCTTTTTTGAAGATGACCCAGCATTCGAGTTATCGCCATTTTACAAAGTTGTTTTTGGTAACACAACAACACTGACATGCCTTGTACCTGGTTTGCAATACCCCTTTGCATTTGGAAACTGGCAATATAAGAAAGAAAAAGAAGAGAAAAGGCTTAAAGGATTAATTAGCTCAAATACCACAACCGTGTTAACAGTCAGCAATAGCACTTACGTAGAAATGGGGACATACTATTGCACAGTGGTTGATGAAAGAAAAAATGAAACTATTGTAGCAAATGCATCGACAGAGTTACAAGTAGAAGGTACGTATTAATATTTTCTACAAACTTGAAAACTTTTATTAAGTTTTAAACATAAAAATATATATGTCCACATTTGGCCAGTATACATGATATTTAAACGATAAAGAAAGTGCTGTGAAAATTGTGTTTTTACAATAAAAAATATAGCACATGAAATGCAATGAATTTTCTTTAGTTATTAAGAAAACAAATATGTTGCTCACAGGTGAAAATATGTCTTATTTGACAATCATACTACATCTTCTCATTTTTAAATGTCTGATTTGGATGAAATATCTGTCCAAAAGGTAAAATCCACTATAATGAAAATAGTATGCCATCTTTATTTTTTTTTCAAAACTTTTACTGCGTTATATAGTGAATAAAAACAAAAGACATATTGCATTAGTAGTTAGTTATTTAGGAAAAAGTTGCCCATGTTAATCCTCAACGTCATTTGTCAGAATAATAATGAAAATAATAAATGAAAAAAAGGTGTTCGTCGTAATAGAAATGTGGTCGGTCGGGTTAGGAATATATATCATTCTGAAAATTCTCAAACATAAGGAGAGTGGTTTAAGATATGTCCTTGTGGCATTTAAAACTAGAAAACGGAAACGATCAATTCAGAAATTTTTCCATTTGTAAAGGAGTATAACTCTAGAACAATAAAAGTGACACCCCTAAAATTCAAACTTGATCTGTATTTTGTGGTAATAAGCATTGTGTATAAATTTCATAACATTTGGTTGAGGCTAACTTAAGTTAGAGAACGGAAATGAAAAATTCAGCATTTTTTTCCATTTGTAAAGGGGCATAACTCTAGAACGGTATAAGTGACACCACCAAAATTCTAACTTGATCTGTGTTTTGTGGTAATAAGCATTGTGTATAAGTTTCGCAGCATTTGGTTAAGGCAAACTAAAGTTAGAGAACGGAAACGAAGAAATTCAGTATTTTTTTCATTTGTAAAGGGCATAACTCTAGAACAGTTAAAGTGACGCCACCAAAATTCAAACTAGATCTGTATTTTGTGGTAATAAGCATTGTGTATAAGTTTCAAAACATTTTGTTGAGGCTAACTTAAGTTAGAGAACGGAAACGAAAAATTCAGCAATTTTTCCATTTGTAAAGGGGCATAACTCTAGAACGGTTAAAGTGACGCCACCAAAATTCTAACTTGATCTGTGTTTTGTGGTAATAAGCATTGTGTATAAGTTTCGCAGTATTCGGTTAAGGCAAAATAAAGTTAGAGAACGGAAACGAAAAATTCAGCAATTTTTTCATTTGTAAAGGGACATAACTCTAGAACGGTTAAAGTGACGCCACCAAAATTCAAACTAGATCTGTATTTTGTAGTAATAAGCATTGTGTATAAGTTTCAAAACATATGGTTGAGGTTAACTTAAGTTAGAGGACGGTAACGAAAAATTCAGCAATTTTCCCATTTGTAAAGGGGCATAACACTAGAACGGTTAAAGTGACGCCACCAAAATTCAAACTTGATCTGTGTTTTGTAGTAATAAGCATTGTGTATAAATTTCATAACATTTGGTTGAGGCAAACTAAAGTTAGAGAACGGAAACCAACTTTTGGACGTACGTACGGACGTACAGACGGACAAGGGTAAAACTTAATGCCCCTCCGCTACGGCGAGGGCATAAAAAAGACTGTCATTAAAAAGCTTTTTAACATTGCAACGAAAGCGCATTATTCATCTTTAACTTGTTGTATATTGCATCGAATTCTATCTTCATTTGTTTAATTACAGGACCAATCGCTCTGAAGAAAATTCACAGTAAACAAGTAAACAACACACTTTGCATGCTTATTGCAACGTTTGAGAGCTTCTCAGACATAAAAATAAAGTCATTGTGGGAAAGCAACAAACAGATTGAATTTCAACAAAGCATATTAAATAGTAACGGTCCTGAAAGGAAAGACAAATCAACCACTAAACAGCAAGCAAACATTCATCTTGTGGATTGCCTGTCAAGTACTATTTATGGAATGGTTGTTTCAAATAATTTCTTTACCGAGAAATTTTACTTTGATATGAAAGGTATATTACAGGAAAACACTAACATGTATAATTATGAATAAATTTACAAGGAGAAATACTGTTCATGTATATCTTCCTCTTGTTTCTTTTTTTTTTTTTTGCATTTTGACTGTATGAATATAGTTCAGCAATGAAACAAACGGAATGAAAGATAGATGGCTATGCCGTTTTCCTCTCTCCAACCATTTTTATTTGACAAAACGCCATTTGCATGGGTGCTAATGTTGATCACTGCTAGTATGATGGACCGAGGTTCAATTTTGACATTGTCCGTATTTGAATTGACAAATATTAATTACTATTGCAGATGTTATCATGAAATATCCTTCCCATTCATTTAGAATCGAATGGACCTTTAATATTTTCGCAAAATGCATTGAGCATATATATTCTAATTCATACTATACGCTCAATTTTTAAATGAAACATTTTTTGCAGGTGTAATTTTCAAAATGTCACGAATTTTGAAAATGGATGAACAATTTATAGATGGTAAACTGGCATCTATGACATGTTACGATATCACCCAATCAGAACTGAGTAATCTGGAATTATCATGTGATAATATGACAAGTATGAAACAGGATGTTGTAAACGATGCTGCATCTGTAAGAACTTATTTATTTATTGCCGACATAAAGGATGATGGCACTAAATGTAGATGTAATTCCAATCAATCTAAAAGCGAGTCAATGCTGCAGATTCACATAGTTCCTTGTAAGAGTTTACAAGTTATCAAGTATACCAGATAATAATCCAAGCATAACAAGGAAAACATTGACAAAGAATCCTCAAACTGTACACAGAGTACTTCGGTTTTTAGAAAATGAAAGGATATGGAGTAAATGTACATGGGACAAAATCGCACACAATACATAGAAAACATAGAAAATTATCAATGAACAGGGCTTTTATTCCTGTTCTTCATCTTGACAGTTGATAGGGTTTGCTTTCTTATAGGTCTAACCATAAAATCGTACAATATGATTTCAACATTTATTATTTTGATTTAACTTATCGGAAATAAAATACAACAGAACATCTTCTTAAACAATAAAATTGAAGCATTTGTTTTTAAAGTTTATAAAATGACCTATTACAATAAATTTCGCAAAACCATAACGATTCTGGGGAATTGTTATTCACTCGCTGCAATGACAATTGTGCATATTACAAGAAAATAACAACAATATTGAATTTCTTGTATATGGTGTACTCTAAATCTCTCCAAAATTTGAACAAAAGTGTGTAAGAATATTTATTTACACAGTAGCAGACGCCAACTCCTTGTTCTACAGGCAGAAACAGAACTCCTCCAATGTTTAAAAGGAAAATATTTTCACCATAAAATAATCGTTCAGTGTAATGTTCTTCAATAAACTCATCATAGATTCCAGGACTGAAATTTTGTACTCGAGATGCGCGTTTCGTCTACAAAAGACTCATCACCAGACTGAAAAAAGGTTTTGACAAATACAGCAATATGAGTACCTTAATAATATAAAAGAAATAAGATAAAAGTCAGGTTCAAATACGTATTATTGAAAAATATACATGTGAAAGTTTATGAAGTAAATTCTTTTTAAATATTTCTTAGACTTTTTCCACATCGAATGAAAAATCAAAGTAAACGTGAACAAAACAGACAAAAACATGATTTAAATTCGTTTTACAATCCTTTGATAACAAAAGAAATAATTCGACCAGATATTTAAAATTATTTACGACTGCTGATGTGTTGATCTCATATAAATATTGATAACCTAATAAGATAAAAAAAAATGTTTTTCATAAAACGCAAAAGGCGCACAAAAGCATAAAAAAAATAATGATTTTTTTTCGTTAGCAGAATTTGTTACATGATTTGATTTTCATCAATCGAATATTTGTCTGATCGGCTGCCTTTTTTTTATTTTGATAATCTCCATTTGGAATATCTCCATTTATATTTGTATCTTAAAATTCTATTCTGAAGTGGGCTCTGGATTTTTCATCTGACAATTTTGGTTTGTTCTGTCTTTGTAATTTCAGACAAAGGACATAATACTCACCTGTCAAGACGAAAACTTACCAGACGTTTTTCACTTTGGAAAGTGGATTCACCATTATAATGATGTAGAAATAGGCCAACTTGATGGATTTTCATCAAGGAAACAGACGTTTATCCGAATACCTTTCTGTACATATGAAGACATAGGGAACTACACATGCACCGTAACTGATTCAAGAAAGAACACAACTGTTTTTAATTCAACCGTTTTTCTTAGTGTGCCAGGTTAACGAAGATTTTAATATATAAATTGTCTATCTTAAGGTAGATGGGGGAAGGGGTCTGAATTAAAAAAAAACGATATTTTTTAATACTGTGCTAAAATGTAGTTTATATCAGGATAATGTTAAAAACACGATGAAGACTATGGGTCATGGAGCTTTTTTCAATCAGCAGGTTGCGCATAATTGTCAGATTTTGTAACGATTATACCAGGGAAAATAAATTTTGGGTGAATAAGAAGAACAATTGCATTGAAAATATTTATTTTTATCATTTTTATTATTATAATTATTATTATTATTATTATTATTATCTTTATTGTGTTATAATTATTTTAAAAGATTTTGCCACTGTCTCATTGCATGGAGCTGACTAAGATGTAGAATTCAAATCATTTGTATTTGTCAATCATTTTGCGTAATATCTCCTTATGTTTTAATACATACAGTACAACCTGTGACATCCTCTTAGTTATGTCCACCCTCTTGTATGGTCACCATCAAATGGTGACCATTTATTGGGGTATTCAATCTTGAGATGTTGGCCATTTATTGGGGTCATAAAACATAGCTAGGTTGATGTTTTATCTAATTATTTTACCTGTTGAAGTTTTTAAAGCTTGTATGTTTCTTAAAATTGAAATACACAGGTAACTCAGGTTTCTTTTATTTCTATAAAATTGACATTTCACTTTTTGGAAAATGTAGAATAAAATGTTTATTTATACTATTTGTTGATTTTTCTGTTTTAAAATTTATAAAAAATTTAAAATATTTTTAAAGTTTGTATTTTTATTTGTTTTTATATGATCTTTTATTTGTTTTTGTTTTTATTCTTTAAATTTCTTATTGGTAAGAATTTTGAGTAGAAATGACAAAAGAAATAGATAAATTATTGACTAGCATGTCACTAGAATTTGAAAACAAAACAGAGAATCTTTTAAATAATAATTTTTAAGTAAAAATAAGTAATTGTACATGATGTACCTTGTATTCGATTGTTCATTTGCATTATTAAATGGATTATTATTAATCATATCTTATATTCATGCAAATGATATGTTTATAGGAACCATGGTGCAAGTAATTTAACAAGCCTGTTTCTTAACAAAATAAAATTATCAATATCTATCCTTTTACAATAAATTTTGATAAAAAGTTGCACAATCTATTAATAATCAGGAAAACAACAAATATCATTATATGGTTTAGGAAAAAATATTTTTGTTTATCTTTATTTTTAAAATCTCAAAACAGGAGTTGAGAAATGATTATTTAAAATGCGAATCATAAAAAATATTCTTATCTCTGAATAAAGAGAATCTTATGAAAAGAAATTATTCAAAGAACAATCTTTTTTGCTTTTTGAAACAATTGTTTACTTATCAAATATGTTATCTTCAGTTTGACTAATTTCTGTCAGTAATTAACAACCAAAATTTGTTTCCAGAAAAAATAAAGTACACTTCTATCAGGTCTATAGATTGTGACATTTTTATGGTCTATTAATTAAATCACTTTTTGTTGGTGTATTATATTGTCGAAACTGCTGGACTGGCATGATACATATTCTTGGTATACATTTGCCAAGAATATTTCACTCAACCCAGGCTTTTAGATAAAGTTATTAAGTGCAGGGACTTGAATGAATTAGACTCGATTAAAATCAATTTAAAGAAAAAGATAATATTTTTGAAAATAGAATAAAAACTTATGATGAAAACTGTAAACTCAAATGCTTCAATAAGTAGAATTAGTGGTTGTTATTTAGAAATAAAAAATAGTAAATAATATAAAATTCCTAGAAAGGATAAACTGTCACCTGTGCCACTTGCTGGATGATGAAGAACACTTCCTCCGTGCTTGTAAAATTAACAAAACAATTTACAGATAATCTATTTGAAAATTGTTTACCTTCTCATAATAATTTCTCTTACCAAAGAACAAAAAGTAAACGAAATGCAAAACCTCTATAACATGGACCGGTATGTTTACTTTTGTCTCCTTTATAAAATAGTCAATAGAACTAAGGGCAGAAACTTAATAATATCTTTCCGTGTGTTTTGATTTCTTATAGAATTGTTATTTTTGTGCATTTAAATGTTTATTTTGGGGTTTTTTTGGTCAAAACTAATATATGTTTACATGACAATAAAATATTATCAAATTTTCTGTAATGAAAATTTGGAATATATTTATTCAATAAAGAAATAATGAATTGCCTATATTTTATTTAAAATAAGTCCTAAAGATTATCTTAAACATTTGCTAAACATTTGTTGAATGCAGATCAGTCTCTCTTAGTATTAGCAATTTTGATTTTAGAAAATTAATTTGAGAAACACCTTTTCAATAGAAACTAAAGGCAGGCATTGTGAAAGTTTGTATTATATTAGAAGATGATATCCACTTATTCTTCACTTGCCAAAAATACATGTAAAAATTACTTAAATTGATAGAATTATTTAAACATGTTAAAAGGTATAACATCAAAACAAACAGTCATCAGATAATTTAAAAAAAATATTAGCTTTATCATGTTTATGTTCAACTAGTTTTATTATTTCATTATATTTTTGAATTTTCTTGTTATAATCACAGTAATTAACTTTGACAAACATATATATAATTTACCTGAGACACTTGACCTGTAAGTTATATAATTTTAACACTTCAATGCAGTCATGATTTCCCTTTATCCTTGACTAGTTTTTGATTAATACCATGTGTATTAATTAAGCAACAGGGGGTATAATGATGGACACATAGGGTCACCATGGTGGACATAGTTTTTAGGGCCACCATTAGTAAGATAATGTCACAGGTAGTACTGTATTTAGCTTCTAAACTCTTGCTTGTTTCTAATGCTGAACAAGTGATTCGACATTTAAGATTTAAATCTCTCAGCAACTTCGAATTTGTTACAAAAGGTATACGTAATCAGCAAATAAGTTTCGACAATAATATACCAAAATAGATATATGTGGATTCATTGATTATTGTTGGCAAATACTTCATGCATGTTCAAGACAAAGATATATATAGAATAGCATACTGTAAATTCAGAAATAATTACGAAGTTTTTATTAATGAGAATAATGCGACCGACTGGTTGAGTATCGCAATACTAGAGATTTCCAATAAAATGACATTGCTCGACATAACCAACCTAACTGACCGTATCTCGCCCTATTTAATTGAAGGATGACGGAGGGGGCATAGACTTCAGGAATCTTTGGCGCGTTGAATACACGTACTTTGTTGGAATAGATGCTATTTTAAAATAAGCACAATCTGCTATTTTAATTCGTTACATATTTTATTTATTAAATTCGGGATTAATTTATTGACAACCCTCTTTTAAGGAAACAATTAATTCAGTTACCGGTAATCAAATGAACCGATCATTACTTTGTCATTTCACTTGACCCATATATTTATTCCTCAAAGGGTGAATTTTTAAAGCTTCTAAATCAAAATTAAGTTTGAAAAAATAAAATTAATGAAATCTGAAGTGAGAAGATATCTTCATTTTTGATATATAAGTTATAAGATTAAAACATGAATTTCAAACACGCCGAAATGTAAATGGTGTACACGACTTACCTCTTGCCTTTTTTTTATATAGCATACGTCTATCATTTATATTAGGGCCGAGTGGTCTAAGTAGTCGAACTACTGTATCACTAGCCAGTCAACACTGAGGTTGTGAGTTCGAATCCCGCACGGGGCAGGTGCACTCGACTCCAATCTTAGTTGACTAGGATTGTTAGTTTTCCTACCGAAGGTCGGTGGTTCTCTATGGGCACTTCGGTTTCCTCCACCAATAAAAACTGACCGCCACGAAATAGCACAATAGTGTTGAAAGTGGTGTTAAACACCAATTAATCCATCAATCAATCTATCATTTATTTGAAGATACTTTTGTAAAAGATAGAAATTCAGATCTCTGATAGTACTTTTTCACCTTTCTGTAAAATTTTATCAAATGGAATTGATGAGGATGCATCTTCAAGAAAAAATATGATTACACTTTACTAAATCAGTTATTTTTTACTTCTTGTCTTTAATTATAATGACGTATGAATTCTAGGATGGGTCTGTGCAAATGTATGCGTGATTTAACGGCATTGCTCACAATTTTATTATGAAATGTTTGGCGTTTAACTTATGCAAATACGTACGGAATATTTGATTGCAGTTTAGTTATGTAGGATGATTATTTTAGTTTTATGACCAACTTATGATAGCAAGGGAATATAATATTTACTGGTCTGTGCGTCCGTTCGTTCTTTCTTTCCGTTCAAAATAAAATCATATTCCAAATTATAGTTTACTCGGATTTAGTGGTGCATTGAACATTGCAATGTGATAATGTGAAGGGCCACGGTGTCTTAATGCTATATATTCTTGTTTCAAATGTTTTGTTTGTACATGTACATGTATATACATATACATGTACATGTACATGTATATGTATCTTTCATATTCATAACCACCTCTTTGGTCTTGTGGTAGCGTCACCTCGACAGTAGTGCCCCCAAGGTTGACTGGGGAATAGAAATATGGTCACTCTTGGTCACTTTCAAACCGACAGCAAAACCATTACCTGAAAGTGGGGCATCCGTTTGGCCGTGCGAGATGTACAAGTACGCAGTCACGTCTGGTTATAATGAAGACGTTAAATCCGATGCCTCTTGTAGAGAGAATGCCACGCTCTCTGCACGTTAAGAACCCTTGAAACAACTCTTTGAGGGGTCCGTAGGGGCCTGTTGCAAGTCCAAATTTCTATCCCTATCCAATATACTCTCATTTTCCAGTGGCAGTCCGAATTTCCCTGATCTTCAACTCGGACGGCCTTTTATCAGAGGACCTACCTATTATATTTATTGATGATTTGTTCTCGTCCTGAATATGCTTGAAATATTTGTCACTGGACGTTAAACAACCAACTACCTACCAATTGACAGAAGCGTAACTTGAATTTTATTTCTAGTGAAGCAAAATATTTGAATCTTGGCAGTCAAAGCCTCAACTTGGTTAAAAGACATCAATGCCAATGAGGAGTGGAGGTTAATGGTAAATTAGTATCGCAAAATAGTTTTCAATATATACTATGAAATACACGGTATATATTTTCTCTTTATCTCTCTTTTTTTAATGGTCAAACATTTGGAAAGGCGGTTGCCTGATAACGTCAACGGAAGCTACGCTTCTGTTAGAGTGCAGGAGGTCTTGGGCTCGATCGTCATCCGGTTCAAATCAAAGATTGAATGCCTCTCTGTCAAGCACACAATGTACAGGAGTAAGAGCTAAGATTCGTCGTTCCGGAGTCAGAATCACGTGTCCGGTAGAGTGACATATCTTCCTGAGGTACAATTCAAAATCGGGTTCATATTCATCTTCTCGTCCTAGATATGCATATACAAACTACATATGCAACGAACACTTATATATATGGCCCTACATCCTGTTAATACTTATATTTCTGCGTTGCGCAAACTCGTGATCTTCTACACTGCATTGGAAATTAAACATCGAAAAGGAAAAAAATAGTGTGCCGTTTCGACTGCATAGCGCATCCAAAGGCGGATTTAGGGGTGGGGGCCTATATAGAGTTTAATGTATATAATTTTACATTTTCCACTCCTAACATTGCATAGCCCCCCTCCTCTTTTAAAATCCAGGATCTGCATCTGTCATCGAAATCTTTTTATCTAATGTTGTTCTATGTTTCTTTCCTAACACATTCATTTCAATGATTTATGCAGTAAAACAAATTCGGTGACCCCCTATAAATTGTTTATCAGTAAAATAGATAAAATACTATCAGTAAATGTACTTCCAGGGATATAAGATATTTTGCCCGAAATGTCTTTTGTATTTGGACTCCGAAGCATTCCCTTTAAATAAAACAACACGGAACAATCCTTAATCGAGCACACCTTCTAAAATAATACCTAGTATATAGTATAAATTTAAGTATAATAAATGAAAAATACTTTTGTTTTGAAATTAAATGTAAACGATAGTTTTAATATCTCAATTTTCAACTTTTTATAAAGAGACAAATTCTGACAAACACTGATTTTGATATTTCTGAAATTGTCAGAAAAATATCCTCATAAAAAATGTTTTCCCCCAAAAAAATATAAAAAATAGATAGATAAAGAAAAAAAGAAAGAAAAAACATCGGATAACGAAAAATTAGCATGAAAAATATAGAATAATGAAGCTTTCATCTGCAAAGCATGTTGAAAATAGTTGTAATAATCGAAACCATGAAAGATAACTCAAATCGATAGTATGATAGGTAAGGGATACGTGCGTTTATACTTTATCTTATATCAGTTAAAATATAGGCGGGAATCTGGAGAACCACGTGATAAATAAAAATGCAAGACTTCTATCATTTTCATCCTTTAAAATTATTTTATATGGACGAAAATTCCAGTGTATGATTTAAAAAGTCTTGGAATACTTTGTTTAAACTTGAGCGACGTATTTAATCAAATTCAATGGTTAGCAATAACCAGTCCCATTAGGTCCGTACGTCGAGTTACGTACGTATGTCATTTTGTTGGAAATCTCTAACAAGAACTCGCATTTTAATATCCGATCCATAAGTCTGTAGTCTATTTTCCTGAAATCACAATAACTAATCTTGCATTTTTGTCCTTTCTTTGAAAATCGCAATAATAAATTCATAATGAATTATATATAATTTCTGAATTTACAGTAGTAAGTCAGAATATACTTTGGTTCAATATTATTCGAAGAATACATGTTTTTGTGGATTTTGTGGGTAAAAGTGAATCAAGGCGACAGTAGTTTACCGATGTTCAAATCTCGTAAATCTTACTAAGAGACAAATGAAGGTAACAAACCAAAATGAGGGAACTGCATGAACTCCAAAGAAGCAAGACTGTGTAGGTTGACAGAGAAAGTGTCTCTTGATATGCATGCATCGACCGTCATTCTAACTCATACTCAGTAAACATGTCACAATCGGGAATAGGACACTTTCGGTAAAATTACAGAGCAGACGGTTATACTGGTATCTAAAGTTCTGAAACCACGAAAGCCACAATAATAAATGTTAAGCGAAGTACACATTTTGTATAGGCTTATAGGCAAACTTTGGCATAACCATGAAATCATATATCCACGAAATTACTTTTTTTTTGTCATTTCACAAATAAATTGGTACTGACGAAAATAAATGATTCCATATATAGTATATATATCCACACATAATATTTGAACATCACAATAATTAATAGCATTATAAAAATAATTACCAAGAACGTATCTAATTATGCTTCATGACAACTTTAATGCATTAACCCACTTAAAAATTAATTATTTCAGGGCCACCCGTTATTGTAAACAGCTTTATTGAAGAAGATCATTCAAAAGCAGAATGTGTGCTTAGTGTCCAATTTTACTCTTTTGATGAAAATTCAGCAATTAGTTGGTATAAAAATGGAAAATTGTTACATTCATCAGAACGTCAAAGACCAAATGTCAGTCCAACTACTCATTTTGTTAAAATGCATGACATTGAAGTTCCAATGAAAGCAAAGGTTGGAACACTTCATCTGAAACCAGGATGTGATGTAGAAACATCTATATATCGTTTTATTGTGAAAACTGCAGACTTCTCAACATCTCATACTTTTGAAAAGAATGGTGAGTCTATGATGGTTGCATTTCACATTTTTTTACTTCTGACCACATAAGCAACTCATATGATTTGCGTGTCTATATATGACATATGCCAGTTGTTTTCCATTCGTTAATGTGTTGGAGCTTTTGATTTTTGCCATTGTATAAAGGACTTTCCGGTTTTAATTTCCATTGGAGTTCGGTATTTTTGTTATTTTCCTTTTTCCTTTTTCACAAATCTTTGTTGTTCTTTGATTTTGCTGTCGAAATTTGACAATGTATAATAAAGTCGCGATAAATAACATTATCTTTCTGTTCTTAACTGTTAGAATAATGTATCAAGATTTTTTTTTTCAACAACATATACATTTTGTGGGAATACACTTGGGTTAAGATAAAAAAAAGACGAAAAGACAAGCAACGTCCCCAGAAATCGACAGGTTCAGCATCGCAAACATCTTCAAATACCGAGATGTTATCAATTAATGTCAGAGAGAAAGCAAAGAGGACAGAATAATTGTTTTACGTCAAATTACCCATATTTGTAGCCATCTTGGACCCAGATATTCCACAAAGTTCAACCGAAATCCTTATGGAGAACGTAAAATATTGGCAAATCTATTTCGACTTTGCTTTAAGATCAATAACTTTAATGGGTTCCTTGTAATGAACAATATTATGTAAAGTAAATCATTATTGAAACACAAACCATTGAAAAATGTAGCAATAAGAGATAAGTATGTCGTATGCATGTTTGGCTTAAATGTTTCTTCATTAGAATGGAAAACTCACCAAAGATATATAAGTTCACAGTCGGATAATTTACCTTGTCTCTTTCGCAGTAACATGAGTCAGGATAGGCTCTATGCCGATCATAACTTGTAATTTGTAAGTACAAATCAAGATATGAATCAGATATAAAGGTATCTTTTTCGCCTGTCCCAAGTCAGGAGCCTCTGGCCTTTGTTAGTCTTGTATTATTTTTACTTTTAATTTCTTGTGTATAATTTGGAGTTTAGTATGACGTCTATTATTACTGAACTAGTATATATATTTGTTTAGGGGCCAGCTTAAGGACGCCTCCGGGTGCGGGAATTTCTCGCTGCATTGAAGACCTATTGGTGACCTTCTGTTGTTGTCTGTTCTGTGGTCGGGTTGTTGCTTCTTTGACACATTCCCCATTTCCATTCTCAATTTTATCTGTTGAGGAAAGTTCAATGCGATAGATGCAGTCAACATAATAACCAAAATAATTGACCCTTGTTTTGTTGATTCTAAAATAGTATTTTATTCCAATTTTTTACGCGTTTATTCACTCCACCACATTTCTGATCAAGTATTAATAATAAAGTTTCCATTTTTATACCAGATATCGTCAAAGACTAACTCAAGAAATATTTATTCTCACTTCCTATCTCTATCTTTCTAATTCAATTTCAAAATATTGATTATATGAAACTTTCGCACATCATTATTGTTGTTAGCTCTCAATATCGCAGCTGTAACACACTCTCTGCCCCATCGTATGTCGTTTTACATATCACATTCCCTCAAGATTTTTTTTATCTTAATTTGTAAATTCTGAATGGTTTTACGAGATTTGAACATCGGTAAACGACTGTTGCCTCTAATGTGATATGCCATGATATAATCTATATATTTACGTTTCAACTGAATTTAAAAGAGAAGCGAAAGATACTAAAGGGATAATCAAACTCGTAGGTCGAAAACGAATTGACAATGCCATGGCAAAAAAACGAAGAAGAAAAACGATCGGTACTTTAACAACAGTATACAAAACACAACATCGATAACTTAAGACTGGGCAAAACAAAACCAACCAAAATACCTTGAACGATCTCATGAACTGCAAAAGGGTAAGCAGATTAACCATTCCATTCTCAGATATTTTATGAAAAATAAATAAAGGCGGCAGATACCAAAGGGACATTTAAAACTCATAAGTCGAAGAGAAACTGACAGCGCCAAGGCAATATGTTATACATTTTTAATCATCCAACAGAATTTCGTATTGATATTAGCAATAGTTAAATAAACCTTTTTAAGGATGATTCTTAAAATTCTTAGGGTCCATTTGTTTTTGCTTTTTACGTATTGATATGACACTGCATTAACCATAGTTTATTTAGGTGAAAAATAAAAGATAGTCAGTTATATTTTCCAATAGATTATTGATTATTATCAACCAATATTATAGATTCCGCTCTATAAAATTTTCGTATCTATTTCTATACTAGATAAAACAGTTCACACAGTGTTAATAATTTCACTGTTATTAGCAACAGGAATTGTTATAGCAGGCCTGATCATAGTACTGTATAGAGCAAACAAAGGTATGTAAAATCACAATTCGTTTTTCAAACCGAAGGGTATAGATATTTTATTGTGTTGTATTGAGTAATAAAAACGACCGAGAAGATACCAAGGGCAAATTTTAAAACCATATGACGAATTGAAATGTTTTGTCGACTGTAGTTTGTCTGTTCGTTTTTTACCTTTGTGGATATAGTGTTTTGTTTGTTACACAGAAACTTGACAGAATACCTGCATTCAGTGATGAATAGTGCAGCATCTATCTCATTTCTTAATGATTATAGAAACAAAGAGATTTGATATGATTAGCAATTAGTCAACAATCCACCGGAGACCAAAGTACGAAGATCGTAACATGTATAGGTTACTGTACGGCCTTTAACAATGAGCAAAATGTATATCGTATGATAAGCTATTACAAAAAGAAGACATAACATAATGTGACAAGAGAAAACCAAAGACATGACAAACAACAACCAACTACAACCACTGAATAACAAGCTCCTGACTTGGGACAGACACAAATGAATAATTTCATGGGGTTAAACACGTTTATGAGCGCGAAACCATCCCTTTATCTGTTACAATGGTGTTACACCAAAACACGAAACACACTATAAAAACCCGTTAAAAAGGTTTCACTCAAGGTTCACAATTTTAGTTTCCTATAGCACAACATGGACGTAACGTTTCTACATATCGGAAGTTTGTTAAACCAAAGTACTGGTAGGAATCCTGACCGATTTCCTTTATAATATGGGTAGCTTTGTATAGGATTATTTATATTTAAGATTTGCTTTTATTTGTATACAAAACATGCAGAAATAAACATGCATGACATGCTTTCATGTCAAGAAACCCGTTTTTGTGTTTTAACTTTTATCGTATTACTTTATCATGATCATGATTTCCTTGATAAAGGGTTGCTGCTTCCAAAGGAAGCTATTGAACCAAGAGTTCCAAGTGATAAAGATGAAACCATTCCTTCGCAAATTTTACGGACGCCATCACGAGTTGGTTGTCCGTTATGGAATATCTGTTTCACAGATGAAGACGGATACGTTCAAATTGTCGTAACCACAATCTTCGTCGAATGTGATCTACTGAATTAGACTGATCATCAGATTCGTACTTCCTTGAGCAACACGACAGATGCCACATGTGGAGCATGATCTGCTTATCCTTCGTGATTACCTGAGATCACCCCCGGTTTTTGGTGGGGTTCCTGTTACACTGTCTTTAGTTTTCTTTTTTTTTTGTTCTGTGTACTGTTTGTCTTTTCGGCGTTTTTCGTTTGTTTTCGATTAGTGAGTTTATCGAAATCTTTGAAAACTTTTTTTATAATATGTAAACGACGGATATTTTTTAGAATATTTCAATTCGTCGATAACAGTCTTGTGTTTATTTGTGAATAAACTAAGCCGCTCGTAAGTAACATGCACTACCTCAAAAATATAGATATATCGTCTTCTGTTTATTAAAGAATAATTGCAAAGAATCATTTGCTTGAATCTCTTATTTTCGTGTTTGTTCTTTATTTTCGGAAATCTAAGCTGTAGCTCAAAAGAAGAGTATGTCTTATCTTAGGGACACCAAATGTTACCACATTTTTGAATTTGAAATTTCCACTTAGATTTTTAGATCTTAACAACGATTTCTTCTTATTTCATACCACGAAAGTTGATTATAGAATTTTAAACTGACAACGAGTGTTGCATTTTGACGACTGGAGGAGAAACTGTAATGAAATCAAAATTTATGGATCGAAATGAAATGTTCAGTATCAAGATCTTTTCTTTGCAGTTTCTTAGCAATTATTTTTCTTAATCCCGTGAATTTATTAAAAATTGTCTATTTGTGCGCATGGTCAAAATTGTATTGTATAACATGATATATATATATATATATATATATATATATATATAAATATTTTTATATATATATGTGTGTGTGTGTGTGTGTGTGTGTGTGACTTCAAAGCAGAAAGCAAACTGTTTTATAACATCTATAACTAATCTATTTTACATTTAGGACGAAAAAAGAAATTCCGGTTGAAAAGAAAAGGTAACGCTATATCATGGATGAACACAAAGTATTTCAAGATCATGTTTTTGCATTTTAAAATCCTTATAAAAAGAAGATGTGGTATGAGTGCCAATGAGACAACTCTCCATCCAAGTCACAATGTATAAAATGTTAACAATTATAGGTCAAAGTACGGCCTTCAACACGGAGCCTTGGCTCACACCGAACAGCAAGCTATAAAGATCACCAAAATGACTAGTGTAAAACAATCCAAACAGGAAAACCTTTGTCTTTTTAATTACAAATGCTTTCGAGAATTTTTGTACCTCAAATATCAATATTATTTGTGAAATAGAACCATTGTATGTTTAATATATGAAAAAGTATTTTTATTATCACATTTGAGAAGGAAAGTATCATAAATTCAGTTTTATAATTAATTTCTTCCTTGTGTTGTTGAATTGAGAATGTTGCTATTTACAAATGAGATTAGAAGCTTAAGATATTAAATGACAATCATAAAACGTAAGTCAATGAGGGAAATGGACATCAACAATCAAAAGCAATGACGAAATACATGCAATAAAAACCCTTTACGCAAAACTATAGATGTTAAACCGTCGATAAGCACATATGCCTAAAATGGTGCTTTAAGACTCAGTAAACTTGCAAGTGGATCAGGTGTACGACTTAAACATTTAAATCATCGTCCCTTTGAAACATGTTTAAGTTTAATCTTATAAGATACTAAAGACAGCAAAAATATGTTAACCCTGATATCTACTGCTATATTATTTTTCAGCCTGAATACTAGTAATGCTGTTGTGGAACGACGAATTGATAGCCAGTTTTATGAAGAACTTGATATGTTTATGTGACAATAATTTGGATCCAGAATCCAAAACTGTGTAATCCTACTTCACAGACATACAACACAACTAACTGAAAAATTCAAACAAACATACAAATATATTCAACAAAGACGCCAACAAAAGAAGGTGTAGATATGAAATTTGACGATGACGTCAACAAAAAAGTTCTTTTCGTTGATAGTACATACCGTATATGGTATACATTTTCTCGATTAAGTAAAAATCAAATTCATATAAATATAAGGGTAAACTTAATAGAAACAACACTGTAAAAATCCTTTGTGTCGTAATAGCATCCCAGGAGCCACCTGCACTTTATTTGTTTATCATGCAAACTTATGCAAAATGATTTATATATACGTTGTGTACAAGTTATAATATGTATTCTGACTTTGTACAATTTGTAATTTGTACAAAAAGTGTTTGTACAAATTACAATTTGACTAAAATTTGACTAAAATTCACTTATAATCCACACAATAAAACTTATTCACAAAATACAAAAATAGTTTTGTATCATTTGTTTGAGCTTCTGAGTGAATTATGGCATCGGGAATTGCACAACATCTTTTGCTTTTTACATTTACATTTAGAAGTGCAGCTGCCCCTTTTGCATTTACATGACAGAAACCCCTGAAGGACCCTGACCACCAGTTTTTGAAACCCTATTTACAAAATACAAAAATAGTTCTGTATCATTTGTTTGAGCATGTGAGTGAATTACGGCATCGGGAGTTGCACAACATCTTTTGCTTTTTACATTTACATTTAGAAGTGCTGTACTCCCTTTGCATTCACATGAAAGAAACCCCTGACGGACCCTGACCACCAGTTTTTGAAACCTTATTTACAAAATACAAAAATAGTTCTGTACCATTTGTTTGAGCGTATGAGTGAATTATGGCATCAGGAATTGCACAACATCTTTTGCTTTTTACATTTACATTTAGAAGTGCTGCACCGCCCTTTGCATTTACATGAAAGAAACCCCTGACGGACCCTGACCACCAGTTTTTGGAAGCTTTTTAACTTTTTCATGTTGCGAAGGTTGAATCTCAGGAACCGTTGCTGTGAATAAAGATGTGTCTTTAACAGCTTCAATTTGATTTCTCGATAAATATCCTGTTAAAATTCTTACAGCTGTTCCAATGCGGTACCCAAATTCCCTAGATTCAACAATTACACCATAGATATTTCGAGGATCAGTTGGGGAACGATCATACTGAGGAATTGGTATAAAGAAATTATCCCCAACATCAAGTTCTGATAATTACCTTTCGTTTTCTTGGTTAGATATTCGGCTTGGATCTGTTGGCCAGACAGCGCACGCTTCATGGCACATATGATTGGTGTTTCAACATCAGTGTCAACCTTGTTGTCACTCGGGCAAATTTCTATTATACTATCACAATTCTCACTTGGTCCAATTTCTATAATACTATCAGAATTGTAACTGGGGCCAATTTTATTATTCTATCAGAATTGTCACTAGGGTCAATTTCTATTGTACTATCAGAATTAACTGACATGCATGTTTCAATTACATTTCCTGTCTCCATCTGGGTATTTTTGTATTTTGTAAATAAGGTAATTGAATTAAGATTTTATAGTGTGTATCAATGCTTTTTTATAACAAAATCCATACTATAAATTATTGTATAAGTTATAAGTGTATTTTAGTCAAATTTTGTACAAATTGTAATTTGTACAAGCACTTTTGTACAAATAACAAATTTGTACGAAGTCAAAAGATAAATTATAATTTGACCAATTTTTTGTACAAATTATAATTTGTACAAAATGATAACTTGTACAAAACATATATATACATTAACATCTGAAACAAAAACTTTAACTATGGTACACACATAGTTTACATGTATATGTACATAATTTGTCCTCATTCAGTGTCATCCAATTGTACATTGTCTGTCTGTACCCGCCAAAGTGAACATCTTACTAAAATGTTATTTGTCTTTTGGTACCAAAAGTCAAAAGGAATTGATGTAATTTGTCATGTGCATAGCGGCATAGCGATACAAGTTTTATAACATTTGCAAGTTTGTACCAGTTATACTATCTACTTGAGAAAACGTATGTTAAATGTGCAAGACATGATCAATCATATTGTTTTATTTCCACCAAACAAAGGTTAAAATGTTTGTGTATTGGTAAATTTGTATTTACATTGTTTATAAACTTAACATATTAGTATACAAAACTTCGTATGTAATGAAATATTATTAGCATTACAAATTCTTAAACCATTTTGAATATCATGAAAGAAGAACTGTTTGCTAGTGCAAATTTAACAGCATGAAAAACAGATAGGCTACTCTGATGAATGGTAGCCATAAAAACAATGTCCACACTGATGATCCAGCCAAAGAGAAAGAGAAGCGCTAATTGTATTTTAATGATAAAATTAAGTAGCTTACATATAAAATGTCTCGTGTACTTTACAAATGTGTATGATGAGTCTGCGGTAAATTACATAGGTTTACAAAATTTTGCATTTAATAACTGTGATAATTCCAAGAAAATTAGAAGAAATATTAACACTTATACGAATACAACTAGTTTAAAATTTAGATATATAATTATAATAAGTCGATATTTGAAAAGTATTAGTCTCATGGCCTCAGTTCCAATTACTCCTTTCTGAAAATGATGAAATAACCCGTGTTTTGTGTTCTTTGACATGACATTGGGGGTTTATATATAAGTATTAATTTAAGTAAGCTGGTTTCAACTTCATCAACAAAATTTTAAAAGTGTTTGTACCTTATCTATCTACTATTTAATTTCCATGTATTGTTTCTAAATAATCAATAATTTATTACCTTCACCTATATCAAAACACTAAGCAATTTTATTGGGTGCCTGTTTTAAGTTTGCAAAGACCCTTTCCTAAAATATTACTACATAGGGATACTCCATTCAAACTGTGTAAGCAAAAGAGATAACTCCAATTTGTTTTTGTTCCTATCCTGGAATAAATGTAGTTTTTCTTTTATAGGCTGTTTCTTCAAATTAGTTTTCATAGAATATAAGGAATATGGACATTTATTGATATTTAATTGTTTAATATATTCAAGAAATATTGAAACAGGTATTTATCAAATATTAATGATTTATTGATATGCAGTAAAAATTATCACATCAGTTAAATCTTACTGTCTTGTTTTTAATATGATATATTATGCTATATTTCACTTTACTTAAAAACACTTTAAAATAAATCTGCTAAAATGCTCCAGCTATTTATAAACCATGTAGACATAACTGCACATCCTAAAATGTACACTTTTCTGACTTAACACAATGAAACAAACACAAAGTTTGTTATGTACTGAATTGAGCAGTGACAACCTCAAACTTTATAATCAATAACAAAATATCTATATAGTATATAAGGATATCATAAAATCAAATTATGCCGCACATAAATACATATATAGTAGAGTACAGTTACTTCAAAATGGTTGTGCTCTGTACTTAATTTACATACTATTCATATTAAGTTTGGTTCATTGTTACTATTATAGAACTAGAAGAAAATGACCTTAAAAATGTTTCCAATATGTTATGAAATGATTTTGATTTATAAATGGTATTTAAGGTAAAATTATGATAAATATTATAGATATGGTGTCATATAGATTTAACAGTCAAGGAGTGCTATCATGAAAAGCACCTGTGAACACAAATATTCTTTATTATCAAAGCATGCTTTGTTTAATTCCTACATCATTGATTAAAACTATGCTACATATAAAAGATGTACTTGATTGATTGATTGATTGATTGTTGGTTGCTTAACGTCCAGTGGCAAATATTTCATGCATATTCAGGACGAGAACAAATTAACAATAAATACAATAGGTAGGTTCTGTAATAGAGGCGTCTGGGATTGAGGCCGGAGAAATTTAGACTGCCACGGGAAATGAGGGTATATTGGATAGGAACAGAAATTTAGCCTTGCAACAGGTCACCTACGGACCCCTCACAGAGTTGTTACAAGGGTTCTTAACGTGCAAAGAACGTGGCACTCTCTTTACACGAGGCATCGGATTTAACGTCCCCATTCTGACCGGACGTGGCTGTAAATTTGTACATCCCGCACAGCCAAAACGGACGCCCCACTTTGGCGAGGGTTTTACTGCCGGTCGGAGGAAGACCAATGGTGACCATACTTCTATTCCCCAGTCACCCTTGGGGGAAAGATGTACTTGTGATACATGCATATTTTGAAATATGAAAAATACAATAGATTTTATTTTCGTGTATTATCTCCTTTTCAAAATATACTAACAATAAATGGAGATTTAATATTCTCGTCTATTTAAATATCAAAACAAAAATACATAAAGAAAAATGAGTAATGGTGGTTGTATCTAGTTTATGTTAATCATACTTCCGAAGTATACGTGTGTCTTAATGAAATGCTTTTTTTTTACATGTAAAAAGTTTATAAAAAAGACAAACTTTTTGACAAATTAGTCAACAGCAAATATGTACAAACATATTTGTAATTTGTGTGCATTTATTGTTTGCTGTTAAATCTGTTGACTTTCGTTTTCATTATTCAATTTTTCATCTAGCGGATGGGTATATTAGTAAACTAGGTCATTATTCTGAACAAATGTTAGTTTAGGTGTTGCAGTTAAACGGAATACGGCGGTGAATATTTAAGGGCATCCTAAATTCGAAATATGGATGTCTTGAAATATTTCAGGCGGTCCATAAGGATTTATGGATAACCTGAATATAACTTATGGAGGGTCGTTAATATTTCAGGACCTCCTTAAAAACAACAATTTTGACTAAAGAAGCGCCTGGACACACTATGAAGCTGTGGGAAAATGAAAATAAATAGAAAAAAAATATGACTAAGTTTTGATGTAAATCTTAATATCATGAATATGAATAAACATTCCTATGGCTTTTTCAGTTCAAATAAGATGTTTTGTTACTGTACAATTAGCTATTAAAGAGGTCTGTTCTTTATTAATGTTTTATTCCATGGGTGCGTTCTTTGATTAAATCAGATCTACACTGATATCCAAACATACTAATTTTGAAAAATATAAAATAAATTGCACTGAACAAAAACATTGACATCAGCAGTAAGGTGGTTTTAATTTTATCAGCAGTAGATACATAACAAGAAGGAATACACTATAACATCAAGCGAGATAACTACTGATATGATTTTTAAAAAGATTCATTTGAAGAAAATTAGACATTTTAGGTACCTTTTTTTTCATATGAAATTTCTTTAATCATCAAGTTTAATATGATTTGGTAAGATTTTTTTAAGAACATCGATGTAAGTAAAACACGTGGTATCGAAAGTAGTTCAAGGCCAAATTGGTTATAGAATTATCGTTCTTGAAGAACTCTTTTGTGTACCTCGTTTGGTCTCCTGACGATGCTACCTTAGACAGTATGTTTTGTTTTATACGTTATAAAACATTTAAACAATTCTCTTGATGTTCACTCATTTCGAATCATTTCTAAATTTTGATATTAATTTCCTAAAACCAAAATTATTGTGTTTTAAAGATATTCTCAATTTAACAATGACAAATTTTATGTTTCGGACTCTTTTTTAATACAATTCAGGCAATTTTTCTTCTTTATATTGATGTTTCAAAATATTCATAACAGCAAAATTTAGTAAATATTTTGGGTATTTTTAACTTGAACATTTTGTCTATTTTTATTTAATACAGATGAAATATTAGAAAGGCATGCATACAAGATGTAAATTTCTCATTAATGTTCATATAGATTATAAAAAATAGGTTCGTTAGTCATTTTGGATCATTAAATAATGCATATTATAAATAGAAGGACAACGATATATATATAAGAAATTATTGAGCAAGGAAAAGAAAGCTGATATTTAGCTTATCTAGAAGTTATTGCCCTTAAATGACAAATTTTACCATTTTTTTTTTTCAATTTTGCCTATTATCTTGAAAACTATTTTAGAAACAGAGAAACTTTAAATTGCAAAAATGATAAGCAAGACAAGATCGACAAACAAGTCTAATAATCGAAATCGTCAGTCGACTCCTTATTAGAGTTATTGCCCTTTGATGGCGTTTTTTACCAATTGTTTGCGTTTTGCCTTATATCTTAAAAAATATAAAAAGATAGATAGAACTAAATGAACCATTATTGAAAGGCATGTCTAATACTCTTTGTTGACATTTCTTTTTTGGAATGTGGTCATTTATTAGATAAAGGATTTTCATAGTAAAATCATGGCATTTCTGTATTATCATCCATAGATGTTTTGTATAGTGATGTAAAATCTATTGAATACTCAAAGAATCCTCTGTCCAAATTAGTTAAATGGCAGACAACAAATGTGTGCAGTACACGTCAGACGCTTCACCATGTTCAAAGGTTATTTAAATTACTAAAGGCTCAAAAGAGCCTGTGTCGTTCAAATATGTACATATTCAATAAAGGACACTCTCATTGTAGATGAGAATAAAATTCATGACAAAAATCTTTTTTGTGTTGATTTTGTATTGCTGATCGTTTTGTCTGTTTGGTTTCTCTCTATCTTCTTTAGTTTTCGCTCAAAATACAAAAGAGGGTAAAACAAATCCTCATTTAATGAAGAGTGGTAGTCTACTAACGATATCGACAAAATTTGACTTGTGTGTAGACCTTGCCTTGCTGACCATTTTTGTTATTTTAAGTTTCTATTTATTTATTATTAGTATTATTTTTATCATATAAACCAAAACACAAAATAAATGGTAAAATTGACATTTAAGGGCAATAACTTCAATAAAGAGTAATCGGACAATTTCTTCCATTTTGTCTTAATTGCAGATCTTGTCTTGCTGATCATTTTTGCTTATTTAAGTTTCAATAATGGTTCATTTAGTTCAAAGTATTCCCTCAATTCACTTTTAAAAAAATCAAAAACAGAAAATCATACTGACTTATTTCATATTGAACAGGTGCTGCGTTTCCTTATAAGAGATATCGAACATCTTCAACTTACTTAGGCTATTCTGTTTAGTATATATATAAGAATGCGAAGATGTGGTATGATTGCCAATGAGCCAACTCTCCACCTAACGACAAAGAAGTTTACACAGCTTTAGGTCACCGTACGGCTTTCAACAATGATCAAAACCCATACCGCATAGTTAGCTATAAAAGGCCTCGAAATGTAAAATGTAAAACGATTCACACGAGAAAAACTAAAGGCCTGATTTATGTACAAAACAATGAACGAAAACAAATATGATATACAGCAACAAACGACAACAACTGAATTACAGAATGTGGCAGGGTAAAACTAGTTTGTTGGCGGCAAACCCTCCCCTAACCTAGGACAGTGGTGTTACAGTACAACATAAGAACAAACTATCATAATCGGTTGAAAAAGGCTTAATTAATCAGATCGATACAAAATAGAAAAACATCTAACAAAAACACAGACCGAACGTGGCATGGTATTTATACATCCCCACAACAAAAAAAGACACTAAGTACAGATCTGAGAGAACACTCAGTTACTGACAGCTCGTTCAAAGTCAATAACAACTAATAACTAAGACTAAGACTAAAATATCAATCAGTACACATCCAACATCCAATGGATTTAGTGTAAAGACGTCATTAACAGGACATTGTGCAATACCAAGATACAGGTATTGACAGATTGTTGAGCCATAAATGTGCATATGTATATAAACATAGTATTTAGTTTGATTTTAATTTGCTGCTAACAAAATCAATAAATTTACCAATAAAAACAATATTCAAAGTTCTAATTACAGTGTTGAATTGGTTACCTTTTAGAATAAGTTGATTTAAAGGATCGTTTAGTTTGCCCGGATCGTAACATCTCTGTAAAAATTAGGATGTGCTATCCCGTTTGAAATAAGTTTTCTACATGTACAGCCAAACTTCCAAACCAAATTTTTGTATCTATGGAAGAATTTAGTAAAGCTTTTAAGTAATTTGGGGTAACGAAATAGGTCTATTTGGTTTTTTAAGTAATCTCTTACGTTTTATATTTTGGCTTTGTAAACTCTTTGTCACGAGCACATATGAACAAGGCTATCCCAGAAACACGCATTTTGTGCATGGAAATCACATATTTGTGTCACGTAGCCAACATTTAATGACAAGGGAATTGGAATGTTTATAATGTACTCTCACAACATTATAGTCGTATTGAGCATCCGATCACATGCAAAACTTTCATTTCCCCTAACATTTTTGGTTGTTTATAGATATTCAATGTAGATTCCATCGTGTTAATTGCCAGGCAACAATATAAATGTGTTTCACGGCGATGATTAATATCCAAATAAAACGTAACATCCACAACTACACAAACATGCTCGTGAAAAGATGTTTAAGTACGGGCTTGGTATAGGCATTCCCCCCCAAAAAAAATACTGAGGGCTACACCTTGTTTATAGATAGCTAAACCTCCCGCTTGTATGGCAACAGACATTCATGTTTGTCATATATATTTTTCGCAAATTGTTTTATTATAAATTAGGTCGTTATGTATCTCGATTGAACTATTTCATATTTTTCATGTCATGGCCTTTTATAGCCGACTATACGGTGTGAGTTATTGCTCGTTGTTGGAGGCCGCACGGTTGCCTATAATTGCTTAAATCTACTTCACTTGAACTTTGGTGGATAGTTGTCTCATTGGCAATTATACCACGTCTCTTTTTTAATATATAATAGGTTAATGTTATAATAAATGGGATCCACCAGCCAAAACTTTGCAGTCACACATCACAGACATACACATAAATATAACGAAGACGCCAACAAAAACGTTTTGTAGTGCATTGTACATACAGTATATAGTATACACTTTATCGTTAATATACAAGTTAAGTATGATATAAATACAAGGGTACTGGTATTTCTTTATGTAACTTTATATGGTTGTAAAAGCTTTCGTTGACTTTGCGCACATTTTAATATCCGCGCTTCATATGTCATTTTAAATGTTTTGGCTTCGATTATCACAGAAGTAACGTTAACTGTCCAAACTGCGCAAATTTAGCAGTTAAATTGGTGCCATTGATGTTATTCATGTGCTTTAATCAACACTTTTATTTTCAAATGTAACTACTAAAAGAAACATTCAATTCTTAAATAAAAGTTATAAATTTGAGCTGACATCAATATACTACTTGTGTGTTCATTATCTCTTAAAAGTTTGAGTGAACATACGATCTTCAATATCATACAATATGCTAAGGTCTCAATCATCCCGAGTCTAAAGAGTTATCTTTCAAAGATACATCATTACCACCAAATTCCCAAAATGACAAAAATCATATAACAAAAGATATTAACTGACGAGATATTCCTGTTTTAGAAAATTTGGCTGGGTTAAACGGGTTCATCAAGAACAGAAACACCCAAATTTTCCATTTCAACATAACATGATAAGGTACATATAAAAGCGTAGTCTACTTGGATGCGCTCATTTTTTATTCATAAATATAAGAGACTATAGGACCCCATACACAAAGAGAGTTATCGATGGATCACGTTTCCATGACAAACTTGACCAACATCTTTTTATTTATTTCATTCACATACTTTTTAAAGCTTTTGCGAAAATAATACAAATGACACGTATAATATTAAAATATGTCGATAGACAACGAGGTGTTTGAAAGGGGTGTTATATGTTCCAATAAAACGTAACATATACAATTAAACGTATATGCTCTCCATAAAACAAATTCAACAGTGCGTATGAGTATTTGAAGAAGAAAAAAACAAAAAGCTTGAATTGTTCCAAAATTGTTAGAGATAGTATACATATGTTGCGATTATCAAGAATCAGACAACTTTCCCATGCACATAAATTTGTAAAAATAAAAATAAAAAACAGGAAATACAAAATTGAATTAAGGAAATAAAAGCAAAACACATATTGGTGCTTGCTTAGTTCCGTTTGCCCTAGTTTCCTTATGTAATCGAACTTGGCATAGTTTCCTCATTTGGTAAATAAAACATGATACAAACGTGTAACTATCATTTCCGGGATGTTAAAATTCACATGAAAATTTACATGCATGATCAAAACTGCTGACTATAACTGACCAGACATAGTTTGTTTATACAAACAAAAAACGGTTATGAAGTTAATAATACTAACAGCTATCTTCATCACAGGTGAGTTAGTAATAATTTGTGTCTGGTGCACTATATATCTTTCCAGAATTAACGGGGTCAACAGTTGTTATTTTGATAAGGTTAGGTTTTTTTTTTCGAAACACCTACATCCAGGTAAATAATAATATAAAAATAAAGAGATGGTATGATTGCCAATGAGACAATTTTCCACCAAAATTCCAATGAAGTGGATGTAATCAATTATAGGCAACCGTACGGCCTTCAACTATGAAAAGAACCCAAATCGTATGGTCGGCTATAAAAGGCCCCGACATGAAAAATAAGAAACAATTAAATTGAGAAAACTCGCGGCCTAATTTATAACAAAACAGTTTACGAAAAACAAATATGACAAACATGAACCAACGACAACCACTGAACTACAGGCTCCTGACTTCGGACAGGCACATGAAGAATATGGCGAGGTTAAACATGTTTGTGAGCGCTCAACCCTCCCTCTAACTTTGGACAGTGGTGTAACAGTACAACATAAGAACAAACTATAAAACTCAGTTGAAAAAGGCTTAACTCATCAGATGGATACAGGCAAGTGTTATAACATCTTTTGTAACTGGCGATTATTCAAACGCCTTATTAGTAGCCTGACTGTAACATTTATGCAAAGTTAATTCTTAACATTTACTAAAGCTTGTCCCTTTTGTTATGATCTCCTGACTTTAACATTTTTTTATATTTGATTGTTAAAGTTTGAATCAAGGTAAATTTAAAAGATATGTTTTTAAATGATTAGTAAATGATATTTTATATGTAGTAGCGATAGAACTTCGTTCATATCATTTTCGTTGTGATTATTTAGTTTTGTACTGTAAAACTGACTTCATGTCTGTAAAGCCATTATATTAAAGTTTGTGATGAGGAAAATTAGCAAAGCAACCACCAGTACAGATATTTAAGTGGTTTATTTCCGTGGATGTTAAATTTTGCGTTTTCAAAGATTAAATCTGTTCACCATGTTTTATTTTAAATTTTGTCTTGTCCCTAAGTATTATCCTCCTCAAAGTTTAAATTTGCATTGAGAATGTTTTCACGATTTTATCGAAATCGTGAAACTAGCAAAAGTTATCTACTTGAGAACATTTTACATAACATAGTATACAGCTCTATTTGCATTAACAAATCCCATGTCAATCAATAATATTATCCACGTCCTCTCAGGAAAGGTTAATTTAGTTGAAAATGTTGATTATCGGTCTTGTTTAAGTTTCACATACACACCTTATGATATTAATAAGTCAATAATACTAGATATGCAGTAGCATGGATAAAAATACAACTTATTGTTCTATTAATTTGGCAAAATGTACTTTTTTCATATGAATTTAAGTTGGTGTACCGTTTTAGGCATGGAACAGCATGAGCTAGATTTGTCACCAAACAATGGCACATTAGTTCCGACCGGAAGTAACCTTACATTTACGTGTTCTGTTAGACCATGTAATGAGATTGGAAGTGTTTTGCTATCTTTGGGAATTATCAAAAATTATTCAGTGGAATATGCAATGAAACATTTGTACACAGAAGATATGTGTTGTCATGTGATTCGACTCAGTGCATGTACAAGCTGAATGTGTACGATGTTGATGTTACTGATCAGCGACAAATGATCTGTACTTATCTGTCGTCTTCAGAAAACGTCATCAATACAACCACCACAATCAGAGTCACGGGTAAGTAGTAAATGTTGTACTACTTCATCGATTTTTAGTAAATTTAGTACATTTTAAAAATTGTTGACGATTTACCTTTATCAGGAACGCTTAACTTTAAAAAAACTTAAATCCAAGGTTATATAAATACTTGTATACTTAAGGAGTTTCATTCTTACGAGTACATTTTATAAATTCAATATGTTAAAATGATGCATTAAAGATGAAAAGGAATATTTTGCATAGAAGAATTAGAATTAGAATACGAATTTCTAATTGACCCTATTCAAATGGTTACTGTTGCGCCATGGCGTTGTCAGTTGATTTTCGACTTATGAGTTTGCATGGCCCTTTGGTATTTTTCGCCTCTCATTTAAAATTATGCTTTCACTTAAAAATAAGAAATAGTGACAGGAAGTTCAAAATTTGGGTCGTCTTAAGGATGTATTCTTCTGATGTTTCAGTCTCGTTGAAATCTCGTACGGGAATTATTTCTAAAACATGTGATACAAGTGGAAAATATCAATGAATATAAAAAATATTATAATCAAACTAAACTCTGTGAAAAAAATTGAATACTTACAATAAGTTGTTTTTTTACTAATAAAATTTTCAAATTTTATAACCAATCTGGTAAGTGTCATCAGCCAAAATGTTGAGAAAATTGGTGAAGGTACAAAGAAATGGTTTTACAAAAAATATGTACATCCCATATCAATTTTTTTCAAAATTCTTAGATATATATTTTATTAATCATTTATAACAAAGAAGTTTAATTAATATGCTTTTTGTTCTAAAACTAAATAAGAGAAAAATCCCAAATTTACAAAATGGACAGCATGGTCAATTTCACACAAAAAAGCAACAAATTTTATAAAACTTTCTAACATTAACACCAACCTAAAGTTTTTTTAGTTAAATTTATTCAGATTGGTCCACTTCATCTATAATGAAAGTATGATAAAAAGTTTAATTGAGAAATTGTGATTTGTTTCATGATAATAGCTCAAAAATGGGAAAAAATTGATGAAAAATGGAAAAATCATAAAAAATGGGTACTTTCCAATGGTCGTAGCAAAAAAAGAAGTGCACCACCATATATTTTTTTTCTTCATCAGTTACTTTCTTACAGTCATATAAACCCAAACATCAGATTAAGAAAAAAAGATTAATTCTAGAAATATTTGGCTCTTCAGAGGTGTACATCCTTAAGAGCTATTTCAAATCACATTAAAAACCAATATTTGCAAACCGAAATATATTGAGCTATTAAATGTAGATAAAACAAAAGTCAAAGTTTGATTTTACTCATTCAAATGTTTACAAAACACTGTCACCAATCCTGATTGAATGGAACAATAATCATAACAAACTAAATATAATTAATATAAAATAATGGACATTCGGTCGATATCTTTATTTTGGCATTGGACATGGTTATGTTTTCTCTGACTATTTTATACTAAATCCATTGGATGTGTATTGATTAATATGTTAAACTTGATTAATATATTAATCTAAGATACATCATTTTCAATTAGTTGGGTTTTTTTCTGTAACTTCGAGTACTTTCAGATCTGTTCTTTGAGTTTTTAGTGTTTTGTTGGTTGTTTTTGTGCTTTGTATCGATCAAATGAGTAAATCTCTTTAAACTCATGTTTTTAGTTTGTTGTTATGGTGTGCTCTTTCTCCACTGTCCTAGGTTAAGGGATAGTTGAGCGCCCGCAAGCATATTGAACCCCGCCATATTGTGTATGTCAAGTCAGGAGCCTGCAATTTAGTGGTTGTCGTGTATTGTTGTGTATCATATCTGTTTTTCGTTTATTGTTTTGTACATAAATCAGGCCGTTAGTTTTCCCGTTTAGATTGTTTTACATTTGTCATGACGGGGCCTTTTATGTCTTGCTATAGGGTACTGGTGACTTATAGTTGGCGACGTCTACGTCATTTGGTCTCTTGCTGATAGTTCTTTACATTTCAATACTTTTTCGATTAGCTATCGGTAACCGTGACATATTGCAATTGTGTTTCCTTTCAAAGTATATTTGAATGCTTAACTAAATATTGATACGCGACAATTTAGGTAACTCGACAAGTTTTGGCTTAATTAGACAATCTAAAATATAGTTCAATTGAATCAGAATAATCGAAAAGAATAAGCGTAAAAATAGGATAGGCACTAAAAATCTCAACAGTAATTTTAAATTGTCGTTTTACATTATATGATGTGTTCCAAGTTTAAGTTCGGGCTTGATAACAACGCCCGAAGTGTTATCATTCAAAGACCCAACGACAATGTGTGTGCGTGTTTATTTGATTTAATAATGTATCTATTTACAGATTTCCCCGGTAAACCCACCATTGTACCGGAAGGCCCATTCAACCTTACACAGGAGGTTAACCTTACTTGTAGGTCAATCGGGGTTGATCCAGTTCCAAGAATGATATTTTCTTGTAATGGTAACAACGGAACGGAGGAAATGGAGTTAGACAGAGTTGTTGAATCTACCCTTTCCTTGAGAATGGACTCGCACATGGTGAATTCAGTTTGTACATGTATAGTTATTCAATCACAAAATAACTATAAAGAGGAAACAACATTTTACCCGGTTATATACTCAGGTTTGCATTAGTTATGAAATATTTATGTGTATTCAATATGAATCAAGTGTTTTGCTTTGTTAACATTGGTTGGCATTACTTTGTCGCGTTTAAAAAATACAATTGAGATGAACTCATTATAGATACCAGGATGAAAACTATCTTTTGATTAAAGATCGACTTAAATATAGAGATAGTATACCGATATTCATAGTCCATAAGTCAAAATTCAATCAAACAAATATGGGTGCAAAACCATCGGAATGGCATGATCTCTACAAATATAGGTGCAACATCATTGGAGTGGCAGGATTTCCATATAAACGCAGTGAAGCCAGGTGCCTAGACAGACTATACACGCATCATCCATTATGTATTACATGAATTATACCCAATAATCAATGCTCTTACGTTGTGTTGTTACACTGTCGTTTTAACTATGTGTAGTTGTCTCTTTGCCGGAAAATATTACCACATCTCCTGTTTTTTACATAGTGAGCACTACGGATCTATCACAGAATTATACTAGAAATTTGAGACACTATACCAATTAAGAGAAAAGACTGTCATTCGATCAATCAGTTTAAAATGGAGATTTATGAAGTAATGTGACCGTCGTTTTTACCTAATAAAAGAGGGAAAAGATACCAAAGGGGAATCAGTAACCATAAGTTAAAAAAATAAAACAGACAAAAATATGGACGAGCAGAAATTGTATAGAAGAAACACTTTTTAATTTGAATTCAGTTGAGATTCAAAAAATAAAAAATTATAAAGTGAAGAAAAGTCGATCGTTTCGATATTTTTGCAAAAGATTAGTGACTGCGTTTTAAACACTCTAGTAAATCTTCTAAACTGCTAAAAAAAACTCATATTTGACTGACACCACCGGTAAGAACACCTTTCTAACTGTAGTAAGATCAGTTAGAAGAATCTCAAAAGGGTCATATAAAATTTAGGTATCCAATATAAAGAAGAAAAGATTGGAATATTCTCTTTAGATATGTCTAAAAATCTGCACCCGTAGTCAGATGATGCACTTTCAATGATAATTTTAAACGTGTTGTAAATCTAATCTGATATATACCTTTTTCTGAATTTATTGTTTTAGCTAGATTGTATATGAATTGTTTCGATAAAGAGTCAGTTCAAATTTCAAGGAAAGTTAACAAGCCAATTTTATTACAGAGAGTCTAAGCTAAGCGTAATAATACATGATATTAAATATTGAGTTTTAGTTGTATAAACCGAACCGATTAAAACAAGAATAAATACTATTATTTCTATTCAAACAGACAATTTTACCACAATATCACCACCTGGGCCATATGTTGATGGTGAAAGTATTGAATTCAAATGTTGTTTTGGAAAAGTAGACAGTCCTAGAACTAATCTATCCTTTCAGTGTCATGCAGAATACGTATCACAACAAATTAACAATGTTACTTGTCTTAATCTGAATGTTACAATTGATATAGACAAACACAGAACAAAATGCAAGTGTACAGCTCAGTCGAATGATATGAGCATCAATGCGAGCTCTCAGCTTCAACTGGTTATTAACCGATGTAAGTATAACCAATACATTTAATATTCATTTCAAGGTAAGATAAACTACTAAAATGTATGGAAATTTAATATACTGTCTGGGAGTACGAATCTTTTTTGTACGATTTTGATATTCTGTAATCAAGCAGGTTAAAACCTATAAAGAGCGCGATCTGGTTATCTTTTTAAAATATCCACACGTGTTATTACGTAGAATAAAACGTGAAGATAGAATCTTAAAAAAAAAACGACAACGACCTATCTTCAACTGTGCACGTGATAAACTGCTAGAAAAGCCAAGCACCGTTCAAAGTTGTTTGCATGTTACAATCCGACAGTAATGGAAAAATATATCTGAAAAGATAGTTAATGCAGAAATATTGCAAATGAGCTACATTTTATATTACAACATGCGTTATCTTTTTTAAGATGACCCGGCATTCAAGTTATCACCATTTTACAAAGTTGTCTTTGGCAACACAACCACACTGAAATGCCATGTACCTGGTTTACAATACCCCTTTGCCTTTGGAAACTGGCAATTTAAGAATGGAAAAGAGGAGAAAATGCTTATAGGATCAATCAGCTCAAATATCACAACCGTATTAACAGTCAGCAATAGCTCTTATGCAGAAATGGGGTTATACTATTGCACAGTCGTTGATGAAAGGAAACATAGTATCATTCTAGCAAACGTATCGACAGAGTTAGAAGTAATAGGCACGTACTAATATTTTCTTCAAACGGAAAACTTTTATTAAGTTTAAAACATAAAAATATGTACGTCCACATTTGGCCTTTATACATAATATTTAAACAATAAAGAAAGTGCTGTAAAAATTGTGTTTTTACAATAAACCTGACTAATTTCTAAACACATGGAATGCAATGAATTTTCTTTAGGTATTAAGAAAACAAATGTGTTGCTCACTGGTAAAAAAATGTCTTATTTGACAATCATACCACATCTTCTTATTTTTATATGTCTGATTTGGATGAAATATTTGTCCCAAAGGTAAGGTCTACTACAATGAAAATAGTATGCCATTTTTATTTTTTTCAAAACTTTTACAGCGTTATATACTGAATAAAAACAAAAGACATGTAGCATAAGTAGGTAGTTATCGAGGGAAAAGTTGACCATGTTAATCCTCAACGTCATTTGTCAGAATAATAATGTAAACAATAAATGAAAAAAAATTTTCTCGTCGTACTAGAAATGTCGGGTTAGTCATATAAATCATTCTCAAACATAAGGAGAGTGATTTAAAATATTTTCTAATAGTATTCGAAAAATGAATGTCCTTATAACGCTTTTTAACATTGAAGGAAAGCACATTGTCCATCTATAA
Source organism: Mytilus coruscus (assembly GCA_017311375.1). Classification (NCBI taxonomy): domain Eukaryota; kingdom Metazoa; phylum Mollusca; class Bivalvia; order Mytilida; family Mytilidae; genus Mytilus; species Mytilus coruscus. The sequence continues at coordinate 44,168,832 of CM029600.1, forward strand.
CTTGTCATACATTGTATCCAATTCTATATACATTTTGTACATTCGTTTTATAACAGGACCAATCTCTCTGAAGGAAATAAGTAGTAAACAAGTAAACGGCACACTTTGCACGCTTACTGCAACGTTTGAGAGCTTCCCAGAAATGAGAATAACGTCATTGTGGGAAAGCAACAAAGAGATTGAATTTCGACAGAGCATAATAAAAAGTAACGGTCCTGAAAGGAAAGACAAACCAACTACTAAACAACAAGCAAACATTCATCTTGCGGATTGCCTGTCAAGTACTATATATGGAATGCTTGTTTCAAATGGTTTCTTCAAAGAGACATTTTACTTTGATATGGAAGGTATATTAAAGGAAAACAATTACATGTTCATGTAAAATACAGTTCATGTTTATCTTCCTTTTGTTTTTCATATTTTGACTGTATGAATATAGTTCAGCAATGAAACAAAAGTGTACATCTTAAATTGAATGAACGATAGATGGCTGTGTCGCATTCTTTTCCCTAACTTTTTTTATTTCACAAAACGCCATTTGCATGGACGCTAATGTTGCACACTGCTATTAAAATGGACCGAGGTTCAATTTTGACATGGTCCGTGTTTAAATTGACAAATGTTACTATTGTAGATGTTATCATGTAATATCCTTCCCATTCATTTAGTGTCGAATGGACCTTAAATAATTTAGCAAAATGCGTTGAGCATATATATTGTAATTCATAATTTACGTTCAATCTCTTTTTAATCGAAACATTTTTTGCAGGTGTAATTTTTAAAATGTCACCAATGTTGAAAATGGATGAACAGTTTATAGATGGTAAACTGGCATCTATGACATGTTACGATATCACCCAATCAGAACTGAGTAATTTATACTTATCATGTGATAATATAACAAGTATGAAACAGGATATTGTAAACGATGCTGCATCTATTAGAACTGAATTTATTGCCGACATAAAGGATGATGGCACTAAATGTAGATGTAATTCCAATCAATCTGAAAGCGAGTCAATCCTGCAGATTCACATAGTTCCTTGTAAGTGTTTACAAGTTAGCAAGTACACCAGATAATAATCCAAGCATAACAAGGAAAACATTGACAAAGAATCACCCAACTGTACACAGAGTATTTCGGTTTTTGCTTTCTTATAGGTCTAACCATAAAATCGTAAAATGTGATTTCAACATTTATTATTTTGATTTAACTTATCGGAAATAAAATACAACAGAACATCTTCTTGAACAATACAAATTAAGCGTTTATGTTTTAAAGTTTATAAAATGACCTATTACAATAAATTTCGCAAAACCATAACGATTCTGGGGAATTGTTATTCACTCGCTGCCATGACAATTGTGCATATTACAAGAAAATAACAACAATATTGAATTTCTTGTATATGGTGTACTCGACATCTCTCCAAAGTCTGAACAAAAGTGTGTAAGAATATTTATTTACACAATAGCAGACGCCAACTCCTTGTTCCACAGGCAGAAACAGAACTCCTCCAATGTTTAAAAGGAAAATATTTTCACCATAAAATAATCGTTCAGTGTAATGTTCTTCAATAAACTCATCTTAGATTCCAGGACTGAAATTTTGTACTCGAGACGCGTGTTTCGTCTACAAAAGACTCATCACCAAACTGAAAAAAGGTTTTGACAAATACAGCAATATGAGTACCTTTAATAATATAAAAGAAATAAGATTAAAGTCAGGTTCAAATACGTATTATTGCAAAATATACATGTGAATGTTTATGAAGTAAATTCTTTTTAAATATTTCTTAGACTTTTTCACATCGAATGAAAAATCAAAGTAAACGTGAACAACACAGACAAAAACATGATTTAAATTCGTTTTACAATCCTTTGATAACAAAAGAAATAATTCGGCCAGGTATTTAAAATTATTTACGACTGCTTATGTGTTGATCTCATATAAATATTGATAACCTAATAAGATTTAAAAATAAAAATAGTTTTTCATGAAACGCAAAAGGCGCACATAAGCATAAAAAAAACTAATGATTTTTTTTTCGTTTGCAGAATTTGTTATATGATTTGATTTTCATCAATTGAATATTTTTCTGATCGGCTGCCTTTTTTTATTTTGATAATCTCCATTTATATTTGTATATTAAAGTTCTATTCTGAAGTGGGCTCTGGATTTTTCATCTGACAATTTTGGTTTGTTCTGTCTTTGTAATTTCAGACAAAGGACATAATGTATCATATGAAAAGGACTTGTGTGAAAGTAATTCAGAGATAAAACTCACCTGTCAAGACGAAAACTTACCAGACGTTTTTCACTTTGGAAAGTGGATTCACCATTATAATGGTGTAGAAATAGGCCAACTTGATGGATTTTCATCAAGGAAACAGACGTTTATCCAAATTCCTTTCTGTACATATGAAGACATAGGGAACTACACATGCACCGTAACTGATTCAAGGAAGAACACAACTGTTTTTAATTCAACTGTTTTTCTTAATGTGCCAGGTTAACGAAGATTTCTAATATATAAATTGTCAATCTTAAGGTAGATGGGGAAGGGTCTGAATTAAAAAAACGATAGGTTTTTAATGCTGTGCTAAAATGAGGTTTATATCATGATAATGTTAAAAATATGATGAAGACTTTGGGTCATGGAGCTTTTTTCAATCTACAGGTTGTGCAAAATTGTCAGATTTTTATAGAATATACAAGGAAAACCAATTTAGTTTTAAAAAGAAAGAAAAGTAGACGATATACTTTAGAATGAAATATGAACAATTAGCTCTTATAGCTTTTAGAAAATGACATTTTATGACCTTTTGTCTTTGTATTTGATATCGATACATCTTAGATCCCCGAAACTTTCTAAGATAACTGTTTTCTGTCAGGCGTCAATAATTGACTTAAGTATGCATCATGGAGCCTCTGGCCTTTGTTAGTCTTGTATGTTTTTTAATTTTAGTTCATTTATAAGTTTTGGAGTTTAGTGTGACGTCCATTTTCACTGAACTAGTACACAATCTTATTTAGGGGCCAGCTGAGGACCACCGCCGGAAGCGGGATTTTCTCGCTGCGTTGAAGACCCATTGGTGGCCTTCGGCTGTTGTCTGCTCTTTGGTCGGGTTGTTGTCTCTCTGACATATTCCCCATTTCCATTCTCAATTTTATCAATACAACTTACTTATTTATTTCAGGGCCACCCGTTATAGTAAACAGCTCTATTGTAAAAGATCATTCAAAAACAGAATGTGTACTTAGTGTCCATTTTTATTCTTTTGATGAAAATCCAGTAATTATTTGGTATAAAAATGGAAAATTGTTACATTCATCAGAACGTCAAAGACAAAATGTCAGTCCAACTACTCATTTTGTTAATATGCAAGACATTGAAGTTCCAGTGAAAGCAAAGATTGCAACACTTCATCTGAAACCAGGATGTGATGTAGAAACATCTATATACCGTTTTATTGTGAAAACTGCAGACTTCTCAACATCTCATACTTTTGAAGAGAATGGTGAGTATATGATTGATGTTTTGGAAAGTTTGTTATCCTACCTTTTAAATTTTCGACATGTGACTCCATAAGCAACATATAATTTGCTTGTACTCTTTTTAATTCTTAGTCGTTCTTTGATTTGCTTTTGTAAATGACTATATTTTATACTGTCACACAAAAGAACAATTTCTTATTGTCTGTTCTTAATTAATATGATTATTATGGCGTGTGTTGTTCAACCACTGACACAAAAATACCAACCAACAGTCCAAATGTCTTAATAGACAAAACTTATGATTCGCCAACGCAAACTTCTTTAAATATCGGAATGAACTCATGTGATGTAAAAAAAGGGGGGTAGAAGAAGAGGAGTGATTGTTTTTGATGTCTATTAAACAGCACAGATATTCAACAACGTTTAAACAAATCATAGTGGCGTGAGTTAAAACTTTTGAAGAGCTTGCCTCAACATTTCGAGTGCTGTGTATTTTCAAGAGCTGTGTAAACTTCCTTATAAAAATAGTGTAATGGTATGGTTGTAAATGTGTATGATGCATGAGGAATGTTTTATTGTTTATTTTAAGTTAAATTTATAATAAATATATATTGATATTTTCAATAACCTCAAACACGTTACATTGTGTGTAAATTTGAATAGTGCAAATTTAGTATGTGTATGGGGAATAGTGTATGGTGTAATTGTGAAAGGTGTATTGGTGCATGGTGTATGGTGTATTAGTGTATGGTATAACTGTAAGTGGGGAATTTATGCCATTCAAGGACTGTAGCTTCCTTCTAGGTAGCAAACCTTTTTGGGAATGTTAGAAACGCAAACCTAAGAATACTGTAGCAACTTGGAGATACTAGTTTATATTCCATATCAATATGCTGTTTCGATGTTGCTACAATAAAATTGAAAGTGCTCAGATGCAGAACTAAAGTCGACTGTTTTCTTGTAAAAAATAAATCCCAACCGAACCGAACTATCAATTTCTAATACAAATCAAGATATTACGTATGCTCATCTATACTCCAGTTTAGTTAAATATGTGCGATCAACATAGTAACTAACCTTTTTTTCAAAAGTAGCCTTTGGTACATTGATTGTTGAATAATTGTTTATAAGATCTTTCTGTCATGCTCATTTACTCCTCATCATTTATTTACCATTAACTAAAATAGAAGTCATTTTTTGCACCAGATATCGACTAAACGGCATTCTAATAACAGATTTTCCAACTGCTTAGTTTGGATCTTTGGATCCCAGTGATTCAGTTTCAAATTGTATTTGTTGATATTAAGTTTATTGTGCATGTCGTGATACGACTTAATATATACATCTGTGATTTAACTGATATAAGGCATTATCGGTTTTCCCACTGTCTGTATCACTCTGCTCAGCTCTTCATAAAATTTCCTATCACGGCTTTGTGACGTCAAATACGTTAAACCGGACTAAATAACTTTGACATATCACCGACATCATAATGAATGAACCGACACTGATAAGTTTGACCCAAATTATCAAGTCATTTTCCGGTTTGCTGGTGAAACAAAGAAAAATACTTGTTTCAATCAAGCAAAATATACAAATACAATGTGATAAATCGATTATTAGATTTTCATCGTATCTATATCGTAAAATATCCGTTGCTCGACACAATATGAAGCCTTTTTGAACTCGTTCCCTGCGCTCACTCGACAAAAAGCTTCATATTGTGACTCGCAGCTGATATTTTACAATATTGATATGCAGACAACCTGATAATCAGTACATCCATGTTCAGTTTACATTTTCATGATGTAAACAATATTACAGGTATACATTTTCGATTAGTTTTGAAAAGTTTGCATATGAATATCCTAACAAATGCTGTCAATATATTCTGCAAAACACCTCTTTATTCTTTTAAAGGTACTCTTGGTTTTGCCTTTTTATATAACACTGATCCAAAATATGAATTAACACTAGTGACCTAAAGTCACCTAAAGTCAACTACAAAATTTTTATTTATTTATTTGTTTCCTCAATGAATGATTATTTTTTTTTATAATTCCAATTATCAACATATGTATTTCTTTATTAGATAACACAGTGCGCAAAGTGTTAATACTCTCACTGATAATAGCATCAGGAATTTTCATAGCAGGACTGATCATTACAATATGCACAGCAACCAAGGGTATGTAAAAGTTGATTTATGAACTATACAATGCTTGTAATTTAGTACACCAGACGCGCATTTTGTCTACATAAGACATGTCAAATACAAAATCACAATCCATGTTGCAAACCGAAAGTGTCTAAGTAATTTCCTGATAGTCATATGATATTGGTGTTGTGTTGTTGAAGGTATTTTCCATTGTTGGAACTGTGCTATTACTTCTCCTTATATTTTTTTCAGTATTTTAATATCAGTAAGCAAGTCCATGGATTTCGACCGGCAACGAGAGGCTAATTTGATTTGCTTTTCTATTTCGAAGAGTTTTCCCCAAAAAAATATGGCCCACTCAAATTTTTTCTTCACTGTTTGTCTGTCACAAACGTTTTTATCACAACATTTCCTACAGTTTATTTATGATTAGAATGAAACTTAACAGGATATTTTCATTCAGTAATAAGTGGTAGAATTGCTTTCTTAAATCTAGATCAAATTTATCTTAAGTTTCCAATAGCAAAAGATTGACCTTTTCACATATTGGAAGTTTATTTATGTTAATCTTCCCAGTCGTCTTAATCGTTGGAGTGTTAGAAATTTCGACCAAAATTGCTTATGATTTCCAAGATTTGGGAGCATGGATAAGTTTTAGCGTTATTATTTTTTGAATATGAGACAGGAAAAATATGTTTTTCTCTGCTGTCTCTTCAGCTCCTATTAAATCGTATTTCTTTATCGATATATTAGAAATATTTTATATGAACATAACTACGAATAACTTTCATTAGATGCCTGATTTTTCAATTCGTCAGTTGCTGTTCAATGCGACATTTCATCAAAATCAAACCTTTGCGCCATTCGCACCCTGCGCTACCATATCGATATAGAACAATTGTCTATCAACAGTCTTATTATTGATTAATTGCACAAAACTATATGTTGCGAATATACTCTTATAAAATAGAAATGAAAAATATCGTAATTCAATTCAAGTTGATAGTTCAAGACTCATTTCTCAATACCATAGAACACAATATTACATTAAATGTATGATATGTATATAAAATAGAAAACTTTTACATAATTATAAGAAATTATAACATCGTATCATTATACCAAATCATACGAGAACGGATTTTAAATTTAAAATTTCACTTAAAGATGTGAAATTGAAATCATTCCAATGAATTATGTTTTTATAAACGTCAACATAGCAATCGCACCTGGAATTCAAAGAGTACAAGAAAGGGTCATTTCTGATTGGATTGAGAAACGTTCATTGAATTATAGTAAATAAATTTGATAAATAGAAATTTCGATACCAATATCTCTCTTGGCAGAATTCTAATTTCTATTTTTTCTTTATCATATAATTATTGGAAGGAAGTGATTGGTCATTACCTGATCTGTGAACTTTAATCAAATTGTAGTGTATAGCGAAATATTTGTTTGTGACTGTTCTGTATTGTAAATTAGTATTTTAACAAATAGTTACTTGATATACTTCATTTATAGGTACAAAAGACAAATTCTGGCAAATCAAGAGAAGGTAACTATATGTCAAAGATAAAAATTAATAGGATATGAAAGCAATTATAAGAGATAAAAGACATATGTGTACATGTCGGGAGCACCATCCCAATGACATAAAAAGACATCAAGAGATGAACATACTGTGACAAAACAATATGTCAGTTTATGCAATTTAACACAAACTATCAAATATTTGGCATTATTAATAAATTTACTATTTGAAGCTATAGCTTCAATTGAATTTTCAAATATTTGGCTCAGATCGTCACTGAAGAGACGTTAATTGTCAGAATACATTCTGTGCATTAAAATTAGTACTTTTAATGTTATAACGACAACCACTGAAGATGTTCGGAATTGAAACAGGCACATGAACATGATCTATATCCGCTCCTTTTTGGTCTCGATTAGTGTAATGATACGATATAACAGTATGTGCAGTTAAAAGTCACGGAACTATATAATATCGTTATAATAGAAATCCGAAAAATTGATATAAAATAATACCGTATCAAACAATGCTCACACATTGAAAGCGAGATCTGAAAAGTATTTATAAATTAAGGCGACTGTTATTAACCTATGTTCAAATCTCGTAAATCGAAAAGGGAAAAAGATACTAATGGGACAATCAAAACACAGAAGTCAAAAGAAACAGACAACACAATGACAAAAGGAAAAAGAGCATGAAACAATAGCCATCCACAAAATAATAAACAGAAAACTAAATATCTAGCAACACGAACCGCACCAAAAAACGGGATGAAATAATGCGACAGTAGTTTACCAATGTTCAAATCTCGTAAATCAATTAGGATAAAAACACTGTCAGCAGTTCTTGCACCAAAAGCGTCATATGCTGTATCGCTTAATCTGTGGATTTTGAAATATACTCTCCAACACTGAAGTATCATTAAGTTAAAAGGTATAATATTGTGATTCATATAGCAAATTAAACCATTACACAAATATTTGATAATAAAAGAATAAATCTGAATTCAATCAAATATAAAGGGAAGAACGTCTGGATAATAGTTTACGGTCATTCTTATGAAGTTGTCGCACTGTTATGAAAACTAAAATAGTAAAACAAAAATCAAAAAATAAAGATTGTACAACAACGCCAAAAGTCAGTTCATCAAGGAATGATTAATACAAATATCAATTAACAATTTGTTATAACTAATATCCTTTATCAGTATCATTCGTCCGATGTGAAATGGCGACAAATCTATCGTGTAAAACCCTTTCTATGACGCAAACTGAACATCATTTACCAAAAATTGACCTGTGTGTTCTGTAATAAATTTAGCATTAAAACATGCAAGAGGAAAATCCACCTTTGAGAAATAATTAATAGAATACAATCAATTGAACGTATTACAAGAAAAGGATACAAAAATGTCAACCCTCAAGGGCTAAAGTTTGACGATAAATATGACAATAACACTTTATAAATGTGGGTGTGTCTGAAAAGCTTTTCTGGATTTACCTTGACCAAGAATGCTCAAACTTAAAAAAAAAAAAGAAAAGAATTGAAAGCCAAGTGTGTGTAAAAATTGACTACTTGATTAGCTGTATGACCGAAAGGGACTAAAGCAAAACGTAATCGTTCCATGTCGTAAAGAGAATAGAAGATTCAAATGGTAATCAGTAATCATTGGTCGATGAAGGACATAAAACACGACAGCCAAATGAAAATGGCGCAATAACGAAATGGAAAAATCAGTCCAGAAAGAAGCTTTTGAACAAAACTATAGGTTGTGTTACTCGCATGCACAAAAAGACGGATGCGAGCTCAGATGCCTCAGAAATGGATTCAAGACTCAATATTTTCCAGTTAATTACGGCTTCTACATTGAAATCAGCATCCCGCTCGATGTTTGAATTTGATCCTGTAAGATATCAATGTCATTGAAAATATGTTTATGTTAATATGATTTAATATATTATTTTTAGTCTGAATAGTACTGTAGCCAGAAGACGAATAGATACCCAGTTCTATGAAGAAGTTGGAATGGTTATTGCAAATATAAGTATGACTTATCTTATTTACATTTAAATAGAATGTTTTCTTTATTTACATTTTAAGAAAGTTTAATTCATAGAGGTAAAAGACATGATATAATGACCTTAAAAATTGAAAGGCAAAATGGTCAGTCAACCTTATCGTTATTTCGTAATCTGCGACACTTGACCCGAGATTTTTTGAAGCTTGAACTATTGACGTCATACAACAATCACTTTTGCATTATTGCGTCAGACATTTTTGCTATGACATCAAAATTTTACGGGAAAGTCTATGATAGCCAGAAATGGTGGACAAACAGCGATGAGATGTATTTAAATAGTCCTGTTATAAAGTAGATCTTTCAAAATTGCAAAGACGCCTTAAGCGAACGTTAATTTGAATGTTTTGTGCGAGTTAGCAATTACAATTAGGATTAATTACATATATGTATGTTAATATATATGGTGTTGTTTCAGGGCAAGCAGATGAAGGAAACACAGGACATAACAGAGATACATTGACAGACAGTAAATATGAGCAGATTCCATTTGACAGAAACTGATGATCCTGCACAAAAGTGAAATATATTGTTGTTGTACATAATTGTAAAAAAAAACCTTGAAGCTAGTTATCAAAATATTCATTGTATCATTCACATTCATTCTAGACTACATTTGTGTCATTTTTATATTGTTGTTTACTTTTAGGAATGAAAGCATATGTTTAATGTTTTATTATGAAAATTTGCTAATTTTTCAATTTCCATGAACGCACAAATTTATATACGTAACATCTGAAACGTAAGGCTTTTTTAATCTATTCATTCTAATATGGTATATTAAATATTAAAAATGTAAGATGGTAATAGAAAGTAAAATAGCAAAAATACCGAACTCCAGGAAAATTCAAAACAGAAAGTCCTTTATCAAATGGAAAATTAAGTCAAAAGCTCAAACACATCAAACGAATGGAAAACAACTGTCATATTCCTGACTTGGTACAGGCATTTCCTTGTGTAGAAAATGGTGGATTAAACTTGGTTTTATAAGTATATATGTATATGACTTTATCCTTATTTAGTATCATTCGATTGTGCATTGTCTCTCTGTACAAGTCTAAGTGAACATAGTATTATATAGGATAGGATCGATTGTGAAGTGTAAATTTTACAATATTTGCAAATATGCATTAGCTGTATTATTGTTTAAGGAAACGCCTTTACTGTAAAAGATATGTTGTATCATTTTATTTTATTTTTGTTGATTTCCATTATGGAAAACTAAAGATATTTGTGCATTTGTGTTAACTTTTTGTTTAACTAGAATATTCTAGTATACAGAATTTCATATGTTTTAAAATCTTATTACACTCTACTGATTTTATAAACCTTTTATAGACAAGATAAGAAAGAAATTGATTGTGTAATGTAATTCTACTCTTTATAATTGATTTCTTTGAATAATTTATTCTTTGAACAGAAATCTTTTAGAACATTTTTAAAAAGTTTTAAAGGAGAATGATGGGCACTCAGAAAGTCGGAGAAACGTCACGTTCTTTAGAGGATCCAAACAAAACAAATGATCCTAAGAAGAAGAACATACGACAAAGAGATGTCCTTGCTGCAATGCTGGTTGGATATATAGTGGGAATAATGTTGATGATGATGATACATTTTATACTTCAGAAGAAATGTGCAAATTGTACCTCGGGAAGTACAACAAGCTCTCTTGGTAGTAAGTTCTATAGACTATTTACTCATGTATCTACATTTTAAAGGGAAATGACTTTTTTTTAAATGTATCGGATATTTTTAAAAACAAATCTTGCATTGTTCTTCATAAATAAGTACATATATGGCAGCGCTTGTAAATGCGGTCTCAATAATTATACGATTGCTTAAAACGTTACGTTATATTATTTGAAAAATACCATGAAAACACTGACAATGTCCATCATATATAAAAAGTAGGACTTATTGATATTATTGTAGGATTTTGTTAAATACTTAACTATGTGTACGCTGTGCTAAAACATTTTATTTACTTTTTTAAAACATAATTTAAAATAAAACGAATATTACACATGACTGGCATACGCACAACAAGTGTTTATGTGACAACCTTCTTCTGCTTCGCTTGTGATTTTGTTAGAAAAGACAAAAATATAAATCATTTCAGAACATTAAACCCTACAAAAGACGGAATGGTTATTAAAGATTAATATCGTAACGATTGTGCTCCAAAATATTACAATTGGAAATTCAAACAATGTTTGTTGACAAATTTTAATTTGTTGAAGATCGCTAGCAGAAGAAAACATGGTTGTTGCATAAATATTATAAGAAACGCCAAATATACCACATAAAAACAGATCACATCACTTTTGGAGTATATGTCAGAAATTAAAATTTTAAAGTAAACTTTACAAACAATAGATAGAAACTTTACCAAAAAAAGATGAAGTGTGACACGTCTGGTATTAGCAGATACACATAACCTCAAAACGGAGAGAAACATTGTGTGTTGACAAGATAAGCATCCCATGGAACGGAAGCTTCGTCCTATTAACACTATTCCAAAATGAAAATAACACTTATGAAGTATGAATTCCGATACTAGGAGAAAAAAAACTCGCAACGTGGGTTTTAAAGTATATAATGATACACATGTTAACTTATAATATTGAAATAAATGCAAAAAAAATATTATATTTTAATATAAAAGCTTGCGTATCTCCTACTTTCATATTCTAATATGTGTCATTTTGGAAAAGTTTGTAGACTACGATTTTTTTTTCAGATGGACTGCAGGACTCGTGTTTTGAAGGATGGATTATATTAGCTGGAGAAAAGACTTGTTTCTTTGATAGTTATTTCGACGTAAACTGGACAGTTGTAGAGCCGGTAAGTTCCTATTTTGTAATGATATTCATGCAAATATCACCTGCTAACTTTACTCGCAGTTAATGTTTACATGTCATTTTCTAAGTATGTATCTGACATATCTTTTCTGTGTGGCAAAAAGTTTGCGATTCACAACTAATGCCTGGTCCACATTGATGGCCATATCCATAGTTGTGTATCTGTAGTGTTCATTTCTATTACCCCTTTCCAGCTTGCATAAGTGTTAGTGGCCAGTGCATATAGTGTTTTCTTCGTCCGCCCGTCCGTGCTTTTGAAATTAAACAGTTGTCCGGACTTTTTTATTTTGCTTTGAACATTAGTGTAAAATGATGACTTACAGATCGAGTTTCGTCCCAGTTGACCTACTTTTCCCAGAAATAACATTCCTTGGAAAATTTCATATCTAACTTTCTTCTGTTCTATAACTTTAACAGAACTATTATAAACTGATACAGTGTGGTTGAACTTTTGAACAAATTAACGGCATTCATATCGATAAATTGTGTACCCTTTCCACACTAGTCTATTTTCTCTTGTTCTCGTGCTAAGCTTTAACTGTTTTTGGGTTATGTGTGGATGTAAACGTTTAGGTTAAGGCAGATCTAAACTGCAAATAATGTTAAGTCAATCAAATATAAGACAACACTTTCTTACACCTTTCGTATATCTCCACTTTCATGTATCTCCACTTCTTCTATATATAAATTTCTATTCAATTTAATCAAATAACTGAATTAACTTTACCGCGAGGTATAATACAATACAAATACTACATACATTTGTGAATAATGTACAAAACCAAATAAATAGCTTGGATGACTACCTTTTGTGGTTATATATTTTCTTAATCTAAAGTTTTCAAGTACAACGTTGTTTGAAGAATTAAATAATCTACCGCGTTTTTAGGTATTTAGGTTTGAACAATAATAATCAGTTGGAAAAAATTCTATCACTATTCGAACATTACTAGGCGTAATGCAGTGGTATTCGTCGCCGATGTCATTTGATTCACAGATGTTGTGTTTTCTTTAATTTGTTGCAGATTCATTCCATATGTTCGTCTCAATTGTCGAGTGATTACTTCAACGACTAAAATTTTTAAAAATACATTGTTATATAAAAAAATTATATGGTAAAATTAAAACATACTTTTTTTAATTAATGATTACTTTACCACCCATTTGTCGACTTTTCAATTATTCCTATAGGCCAAATATTTGACATTAAAAATCTAAAATAGTTTTCATTCACATTATCCACTTTGTTTCAAATAATTGTTTAGTAAATTAAAAGCAATTTATCAAACTATGAGACGACTTATTTGCCATTTATAATTCTTCTCGTGTGCCAACTTCTTAATAGACTACTTAACTTACAGTTGGCAGTAAGATGCAAATAGCATAGATCAAAACTTACAATGCACCTATTCTAATAATCTAAGTTATCGAAGTTAATTTCTTCTGATGCCGTTTCAATCTTTTCAAATAACCTATAAAACAAATCTATTTTCAGAATACCATACATATCTTTCTTTGCGTGTTCCTTTGTGTATATCCTTGTGGACGGAAATGATCCACTTTACCAGAACAAAATCTTAAATATTTGTATTCCTTCACTATTTCATTTTGCTCAAAAGCTATGTCAATCCATCTGAAATATTTTCTTTACAAAAGTCTTATCAATAATGATTTTCAAATGCCAATACTTACATTATATTGCATATTCATCCGACATAGACTGTATAAATAAATACTGTTGTAGAAATATAACAGTATCATCAGCCTATATAATTATATATAGTTAATATATATATTTATCATACATAAAGATGTCAGATGAAAAGAATTCAATGCTATATTATTTTTATTTCAAAAATAACTTTGTAAATTATCTTAAAATATTGAAAATAATACGAGAGATGGAAAGAGTTTTTCCCGGTCTAATTCCCATTTCGCAAAGGATTGTCGGGCCCATGTAATTGTGAATTCGTAGATGATTTTGCATTCAATGCATTATCATACAACTTCTTATAACTCGAAACAATGTTCCGTTCATGTTACCTTCGAGTAATTTATATTCGTAAAGTCTTGTGCAGTAAGGAGGAAAATAGTTTACCAAGTGTTGACAAAAGAGTATTTTTAAAATAGTTGCGAGGATCCAATTGTCATCTTTGATTTTAAATAAAGGTATATTGCTTTACATTTTTTTAAACAGGCAAGATTACTGTTCAAACTTTAGAATAGAGAGGCGAAAGATACCAAAGGAACATTCAAACTCATAATTAGAAATCTTTTTGTTTCAGATAACAAAAACCTGAATCTCTATCTGACTCAGCTTTAGGGGGCTCCTTCACTTATTGAAATACGTCCTTCAACTTTTCAAAAGAATTGGTATATTAATTGAGTTATCATTCAAACATTCCATACCGCTTAACAAAATCAAAATACTGGTTTTTTTTAATTGTGAAATGGATACATATATATGGTTCTTATCTACAATGATGATTAACTCAAATATATTTGTCGATATCAAAATAACTTTTAAAGTGATGCTAACGTCGTGCCTTATGTTTTTATTTCATCTATTATTAAATGTAATATTGATTTGAAATATATAAAACAGCATTTTAAATTTGAAAACTAAATGTTTATGCGTGTTGCCTAGTACTGCGAAAACTTCATAATAATTTTTCTTCTTAGCTATCAGATCTATGAATAAGAGGCGTATTAAGTTCCTACTTTAAACATGTTGAATTAATGATGTAAACGCCTACATAGATCCACAAACAATTTTCAAATTCCAAAAAAGCATTTTATTTTACATTTCGTCAGACATTTAGATTTTTCTACCCTTGAAATTTTGCAGTCACATTTAATTGACACTGCTATCGATTCCTAAATAACTTTTCATGTCCGGTCAAATGTTTATGGTCTTGCGCTTTTAAACTTCATAATCAATATCCCAACCCTTAGAAAAATGGTTACACCACTGTCCCAGGTTAGGGGAGGATTGGCGCCTTCAAACATGTTTCACCCCGCCACATTCTTTATGTGCCTGTCCCAAGTGAGCAGACTGTAGTGCAGTAGTTGTCGTTGGTTCATGTATGTCTTGTTTGTTTTTCGTAAATTGTTTTGTAAAAATTAGGCCGTTAGTTTTCTCATTTGAATTGTTTCATATTATTTATGTCGGGGCCTTTTATAGCCCACTTTACGGTATGGGTTTTTCTCATTGTTGAGGGCCGTACTGTTGCCTATAATTGCTTACATCCACTTCATTTGAACTTTGGTGGATAGATGTATCATTGCATGGTAATCATACCACATCTCCTTATTTCTATATATATAGTACAGACAACTAGCTATCACTGGTGATCATATGTTGACCTGTGATATCATTCAATGTTTGTGCATATTAGATAACTGTCTCATTGGTGTATCCACACGTCTCTTTTCATTTACATAAAAAGTAAATTAATGGATGTCTGAAAATCAATATTGAAACTATAGATGCCATTTTTTTTGCCAAACAGTATGCCATTTATTTACAAACTATGACGCTTTTTCAATGAAGACACTTGTTTTTACTGGTGAATAAGATCTGTTAAACAAAACTTTTAGAAAAACGTTATAAAAAATGAAAACAACACTTTTTAAATTGAATACGTCCGAAGCGCTTTTCTGGACTTAACTTCATCAGAAACGCTCAAAGTCGAATATTCAAAAGCCAAAGATGTTTAAGAACCGAAACAGCTGAAGAGCTATATGACCAAAAAGGATCTAAAAATAATGAACAAATCCGTCTAAGGTCAACTTTGCCTGGGGGAATCAAAGCCTTATTAGTTTAAACTGTAGTCTAGACACTTAAATAAATCATCCTTTTAACATTGATTTAATGTTATTGAAGAGTAAAGTGCTCAGTATCGTCTGTCTTTTCTTGTTACGTAGTATGAAACCAATATGATTATCACAATACGGAAAACAACATGTATTTGAGTGTGTATTTACATATACCAGTGGCGTAGGAGCAGACTGAAAAGTGGGGAGGGCAAACTTTTGAAAGTGACAAGTGAAAAAACGTGTTCTATATTCTAATAGTCTAGAAGTTAGTCAGTGTCTTCTTTCGTTTTCATTTTTTATTTTCAATAGTTTTTGTCAAAAGGTGAGGGGCAAAAACAAAAACATAGTCCCCCACTTTTTGAAAGTAAAATGAAATTGTCACCCTTAGGTTTGATACTGTTCGTTTAGATTAAACTTTAATTTTCACAGGAGACCAAACTGTTTTGCATGGTTTTTGCTTTTCGCCTTGTGAACATTTTCTTTGCCTTTTTATATTACTAGCAATTTTACTATATAATTTCAGGAGGCCGGTACCAACGAAGTTGATAAGTATTTTCAGAATATCAGACAGATTCAAGGTAAATTGATACTGGACGATAAGGGATTTAGAGCCTTGCCTTTTATCGAAATAAAAAAAATCACGTGAAACATCTGCAAAATTAAGTCTGGAAACCCCTTATTCTAAGTGGAGCTTCCTAGAACTCCTTTTTAGAAAATCTATATTATCGTTTGTATATCGCGAAGAATGTGATTTATACAATTTGATTAACATACAGATCTTTTGTCCACACTTTGCTTACAAATATCTGCCAACGATCCGTTCTACTTTCTGATTAAACAATCTTTCAGGGTCCTCGAGTTTTGCTGTAATGATGCACACCTTCAAAAACTTGAAGGCGTTAATTAAAGCAGAAAGTAGAACGGAGTGTTTTTGGATCATTGTAAGGGAAGCATGGACACGGTCTGAATTTCAATCAAATTGTGATTAATATATAACTGTTTTTCCTTTTTAGATATCAATGATGATATACTTGTTGGCACTGTATTTAACAACGACAGAGGATTTTACCAATGGATAGGTGGATCTGGTTCCAACAATGGCGCCCTACCTGCAGCTAGCAATACCGTTGCCTCACCAAACGCTACAAACATCTGCGTGAGTGACCTTCAAGAAGCGCCTATTGAATGGGGATTGAATCTGTTGGGAGCAGAATCAAATGACACGTGTTTCATTTCGTGAAGTAGAAAATAGAACACTCGTCTGTATATATTCTGTACATAACATTAACTTCTTATATTTTTTATTGCATTTCTTTGGTGTATCATTAAAATGTATCTGTTTATCATTTATAATAAAAAACGTAGTTAACTTTTTAAACATAGTTCTATGCAAGGATTGCATCAATAATGAAACTGTGATTTTAAAAACATCCTATCTATACTTTCAAATTGATTTAAAAAAGCAATTTGTTGTCTTCCTCACTAGCACTAAAAATCGCTGCCGAAAAATTCCAACCACTTAAACATGTTAAAGTGATTCATGCCTAAAATATTTGTTTTTAATACTCCAAATATCACTGACCATCAATCCTTTTTCTGTTATGAGACGAAAAAAATAACAAAGAAACTTTTTCCTTAATTTCTGCACATTCTCAAATCATTTAATTGTAAAATAGTTACATATTTTTGTTGTTTTATTTTTCAAATTACACCTCGTTTGCAAATACCATTAAAAATGTAAAATGTTATTATCTCATTATATATCAATGATTGCTGTTGTAGTTTTTACCATTGGTTCTTCCTGTTATATTGGACGAGTTTCTTGTTGTTCGCTATTGATTTATAGATGATAGGCGTAGCTAAGGGACATAACTCTTAAAATCACTGGTACGTTTGTGTCAAACCTTTTCAAACATATATTCTAACCTTCTTATAAACACAGATTATTTAAAATCTGAATCACAAGAATGCTGAAAAGTTATCAATGAAACTGCCTATTACAAACACTTTACTGATTTTAAGAGTTATCTCCCATAATCCAGGTGAACCCCCTACTACAACGTCGGTAAATTGATTATTTGGATGCTAGATACTCGTTCAATCATACTTTTGTAAATGAGAAATCAATAGTGTTAATCAGCAAAATTTTTCTTCAATCAGATAATGAACTTAACGGTACTTTTCACCCGGTGTAGTATCAAGATTTGTTTGGTATACAAAGTTATTTTTAAATATTCACCTTTTTCCGAAATCTTACTCAACTTTACATTGTTTTTCTCTCCAATCAAACATGTTTGCATCATATATCTATTTTCATTTCATATTAATTTGTATTCTTGTCCCTTTTTAATGTTTATGACAAAATATATGTTTATCTATTACTGTGTTTGTTTTAATTTATCTCATACCTATACTGCTATAGGGCATAAACCTGAATGTCTTAAAATGTTTACGTTTATTTCAAAATAGGGAAGCTAGGTAGGGAGTGGATTTATATTGTTTTTTTTTTATTCGAAGTGTGATTACTATCACATAATGTTTGAGCAAATATCTGGTAAAGATATTGAGTATCAGTCTGACAAAAAACCATCACATGCCGCTTTCACTGACCAAATTATCACAATTGTCTTGATGCTGGAGCAAATAAATGATAAAACTGGCACATGCTGATTGGGTGACGGATAAATTATCCAATGCTGCTTTATCGAGTAACTGATATACTATTGCATGCTGCTTATCATATCGAGTAACATAAACTTTCGCATGATACTTGATCGAGTAATTGAACAAATATCACATGCTGCGTAAACGGGTAACTTATCTACTATCACAAGCTGCTTTATCGAGTAACTTATCAACTATCACATGCTGCTTTTCTAAGTAACTGATAAAACTATCACATGTTGCGTAAACGGGTAACTTATCAACTATCACATGCTGCTTTATCGAATAACTAATAAAACTATCATATGTTGCGTTAACGAGTAACCTAACAACTTCCACATGCTGCTTTATCGAATGACTGATAAAACTATCACATGTTGCGTTAACGAGTAACTTATCAACTTTTACATGCTACTTTATCGATTAACTGACAAATTATTAAATGTTGCTTCATCGGGAAACAAATAAAACGATCACAAGGTGATTTTACAGACAAAAACATGCTGCTTTTACTGACAAAATGCACATATACTGAAAAAGCGAGCAACGTATATAACCCGTCACTCACTCACTCGTAGATCTTGTGCTAGTCTGTGGTTCCCTACGGTTATCGATCACTATGAAGATTACTCTGCAACCAAGGCCCATAGTAATTAATGAATATGCTACAAATATTGGCAAGATTAAGGATTAATTACTTTCCTGCTAGACTAATTAACTTTTTTGTATAAAACAGGATAATTTCTATATTTGGAATGTTTAATCCATCATCTCTTGACTACATAACTGCTTTCGTATCCGCACAAAAAGGGCGACCCTCCCAGAACTTTTGAAAAATTGCAGTCGGTATTTCAAATTTTAAAACACAAGGCTATGCGATTCTTTTCAGGCGCTATAGGCCTGATAAGAAATTTATTTCAATTTCGAGTTGAAAATAGATCTTTGATAGTTGTTTTACAACTTTTGTAGATTCGGTGATGAGATAAGCTTTGTATCTTCTACAGACAGTCGGCTATTATTGAACTGCTTACGTGTAGATAATGGAAAGAAATGATATACCGTAATGTCAACGTGTGGCTTTCAACCAGGAGTAAAGGTTCACACCGCACTTTAAGTTTAAGGTTATCGTTAACATCGTTCAGATGTCTTTAGTGATGTTGGGTTGCTGTTTCATTGAGCAACACAAATCTCACTAATAAACTAAAGCACTCCGGTGGAAAGGGTAAATAATTCTTGCTACAATAGTGACATCCATCGTGTTATACAAAAGGCAAATAAATCTTATTCGATGCTATACGTGTTTAATCAACGAACTAATGAAAGGATACAAAAAATGACATATCGTGTGTGACGGATATCCAAAAAGGGCTAGGAAATTCGTATTGATGGTAAAACTTCGTAGTAATGATGTAGATTTTGCCATTAGGAACCTTAATTTGCATGGTAAGATGTGACCCTCTATCAAAGAAATCTTGCTTGGAAGCACAAGCTCTGTTGTGTTTATCACCTGAACGATATCGTATTCAGTTGCATTTTAGTTCAAAAAGAAATGATTAATTAAAAAGAGAGCATACATTTTTAAAAGTCAATGTCCTTTTCGATGTTTTACATGATTCTGACTGCTGTTTTCAAACGGCATTAGACCTTATTTACATGACAGCTATGTACTCTATAGTTAACAAAATTAAGTTAATCGGATATTCGTGGTGGTGTCGGGTGTACATATATCCTTAAGCAGGTGCTGCTGGAAGGTTGCAATATATAAATGGAAAATTCACAATTGGAAAATTGATAAGCTTTTTTTTTTGCAGAGTTAAGCAAAAAATGCATTATCTTGCGAAAAACAATTTTAGAGACGACCATATTTAGTGACCTTGTACTAACGATGCTACACTTATCGTCAATACTAATTAGCAATCACAGCCGTGGTTTACCGGCGATGTTATATTAGCTGCACATCTCAAATAAATATTTTACGAAACAAGAAAATGCAGCTGAGACATAAACATTGGCCGCTTTATATAAGCTTAGTCGTTTTAGCAGCTAACAGGGAAATAACACCAATTTAAATGCATAAAAAGAACACTCACATCATTTCGTCAAAAAAATTTATTAAACATTATTCTTACGAGACGTAAGATGATGCGATTTGGTTGGAGTTTAACGTCCAGTGACAGATATTACATGCGTATCAGCACGAGAACACGTTAATGTGATATGAATATTAACCTGTTTTCTATTATTAAGATCAACATGCTAAAGCGAATTTTTTATATGATAGTTCAAAAGGTAACACAGTCCACAGGAAGACATGTCACCCTATCCCGGATACATTACTAGTATTCTGACTCCGAGATGTCCAGTCCTTTCTCTAAATCTTGGTTTGGCAGAGAACAAGTAAGAGAAGTAACAAATACTAATTTTCAAGTCTTTGGTTTGACCCGGCTCGAATCGAACACACGACAACCCGCACTCGAGGCGACCATGCTACCACGTTACCAGACGTAAGACTACTCAACAGAAACACCATTAGGCGAATAAACTTTTGGGACGACTGATAAATTTTCATGAACAAAACTCTGAAAACGTTTAAGTATAATTTTATCTTAAAAATATGTGCAAATGTAATTATGTGTACATTAACATGAAAAGAAACCATTAAATGATCACTCGAATTCATCAAGCAATTCAATATGTAAGTCTGTCAAAATAAACTATAAGGCTCAAATAGGAAGAACTGGCAAGAATCAATCACTTTTAAACTCATATTTGGATTGAAATGATGCACAATAATAAAATTCTTCGTGCCTTGCAGCAAGTGTGCTGTAAGAAATTTAACATGTTATTTGCAATCAGCCCAGAATTGCAGTTCATCCTATAGTTAGACCCTATTCAGGAAACAAAGTAGCGGGGTGATCCATCCAACTAAAATAAAAACAAGCTGGGGGAATATTTGTTTTAAATTACAACGTCCGAACATGACGAATGAAGACCGGGCGAAACTATCGTTTTCAGTAATTTTTCAAGCTCAAAGCAGATTAACCAGAAAAAAATATAAACAGGACCTGTTATGTTTCACTCGTTTTTCAACTAAATGTCTCTATTGCGGTCTGATGTTCAGTAGTTGTCGTTTGTTGATGTGGTTCATAAGTGTTTCTCGTTTCTCGTTTTTTTATATAGATTAGACCGTTGTTTTTCCCGTTTGAATGGTTTTACACTAGTAATTTTTGGGGCCCTTTATAGCTTACTGTTCGGTGTGAGCCAAGGCTCCGTGTTGAAGACCGTACTTTGACCTATAACGGTTTACTTTTATAAATTTTGACTTGGATGGAGAGTTGTCTCATTGGCACTCATACCACATCTTCTTATATCTATTGACAATGTGGCATAGAACTTGTCATTTTCATGATTTTTTTCAGTCAAAATGATGTCATGAGGTAAAAAGCCAATCAGCAATTCATATGTCATCTGTAACTACTTATTATACGAAATGGATGCTTCCTTGATTTAAAAGATAGAAGGGTCAAGTTTTGAATGCGCTTGTATGATGTAGCTGGTCCAGAATACCTGCATAATAGCTAAACCGCTAATTAAAAAGTATTTGCTACTGATTGAAAAGTGTTATTTCGCTCTTCCATTTCGATCGGAGATTACTATAACATATTTGAAGAATAATCGGAAGCATGAAGTCACCAGAACAAACGAAAAACATGTATATCGACTATATCTTATTGAACTGAGTTCAGAGCGAACTTGACACAAGTAGTGTATCAATAAAATGCTGCGATGGTCCACCGAGACAAACTAGTAACTTTGATATTTGCCTATGCCTGATTAAAGGGACCATTTGATATTCGGGGTGGTGAAAATGAATATTCTGGCCTGGTAAGAACTGATAATGAAAAGTGTATTCAAGATGATATATATGTGCACAACACTCGGCAAAGCTGCAAAAACAAAAACGAGACTCACCTTTATTAAAGGTGAAAATGAATAATAAGAATAATAAGAAAAATTTATTTTCATTCGGTATTTATAAAATTATAAAACACAAGCTCGAGAGAGCTTTCGACCGAACATAAAAACATATACATAACATAAAAACAAACCGTTTTGCCAGCTGAAGCTCGCATCCGGGTGCGGGATTTACTATCTCCGTTTAAGACCCATTGGTGGCTTTGGGATGTTTTCTGCTCTTTGGTCGGGTTCTGGGACTATTTTACTAAAAAAGTCCCAGTCGGGTTGTAGTCTTTTTAACACATTCTCCGTTTCCATTCTCAATTCTAATAATAACAACATAATTACATACACAAAATTTGGCATTCATATGTGAAAGACTTAAATTGGTTTAACATGTTTAAGCAAATTTGAAGTACAAAAATGTATGATAAAAGTGTACTCTACTAAAAAAAATCGGAATAAGCACAAGAAAATTTAGATACCAGATGATCCAAAACTAAAAAAAAAAAATTTAAAAGCCACACCACAAATTTGTAAAATTTGAATAATTTGGTGTGCTAACAAAGATCAAGCGGGGACCCATGCCGCAATCGCATCTCTGAGTCTCCGCTTAAATATGTATCAAATGGTCGTCCCCTTTATATAGATGCAAGCAAAAGCAATTCCACCTTTGAAATAAAGACTGCAATAATAAGGGGACGAAGTCCCCTATTACAGTAGAAAAATCAATAAAAAAAAAAAAAAAAAAAAATCGGGAAAATTTCCCGAAATTTTTCATTGTACTAAGGGTGCAATCAACAGTTTTTTTCTATGACGTCATATTTTAAGGGACCATGCCTAAGTGACCCTTAGTGGTGGAATGGTTAATAAAGATACTTGTATAAAACTGGATATCACTGGAATCAGAATTTTCTCTAGTTTATATTGAAATAAAAATATAGTGTACTCTTAATATAGTAAAAAAGTTTTATCCAGAGAAAAGGGGGAAAAAGTTGCCTAATCTGAACATAAAAAACCTGAAATCAGGTTATGTGCATACCCATGTAAACATGATACAGGCACATTTCCCATAATCAAAACTGTATGAAATTCATAGGTTTTTACCTGGCCTTTAATAAAAAATCTTGTTTCAGGGTACGGTTTCCTGCTTCGAAAAGAGCTACAGTGGCTGCAAATAAGTTTTCAATTTTCACTGCCAAAAAAACAGGATGTTTACAGTGTTGTCTCCCCTCAAAACATGTATATTTAATCTAATTTTCAAAATTATTTTAATCTTTCAACCTGTTTAACTTGAAAGCTAATTAACTAATTTTTACAATCAAATACAAAAAAAATGATACTTTTGTACCAAATATATGAATAAAAAGGGATTTCCCTCCATGGTTATTTTTAGTCGGGGAATAACTCCTACCCTAGTTTTTTTATACGAAACTGTTTATAGCACCCTAATGAACTCAAAATCGTTAACTTTTTTCTTGTGTCACTTTTTTTAATTCCCGCATTTGCGCAGAAATCTACTTCCTTCTTCCGATCTCGTTGTCATGAGACCTTGAGTAGTCTAGTAAAATATAGGAACTCAAGGAACACAATACCAATTTCATTTTTAATAATTCTTTGTCTTTAATATTAATAAACGTTACCTGATGATCGCGTTTCTTTGTTTACATTGAACATGACGTCATAACTTAAATAACGTCACAAGTAAAATCCTAAGGGAGCTACCATTTGATTTTTATGGGGGACTAGGATGAAAAGTTTGTCCTGCATTTTTTTCAGTTGTAATCTCTGTCCTGCATAAAATCAAATGGTAGCTCCTAACAACAGAACCAAAATCGGAAACGTGACGGTATTTCCGTTTCTTTTTAACAGATTATGAAGTTACAAAAAAAAATAATTCATACAAACTTCGTCCCCTTTCACAGGTAATGCCTGCCTCATATTACTACTAGGGGGGTGTTTAGAGACCTTGGCTACCCATGAGCGTATCGCACGATCAATAATCAATAGATTAAATAATAAAAGAATAGAACTTAAATAACTAAAAATGACAATTTTAAAAGAACAAAAATTTCGACCAATACAGGCACTTTTAAATTTTTGCGGGAAGAAGCCAAGGAAATGTAACTCCTTCATTCAAACGCACAGATGATCTGGCCTCGTTCTGATTTTAGGAAGGACGCAGTGATTGTTGCCAAAGAATATACTGAATTCATTACACAGCTTTGATTTATGGTAATATTTATCATTCTGTTGATTACTTATTTTATTTTAACATTTCGGATTACAACGGCAAAAAAAAGAAACAGACAAAACAGTTATGTGAACAACAACATGGGCGCGTCGGTCATTGTCCGTTTGTCTCTGTCATGGCGGCGTTTGGCATGAGACGTCAAAAAACCATTCTTTTCGATAAAAGAAAAATCAACTTTCCTTCGGCTTCAATTAAATTGCTTGGACCGCGTTTAATATAATGTTATCTATCAATGACTACAATACACAAAACGGAGCGTTTAGAGAAATGGCAAGAAGTTCTGACCATTTTCTTCGGTTCTTCCTCTTGGGTCATCAACGACTCAGTGCATGACCAAAAACCAGTGATAACACTTCGAAATAAGGACAAGTCCCTAAGAACTCGAATAGGAAATATTTATTTTACCTCAAGGATGTACATTGCTATCTTAGTATCTATTTCCTTGCTACACTTCAAACAATAAAATATCTGATGAAAAGCCTCTCTTGAAATTCATAACAACTGATATTTAAATAATAATTCTTTGATTTGTTTATCAAAGTAATTTGATCCTTGCTATAAAAAAAAAGATGATATATGTTTTATTAGTCAAACTTATTATGAGTCTTGAAAGGCTAACTTAATTTCATGCTGTGACGCCTTATAAGACGTCATAATTATTTTGACTAATTTTTTACATGGCCCGAGAACACAGCTCTAGTTGATTATTTATTGCATAAATTTGTTTTAGACAATAAATTCAAATTCGCATTAAAAACCAATTGTTAAAAAAAAAATTTAAGGTCTACGCACCATTGAATTTCAATATCATTGATAAGCAGTCAGGGGACTTACTTAAATGAGTGATTTTCTAAATCACTGATTCAAGTAACATTATTTCCATAAATGTTGGAAGTAAGAGTTGTCTTTCTTTAATAATCACCTATTCAAGTAGTACACATTAATCACTAGAAGAAGTGATTTAATTTTATTGTAGCTTTAAATATAGAATACTAATGATCCAGGGACTAATTACGTATGTTTCTAAAATTATCAGAACCAACATCTGTGTTGATAGGATGACCAGGTCATTTCAGGTGATGACCTTGTACTGAATCTAGGATAATGACATAAAATCACTTGTTTAAGTATCATACCTCAATTTCCTTCCCAAAATCACTTCTTTAAGTATCACTATTTTAATAACCCCCACTAATTTCAGCACCCCCAAACAGTGAAATTTTTATCGCGAACAGTAGAATTTTATTACATAATCTGAAAGATGAAACCTTGAACTTTACAGGAAAAAGACTCCCACTGCTGGGAAAAATCTGTAAAGAAAGCATCAGTTCATTATGTAAAGCCATTATTATAGCATTTTTTCAACTAAAATAAAATTTGCAGATAAATGATAGCATCAAAGGCATAAACCTTGCTACAGAAAAGAAGCAAAAAGTTCATTTTTTTCAATTTTATTAATGAAAAGATATTATTTAAACCTATGTGTTTAAAATTTTGGTAAAACTACAAAATCACAATTTGTGACAAAACTTCGAATTTGCTACTCAAATAAGTGATTTAAAAATCACTTATTTCAACAAGTCCCCTGACTGATAAGAAGTCACTTCAGGTTTACTCAAAGTTACCACTTGCATCAAACATATTGATTCCAAAAATATATGGTTTTTATATACTGTTGCCTGAAATAAGGGAGATAATTTGCAACTTCAGTTTAAGAACATGCACTTCAGGTATAAGATAACTTATAATATTCACACTGATTCAAAAATATATGGTTTCGATATATTTTTGCCTGAAATAAGAGAGATAATTAGCTATTTCCGGTTGACAGAGGGTCACGTCCGGTCTTAATGATAGGTTTATGCATACTGAATAAAAAATATATTGTTTCTACGTATTTTCCATGAAAGAAAAAAAATTGCTACTTCCGTTTTAAATCTCCAAACTTAATTCCAAAGATCCTATGGTTTTATCATTCACTAGTATGAAGCTATAGCAAAGATCAAAATTTTGAAGGCTAAATTCACATTTGACCTTGACGTCAAATAAAAATACACTATATTGTAGGTCTTTATAACTTACAGTTCATGAGTAACATTTATATATAACTATGTCAAATACAGAAGTGGAAATAACTCTCATATGGAGTTTCTGTATCGCTTTGGTCACAATTTAAAGGAACATCCTCATGATCCTGAGGAAATAACAGGCAATTTGGAAAAATGTTTTTTTTAATTTCTTATAAGGTTGCAAAGGAGTAGACATATATCTAACAAGAAAAAAATGTGAACCGTGAGATAACTCTTACAAGAGAAAGTGTACAGGTTACTCAGGGTCAACTGCGAGAGCGTATTCATTATTCTATATCAAACATTTTGTCAAAATCAAAAGAAAATAAAAATATACAATTCAAAAGTATAAATTGAATCAAACAAAAAATATTCTGTATAAGTAAAAGAAAAAAAACAGTTGTAACAATAAGATAAAACACATCATTTTCATCATTTAGATGTAAAGATTTTTATAGAGTAGTGTACCACTTTTAGGACAAATTAGTTTGACAGCTTCAGATATACTGATTTTGGCATTTTTCAACTGGCTCAAATCACTTCTTTTAATACCTTAAAATTCACCCCCAATTTTTTATACGACCCTGACCGCAAAAAATTTGCTTTCATATGATGCTATCATGTCATCTTCATCATCCTAAGACACATTTGGTTTCCGGACAATAACTTTAGTTTAATTAAATGAATCTCTATGAAAGTTTACCAGAAGGTTCAATACCACAAAAGGAAGGTTGGGATTGATTTTGGGGGTTATGGTACCAACAGTTGAGGAATTCGGGGCCATAAGGGGGCCAAAAACAAGCATTTTTGTAGTTTCGGACAACAACTTGTGTGTTAGTGTATGGATCTCTCTGAAATTGTACCACAAGGTTCCATATCACAAAGGGAAGGCTGGGATTGCATTTGAGGGTAAAACATTCAGGAATTAGGGTCAAAAAAGGGGCCAAAACAAGCATTTTTCTAGTGTATAAATGGATCTCTCTGAAATTGTACTACAATGTTCCATAACACAAAGGGAAGGCTGGGTTTGAGTTTGGGGGTAATTGCCCCAAACGTTTAGAAATTAGGGGCAATAAAGGGGCCAAAAATAAGCATTTTTCTAGTTTCCAGACATTCACAATAACTTGTGTTAAAGTTTATGGAACTCTCTGAAATTGTACATTTTTCCTGAAAGGAAATAATCTTCAAAATTTCAAAAAAAAAATTGGGCATGTTTGGGGGATTTTACATTTTTGGGGTTCATATTTTTTTCTTCAAGATTTTTTTGGGGGGTGGGGCAAACTTTTTAGGGAGATTTTTTGTCATAATTTTTCTTTTTTTTTCCCAAAATTTTTTCCATTTTTACATTGATTATTTCTGATTTATATATAAAAGCAACAAATACTGATATGGCAGGAGATACACACCAAACAGAGTGTGTAAATTATTATATATAACAGATAAACTAAGTATTGTGCAACAGCACAGTATTGCGCAATAGCACAGTATTGCACAATAGCAAGAAATCTTCAATTGAAAATAAATACAAATCTTTCAACCAATTTCAATGGGATTAATTTAAAGTCTTTAATTTTTGGGGGTTCTAACCTTGTATTACTATTTTGGATATTGGGCCCCATTTTTAAATTGGTCTACATTGATGTCCAAAGGGTCCCAAATTAAACTTTGTTTGATTTCATCAAAAACTGAATTATTGCGGCTCTATGATATGCTGAATCTTATTGTGCATTTAGATTTTTAACCGCATTTTCGAAGGAAATATCGGTTATTAAATTGGGGATGTACGGCGGGTGGCTGCAAAACAGTGTCTCCACAATAGCATGAAAACGCTTTAACAATTTTTTTTCAAATTTAAATATGTTGTTTCCTGTGACTTAATGAAGGTCTAGTTCAATTTTAAAAAATTTAGTATTTCTCCTTTTTGAGTTATCGCCATTTTTAATAACCAAAAGTGGAATTTTTAAATATTTTTCTCTTGTTATCATATGTGGACGTTAAGCAACCAACAATCAATCAATCAATCAATCAATCTTGTTATCATATGACTTGTCTTATCTCACAATAAAAATTGGAGTGACAGATTGGTGATGATTATAAGCTATATCATTAGACATTTTGAAGTTAATTACATTATTAGTTATTAATTAGATCTGGGTTATTAATCATTCGAGTGACAGATTTATTTGAAAAATTTCTGTTTCCTGATAAGATCTGTAGGACTGTATATATAAAGTTTGAAATTTACTAGAAGGACTGTATAAATGAAGTTTGAAATTTACTGTTCATTATTAGACATTTTGTAGATAATTAAGTCTCCCTAAACCATATATATTCTTACCCCCACCCCCCTTCAATTTGAGAATGTGCTTTTATCTTGTAAACGGTCGAGATCCCCACCCTAAACCATATATATTCTTGTATGGGACAATAAAACAAATCAAATTAAATATTGGGAGTCCCGGTTCACACCCCCTTTCTTTTGAAAACTTGTAAACCGTCAAGATCCCCATCCTGAAACCATATATATTCTTGTATGGGACAATAAAACAAATCAAATGAAATATAAGGCGAATCCCCTGGGGTCACCCAACCCTTCTCCTGTTTAAGAACTTGTAAATGGTTGAGATCCCCACCCCTAAACCATATATATTCTTGTATGGGACAATAAAACAAATCAAATGAAATATAGGGGAAGCCCATGGGGGTAACCCCCACCCCCCTTCTTTTTGATAACTTGTAAACGGTCAAGATCCCCAACCCGAAACCATATATATTCTTGTATGGGACAATAAAACAAATCAAATGAAATATAAGGCGAATCCCCTGGGGTCACCCAACCCTTCTCCTGTTTAAGAACTTGTAAATGGTTGAGATCCCCACCCCTAAACCATATATATTCTTGAGTGGGACAATAAAACAAATCAAATGAAATTGAGGGGAAGTCCCCTGGGGTAACCCCCACCCCCTTTTTTTAAAAACTTGTAAACGGTCAAGATCCCCACCCCGAAACCATATATATTCTTGTATGGGACAATAAAACAAATCAAATGAAATATAAGGCAAGTCCCCTGGGGTCACCCCCACCCCCCTCATATTTAAGAACTTTTGTAAATGGTGTAGATCCCCACCCCTAAACCATATATATTCTTGTATGGGACAATAACACAAATCAAATGAAATATAGGGGAAGTCCATGGGGGTAACTCCCACCCCCTTCTTTTTGAAAACTTGTAAACGGTCGATATCCCCACCCCTAAACCATATATATTCTTGAATTGGACAATAAAACAAATCAAATGAAATGGAGGGGAAGTCCCCTGGGGTAACACCCCCACCCCCCTTCTTTTTGAAACCTTGTAAACGGTCGAGATCCCCACCCTGAAACCATATATATTCTTGTACCGGACAATAAAACAAATCAAATGAAATATAAGGCAAGTCCCCTGGGGTCACCCCTTCCCCCCCTTTTGAGAACTTGTAAACGGTTGAGATCTCCACCCCTAAACCATATATTCCTGTTCGTAATTTCAAGAAGATTTGAATGACATACAGGGTCAGTCCATAGGCATCACTTATGCATATCACAAACCAATTTGTAATGGACTTTGTCCAATGTCAGGCGACCATGGGAATGACGAATTATTGGAGCTTTGTTTGGGAGACTTCGTAACAGCATCCTGTTACAATTATTTCTTGTTACTGATAAGTTTTATAGATTTTGAAAAGACATTGTATTAATGATAAATAAAATTTTGGATTTTTTCTTCTTTTCTTTGGTAAATTGTTTGAAGAATTTTGTGGCAAGTTTGTTTGTTATTCTGTAAAAACTAATTTTTGAATGCTATATATTTTTTTTTTTGATGAAGTGAACTCCTTTGAAAACTAAGCTTATATTGTCTATTAATAGACATATATTTAGATTCCTGATTTTGGGCCCAGTTTTCAAGTTGGTCCTAATCGAGGTCCAAAATTAGACTGTGTTTGATTTCAAAATAAATTGAATATATATAGGGTTCTTTGAAATGCTTAATCTAAACCTGTATTTCTTTTCATTATTAATAAGATAATACCACATTGAGGTCCAAAGGGTCCTAAATTAAACTTTTGTTTAATTTCATAAAAATTGAATTCTTTGGTTCTTTGATATGCTGATTCTAACAATATTTGAGTGTTAAATCATATCTAATTTTAGAGAACTTAGTCATCACTGGTTGTTGTTATTATATATTGATTATAATTTGAAAAATTGCATCATATCTTATTTTAGAGAACTATTTATCCAGTTTGAGTTATTTCCCTTTGCACAGAAAATGATATGGATAAAATTAACCTGTGTTTCATTTCAACATAAATTAAATATATATAGGTTTCTTTCAAATGCTGAATCTAAACCTGTATTTAAATATTAGATTTTTGGGCCCAGTTTTCAAGTTGGTCCAAAATATCAGGGTCCAAAATTAAACTTGTTTGATTCAACAAAAATTGAATTTATGGGGTTCTTTGAAATGCTGAATCCAACCATGTATTGAGAGATTTTGGATTGTGGGCTCCTTTATCAAATTGGTCCACATTGAGGTCCAAAGGGTCCTAAATTAAACTTTTGTCTGATTTCATCAAAAATTGAATTCTTGGGGTTCTTTGAAATGCTGATTCTAATATGTACTTAGATTTTGGATATTGGGCCATAATAGATACTTAAATGTCCAATTTCAAATATTTAAGTTCTTTGACCACATTCATCTTGTGTCACAAACCTATGCTGTGTCAAATATTCAATCACAATCCAAATTCAGAGCTGTTTTAAGCTTAAATGTAGTGTCCATACTTGCTCAACTGTTCAGGCTTTGACCTCTGCAGGAAAATCTGATTTGCTGTCACTCTGACAGCCTCTTGTTTATTTTAAGCCCTGTTTTCAAATTAGTCCATATTTAGGTTTGATGTGTCCAAAATTAAACTTTTTTTGATTTCAACTAAAATTAAATTTTTGGTGTTTTTATACGACCGCAAAAACATTTTGCGATCGTATATTGGTATGACATTGGCATCGTCGTCGTCGTCCGAAGACTCATTGGTTTTCGCACTCTAACTTTAAGTTAAGTGAATGGATCTCTATGAAATTTTACCATAAGGTTCAATACAACAAAAGGAAGGTTGGGATTGATTTTGGGGGTGATGGTACCAACAGTTAAGGAATTAGGGGCCAAAAAGGGGCCACAAATAAGCATTTTTGTAACTTCCAGACATAACTTGTGTGTTAGTGTATGGATCTCTCTGACATTGTACCACAAGGTTCCATATCACAAAGGGAATGCTGGGATTGATTTTGGGGGTAATTGCCTCAAAATTTTAGGAATTAGGGGCCAAAAAAGGGACAAAAAACAAGCATTTTTCTAGTTTCATGACAATAACTTGTGTGTAAGTAAGTCACTGTAAGTGTATGGATCTTTCTGAAATTGTAATACAAGGTTCCATATCACAAAGGGAAAGCTGGAATTGAGTTTGGGGGTAATTGTCCAAAACGTTTAGGAATAAGGGGCCAAAAATAAGCATTTTTCTAGTTTCCAGACAATAACTTGTGTTCAAGGGTATGGATCTCTCTGAAATTGTACTGCAAGGTACCATACCACAAAGGGAAGACCGGGATTGATTTTGGGGGTAATTGCCTCAAAATTTTAGGAATTAGGGGGCAAAAAAGGTGCAAAAAACAAGCATTTTTCTAGTTTCAGGAAAATAACTTGTGTGTAAGTGTATGGATCTTTTTGAAATTGTACTACAAGGTTCAATATCACGAAGGGAAATCTGGGTTTGAGTTTGGGGGTAATTGCCCTAAATGTTTAGGAATTTGGGGCCAAAAAGGGGCCTAAAAACAAGCATTTTTCTAGTTTCCAGACAATAACTTGTGTTCAAGTGTATGGATCTCTCTGAAATTGTACTGCAAGGTACCATACCACAAAGGGAAGGCTGGAATTGAGTTTGTGGGTAATGAATCATAAGGGGGTTCAAAAAATTTGGGGGAGGGATTTTTTTTTCCTTTTTTTTTCTTTAAAATATTCCATTTTAAATTGGTTATTTCTGATTTATATATAAAAGCAAATAATAATGATATGGTTTGAATAGGTAAATTAAAAAAATTTAAGTTCTTAAACCACATTCATTCTGTGTCAGAAACCTATGCTGTGTCAAATATTTAATCACAATCCAAATTCAGTGCTGTATCAAGCTTGAATGTTGTATCCATACTTGCCCCAACTGTTCAGGGTTCGACCTCTGTGGTCGTATCAAGCTGCGCCCAGCGGAGCATTTTATTTTATATGCTGAATCTAACCATGTTGTTAGATTTTGGATATCAGACCATACTAGGTAAATTAAATGTCCCATTTCAAATTTTGAAGATCTTTGACAACATTTATTTTGTGTCAGAAACCTATATTATGTCAAAAATTTGATCACAATCCAAATTCAGACAGTATCAAGCTTGAATATTGTGTGCAAACTTGCCCCAACTGTCTCTGCGGTCGTATCAGGCTCCGCTCGGCGAAGCATTTTATTAACATGTAATTTCACCCCCTACTTACTATTCATGCTATTGTATGAATAAAATTTAAAGAAATAAATTTGGAAGGTGTACAAAATGTATCTAAAAAATTCCACACTAGGGACTACATGTATATTTGTAGACAACCAAAAAGGAGGATAACTGTGTCCCTGGACAATATAACTGTATTAATTTAATTATAAAACATGAAAACATGGGTAGAAAGGTACATACATTTATACTTTCTTTTAAAAGAAAATCTTTGAATTTACCCATACATGCAGAGTTCTCAGTCACTTAAGACGAGTCTGTGAGTCCTAGTCTCATCATTTTCAAAACTGGTTAATCCAAATAAGATACATCAAGATTTCAAAATATCAACTAAGCACGAATATGATTTTATGACAAAAGTTAAAAAAATCAAAACTTGATGTCATTTTTCTGCTCTATTTTGTCATGGCCTAATGGGGACTGAAATAATAAAAGATATAGCAAAAAAATTTCATCTTCTCACCAAGGCAAAAATATTGAGTCAATGGACTCGCCTTTAAAATTCCTTAGTGACTCACTGAGAATCCTGACATGCATCTTTAGGAAATCTACATCTATTGAATTATACATGGTCTTCCAAAGGATGCTTTTTCCCGGAAAAACTTATCTCAATGAATGTCTTATGACATGTTTTCCCCCAAATGACCCCAGGTAAACCAGGGCAGTTCATTCATCGAAATTGGAAACTATTGTATTGTCTTCCCATGCATGCTCCTAATTATTCACAGACAGGGTTTATGTATGCAGTGATCTCGCACAACATCTTAAATAAAAATTTATGCAATCACATTTCCATGTGCAAAGGGAACAACGGTGATGAAAGAGTATTATCTAATTTTGTAAGAACAAATAATACATGTACACCAAATCATATACAGTGTAGTGAACTACTTTTGGGACAAATTATGTCGAAATAATAGAAACGTTTATCAGCTCAAACTAAAAATATGAGTTCATTAAGACAATTCTATGATTAGGGGGACAACTATCTATCAGAGTTCAAATGACGAAGATGTAAGCAATTATAGGTCACAATATTTCTTTATTTGTACACAAAAAAGATTTCTCGGTAATGACATGTCATGAAAATATTTCATAAACCATAAGAAACTGTACAGATTTATGAGATTAACATTAAAAATTTCATCAAAATTGGACCTCAAGTTTTTGACAGTCTCATTAATGATTTGTATGTAATGATCCAAAAACCCTCAGCATGCTCAGTTAGAAATTTTTGGGGGCCTTGTACAGTTTCTAAACATCTGTGCCAAGTAGGTTTCTTTGTTAAGTTCATGAGATAAAAGGTTGATCTATTATTAAAAAATAGTAAGCAAACCAGAAAAAAATGTTTGAGGCAAGTTTTGGCTTCCAAAAATTGGAATATTGACATGGCTGAAAAAAAAGTACATGTTAAAAGTAAGTTTTTGTAGAAACACAAGGGGAGATAATTCAAACCTTGAAAGGTAAATTAAATCTGACAAATTTACTTGTACAGTAAACATGGTAAATATTGCTTCAAGTATATAAAAGACAGTTGTATAAGTATTGCCTCTGACTGTACGGCTATGTTGAGTATAATAATAATAATAAGTTCTTTATTTCAAGAGGGTTAACATAGTTAGTTACAACAAACTAATCTTCCCTGAGGCCCTCACATACAAACTACAATACAATCTGGCGGATCAAAACCAGATATTTACAAATGTACACATATAGACTAGTTAATTTACAGTCAAGTAAAAAAAAAAATTAAAATCAAAAATATACAAATCAAAAGTATAAATTGAATCAAACAAAAAATATTCTGTATATATAAGTAAAAGAAAAAAAACAGTTGTAACAATAAGATAAAACACATCATTTTCATCATTTAAAGGTAAAGTCTTACAAATAATTTCCATTCTTCTCTCAAAATACATGTATGTGTATTTCATCAAAGATAAAACCCCAAGGGTGACGAGGGTATAGAAATATGGTCATCATTGGTCTTCCTCGGACCAGCAGTACAACCCTCTCCAAAGTGGGGCATCCATTTGGCTGTGCTGGATGTTCAAACGTGCAGCCATGTCCGGTCAGAATGGGGACCGATGCCTCGTGTAAAGAGAATGCCATACTCTTTGCATGTTAAGAACCCATGCAACAACTCTTTGGGGTCCCTAGGTGGCTTGTTGAAAGGCTAAATTTCTGTCCCTATCCAATATACCGGTACCCTCATTTTCCTGTGGCAGTCCAAATTTCCGTGACCTTCATCCTGGACGGCCTCGATTACAGGATCTACCTATTGTATTTATTGTTAATTTGTTCTCATCCTGAACATGCATGAAATATTTGCCACTGAACATTAAGCAACCAACAATCAATCAATCAATCATAGATCTAAACCAATTGTGTTTCTGCTATTTAATCATGTTAATTATAACAATCCAAGATGGTGAAGACACCCTATCTACCTTAAAATTTGGCCAAACAAGGTGTTATCTGCTTTTTGACTGTCTTCTCATGGTACATTGTTCCTTTTTCACATGTACATTTTGTATGTGATGAAAAATATATTGTTGTAACTCTTCTGACTAATAGTTTAAGTTTCATATTGCCAGGTGAGCAGTAATTACAATTCATATAAAAGTCTATAATTCCTCATTAAGTAAAAAGGATTTCTGTCAAACAGTGATACTTTTTTGCTTGTTTGGCATAGTTTCAAGATATTGCTTTTTATACATATAAATATATACCTGTAGAAATTTGTGAATGGTTGTTATAACTTGTACAAAAAATAACTCAAATGGGAAATCATAGAAAGCATCAGTAGTATTTTTATAGGACAACAAAATATTTTGCTATCGTATATTGGTATCACGTCGTCGTCGTCAGTGTCGTCCGAAGACATTTGGTTTCCGGACAATAACTTTAGTAAATGTAAATAGAAATCTATGAAATTTAAACACAAGGTTTATAACCACAAAAGGAAGGTTGGGATTGATTTTGGGGGGTTATGGTCCTAACAGTTTAGGAATAAGGGGTCAAAAAGGGGCCCCAAATAAGCATTTTTCTAGTTTCCAGACAATAACTTGTGGAACGGTGAATGGATCTCTCTGAAATTATACCACAAGTTTCCATACTACAAAGGGATGGTTAGGATTGGCTTTGGGGGGTTATGGCTCAAACTGTTTAGGAATTAGGGGCAAAAAAGGGGGAAAACAAGAGTGTCCTGGTTAATGGACAATTAAAAAAAGTACAATATTACCTCCCTTACAGTGCTTTTAAATTATGTATAAAGAAATGTTGTATTGTCTTGAGGTGATAAGCTGTCAATTTATTTTTATACGACCGCAAAAAATTTTTTGAGATCGTATAATGGTATGATGTAGTTGTCGTCGTCCGAAGACACATTGGTTTCTGGACAATAACTTTAGTTTAAGTGAATGGATCTCTATGAAGTTTTTAAGAAGGTTCAATAGCACAAAAGGAAGGTTGGGATTGATTTTGGGGATGATGGTCCCAACCATTTAGGAATTAGGGGCCCAAAAGGGGCCAAAAACAAGCATTTTTCTAGTTTAAGGATATTAACTTGTGTATAAGTATTTTGATTGCTCTGAAATTGTACCACAATGTTTAATACCACAAGTAGAAGGTTGGGATTCATTTAAGGGGTTATGGGACCAACAGTTTAGGAATTAAGGGCCAAAAAGGGGCCAAAAATAACAATTTTTGAAGTTTCCGGACAATAACTTGTGTGTAAGTGTATGGATCTCTCTGACATTGTACCACAAGGTTCCATATCACACACTTTAAGAAATTAGGGGCCAAAAAAGGGCAAAAAACAAGCATTTTTCTAGTTTCCAGACAATAACTTGTGTTTAAGTGTATAGATCTCTCTGAAATTGTACTACAAGATTCCATACTACAAAGGGAAGGATGGGATTGAGTCTTGGGGTAATTGCTCCAAGGGGTGTTTCCAAAAGTTTTTTTTTGGGGGGGGGGATTTTTTTTCCAATTTTTTTAAGGAATTGATATTTTTTTCAAAAATTTTCAAATTTCAGATTTTTGAAAAGTTTAAAGAAGAAATCTTCAATTGCGCAGTATTGGGCAATAGATTTGTAAGATCTTTGACCACATTTATTTTGTGTCAGAAACCTTTATTATGTCAAAAATTTGATCACAATCAAAAATTCAATTTTTTTCTCATTTCAGATTTTTTTTATTTTTTTTTTTGCAAAAGAAAGGGTTGGGTGAAAAAAATTTTTTTTGGAAAAAGGGGGTCAATTCGCAACAGCATAGTGTATTGCACAAAAGCAAAAAAAAAAGGGGGGGATAAAATTTTTTTGTTTTTTTGGGGGGGTGGGTGGGGGTCAATTCGCAACAGCATAGTGTATTGCACAAAAGCAAAAAATTGAATATAAATTCAAATCAAATCATATATCCAATTCTAAGTTCTTTGACTACAGTTATTCTGTGTCAGAAACCTATTATGTGTCAAATATTTAATTACAATCCAAATTCAGACCTGTATCGAGCGTGAATATTGTGTCCATTTTTGCCCCAACTGTTCAGGGTTGGACCTCTGCGGTCGTATCCAGCTGCGCAAGGTGAAGCAATTTATTATAGGTCTAGAGTTCTTTTCACAAAAAATCTTACGACAATAGTTGATCTAAAGTGATACTGAAATGTTCATGACGTACAAGTATTTTTCATTTTTATTTTTTTGTCAGAAAATTTTTTGTGGAATGAGTCGCAGTTTTCAAAAAAAAAAAAAAAGAATTACATTGTAGATGAAAACATAAAATGTTCACAAAACTTTACACAGAACTTATTTAGCAATGTTTTTTTTTTTTTTATATTTGCAGAGAGGATACAACTTATTGAGAGGAAAGGTTCTGTTTAAAGCTAATTAAGAGAAGTCAAAATGTCTGTACAGAATTCTTATCTGCTAAAGTATACCAGAAGATCCTCAAAAATAGATAAACATGCATGTCCTGTGTGTAAGAAAACATTTTCATTACCAGCTATTCTGTCAAAACATTTAAAAACACAGCATGATTTGCAAATGTTATCAACCAAGACAGACACAAAACTTGAAACTAAAGATGTACAATCGCCAAAATCTCTCCCTGGAAGAAGACCACAAAGAAATGCTAGAAAGCCTACAGATGTCAATGAAAGTGAAGAGAAAAAGCAAAAAGATCCGAAAGTTAATGGAGAGAAAAATGTAGGTAGTGATGAAGTGGATAAAACAAAAGATAATAAATCAGAGATGTCTGCTGGAGGGGATGGGCAGAGAAAAAGGGGTAGACCGAGGAAAAGTCTTGCTACAAATGTTGAAAACAGTGGAAATAAAGCAAGCAAGCCTGATAAGATCCCTACCGATATAAAGGAGGCAAGGAAAAAATTGTTTGCTGAGAGAAAGGTTAATACAGCCATTGAAAAGAAAGGGGTCAAGCAGGCAACTGGGTCAGTGAAGAACAACAAATCTGTACAAAAGAGAATGCATGAACAGAATGAAGATTCCATATCTGACAGTCACACTGATAATGAAGAAAGAGGAAGACCGAGAAGAAACAGAAGAGAGAAAAGAGCATGGTCTCCATCTAATGATAATAGCATTATATTAGAAGCTAGTATAAAGCAGGAACCAATAGATTACGAAGAGGAGATTATGCAGCATGTAAAAATGGAAGTAGAACATTCTGTTTATGAAGAAATGTTGGAGCCTTTAGTCAGCACTAAAGTTGGATCAAATAAGCCAGCTAAGATTTGTAAGGTGGAGGTGAGTGACTTGGAACCAGGAGAGACAGTAGGTCCAGTGACTATAGAAGAAGGAGTAACTATATCATCAACAGAAGAAGATTCTCCTGAGACTCCAGAAGATATGAATATAACCCCTGAAATCATAAATGTAGGTGAAGTAAATACTCCATCAATAAAAGCAGTTTATAATGAAGAATCTGATGATGACGACCGAGATGAAGATTATAAACCCAATGATGGAGATGAAGATATAGACTTTAAGCCTGCAGTTAAAAGAGGACGTAAAAAAATAGGAAGGACATACCCTTGTGGGGATTGTCAAAAGGTCTTCACAAAACCGAGTCACTTGCTTCGACACAAGGTCAAACATACTGGAGAAAGACCTTTTCCTTGTGATATATGTGGCAAAGGATTTGTCTCTAAATCTAACATGGAAAAACATAGAGTATTACATTCTGGAGTGAAGACCAAGATTTGTGACGAGTGCGGTAAAGCCTTTGCACTTAGTTCTTATCTCGTCAGGCATAAAATGTTACACGAAAAAGAACGAAATGAGAAAATGGGGATATTTCCAGAACCCGAACACCACCTTTGCAGTCAATGCGGAAAAGTTTTCTCCAAACGACTCTACTTGCAGAAACATATGGAACGTCATATTAAAGGAAAGTGTTATGAATGCAGAATTTGTGGGAAGAAATTCTCTCAGAGAATGAATAGAATTAATCACGAATTTCTTCACACTAAGACAAAGGATTACGAATGTCATGTTTGTCATAAAAAATTTGCTTTGAAGTGTTACTTAAAGATACATGTGCAGCGCCATCAGAATACACCTATTCCGAAACCTGGGAAGAAACAGCGAGAAAATATTGGATTGAAACCATTTAAATGTTTGCAGTGTGGAAAATGTTATTCGTCAGTTAAATATCTCAATGCTCATGAAAGACTGCACTCAAATCCAAAAAAGTTTGTTTGTGAAACATGCGGAAGAAATTTTCATCAGAAGATCAACTTGCAGCGCCACATTCTGACCCACACTGATCCAGCAACATCAAGGAATCATGAATGCAAAACATGCGGTAAGAAATACTCCCGTGACATATACCTTTCTCGTCACATCAAAGAAAATCACACTGCCGAGGGCTTAGCCAAACCCAGACATCATTGTAGTTATTGTGATAAGAAATTCACCAAGCCATGCTTACTACGTATCCATGAAAGAACACACACGAAGGAAAAACCATTTGTATGTAGCACATGTGGAAAAGGGTTTGCTCAAGAAGGTTACATGAAGATCCATGAAGAGATTCATTCATCATTTAAAAAGCACGAATGCACATTTTGTGGAAAATCCTTTGCTTTGCTGTACTATTTAACACGTCACTTAGCAAGACATGAGCAAGTCAAGTCTATCCCATGCGATCAATGTTCTAAGATGTTCGCCACTCAAAAAGCTCTAAACGATCACATGCGCATGCATACTGGTGATATGCCTTATCAATGTGATTTATGTCAGAAGTGTTTCCCAAGACTTAATTCACTACAACGCCACAAGAAGCTGAATGCCTGCCAAATTAAGCCAAACGTGTACTACACCAAACAAGTTATGCCTACTGTCAAGACTGTTGAAAGCCTGGATGAATTAATGGATAAAAGGGAGTTTAGCTGCTTGTATATTTGTAGCATCTGTCGTCAAGTTTTTACCAGTCAAGCCAAACTAGATGCTCATGCTGTTGAGCATGAAGGAGACATGATAGCTGAGGTAGTTTCAGAAGAACCTGAGCAAGAACATATTTCAGCAGAGAACATCCCGTCTCCAAAGAAGAAGAAACTATAATTGCTGAAGTAGTAAACGTTGAAGAAAGTATTTTAGGGGGTGAAGAAATAACTACAGAAGAAACTATTGTTGATGCGGACTGGTTAAATAGGTTATTTTCAAATGCTCATGTAGAATCGGGAACAGATGGAAAGATAATTATTGTTGTAAACAGGGAATAATTAACAATCTGCTATTATACATACTGTAAACCAACTTACATGACTTGCTTTCACGAGAAGAAAAAATTGTGAATGTAAATTGTCACCAATATTTAAAACTGGGATCTTTCCTTACTCAACTAAATCAACTTCAAGTAAATTTGAAAATCATCAAATTCATGAAATTAAATCTCCACGAAGTGGGCTAGAAAGGGCTTAACACAAAATAAAGTTTCCGCGAAAATAAGTTGGTTTATAGTATGGAAGCTAGGTTATATATAAGATCAATGGATTTTTGTTTTGTTTTTTTTTTTTTACATGGAATGGTGGTGCTTGTGTTAAATCACTTTTTTACCTACATGTATGATCATGATGCTGTAAATTCAGTTAACATATTATATTAGATAATAGGCAGTAGGGTTGGCCACTGATCAGAATTTTATCACTACCAAATACCAGACTGGGACCCTGATTCAAAGCGATTCACTAATCACCAGCAAGAGTTCTTAACTAAATCACCTTGTGTTTAACTTTTAACTGTCTTATTTCAAAGTTACTTTATTCTCTTTTTCATAACACAGGATTTTAATCCACTTTGGGCTTTAATACAATGTGTACCAGGATTCCTTTATTTTTTTGAGTTTCCTACAGGATTTTTCAACATATCTATTTTTATTAACATGATGAAATTTGGCAATTTCAAAATTGAAAATATATGTAGTTAAGACATGTAAGATGCAGTCAGTCTCACTAATTCATACATGTTGCTCTTATGACTTTTTTACATTTCTAGTTTTCCTTTCATTTTGCCAAATGTATGCACATTATCCCTTCATTACTGTATCCTTTGTTATTTAATGTTATAAAAGAGTTATCAATAGTTCATTTTACGAGTCATTTGATTATAAGTCTAGATCTACACTAAACATGCTAAAACTATGATATGATTTACGATTTAAATCTCATAAAAGACCAAAATCTTAGTATGTTTATCATGTTTATATTTATTTCAATTTAATTTTTTCAGACATAATGTGTCTTTAATTATAAGATAGCCTACATGATGGTGAAAATTCAGTACTAGCTGCTACATGTATTTCAAATTTAGGTTTTAATTAAATTGTTTCAGTTGCTAATCTTTACATGTACAGTGTAAAATAAAACATTTTATTTTTTGATACATAGCATGCATGTACTTTTTAAACAATATTATACATTTGACCAAGTCAACATGATCAAGTTGGTTTTTTGGGGTTTTTTTTTAGGGTTTTTTTGAAGTTTGACTGAGTTTTCTCCTTGTTGGGAATAACATTGTGTGTATGAATAATTAGGAAAATGTATTGTTTATTATTCTTCAGAATAATTTTCAAGTAAAAGGTAAAACAAATATTATTTTGTAATTTTATATATAGGTACAAGTTTAGGGCTGAGAAATACCACACTAAGAATAAAAAGATTACTGAAATTGAAAAAAAAAAAAAGCTTTACAAACTAACGAAAAATGTTTCATATACCTGTATACGAATGGATCCCAAAATGTATGCATATATAAAAGGGAAATAACTCTAAATAAATTCATGATCTTTTTAGATATTTTATCCTGCAATTGACCTTTCTACTATACATGCTATACAAATACATGTGTACAGATAACACGTAGCGATAAACGAATACTAGAAGTTTATAGTCCCATGGTATCTTGTGTCTGTTGCCAGCTTACAGTTATATGTTTGTATGTTATGTTACTGTTTACATCCCAGTTTAAGATGGAATCCTTATTGCAGTTTATGTTCAAGTCATGTCAATTTCATTCAAAAGCTAATTTAATGACTGAAATGTGAAAAAAACTGTACGTTTAAACTCTATGATAAATTGCCCGATACAAACAATATTTGTACAGAAGGAAAATATAAGATTTATTTGTACTCTCTAAGAAACAGGAGAAAAGCTTGGTGAATCTCGCTTTTCTCTCCGTTTCTAAAGCTTGTCAAATAAATTTTATATTTTTCTTCACTGTATGAATATTGTATATGTAATGAAACACTTAATGTAAATTATCAATCATCATTACAATGATGTTAGTTTTATCTATTTGATACATGTACATCTTTTAACTTCTCATAACGTTGGATTTTTCCACGGATAGATT
This sequence comes from Mytilus coruscus, assembly GCA_017311375.1. Classification (NCBI taxonomy): domain Eukaryota; kingdom Metazoa; phylum Mollusca; class Bivalvia; order Mytilida; family Mytilidae; genus Mytilus; species Mytilus coruscus. Next base: position 44,212,178 of record CM029600.1, read on the forward strand.
ATCGCACGTGTAATGAATAATTATGATGATGTTTTTAATATTGCGACTTCATTATTTTGTTTAAGCCAGATTGGTTTTGATTTTTAGAATACAATAAAGACAGGTATGTGATTGCCCTCTTCACCTATTTATGAAAATAGTTTGAACAGGGGCTGTTTTCATAGAGCATGTTTTGGAATTCATATAAAGTCTTATGAAAATCAGATTTCTTTGATTATTCTTCTAGGAGTAGGAGGGGTAAAAATCAGGTTTTCTTACTCATTGCAGATATATGATAAAGTTGCAAGTTTTTTTTATCACAAGTTTAAAAGGGGAAATGAATTTTAACGGCAAATTTGTGTTGTCCCATGGCATAGATGTTCTTTACACAAAAATAATGCTAGAAAATCCCCAAGTACAAAATCCAATTGGTGTGGCCTTCTATTGTCTGTGTTGGCTTTTTATTGTTTGTTTAATTATATATCTATGATGTGTTGAGATTGAAATTCACTGTTTACAAGTTGAAGTTTCTGTAAATAAAAAAATGTTATCATTCTCGTACTGTATATGTCTTTTTTAAGAATATGGATATGCATGTCTAAATATAACTCTGCATAAATTGTTGACCTGTTAAAACTGAACTCATGGTTATATTGCATTCACCTTGTCCGTCTGTCTGTTTGTTTGTCAAACAAATATTTCCCTCACTTTTCTCTGAAACTATCTAACAGAATTACTGTAAATTCAGAAATTAATATGTTCATTTATTATTGCGCATTCTTGACTACTTGCTAAAATATTAAATCTAACTAATGTGATTCCAAAAATGGTATGATATTTTATAGTGTGTCTTTCTATGTTGTGATGTTACACTATTGTTTCAGAAAAAGGGTGAAGGTTTGGTACCATTAAAACGTTTAAACCCGCTGCATTTGTTTGCACCTGTCCTAAGTCAGGAATCTGATGTTCAGTAGTTGTCGTTTGTTGATGTGGTTCATAAGTGTTTCTCGTTTCTCGTTTTTATATAGATTAGACCGTTGGTTTTCCTGTTTGAATGGTTTTACACTAGTAATTTTTGGGGCCCTTTATAGCTTACTGTTCGGTGTGAGCCTAGGCTCCGTGTTGAAGACCGTACTTTGACCTATAATGGTTTACATTTATAAATTTTGACTTGGATGGAGAGTTGTCTCATAGGCACTCATACCACATCTTCTTATATCTATGAACATGATGAAGGAAAATCATTACTGAAATTATGAAAGAAAGTATTTATTAATGCGAACCTAATAATAAAATTTTAATAAAACATCCCAATAATATGAAATTACAGTGCTTAGTATTGGGTAAGCAGCTTGGTAGTGAATGAGTTGTAAAGTGTGAGCACTTTTCAAATTTGTCAGAAACCAACTTCATGTTTGCAGATACTTTGAATTTTTGGGTTGAATATTGCATTCATGCAATCAAAATCCTTATGTGGCTGGCTTTATACTTATCAATTTTCCAAGCTTTATCACTACTTTTGAGATAAACAAAACATAGTGCATTGATTACAACATTCTGTCCATGAGCAATCAAGAAGTTTATCAATGAAATATATGCACAGATATTAAAATTACAACTGATGTATGTGTATAATCATTCTTGTCAAGAAAATTACATAACTTGTATCTGTTCTAAAAAATACAATGATGTCTTTCTTAAATTAATTTTTAAAATTAGAGTTAACATCCTTTGTCCATAATTTTAGTTGAACCAACTGCAATATTATCTCCAATTCATAGTAGTATTGCCTTCCAATGCTTTATACAATGCAATGCAATATTTAATTTTAGTTCCCACTGCAGTCCTTACCCTCCAGTGCTTATACAAGCACTTTGATAAGGTTTGTTAAATGAACTTTTAAATTTTCACTTTCTTCATTAATAACTGAACTTTATATTTGGTCAGCAATTTGACAGTGATAAGTTGACAATGTGAGCGATTTTCTGATCTGTCTGACTCATATTTCCTGTTTTTCCTGTATTGCAGAGTATCCAAACCTCTCACTTAGAGATCAACCATATGCTCCAAAAATAAACAAGCAAAGAATCAGCATTCTTTAATTAAGCAAAAAACTAACAGTGGTCATTATTAGGAATACAGTGGAGAAAATTGTTATCTAATAATAAGCAAGTAGTAAAGCTTGAACTAGCAAAATCTGTTAAATAATCCTCAAGAAAGATAAAAATTTAAAGAATTTGAATAAAAGGAGATTTGGGGTATTCATAAATGAAACAATAACCAAACAGCATCTGAAGAGCAATATACAGTCTTTAACAATATGTCAATAATCTTCATGATCATTAAGTGGTATATTTGACAAGTCTATGATTCAGCGTCCTGGGAGCATAATTACCCCCTATAGCTCCTTGATTTTTGGTTGCATTTAAAATTATCCCAAAACTTGATGTCCTGAATAGAAAATATTTACAAACGTTCATCAACCCAATGCTGATTAGTTGTTCACTGTTGAGGTGAGTTTTTGTCTCGCCTGAATAAGAGACATTGGGATTACTATCCAGCGACAGTGTAAACTATTTGTTTACAGCTTATATTTCAGAAGGTAAAATACCTGCAGTGGCGGATCCAGAAATTTTCATAAGAGGGGGCCCACTGACTGCCTAAGAGGGGGCCCGCTCCAGTCATGCTTCAGTGATTTCCTATATAATCAACTAAATTTTTCCCACAAAGGGGCTGCCCCCCCTAAATCCGCCTCTGACCTGGATGCTTCATACCTTGTATGCAGATGACTTGTGTTATGAAGTTTCCGTTTGTCATATGTTCATTTTCCTTGACCTCATTTTCATAGTTCAGCAACTGCTGATTTCTTATGAGAAAAAGATAACTAGGTTTAGTAAATGGGATCCTTGCAAGGCCTACATGTCCATCAGACAGGATTTACCTGATCTCAACCTTATTTCATGGATCAATGATCAAGGTTAAGTTTTCGTGGTCAAGTTCGAGTCATCTCAGATACTAACAGCAGTAGGTTAACTATATTTGGTGTATGTAATGAATGTATTAAAAGTATGCATGTCTGACTGGTAGGTTTCATCTGACCTTGACCTCATTTTCATTGTCCCTTGGACAATGTTAAGTTTTTCTGGTTACTAAGTATTTCTCAGATACTATAAGCCATTGAGTCACTATTTTGTGTGGTGAATGGTTGTTAGGTGGGTGACATCCCATTAGTCCGACAACCATCATTCCGACATCCCATTATTCCGACAGCCCATTACTCCGACAGCTCATTATTCCGACAATGCATCTGTCATAAGTGTATGGGTAAATTTTCTCCAAAAGACTAACTCCGTCTTCGATAATATGTGTGGTTGTTCGTTTAGATTCCGATTCTTCTCATGCGTGATATTTGTCTATTAATCTATAGGCCCTTCACCATCTTTGTGAAAGTTTCAAACAATATTCATGACTCGTATGTAGTTCCTACTTCCTCTGGTAATGTCAGGACTGTAGATCTATTATAAAGATCCAGAGCCCCTTTATTTGTTCTAAAATAGATTTGTTGCAGTGGTCCCCTGATTATGCAAATTTTATGGCAGTGACCAAATCTTAGAAATGTTCTTTGGAGGACTTCATGTGATTTCTAAAAAAAAAGAAGTCAATGGTACGTTTTACAGCATCTTAACCGAGATCACCCAATCAGCTTAAATCATTATAATCGTCCGAAATTCTTCTTTCTCGTGACATTTCCTTCCCGGTGAGTTATCCCGACTATGAAGAATGGCATATGTATTTCGCGGAAGCTGAGGTGGACAAATTATCAACAATGGTTTTAAGTACCAGAAAAGCAAAACCAGACTTGATAAACTTCAACGGGCGTTTTCGTCATAACTACAATAAGATTAAATTAGTCTTTTTTATGCCCCACCTAGGGGCATTATGTTTTTCGGTATGTGCGTCCGTTCGTCCAACAGTCCGTCCGTCTGTCCCGCTTCAGGTTAAAGTTTTTTGGTCAAGGTAGTTTTTGGTGAAGTTGAAGTCCAATCAACTTGAAACGTAGTACACATGTTCCCTTTGATATGATCTTTCTACTTTTAATGCCAAGTTAAGAGTTTTTACCCCAATTTCACGTTCCACTGAACATAGAAAATGATAGTGGTGTGGGGCATCCGTGTACTATGGACACATTCTTGTTCTGAATATGTTTTATGACTCAGTTTAACTCTCGATTAAACTTAAAAGAGAAATCTAGGTTGTGCATTCCGAAAATGGGAAATAAATCAATTTGACTGTGAGCATTTGGTACCAGTTAGTGTTTTTTTGAAAATGTACATACTTTAAGGCGCCAACCATGCATTTATCTTTTGTGAGGGAGGCAAGTTTTTTTCTTAATTGTTTGAATTGAAAAAAAAAATTATTTTATTCATAAATAAAGCCCCCAAATAGTGTTTAATTTGAACGCTGTGCACCCGTTGAATAAATACTGTTTCTTGAAATAATTTGATAAAAAGTTTGCTTCTGCTAACTATTTAAAACTGTTTTTGCTTTGTATTTTTATTTGAAAAAATAGACTCTAGAAAAATTATGCCCCAACCCCACCCCCCTTTTAAAAAAAAGATGGATGGTCGATGCCTTTGTATTCCCGTTTTTCTGTTGCAGAAAACGGAGATATAAGATATTCTAGGTGCGGGTTATTTCGAGCTAGGGACATCTCAGACCATAGCAAACTTTGACCATTGCAAACTGGGACTCTTTCTCTATTGAATTTGATTGGTTGTCATGCAAGGACCCATTCATGCCCCAAACAGTTGTATCCATTGCTTTCCGACAACATCAATATAGTTTTAAGCAGAAATTGTCCTAGGATCCGTAGCAAAATGTTATATTTTTTCATGAAAGACAAGAAAATAGGAGAAACAGGGTAATTTGTCGTAAACTCAGCCTATATTCTTTTATTGAAAACATGTAAACGGAGCCTCCACAACTACTTAGGTCAGAAAAATCACGGGTCATTATTCTATGTATCACAATGGGGTTCCTTTTTCATTTTTATATTTTGGTGAAAAACTATCATAACAAAATAACCAATGGAGGTCAATATATATACGTTGTTTTAACTAGTTTTTAGTGTCTATTGTTTGTTATTGTGTAATATAAAAATAAGAAGATGTAGTATGCTTGCCAATGAGACAAATATCCACTTAAGTTCAAGTGAAGTGGATATAAGCAATTATAGGCAACCGTACGGCCTTCAACAATGAGAAAACCCATACCGTATAGTCGGCTATAAAAGGTCCCGACATGAAAAATATGAAACAATTCAAATGAGAAAACTAACGGCCTAATTTATAACAAAACAATTTACGAAAAAAAAATATGACAGACATGAACCAACGACAACCACTGAACTACAGGCTCATGACTTGGGACAGGCACATAAAGAATGTGGCGGGGTTAAATATGTTTGAAGGCGCCCACCCTCCCCAAACCTGGGAAAGTGGCGTAATAAAACAATAAAAATCAGTTGAAAAGGGCTTAACTCATCAGATCGATACAAAGCAGAAAAAACATCTAACAAAAACTGTACAACCCTCAAATTAACAAAAACACGAAGTACAGATCTGAGAGTACTCGCAGTTACTGACTTCTTGTTCAAAGCCAACAACAACTAATAAAAAATGTGGTATGATTGCCAATGAGGCAACTCTCACCAAGAGACCAAATGACACAGAAATTAACAACTATAGAATATTTTAAAATTTTTTTAGCAAACTTGCGTCAATGTCTCTGATGCTGAATGTAAATTTCAAAATGCGAATATTGAGGAAAAATGATACTATTATTATTAACAATTTCTTGTAAAATGTACAGTGTATGTTAATGCATCACAATACGTGGCCTCAGTAGAATACACCCTTAGGTCGTGTTAAATAAATGCATCAGTATACCTCACTTTTAAGCAATTTATTTTTTTTTAAGTCGTAGGTTGTTTTAAATGAGACGCAGAGTCGCCCACCTATTCCCTAAGGTGGCTGGTCGGATTTGGCAATATTGGAGCCACACACTATCCAATATACAGAGTAGATTCTGTATTTAATAAAGCAAATCATGTTCTGACCCCGCATAATTTGTTGAAAATAGTTTGATGAGAATCTGTATAATTAATTCCATGTATTATTAATGTAATTCGAAGTCTGCATATATATACGCAATTAAAATTCTGCACAGTCTGTATTTGCGTATGCAAAGAATTGTTTCGTCATAATTCCGTATATACGGAATTCGAAGTCTATCCATACAGAAATACTTCTTTATATCCGTTTTAGAATTCTGTAAATACATATAAACGATTTCCGCTGTATATACTAAAAGGCACAAAAATACATAACTGAATGATATACCTCTATGCACAAATTTTAATTACGTAAATACAGATTTCGAATTATATAAAATGCTTCGCTGAGCGCAGCTGGATACGATCGCAGAGGTCCAACCCTGAACAGTTGGGGCAAAAATGGACACAATACTCGCGCTTGATACAGGTCTGAATTTGGATTGTAAATAAATATTTGATACATATGAGGTTTCTGACACCGAATAACTGTAGTCAAAGAATTTAGAATTGGTTATATGATTTGAATTTATATTCAATTTTTTGCTTTGTGCAATACACTATGCTGTTGCGAAATTGAACCCCCACCCCCCACCCCCAAAAAAATTACCCCTTTTTTGCTTTTGTGAAATACACTATGCTGTTGCGTATTGACCACCCCAAAAATTTACCTCCCCTTTTTTGCAAACAGAAATATTTGAAGAAATTTTCTTTTAATTTCTGAAATCTGAAATGAAAAAAATTGCCCGCACAATTTCTTTTTACCCCTAATTTTTTTCACCTCCTCCTTTTCCAAAATAAATTCTTTCCTCAAGATATGGTCATAATCTCAATTCAAATTTCCAATGGAGTTTGCAACCATAATTACCAATTTAAATACATCATAAAAGTCTTAAAATAGAAAAAATAACCCCCAATTTTTAGACCCCTTATGATTCATCATCCCCAAACTCAATCCCAGCCTTCCCTTTGTGGTATGGTATCTTGCAGTACAATTTCAGAAAGATCCATACACTTGAACACAAGTTATTGTCTGAAACAAGCAAAATGCTTGTTTTTGGCCCTAAATTCCTAAACGTTTAGGAAATTACCCCGAAGTCAAACCCAGCTTTCCCTTTGTGATATGGAACCTTGTAGTACAATTTCATAAAGATCCATGCACTTACACACAAGTTACTGTCCTGAAACTTGAAAATGCTTGTTTTGGCCCCTTTTGGCCCCTAATTCCTAAAATTTTGAGGCAATTACCCCAAAATCCATCACAGCCTTCCCTTTGTGGTATGGTACCTTGCAGTACAATTTCAGAGAGATCCATACACTTGAGCACAAGTTATTGTCTGGAAACTAGAAAATGCTTATTTTTGGCCCTTATTCCTAAACGTTTTGGGCAATAACCCCAAACTCATTTCCATCTTTCCTTTGTAATATGGAACCTTGTAGTACAATTTTAGAAAGATCCATACAATTACACACAAGTTATTGTCCTGAAACTTGAAAATGCTTGTTTTGGCCCCTTTGGCCCCTAATTCCTAAAATTTTGAGGCAATTACCCCCAAAATCCATCCCAGCCTTCCCTTTGTGGTATGGTACCTTGCAGTACAATTTCAGAGAGATCCATACACTTGAACACAAGTTATTGTCTGGAAACTAGAAAAATGCTTATTTTTGGCCCCTTATTCCTAAACGTTTTGGGCAATAACTCCCAAACTCAATTCCAGCTTTCCCTTTGTGATATGGAACCTTGTAGTACAATTTTAGAAAGATCCATACAATTACACACAAGTTATTGTCATGAAACTAGAAAAATGCTTGTTTTTTGCCCCTTTTTTGCCCCTAATTCCTAAAATTTTGAGGCAATTACCCCCAAAATCAATCCCAGCATTCCCTTTGTGATATGAAACCTTGTTGTACAATGTCAGAGAGATCCATACACTAACACACAAGTTATTGTCTGGAAGTTACAAAAAATGCTTATTTTTGTCCCCTTTTTCCTTAACTTGGTACCACAACCCCCAAAATCAATCCTAACCTTCCTTTTGTGGTATTGAACCTTATGGTAATTTTCACAGAGATCCATTTACTTAAACTAAAGTTATTGAGCAAAAATCAATGTGTCTTCGGACGACGACGACGACGACGACGCCAACGTCATACCAATATACGACCGCAAAATTTTTTGCGGTCGTATAATAAAAAGTATTCGAACTACCTATATATACGGAATTATTTCTGTACATATGTAATAACATTTACGTTATAATACATACAGACATAATTTATTTTACCCTGATACCGCGGAATAATTATTTCTAAATGTAGGACTAATGGGTTGTCGGGTAATTGGGCTGTCGGAGCAATGGGTTGTCGGATTATTGGGCTGTCGGACTAATGGGTTGTCGGACAAATGGGCCGTCGGAACAATTGGCCGTCGGACTAATGGGCTGTCGGAATAATAGCGTGTAACCGTTAGGTGTACATGTATGACTGGTAAGTTTCATCAGATCTTGACCTCATTTTCATAGTTCATTGTTCATGTTAAGTTTTCGTGGTTTTATCTATTTATCAGATACCATTAGCAATAGGTCAACTGTATTTTGTATATGGAATGATTGTAAGGTGTACATATCTGTCTGGCAGGTTTTATGGTTCATTAGTCGATGTTAAGTTTTCAGGATTATATCTGTTTCTCAGATACTATAAGCAACATGTCAAATGTATTTGGTATACATAGTATGATTGTAAGGTGTACATGTCTGTCTGGCAGAGTTCATCTGACCATGACCTCATTTACATGGATCAGTTATAATGTTAAGTTTATGTAATACTTGTGATGCAACCTTATTACAGACTTTCAACATAAATTCAATCATGGTGAGTGCAGCAGGATAGACACAAATTTCCGCGTGTACACTCTTGTTTTATATACTAGTAGCAGGTCAAGTTAAGACAATAAGGAACTCAGCTTATGTATGATATTATGGAAGCTGTCCAGATGTCAGCATTTCAGTCTCTGCTTAATATCTTTTCAACCATATACAGTGTATTTGCCAAACTTTGTTTGATAATGCACCAGTACAGTCGGCAACAAGATTTAAAGATAACATCCATAAACCAAAAAAATACCCACACTTTCGTATATTAATAGCTGCTCTGACCTTGACTTGAAGTAGTGACCTTAAAATCGAGACCCCTTTAGAGGTCACAGCAGCTATTGTTGAACTGAAATAGGTGTAATTTTTAGTGTCCGGGTGTCATCTTTTGAACCAATTGTTCAATTTGCCACACTTGGTTTGATCATTCATTTTGAAGTCATTAGGTCAAATGTCAAGGTCATAGTTGCTATTTATAGACTGAAATTTCGGCAATTTTGTTTGTTTCATGATGTGAGCTGCATCGGATAGAAATCGACCTTTTGCAAGTGCGAGTATACATATACATGTATAAGACTTTGATTGACTTTGGAACATTCAAATATGAAATAAAAGATGAATTTTGGTCTGTTTTGTAGGTTTCTTATATCAACCCAATTGTCAAACAGTTACAGACTTTTCAACCCGAAATAAGGATATTCATTTGCATAAGGTCGCTTTCGATCCGGCGCAGCTCGTATCTTAAATCATAATTGAAACCTTTACCCAACTTGGCTTGAAAATGACGAGTGGAAAAAAAACAGTAGGTCAAAGGTCAATGTCACAATGCTTTTGAAAAGAAGGAAATGTTGGTAAAAGTTTTTCCAAGAGTTTTACCCGGCACCGTCTGAGAGAAGGACGCCTGACTGCCATCCCTTCCGAGCGACTGCCATCCCTTCCGAGCGACTGCCATCCCTTCCTAGCGACTGCCATCCCTTCCTAGCGACTGCCATCCCTTCCTAGCGACTGCCATCCCTTCCTAGCGACTGCCATCCCTTCCTAGCGACTGCCATCCCTTCCGAGCGACTGCCATCCCTTCCGAGCGACTGCCATCCCTTCCGAGCGACTGCCATCCCTTCCTAGCGACTGCCATCCCTTCCTAGCGACTGCCATCCCTTCCTAGCGACTGCCATCCCTTCCTAGCGACTGCCATCCCTTCCTAGCGACTGCCATCCCTTCCGAGCGACTGCCATCCCTTCCTAGCGACTGCCATCCCTTCCGAGCGACTGCCATCCCTTCCTAGCGACTGCCATCCCTTCCGAGCGACTGCCATCCCTTCCTAGCGAAGATGGTGTTACTATGGTGTATTATCATTTTCCTATTAAACATTTTCGACCTCCGCATACAATTTATAGAACAATGTTCAAATTTTAGTTAGGGGCCAGCTGAGGACCACCTCCGGGTGCGGGATTTTCTCGCTGCATTGAAGACCCATTGGTGGCCTTCGACTGTTGTCTGCTCTGGTCGGGTTGTTGTCTCTTTGACATATTCCCAATTTTCATTCTCAATTTTAGTATTTCCTTAGGTGGAAGAAAAAGTATGAAACTGTTATTCACCTCCTGATTTCTCGTCAATTCTTATGGTCACATTATTCTCAGTTAACGTGGTTTGGTTTTATTTAGTCCGTCATATATAATTGTGCATGTGCGCTGGCTAGATTAAACATTTGTTAAACACACATGTGAATATGTGTTTTTACATAAGAAACGTTGGATAAATATCCGCATTAAAAATTTTCTTTTACTGTGCTTATTCAGAAGACTTTATCCTTTCACAATACCAATTGCTTTTTTTTTACCAAATTGCAGTTTGAATTCACCTCTAAAAATTATCAACTGGTAAAACATTTTAGTTCAATGCTTTAGTGAAAGATTGTTAGTATGAAGTGGGTGCAGTAAATTAAGATAATGCTTACCATCCAAGTCCACTTGTTTAAAAAGGTTAGGCTTGGATAAGAAAACTTCTGTCTTATTGACATTATATAAGTTATTAGTTCTTAACATTATTTTATTGGTCAATAATTTATTGCTCTGTTATTCTGAACATGCATGGAATATTTGCCACTGGAATTAAGCAACAAACAATCAATTTATTAATCAAAAGTATGTCGAGGTCTCTAAAAATGTTGGGAATATAAATCAATATCTAATAAGGATCGGTAACCAACACCATAGTCCATGTAACAGTCAAAAACTGAAAGCTACTAGCATGCCATAAAGCAACAGCTGGTAATGTTCCTGACATACCGTGATAACTAGAGTCTCTAAAGTGCGTGTGTCGCTTACCTAGGTCTGTGAGCATCTTCAACAATGGAAATCATCTCCAACATTCTAAACTAGCATAAAATTCATGACTAAAATCTTTTTATGTTGATTTTGTATTGCTGATGTTTTCTGTTTCCAGTTTCTTTCTTCTATATATAGTTTTTGCCCAAAACACAAAAAGGGTAAAAATAAAATGGGTTATTCAAAAAGAAGACAACTGACAATTTCATCTAAGCTGATCTATTTTCGAATCTTGTCTTGCTGATCATTTTTGCTTTTTAAAGTTTCTATCTTTCTTTTATTGTTTTCAAGGTAATAGGCATTAGGTATTATTAATTTCTATCTATCTTATTGTTTTCTAAATAATAGACAAAAATAGCTTTTTATCCTTATTATGTTCTATTTTATACTGCATGTCAATCATGTTGGATGGCAGGCGGGGTCATCGGACACACATTTCGGCTGGGTTGGACGAAGTCCAAATTCGGCTTATAGTATGGTGATGTACAGTTTTCAACCGAGATCCTTGAAACTTCACAGGAGGATCGGATATACATATGCGTATGTTGAAGTTGTGCACCTGCTGGGTTTGTTTGAGGAATTTTTCTCATGTTTCCATACGTGGAACTTAAGTCTTTTAGCAAATTTATGAAAGAGAGGACACGTTTAATGTAATCCGCACTCCTCCTTCAACTTTCTGGCCAAGATCACTTCACAGGACGATGGCACATGTGTTGAAGTTGTACACCTGCTATTATGGAATTGTTTGAGGATTTTTTCTCATTTTTTCAGCAAAAGTTATGAAAGAGGGTACAAGTTTTCAACCAAGATCCCTAAGGCTTCATAGAAAGATTGTACACATGTTGAACAAGTGCACCTGCTATTATGGATTTTTTTCCACATTCTTCCGGACTTGGGAACTTAGTTTATTTCCAGAAAAGTTTACAACCTTCTTGTAATTGCAACTACATTACTATACTGCAAACCGGCCATTTGAGACTTTGGCACATTTTTAAACTACTTAGTAGATATCTCAATGATAATTTGTAGCCAAGTTTGGTTAAATTTTGCCCCGTAGTTTCAGAGAAGATTTTTTGTAAAAGTTAACGGACGACGACGGATGCTAAGTGATGAGAATAGCTGACTTGGCTATTTAGGCCAGGTGAGCTAAATAGTATGGGTACATCATAAACAATATCACAAAAGTTTTGGTACTTTTCCCACTACGCATACGCTAGTTGCAAGTTGAACAATGTTTCAATTAATACCAATATTCGGAAAGATTTGTATTTTATACTCTAATTATATACTGATGAAAAAAGGTAAAAGATAAGAAACTGTAGTCTCTAAAGAGCTTATATACATGTATATGCCCAATAGTCTATTTCCGACGATATTATCCCTACTCAGGCAGACATTAAGCTGTGCTTCTGACGATATTTTTGCAAGAATTATTCGTTGCATTTCAAAATTGAAAAGAATAAAATTAGTTCTGGCTATGGCGAGCGCATCTTGTTTTCATGGTACAGTGGGATTAATGAACTATCACTGACGGCGCGCCTTGTATGACATCAATTCAGTACACATTAAAAAGCCTATGACGTTTTTGAGAAGATTTAGCCAAAAAAAATATAATTTTTTATTTCCCATACGGATCAAGGGAACCTATACAAATGGTTGACTTAAGTCAAGTTTAAAAATTTAAGATGCCCAAAGATAACTATTTGCTTAAGAAACAATAACTTAACTTGATCGAGTCAACAGAGCATCACCATCCAGGATAACAAATTAGAAAGGAAAGTTGTCTCCCTTGCATATAGCTGGATGCGAATACTTCCATAAAAAGTCCCTTTAACAAGGACAAAACGTTATAACCAATATTACAAAAGAATGCTGTGTTGAGGTGAATATAATTATCTAAGAGTGCTTATAGTAAATTATGACGAATACAAGTTAAAATCATTAAGCATCAGCAGGAATTGATTGTTCATCCATCAGGAGGTTTTTTGTCTTTGTGAAGTTTAGCCATAAACTGAGATGGTCTACAAGATAGGCTAAGTTTGTCATCTCAGAACGAATTATTTAGTATATATTTCATCTCCAATTCAAAATCGAATTGCTTCATCCTCTCAAAAAACATGATTTGATGTGAAAATGAAATGCAAAAGGTCTTCTTCTATCATCAGCAATTTGTGTGGGTCATCTGTGACCTTTATAATACCTTAAAACTTCAAAATGATTTGTTTGTTCTCTTACTTGTTAAAAGGTTGAAGAGCATAGAAGTTCTTCTGAACGAATTCATTGCTAAACCGATCATTCTGTTAAGATTATGATTTTTGTAAATTCAATTGTGTAATTGCCCTTTGACCTTGCAGGGCTACAACCCCAACCAAGTAAAACTAACAATAATATGTCCTTAACCTTTTATAGTGCCATCATTAGAACTAAATCTTTAATATGAGACATGAAATAAAAACAAGGTGGTTATCATTTCAAGTGTTTAATGACTGTGCTAATTTGGTGAAAACTGGATAAAAGACTGATGCTCCAATAGGCCGACAATAGTATCAGGTCGATAAAATGTTATGATTTTCATTCCAAATACTTGAAAAGAAGGATATTGGGTTGGAGTATGTTAAGTGATTAAAAAATAATCATCAAATCTATGAAGTACTGTAAATTCAGAAATTATTGCAATATTTTAATAAATGTGAAACATATGACAGTATCAGGTTTGCAACAATAAACAATCGCATTCATAATTTCAGTCATCATTTTCCTTCATAAAACTTTTGCAATCACATTAATCTAAATTTGCATTTGTGCCTGTGGTTTAGGATTTTCAATAATAAATGTATGCATTAATTATTGACTTTACAGTAACCAGTTTATCAAAGATATTTTACTTTCTGAAGGTATTCAATAAGGAACTTGTTCAGTCAGCATAAGAATGTTATGTGTGATGCCCCATGTAAGGCAAGTCCCTTGCTCTGTACACTTTAAAGAATCTTTGCAACATTTCTCTGAGGTATTTGTAGGTGTTTATGGCAAAATTTCTACCCTATACAACATACCTTCATTTTCATGTGGCAGTAAAATTTTCCTATCATTCACCTATGTTGATCAAAATTGCATAACATGCATACTGTATCAAATGATAATTTGTTATCTGTCCAGAATATTTGTGAAAATTTGCCACTAGACATTGAACAAGTAACAATCAATCGATCTATAATGAACTCAGTTAGTTTAAACCTTAAGATTACTTATTCTTTAATGTATGCTGTACTGTGGAATTATTGTCTATAAAAGATCATTGCAATTTGCAAAGGGGTAAAATATTCATGCACACAAATTAACTAAAAAATGATATAGATTTATTAATGTTTCATACAAAACACATTCACAATACATTGTATTTCAACATAACAAAATAGCATAGGTACAAAATGAAACAAATGCAAGCTTTGTAATATGAATAAGAACACTGTATAACAGATTGTTTTGGACTGTGCACATTTTTACTTCTGGTAATTCAACTCAGTAGAAGGGGCAAAATGAAAACTGTTCCTAATCGGTTACATTTTAATTTTTTTTCGAAAGTTTCCTATGTGAGATAAAAGCGTTTCTATTGCACTAAGGAGAACTTAAGAGATCAATGACAAACATCTTTCATTCTTACAAGGATCTTCATAAGAGTATAGTCATTACGACTTGAATTTCGAATCTCTCACAATGCCAAAGCCACACCAATTTGATTTGTAGTTCTTCAGACAAAAGCTCCAAAAATATGGGGCGAGCGAGCGAAATTTTTTATTGTATTTATTTCTTGAAAATGAGTTTTGTGAGGTGAGTGCTCTACAAGTGAAGCGAAGCGGTATAATTTTTTTTTAATTTTGCAATTCAGAATTTATGTACATGTTAAAACTGGGTTCCTTCATGGAAAAACAAGGAGAAACAGATGCTCTAATGCATATAATTTGATGTATTGATGCCTGTACCATACCCGACTTTCTAGTCACGCTGTGGTTCAGTTGATTATTTTCGTCAAGTAAGCTTGATCTGTGTGAATTTTCATTTAAATCCATACATGTGTATATATTAAGAAAGCATTGCAGATGCAGTTTAACAAGAGGAATTATGTAAGTAGGATAAATGACATATGTTGAATAAATCAAAATATGTGTATGTATCCCAAAAAATGCCCATGCACAATATTTTTTGATGTTTTCATTATATGGTAATGATTGTTTATTGGCTGCTTGACATCCAGTTGGAACTATTTATCCATATTTATGATCAACATAATGAGTGATGTGAATATTTCAACAACATCATTAGCATGATGAGTAAGACAGTTATTTTGATATGCATGTAGATCTCAATGTATTAAAATATCCCTTTAAAATACCTGTCACCACATTCACATGGATTATTCTGACTTAGCAAAATATACTCTTTCCTTTTGCTCCTAAAAGCTGCAATGCATTTAAAACTCTTTAACTTGACTAGAAGTGGTTGATAACACATCACACATTATTATGAGCATGCCAATCCCAATACCACCATGTTGGAACTCTTAAATATACCCTTACAAATGAGATCTGCTTGCATGCCAAAAGACTAACAAAGGGAATATGGGATTTCATCAAAATAAGATAATTCTGTGATATTTTTAAAAGTTCATGGGAATTTAATACTAGTTTCATTTAAGATAGATATATGTCTATGTCTGTTGAATCATGATTGGAGATGATGATGGTTCTAACAAATATAGTCCAAGATTACTCTGACGTCCAACGGCTGTTTTGCCAGACAAGCTGGGGCCGTGGTCCCTCGACCCCAGCTTGTCTGGCAAAAGAGCCCTTGGCCGGAGTAAAAATATTGATGTGATTGTGGTCATCTAATGAAAGATTTTTAATATTTGTCTCCTAGAACTGGTCTTCAATAATAAAACGAGATGCATTTCGGATAACTGTGAGTTCAATAACTACTTGTCCATGGCAATGAGCTGACACAACTACATGCTGACCTTTTATTTACAAATCGATTTATCACACGCATGCTTGAATCGACAGGAGCAATATATGCACAAGAAAAAAACGTCTATGTAAAAAAAATTTCAAGGAGAAACTAATTTTGGAGCGGCATGCGCCCAAAAATTTTGAAGCGGTAATTATTTTTTATTGAAAAGTCAATTTCTCCAAAACAGGAGCGGAAAATCCAAAGAACTATTAATCAAATTGGTGTGGCCCAATGAAGCAATATGACAATATCAACTTTATATCAGGTAAGTCAATAGAAAGTCAAAATTTTAGGAAAATATCTTTCAATGCAGAAGCATTACTTGCTCTTCAGCTTGTCTCAAAAAGGTCCTGTTGTTCTTTTAAATTTGCAAAATTTCAGTCAAGATTGTTATACAGTTTACTAAAACCTCTATCAGTCTAAATCAGATCATAAATACTTTTAACCCTCTCTGAAAAGTATAGGCCAGGGGAACATTCTATTTATTGTTATCTTAAATTTGGTAATTCACTTTCAATGATGTTTTTAAATGCTTTGTATATTGTTAAACCCAGATGGACAATTCAATTATGGGATCTTTTCAGCATGTTCAGATAAAGATGATAAAATGAATTTGTTCTTTGATATTAAAATGTACATTATAAGTAAAGAAGAAAATTTTTTTCAAATGAAAAATAAAAGATTTCAGAAAAATAGCTACATTAATTATGCCTTGAACACATTTTTACCTCATAAATCACTAATTTGTTTAGAATATCTAGCACTGTCTTAGATCTTTTGTACAAACATAAGGAAAATGTATCAATAAATAGAACAATCAAATGAATAGTTGGCTATGTCTCCTTTGCCACTAACACACCTCCTGTTGTTTTTACATCTTTTTCTTGTTTATCTTGTCCTCTTGAATCTTCTCCTTTTATTTGTAAATTATATTCTTCTCTATATTTATTAATTTCTATTCCTTTCGTCTCCAACTGTTTTGTTAAAGTTTCTACCATTTTATTTAACTGAAAAGAAATAAAAGATTAGAGTTGAAAATAAACACTGTTCTCAAGGACGTATGTAGTTTGCACTACTCTCAATTAAAATATATATATTAATATTTACATCATTTGTCTAAGAGTCCCTATTCTTTCAAAATTAGAGAAAAGGAACAAAAACATTAAAAAAACAACTAATAATGTGGAAACATATCTTAATAGTGCTAGTGCTGAAATTGGCCTACTTTTTACCGTATTTGAACAGTGAGAAAAATTAGCTTGATTCAGTGTATATCATTGAACTGGTACCACTCTAATGTCAATTATGAACTATATTATTTATATACTCACCTGTTCTTTATGATTAGTTAATGCAGGTAATACACCTTCTACTGTATGTTCTACTAAAACTCCTCCTACCATCCTAAAACATTTTCTACTAGATTCTGTTTCTTTTAATGTATCTATTACTATTCTGAAAAAAATAAATATTAAAATTTTCATTGAATACTTTTATATACATGTAGTATAAAATGATCAAATTTTTATACTACATGTATATAAATATTTTGAATTATCATTAAATATAAATGTATTATTTCAAAAATGTGCTTAAATCACAGAAGACTAAGGTACAACATGCCTGATGAGTACTCTTTCAAAGTGCACTTGGTGGTATAAAAAGGAATATTTTAATCATTTGTTGACCCCAAATGACTTTGACATGTTACTTCAAATTAAGGTTTTGAACAAAATTTACTACCCACTTCAAAGTCATTACATTAAAGTTCCAGACCAGTTATCAAATCATACATTCAGTGTTCCCGCCTGCCTAAATAGAAGGGCGGCCCGCCTGGTGCCCTTACCCCGCCCTTCTGCCCTCCAAAGCAAAAGAATGCCCCCCTCTGCCTTTTCAAAAAAATACAATTTCCCAATTTCATGCCTATTTACGTTTCCGGTAAAATTGTTACCTGATTGTGTAACACTAATTAACTGACAATGGGATTAAGTTAAATACCTAATGCCTTTGGCAGTTTTATCACATCTGTTAATGATTGTTTACTGCTAATTAGTGGATTTAAGATAATTGAACAAACACTAGATATTTAATACAGAATTAAAAGTCCACATGTTATCCATTTGCAATGTTTATGTACAGCAGCATGTACACCTGAAAAAATTTATTTCAGAAGGCATAATATAAAAAATAAAATCTAAAACAATTTTAAAAGCATACATAGTTTTGACTAAATTGGTAAAAAATGTTTTGTTTTATAACCATGAGTAAGAAATTTAAAGAAGAATCAAAGAAATTTGTACTTTGAACATAACTTCCTGTTTTACTTCTTGTATTTTATAATCCTCCTTTTAAAGGAGCACTCAACAAATGCTTTTATTTTTAACAATGATGGAAAAAAAGTAACTGTTTATACCTCCTGTAATATTGCATCAATATAATATGATCATCTCCTGTCTCACCTGTTATATTTATAAAACTCCTTACTTAGGAGCACTTTGGTGTGCACTTAAAAATACTTTTTGTAACAATTGAAATAATAATAAATAACTTTAATAACAATATACTGTATATGTTTGATCAAGCAATTTAAATGTAGATAATCTTATTAGATTGAACATTTAATTTTGCATGTATAACTCCATCTTTCAAAACTACTTGTTTATTTTTATAGACTGGTATAAGTTATAAAACATTGAAATTTCTGATGATTATTTTCCTTACCAAAAGTACAAGTTTGTTTAGATTAACATCAAAATGCTATGATTTGCTTCATGGTATGTTAATTTGATAAAAAAAAATTCTTACTGAAACCAACATCAAGAACACATTAATTTCTGAATATGGTTTAAATACAACTAATGTTCTCCAGCTGAGCCTAGCAATATTCAAGGTTATTTATACACTGTCCAACAGTGCCCTTACAATCTAGGTCATTACGCTAAAGTGCCCTTTCAGACAACTAGCACCCTTCTGCCCTGAGATTCAAGCTGGAACACTGTACATTGGTACAGAAGTTGAGACACATCCAAAAACAAAGAACTTGTATTATCTATACAAAATAAACTGCTTAGTCGAGCGCAGCTGGATACAACCACTATGACCACAGAGGTCCAACTTGAAGAAGTAAATATTAATATACTTATAAAGTAAATTTGTAAGATACTTATACAAGTGTATTTTATTTTCTTGAATAGGTAAATTATTTTAATGGCTAAGTTATGTCCCTTAGACATTCAGATATTTTTCCTATACAAGTAAAAAGTCAAACTATCTTCTTTTCTTGAATTTCTCATGACTTCTTTGCTCAAATAGAATTTTTAATCGAATTTTAAATTGTCTGTCCTTTGCAGATGTCTTTACTAATCATCTGAGGGTAATTTCATGGACAATGAAAATCTCATTTGTCTGTTATTTTCAAAACACTGCTGATTTGCAAGTCTCCAAGGGCAATTTTGAAGGCCTTGCGCAATTACTTAAGATCTTTGCGCAATCAGTTTCTTTGTAGAAAGTCTTGTAACAACAACACTGGAGAGACTGCTGCAGAAAATTTATTAAATGATCGACATGTTTCGGTGCCTAGGGCACCGTCATCAGGATACAAATATTACAGAAAAGTTAGCTAAGGTACAAAATCGGGTTGTATAATACAACGTCATAGTAAGGCTACAGTCTTGAAAAATTATCATTTAGCTACATCTGGTGATCCATTTATTGGCAATCACTAATGGCAGTCAGCAGGGTTTAAGAACATCCTTGTTCGACCTGCTAGTCAAATGCGTTTGTTAAAATATACTTTTCACTTTTTGGTCTTTGAAAATGTTGTTTGTTTTGTTTTGCATGCACACGTATAAAATTGCAGTTTTATCCAACGCAATCATAGGTTTGAACGTTGTTTTCAATTTAGATATATCTGCAAAACAAATTTCTTCGAGACATGGTAGAGGGTCTAAATACAGCACAAACAACATTTTCCAAAAGACCAAAAAGTGAAAAGTATATTTAATCAAAACACATTTGACTAACAGGTCGAACAACCGATGTTCTTAAACCCTGCTGACAGCCATTGACGATTGCGAAATAAACGGTTCACAAGATGTAACAAAATTGATCTTCATTGTTAATTTAATACCAAACAGAAAACAATAAACTTACGGAAAAGATGGTATACAAGAAACATGAGGTGCAAAATTTTTACACCATATCCGGATTTCGACAATTAATGTCTCTTCAGAAGTTCAGTGATGTTAGGAATGGAAACGGTATTTGGAAGGCCATAGGAAAGCCATATATATAGAGAGAGATTTTAGAAGATCTTTAGACAAGAAAACTAAATCTTCATTTGATGTCAATAACTAGATAACACCACATTTTGTGATGATAGTTGCTATTAAGTGTAAACATTATCTCCAGGCATTTCTAAAAAAAGGTTGTCTCCCCCTTTTCACCCAAACACGTGGTTAAAATACAAGCTTTATAGAAATAATTATGGAGAACTAACTCGTGTTCCTTTAAATCTACATTCAGCTCTGATATTTTGCTAGCAACAGCTCTTTGTTGTTGTCTTAATTCCTGAAAACCAGCAACTATTTGCTCCTGTGTTTTGCCTTTTCCTTTCGCAGCCATTTTAATGCTCTTCGTCTAAGAAAACGAAAACGAAACATACTATACCAATATTTTGAATTAAATTTCATACTTATTCAACTAAATTGTATTGAAAATCCGGATGTAATATTTAGTCAGGATTTTAACAATATTTATAAAGAACTGTTGAAATGTATTTCAAAAACATAATGTTCGTTTTACAACAAGATTTGGAATTTTTATAAATCCTCACTTTGTTTACAGATGGCGGAGTTATAATATCCCCGATTCTACCACTAAGAACCACTACTAGCACCACCGACTTAATCAGTAAAATAAATACATTTAGACAACTATGAGTTATTTTATGTATACGTAGAGATTAAGATACATCCAAATATTCATTAAATGAAAAGTTAGAATAGAAATAATTTAAATCGAAAAATAATCTTTATATGGACGACAGTAACTAAGCACCACCAAAACTAACTTAACACCACGGGGCGTAACTTCCTCCCACAGGTCCAACAGACGGCTTTGGGGTCTAAAACTCTTTATGGGAGTCTTAGTTGGTTTGAAAGGCTCATTGGTCTACAGGCACATGTGGTCTAATTTACAGGTCCATAGGTCTTTTAGGGTATATTTAATTAAATACAGATATAAGCACCATCAAAAATGAACTTAGCACCACAGGAGGTAGCTTCCCTCCCATTGGTCCAACAGTCTGTAAGCTTATTGGTCCACAGGCACCTGGGTCCAATCAACGAGTTCATGGGGTCCTTAAGGGTATATTTCATTAAAGAAAAATATAAGCACCACCGAAAACGGACTTAGCACCACGGAAGGTAGCTTCCCTCTCATTTGCCCAACAGACGAGTATATGGGTCTAAAACACTTTTTGAGAGTCTTGGTGGGGTTTTAAGGCTCATTGGTCCACAGGCACCCTTGGTCCAACTTACAAGTCCATGGATCTTTTAGGGTATATTTCATTATAAAATACAGATTTAAGCACCACCAAAAATGAACTTAGCACCACGGGAGAAAGCTTCCCTCCCATTGGTCCAACAAACGGATAAAAGGGTCTAAAATACTCTTTGGGAGTCTTACTTGGTTTGTAAGGCTCATTAGTCCACAGGCACCTGGGGTCCAATCTAAAAGTCCATGGGGTCCTTCAAGGTATATTTCAATAAAGAAAAATATAAGCACCACCGAAATCGAACTTAGCACCACGGGAGGTAGCTTCCCTCCCATAGATCCAACAGACGGGTTTAGGGGTCTAAAATACTCTTTGGAGTTTTAAGTTGGTTATTAAGGGTCATTGGTCCACAGCTCCTGTGGTCGAATTTACAAGTCCATGGGTCTTTTAGGGTATATTTCATTAAATACAGATATAAGCACCACCAAAAATGAACTTAGCACCACGGGAGATAGCTTCCCTCCCATTGGCCCAGCAGTCGGATATATGGGTCTAAAATACTCGTTGGGAGTCTTAGTTGGTTTGTAAGGGTCATTGGTCTACAGGCACCTGTGGTCCAACTTACAAGTCTATGGGTCTTTTAGAGTATATTTAATTAAATACAGATATAAGCACCACCGAAAACGGACTTAGCACCACGGGAGGTAGCTTCCCTCTCATTTGTTCAACAGACGAGTAGAGGGGTCTAAAACACTTTTTGAGAGTCTTGGTTGGTTTTTAAGGCTCATTGGTCCACAGGCACCCTTGGTCCAACTTACAAGTCCATGGATCTTTTAGGGTATATTTCATTATAAAATACAGATTTAAGCACCACCAAAAATGAACTTAGCACCACGGGAGATAGCTTCCCTCCCATTGGCCCAGCAGTCGGATATAGGGATCTAAAATACTCGTTGGGAGTCTTAGTTGGTTTGTAAGAGTCATTGGTCTACAGGCACCTGTGGTCCAACTTACAAGTCCATGGGTCTTTTAGAGTATATTTAATTAAATACAGATATAAGCACCACCGAAAACGGACTTAGCACCACGGGAGGTAGCTTCCCTCTCATTTGTTCAACAGACGAGTAGAGGGGTCTAAAACACTTTTTTGGAGTCTTGGTTGGTGTTTAAGGCTCATTGGTCCACAGGCACCCTTGGTCCAACTTACAAGTCCATGGATCTTTTTGGGTATATTTCATTTAATACAGATATAAGCACCACCAAAAATGAACTTAGCACCACGGGAGATAGCTTCCCTGCCATTGGTCCAACATACGGGTATAAGGGGTCTAAAATACTCGTTGGAGTTTTAAGTTGGTTTGTAAGGCTTATAGGTCCACAGGCACCTGTGGTTCAATTCAAAAGTCCAGGGGTCTATTAGGGTATATTTCATTAAAGAAATAAGCACCACCAAACACGAACTAAGCACCACGGGATGTAGCTTTCCTCTCATTGGTCCGTCAGACAGTTTCAGGGGTCTTAAACATTCTTTTGGGTTCTAATTTGGTTTGTAGGACTCATTGGTCCACAGACACATGTGGTCCAATCTAAAAGTCCAGGGGTCTCTTTGGGTATATTTCATTGAAGAAAAATAAAAGCATCACCCAAAACGAATTTAGCACAACGGGTAGCAGTTATCCTTCAATTAATATAAGATTATAGGTCCAGGGTCTAAAGCACTTAAGCGGGGTCCATCAGCTTTTTTAGAATAGTCTACAAGTTAAAGATGTCCACCTATCTCATCTATTTATAAGCACCACCAAAAGGAAATAAGCACCATGGTCAGCAGCTAGCCTCCAATAGGTCTAAGCCTCAAGGTCCAGGGTCTAAAGCGCTCAGTTGGGGTCTAATCTGATAAACACACTATGTCGGTCCACCAGACTAGCTAAAATCGTCTGCAAGTTGAAGATGTCCACCCGTCTAATATATTTATAAGGACCACCAAAAAGAAATAAGCACCATGGGCAGCAGCTATGTTCCTTAATGTCCAAAAACTAGGTGTAGGGTCTTAATCACTCTGATGTAGTCATATCTGGCTTCTATGGCCTATTGGTCCATCAGACTTAGTGGTTCGGTGTACTAGGCTTAGATGTCAAGTTCTTTAATGGTGCATATCTATTAGCACCACAACAAATGAACTAACCATCACGGGCTGTAGCTATCATCCATTAGGTCCAACATGCAATATACAGAGTCTAAATTACTCTATTAGGGTCTAATGTGGTTTCCAGGGCCTATTGGTCCATCAGACTTAGTTGTCCAGTCTACAAGGCCAAGATGTCCATTTATATAATGGTGCCGATCATGAAGTTTATTTATAAGAACCACCAAAAAATGAATTTAGGTTAGGGGGGTTAGGATCCCGCTGAAATGTTGAAACCCGCCACATTTTGTATGTATGTGCCTTTCCCAAGTCAGGAGGCTGTAATTCAGTGGTTGTCGTTTTTTACTGTGTTACATACTAGTATTTGTTTTTGTTCATTTTTGTGTACATTAATTAGGCCGTTAGTTTTCTCGTTTGAATTTCGGGGCCTTTTATAAATGACTATGGGGTATGGACATTGCTCATTGTTAAAAGCCGTACGGGGACCTATAGCTGTTAATTTCTGAGTGATTTGGTCTCTTGTGGAGGGTGGTCTCATTTGCAATCATACCACATCTTCTTTTTTGTATTTAGCACCACGGGCTGCAGCTATCATCCATTATGTCTTATAAGCAAGGTCCAGAGTCTAAATCAATTCATCGGTGTGTTATCTAATACGATGGTCTTTTGTGATATATTCACACAAGTATTGCTCACTATAGATAATTGTTACTCGCACAGAAATTAAAGTAACCATGTAATTTAATACATTGAGAGTTAAGATTAAATATTTCAATTCTAGTGCTAAAAATGCATGGATTAGCACTGAAAGTGTTTTGCAGTGCATGTTTTCTCATTACCAGCGCTGAAATACAAAATGCAGTGTTGAAACGTAAACTCTGGTGCTAATGAGAAATTATTGCACTGGGTGCGCAAAGACTAGCACTGTAGATACATGCATAACCTCTAATGATTGACTGATGTAAAGTATGGTAATGCAGATTTACATGAACATATAAAATACAGAGTTGTATATATGATCATATAACTGCAGAGGGATGCTGAACATCTGTCGAAAACCTGGAGATGTTTGAAGACTGATTTTAAAAGTACTGTATAAATAAAATAAAAGTCCAGCACTGAAGTTCTTGTACGCTAGACTTTACATCTGCAGCGACAAACTTAACATTTGATTACTTTAATGCTTCATCCGTAGAGTATAAATCTGCATCGTACAATTTTACTTCTCAAGCGCTTAAGCATAACTCCTCATTAGTATGAGGCTGACATGACTCCGTGAAAATTTATATATAAATAGTCATAGTCTTCTGCATAAGGCCTTTACTGGATGTGTAAGGTCTTGTAGTAGCAAAGTCTAGCGCAATATATGTCAAGTCGTGCGCTAGAAATTTGAAGTCGTACATCTATACGTATAGTCTTGTTGCATTTCATATGTTAAGTAAAACCAGAAGGAATTAAGATAAACGATTGGCCAAATTCATCTAAATCTTGCAATGCAACTGCAAAGTTGTCTTTTGAAGAAGTACTGTCTTTCGGCTTGAGATGTAAAGAATAAAACCTTATAATACATGTAAAAAAATACTTAACCTCTGACAGTGATTGGATATTCAGTGCAAGACATATTTTCCTTTTATATTAACATTTCTATTATTATATGTTGTCTCTCTCGGGTGTAAGATTTAACTTATCATGTGCTTGACTTAATATCTGCTCTATTGCATTTTTTTTTCTCTGTCGCTAATATTCACATCGACAGTGTTAAAAGCGCAAGACATTATAAATAAGAACTTTTTATTCTCTTTGAGACAAACCGGTGTCCTAAGCATTAGGCTCAAATGCTATGCGAATGGTATAGAGTTACGGCCCTATTGGCCTCGTACAGATGAACAACATTCATTCTTAGTCTAGCGCTGAAAATACAAAGTCCAGCGCTAAAGCCGTAAACTAAAACGCTGAAAATGTCAAGTCTACCGCAGAAAATATAAGGTCTAGTGTGGAAGATCTGAAGATGTAGCCTCTGCTGCTGGACTTGACATATTGAGTGCTGGACTTTACATCCCGTGTGTTGATCTTTATATCTACAGCGCATAACTTTATGTCTACAGCGTTAAACTATACATTTTCAGTCACAGATTTTTCTTATTTATCTCGAATGTACCAGCATCGCTTGATTTTTATATCGCTGGCTTTTATATCTTCAACGCTGGAATTTCCATCTATGGCGCTCAGATTTAGACTTTATTTCTCCAATATATGTCTTGATTTTGGAAAAGCTTTTGCAAAAGTTTTCTGAAATATAAAATTGAGAATGGAAATGGGAATGTGTCAAAGAGACAACAACCCGACCACAGAACAGACAACAACAGAAGGTCTGAAACTCCATTAAGGTTTGAAATAAGTTATTGATGTTTAAAACCTTTATCTCTACACTTTATTTAAATGCAAACAACAAAAGCCCTTTTATCAGTAAATACCAAATGCGTTTGTAAATGTTGAAGAAGAATCTGTCCAAGTCAATGAACAAAATGCACTGCAGGTTAGAGTTACTGAATCTTAAACAATAAAAAAAAACATAGTTCATCTTAATGTTAGTTGCAAAACATTCCATTCATCCGTTGAAAACGGGGAAAAGTTTGGCATCCAACGAATATAACGAAAAGACTACCTATTAAGCAATACTTTACAAAACACCGCATAGAAACATGTCTTAGCAACAAAAGACCCACCAGATACCGGTGGTTTTATCAGGAGCTCTTGAAACGTAAACATATCTTGGTCCACTAAAGGCACCCATCGTGAAGCTCATGGCAATTACAAATCTGATGATAAGTCTATTTCAAGGAAAAGAGAATAGGAATATGGCTTTGACAATTTGGAACATACCCGTGGTCATCTGTGACACAGATATTCTAAAACGGTCAACCAAATCATATCAGCTTCCGTAAACCTTTTTTAAGGGCTAACTTTAAATTTACCAATTGAAATCTCTGATTCCAAATCCTCCTTGTAAGCAACAGCCTCTTGCAAAGTAATCATGTTAGTGTATGCAAACTATGAAATATCGTATATCAACTGAAATAAGTCCATTTGATGGTGCTGCAAAGACGTTGTTACATAGAAATGGAAAGTTCACAATAGGAAAGCTGAAATCATCTTCTTTGTCTTTATGTTTAGTGCAGAACCACCCTAATTGTTAATTGCTAGATGAAAGTCAATATAGGATGTAGACTTCACTTGGCCGTACTGATGGTATCCTTTATTTCAAGTTGGGAAGGGATGAATGGTATCAACATAGTCACCAAACTTATTTATTTAATAGAACATCCTCTCCATTTGGGAAAAGGGAAGTAAAAGGGTGATTCTAGCTTTTAAAATTTCTTCTTGAGAAGCTCCAATATCATGAAGGTCTTATTTCAATTAAGAAACGATGGACCAGTTGGCTCCCAAAAGAATGTTAATTGTATGTTGAAAAACATGTCCTCCAAACTTAAAAAGTATATTTTCGATTGATCATTCTAATGATGTCAGTTTCAGTGACCTTTCTGTTTAAATCAGGGATTTAGTTAGAAAGAATGATGATATTTACAACTACGTTAATGAAACAAAGCTGGACTGAACACTTGTACAAGTGTTGCAGAACTAGAGGCTCTAAAGAGCCTGTGTCGCTCACCTTGGCTTTTGTTCTTATTCAACAAAGTACACTCTCAAACATTATAAATGGGAATAGAATTCTCATTTAAATACCTCTGTTTTGTGAATCTTGTATTGCTGATCATTTAGTCGGTTTAGTTTCTTTCTATCTTCTTAAGACACAAAAGAGGGTAAAAGTGACGCTACCCAAATTTGTTCTTAATTTGAGTTTTGTGGTAATAAGCATTTTGTATAAGTTTTCACAACATTTGGTTGAAGCAAACTTAACAAGAAAGTCACAGAACCGAAAAATTCAGCATTTTTGCATTTTGTAAAGAGCCATAACACTAGAACGGTGATGCCACCTAAATTCAAAATTCAAACTTGATCTGTGTTTTGTGGTAATAAGCATTGTGTATAAGTTGCATAACATTTGTTTCATTTTTTTTGGATATTTTTTGACAAGTTTACAGATATAAGGAACACTTTTAATAAGAATTTTTTTAGTTGTAAAAAAGTTTTATACTGTTAGTGTCTCGTGGCTGGATATTGATTGTGGTATGTGTAAATATTACAAATACTGTAGAGGTTTTATGACAATTAGTATGTGACACTTTAATAAAGAAATTCATTATTATTCTTTCATTATTATCATGAAATTCAAATAAAAGTCAGATGAATCCTGCCAAATGGACACATAGATCTTATCATCATTTCATACTCAACACATAATTACTATTGCTTATAGTATTTGACCAATCAATAGTTAAAAGAAGTAACATCAGATTAACCCCTTCTTACAGAAATGTATACCTCTTGTGCAGACTTAATACCAAATATAATTTTCCTTTTACTCATGATAACTGACAAAATCAGGTGATAAAAACACTGAGATCAATGACACCAGACACAAGCCAGACATCTAAATATAATTTATCAAACTCTTCTACCTTCTATAATGAAAAAAAATGAGATCAGCATCCCTATGTCTTGCATTCTGTGACATATGATTTATATTCTATTGATTTGATTAGTAATCAAGAAAATGTTCATGCTTAGTTTAACAGGAGTAATTATTTAATGGACATGGAGAAACTTAAAACAGAAGACAAATGTTTTTTTTATGTTATAAATTGCAAAGAATACAAAGACAGGTATTGCATTATATTCTTATTAAGTTTATTAACCAATGAATATTAAAAACATTTCATCCATACAGATAAACTTCATTCAACATTCAGCACAATGTACAATCAAATAACAGTACAATTTCAAATTAAACATAAATTATGCACAGAAACCCCACTGTTTCTTTTAAAGTTTGACTTTCTATAAATTTATACCTATGAACATTTTATTTGCATACAGAATTTTAGAAGTATCAGTAGGTAGGATATACATTAATTTAAAATGTAATAAGTTTTTCAATTTATTATCTTTTAAATAAAAAAGAAGTGTTTATTTGTATATGTTTGAAAATGTTACATGTCAACTTAAATAATGTTTCAAATTTAAATAACTTATTAATTACCACAGATCTAAAATGCAGAATTTCAAAAGTCATCAATTCTGAATAGTTTCACAATTAAGGTTGATAAAAAAAATAAGCCATTACTATGTAATAGAGGGGGCATGCAAAAGAAACAATTAATTTTAATACATAATACAGATCATCTCTAAATTCAAAAATACTACAACTGGGGGATTGTTTGACAACCTAGAATACAAATAAAGATCAAGTTATCAGTATAAAATTCCACCTTGATTACATATATACCAAACATATTCTGATAAAAAATTTTATTAAAGGGACATAACTCCTGAAAGCAACATATATTTAATATAAAAGTAACACTCTAAAGCAAGGGACAATTTGCATCAGCAGATATAAGTTATCATCAATTGTTGGGAACTTTAATCTATATTAAGTGGCAAATCTATCATTCAGTGATAATACTAAAATGAGCCACTTTAAATTACTATTTCAGATAAATAATTTAGAAGTAGAGTTATCTCCCTTAGTCATTCTGATTTTAAAATAAGAACTAATTTAAGTAAAAAAGTCATATTGTTTGGTTTTATCTTGAATTTCTACAAACTACATTTCACTAATACAGTGTTAAATTGGTTGTCTTCAAAAATTATCTTTACAATTCATAAAAAAAAGAGAGGAAGACTTTTACAGTTAATATAAAACATCTGTGCACAGTAGATTTCTTTTATTTTGTTCTTAAGATAAAAGGTTGAACTCCAATCATAAAACAGTAAACAAACAAGATAGAAATTTTGACATATGTTTTGACCTTTTAAAAATTTAGAATTCTAGAAGTTGGAAAATTAAGAAGCTTGCATAAGTAGTTTTTTGGAGATTAATAAGGGGAGATAATTCAAGCCTTGAAAAACTTTAAATCTGACAAATTTACTTTTACAATACATCTTCAAGTATATAAAAAAGTATTTGCAAACTTTAAACTCCTACTGACATGTAAGACTGGCATTTTAAGAAACAATCTTGAACAGTATTTCTTAAGTGTATTTTTTGTTATGTGTATTATTAGATTGAAAAAAAATACATTTTCACATCTATTGTTGTAATTGTAAAATCTTTTCTTTTTATTTCCTTCAGATGGAGTTGCCTTTTATTCTTGACAGTTGGTCAGCTTGGGTATAAATAAGTTGATATCTCTTGATTCTTTAATTCACTGAAATAATAAAGCCTACATGTATTAAAATATGAAATTCAAATACTTGTGTGCTTGTGACAATTGTTAAGTGCTACAGAATCAATCAAGATAGAATGAAATAAATTGTCTGAATCAGCTCCTTAACAGATTGTTCATGTATTTATGAAAAAAGATGTGGTATGATTGCATATGAGACAACTCTTTACAAGAGACCAAATGATACAGAAATTAACAACTACAGGTCATTTGCTGATTTTGTAATATTGTAGAATAATTGTCTCCTTGAAACTTATATTTGGATATAAACTTATTGTTTACTTTAATATATGATAATTTATTTAGATTATGTTTAATGTAATTTATCAAATTATGTGTAAATGAATGAACAAATTATTAATTGACAAAAGGTGTGTATACATTGATTTAGTTTACATTTGTATATACTATTAATACTTAAGATGTGCATATTATCATACCATAAAAAGCTGACTGTAGGCAATAGCTATGAAAGGACCACAAATACTTTCATTCTTTAGCTGTAATACATCTGATATCTGAACACTTTTGATGTAAATCTGGATAAGTCTGCGGAAAGAAAAACAAGATTTAGATATATAGACACACAATTTCATAAAATTGATGTACAATAAAGAATCAATAATTTTTGGCATATGATTTTAAATGTCACATCATAATGAACATGTCATGTTATTTATGTTTTTTTGTTGTTGTTTGTTTTGGTTCTATGCATCGATCTGATAAATATTCTTTATGTCCCTGTT
This sequence comes from Mytilus coruscus, assembly GCA_017311375.1. Lineage (NCBI taxonomy): Eukaryota > Metazoa > Mollusca > Bivalvia > Mytilida > Mytilidae > Mytilus > Mytilus coruscus. The sequence goes on from CM029600.1 coordinate 44,243,203, forward strand.
CCAAGTTAGGAGCCTGTTAAGTGGTTGCTGTTTTTTGCTGAATATCATATTTGTTTCTTTATGTTTTGTGGTGCTTATTACATACTACTTCATGTACTCCTTTAGAGGGTTCTCGCCTTGAAGACAGGTAGAGCAATGGAGAATTATCATAAGAATTATAACTTTCTGGCTTTAAAATCTCCTCATAACATTTGTTTGCATTTAAACAGCTTTTAGGATAAGGACCTGTCAGTAACATTTTGTGCATACATGCAGACCAAAGGGCCTTGTAAAACAAGATCGAGTTTGTTCCTGTGGTGCTAAATTTGTGTTTGGTAGTGCTTAATTAATTTAAGATGTCCACCATTAAAGGACTATTGACTTGTTGAACAAATCATTGGGGATTGTTGACCAATGGGTCTTAGGAATCTACTAAGATCATTAAAGAGAACATAACACCTCTATAATCATCAATGAGGTTGTATTACCACCTGTGTTACTAAGTTCATTTTTGGTGGTGCTTTTATATACTTAATGAAGAATACCATAAGAGGTAAACAGACTTGTCAACATGACAAAGGTTGCTTGTGGACCAATAGGCTTTACAATATGTACAAATTAACTTAAACCTTAAAACAGTGTTTTAGACCCTTATACCTGTCTGTTTGACCAAGGGGTGGAAGCTACTTCCTGTGGTGCTAATCTCGTTGTTGGTGGTGCGTATATTTTTCTTTGATGAAATATATCGTAAAAGACTCCTTTATTGTAGATTGGACCACAGACATTGAATGGGCCCTACAAATCAACATAGACCCCCAAAGTGTTTTTTTAGATCCCTATACCTGTTTATTAGATCAGAGAGTGGAAGCTACCTTCCATGCAGCTAAGTAAGTTTTTGATGGTGCTTATATTTTTTTAAATAAAATATACCATAAGTGGATCTGGACTAAATATTGGACCACAGGTGCTTGTGAACCAATGAGCCTTATAAATCAACTTAGACCCCAAAGAGTGTTTTATACTCATGAACTTGTCTGTTTGGCCAAGGAGTTGGAAGCTATCTTCTGTGGTGCTAATTTCTTTTTCGGTGGTGTTTGTTATTTTTTTAATAGAATATACCATAAGAAACCTCTGAACGTAAGATTGGACCAAAGGTACATTTGGACCAATGGGCCATACAAACCAACATAGACCCCAAAAGAGTTTTTTTCAGACCTCTATACCTGTCTGTTAGGCCAAGAGGGTGGAAGCTACCTTCCAAGGAGTTAGGTTAGTTTTGGTGGCGCTTATATTTTTTTAATGAAATATACCCTAAATGGCCTCTGGACTTAAAATTAGACCACAGGTGCTATTGGATCAATAGGCCTTACAAATCAACAAAGACCCCAAAAGTAGGCTTTACACCCCTATACCTGTCTGTTGGACCAGAGGGATGGAAGCAACCATCCATGGTGCTAAGTTCATTTTTGGTGGTGCATATATTTCTTTGATGAAATATACCACAACAGACCTCTGGACTAGAAGATTGCACCACATGTGCTTGTGAACCAATGAGCCTTTCAAATCATCTTAGACACAAAAAGAGTGTTTTAGACCCCTAAACCTGTCTGATGGACCAACGAGAGGAAAGCTACCTCCCATGGTGCTTAGTTTGTGTTTGGTGGTGCTTATATCTTTCTTTAATGAAATATACCCTAATAGACCCCAGGACCTGTAAATTGGACTACAGTTGCCTGTGGACCATTGAGCCTTACAAACCAACTTAGAACCCCAAAGACTATTTGAGACCCCTAGACCCGTCTGTAGGACCAATGGGAGGGAAGCTACCTCCTGTGGTGCTAAGTTCATTTTTGGTGGTGTTTATATTTTTCTTTAATGAAATATACCCTGATAGACCCCAGGACCTGTAAATTGGACTACAGGTGCCTGTGGAATAATGAGCCTTACAAACCAACTAAGAACCCCAAAGACTACTTGAGACCCCTATACCCATCAGGACCAATGGGAGGGAAGCTACCTCCCGTGGTGCCTACCTCCAGTGGTGCTAAGTTCATTTTGGTGGTGCTTATATATATTTTCTTTATTAAAATATACCCTAAAGGACCCAATGGACTTGTAGATTGGACCCGAGGTGCCTGTGGACCAATGAGCCTTACAAACCAACTAAGACTCCCAAAGAGTGTTTTAGACCATATTACCCGTCTTTTGGACCAATGGGAGGGAAACTATCTCCGTGGTGCTAAGTTCGTTTTGGTGGTGCTTATATCTGTATTTAATGAAATATACCCTAAAAGACCCTATGGACTTGAAGTTGAACCACAGGTGCCTGTGGACCAATGAGCCTTACAAACTAACTAAGACTCTTATATCTGTCTATTGCAGCAAGGGGTGGAAGCTACAATCCATGGTGCTAAGTTCATTTTGGTGGTGCATATATTTCTTTGATGAAATATACCACAACAGACCTCTGGACTAGAAGATTGCACCACATGTGCTTGTGAACCAATGAGCCTTTCAAATCATCTTAGACACAAAAGAGTGTTTTAGACCCTAAACCTGTCTGATGGACCAACGAGAGGAAAGCTACCTCCCATGGTGCTTAGTTTGTGTTTGGTGGTGCTTATATCTTTCTTTAATGAAATATACCTAATAAACCCCAGGACCTGTAAATTGACTACAGTTGCCTGTGGACCATTGAGCCTTACAAACCAACTTAGAACCCCAAAGACTATTTGAGACCCCTAGACCCGTCTGTAGGACCAATGGGAGGGAAGCTACCTCCTGTGGTGCTAAGTTCATTTTTGGTGGTGTTTATATTTTTCTTTAATGAAATATACCCTGATAGACCCCAGGACCTGTAAATTGGACTACAGGTGCCTGTGGAATAATGAGCCTTACAAACCAACTAAGAACCCCAAAGACTACTTGAGACCCCTATACCCATCAGGACCAATGGGAGGGAAGCTACCTCCCGTGGTGCCTACCTCCAGTGGTGCTAAGTTCATTTTTGGTGGTGCTTATATATATTTTTCTTTATTAAAATATACCCTAAAGGACCCAATGGACTTGTAGATTGGACCCGAGGTGCCTGTGGACCAATGAGCCTTACAAACCAACTAAGACTCCCAAAGAGTGTTTTAGACCATATTACCCGTCTTTTGGACCAATGGGAGGGAAACTATCTCCCGTGGTGCTAAGTTCGTTTTTGGTGGTGCTTATATCTGTATTTAATGAAATATACCCTAAAAGACCCTATGGACTTGGAAGTTGAACCACAGGTGCCTGTGGACCAATGAGCCTTACAAACTAACTAAGACTCTTATATCTGTCTATTGCAGCAAGGGGGTGGAAGCTACAATCCATGGTGCTAAGTTCATTTTCGGCGTTGCTTATATTTTGTTAATCAAATATACCATTAGAGGCATCTGCACTTGAAGATTGTACCAAAAGTGCTTGTAGACCAATCAACATAGACTAACAAAAGAGATTTTTAGACCTCTATACCAGTCTGTTGGACTAAGGGGGTGGAAGCTTTCTTCTGTGGAGCTAAGTTTTTTTCTGGTGGAGCTGATATCTTTAAATGAAATATACCCAAAGTGGACGCTTGACTTCAGATTGGATCATAGGACCAATGAGCATTATAAATCAACTAAGTGTCTAAGACCCCAAAAAATATTTTAGACTCATATACCCGTCGATTGGGCCAATGGGAAGGAAGTTTCCTCCCTTGGTGCTAAGTTCGTTTTTGGTGGTGCTTATATTTTTCTTTAGTGAAATATACCCTAGGAGAACCCTGGACTTGAAGATTGGACAATATTTGCCTGTGGACCAATGAGCCTTACAAACCAACTTAGAACCCAGGAGTATTTAGACCCCTATACCCATCTGATCGATCAAAGGAGGAAGCTACCTCCGTGGTGTTAAGTTCGTTTTGGTGGTGCTTATATTTTCTTTAGTGAAATATACCCTAAGAGACCCCATGACTTGTGTAAATTGGAAAGCAGATGCCTTTAGACCAACGGTCCTTACAAACTAACTTAGAACCCCAAAAAGTGTTTTAGACCAATTTACCCGTCGGTTGGACAAAAGGGAGGGAAGCTACCTCCCGTGATGCTAAGTTTGTTTTTGGTGGTGCTTATTTCTTTCATGAATGAAAAATAACATAAAAGACCCATGGACTTGAAGATTGGACCACAGGTGCCTGTAGATCAACAAGCTTCACAAACCAACTTAGAACCTTAAAAAGTGTTTAAGACCCCTATACCAGTCGGTTGGACCAAAGGGAGGGAAGCTACATCCCATGGTGTTAAGTTCGTTTTTGGTGGTGCTTATTTTTCTTGAATGAAATATAACATTGAAAACCCTGGGACTTGTAGATTGTTCTACAGATGCCTGTGGACTTATGAGCCTTACAAACCAACTAACAACTCCAAAGTGTTTTTCTATACCTGACTAAGGGGATGGAAACTACCTTCAGTGGTGCTTAGTTCATTTTTGGTGGTGCTTGTTATTTTTTTAATGAAATATACCATAAGAGACCTCTGGAATGGACAACATGAGCTTAAGGACGAATGGCAATGCGTTTTAAAACTCAATATGACCTCAAAAGCAGCTGCTGACATGTGATATAGACCCCTATACCTGTCTGTTAGACCTAAAGACAGAAGCTTCCTCCCGTGGTGCTTAGTTTATTTTTGTTGGTGCTTTAAATTTGATAAAATTTTCAATGAAAAAACATTCCGGTAGACTTTTAAATTGGACTAGATGTCCCGTCAGGGACTTTGTAATAAATATTTGAACCTAAACAGTTAATGAGACAACCCTACATGCCTATAAAATGTAGAGATCAGTGGGCTAAACAAACAGGATGTTTTGATTTGAATGAGCATGCGCAGAAATAACCACGAGTTTTCGATCCATAATAAAGAAAAAGCTAGAAATAAATCGAAAAAAAAAAGTTGGTCCCTTGTCTCAACCATAAGACAGGTTACCAGGAAAACAATAATCCAATCAAACGGTGGTGCTTATAGTGGTTTTCATCACGTTTCGATATATATATTATTACTCGATGGCGGCGAAATAGAGAGATGTTCAAACTGGAAGTCGACTTGTCATGATTTCTCAGCCGAGGCCTACTCTAAAAAGGTTTAGGCATATAATTTTGCATTACATGACTTTTTAAAGCATTCACTCTTAACACAAGCATAACACTACTGTTGTTAAAATATTTCATTTTATCTTGTTGAAACTTGTCTGTCACTTTCAGAGAAAATAAAAACTTCTCAAATATTGACAAAAGTAAATTTTCATGATTTAATGATACTGACAAGTAATACCATTTTTTAAAGACTATTAGGACCACTTATTCTAGGGTCCATTGAATAAATAAAAAAATATTCCAAATCACCCTCAAAACACCAAAAATATCAAAACTTGAATAACCATTAAAAGTATCCTCTTCTCATGGGTTTTTGTGCTATTAAGAATGCATTGTGACGTCACAATTTCCATTGAAAAAGCATGCATGTACGAATTCATATGACGTACGAAAACATAAGATCTGACGTACCATACACATGTACATGTATCTTTTCTAATAAAAAAAAAATAATGTGTTATTTGTATCTGTATACATGATATTCTGCCAATCATATAGTGGAGGAATGATGAAAGGGTGCAAAAATCTGCCCCTATTCAATATGGCCAAACTAACCGTGAAGTGGCCTATTTAGAGCTTGGCATTTTGTGTAGTCATTTATCTGTCTATTGTTGAAGATTGTATGATGCTTCCTAGATTTATTTTTATTTCTGTTGTTTGAAAGCTGTATATGAGTACTTAACCTTTGTAATATTTTTGGTAGATTCCTTTTAGCTTGATATATATTATATCCTCAATTATTTTAAAATACTGTCAGAGTGTTATCAGTCCAACAATATTCAAATTTTAAAATGAAAATCACTGTAGTATTATACATACATATCTTTTTCATTAGATAAATAATTTCTGATTCATTTTGTTTAATTATTATGACTTAAGGTAAAATGCAATGAGATTATAATAATCAAATATAATGAATTCATAATAAATTAAATTTACAGATAAATTTAGTCATTTTGTTAGTTTGTTTGATGAATTATATTTAAATAAAGATTTAATTTGAAATATGAATCACCATGATGAAGTTGAAATTACAATTTACATTAAACCGGTTATTTTTTGGCAAGGCACTTCATTTGCAAATGCAGCAAGGTATAAATGAAACTTTGTCATAGTTAGCATTATAGATGGTCCAACTTAACTCTAAAAAGATGGTTTTGAATTGACCTATTGACATACTTTAGGTTAAAAATGATAGATAACAGATTCAACAAATAAATAAAACTTAAATTCAACCTCAACTTATTTTTGCTTAAATTAATTTTTATTATAAATTAATAAACATGATAAAGATAAGTAGAAATTTGGATTCACCTTAAAACAAATTATTTTGATAATTTTTTGCAAATTCAGCAACATTTAAATGATACTTCCATGTAGAATATAACATTTAATAATTTGAGTAGTGCAAACGTTCTTTTGATACTTTGTCTGAGTTGTCATTTTAGGCGGACCAAGTAGTCTCATTCCAAGTTGTCTCTGGGCCAAGTTATTTACATTGTTCAGATCTATTTCCTCATAGCATATAGGTATTGTACACAAACACATATTTAAAAATATGCAAAAGCATACAGCACAACAATGTTATTGTGGAAGTCAATAATTAGGCTTATTATATACATTTAATTTGCTCAGTCTTTAGTTTTCTATGTTGTGTTTTATATACAGTTATTTGTCTTTTGGTCTTTTTCTTTTTTTGTCATGCCATGGCATTGTCAGTTTATTTTCAACTTTATGAGTTTGAATGCCCCTTTAGTACATGTATCTTTCACCTTTCTTTAACTACATGTGATACATGTATAATATATATATGAATTTTTTATTTGTCTTGTCATACAATTTATATTTGATATGCTTAATTGGTTCACTCTCTTACAAGAATAGCCGTAATATAAATGGTCTTTCTTAGAACAAAATTTGTCTTTTGTAGCTGTCAACTTCTTAGACTACATCATACATTTCATAAGTGTTTTAATCAAATATGCTATGCATTTAAATGAGTATATAAGTATTTGTTTTGAAGTATTCAGTTGATGTAATGGAGGATTTTAAAAGTCATGTCAACACCTTAATCAGGTCTCTCCTAAATCAGAAAGTTTGGCAGGTCTGCTTTATTGCTACACCAGACTACATTAAAAAGTGGGTGTTATACCTTGAACAACAGACTTTTTAGGTTGTTCATTGTTATATTTCATTGAGTATACATGTAGATTTAGAATTGTAATAGGAAATACATTGTATGTAGATCAATGATAGTGAACTTACTTTTCTTTCTTTATTTTTTTTTATACAGAGATCCATTTTATGTAGATCCACTGCCAAAAGCACATTATCATCCAACAGAAAAGAAAAATCTCTCAGAAAACCAGAAAAAGGTAGGAATAATTGTACAAATACTTATGAAAATTTTTAATATTTAAAGTTAGAAAACTCTAAGGAACAAAAGGTGTGACCTAATAATAAACAGTATTAGAATAAAGAATACTCCTGTACATTGGTAGTATAATATTTAGATACAATAAATTTCTCTAAATTATGCAGAACGGAAGAAGTGGGCATAAAATTGAAGTTTTTGTCTCTTTCCTGTCTGCTTCCACATGTACATTTTTAGATTAAGCACTAACCATTTTTTCCATTTGTTTAGCATTTGTATGTTATAAATGATTAAGGTATTATATATTGCAGGGAAAGACCTAAATCAGGGCAATGGACTTGAGTTCAGAGTTTTTGTCTTATTGTGTAATTTTCTATAACTTCAGTCATGTCTGTTAGATCAATATATATTTATTTAGTATACCTTCTTGCAATTGTTTATAAATTTTATTAAATGTATATATAGTGATGCATGAGTGTGTATCATATTTGTATTTACTTGTAATAATCACTTAAAGCATGAATACTTTGGGATATATGTAAATTAGGCAGCGACCCAACAACACAAAAAAACAAAATACATCTTGAGTCACTTGAGGTGAACTCACAGGTGTCTAAACAACAAGCCAAGCTATATCAGTGTGAATCTAAAAATTGTGAATTAAACAGAGATGAGCAAAAGCTACCATCAAAGTTACAAATTCCCAATATCACAAAAAGACATTAATTGCTTACATCCACTTCAATTGTATTAAGATATAATTACATTACATGTATCGTGTATGTTTCATTATAATACGTTATTTTGACTGGCTAACAGAAATTTCGCGTCATTCTGAAATTAACCTTCAAAATGAAATGTAACATTCATGATGACACGAGCTTCAACAATAAAGTGCACAGTTAAATAAAAGAAAACTTGATAGAAATCGTGTTTTCATGATCCTAGCAAAAAAAAATGTAATTATAAGTATTAAATGCTTCTTTTAGTAATTTTATAGGGTTGTAAAAGCGTTGACCGTGCACACATTTTTAGAATGGAAGCGCTTCATACAAAATGTACTTGATCAACGCTTTTACACCCCAATAAATTTACAAAAGAAGCATTCAATTTTAAATAACAATATTGATGGATAGATCAATTGAATTTTAACATAGTGTTTAGCATCCAGTTGCAAATATTACATGAATATCAGGACCAGAACATGTTAATGATTCTGATATGAATATGAAACCTTTGTACAAGACTGACATGCTGAGATGCATTTTACATGCTCGTCTGCAGAAAGTTATAAGAAAAGTTTCAATTTCAGGATTTGCACTTATTTTCTAGTAATTGAAATTATATATTTCTAGTGATGCATGTATTTATATTCAGTTATTTACATAAACATTTTAAGATGATTATTTCTGTTTAAATAGTGTTCATATGTAACTTGTAAGGAGTATGAATCAAAGGTTTTGGCAAACAAAATGTTTTGGATTAATTCAGAGTTTTACACTATTTTATTTTGACATGAGCTTTCAATTTATATTTTGTTGTTTACACAAATATTTTAAGTTGGTTATTTTAAAATAATTAAAAATATTCAGGTGAAGAAGTATGAAAAAGGTTTAGTTTTGCAGCATCCTTAACATTTTTAATTTCAAGTTTAACAATTATTATTTTAACATTGATAAGTGCAGGTTGTTATATAAAAAAAGTTCTATCTTTAGAAATGCAAATAATAGTTCCTATACGTGATTATTGATACTTGTTTAATGCATAAAATATATTTTGTGTTGTAATTTCACTTTCAGACAGCTATCAGTCCAATTAGATCAAGTTCGAGGAAACGTAATGAAGAGGAAAGGCTGAGTTATAATGATGAACTATTTTTAAAGGGAGGTAACTCATTCACCCCAAAAACAAACCAGGATGAATCTGGTTCCTCACATTTTGATGAATCATGGCCAAGTACAGACAGGCCATTAAGGTAAAATTTTGTGTATAATAATGGTGAACAACTATGCATATAACAATGATCACAGTCACACAGGAAGCTTAAGTAGACAAGATTAAAAATAGAGAAAAAATGAAACTTTAGCATCAAAATAAGCTTCATCTAAAAATTCATTGAAATACAAGAACATTATTACATAATTATTCAGGAGGACACCATTGATGTATATATTGCATAGAATATATCTTGCTTTCTGCTTTGTTCTAGACTTACTTCTCCAGTAAGACTTTTATATACATGAACTAGTTTTGTACACAGTAACACTCAGTAGTGTCACCATACAATGATTTATTATTCTCATAGCTGCTTGTCATTGCTCTTACTGTAAATGCTGTATGTTAAGCTGCAAATACCAATTTTAAAGTATTTGACACATCAAATTCACAGCCTCCTTTGAAATTATTGTAGGATTCTAAGAATTAATTTCTCAAAAGAGGTACAGAAAATATTACTAACGATTCCAGTTCCAGTATCATATTATCCTGTTCCATCGGTAGAATGAGATCAACTTTGAATTATTGAGGAATCAAAGTTCAATTCCAGTTTACAATAAGCATTCATTGAAAAAAGTTGAGAGAATCTCTGTGAAACAGAGCAATTGCTGCAGATTTGGTGTGATAATGCTTTGATTAACAGCAAAGTCATATAATAACTATTAAATATAGTCACTGTGAGAGAAATTTCAGAGTGACAGCCACCAGCATAATAACCATTAAGAGTGATTATTGACTGAATCACCTACCTGGTATCTCTACCTTATTTTTAGGATTTTATACCTTGCTCCCAAGGAAGGGGGTATACTGTTTTATCTGTGTCTGTCTGTATGCCCGTCCATTTGTCTGTCTGTAAGAAATTTCAATGGCATTTTTTATTTGCCAAGTGTTAAACATTGCATATATATAATTTAAAGTAAAGAATGAATTGATTTACCATGCCAGTCCAAATTTCTGTAGAAAAACAATATCACTGCATTCTTTTCTTTACTCATTATTTAAGTCTGTTCATCAAAAGAAAATAAGCGACAAGACAATCCAATTTTGTAATGAAATGATAATCACAAGACTCTGCTGACATAATTTTGATGCATCTTTTGATTAGTCAGTTTAGAAAGTGATGAGTCCTCTGATTCTCATGAGTATGTGACTCATGGTCTTATATTTGTATCTTAGTGAGAACCCTGTATACAGTGATGAATGAATGCAAATTCTTAGTATGTTTGTTTAATATTTCAGTATAACAGATGAAGATCACCCTTTAAACAACATAATATTTCAAAATAGTGGAGATAGATATGGTGATTTGAAGAAAACATTGCAGTTTCCAGAGAGGATCCTCCAGCAGACAAAAGAAAATCAAACCTTATGTCACAGAATGGAAATATGAGACAAGACAGTTCTTCAACTTTACAAAAGTAGGTGTTATAAAAATGTACAAGAGTGAACATATTGTGTCGTTAATTTTCTCATTTGAATTGTTTTACATTTGTCATTTGTGGCCTTTTATATGTGGTATGGGTATTTGTTGAAGGCTGCATGGTGATCTATAGTTAACTTCTACATCAATTCAATGGTCTCTGGTGGTGAGTTGTCTCATTACCATTGGCAATCATACCACATCTTATTTTTATATTCTTTGTCTATATAATTTCTGTTTTCATATGAATAAAATGGGATGTCAAATAGTCATCATTAAGACAAGAAAACCATAATACAAGTTGCCAAAAACAGAATACACCCTTTGAAATAAAATTTTCTTTAAAAAATCTGTTAAACACAAATGTTTGATTCTGCCTTTCAAGAGATGTGGACAGCGCAATGAAGTAATTTTTTTTTTTCTCAAATGGTTAAACATGATCTTTTATCTGAATTAATATGAATAAATTGCTTTTACCATAAACTTGATATTACAGATATATTGAGAGATTCCGTTCAGGACAGCCAATGAGTCGTGAGGAGAGACAGAAGGCCTCATCGTCTGCTCAAAGAGATTTTTGGTGGTTATCAGATAGATCCTATACTGACAGCTCAACACCAAAAGAAGACAGTCCTGGCGCTAAAAGATCAAGAAGATTTACCCCTCATTCTCCTATAAGCCCATACAAAGGTCATGATAAAGGATTTGGTTACAAGAAACCAGAGTTAAAGGTAAATATATGAAAATTTCAAATTTTCAAAAATTATACTCTATGACATGTAAACAATGAGTAGGCATTTTTTTAGACTCTGACCACCCATAATATAGAATTTTCATTTCCCTTATAATTCTTACAATATTCTAAGGAAAATGCAATCACCCACATTTGATTGAATTGAGTACCTACCATCCTATCCTATATGTCAATGATAAATTAAAGCCGATCTATATATAAGTGTTACAGCAACAAAAAATAGCTATAATAGCAATACAGGCTCAGTTTGTCAGTTTAAGTTATTTTTGTGTCGGAGTGTTCAATAACAATATAAATTATTAATTGGATGGATAAAATATTTGAAGAAGCTTAAAAAATACATACAATGAAATCAGTTCTTTGCTTGTACAGTGAAACATCTTTTACCTTACCCTGTGCAAATCAAAAACCTTTTTGAACTCAAATCTTTTATCAGGACATGGATGAATGTTCTTTGATAATGTATTCTGTATAAAATGAACACCTGCATAATACAAACAAAATTGTTATTTTTAGTGTTAGACAGGTTTCAATGAAATATACAGAATTTCCAGAAAAATCATTTGAATTGCATTTGTTTTTCTTTTTTCAGGACTTAGCTCCACATACATTAGATGATACAACTAAATTGTTGCAGGAGAAAGCTGATAGACTACTTGATAGGTAGTATATAACAGTTTTATAATTTACAGATAGTTTTTAGACAACAACTTCTAAAAAAAGGATATAAAAACATTTAAACGGAAAAATACATGTCTCAAAATTAATGATGTTGCAATTATGTCTGTAAACTTTTGTGTCATTTATTACATTGCCCAACAGCTAGCTGTACCCAACACATAGGGATCACCTCGTTGTGTTGTGTTGTCATCTACGTCACACTAATTTAGTCTTCAATTCCTTGATGTAATGAAACCAAACTTGCACAGATTTTTCTACAGGACATGAAGTTGTGCAACTTTTAATTAACTTTTGATCTGAGTAAATTTTTCCAGCTTTATTTTTATAAATTGTTATTTTGTTCTCTTTGTTGGCTACAGTTGAAAATATTTCATCATATTATCATACCATGAAGCAAAACATGATAGTTTTAATTACAAAATGTATTATATCTATAATCTAAGCAGACATGTACATGTATTGAAAAAACATCAAATTTTCAATGTTTTGTTACTGATAGCAGTCTGAAACGAGGAGGCAAACTTATAAAATTAGAATACTTTTGAAATGCTGTTAATAGTAGAAAGTTTTATGTTTTAATGAATTTCAGTGCCAGCAGTGTAGCTTCTTCAGATCCTATTGTTAGTACAGATGGACTTGGTAGTTCTCAGTCCTTCAGCACTACTTTATCTAGTGTAGAAGAGCAACCATATAGACCATCCTTTGCAAGAAAATGGGGTAAGATTTATTTTAACTGGTTAAATTTCTATATCAAATTCGAAATATTTTCTTCCACCACCAAACTCTACCACATAGGTGTTTTAGAGGATGGATTTACTAGACTCATTTTTGGCTATACAGGGAATCTAGTTCATTGCCCAGTGGCAACATTAAGTATGAAATCAGTAGAAACTGATCCCCACAAATAAAAGTAAATCCACAATATAACTATTGGGAAGGTTTTGTAGAAAACTGCACTAAGTTCTCTGGATTTTTACTGATTGTTGGAAATATGTATTTCCCCACAAACTTGATTTTGTGGTTTTAACAAATTCTTTTTTACAAGTCTTTAGGAAATCTTATTTTGTTGAACACTAAACACTAAAATTTGGGTTGACTTCTGACCACAAAATCTGGGAAAATTATTACCCCACAAATAAATATTAAGCCACAGTATAGGGTATTTATTAATTGCTTTGGTCTATGCTGTTTTACTAATATACTAATATATGTCATGAAGGTCAAAATACAATCAACACAAGGTTGAACAGAAATGATATGGTGTGCATTTATTTATGACGTAAAGTTCTACATAGCACTCGTCAAAACCAAAAATAAAAACTAAACCAAAAACACAGCATTGAAGCTTAAGGTGTCTTGAAATGTACTGTAAGATGTGATTGTTTACTTACCTTCCAGCAACTGTCAAGATGAATAACAGCAATACATAGCACTGTTCTTTAGATATATTTCTTAATCCTAGTAACTTTTCGAATTTTTGTTGTCATTGGTACAACCACCCAAACCATACTCTTTCTTTTCCTGTGTGTCTGTTGATATTATAGCCCATTGCACAAAGAAATTATCATGTTGCTTTCTTTAGTAATTCTGTAAAAGCATGTTTAATACCTTCCTACATTAGTGAAATTTATTTAAATATTATTTTTATTAAAGACAAACAAGAGAAGCCATCTTATCAAATTCCTAAGCCACAAGGGAGACAACCTAGTGGACCTGAGGAGGATGTTCTCTATCAATGGAGACTGAAGAGAAAGGTGGAACAGGCCAGGGATAATGCTTCAAAAACTCCTGCTGTCAAGTTTGGTTATAAAGATAAATCTCCTGGACAGGTAGGATGAGAATGAAATATGAAAGGGTTAATGTTGTATACCAGAATTCACTTTAGACATTTTACTTTTGTATACTGTGGTCTGTTCTAATTAAGGCATGAGCACATCTTATGTGGTTAAGTTCTTTTGTTAGTGATGTTTAGTCATTTAGCACACATCTGAATAAATAACTTTTTTAGTGAGTTAGTCAATAAGGATATTCATATGATTAAGTGCTTTTATTAGCTTTTTTGTCTCGACTTGAGACAGTTGAAAAAGAGAACCTTAGGCGTGCTGTTTCAGGTGACTTGGCTTCAACAGTGTATAAGCTTGTTGATTAGGTCAGTTTAATGGGAGTCACTAGCGGTACCATAGGTCAATGAAATTTGGTATGCAGTTGAATTAGCATTGTCACATCTTATTTACATGGAGATTATTTGGCCTGGCCTCACAGTCATGGTTTATTAACTTTGAAACTTTTGCATAGTTTACATGTTAAAGTTTGTGATAATGTCATATTAAGGGGATCCACTTGTGGTAGGTCAATGATATTTGGTATGTAGCGTATAAGCATTGACAAATCCCATTTCCATGGAGATAATTTGACCCCACCTCCTCAGTTATGGTCTTTTTAACTTTAAATATTTTGCATTGTTTACATGTTAAAATGTTTGATTAGGTCAGTTTCAGATGAACCTCTTATGGAAAGTCAGTGAAATTTGGTACGGAGTTGTATAGGCATTGGCATTTCTCATTTCAATGGAGTTTTTTTTTCTTGCACCTTTTATCTGATTTTTATGTTTTGCATAGTTTACATGTTTAAGTATCACTATTTTAATTTCAATATTTGTGTATTATACTATCAAAATTACATAAAGGTGAGACATATTTCTGTGTGTCAACAGTTTAGATTTTTAGTCTGACAGCTTTTTGTGTTGTTTCAAAATAGAATTTTTGTATGTATTTCATTAACAAGTGCAGTATTAGAATCATGAGACACTTAATACAAATACAGACAATTACCTTGTTTCAAAGTGAAATCAATTAACATACCCCTGGTATGTCAAGACAAGATTGCTGACAATTCATATTTCGAAAATCTAAGTTATTCTTCTGTACAATATAATAAAATTAAATAATTTTACTATTATACCCCACGCAACGAGTTGCGGAGGGTATAATGTATTTGACCCGTCCGTCCTTCTGTCCGTCCTGTCCGTCCGTCAGTCCTGTTTCTTGTCATCGCAACTCCTCTCAAACCACACAAAAGAATTTCACAAAACCTTTTAGATAATAAGGACATACTATGTAGATGTGCATATTGACAGGAAATTACAATTCAATTTTTTCTAGGAGTTACGACCCTTTGAACTTATTTACTTTAATGTACTACTGCAACAGTTTGTCATCGCAACTCCTCTCAAACCACACAACACAATTTCATGAAATCTTTTCAGATAATAAGGACATACTACGAGATGTGCATATCGACAGGAAATTAAGATTCAATTCTTTTCTAGGAGTTACGCCTTTGAACTTATTTACTTTAATGTACTACTGCAACAGTTTGTCATCGCAACTCCTCTCAAACCACACAACAGAATTTCATGAAACCATTTCAGATAATAAGGACATTCTACGTAGATGTGCATATCGACAGGAAATTACGATTCAATTTTTTTCCAGGAGTTACGCCTTTGAACTTATTTGCTTCAATGTACTTCTGCAACAGTTTGTCATCACAACTCCTCTGAAACCACACAATAGAATTTCATGAAACTGTGTAGATAAGGACATACTATGTAGATGTGCATATTGACAGGAAATTATGATTCAATTTTTTTTCTGATACAATTTTTTTCTTACACTTATTTTATTTCTTACACTTATTTTATTTCTCCAATGACAATGTGGGGACGTGGGGTATGTGAGCGCTCACTAAGGTTCTTTCATATTTTAACTGACATAATAATTTTATTGAACAGAAAGAGATTGATCAGAAGCTGGAAGAATTCAAGCAAAGATTATCTGGGAGAGGTGGACAAACAAGCCTGCAGACTGATGAATATAAAAATCCTAATGGAAGATACCCAAGTGATTCACATTTTTCATCTGGAACTGTCCAGTTTACTCCTGCTCCACAAACCAAAGGTCAAATACAGGTAACTTTTCTCCCATTTCAAAAAAATAATTGAAAATACTATTCTGAAGCTACAGTGATTATGATTTTCATTTTAATTGTTTCTAAAATTTGTTTATCATTGTGTTCAAATGAGGGGCATAAGGACCTTTTTTCTGGAATTCAGGATTGAGCTGTTTAATTTGTGGGAATTCTGGAAAAGCCAGTTAAATCTTAGGGAATTAGGGATAAAATTATATTGTGATGCGGGAACAAGCACATTATTAGGGCCCTGCCGAATGGCAGACGCCCTATAGTGATCAGTCTGTCTGTCCGTCTGTCCCTCCATCTGTCTGTCCATCCGTCCATAACAAATTGTGTCCGCTCTATATCTAGAGAACCATTATGATTCCAAAGTTTATACTTGACATGTATATTAACCAACACCAGAGGGTGTGTCATAATGTATGTACAATTTCCTAGGTCAAAGGTCAAGGTCAAAAACTTTGGTTTTAGTTGACAACCCATGTCCTATGGTAAAGATCGTGTCCGCTCTATATCTTGAGAACCGTCATGATTTCAAAGTTTATACTTGATTTGTATATAAACCAACACCAGAGGGTGTGTCATAATTTATGTACAACTTCCTAGGTCAAAGGTCAAGGTCAAAACTTTGGTTTCAGTTGACAACCCCATGTCCAATGATAAAGATACAAATTTTTTTCAAATTTTTTACCACACATTATTCACAGCGGGGCCCACAGAGATGGCTCCCATCTCAATGATATCTAGTTTTCATGGGAATTCCGGATTTGTCCTTTATTTTCTTAGGAATTTCAGGATGAGACTCACTCCTACCCCCCTCTCAAATGACTTAATATAGATGATTTTTTTAATGACATATAATTTTTTCAGATTTATACAAAGAAAGATGTAAAATCATATATATTTCAAATGACTTAGAGAAGTTGATTACTTATTAAATTAGTCATAAATGAATTAAATAAAATATATTTGATTTTTTAGCATTCCCATGATATGCCAGCTGAGCCAGAGAAATCATTTCCTATTGCTAGTCCAATGCTTCCCATAAAGGTGCTGATGAAATAGAGCCTCATTATCATTTAACATGTGACTTGTTGCCATGTTCTCATCAAGGTCATACATCTCACCAACAATCACAGAATGATTTTAGGAGAGACCATGAGGCAAATGCAGCAGGAAATAATTCTAAAAATGCCAAAACTGACAGCAAACTCTCAGAAAGAGATAAAGATATAGATAAAAATAGATATAAGTTTTTACAAGCTGAAAAACCTGATATAGAAGAGAAAGTAGAAAGTGAAAGTAGGACAAGTAGGTCATGTGATGATGAACAGAGTAAGAAACATGTGACTGATGAAGATAATGATTCTTTTGAAACTGATAAAAGTAGTAAATTAGTGGATAAGGAAAGTAAACAGAATGTCAGAATTCTGATTCAAAAGGACACTGAGTCAAATGTGAAGAGGAAAATAATTAGAGACAATGAAAAAATAACTGAAAAAGAGGATGACATAAATATTCCAATTTTGAAAAAGTCTGGGAAACCAACTCATTCCAAGCCTGTTGTGGATAATGCCATTGGACAGGTAAATGATCGATATATAATTAATAGTTAAATCAACTAATTGCGCACATATTTTTAAAAATACTATAGAGTAGTGTGGCTTAAGGGCATATGATACAGTTTTGATCCCACAGTGATTTTTTTACGAAAATTTTATACAAGCCATTTTTCACCTAGTCAATTTCAATATGTAATAAAAATTATACCTTTATGTGCTTAATTTAGAGATAAATTGGGTCAAAATTTTAGACATTTACTTAAAATATCTTTTTTTTTTACATTTCTATCCTTTGGATAGACACACTTAACTTTTTTGTTTCAAAAGAAAAACATGTGTTTTTGTAAAAACCTTTGTAATATCTTTTTACAAAAGTATGCTTTTATTTGTGTAACTATTCTTTGGAAATAATTCATTTTTATTGAATTAGCATGATTTTAGAAAGAAACCGGCATATTTTGATGTATATTTATCTAATTAAAAAAAAAAATCATCTGTGATTTCTTCATAAAAATTGGAACAAATAATCTTCATACAGTATCAAGTCAAATTTCACTTTAAAAAAGAAGGGTCCATGTACTCTTTTTCAAGCTTATGATTAAAATCAATCGCAGTTTGAAGTTGCGATTTTTTTTTTTAAGTTAGCAACGTCATTACCTCCTCTATAACTGTATCATATGCCCTTAATTTGTGCCAAAAATAAAGTATTAACAGAATATCATGTATATTAGTTTCATTAGAATCGATGAATTCTAAAGCATGTCAATAAATTAATTCAAGGGAGAAAAGTTGGACTGAAATTCTGAAACTCTAAAATCAGAAAAGTACAAAGACCTAAATGTCACCCAGAACTTAAAGATAACACTATAGACTAAGTTAAAATGCATAGGTATTGTTTTCAAAATCTTGAAATTAACATCCATAATTTGACAGAACTACATTCAAAGGACTATAGGGAAGTAAAGATTATTTGCTCTGGAGTTTCTTGATATTAAGAAAAATTTGAACATTACTTTCCTTTATAAATTCAATATATAATGTTTGCGCATATACATATATTGGAACAAAACGACATGTGGGGTATACGTCCATGAAACACCAACCAAATGATAAAAATAACCAAAAGACATCTTGAAGACATCATGCAGTGTTCAACAATAGACCTGTGTCTTTTTAAAATCTCAAGCTCTAAATCTCCCTGACTTTATTAAAGTTGTGAATAAACTGAACATACACATACAAAGATCTGCCATGAAAATCCAATATTCCAAATAACATAAACATTATCATAAGACAACTACTATATGCATACATGTTCATATTTGAGTGAATTGACAAGTTTCATAATTTTAGATTACATTGTTTTCAGGTTGTTAAAGACAGATTATTTAATATATCCACCAGTACTGTGTTATCCAGTATTGACAGTGAGATTTCTTCTCCTCCTCGACACCCAAAATTTACAGCAGACGGTCAACAACAGAAAAAAGAAAACACAGGTAATTGATCTGGGGTCCAGTTATAAATTGAAAGGAGAGGCTAGGGCACCATTTTTAGGGTAAAAGGTCAAAAAAAATTTGTATTTATTCAAGCATAATTTTTAGGATTAACAGTGTTGCATAAAAATGTCATTACTTAGGGCCATCTTGAAGTTGATGGGTTCATAAAATATTTTTCTTAAATTTGGAATTGCTAAGTTAAAACAGCCACAAAATAAATCTATCGAAAATGTATATATCCCAGTGTTCTCCCCAGGATTGTGTGTGGACAGCTTGGTGAAATGATTCATACAATCAGTTGTGTCGCGTCATGTCGCTTAGCTATATTTCTAGTTACTGCAGTATGTCTCTTGTTTTGTTTTAACACTGTGGTACTGTGTTATGTAGACATTGAGTCAGAAAATTATTGGTAAAAAGAAGTAAATCAATAAACAGTTTGTATACTTTAATATTTTTTAAAATAAATAAAACATGATTCATTACAAAATATTCATCTAAATTTAAAGTAATCAAATCTTTTATAAATTCCATGATCAATAAAAATAAAATATCATTCAAAGGAGACCAAAATGTTCAATTTAAAAAACTTTATAGTTTCTAGAAAGAAAGTTGTTGTATGTGAAAGGATTCTTGTCATAAGGAGATATAAAATAACAAGAACAAATATTGTTTTATTATTTGAACCAGTTTCTATCTTTAATTTAAAAAAAATAAAGAAATTTTTGCCATAGATTTCATGTAAATATTAACCTTTCTTGTCTTTGGTGATAATCAAACATTGATACAGACTTAATACTGCACTGAAATCTAAATCTTTATTTGTCATGATCCATTTAAAAAGAATTCCTAAATCTATAAATTTATCTTGGGTCTATAAATAACTATATTCAATGTCAACAACAAAGTCTCCCTATTTTTCCCGCCTTAATGACAGGAAGTAGATATAAATAGATTTAACATGTGCTTATGGATAAAATTTGCAAGATTACTTCTGTTATTCATTAATTGTGGATATAGATATCCAGTTTGAAGGTACAGTCATGCATTTTATTTATTAAATAGAATAGATTGCAATTAATTGCAAATAAACTTTAATATTCTACGTGAACTAACTGGGTCATGTGATATGTACAGATGTCTGTCCTCTTCACAGATACTATAGTTTGAAACCCGATATCATGCACTAACTATGTCATAATTAAAGAAAATTTTGGCCATGGTTTAATCAGACATATTATACTATACTAATGAGCCAACTTTATTATGTACAAAAATGTACAGGCGTGTGTGCAACTATCGGGTTCACACTGTTTGTGTACAAAGTATTTGCAGACTTGTCACAGGTTAGCGCTTGGGTTGTGAGTGAAGCCATAAAATAGTTATCAGTGATCATAAAGTTATGAACTCCTAATTAAAACACAAAAGAATAATGTAACAAGTGTTAATTACATCGATTAAATCCAATCAACAAGGTTAACCTCATAAGGTAAATCGATCACATGGTGTCAACAATCTGGGTAAACTGGTTTGAACTAGTCAAATTTCACCTGGAATTTTATACCGCACGGAAAGATTTAACAAATCGCTTAAAACTTTACCGATTTACGATTTTTTACTGAAAATTTTAGCACCACGGTCAAAAATTATACATCGCGGTAAGACCGATACCACCACAGTCAAAATTATACATCATCCTTTAAGGGCCTGGGAGAACACTATCCTTTGAGAAATACGATTTCTTGGTTTTAGGCAACTATAACATACTGTAAACCAACTTATTTTCGCAGATACTTTTTTTTGCATTTCGCTCTTTCTAGCCCACTTCGCAGTGATTAAAGTTCGTGATTTTCAAATTTTCTTTAAGAAGTTGAATAAGGAAAGATCCATGTTTTACATATTCGCTACTATTTATAAAAGCGTTATTTTTCTACTCACGAAAATAAATTGCTCATGAAAATTAGTTGGTTTACAGTATTTTAATGTTGATTTATCAAATTTCATTAATATCAGTTATGGTAGAAAGAGAAAAACATTTTTAGCTCACCTGGTCCGAAGGGCCAAGTGAGCTTTTCTCATCACTTGGCGTCCGTCGTCCGTCGTCGTCCGTCATCGTTAACTTTACAAAATCTTCTCCTCTGAAACTACTGGGCCAAATTTAACCAAACTTGGCCACAATCATCATTAGGGTATCTTGTTTAAAACTTGTGTCCGGTGACCTGCCAAACCAACCAAGATGGCCACCATGGCTAAAAATAGAACATAGGGTAAAATGTATATTTTGGCTTATAACTCTGAAACCAAAGCATTTAGAGCAAATCTGACTAGGGTAAAATTGTTGATCAAGTCAAGATCTATCTGCCTTGAAATTTTCAGATGAATCGGACAATGGGTTGCTGGGTTGCTGCCCTGAATTAGTAATTTTAAGGATTTTTTCCGTTTCGGTTATTATCTTGAAAATTATTATAGATACAGATAAACTGTAAACAGCAATAATGTTCAGCAAAGTAAGATCTACAAATAAGTCATCATGATCAAAATGGTCAGTTGACCCTTAAGGAGTTATTGCCCTTTAAAGTAATTTTTACCAATTTTTGTAAATTTTGTAATCTTTACAAAAATCTTCTCCTCTGAAACTACTGGACCAAATTCAAACAAACTTAGCCACAATCATTATTAGGGTATTTAGTTTAAAAATGTGCGGTGACCAAGCCAACCAACCAAGATGGCTGCCATGGCTAAAAATAGAACATAGGGTAAAATGTAGATTTTGGCTTGTAACTCTGAAACCAAAGCATTTAAAGCAAATCTTACAGGAATTAACTAGTTTATCAAGTAAATATCTATCTGCCCTCAAATTTTCAGATGAATTGGACAACAGGTTGTTGGGTTGCTGCCCTGAATTGGTAATTTTAAGGAAATTTTGCCGTTTCGGTTATTATCTTGAAAATTAATACAGATAGAGATAAACTGTAAACAGCAATAATGTTCAGCAAAGTAAGATCTTCAAATAAGTCAACATGATCAAAATGGTCAGTTGACCCCTTAAGGAGTTATTGCCCTTTAAAGTAATTTTTACCAGTTTTTGTAAATTTTGTAATCTTTTACAAAATCTTCTCCTCTGAAACTACTGGACCCAAATTCAACCATACTTAGCCACAATCATCATTAGGGTACTTAGTTTAAAAAATGTGTGCGGTGACCCAGCCAACCAACCAAGATGGCTGCCATGGCTAAAAATAGAACATAGGGGTAAAATGTAGATTTTGGCTTGTAACTCTGAAACCAAAGCATTTAAAGCAAATCTTACAAGGATTAACTTGTTTATCAAGTAAATATCTATCTGCCCTCAAATTTTCAGATGAATTGGACAACTGGTTGTTGGGTTGCTGCCCCTGAATTGGTAATTTTTAAGGAAATTTTGCCGTTTTTGGTTATTATCTTGAAAATTATTACAGATAGAGATAAACTGTAAACAGCAATAATGTTCAGCAAAGTAAGATCTTCAAATAAGTCAACATGACCAAAATGGTCAGTTGACCCCTTAAGGAGTTATTGCCCTTTATATTCAATTTTTAACAATTTTCATTGATTTGGTAAATTTTGGTAAGTTTTTACAAAATGTTTTCCTTTTGTAATCTTCTTTTCTGAAACTGCATTAGAAAATCAATATAGAAAACAATCTACTAATGAACTGGCAATAAAAATAATTGATAATTCTATAACATGAAAAAACAACACATTAATACCTGATGATGGTGTTTCTTTCTTTACATTGAAAATGATGTCACAACTATAATCCCGAACAATAGGTCGAATGTCAGATATGTTTCAGTACTTTGGCTTCATTTTCTACAGATTCAAGTGCAAATGATGCTTGAATTCCTACACTAATTTATACAGACTTCATCCCTTTCACAGGTAATGCCTGCCTCATATTATATTTAAAACTTTAATAGAATATCAGAAATTTTGAGAGAAAATTAATCAACCATGCAAGATCTAAAACTTAATTAATATTGTTCAAATTATCAATTAACTATTAAAAAAAAATTCTCATTAAAAATATAGTTCTTCATTTTATATTTTATCAGAAGTTTAGGAAAAATTGAATTTAATTGTGTCCCTTGTTCTCATTTCCTTGGATAAATCCAATACAAATTAAAGTATTGGTATTGAATTAATATTTAAGAAATATTTCAAACCTTACCATTTTCTTCACAAGAATGAAGACCATATTTTCAGTGTCATGAGTATCAGTCATCATATTTGTTGTACTTTGTTGTTTAAAGTTGAATACAAAAAGATCAACAAAGCAATTCAAAACCACTTGAATTTTGCAACAACAAATGAGAGTTTTAACGACCTCAGCTGGCTATACAACCCTTGCACAATCAACTGAAGTTTGCAGAAATCATTAATAGGAAAGATTGCCCTTAAATGATAATTTTTATTACCTTTTGTTTTTTGGGGTGTTACAACAACAAAACTTCACAACAAACTTTCTCATCACTTCGCATTTCTCGTTAGATAAATTTTACAAAATTCTCCCTGAAACTACTGTCAAATTAAACCAAACTTGGTTTAAATCACCACTAGGATATCCAGGGACCACTGTGTATGATGACCCTGCCTGCCAACATGGCACACATGGCTGAAATAAAACATAGGTTTCAAACACACTTTTAGTCTTATATCTCTGAAACTAAACGACAGTACCACAGTTGCATTTATCATGCATCAATTGTAAATAAAAATATCAGGTGAGCGACACGGGGTCCTTGGAGCCTCTAGTTTAATTTAAGGATAAAGCAGCTGAAAATGTGTACATCTTAAAGAATTTACATTTTGGTTCAGTCATGTAAATTCAGAATATTAATATTCATTGAGTAATAATAATTGATTTGGTGGGGTTGAATACAGCAGAAAGTTTTACTCTTTTAAGATAAGGTAAATCCCAAACTTAATGCTGATTGAAAATTATGCAAATCAATTTATTCAATGTCTATGTATGTTTATTTGGAGTATACTACTAGAAAAATCATCTGAAAGTCAGATTGTTATTGTTACAGTTTTATTTTGTCATATTTTTGCATTAATAAAAACATCTCATTAGTTTCTAATTAAAAGTAATCCAATTAAGTTGAACAAATTCAATATGATAGTTTAACAATGTCTTTTCAGATGATTCTTATGAATCCGATGGAGAATATCCTGATGACCAGTTATTACACATGTTACGACAACAGAGGGCGCAGTATGAAGAACAACTCAGGTAAAACAAAATCTTCACATGAAATTTTCACATTTATTTAAAAAGTGAACAAAAGTAGATGTCGGTTGTACCTCAATGAGACAGCAACTGTAAGCACCCAGAAGATACAACAAACCAAAATATTGAAATACATTAAATGGAACAAAATTAAATCATTTGATTAAGCATGGAGTTTTTTTAACTGACCAATATTTCATATAATTTTTGAAAATAGTTTGAATCAGTTCAACAGCAAATTTTATTTGAAGTAATTACAAACAATGAAGAAAATTCTAATAATTTTTGCCTGCAGATCTTTAGTCAATTATTTACTGAATATCGATAAGTTTATTATGCATGGCAATAAGATAAAGCATCACTTATTTGTCAAATAATGAGTATACATTTAGTCATTTCTTCTTTTTTTTTACAGACATATAGATGACATGCTAGCAAGATTAGAACCAGAAGACAGTTAAGAACACACAATTTTATATGGAACTTTTTGTAGAATCTACTGATCTAAGTCCATTTCTAATAGTGAAGATGTGCTACCTAAGTCTTGACAGTTTATATATCAGCTTAATATAGAAAGATGCTTGCAAGATTGGAGGAATAGGATAAGAAAAATGTCCAGTCTTCTGACACTAGTTTGCAATGGAACATCTTATTTTGGCTTGAATATTTGATAGCCTTTTCTGTTGTATACTAAAGTGATTAATAATATATTTATAATAAAACTATTTATTTATTTTATTTTTATCTTAACATACCTGGACTTGGACTATAATTCTTTGAGTCAAGATTTGTTGTTACAAATATGGAAGCCGATATAATATACAGTTACTTAACAATTATGGAAACTATGCTGAAAAATGGTTGCTGTTCCTTTTAGTAGAATAGAGGGGAGAATGAACTGTCTTTAAATTAAGAAATGAATGAAAAAATAGAATTCGCAAGTGGTTCCTACATTTTATGCTGTACTTAAAACTGTTCATTATTCAGTTAATATTTTTTGTCATTAGAAGTTACTTTTCAGATTGGAACCTTCGTTTTAGTTTTTTAACTTTATATAATAAAAACAAAATAAAGTTTTCATTAACATTTCAGGGGCAATAACTCAAAAAAAGTTATCAGATTTTTCTAAAATTTTCAGGCTAGTTAAAGTGTGTTATCTAACTCTTTTTATCTTATAATTTTTATATGCCCTTTTACGGGACATATTTTTTGGTAACCCATTGTCCGTCCGTCGGACAATAACTCAAAAACGCTTTAACCAATTTGCATGAAACTTTGGGGAATTGTTTATATCTATTGACATAAGCTCCCTTTCGATTTTTATAAATTTTAGATTTTACTTTTCCGAGTTATGGGGATTTATTCATTAAAAAAGGGGGATTTTCCAGTTTTCAGACAATAACTCAAAAATGCTTTGAGCAGTTTTCATGAAACTTTGGTGAATTGTTTATATCTATTGACATAAGCTCCCTTTCGATTTTTATAAATTTTAGATTTTACTTTTCCGAGTTATGGGGATTTATTCATTAAACTAGAGGCTCCAAGGACCCTGTGTCGCTCACCTGATATTTTTATTTACAATTGATGCATGATAAATGCAACTGTTGTACTGTCGTTTAGTTTCAGAGATATAAGACTAAAAAGTGCGTTTGAAACCTATGTTTTATTTCAGCCATGTGTGCCATGTTGGCAGGCAGGGTCATCATACACAGTGGTCCCTGGATATCCTAGTGGTGATTTAAACCAAGTTTTTGTTTAATTTGACAGTAGTTTCAGGGAGAATTTTGTAAAATTTATCTAACGAGAAATGCGAAGAATGAGAAAGTTTGTTGTGAAGTTTTGTTGTTCGCAACCCCCAAAAAAAACAAAACAAAACAAAAGGTAATAAAAATTATCATTTAAGGGCAATCTTTCCTATTAATGATTTCTGCAAAATTCAGTTGATTGTGGAAGCCAGCTGAGGTCGTTAAAACTCTCATTTGTTGTTGCAAAATTCAAGTGGTTTTGAATTGCTTTGTTGATCTTATTTTGTATTCAACTTTTAAACAACAAAGTACAACAAATATGATGACTGATACTCATGACACTGAAAATATATGGTCTTCATTCTTGTGAAGAAAATGGTAAGGTTTGAAATATTTCTTAAATATTAATTCAATACCAATACTTTAATTTGTATTGGATTTATCCCAGGAAATGAGAACAAGGGACACAATTAAATTCAATTTTTTCCTAAACTTTTTTTTTTTTTTTTTTTTTTACGATAACAAATATTTTTATTCAATTATTTCCTGATATATAAATACCTAAGTAGCCCAGGTCGCGTGCTTAGGGACCCCTGTATTTTAACAGCCTCACTTGACCAGGAACAAATCAAATGAGTTTAAACTTACAATAATTTGACATACATATATTTAAATAATCAATACAATTGATTTTACCTGATAAGCATCACTGTAATACATTTATCATTATCGTATATCCGGTTCACTGACTAACATCATACGTACATGTTTTGATTTAAACTTGAAAACTATATATTTGATTGAGAAAAATGATAGTGATAGTTAGAATTGGAAATTATTGAATAAACTTCTGATAAAATATAAAATGAAGAACTATATTTTTTAATGAGAATTTTTTTTTAATAGTTAATTGATAATTTGAACAATATTAATTAAGTTTTAGATCTTGCATGGTTGATTAATTTTCTCTCAAAATTTCTGATATTCTATTAAAGTTTTAAATATAATATGAGGCAGGCATTACCTGTGAAAGGGATGAAGTCTGTATAAATTAGTGTAGGAATTCAAGCATCATTTGCACTCGAATCTGTAGAAAATGAAGCCAAAGTACTGAAACATATCTGACATTCGACCTATTGTTCGGGATTATAGTTGTGACATCATTTTCAATGTAAAGAAAGAAACACCATCATCAGGTATTAATGTGGTTTTTTTTTTCATGTTATAGAATTATCAATTATTTTATTGCCAGTTCATTAGTAGATTGTTTTCTATATTGATTTTCTACTGCAGTTTCAGAAAAGAAGATTACAAAAGGAAAACATTTTGTAAAAACTTACCAAAATTTACCAAATTAATGAAAATTGTTAAAAATTGACTATAAAGGGCAATAACTCCTTAAGGGGTCAACTGACCATTTTGGTCATGTTGACTTATTTGAAGATCTTACTTTGCTGAACATTATTGCTGTTTACAGTTTATCTCTATCTGTAATAATTTTCAAGATAATAACCAAAACGGCAAAATTTCCTTAAAATTACCAATTCAGGGCAGCAACCCAACAACCAGTTGTCCAATTCATCTGAAAATTTGAGGGCAGATAGATATTTACTTGATAAACAAGTTAATTCCTGTAAGATTTGCTTTAAATGCTTTGGTTTCAGAGATAAAAGCCAAAATCTACATTTTACCCTATGTTCTATTTTTAGCCATGGCAGCCATCTTGGTTGGTTGGCTGGGTCACCGCACACATTTTTAAATTAAATACCCTAATAATGATTGTGGCTAAGTTTGGTTGAATTTGATCCAGTAGTTTCAGAGGAGAAGATTTTGTAAAAGATTACAAAATTTACAAAATCTGGTAAAAATTACTTTAAATGGCAATAACTCCTTAAGGGTCAACTGACCATTTTGATCATTTGACTTATTTGAAGATCTTACTTTGCTGAACATTATTGCTGTTTACAGTTTATCTCTATCTGTAATAATTTTAAGATAATAACCAAAATGGCAAAATTTCCTTAAAATTACCAATTCAGGGCAGCAACCCAACAACCTGTAGTCCAATTCATCTGAAAATTTGAGGGCAGATAGATATTTACTTGATAAACAAGTTAATTCCTGTAAGATTTGCTTTAAATGCTTTGGTTTCAGAGTTACAAGCCAAAATCTACATTTTACCCCTATGTTCTATTTTTAGCCATGGCAGCCGTCTTGGTTGGTTGGCTGGGTCACCGCACATTTTAAAACTAAATACCCTAATAATGATTGTGGCTAAGTTTGGTTGAATTTGGTCAAGTAGTTTCAGAGGAGAAGATTTTGTAAAGATTACAAAATTTACAAAAATTGGTAAAAATTACTTTAAAGCGCAATAACTCCTTAAGGAGTCAACTGACCATTTTGATCATGTCGACTTATTTGTAGATCTTACTTTGCTGAACATTATTGCTGTTTACAGTTTATCTCTATCTACAATAATTTTCAAGATAATAACCGAAACGTAAAAAATCCTTAAAATTACTAATTCAGGGCAGCAACCCAACAACCCATTGTCCGATTCATCTGAAAATTTCAGGGCAGATAGATCTTGACTTGATCAACAATTTTACCTCATGTCAGATTTGCTCTAAATGCTTTGGTTTCAGAGTTATAAGCCAAAATATACATTTTACCTCTATGTTCTAATTTTAGCCATGGCAGCCATCTTGGTTGGTTTGGCAGGTCACCGGACACAATTTTTAAACTAGATACCCTAATGATGATTGTGGCCAAGTTTGGTTAAATTTGGCCCAGTTGTTTCAGAGGAGAAGATTTTGTAAAAGTTAACGACGACGGACGACAGACGCCAAGTGATGAGAAAGCTCACTTGGCCCTTTGGGCCAGGTGAGCTAAAAGGGGATTTTCCAGTTTTCGGACAATAACTTAAAAGTGCTTTGAGCAGTTTTTATGAAACTTTGGTAACTGGTTTATATCTATTAAAATAACCTCCCTTTAGTTTTTTTATAAATTTCTGATATTACATTGAGGAGTTATGGAACTTTATTCGTTGAAAAAGCAACAACCTCCCTTTAGTTTTTTTATAAATTTCTGATATTACATTGAGGAGTTATGGAACTTTATTCGTTGAAAAAGCGACGGGCGTATCATGCGCTCATGGGCTGTAGTTTTCAAGGTTAAGACCAAAAAATAGTTTGATTCCTTTATTATTTTTTTAGTCATATTGGTTATGTTGGTTGATCAATTTAGACAAAAGTCACAAACTTCAAAGTAGACATCCTACAGATGAAGCAGACAAACTTTGCATAGTTTCAATCCATTGAACAGTGTCAGAGATTATTTAAAAAGATAAATTTTGGAAGAAATTGAAAATTGATGAAAATAGCTCACATGACCTTTGGGGCCAGGTGAGCCAAAAACGTTTCATGATTATATCTATTCTCTTCTGGATGGTTTTTGTTATTTTTTGGGGATTTGTATATGTAATTGTTTCAGATAGCCACATTTTGGCTTTGAACACAGACAATTTGTTGAAAATAAAATGGACCAAGAACACATAATAAGCATTCCATAGATACAAATCATAGGGGCAGACTAACCGAAGAATATAAATCAACAAGTATTGAGGACAACACAAAACACTGAAGTTATAACTATTGACAACATGAATGTCTATAAAAACCAGGAGTGGATCTAGGTGGTGTGAAAGGGTAAGCAGTTGCTGATCTGTATATAGCATCTGTCATGACACCCAACAAAGTCCAACTGGCAATAATTGAAAACAAGAGGCTCTCAAAAGCCTGAATCACTGACCTGTATTTCAGAGGAGAAGATTTTTAAATGTTAGCAAACTTCATGAACAAATTGTGTAAAATTGTCTTTAAAGGGCAATAACTCCTTAAGGGGTCAATTGACCATTTTGTTCAGATTAACTTTTTTGTCGATCTTACTTTGCTGAACATTATTGCAGCTTACAGTTTATATCTATCTATAATAATATTCAAGATAATAACAAAAAACTGCAAAATTTTGTTATAACTACCAATTTGGTGGCAGAAACCCTACAATGGGTTGTTCGATTTGTCTGATAATTTCAGGGCCAATAGATCTTGACCAATTGAATAATTTTACCCTTGTCAGATTTGCTCTAAAAGCTTTAGTTTTTGAGATATAAGCCAAAAACTGCATTTGACCCTTATGTTCTATTTTAAGCCATGGTGGCCATGTTTGTCAATGGATCAAAACTTCGGATACATATTATAAACAAGATACCCTAAGGAACATTTATTTAAAGTTTGAAGGTAATTGGCCCAGTAGTTTCAGAGGCGAAGATTTTTAAATGTTAGCAAACTTGATGAACAAATTGTGTAAAATTGTCTTTAAAGGGCAATAACTCCTTAAGGGGTCAATTGACAATTATGGTCTTTTACCTTTTTTGTAGATCTTACTTTGCTGAACATTATTGCTGTTTACAGTTTATATCTATCTATAATAATATTCAAGATAATAACAAAAAACTGCAAAATTTCCTTAAAACTACCAATTTAGTGGCAGCAACCCAACAATGGGTTGTTCGATTCGTCTGAAAATTTCAGGGCTGATAGATTTTGACCAGTGAACAATTTTTCCCCGTGTCAGATTTGCTCTAAAAGCTTTAGTTTTTAAGATATAAGCCAAAAACTGCATTTGAGCCCTATGTTCTATTTTTAGCCATGGTGGCCATGTTTGTCGATGGATCAAAACTTCGGATAAAATTTATAAACAAGATACCCTAAGGAACATTTAGTTAAAGTTTGAAGGTATTTGGCCAAGTAGTTTCAGAGGAGAAGATTTTTGAAATAGTTTACGACAGACGACGACGGACGACACACGCCAAATGATGGCATAAGCTCACATGGGGCCCTTTGGGCCCCGGTGAGCTAATAAGGAGAGGAACATACTGTTAAGACAGGAGAAACAAGTCCAACAATTGAAATGATCAATCAATTTGTGATGACCACTGTAAAATTTCCATGGTTTATTTACCTCTGAGATCCTTGGTCCAATAGCTTTTGTGACAGCAATTATCCTCTTTTCTGTCCCTCGAGATCTTTCCCACATGCATAGTATCCTCATATGTTTAACTACTTTTGAGTCAAGTTTTCTCAGTTGAATTGTTTCATATTTTTCATGTCAGGGCCTTTTATAGCTGACTATACGGTATGGGTTTTTCTCATTGTTGAAGGACGCACGGTAGCCTTTAATTGCTTACATCCAGTTTATTTGAACTTTGGTGGATAGTTGTCTCATTGGCAATCATACCTCATCTCCTTATTTTTATATTATTTACTTCAACCACACATTCTTTTGTTACCCTAACAAGATCAAAGTCGCTTCAGGTATTACTGAAACAAGCAATTTTATTCCTCATCTGTAAATGTTGAAGGACTTTTTAGATTTCCCTTGTCCTCCAGTGTGTACATATGTCAGATTCTTGTTTAGATTTGCACTGAGGTCTATTTCTTAGTTATTAATAAAACTTGGACAACAGGTATATCTTGGTTATAAGTATAGGATGCTGGAGGAATTATGTTACTTTAATATTAAAATAAGAGGATGAGGTATGATTGCCAATGAGACAACTCTCCAACACAGACCAAATGACATAGAAGTTAACATTTATAGGTCACTGTACGGCCTTCAACAATGAGCAAAACCCGTCTTCATGATGTAAGAACAGACAAGACATCCTAATTCTCAAAAGACAGATGGATTTTCTATAAAATAGTTACGACAGTTTAACAGAAAGGGATACTTTAGGATGGTCCTTTGTATTCGTACATGTCTGAATTTTTTCTTTGTTCAAGCTATTCAGGAATAGATTGCCTTGTGATTGATTCAGGCTCCTAGGAGTCTTACTTTGATCACCTGTTATATGAGCAATTGCAGTCAGTTAGGGTCTTGTTTCTCATGAAAGGAAAACTGAATCATAGATTTTGTGGTCATCATCCATGCTTAAAGGTTGACATTTTGGTAGGTCTGTGTGTGAAAACTTAAAACATAATTGTTTTCTAAAAAGACAAATTTTAAGTGATGAAAATTAAAAAAATATAAGGAAACACCTCAAATTGATTTTATTGAAGATTTAATATTAAAAATGTACAATGGTTCTAGTAAAAAAATTTTAAATCTGAAATTATGACTAGAAGGTCTAGTTGTGCACTTTGTCCTGTGAAAAGAAATATACCTACAAATTTGATGCTGAAGTTTTCATTGAAAATTATATAACATACCACAACAATTCAGATTTCAACAAACAGTACATAAATATGTGTCATCACTGAATCATGTACACTGATTAAACAAAAAGTGTAATTTTTAGACATGATACAAAGACTTCATTGTATCAATTTGTAAGATATTATAATATATAGTTGTTTTACATAGTTTTTTTTCTTATGTTGTGCTGTTACACCACAGTCACAGGTTAGGAGGAGGGTTTGGCGCCAACAAACTAGTTTAACCCCGCAACATTCTGTATGTGCCTGTCCCAAGTCAGGAGCCTATAATTCAGTGGTTGTTTGTTGTTGTGTTACATATTTGTTTTTCGTTCTTTATTTTGTACATAAATTAGGCTGTTAGTTTTCTTGTTTGAATTGTTTTACATTTGTCATTTCAGGGCCTTTTATAGCTGACTATGTGGTATGGGCTTTGCTCATTGTTGAAGGCCGTACGGTGACCTATAGTTGTTAATTTCTGTGTCATTTGGTCTCTTGTGGAGAGTTGTCTCATTGGCAATCATACCACATCTTCTTATTTATATTTATACTTCTTCAAAATACAAATATAAGGAATAACCTGCAAATCTGTATTGTATATGATATCACACCAAATGTCAGCTGATAATGTGCCAACATAATCATGATAATGTAAGAAGATGTGTACAATTCTTGCCAGATTTTTATCAATTCTTCTTTTTACACAATGTACTATACCTGAGTCCCCCCTTCTTGTCACGTAGCTAGGTGTTGAGGTTCAAGACCATGTTTGTGTCAGGTTATGTAAGGAATTTCCTTTAAATTTTTATAAGAGTGGTACACATGAGAGCACTCAATAAGGCAATTTTGCACATAATTAATGTTTCCAAGGGGCATAACTCTTTTTTTTTAAATAATTGATCGATACTGATTTTTGAACTCAGTTGCACAGGGGACAATAAATAGTAATATACTTTTTTTTCAAAAAGGTTATTTTACATTTTAACTGCTTCGTCATTATACATGTTATAATGTGGAAAATAATAATTATCTGTACTCAGTATATAAATAAGCATTCACTTTTTGAGTTGGCATACTGAAATTTGAGTGAAATATAACTTCTGTCCACTAGTTTCAGACAATCTGCAAAATGCGGTTGTAGCCTATCATGCTTGATATACTGTACTTCAGACAGTTTTCTTTTTTGTAAGATTTATTTTTTCCTGTATATCAGGAACTGGGAAATGCTTTGACATTGTAACAGTCCTTTTTATCTCATGTATCTGTTCCTTATCAATTCCTAATGAAGATGATCCTCCAAACAAAGAAACATGTGCTGGGGTAACGGCTGGCTTTAACGTGAGATGGTTAATTAACATCCAAAGGATGAAAACAGACGATATGTTGATTGTTGCATTATGGTTGGTAGGTAATTGTTCATTCCACAATGGCAGAGGGTCTCTGCAATTTCTAAAAAAAATTTCATTCACACTATCATACATATATACATCAAAACCTTTTTCACTTATAGCAATTGTTGGTATGAGCGATACTAAGCTACCACTGTTGCTGCTGTTTTGTTGTTGGATTGATGCTTGGTAATATGAAAAAGTAATTGCTTGGGCCGAAAACTGACGAATACTTTTCGACTGCCGCAGAGATGAAAGTTCTCTTTCTACCTCAACTATCTGTTCCTCTGCTTCTACGAATTCATCACACTCTGAGATTTGATTTACAGGTGGACCTGAAATACCGCAAACATCACCATTTGGAAAAACAAGTATGTCTGGATTTCCATACCATAAAGCTGTAGTTCCTGTTCAAATAAAGAAGCACACGAATCAAAGAATTTATTTAATCATATGTTCTTACAGAAACATACATAAAACAGAGAGAATTCCTTTAAGTCCAATGAGAAAAGATATAAGGTGCATTGGGTATTTCGTGCATTAATAATTTTATCAATTGCATACAACTAACTACAGTGACTTGATTATATGTTTTGCTGTCCACCTATACCAGTATAACAAAATAGATATAGGAAGATGTGGTGTGAGTGCCAATGAGACAACTCTCCATCCAAATAACAATTTATAAAAGTAAACCATTATAGGTCAATGTACGGCCTTCAACACGGAGCCTTGGCTCACACCGAACAACAAGCTATAAAGGGCCCCAAAAGTACTAGTGTAAAACCATTCAAACGGTAAAACCAACGGTCTAGTCTATATAAAAAGCGAGAAACGAAACACGATAAATTACATAAACAAACGACAACTACTGTACATCAGATTCCTTTTTAAATTGTGATGTCAAATTTGATGGGAACTTGTGTGATTGTAAGTAATGGCGGACAAATTTGCATACAAGTGTAAATATGTCTATTACCTCATCTAAAATGTTGTTTTTCTGCATGTGCTTCAAAGCTGTCTTTAAATTAAAATATTCAGTAAAATGAATGCATGTTGTTTAACTAAAATATGTTTTCGTGAAGTTTAATCATGTTAATAGGGGAATTAAGAATATTTCATATAAATTATAAGATTATCTCCCCATGGAACCTTATTGACAAGATATTGTAACTTCACATATATTTTAATAAATATTACAAAGTGATGTCTGATTCTTATAAATATAGAACTCTTTTTAAAAAGAATAGTATGAAAACTTGGTTGGGATATAGTTATAGCAATTCAAAATGACAACCTCTCACCTTTCAAAATGACTCATTCTGCCGCTGGACTTTAGGCAACTAACAATCAATCAATCAATCAAATGACTCATTAAAATAACATTTAAAGAATTGTTTTGCCACACTTTCATAAAAGCCATCACGTGGAAATAAAAAAAAAAGATATAAAATATTATAATGGATTGTAAGTATGCTTTTTATTTTATCACAGCAGCTGGTTAAAATTTCTGATGAATTTTCCCAGTGGTTTTAGAGAAGATCAAAATGTGAAAGATGACGACAGACACCAAGTGATGGCTATACATGTAGCTCATTTCATTTGGACCTTTGGTCTAGGTGCTTAAAACATCATGAAAATCGCTTGTAAAAGTTATTCCCACGACATACAGCTGTAATAACCAACTGTTAAAAACGACTTACCAATTCCTGTATTTCCATAAAAAACTGTTCTACCACAGCCACAGGGACAGCTCACAACTTTATCTGGAACATCGTTGGACATAATATATGGTAATGGGATAGAAGTGTCTGTCAAAACTGGATCGTAACTTGGAAAAACCAATTGTGACAGAAGGTGTATTGCCAGCAACATTGATATTTGCGACTCTGTGAATTTTTTTCTGTCTCTATGTTCTTGTAATGCCTTACGAAGACATTTTTCGTGGTAATCTAAAATAAAGGAATTAGATGAATGAAGCATGATATTTCAAAGGTACATGTACACTGAAGTCAAGTGTAAACATATTATTTTGCTTGACACAGTTAGATAATGGAAACAAATAATTACATATGACACAGAAATACAATGTATGTAAGACCCACAACAAAACAATTAAATATAGTTTAACTTAATCCATGCCAGCTTGTCAATTTTGAACGATTTTTCCAAGAAAAATTTACAGCCTACACTAACAGCAGAAAACAGAATTGATTCTCTGCTAAAAAGCATTGGTTAAATAATCTGAAAGATAAAATCCCCATCAACACATTTTTTAAGACACCCTTAGGATGTTTCTGGTCAAGTTTGGTTGGAATCTGCTCAAAGTTGTCATGCATGTACATGTAACTGATTTCAAAAAGAGAATTGTTATTTTGTATTTTTAAGGTTCATGACGATAAGACACAGCAAGTGATGGCAAATTATATTTTCTCAAATGAAACTTTCGATCCAGGTTTGCTAGAACCCGGTCAAATGAGATTTTTTTCCCCCTTAGTATCCAAAGAACACCATAAAACAAACCATTATGTAAATGAAAAAAAATTATCTGATCTTGAACATACATGTACATACTACTTCTGTCGAAGGTTGGAACAACATGACAGTTTGCTCATAAACTTGTACTGAAGATAATTAACTTGAAAAATACTAACAATGACAAAGCCATGTTTGTATTTCCTGTCTGTTTTGTCTTGAAAAGAGGAGATATGCATCTGGAATCAATATATGTGTTTATGCTTCACCATATGCATGCTGTCTTATATGAAAGGGAAGGATTGAGAGCTCCTAAGATGTTTAATGCTACTATATTCTTTGTGTGACCATGGTGACTGTCCATACTCTAAAGCTCTTTAATTCAGTGTTTGAGGTTGGTTGCTATCTGCAATATGTTTTGTTTGTTTATATCAATTTAAGGTATAAAATCAGGATGTTTGTTATTTTGTTATCCCATTTGAACTATATGACATTTTTGATATGCTGGTATTAATGTGTATCATTATTGAAGGCTTTCCGGTAACCTATTACAAATGTATTAATACATGTAGTTGTTTACATCCTTGTCCTTTTAGTGTCTGGTGGTTGTCTTAGGCCATGCAAAAATGATTGTTTGTTTCCCCTAACCCTGCGGGGTCTGTTTTTACCCTCCGGGTCAATTCTTTCTTTTTTTTTGCAAATAAAAAAAAGTGTTGCTTTGGTTTCTATTGACGATTTTCAATGATGTTTTTTTTTTAAATTGTCTTATAACCTCTTAAAAGTGTGTCAACATTGCTCAATTAACATTATAGCTTATACCACAATATAGAATGTAAAACAAGAATTTTCTGTCAGGTTAACAGCATACTCTGTAGCAAACAGGTACATGCATGTGGACGAACATGATTGTGGGTAAACTTGGATTCCTCCTGCACTATACATGCTATATACAGGGTGAATGCATAGCTTCACAATTTTCAATTTATGTTCAAAATACCTTTTTTCTGCAAAAAATGAAACAGTGGAGCAAGTTGATAGATGCGTCCTAGACTTTCACTGTCGCTTAACATGCGAAACCCATCTGCAAACAAGTCTTTGAAATTAACTCTGTAAGATATATATGAAGATATCATATCTTCTGGAATATCTTCTGGATTCCTCAAATTCCCATTCTTATCAGTCACACACTCGACTGGTTTGACGATTGCATCAGAAAATGATGTCCCTATTGTACAATTTTTTAACAGATATGGACTAAATTGGAAATCTTGTACTTTTGAAAGACATTCCTTCATCGAATAATTTGACATAAATCTGTGATGATGTATCTTAAACAGACCAAACAAATGGCGTCGGCACACATATGCGATGGCAAAGCCAAACGCCATGGTGTTATTGTTCTGTAATTCCTCCACTGGCTGATAACTGCTGTGTTTTCCACACTTCTTTATTTACGAATCATAATATTATGGCCCAAGACCACAATTAAATTCTCTATTAGTTTTTATAACGTTTTGTTTCATTAAAAAATGCACCTATTCTTTTGTCAAATATTTTGTGTGTGTAATGTACAGTACAAGTCCAAAATATATCCAAGTTTCAGAAAAATTGAACGTTTACATCTTACAAATTTAGCCAATACACATCCATACCCCTATGGTCAAGTCAAGAGATGTTCAAAACTGTAAATATCACCTTTTGCACCTGGCCTAATCACTCTTTCCATATCAAAATTAGTTAAAATACAACATCCAAAAGTTTATTTCACCTCTCTTCTTTCATTTCCATCCAAAAATCTAGGAAATGAGTGAGGAAGGAAAGAAAAATTAAGAAAAATACACTCTAACTAAAAGGAACTATATTCGTGGACAACAAAAGCGGGATCCTTAATTGTGGTCTTGGGCCTATTAGGGTCTAAAACTTGACCAATTCTAATAAAACTTGGTATGATTTAAGCTTAGTGTATTATGAAACGGTTTACAAAGTTTCAAAGCCATATGATACCAATTATAAAAATGTGGCATTTTTATATCTGAACTTTGGTGCTGAATTGTGGCGTTGAATTAGAACAATTTCAACCATCAAATTTGGGCTTCTAAAACCAAAATATACCAAAACTTACACTTTTAATGTCTCTATGTATAAGTTATCACCTATTAAAAGCAACAGATAGCATACTTCATGTTTCAGACTTATAAAAATGGCCAGAAGTAAATTTTATATGAGCCTGTGCCAAAAATAGAGGTTTTCAAATGAAGTGAGGCCTTATATGAAATGTAATATTTTCACTTACCACAATTTTCTGAAGTTGTTAAGTTATAAAAACCTTTACATGTTATAAATGTACTTTTAATGGAAATATAAGTTTCAAATAGCATAACACATGTGAATAAAATGGTCTTCAGCAATGTCAAGCTTAAAAACAGGTTGTCAATTTAGTTCCTTCCCCACATTTGCATATTAAAAGCATATAAATGATATGGGAGATGGAGATATGCTTCTTTTTGCTCAAATCTTTGCTTAGATATGATAAAACATGGAGCCTGGATGTAACAAGACTGTCACTTTCAACTATATATGTAGACAGTATGATCTGATGCAAAGTTATTTACTTTACTTTTTAAAACCGGCATGAAATTTCAGCCTCAAAAGGCCAATATTTTAACCACTAGCTATCAAACAAAAGAAAATAAAGGTAGTCTGTGAAACAGACAAGGTCAAACAACCAGTAATAAGTGCTTTTGATACAGATTCAGTGAAATCTGCTAAAAGGAATTCAACTTGTATGTGCATAGAACCTCATTTTCACTTGCTTCATACTGACCGTTAGACTAAGACCATTAAAGCAGCACATTTTGCACTCTTATTCTGATTTTATCTACTTTTTTGTATGTTCAGTGTTCAAAATGAGTTAAACATCTACATTAGATACCACAAACACAAATAGAAAATCAGAAAACCTGTCAGAGAGAAAGTAAGCATGCTACTTTTGTAAAAATATTGAAACAACTGAAAAAGTTCAATTTTGGGCATGTAGGCTGAAATGTCATTTTTTTACAAAATTTCTATCAAATAAAAGTGGAAATCATTTATTCTCATGTAGTTTGACAAATTAATACCAATAGATCATTCAGGGAAGTTGTCAAAGTACAAATTCAATATTTCCTGAATTCAGCTCTTAGGCCCAAGACCACAATTAAATTCTCTATTAGTTTTTTTATAACGTTTTGTTTCATTAAAAAAAATGCACCTATTCTTTTTGTCAAATATTTTGTGTGTGTAATGTACAGTACAAGTCCAAAAATATATCCAAGTTTCAGAAAAATTGAACGTTTACATCTTACAAATTTAGCCAATACACATCCATACCCCTATGGACAAGTCAAGAGATGTTCCGAAAACTGTAAATATCACCTTTTGCACCTGGCCTAATCACTCTTTCCATATCAAAATTAGTTAAAATACAACATCCAAAAGTTTATTTCACCTCTCTTCTTTCATTTCCATCCAAAAAAATCTAAGAAATGAGTGAGGAAGGGAAAGAAAATAAATTAAGAAAAAATACACTCTAACTAAAAGGAACTATATTCGTGGACAACGAAAGCGGGATCCATAATTGTGGTCTTGGGCCATTATGGCGGGTCAAGGGACTTAAGTATGGGTTAATCTAAAGACCTATATACAGTGCAACGTCCCCGGGAAGCCGAGTCGCGTAATATCCGACTTATTGGAGCATGTGAGACATAATATCTTAACTTACTATAATCAAATCAAATCAAATGTTTTTATTCCTAATTAAAGGGTCCGTATAGAGCATATAAATCAATACAAATCACAAAGTTCATACATTATCCACCCAAACAACACACGCAATCTAAAATACATACTGATTGTTAATAATTAAAAAATTGTTAGGAACAAATATAGAAACATGATTAAAAACTTATATACAACAACAACAACAATTGTTTGAGGGGATATACATGAGGGGAGAGAGCCAGTACAAAGAGGGATAACTCCATTTGTTTACCTTAACTTGTGTCTCTTTTTTTCCTTTCGTATCTGGAAATTTTTATTCAGATACAGACTAAAACTGTATTAAAATCTTAATCTTCATTTGTCATGATCCAGATAAAAAGACTTTTTAAATTCCTGTTTCTCAGATTTGGAAACTTTTGAAATAAATTTTGTAAGGATTCTAATCTTGGTGAACTGTAGGGCACTCTAAGGGAGCTACCATTTGATTTTTATGGGGGTGGGGGGGGGGGCTAGGATGAAAATTTTGTCCTGCTTTTTTTGTTAGTTGTAATCTCTGTCCTGCCTTTTTATTTTTACTCTATTCGGTCCTGCCTTTTTTTTACTAGTTTATCCTGAATTTTTACACAAATTGTCATCCTGCCTTATTTTTTTACCAAGTTGCTCATCCTGCCTTTTTTTACTCAAAACTCCTGTCCTGCCTATTTTTTCAAACTTCCCCCTTTCCCCATAAAAATCAAATGGTAGCTCCCTAAAACAAAAGGCAGTTCATTTTATATCAAGTTACGTGAACAGTGTTGACAGAGCCTTTCACATCTGGGTAGAAGCTCAGGTTTTCCCGGGATTGTATTTAGTTGTCGTTCATGTCTCCCAGTTTCTATTTTCAAAATGTGGTTACTCAGCCTACATTTTGTTAAAGTTCTTCTGCTGTTAAATGTTTCATATTTAAGTAACTTTCATAATTGAAAGTAAATTTGAATTTGTAATATGTGCTGAGTTTTCCGGTATGTTTTGAATGACTATTTCTTTTATCTAGCCATGTTTTAAGAAAGTTCTTCTGAAGACATTTCTTCAAATACAATTTAAGTTTATTTTTACTACGTTGTTCTCGATAGATAGGTTAATATCCAGTTTTTCACTGTAAAAAAAAGTATATTAGAATACTATGAGTTATTTGACTGGTTACTGCTAGATTTATATTCATTATAGGCTGTGCTCAACAAATCAGATGGGGAGTGCTCAAGTCTATACCAGTACAAAAATATTTGTTTTAACAAGTCTAAATATAAATAATGGATATCTCCCAAGTTCTGAAAGGACTGCTATGTTTGTACAGAGTTTAGTAACACCTAGAATGTGTTTACAGAATTTTAAGTTAAGCTTTTCCATTTCCCAATCTTTGAAGATATCAAATAGAGGAAGATTTCATGTCTCTATATAATTTGAAACTTGCTTTCATTCTCTTTTGAAACAATTGTGTTTTGGCTTCATTAAACTTTCCAGTGTTTTCAATTATAAGGCCTAAATACTTATATTGTTTAACACATTCTAGAATATCAGTTCCAATTTGGAAACATGTCAGTCATTAGCCTTCCAGTTTTGTTAAACATGATTACCTTTGTCCTTTTTACATTAACTTCTATACACCATTCAGTACAATAGTTATTTAAAATATCTAGCTTTTGTTGAAGACCTTTTTTAGTGTCTGAAAATAGTAATAGATCATCTGCATATAAAAGGCAAGGCATTTTCTCGCCATCCAAAGTGATTGAATCTGTTTTATCATCAATGATGGTGGGGAGATCATTTAGAAATATTTTAAAAAGATTAGGGCTTAGAACATCGCCCTGTCTTACTCCGACCTCAGATGTGTAAAACTCCGTCATTTTATCATCAACCCTAACACACAGTTTGTCATTTGCATACATTGATTTCAAAATTCTATAAAAACAACCATTAACATTATATATTTGTAATTTGTACATTACAGCAACATGAATAACTTTGTCGAATGCTTTGCGAAAGTCTACAAAGCATGCATACAACCTTTGTCAGCAGATTTTAGATATTTATCTATCATGCATTTGAGAACAAAAATATGATCACAGGTGCGTGCTCCCTTTGAGAAACCAATTTGGGTCTTGCGTATAATAATATTATCTAGAAGAAATTTATCAAGTCTATTATAATGTAATAAAGTTAAAAAGTTTACCAATACTATTATTTATAGCTATTCCTCTGTAATTTTCAGGTTTCTTTGGATCCTCTAATTTGAAAATTGGACATATAAAACTCTCCGACCATTTTGCCAGATACATACCTGATGCAAAAACTGCATTATAAAGCTTTAGTAAACAAGAGTCAGTATAACTGTGTGAGACTTTCAGCATTTCATTGCTCACATTATCTTATCCTGGACTTTTGCCAGATTTTAATTTGGAATAAGCGTTTTGTAGCTCTACCTTCGTAATCTTGAAATCAAGAGTTGAAAAACTTATGTTTCCTTCTTCCAATAAGAGGAATTATAGAATCTGGGGGATATAAAAATATATCAAGGGCAAACAAAGTTTGTTGAAAATCTGCGTCTCACTAAACATAGACAAGAATAATTTTAGCAACAAGAAGCGACAATAAGCGTCAAGAAGCGATCATGCGAATTGTAAGCAATAAAATTTTAGCGACAAAAGGCAGCGTAAAATCGTAAAATTGATTATTTGAGAGACAATTAACTGTGCCAGTGGTTGTTTTATCCAGAAAGTGTCATATTTTGTTGATTATTAAATTTTGCATCTATTTTCTGTATAATAC
The DNA here is from genome assembly GCA_017311375.1 of Mytilus coruscus. NCBI lineage: Eukaryota > Metazoa > Mollusca > Bivalvia > Mytilida > Mytilidae > Mytilus > Mytilus coruscus. The sequence goes on from CM029600.1 coordinate 44,286,292, forward strand.
AATATATAATTGTACGTAGCAACACAGGGTTTTTAGTACTGCATAGAAATAATAAAGATTACAAAGAGTGGGTAAGAGTTCTACAAATCTCAAGTGGGAAATGAATTAAGAATACATTGATCTCGTCTGTATATAACATATGGCTGCTACGGTATACAAATTTTAAGTGTCACTAAGTATTCCCAAAATTGTGAATCAAAGTTGAGAGAAAATTTTTATAAGAAGGGGATATGGGAGCCTTCATGACGCACGTGATAAAAACCCACAGGAAATGAATATGAAATCAGTAAATATCGAGCTATTCAACACCAAAATGAGAGCAAAAGACCGAGCCTAATTGAAAAAGTTCACGTCTATACAACGAATATTTCATATAATTAAAATTACATCTTTGTGCAAAATAAGATTAGACGGAGTTAAGATCGCATTGATCTAAACAAAACAACAACTACACATGGCTGAATACCTCTGAAAACAAGTAAGTTTAAACGGGTGCCACATGTGGAGCAGGATCTGCTTACCCTTCCGGAGCACCTGAGATCACCCCCGGTTTTTGGTGGGATTCGTGTTGCTCAGTCTTTGGTTTTCTATGTTGTGTTTTGTGTGCTGTTGTTTGTCTGTTTGTCTTTTTCCTTTTTAGCCATTGCGTTGTCAGTTTATTTTTCGACTTATGAGTTTGAATGTCCCTTTGGTATCCTTCGCCTCTCTTTTAAATCTGACTACTGTTCAAGTTCATCCGCACCATGTATATGTGAAGTAGGTAGATCTTAACATGATCATTCTACACATTTCTGCCACTGTCAGTTTTACTCTATACCTAAAGCAGTTTTCAAGATAATAGACAAAACAAAAAAATAATAGAGACGACGACAGACGCCAAGGGTAAGAATAACTCACTTGACTTGGGTCAGGTGAGCTAATAAGGAGATGTTGTACGGAGACTACAGAACGTGAATGCAAGCAAAGTGTGGCATTCAACAATGTGCAAAACCAATACCGCTTTCAGCTATAAAAGGCCAAGGCATGAGAAAAAGTGAAACAATTCAAACGGAAAAACTGATTTAAATTAGTTTTAACCCCAACTCCTTGTCACCTGACACAATGGGTCAGCGAATTTATATGCAATAAATTGGCTTCACTTATGTACTAATGTCTTTTGTTTTGGGATGTACAAGTACCCTGCCACGTCCACTTGTATTTTTGTTCATCTGATGAGTTAAGCCTTTTCAACTGATTTTTATAGTTCGTTCTTATGTTGTACTGTTATATCTCTGTCCCAAGTTAGGGGGAGGGTTGTGATCCCGCTAACATGTTTAACCCCGCCACATTATGTATGTATGTGCCTGTCCCAAGTCAGGAGCCTGTAATTCAGTGGATGTCGTTTGTTTATGTGTTACATATTTGTTTTTCGTTCATTTTTTGTACATAAATAAGGCCGTTAGTTTTCTCGTTTGAATTGTTTTACATTGTCATTTCGGGGCCTTTTATAGCTGACTATGCGGTATGGGCTTTGCTCATTGTTGAAGGCCGTACGGTGACCTATAGTTGTTAATTTCTGTGTCATTTTGGTCTCTTGTGGACAGTTGTCTCATTGGCAATACTACTACTGGGGGTGTTTAACGACCTTGACTGGCTGTTAAGGGTGACGTCATCGTCCATCAGTCGTCCGTTGTAATCTTATTTTAGACTGAATCTCATCTGAAACCGCATCGTCAAATAATTGAAAATTTGACAGGAATCATCCTCATTTTGATTCTATCGAATGAAAAACATGTCCATCGGCACTAATGTATATTTAAATATAAAGCCTTTCGAGCAAAACTGACTGCGGGAAAAACTCAGTAGGTCAAGATCTATATACCCATTATCGGACAACATTTGAAATTTTTGCCCCTGAAATTTCTGCTTTTAGCAAATTCGCAGTTTTTGGATAATATCCTGAAAACTGTAATTATCGATAGAGAGAATTGAAAAATAGCAAATTAACATGATTGGCGAGACACAGTAAGATTATACGGAGATAAGATCGCATTGATCTAAACAAAACAGCAACTACACATGGCTGAATACCTCTGAAAAACAACAATGTGCAACACACTTTATTTTAATAAGAAGGGGGTGTGGAATGATCCAAGCTGTCTCATTTACAAATCTACAAATAAATAACATGACCGAAATCGTCAATCGACCCTGTATAGAAATTATTGCCCGTCAATGAGGATGTTTCATCTTTTCCGCGTTATTGGCGGAAACTTAGTAAAAAAAAGAGTAAACTGCTTAAACAGGTCAACCAATAAATTACAATTGCAGAAATCATCAGTACATTTCTTAAAGAAAGAAGATATTGTTCTTTAGAAAAAATTCAGCATCATTTAATTTTTCACTCTATTATCTTCAAAAGCATAAAATGAGAAAGAAACTTTAGAGAGAAAAAAGTGATCAGCTATAGCTAGATGATCTAGACCAAAATCGTCTGTCTACCGTTATAGGATAGTTGCCCTTAAATGACGATTTTATCCCTTTTTTTATGTATTTTGACAAAGAACTATAATTTTTATAGTGGATAGAGAGAAACTGAAGGACGCTAAAATGATCAGCAAACTATGTTCAACAACTAAGCCAACATAACCAAAATCGAGAATCAACCCATTGCCATTCAATGACAATTATAATTGAAATTTTTAATTATTGACAACTCCTTATAGGATTTCCGCCGTTCAATATATAAAATAAGAAGATGTAGTATGATTGCCAATGAGACAATTATCCACAAGAGACCAAATGACATAGAAGTTAACAACTATAGGTCATCGTACGGCTCATATCGCATAGCCAGCTATAAAAGGCCCCGAAATGACAAATGTAAAACTATTCAAACGAAAAAACTAACGGTCTGATTTATGTACAAAACAATGAACGAAAAACAAATATTATATACAGCAACAAACGACAACCACTGAATTACAGGCTCCTGACTTGGGACAGACACATACATAATGTGGCAGAGTTAAACATTTCGCCTAACCCTCCCCTAACCTGGGACAGTGGGATAACAGCACAACATATGAACAAACTATAAAAATTAGTTGAAAAGGGCTCAACTCATCATATCGATACAAAGCAGAAAAACAAGAAACAAAAACACAGACCGGACGTTTCAGGGTATTTGTACATCCCCACAACAAAAAAGATATTAAGTACAGATCTGAGAGTACTCGCAGTTACTGATAGCTAGTTCAAAGCCAAAAACAACTAATAAAAACATCATGTATCTAATACTAATGTCCATTTTGACCCATTTTTCGCTTATGCTATTACATTGAAAAAGAGAGAAATTGTGAATAGCTTACAAATGATCAGCATAATAAAATTTACAAATGGGTAAACACTACCGAGTGGATCTGCATCAAAAGTAGCGATAACAATTATTACATTGTGAAATATGGCTGCCTACTTTGCTAATGATTTAAATGTTGCATGTTTTTACTAAATGGGAGAGTCAGGCGCATAGGAGCCTCTACTAAGTATTATGTTCCTGCTACAAGTATTATCTAGTGTTTGTTGATGTCGATGCACGTTTTTATCTGTTGAAAATTTTTGTTTCAGAAATTTTGTATCTGTTGATGAAGAGCTTGGTAACAAGAATTGTTTTCGATTGATGAAGGTGGCATTATGACCTGCTGACATTTAATTTGGTGTTAGTTTTAAGATTTATGTTGAGTTGCTATCTCATCTATTTTGTCAAATATTTATTTTTATGATTTGACAAGTCTTAAAATTGGACGAACGGTGGATCCTGGCTCACAGCTCGGTGAAACTAAGCAGAGCAGAAACTCTCCAGATTCCAGGGTAAGGTAATATTATTCCTAAGTACATGAACATGTTAATGTGTAATTATTCATTGTTTGTTAATTAACTAAAAAGTGAGATTAAACGTTTTCATTTAAAATATAATATATATGTTCCTGAAACTAAAACGAATTTGAAAAAGGACAAAACAGTTAAATTCTTATCATACTTTAAGAAGTACAGAGGAGCTAGGTTGCCTATGTGTACTACCTTTTTTCTTTCTTTTTAATAAATTTTACAACCATTAAAATGTTTGATACTTATTTAGAAGTGTGTATTTATATTTTTATAGATTCATTCTGCATCAAATTTGCAAATACGTATTGGCATGACTTTTGACCTGCAAAAACAAGGCGGAAGATACCTTAGGGAGAATCAAAACTCGAAAACAAGTCGAAGAGTGACCGTCAAAATCATGGCAGAAATGAACAAAAACGACGAAAAGGCAAACGATAGCCTACAAAACACTACATACAAAATAAAGATTGAGCTACACTAACTACAACAAAAAAAGAGGTTGATATCAAGCGCTCGGTAAGGGTATCCGTGTTGCTCATGATAATCTGTGATGTCACGATCGAGGGAGAATGGCTACGACAATCGGAACTGAATCTTTCAGATTGTTTTTACAATCACAAATATAAAACAAAAATATATGATTTACACAACAACAATGTTTTCCAAATAATATTTATTTCATAGAAAAATTATACAAATTCCTAAAATGCATGTTTTTATACCATAAAATCCTGTATCCAAAAAAACGACGGCACCAAATATATTACTGTGCCCAAATCCTGGTTTTAAAATTTAAGATTTTTGTTATTATTAACCTCAGAAGCAACGTGGCACTAGAGGACAAACATCATTTACAAATCAATGATTCAATGACTATACAATGATGAGATTTATGAAAAGAAAGGGAAAATGTATACTTGCATACATAAACGTATCGATAATGCATTATCTAAAGCAAAAGTTTGTTAAGATTTACAAAAAGACTTCATACTTTTTCTTTGTTATGTCAATAACATGTCCGCTAGCTGTAAACTTTCCTGTATTTAGATGATAGCACACTGATTATGTTTTCCCATAAAACTCATGAAGTTATCTCTAAAAAAAATCGATAGTACATAACTAGGATCATGTAGTGAGTAGCTCGATCTTGGTAAAACTGAATGTTTTCGTTTTGGTCCAAAGAGATTTTTTTCAAAGTTGGACATTGCTGAAATTGTAATAAATATTGAGAGCAGCCTGGAGATATTCGGAAAATAATCAGAGCAGCAAAGAGTAACGAGAAAATATGGGGAGCAGCCTTGTGAGCACCTCGAGAAATGTCGAGAACAGCTGTGAGCATCTAGAAAATTTCGAGATTAACCGTGAGCAACTCATAAAAATATCAGGAGCAGCTGTGAGCACCTCGAAACAACGACATTAAGTTAAATGATATCAGAAGCAAATACATAGAAAAAAAACGATATAACTTTTTCCATATCAATTAATCAACTAAATTTAGAAAAATGAACTTCCGTATCGTGTGTCAATCCCAGGTTAAGGTTATAATAACATTAAGCAGTACTAATTTTACTGCATAATTAGACACTTTAAAAATTTCGTGCGTCCGAAACTCTTTTCTGGATATTCCTTCATCAACAACGCTCAAACCCAAACATTTGAAAGCTCGGGATGTATAAATAAGTAGAAAAGTTAGGAGCAAAGTGACAAAAAAGGATTAGTTAAAATTTAGCAGAAGGTCAACTTTGCCTGGGGAATTTTGAACTTTAGTTTCTAAGTAATTTCTTTATTTATCAATGGGGAATTTTAGAAAAATATGCCAGTTATAAATCTTGTGAGTACTGAAACACTGTCTTCTGAGCTTATTAATTGATATAGAAGACTAATAGTCCACCTGCAATGGTATCACCCAATACTGGTAAATGAAGAAAACACATTTTTTGTGCGTCCAAAGCGCCTTTCCAAGTTTAATTCGAATAGAGTGTGGTTTTTGTACAGTTATGTCAATTAATCCTATTTCTACATAGAAATAAAATTATTCAAACCATTAATTATATGACGTTTTGTTTTCAAAAGGACTTTTCATAATATTTCTATATAATTATTGACACTTAATTTATTAGTTATTACTATAATAGTATACTAATGTTATGGCGAAGACATGTTTGTCATTATAAAGAACACTAAAACATTAATAATTTATTGAAAATAATGCACTACTATACCCCCAATCGGCTTGATGGCATACATGAAAACAAAATTACACATTACATAATACATCCCCCCAAAAAAAAGAAAAAAAAAGACATGAATTTATATATGTACATATCACGCAGTTGTTAAATCCACTAAATGACCGTTTCGTATCGTCTGTCAATCCCAGGATATAGTTATAGATAGTATTAATGGTATAAATTTTACAGCATAATAAGGCATCGATAGCCTTATCCAGAGTTTGTACATCTGTTTTGAATTTTAGTTTTGAATGCTCTTCAACTTTGTTATTGATTTGGCTTTCCAACTGCTTGAGCGACACTGATTAATCTTATATAGACGAAAAGCCAGTCGTAAAGTATAATTGATGAGGATACTGCAGAAGATGCGCATTCCGACAATTAATGTCCATTCAGTAAATGGTTAAGGCCAACATATTTGAAAATCCAAAACCTAAAAAACGTTGACGAGCAGATAAAAAAACCTAAAGTAAAACCAAATCAGGAAAAGGAATCAGAGATATGCGCAAAGAGATCCATTCCTTAGTTTGAAATAAAAGAACCGAATTACTGAATATTGACCAGGGATAGAGATACCCTTGGGAAGCAACGGTTCATTATCGACCCTGCAGTAGTAATAACATTAACGGTACCTTAATCTCTGCACAATAAAATTACTTGATTTTTAAAACTGAAAAACGTCTCAATTCAATGTTTCCAAGTTTTCAACAAAAAAGTCAAAGACAAAAAAGGATAACAGAAATTGACAACAAAACCGCACAATGCACCAAACCACATCAACCACCAACGCCCGACTACTATAGAAAAAAAAAACTTTTATTACATGCATCTTCAAGAACCTATCACGTTTTCAAGTGTGCGTTTATGTTATCTCTCTCTAAAGTCATCAACATGTATGTAACCGACCAAACAAGTACTATATATAATCAGGCTCTAACTACAAATGTATCTACGTTCTTCGTCTGCAATGTTTTGCAACGCCAGTCTTTGCACGATGTGCTTATATTTCCGCTATTGTATGATAATGCTGTTCAGGTACAATATAATCGGGGTTATCCAACGAGTCTTCTGCTTGTCTCGTTTCATTTTCATAAAATGGTGAAAGTTGTGGTGTATGCAGGATCAAATCTCTATACGCAGAGTCATTTACTTCTTCGTTATTTTCTACGACCCCAGTATATGTCGAAAATTCTGTACCAGGTAACCTCATATTTACTTCATTTAGCCTTTCTATGTACATACTCATTCTGCAAGATTACAAATTAATATGTTTTCAATTTGATATTCACAAACATATTGCATAAGTTTCTCTTTCTACGTTATACAGTTAGAAACTCCTCGTAACGTTTAAAAGGTTAACTAGCTTATAATAAAATGTCAACATCAGTAGTCAGTTTTTCAGTACCGACATGATGTTTAACATAGTTTTTTTTTATATTAATTCCCGTGTGCAAATTTAGAAACTATTCAGAAACTAACGTTCCAACTGCTTAAGGCAGAGTTAATCTTTGGATTTGCTATTCTTTGTTTGTCACGTAGACTTTCACGTATTCAAGTATAATTTATACATCGTAACGTTGGCTTTCAAATGTTTGTGTCCGAGTGTTCCTAATGAAGGTGCTAATAAATCCAGATGAGCTCGTCGGATAAAAGAAATTATGCAGTATTTTTATTTTATTTGGACGAGTTATATTATATTTGATTTTGAAAAATTTGGTATAGAAAATCCATCAAAATATCAAAATAATTCAAGAAAACAAGTTATGGGTTATCTCAAACTGATGGTTTTTTTTTACATAGTATGTAATTGATTCAATCAAATTGTGGAATACAACTGCATTGCATTAAAAATGAATAGCAAATTATACAAAGTATGATGTATTTTATCTAATAGTTGTCTCATATTGAACCAAAAAAAAAAATGAATTAACTTTTATACAGGACACATTCTGGAAATAAGCCATGAGTAGTGCAATTAGGTGATTTTATCTTCATATATCACAGTAAATTAGGAAATCTTAACCACCTTGATTAATATGGTAAGGTCAAACAAATCCGATTGACATCAAGCTCAAATTACTGTTCGAATGTATTGCGTGGACAATTAAGGATGTAAAAAAGTCCAGAATGTGACAATGCTAAGTTAGCGGTTATCGACATATTTAAACTATTTTTATTTATAATCTATAGCCTTAGTTTTTTGCTATGCTTTGTATATAGCTTTCGAAAAGTTCGTATTACTTTTACTTTCAAAAATAATACATAGGGGGTAAATAAAGAAACTCAATATTGAGCAACATGAACATCCCCCAAAAAAGGCGAAATTAATGCAGGTACGTTATGTCCCAATAATGACACTTGTCATGTTACTTCTGAAACCATTCATCGATGAGACATAAATGGTGATAAGGCAGGATATAATATCTCTGGTCTTGTATTGACATTACCAATCGGAACGTGAATTGTCTTACGTTTATTCATGACCAAATGTGAAAGTTTGAAATGGAATCGAAGTTGAAATGTATGCGGTCTCTGTTTTAAGCAGACATTCAATAGTTAATGTTTTGTTAAACAAATCACGAGGCGTCCAAACAGCTTTTAGAAAGGTCGTCAGCCACAAGATCAATTACTTCGTCCTTGTTAGCAGCAACCCTCAATCAAGAACAATTTCATGGGAAATGCAAGCACCGAATTAGCGTATCAACTGAAAGATATTTTCTCCAAAAGCAGTTGTAGCAAGAATGTTTTACAAAAAGGTCGCATTGCAAAATTAAAGTGAATGTTTAGATCTGACTGTTACAATTAAAGTTTAAGCATGCTATATGAAATATATTTTTAATCCTGCAATGAACCTTTTTACTATACACATACAGTATAACACGAATCGATATACGTAAAGAATACTTATAAAGTCTCCTGGTAACCTGCTTCTTTTGCGAGCTAACGGTTACATTCAAATTACTGTTCATGTCACAGTTCAATTTGGATTTCCTCATTGCGGTCCGCGTTTAAGTCTTGTCGATTTCATTAAAAACAAATTCAACGGTTGGGAAGTAAAAATAGATATACGTTTAAGCGTCAATCTTTCCGGACTTTATTAATACAGATGGTTAAGATTTTCCCAATTTACCGGTGATATCTATATATAAAAATCAACCAATCAAATTATTCATTGCTTCTTTCTAGAATGTGTCCTGTATAAAAATGTATTTATTGTTCAATATGAGACAATTGCCAGATAAAATACAATAATTTGTACAATTTGCCATTCTTTTTTTTTTAAATGCAATACGGTTGAATTCTACAATTTCCCAAAAGACGGATGCCACTAGTAGAGAAGAATCTACTTACCTTTCCGGAGCACCTGGGGTCACCCCTAGTTTTTGTTGGGGTTCGTGTTGCTCAGTCTTTAGTTTTTTATGTAGTGTTTTATGGACATGTTTGTCCTTTCGTTGTCTTTCGTTAATTAACCTTTTTGAACCCTTGATGCAACAACTTCCTTGTAAGCAGTAGCCCTCTATCATGGAAACCTAAGCTAAAAATACGCAACATTAGTTTACTGATGTTCAAATCTCATAAATCGATTAAAAAGACAAATCAAGGTAACAAACAAAATATGAGGGAATGGCATGAACTCCTAAAGTAGCGAGACCGGGTGCGTCGATAGGGAAAGCGTTTCTTGCTATACATGCATCACCCGCCATGCGAATCCGCACTCAGTCAAAATGTCACAACCGAGAAAAGGACAAAATCGGTAAAAATAATAATTAGACGACTATCCCGGTATCTTAAGATCCAAGACTGCGAAAACACGTCACTAGTGAGTTGAGACACAGATATATCGTATCGGTCAACCCATTTGTGATAGTGACCGTAAAACTTATGTAGTGTCGATTTCAGTCTTTCCTCATTACTTTGTTGGAGCAGTTTGTTTGTATGGAGCAGAACCTTGAAAATAAAGTCCGTATATCATGAACATGCACACGATCGAACGTACCAATTGAGATATGTAACCGCCATATGATGGAGCCGAGGGTAGGTTATTGCTGAGAAATGAGAAGTTGACAATCAGAGCGTTCAAATCACCATATGAAGCAGAAGTTCAAGTTTTGGTAGTATCCTTAATCTCAAGCTGATTGGGATATATGAGATGCAAGCACTCTTAAAATGTGGGTTATTAAGTGACAAGACATCCCCAATATATCTGAAAGTTTAATTAAAGAAATTTGCAATATGTTTTTTCTTGTTGTCTTTGAGAATTAGTACCCATTGGAATACCGACTGTCTGTTGAAATATCAATCCACCAAACTCTTCAAATATGTGTCGACCAAAAAGTCAAGCATTTTGATGATATCATCTTCGGTGTATTTGTTTTTGAATCGGAGCGGTTCTAAACAAAGTCAGATTTTTCATGACCTATTTAAAACACTAAATTTGTATCTACGATTTCCATTTTTGTGGAAAAGGCTTTATTAAACGAGACGATGTACTCGATCTTTGAATTGAGAATGGGGAATAGAAGTGTAAAGCGTAGACAAATAAAAAAATTCGATATTACTGCAAAATTCAAATAGAGCTATATTAGAATATGTTAAGTTACACTTACTTGTATTTTAAATATTTTAAATATAAAAAAATATTGAAAATCCTAGATGGATGAATATTTTTCATATCATGTTTTGACTAAAAAATTGTATATTTGATAAAATAGCACATACTTTACATGAACTATGTTGGTGCACAAGGTAATTCGAAGTTTTATTGTTTTTCCTGAATGAAATATATATTAATATTCAGTAACTAGCAGTGGTGCAACTTCAATTTTGAACCAAAAGATGTTATGTTGAAAATTATAAGATAAAGCTGTGTACAAAATGATTGAATACTTTCCCGTAATATGCTTTAAGAAAACTAGATCTCCTTATTTTTAATTAAAGGTTTCAAGAAGCCTGTATTTGTATTGTTCATTTTTGCATGAAACTAATACAATGCAACACAAGGATATTTATATTTGATGGAAACTGTGTGTGCCCAATTTTTGTCTTGCTGAGCTTTTTAGCTGCACTGATGTTTGGTTTTTAGGATAATTAGCAAAAATGTGAAATATGCGGTTTAGGAACAAAAGCTCATATAAGGAGTGTAGATCTGATGTTACTTATCCTTTTTGCTGTTCAAAGTTTCAATTTATCTTTTATAGCTTAATTCAAGATAAATGATAAAAACACCAAAATTCACCATTTAAAGGCAATAATTCCTATAACAATGTATAAGAAGTCGACTGACAAATTTTGTCATTTTACTAATTTGTAGATCTCATTTTATCCTTCACTTTTGCTTCTTACAGTTTATCTCTATCGAAACAAAAAATATGTGAAATAATCATGGACAATAATACTGCTATAAAGAGCCAACTGATGACTATTCAAAGTCGACTTCTTTGTAGATCTCGAGTGGCTGATTTGTTTTTTCTGTTTAGAGTACTTCCCAGATGTTACAGTGTTCAAGATTGAAGCTGAAAACGCAAAAATCGTTAAAGATCGTCATTCATTGGTAATAAATCACATAAGCAGTAGACTGACTATTTCGGCAATAGGACTCACTTTAAAACTTATTTTTAAAGAAAGAATGGTTTAATCGACCATTTCTTCATGTTTCTGTCCCAAGTTAAGAACGTTGGAAGTGGTTTTTTTTAAATTTTATTTAGATGTTGTTTTGGAAATTTGGAGAATTTGGTGTTGATGGAAATAGATCATTGAAAAATTCAACTGATGATTTTTTAATGTTGACTTAATTGTGGAGAGTTGTCTCATTGGCAATCCTATTAATTGCAGATCTTGTGTGATAATTTTGGCTGTTTAAAGTATTTCTCAAATATTATAGTTTTCATGATTTTATCCAAATACGCAAAAATGTGTAAAAGTCATCATTCATGGGTTATAACGCCTATTAGGAGTAGAATGACGATTTAGGACATTTGGCTCATTTCTAAATCACATGTTGCTGCTCCCTTTTTTTTTATTAACAGTTCCTTTCTATCTACTAGAGTTTCTGCAAATCACAAAAATTGGTAAACATCGTCATTCAAGGGCAATAACTCCTATAAACATTCCACTGAAGATTTCGACCATGTTGACTTATTTCTAGATCTCATTTTGCAGATCCTTTTTGCTTTTAACAGTTTCGTTCTACCTTAATTTCTGAAAAAATGTAAGATAGGTAAAACTCGTCATTCAAGGCCAATAACTCATAAAAGGAGTCGACTTACGATGTCAGCAATACAATTTCTCTTTATCTTTATAGATTTCATGATAGTAGACAAAAATAGACAATAACTCTAAAAACGAGTCGTCTGACAATTTTAGTTATTATAGACAGTAAATAGATCGTGACATTCTAAACATTTAAGATTTTCCCTATCTATAACGGTTTTCACGATAATTGACAATATGTTAAGCCGAAAACGACGGACTACATTCAGGGATACCAAGTGAAGGCAATAGATCACACTGACCCTCTCGTCAAGATTAGCTAAATATTAAGCAGATAATTTTGAAATTTCCTGAGCGAGAGGATGATTTCGATGATTTCCAATCGTTTTGCATTGTCGTCATAAAAAGAGAGAAGATACAAATGGATCAATCAGAAACCATATATTAAAGAAAAACAGAAAAACATGAATATATAGATGCCTCATATATTGACCTACATCTAGAAATTGACAACAAGGGTCGGCTGAGAACTAGACTCCACGACAAAAGAGATCATTTCAATTTTCCCAATGTGAACTTTTCATTTCTTTAAATTATAGCAACTTTCCTGCAGCCCCTAAATTTGGTGTTTATATCTCTTAGTTGTTATGATATTCCAGGGCTTGCGTGTCTTGGCATGAAATTCCTTGATACTGCTAACAAGGAATTTATTGCATCAATGTATCAAGAGTTAAAGTCAAAGTCCTCCCCATCAAAAGTTCAACTGACGACATCAAAGCAACGAGTGACACATATGGAGCCGGAACGGCTTACTCTTTCGGAACATCTCAGTTCATCCTTAGTTTCGTTTTAAAGGGGTTTGTGTTACTATTTCTGTAGTTTTCAGTGTTGTTTTGTGTGCTATCATTGTATTTTTCAATGTATGAGTTGTCTCTACCGGCGAAAGTCTAGTTCATTTATATGATTTTTAGTTTAAAGCAACTATATGCACAGGATTTATTTGTTTTTACACAGTTTTGATTAGAAGAAAAACCGACATGGTTAGAAAATACAAATAATTACACCATTACTAACACATTTCTATATTAATATTCTTGTTAGATAATACATAAAATAACACCATTACAAACTTAATCCCAATTTTATATTTTATTTTTAGAAATTTACCTGTGGCGTCACTTTTTGTGGCGTTGATACATTCGTGTGCCTTACAGTTCATAATTCTATTGTGGTGTACTAGTGTACGGTCGTAAATTAATGGAAGTTTGTCCGTTGTTATAATGTGGTTTACATGTTGTAATGTACTATTATATTATTAATTTATGTATTTCTCTGACCTGAGTGTTCTTGCGTTTATTTGTACTGTATTCCTGTCACGTAATGTTGTCATTTTAGCGGTATTTTCAACATTGCCATATAAGCGGGAGGTTTGGCTAGCCATAAAACCAGGTTCAACCCACCATTTTTTCTTAAAATGTCCTGTACCAATTAAGTCAGGAATATGGCAGTTGTTATCAAATAGTCCGTTTCTATGTATGTTTGTTTTTGTAGCAGTTCAGTGTTTCTGTTGTTCCGTTGTTTTCCTCTTATAGTTGATGTGTTTCCCTCGGTTTTGGTTTGTGACCCGGATTTGTTTTCGCTCAATCGATTTATGACTATTGAACAGCGGTATACTACTGTTGCCTTTATTTATTCTTGGTTCTCGAAAACCTTGTATTTATATTCAACTTTCACATTCCAGCAAGTCCCAGGATTAAAGATTTGGCAAAAACAAGAAATCCTCAGGTTTAGACAATAAACATTTATAAATACAAAAATCCGCCATTATAAGATGCTTAATGAATTGATATGACTAATCAATATTTAAAAAAAGTTACACGACGGGTGTCATATGTAGAGCAGGAACTGCTGACATTTCCTGATGACACCCCAGGGTTTGCTGAGGTTTGTGTTGCTCAATTAGTTGCATGGTTTTATATTTAATGATTTGCTTTTGTTATTTGTCTTTTCGTCCTTTTTTTATGCCATGGTTTTGCCTGTTCTTTTATTTTTATTTATGATTTTTCGATTTCCGCCTTTGGTGTGTTCTCTCTCTCTCTTTTTATATGTAGTTGCTGGATAAACTTGTCAGGCAAAAAGTTGATCAATGTTGAAGGACGATTTTTATGCTCACGTGATCTCTAGAACAAGAATAATTCATTACCATCACCTGACTTCAGTGGTTCGATACCTTTGTGAATCTCCTCCTCTGGAGCTATCCCGTGAGCCGATAAATTGAATATCTAAAAGAATTTCTACCTATTTTCTAGAGTGGCGGAGGAATGAGTTATTTTTTTGTTATTTGCTGGTAGGGTTTGCTTATTTTTGTAACATTTAAATATATTGTGAACACGTCAGTCGTTTGTGTTAATATGCATTTGATCTCTTTGCCTTTGAAAATAAACCAAAAACCAGTAAAATATACGCGATTGAACTAATTTAACAAACACTAAAACTGATTGTTTCCACTGTTATATAAAAACAAAGGATATGTGGTATCCATCCATGACACAAAATAAGTACATGCACAGCAGAAAATACACAAAAAGCAAAGGAACAGCGCTAGTTTTGCTGTTCTTCATCTCAAAATCACAGTGAGGCCTTCAACACGGAGAAAAGAACCTCTCATCTCACTACAAGTTTAAGACGGCCTTAGCACCGGTTTGAGCGGAATTCTTTGCAAAAATAATTCGGGTAGACTTTTTAAAATGTAACACCACCAAATCGGGCCCGGTCAAAAAGAACATACTGGAAAGTAGTACATATTTGATACAAAAAATTTCCAACGTGTTTTTACAAATTTGAATGTAGAAACAATGTTCGTAATTGAAAAGCGACCCTTAAACCAAACAATTTCTTTCTAACATTGGAAATCTATTAAAAATATACTAAAAATAAGAATTTGTGTTTTAGGAATAAGGCATTGTGTCATTATAGACACATCAGTTAAGGAAGGAAAATGTTGGTTATTTGACACAACGAGTCCCCAAACACTGGAATATCCAATTTCCAATCGAATTTGTGCTGTTTGCATCTTGAAATTTCGAGTTTTTATTTATAAGTTATATACCAATGGGAATGTAACAGTCAACCTCCATGTGTTTCAATAAAGATCGTTTGAATGAAATCAACATGTAAATTGAACGAAAGAATGTAGATTCAAAAAATAAGTAGGTGGTTATTCCATTTGTATCTCCAATCCCCCACTTTTAAGTTTAATTACCTACACCATATTATGACCACACAGCTACTTTTGCATGTGTAATTTTGTAGTACTGTGACTCTTAAGTACTGAAAATTTAAAACTTCCAATTTCTTTTACTATCTATCTCAGTGCCATAATTTTAAAGTACTGGCTTATTTTTTAAAGTACAAGTTTTATACAATATATATTTTGTACCATCTCAGTCCTTTGATAATATTGAAAGTATTGCACCTTCAGTAACATTTCATTTCATATCATTGTACTTAAGTAAAGTAAATTAAAGTACATTAACTACTTATTTATTGTACCTTTATAGTACTACACAATGGAGGTACAAATACGGTACTTCAGATTTGTCAGTGTTTGTATTACAATTCTATAACTGTGACATTATGGAACTAAAATAGTACAATAGTTTAGATGAAATACATCAGTATTATAATATGAAAGTAGCTGTGTATGACAGTTTATAGCGATTTGTTTCCATGAAAATATATGGATTATTTTCTGAGTATATACCTTGAAGTTTAGCTCTTTGGTTATTCCCTATTCTTATGTCTTATATCAATGATTTGTTTAGTCTTACTATACAAATCCTTCTTATATGAAATATATTTTGTTTTCGTCGTAAGTCACCTATTCAAAGAAAAAATTGCCTCTTGATTGGTAATCTAATTTTCAAAATCACAATATTTCAACAAAAATTAACCTCTCAACCTTCAGGTTCTTTTGCCATTTAAAATAAAAGCAAAAACGAAGGATGGTCTAATCCTTAAAATTGCGAATTTCAAATACTTTCTATGTCAAGAAAAACGAATGGCGTCGTAAACTAATATTTTAGAAAACATACTACGGTATATGAATATTGTCATTTAAAATAGTTTTACTCATAATGACGGTCCATTTAAAAGCAGAGTTAACTGATGAATTGAAGGCTGATTACAGCTAGTATATAGGTCCTTAAGATTATCTCAGGGGAAGGATCAAAAACGGGTTAAAATGTAGGCATGCAGTCTACCTTCTTTAGATTTACCCAACAAAATTGTTTTTAATACACCTATCACATTTAACATCCTTCAATTTTTACAGAACAATTTTTCTGGAAATCCTGGTCCCCTTCCCGCTTTCCAAGTTTTAAAATTTATAGGTCAGGATATTAAGAAATAGACTCGAAACTCACTTCACATTGTACATCAAACTTCCGTAGACCTCATCCGCCTTCAACCTTTCTGCCTCCTTATATTTAGTTACTTAAATTTTTTTGGTCAAAACTTGAAAATGTAAAGATTGATAAACCTCCCGTTTTTTATCAATGTTAAAACAGATTACAATCCTTTCTTTAAGACGTCCGTATCCGTACATTTATAGACCTATTTCATTTTTATTAAATTGATTGTATCTTTGGAAGTATAAATACTACAAATCATTTTTTCAATATTCAGAGGCAGTCCAACTTTTAAATGCATACAAAATTGTCCAAAATTTCATCCAATTACTTATATTTTGACTTAATCAATAATCGAAGTATACATACCGTCTGTAAGATATAATACTGATTATAACAATCAGAAATATCAGCGTAATCATTAACAAAACAACTGCTACAATGACTGAAATGATACAAACATGAACTTCATAATAAAAGTTTTAAAAAATTCCCAGCTTATATTAATGCAGTTACTTCAACAACATACACAAATATATTAATCATAAGAATGCGTACAGCTGTGATAACGAACGCATGAAATATGTATAGTTTCTACCACTTACTGCATACACGTGATCAAAAATATTTAAAAAATAAAATCCCATTAAACTTATTAGTCGCCACGTAACGTTGACAAGGGGTCATATTTAGATGACATTAACAAAGCATCAAATCTAATATTTCATCACAAAAGTTTTGGTATTTGCTACTTTGGATTATTTAGTTTTATATATTTTGTGGTCCGATGGATATGAACTTGGTATGGACTTCTTTTTTTGAAAATTTTATAACCTGAACACTTTTCCAACATAGAATACCAGATTTCAAAAACAGACAAAGAGCAGTATTTTTGGGTACTTACGAATGTACTCAAATAAAAATAGAAATGAAAGAATCTCCATTTGATTTGTGCTAATCTTTAAAACATTCAAAATCCAAATTTTCAGCAAAATTATTGAAGGTTCCGAATGGCCGAACACTTATTACTTGTTTCTTTGAGTCCTTTTTTCGGAGCTGTTCAGAATAAAAATTATTCCCCGACAACGTTAGACAATAGAAAATTGTCTGCTTACTTACATCATGAAAGAGGCTTTAGTTAGTGACTTAGCTTCAAATGTGTACTGTAAGGAAGGCACCGGCAATTCATCTTCTGAGATTGGGGTAGGAAGGGAAGGGGCATGGTTATTTTACAAAATAATTTGTTTGATTCTAACTTTCTTGGAAAATAAAAAAAATTATTAAGAGGAAAGTGAAAAAGATGGTTTGATACCATTGAAAATTAGGGGAAAAAGAAAAATACGACATTGAGTCTAAAAATAAATACATGTGTTCCTATACGTTCTTAAACTAATAGGGTGTTTTGAATAATGTCAAAACAATTTGTTTGTTCAGAAAAATATGTCCCCCACGAAAGATGAATGATCGTTGCCTAACTAGTATTGAGTTAACATTCAACACACGTACACTCACACACATCTTCATATCGTCGATACTAACCAGCTAAAGGAAGTGTTATCAAACCAGGTACATTGCAATCTCCAAAATTCGTCCTACCTACAATATAAGTATTAATGTATTCATATTATATCGTAGTATTCTGTCAAATATAAAGTATGTGTGTGACAATTTTACTTCCTAAAATTCTCCATTGGAAAATCAGGGGTAATACAAGGACAATTTATCATTGGAAGAGAAATTTTTATACGTTCGTAGGGGATGATTAGGATCCTATGGCCATTTATACCACGCCAAAAACAGACTTTGAATATGTATCTGGAGGGAGTTTTGTGCAACAGCGGTAAAATAATAGATTAGTCAAAATTTTAATAGACCTTCGAAAAGGTTGAGGTATTAAGCAGGTATTCATATATAATTAGGCAAAGTAAAGCAGACAAATCAGTACTTCAATAATCGCTTAAACTTGAAAAAGGTTTTGATGCTGCAAGATATAATGGGAATAGAAAATAAGGCTGCTTTTTTGCTTTTTGATATTTATCTCGACTGGAAGGCATTATATGTGTTAAGATCTTGTGTTATTTTTCGGTCTGCTCTCCACTGTACGATATACTGAAATATTATTTACTGGTGTGTACGATATTTTTTTAAATGTTAATGTTAACGTTGGGAAGTGTTGTTATACGAGTTAAATAGTGAACTTAAGGTAGATAGGGTGTCTTCCTCCATCTTGGATTTTGAAATACAAGAAAACAATCGGTCTAGATCTTTAATAAAATGTGCAAATTTTGAGATTAGTAGGTAATTCATGTGTAAAATTTTCAATTCAATATAGAAAATGACATGTTTTATCATATTTATGGTTGTATTTTACAAAAAACAGAATACTTTTGTTAGATTCAATTTTTCCAACTTTGCCACATGAGGGAGGCAACTCAAATGTAAGGCAGATCATTCAGATAAAGTTACTTTTACAATAGAATGTGTTAGGAATTTACCTATTTTATTATGTAGCAAGAAAACGGGTCCCGTGATCCCATTTTTCTTTTCTTATCTGAAAGCATAATATTAGAGCTATCTTCTCATATTTTATCTCAAAATTCTATGGTGAAGTTTTCGTTTTATGGCAGAAAATTGGATTTTCAATGCATAATCTATACAAAATCTGTCAATTTTGCACAACCTGTAGCGTGAAAATAAGCCCCGTGACCCATTCTTTTTATTATTTTTTTAGATAAGCATGATATAAACTACATTTTGGCATATTATCAAAAATTCTATGGATTATAATTTAGACACCCCATCTACCTTAACATATATACAAAGTAAGGAGTTCTGATATAATTGCCAAGTAGACAACGTTCTACCAAAAGATCAGACAAGTTGCTTTCTTTAAAAAAAGAAAAGCAAAACGTAAACCCGAGACCGCTGACTGGTCACCAAAAAATTGTTACAGAATTTTTGTTTGCTTTTGATTTGAAATAATTGACTGTGAATAGAATAAGATAATGATGATGTTAAAACACTTTTATTAAAAATTTGTAATTGTGTATATATTCTTGCATATGTCAATTGAAATAAATGTTGGTTAGTTGTGAATAGAAAAGTGTATATATACTGCTACTATTTGAATTTTCATTTTAAGGCTTGACTATTTTATTTATTACTTGGGATTGTACATCATTTTTTCATAATCCTATTGCAAATCCCAGTTTCTGCAAACCGGATGTCTAATGCAAATTGCACAAACCAATCGCAATATAAATTTTAGCACTCAGTTTGCTTTCTAATCTGGATACATTTATTTTATCTATCATATCTTCATATTTTTCTTCCTGGATGCCTTCAATTATTCTTATACTCGTTATTGAAGCTGTCTGTACTCATGGTTGATGTTGTATAGATAAATTTAAAGTCCTATTTCCATGTGAAGTGAAACCCTGTGGCATAAAACTTGTAAGAAGGTTTCGTATATTTTTCTTGAGAGTAACACACCAGATTCATTGGGACCTCTTATATACTGACAATTATTTTGGACTCATAAAACATCTCAAATTTTAAGGATTTCCTGAAGTCACTTAAATCAGTCCAAATATTCTACAGGAAAACTTGGTTTTGAAGAATATCTTATTTTCAGAAGTTTTATGAATGCCTGAACATACTCTCCAAATAATCAATTTATATAAAAAGATATGTAGGTATAAAAAGACACCAGGATTAAAGATGTTGTACGCCAGACGCGAGTTCAGTCTACAAAAGACTGATCAGTGACGCTCGAATAAAAAAAAAGTGAAAAGGGCCAAATAAAGTAGTTGAAAGGAATTGAGGACCCAAAATTTCGGAACAAAGGTTTTGCCGAATACATCTAAGGTAATCTATTCCTGGGGTAGGAAATCCTTAGCATTTCGAAAATGTCAAATTTTATAATAGGACAGTCACTCAAAATAAAAGAAAAGAGAAACAGCTAGAGGTCAGAATACCTTAAGTCACATGTCAAGCTCTTACTGCCGTGTCCTGAATTTAGATAAGAAAAGCGAAAATTCACATTCGCGAGTGAAATTAATATTTATGCATGCACGTGGATTTTTGCGCAAGAATTAGAAATAGAAGGCATACGCACTGATACTCTAGATAAGAATACGCATTTGCACCATCACATATATTAATCTTGGCTCAAATCTAATGTTTAATAGTTGAATTCGGATGTCAAACTACCTATCTCAAGTATTTTGTCTCTGGATTCATTGCCATTTAATCCGGAATTTGTGTGAACGCAAACCGATAGTGTGTCGTGTGAACAGGGTGATATCTATAATACTAAAATAACGAGGTCCAATTTGTTAGCCGTCATGACGTAAAACGACGGATCAAAGAATTCAACTTTATATGTAACTAATATAGGATAATGGTGTTGATTAAAATTACACCATTCCAGGCCCTTTGTTTTCCACATTATTTATATTACCAATAATTAACAAGTCCCGGGTCGAATTCGATACCAATACCAATAGTATATGTCACATATAGTTTCCGGTTGTATGTATGTATGTATGTTCTGTATCTCCTCCTTAAATAAGAGCACCACCATGGGTTATGGTGTTAAGGAGGACATTTAACACACTGTATCGGTACAGATTTAATGTGAGCATTTGCCAACCCAGTTTCCAAGCCTGGCCGTGACGGGTCTTACTACCAGAAATTTAAGTTAACCTTCCACCAAAACAGTAGTAAGAAAATCAGGACGGGTTCAAACAGAAAGATTTTGAAATCAGAAAACTATGCACCTTTTAATCAGCATGACTTTATCAGATGACAATACAGTACTAAAAAACAGGCTAAAAATAAGGTGTAGGCACTTTAATTCAGTCACGGACCTGCGATGTCCCGGGTGTGTTCTAGTATAGTGTAAATGAACCAAGACGTGTAGGATAGCTGGTCAACACAATGAATACAATTTTCAAAATCGTACCATATTGCAAAAATTTAGATGCTGTAAGGTTGAACTATTAAAAAAAAAGAAAAAAAAGAATTGAAATTTAATTATTAACATACACTACTGTTGATGAATCTTTTCCGAAAATTTAGAATATAATATCAATAAACACAAACGTCAAGTATTTACTGATGGACATTTTATTTATCAACTCAATTTCTTCTTAAACTCTAACTTTCAACTATATGAATATATTGCTATACAAAATATAAGCAGAGACTTATAAATCCATACTAAAACAGTATAAAATAATTAACGTAGTAATTAATTTTTTATGATTATTGTGAAATATTAATTACGTCTTTTGTGAGATGCAAGGATTTAAAATCCTTCTGAATTGAAACCCTCATCGGCAAGTATTTTTTTCGTTCACTACCGTTTAAAATTTAGACACTAGCTTATGTATGCTCATATGTTGATTATAATTTTCATAAATGTATTCACTGTTCAAACCTGTGGGACATAATACACGTATATATAACATATATTCTATTAAGGATAAATTTATTCTCAGTTTAAACTTAATAATTTTAATGAATATTCTCTTGGTCTGGTAGTATCTATTAATGAAATTAAATATTTTTGACAGAAAAATCCTTTTGTTTAATTATCTTTCTGCTTTCCGACCACTGTGTTTCCGACCTAAGATAAATATATATAACAGAAATTCATTTTCTTCATGCTTCCGACATTTTCCCAGGCTATGATTGAAATACAAAATATCACGTGATAAACGTTCAGAAATAATCCGTTTATTCTGGGACATTATATATGTAGGACTCGGAGGTGCGATGGGAACGCTGAAGTGCGATGGGAACGCGGAGATGCAATGGTCTACGCCGAAGTGCGATGGTCCGTTCGCTGATGTGCGATGCCGGGCCTATACAAAAAGAGTTTAAAATCTACAGTTTATTATGAGAAGTACATGAAGATTTTTTTAATAGTATATAAATTTACATTCATTATTGTCTATGTCTGTCCTTAATTACAGTTGCATACTAAATGAGAGATCGTCCTCTTTGATTTTCTACATGTGGACACAATTCTGCCTTAACATTTTATCTTTACTTATTCCTCTCATGAGTTCCCCGTTTACCGTATTATCATAATACGGAGAGTTCTGTCATACCGTATGTATTTAAAGAATGTCAAGCTCCATCGTGCGTAAAAAGGACCTTTTGTAGATTCCGAAAACAATTCGCTACAGTAGGTTAACTACTAGTATCCCCTATCCACCAATCCTCCCCGTTTCTCGTAGTATTTAAAGTTTGTAAGCCCTTAATCAACTTAAAAACCTGGAAAATTGTTCCTAACATTCAAATTGACTTCTACATCGACATGAAAAGCATTGAAAATGTGGTTTGTGTAGACCATCGCACTTCAGCGTTATCACCATCGCACTTCGGCGTAACTGTCAACAAGATAGCGTCACAACGCCAACATCGCACTTCAGCGTGATCAAAAACGTTCTTCAGCGTCAAAATCGCATCTCAGCGTGACCATCGCGGTTCGGAGTACCATTGCGGTTCAGAGTCCTACATTTATTAATAATAGACAATTCCCATGTTTATTGTCACAATACACAACAGCAGTCTGTATTAAAACTACACACACACACAACACGTACAGGGACCGTCTCAAAGCATGAATTATCTAATAGCGTTATCATTATACTTGATATCAGAAGTCAATTACTCTGTTGATATTTAATAAAAATTCGCATTATTAAAAAACACATATGTTTTGTCAAAAGGCAAATAGGTTCTAACATATAAATGAATTCTTGACTGCAATGTAGTCTTTATTTCTCTACTATCAGATCTACAAATGAACTTTGATTGTTGAAATATAAAATGTCACGTGGTAGCCTATCCTAGAGGGATCGTATCAAAGACATAGATTACTACCTGTATAAATGATCGAACATTTTCGAGAAGTTCCGAGAATCTTGTTTCCGGAAATATCCGAATGGCCCATAGAAGCTACCAAAACTCACCAATATATAGGCGTGAATCCCTCAGGGGGTTTACGCAAAAACAAAAATCTCCATACCTTAGAATAAGCTATAAATATCCCAGGAGAACAACATTTAAAACAATTACAACAGAGAAAAGTAATGACCTGATTAAAACTCATAACTCTAATCGAAAAACATTTATGACAAACGGCAACCAACGACATTCGTTGGACTACAGGCTCCCTAACCTGGGACAGTGGTTTAACTGCAGCATAAGAACAAACTGTAAAAATTAGTTGAAAAGGGTTTGACCTATCAGATCCGTTCTTAACACATAACAATTAACAAAAAAAAAGCAAAAACGCCGATCTTAGAAAGCTAAAAGTTACTGAAATTACAATGTTTAACTTATAAATAAACCATAACCCAGACTAAAATATCAATCAGTATCCCTCCAACGGATTAAGTGTAAAGACGTCATTAGAAGTCAGAGCAAAGTCAACCATGACCTCGTGAAATATATAAATATCAGAATCGACAAAATGTAAGACCATAAGTTTTAATAACTGCATTGAAATAAATATATTGTTATCTATTATACTATTGGTCTAAACTTAATTAAATCAATGATAGTACAGATAAAGACAATATTCAACCAATTTACTAAAATGCAAAATTGATAACCTACAGATTTCTACAGGTATAGTCAAACTTCGGTTAAAATCATTGTCAAATTGTAATCAGACACGCTATTGATATTTGAAAAAAAACAAACTGTAGAGCTTTACAGTAAAAAGGGGGGTTGGACAGGGATAAAGAAATCTGAGAATGAGGGGACGGGAAGTGGGAAGCGGGGGGAAGCGGGAGTCGGGGTTGAAACGGGGGAAAAGAGGGGATGAAACCGGGAGAAGAGGGGATAGAATCGGGAAAAAAGGGTCAGTAAAGTATAAGGAATGCTGGTAAAGTGTCTTTGACCGATTTTCGTCTGGGAGTAAGGGCAGAAAATAGGGTGTAAAAGGGGGTAGGTAAAATCAGGAACCCCTGTCCACCATCTCTATCAATGATTTGGGTCAATTTGTTTTGTTGGTACATTGTATAACTGATGCATCCATATCCTCTCCTTATTTCTAGCTGGTTCATACAAGTATCGTTTGACCATAGTCATATAAGAGGTGATATTTTCAATAGTTTCTGCAAAGGTGCTTCCTGAATTGACAGTTTCTTTTTTTATTTGTAAAATATTGGAAGTTATTGTTTCATTCTGTTTCAACAACATAACAACATACAGTTAAGGATATAATAAATACTGTTATATACGTCTGAAAAGTGTACCACACCACCAATAGTAAGGAAAACATATGATAACAAATATATACTATCATAATCAATAAAGTATTGCATAATAAATATTCGTCATTAAGAGTAGTCTAATGTAACATAGCGACGAACATATATTCAATTACAGATAAAGAGATGTGATATGATTGACAATGACACAGCAATCCACCAAAGAATAATGGACAAGGATGGAAACAACTACAGTCTACCATGCGGCTTTCAACCAAATGAGTTAACTTATACCGTACAATAAGCTTTAAAAGGCTAAGGTAATATAAAATGTACAACAATTCAAAGGAGAAAAAACACCGGACTGATTTTTACTTGATCAATAAAAGAAAAATGATTATGACAGACAACAACTGATTACAATGCTCCTGACTTGGAACAGACACAAACATAATGTGTCGTTTTCTGCATGCTTGTGGGCGCTTTATCCTCCCTGATCCTTGAATAGTGGAATAACAGCAAAATATATTTAAGAAAATGTGAAAATCAACTGGAAAGGAATTGACTCATCAGATTAAAATTAAGCACAAAAACAATCAACAAAAAGACAAAATACAGACAGAGCCAATCTGTGAATCTGATTTAGGGTAAATACTCTTTTTTCAGTTTGAAAAAAAAACACATGATCTTTTGCAATGCCAATATGTAAGTGCTGATCATATGAGTGTTAATACCTAGATAACAAAACATGTTCAAGTTCTAACCTTATAAAAAAATTTCATTCAAGAACCATTAAGTTCACATGGATCGCATCTTAATTTATCGAGAAATTTACATACCTTAATTAGGAAGGTGCACATATTTAGTGCTTCATTATAGGAAAAGGCTTACAATGAGTTTCAGCAAATAATTCTTTCGTAGGACCTTTGATTGAATAAGAACAGTTAAGTGTCATAAAACAGTCTGAATGTAAAGTGAGAGTGTCGAAAAGTCATATATGTCGACAAAATGACCATTTAAGTGCAGAATTATCCCCCAAAAAAATCATCAATTATAACCGACTTAAAATTCAAATGTCAGACGCACGTTTCGTCAGTATATCGATGGCGCTCAAATCTCAAGAGTTGGAAGCTAAAAAGCAGTTACGGAGTTGCAAAGGATTGAAAACCGATAGGTCAAAAAAATGTAACAAAAGTTGTTTGGACAGTCCTTGACGGGGGTAAAATAACTAAGCATTTTTAGTGAATATAAACGTTTTTTAACAGTTTACTTACAGGAAATAACCGTATCAATGATATTTCATGCTGACACACGAGCATTGACTATTTAGCTAGTGATTCCCTCTGGGACAGAATGTTCACAAGAGGTGGCATCAACCAAGGAGTTGTAAAAACTCACCAAAGATACAGGAATGAGTTTCAGAAAAAATCTAACGACTAAAGGTGATCGTAAGTCTTTCACAATTCAGTATACTAACGATCAATTTTAGTCGTAAGATTTTTGAAACACATTCCATGCTTTTAATCTACTACACTAGAAGCACTTTTTGTCTACATAAGACTCATTAATGGTGTTCGAATTAAAACAGTCGGAAGATCAAAATCAATTACGAAGTAGAAGGTAATTGAAAACAAAATTTTCAAAACATTTACAAAATCTGGTTAACTTACAGGACATTGACCGAATGGATTTAAATACAGGAAACTTCCCCAGTTGTTCTACACTCAAACAATAATTCTATTACTAAATAGTTTCTTATATACTTAGTAGTAAATACAGGTAAATTGTATGTGTAATACAATTGATGGCAATCGTGCTGTATCAGCCATCCGTGATGATATCGATATCAGTCACGGTTGCAAAGGCTTTATCAAACCCCTAATCTGTATGACGTCACGTAATCGATATCAGTCACGGTTACAAAAGCTTATGTATTACGTCATGTCTCGTGAAAAATACATAAGAGAGATTAGCTGTACTTGAGGTACATGTATATAATAAAGTGTATATGATATGGCTTTTTCAATATCACACACCGTATCAACCCTCAACCAATATAATCCCTCGAGCAGAGCTCTTGGGATTATATTGGAATCTCGGGTTGATACAGGTGTGATCTTGAAAAAGCCATGATATTCTCTATTTATTACATTGGAAGCAGGTATACTTGATGATTTCTTTTTTTACAAACATGAACAATAAGTCATTTAATAGTAGTCAGAGAAATAGTTAGAATATAAAAAGCTTGGTAATAGAATACTACTTACTTGAAGCCGAAATTAAGTATTTGATTAGTCTTTTGAGTAGTTTAGGTAGCGACCTTATATGCTTAAAGGGAGGATAGAACATGTAACTTATGTAGAATTGGAATTGGAGATGAATTCCATATTTTGTTTACATGTAAAAATGAAAATATTGTATCACTAAGAAACAAATACATACCTATGTACTACACAGTTTACCCGAACATTCTCAAGTTTGAAGGTTTAATGTCTTATTGTAATACTGGACTATACAAAAAGCTATCCTTGCTCATAAGAAAAGTTAATGTATTTATTTGATTTATGTCATATCGATCCATATATGTTGTATATCTATTTGCATAATTATTCACGCTGTTTGATGCTAATGAGCTATGTGTATTGACTTTAATACGTTTATTTGTTCTTCTGTCATGTTATTTATACATATTGTATAATATATTTGACATTATGTTACACGTTTAAATGTGTCTGCGTGTTTTCTAATAAATCGTTGAAATCGTTGATTTCAGACTGTCTAAAGAGTTAACAAAAAGCATATTGTTTGGTACCTTGAGTACCTCTTGCGATTTCGAAAGATTCTTTTGTCATTTTATATAGCTTGGGTAAGTAAATACATTTACCTTCATTAGCTGGAGTTTTTGTTCTGTAACACAGAGCCGCTCGTATGTCTGTACAAAACTTGGACACAAGTGATACTGATCTGTTGGGGAAAATGGTAATGGCAGCACAGACATCTTTGTCGCCGCCTTTAATAAAGAATTGTTGTTTAATATTTAATTAAATAATAAACTATTTGATACATTTATTATATTATCGTTTGAAGTTTGTCATCATAACAGGTGAATAAGCTGCAAATATAGAGAACACTTTAATCCAATACCTATTTACATACCTATCTTTCTGTCTGGAAAAAGGTATAAACAATTTAAAAAATCAGAACCGAATTCAGCTTTTCCAAATAGATTTTTTTCTAGTACTGTCTTTGTGAAATGTCTCTGTCTCTTCCTGTTGCAGATCTTATTAACTCAACTATAAGTAAAGTGTAATAGTTCTTGCCTTATGACAATAAATCAGAAAATTCCTTTAAATAGGTGGCTCAAAAATGGTCAAATCCGACCAGCGACCTTGGCGGTTTTTGATGGGCGCCCTTGCGACCTGACGTCCCATTTAAAAGGACCTGTGACCTTCAAACAAATACCTAACCGATAATCAGACCAGTTTAGAACTGTATAGTTTGCTTGAAGGTAATCAGAGGTTTTTAAAATTTACCATTACATTCGCCAATGTGCATTCATTTATAAAATATATTTATTGAAAACCATCTGAGGACAAAATTGAAATAACCCTAGTTTGAGTCCCATTGCAGAAACAGTATCATAAGAGAAGATAATTTTTAATTTCAATTTGCCAATTTAATAGAAACAAATTTTGCCTCAGGCGTCCCTGTTCGGAACAAAATAAGTATTAGTTTCAGATAATATAATGAAAATAGAATAGTTCGAAGAGTTTCAAAGGAAACTCTGTGCCATCAGTGCTGAACGTTTTCCATTCGATCAACATTAAATGCGAATTTCCTGTTCCTGTTGGGTTTTTTTAATAATTAATCCCCATAAGATTCAAAACATTTTCCATTGTAGTTAAATTGAGGAAGAATTCTGAAAATTGAATTAAAAAAATCAGAATAAGAGTTGGTCTCTTTGATCAAATCGTAAACAAGTAAGTATCGTCTGTACAGGACCATCATGCATCATTCGGACAAATGTTTGTTAGAATTGTCCAAGTAGATTCGAAGAACAAAACGAACATTTGTTTTCCAGTAGATATTAACGGGATCTATTTGCTACCAAATACACCATGTTTGCAATCCTACCAACATTAAATGATCATCGATTGAAGAGGTCTCCACTAATCAGTCCCAAATGTTTCAAATGTTTTCGCCTTTTTGTTTCAGAGGAAGAGCTTTTTTTCAAAATTGGTAAAAAAAATCACAAATATCCTCTGATGTTCATATATGCCATTAAGACAATCTGTTCAAAATATTCATCTCTGATCTCGTTATCCTCATATGAGCTACTATATACGAGCACGCGAGTTAGATAGATCTGAATATTAATCAGATTGCCATACGGCAGGAACCAAATGAATGTTATCCTTAAAGAACATCCCTTACATCATTCATACATAAAAGTAATTATTGACCAAAAAGATCCAGAGAATATGGTGGAAATGTCATACCGGTATTACAGAGTTTCAATGAGAACTATATGCAATCAATGCAGTCATGTTTCCAAGTAAATCACCAATAAATGAGGATCTTTTATCAATCTTCTCATATATCAAAACATTTCGAATCTTGATTTTAGAGGTTTTTTAAAGCCATTCTGAATGAAAAATTGCCTCTGGAGGCCAGGTCGTAACAAAATAAGGAATTTCAATAAAGGTCTTTCAGTTCATACTTTTCATGCGAAACTTGTTTGGAATGTGGTCTGATGGTTTTAGACGAGATGCTCAAAATGTAAATTGCCTTCAACAAATGGACGACGGTTCAAAAAGATGATTATGACTCACCTAGCCCGCTAGCACGATAAGGTAAAAGCAAGAGAAATACAAGGCTAGCAGATCGTTCAAAGCCGAAGCTTGAATACATGAGATTTTCAGATTACTACTGCATTGTGTAGTAGACATTCCTTTAATCAAGCCAGTTGACGCTGTGTTTTCAATAATTTTCTTAAATTAAATAAAAAATAATAATTCTAGTTTAGTTGTGCCTGATAAAATGCTATCATCATCATCATCATCATCATCATCATCATCATCATCATCTCCTCCCACCCTCCCTCCCTCCCTCCTTCTCTTCATCCATCCATCCATCCATCTTCGATTATATCTTGATGCGTTTATCTAAATCGAGTTGTTGTTGATGGTCGATCTAAAAAATTTATGTAGAATTAATTAACAACTTTCTAGACACGGGGCGATTTAAAGCTTGGCATATTGTTTAAACGCGTATCTATTGTTGAGCACTTTATGCTGATCTCTCTATATTTTTGTTTTGTGTTGTCTTGCGATTGTGTGTGTGGATGTGTTGCTGTCTGGTTGATATCAACCCCGCCGTTCCTTGTATGTATATGTATTGATTCTTATAAATCTATTTGAACAATTACCTTCTCCCCAAGAAATATTTTTTTTACGAAAAAACGAAACCCAGTAATATTTTCCATTTCTGAATTCATGACCGATTACTGTTGGCCTTTGTAACAAGTTTTGGTCCTTTTCATTACACATTTGCTCTGCTTCAAGCCATGTAACATTGGTAACACTGGAATGGGATTTGTCTGAGGATAATAAAAGAAACAAAAAACCTATCGAAAAATGTTAAACAACGTAATGATGCTTACCGTTCATAATATGTAATAAGCAATAAATATATGAATGAGTGCACATTTACTTCTTTTGTTTAAAATTCCGAATGTTGTGATTGATGTAGAATATTGCTTTTTTGAGATATATATTTGTCATTCGTTGTGTCCAGAGACCATGAAATTAAAGAATTACAAGTCTACTCCTCACAAAATTCATAAGTCCAAATAGTGGAATAAAAGAAGCATTTGACTTTATATATATACTTACGCCAAGATGTCGTTAAATGAAATTGAATGCCCTGCATTAATTATGCATTTCAATAACATATGGTCAAATCGCTGCAAGACCACCCTCCTAAATAATTGTAAACTATCATCCTGCATTGACAATAATATCTTGGTGTATATTAGATACACACATTCGGGCTAACGCCCTCGATGTGTATCTATGGCTAATACATGTAGAAGCAACTGGATCAAATGGGACAACTAATTTCACCAAAAGTTGATTAAGGCAAATTATACGTAACTGGGCGAAATTTCAGATTTTGATGAAATTTTGTATGCATGTAGTACTCATTGAACTGCATCTGAATATCGAAAAAGTTATATCTATACCATAAATTTATACTTCCGAAGATAAATTTGATTCTGCAGCGATACACCGGCACGACGTTACGATTATTTTGTCGTTTTGGCCCTTTTCCACTACATATTGAGACTAATTCAATTCTACTAACCACCTGATATTTTCATATTATTAAAACAGAAATGTTTACAGCAAAAACAAATAACTTTTATCAAAATTCTGTGGACAGGTTTTCGAGAAAATGCAATATAAAGTATATTTTTCGTCGCTTTTTACGTACATTCTGTGCATTTACGTCTGCCTTTTTCCTAATTTTTTTGATTGATTGTATGTTTGGAATTATAAATGCTAAATTTTGACGATATTTAAGAGTGAGAAAAAAAATTGAAGGTTAAGATCGTTCAATAAGAAAGATAAGGGTTTCTGTCAGTGAGACAGGGAATGCCAACAACATAAAAACGACGAGAGATATCTGGGGGTATATTTTTGCCAATAGGAGAGAATATTTCCCATGTTTTAAGTTCAAAATGGCCCGGAGTCAGCACTAGTCGGTGACAGAACGATAACAGCAGTAGCTGCAATATTGCTACATGAAAATGGAAAGTTCACAAGTGAAACATTAAAGATATGATGATATTGATTCAAGATTTTAACTTAACTATATAAGGTATTTTAACACCCTTCCCGCTTGGCAGTTAGCAATGTACAGAAGTTGGGAAACCATTTTGCTGTGCATAATCTATTAATACCTATACTGTAAACGAACTAATGTTCGCGAGCGATTTATTTTCGTGACTTTCGCGGATAGAAAAATAACGCGAATATAAATCGTCGCGAACTTGTAAAACTTGGATCTTATCTTATTCAAATACATCAAGTAAATTTGAAAATCGCGAAATTAAACAGCCGCGAAGTGGTCTAAAAAGGATTAAACGCGAAATAAAGTATCCGCGAAAATAAGTTGGTTTACAGTATATCAATATGCAGCCATTACCTGTCTGAATGTTAAAGTTAAGTCTGATTATCTGTGTAGCAGAAATGCAATTCATTCAGCATAGAACCTTACAGTTACAATTGATATGTATGCAGGTGACTTGATTCAATGAAGTATTTTGTCCACACAAGAATATAAATCTCTAAAAGTGGTATGTTAAAAAAGAGTATTTTCCCCTGAATTTATTTAGCACTAATATAAAAATAAGGAGGTGTGGTATGATTGCCAACGAGAAAACTATCCACCATCCAATCGACATAGGTGAAATCAACTATAGGACACCGTAAGACCTTCAAAAATGATAAACCCTAATCGTATAGTCAGCTATAAAAGGCCTTGACATGGCAAAATCTGAAATGATTCATACAAGAAAATCAATGGTATGATCTATGACCAAACAATTAACGAAAAACACATATGACACCCAGTAACAAACAACACCCACTGAATTAATTTGCAAGGTTAAACATGTTTACAATCTCTCAGCCCTCCCCTGACCCGGGACAGTGGTGTGATAGCACAACATAAGAACACACTTTCAAAGTCAGTTAGAAATGGCAGAAATAAGGAAATCCTTTTCTCCAACAACAAAAAATCAATCGGTACACTTTCAATTGATTTAATGTAATTACTAAGGTCATCTTCAAAAATGTTCAAAGTTTACTCAAATTTACACTACCACACCATATTGTTTGTATTTTGTATCAGGATGAGTGAAACAAGCCGTTATGCAAAGGACTATGTGGACCGATCCGAAATGTTCATGATTTTTTCCATTTTTTTTAGTCAGTATGCAGCAAAGATTAACACTTTTATTTTACATTTCAGTTAGAGAATGTAATAACTATAAAGCATAGATGAAACCCACAATATAGTAAATAGTATATGAGTGTTCGCAATACCATCTTTCTGTAGTGGAAGGCAATGAAAGTTTTTATCGTTGATTTCTAGAGTTTAAGCATTTTTAAACATATGGATATTAAATGACATACATTGTAGTTGTGACTAGCATTTTTCTATTTGATTTTATAGGTTATTAAATAAAGATAAACGTCCACAGATAAATACAAAACCGAAAACACATTATGAGAATAACAACATGCTTCTTATGCAATTTTCTCGAAAAATAATGAAAATAAGACTTTTACGTATCTAAATTCATGAATAAAACCATCAACAGAAATTAAAGGAAAGAAAAAAAAAACAAACATTCTAGCATGATTGAGACTGGTATTCAAGAAACACGTACTAAGCTCACAAAAATCGTATCATACGTTTCATACTATCGTTGAGTCGACCCTGTTGTCGAAGGGCTATTAGTCCTAAAAGGAACCATCCGCCCAGAAGCCAGAGCTTCGGTTTAGGCCTGGTTCAAATGGTACCTGGTATACTTTGTATGTAAAATTCAAGTTAGGGTTGAAACTTCCTCATACAAAATTGACCTTTCTACTTTAGTGCTCCAACTTTAATTTTAAAGACTTTTCAAACTTTGCGTCTCGAATGTGTCTGATAAATATTAACGAAGAAACACGCGTCGTTCTAACGAACATCATATATTTTTTTGAAAATGCTTTGAAAAAGAGTCAGACCTTCTTATCAAAGTGTCACTATTTTAAGATTATAAAAATATAAAGTTGTGGTATGATTGCCAATGAGACAACTCTCCATCAGAGACCAAATGACATAGAAGTTAACAACTATAGGTCACCGTACGGCATTCAACAATGAGCAAAGCCCGTACCATGTACGAAAAGGGGAAAATATCGGATCTCCTTGCTAGAAAATATGATTGGTAGAAACGAACAGGGAAAAACATGATATTCCATTCCATTAATTATCAATTATTTGTTACTTGTTGACTCCAACATGACTATTCAACCTTCACTATAAAATTAGTAAGATCAAATGTCCTTTACAGCCATGTCACGCGAAGTCTGATACTTTCCTTGAAATTATTCTAATGTTTTTCTGTTCGAAACAAAAAAAAATTGAA
The DNA here is from genome assembly GCA_017311375.1 of Mytilus coruscus. Taxonomy (NCBI): domain Eukaryota; kingdom Metazoa; phylum Mollusca; class Bivalvia; order Mytilida; family Mytilidae; genus Mytilus; species Mytilus coruscus. The sequence goes on from CM029600.1 coordinate 44,320,445, forward strand.
GTAGAAGAAATAAATGACAGGTAAACATACCTAAAGGATTAATATTTCGTTTGAAGCCCACTTTAGCACCAACCCAGTAAGTTCCAGTTTCTATGGTGTTTACGATTAGATTATGTGTTGGATAAATTGCTTCAAACTCATTACCAAACAGATTGCAATCAGTCGAAATATTACTATGTGCTGTGGAAGAGTTGGTTATGTACACATCATCTTCGTCATAAACTGCAAATGCAATGATACAAATGTATATATATTTCATACCATTGTTTCTAAATCACCTGATTATTGTAAGATGTATAAGCTGTCTTTTACGTCGTACACTGTTATAAATGTGTACCGAATGGTCTTGGTACATTTGAAGTTGATCAACACCAACCATAATGATGATCTAGGCAATCACCACTACGATAGAGGTATAATAAGTCTTTACAACGGCGAGGTGCTTTCGGTCTAATGGTATGTGATAGAATTTGGTATCAATTTAGACAACAGTAGTTTACCAATATTCAAATCGCACGAATCGATTAAGATGATACGAGTCGAGACAACGAACAAAAACTGATGGCAACGCATTAACTTGAAGAGGAGCGAGAACGGCTGCGTCGACAAGGTAAGCGTTTCCTGCTATATACACCACCCGCAATGCGAATCAACACTCAGTAAAAATGTCACAATCGGGAATAGAGCTCAATCGAAAAAAAATACATGTGCAGATCAGACATACACTCTGGTATCCAAAGATCAGGGACCGTAAAACATGTTGCTAGTGATTTCAAACACAGACACATCGTATCGGTCAACCAATTTGTGATGTTGCAAGTAAAAGTTATGTAGTGTTGATTTCACCCTTTTATCCTTTTGAAGTTATATGGTATATTTTATGGACAGTCATTTTATTCCACACTAAACTTGATAGACACGAATTTTAAATGTGAAGGCTAGAACTTGGGATCATTCTCAGCAAAAAACACTTGCACTTAGAAAACTGTTATAAAAAGTCTCTATACAAACACAACTCTTTATTGATATGTCCGTTTTCCAAATGGATACTTATGATTAAACAGTAATCATGAAAAACAAAACATTAAAACAGACTTTTATCAAATTATCAAATCATTTACATCTAAATAGTACAGCAGGTTATAAAGATTTTGAGTTTTGTCAAATACATTTTTAATGTCTGCTATGTACTTACAATATACACTGTATCTGTATATTGCATTGTGCATACTAATGCCCCGCATGTGTACCAATCTAGATCAGATAATTTTGTTAAAAACAAAATGATATGCAACAAATACATGTATCTACACTCATGAGATTAAGTCACTAAGGCAAATTCAAAAAGTAATTAATGTGAATAAACTCTCCATAGATACCAAGATTAAAATTGTGTACGCCAGACTTTCGTCTACAAAATACTCATCAGTGACGCTCGAATCAAAAAAGTTAAAAAGGCCAAATAAAGTACGAAGTTGAATAGCATTGAAGATCCAAAATTCCGAAATATTTTGCCAAATAAAGCTACGGTAATCTATTCCTGGGGAAGAAAATCCTACATTTAAAGTGAATCATTTGTATTCAGTGTTCGCAATGACATCTCAAATTTTAAGCGTTATTAAAAATGAATTTCAACATTGATATAGATTTCCAAGATTAATCTGTTATCACAAACATACAAAATATTTTGAAAGTATGACTCCACTTGCAGGAAAATAATTAAAAGTATTTTCTACCAACTAAACTTCTATAGAACAAAAAAGTATAGGAATTACTCCTTAAATCGGTCTCTCTTGGTAAAATAAAAGACTTAATGATCTTATTAAACATATATTAACGCAACATTTTTTTAATGTTTCTTTTTGTGGAACATTGCTCTGAACGAACAACACAAAAAATAAAATTCAGTTTTCATAATGTCTTTGCTAAGTTACTATACTAGTCGCAGGCAGGCGTAAGTTAAGGTACTGGTGCTAGACAATTTCCTATCTGCAATTCCACTATCAGTCGATTACAACAACAGTACAGACTGACTTGGATCGAGAAATGACCGCACAATGACCGGCCAAAATGTAATTACCACATCACGTCAACAAACCTTTATTTGGAAAGAAATTTGAGAGACCTATGTTTACGACTGATGCTACAACTGCTCAGACTTCATGACAGACACATTCACACACGAACTGTTGCTCAAATACTGCAAAGCCAATTAATCCACTACAAAAGATTGTATAAGAGTTTTACAGTTGCATCATTGCCGAAACAGTCTCCAATTGACCAGACAGAAGCTTAATCAGCAGTGGCAAAACTGGAATCGGATAGTTTTTTGTCCCGATGAGTCAAGGTTCAATGTAAGTTTTCCTGATGGTAGGCTCCGCATTTAACATAGCGTTCATGAACGCTATATATAAACACAACTGGAACCGTCAAGTGTAACAGTGGAAGTGTCATGGTTTGGGGTGCAATCAAAACAAATATTCGTTCACATGTTGTGATATAGGATGAACCATTTACCGCAAGACGTCCTATGGGTGCAATTCTTCAACCAGTTTTTGCGACTTCATGGCCAGAATAACCAACTGAAATTCCAGCTAGACAATGCCCGCACTTAAATACGACATATCAAAATGCGAAGGAGTGACGTTCTTAACTGACCAACCTATTCGCCGGACTTGAACCATTTGGACAGTTGTGGATGATTTAGGTAGACGTGTCGACGATCTCCACAATAAGCTAAGGAATTCCTGTGAACAAGTGTGGCCTTAAAACAGGAGTGATAGATAAAACCCTTCAGAAACGTTCGACGTCTGTCTGTGAATGAGGCGTCCATTACAATTGTTCATCGCCAATAAGGGTTTATACATCCGTTACTAATGCAAAAAACAGTAAGGTTTTCAGAACATTATAATATCCAACATTCGAACTGCAAATTTAATTTACTTCGACCATGAATTAATATCGGATCTTACTTTTTTTGTTTGTATGTATTTTAGGAATACGGAATATTTGAATATAAAAAAAAATAATCTAATACTACGTGTTTAAAGTATTCAATCCAATACACTATTACACTTTGACATATGAAGATGTTTTGTGTACCTTAATAATAATACATATTTTAGTACAAATTGTTTATGTCTCGATAATTTTATGAAATTAAAGAAATAAGGAAGAACACAACGGAATCAATCGTTATATGAAAACAGGAAGCAGAGTTTATTTAATATTTAAAACAAGCAATGACTCAAAGAAATGAATGAAAGTGCAATTCTAATCCACTCGTATCATTTAACGTATTAAGGGTTAATTCATGGTCCAACTTTCCTAAACAATAGGTTACATTAATAGACTTTTGGTTAGATTATTTTAACATGAACAGCTGTATATATATCACGTGCCCATTGAAATATTTGCTTAATTTATATACAAATGGAATTGTTCCACTTTATTTCTCATTAAATTAAGCCAACTCCATTTGTAACAAATGTCCTTTTTAGACCCTTAATTGGTATAAATACTTATCATGGTAATCTTCATACCAAAATTTATGACAAACGACTCGACTTTCCGTTTCTACTATACATTTCTTTTTTTTAGTTGATGTTTCGTTGGCTCCTTTTTATCAATGTACAACGTTTGTTGTTTCGGTCTTCGCGAGTTTGCAGCGACGTCTCATATTTGAATCCTGAAAATGTATAGTGTCAGCACTTTGAACTTACGTTCATAAACTGCAAGCATTCTTCGATGCGGTTTATTGGTTGCCAGTTTGTATTTGAGATTTTGTTATCTATCATACGAAGTAAAAAAAAACATATGGGGCCACAGTGAATAAAACATTAACCAAATGACACTAATAACCAAAAAGACTCTAAAATATTATAAAGAAAAGAGCCTTCCATGTGCTGATATCAATTGTATGTTCTTTTATGTACCTGTTGTTAGTACATTGATCGAAATTAAAAGGGGAGGGTTGAAATATCAAAAGCCTTTTTTATCCGCCAAAAGTCAAAACTATTTACTATAGATGAGGAAGCGGATAGACTAAAAATGTTGGATATATAGATTCCACCACTGCATCAAGTGTGTTACGGTATTTCTCCACTCTCAACAGTTAAATTTTAAAATTTAAAACGCGAGGCTCAACTTATTTTCATTTAATCAAAGTGTAGTTCGTTTGATCTCAGTTCTCCTTGGTCAAAATTCAATTATGAGGTCATGTTTTCTTGCTTTCCTCTGAATTTCCTATTGTGACGTCACCAAAAAAGGCGACCGTGCCTGATAACGTTATATAAAAAGAACACATCTTTTTGCAGATCATTGAAAAAGAGAGATTAGGTTTGTCTTCATATCGACTAAAAATCGTTAGAGAAACAGATTCTACCACCAAATCTCGTGCAATACGATATTTCTCCACTCTCAACAGTTAAATTCTAAATATTTGAAACGCTCGGCGAGCCTCGCGTTTTAAATTTGAAATTTAACTGTCTCGAGTGGAGAAATATCGTATCACACTCGATGCAGTGGTAGAATCTATGTATATATATATCCATTGCACATTTCATAGCCTTTTGTTTGGAAATGTATAAAATAAATCAACCGCAAAAACGGGTTCAATGTTGGAATGTTATGGGTTTTGTTCGCATATACAATTAAGGAACAATACCGGTAGGATGTAAATATTTGTATAAGTTAAATATTTTTGTAGAACCTCAATTTTTTTGAAAAGTATCAGTTAAAATAAGGTTGAATGAATACATGTTTGTGAAAACTACCGAAAGATTGTTATATAGAAGTATTTGTCATGTTTTCTTGTTGTTTGCATGATATTAATATGCTTTGCGAAAATAGCATTGTTATATGTGAAAAAGATAACTCAAGTGAAAAATAAAGTATATTATTTTGATTTTAAATTACCCATGTATAATACCGTCACATAGAGAAGAAAACATTTACCTTTTCTGTTAAGTATGGCGCTGTTTATCCTTATCGCCATCATGACAAAGAAAAACAATGTAACTGCCATGACAGTGAAAATTGCGTTCTAACAAGATTTTATATTTTTCCCGGAAATAATCATAAGGGTGATCAAGGGTCGAGGGTTGCAAATATGTGATCTATATAATTGAAAATAATAATAATAATATTATTATTATAAACAGTTATACAAAATGTTTTGGTTAACAAATATCAACCCGAATAATATGGCAAAGCGTATTTTAATTCGTTAACTTCATATTAACTGCAGATAAATCTTTTTGTGCGTTCCAAACTTTAGATATATAAATATCTACTATCAATCACATGAATATAATACAGCTAATATACCAAATTTCGCGGTACGATGTACTCAATATGCGAGGGGTAATAATGGAAAGTTTAACAAAAGGAACGTCATTTTTTGTTTGTTTGTAAAGATATAAAAAAGAAATAACTAGATATGGGATCAACATAGTCACCAAACTTATTATTCACCGAAAACGTATTATATGTACCAAGAAGGTTAACTTAAGGATGTCCGCTACTCTGTTTCAAAATAACAAGCTTTTTAAAAGACTGGTATACATTGAAAGTATATGAATTAAGGAACTTAAAAAGCAGAAAAAAATGAAGGGTCCGTGTACTTGTTTTCAAGATATAAGCCATTGAAAATTTGGCGGGAAGTGATTCTCTCTAGATTTTTCATACACTTAACATTGGCACCCTTTTTCTTTCAAAAGCTATGAAAAAATAACAAGGATTTTATAAGATTTTCAAATATGGCTTTTTAAGCAATATGTAATCAAAATATGAAAAGAAAAGTAGGGGTTTGCGGGCAAACATTTTTTAATGGCACTACATGGATAAAATTAGAGGATTCCGAATATCTAACAAAAAGTCAAAAACAAGAGTAGCAAACATCCTTAAGGACAATGCTAGATTCTTCTTGGAAAGACCCTTTATTATATCTGTTTCATACCAATAAAGGAACAAGTCAGCAAAAAAAAAAAGGATAGCTGGTGACCCTATGATTGCCGATCATTGCCTATCGACTTCCACTAAGCATAACAAATATGTTGTCAATTTAAAATCGATTACATTCATGAGAGTGTTATCAAAAGCAGGGATTAATTTGATTAGCTCTAGGTAGATAGGTCTTTAAACTATAAACATGAGTCAGAGGATTTCAATGTTGGCGATTTTAGTAGTAGAGAACTTATAACAAGTAGTGGATTCGTAAACGATATTCAAAGAGCGACGTAATTCGCGAGTTGATTATCGTTTCCGAATCCAATACTTCTTATTAATTCTCTTACTTTACCCATTTCGTATAAAACGATCGTCTATTTAAGGTTGGAACATAAGTCAAGGAAATATACTAAAGATAATTTCATTGTTTGTTCATTTATTCATTTATGCTCGGAAATGAATTCTTACGGTTTACATATATATTTACGTAACTATCCTGCAAAATATAGAACGATAAATATGTCTCAATAATTAATACATATTGCTTCTACTATTGTTCTGACAGTATGTTCAATCAAAGCTGTAAGGCATTTAGGAGATAACTTATTGTATTTGAGGATTTGTGGGAGTATACCGGTGGCTTTACTGTCGCAATTTGATTTACTTGGCGATGCGTAGCGGAGCCAGCTAAACGGGTATTTTGTAATTGAAGATTTGATTGGAACATAGGATTTGTTTATTTCGAACTGTTTGCTGTAAGTGGGAATCGACGCCCTGTTGTTGATGTTTGTGTTATTGATGTATATACGTTTTTAACATTTTGTACGGTACAGATGGGTACATTGTTGTGGCGGTGGTGGTACATGTAATGATAATGGGACGACATTTGAAACGCTTTTGGGAACTGCAACGGGCTTGGAAGCCTTGGTTTCAATAATAGACTCTACCTCGAAGAGTTCCTGATTTTTTATTCTATCTAGCCCCTCGCGTTGTAATGTCCTCAATATTTGGTTTGATGTATGGCATGATTTATCTGTCATTAAAAATTCTGGACGGTTATAGGGAGTGATTCGTAAATGGCGGCTTATGTCAAATGGCGAATTTCAACGAAAATGCTTTTTGAGTAGGATTTCCCATCAGTACTCCTTACTTCAGAGTTAAATACAGGAAAAGAGTGTTGAGCAATTCTGTACTGAAGTTTTCAAAGTTTACATCTTCGTTTCTGTCAACAGTTAAGCCATTCCAAAAAAATAAAATAAAAACAATGTGTTCCATATTATTCCAATACAGTAAAATTTAATAACATTCATGATAATTTTTATGTTATAGTTAAGATATTTCACTTTAATTTCTAATGCAATTAGTTTACGAACATTTTTGAGTGGAAACTTTATCTATGGAAGGTCAAATCCACGGAAACCTGGCTGTAGTAAAGGGAAGCTGCAATTTTGAATTCCAGAAATTATTGAAATGTAATTTCTTCATTAACAAACAAAATAATCTTATTTATCCCGCGACAATCGCCTTTAGGTCTTTAAATTCAATTTGCTGCATATTCAAAGCTTAAAAACGTCTGATGTTTTCGTTTGATGCGTGATGTGTACATTTTAACGATGACATAAGACTACATGTAGTACATGTATGTTGCAAAAAAAATTCGTAAGGGGTTCCGCGGAACCCTGTGTCTCGCCTGCGATTGCTGCTGTCATTGTAAAAGTGCAATGTTGACTTAAAAAGTAAGTCCATTTATCAGTAAAATGCATAATTAAAAAAAAAAATCAAACTTTTTCTTTAGATGCTTTTTCTTGAAGATTAGATTCTGTCCAAGTTTTACTAAAATCCATGAAGGTTTACAAACTGTATTTTGGTCATATACAAGCTTCTGTCCAAATTTCATAAATTCCATGAAGGCTTGACATAGTTATTGATGTCTAAAATAAACTTTAACCACAGACTGAACCTAAATGTTGACGCCGCCGACGCCTACATCTAGGATCGCTATGTCTCGCTTTCGCGACATAAAAGTCACAGGCTCGACAAAAACCAGAAAAATATTTCATATCATTTTGCTACTAAGAAATTATTACACTGAAATAAAGACTAGAACGGAATCTTTATTTAATTTAACTTTCAATCTTTTTTGGATACAAGCGTTCCTGATGATGGTAAAAATAGAAAAGCGCGTCGGACGCAACAAATTTATAAAGTATTATTTTTCTTTTTCTTTTTTGCATTATTATAGAAATACCTTAAACTACGTTGTATTTTAAACTTTGTCTACATAAAATTGGTTTTACTGTCGCAAATATCCGTTTACATATCTTTCATTGTGGTTTTCATGATATGAGAAATTAAAGTATATTACCCTGATGTTCGATTTTTAGCCATGGCAGACGGACCGGAATAAAAAAACACAAACTTTATACAAGATACCATAAGGATCATCTGTCCCAAGTTTTCTTGAAATTGATTCATTATTTCCAGTAGTTCCAGGGAAGGAGATCTTTGAAAAAGTATCGGCGACGAATGCGAAAATTAGTCTAAAATCGTCGTATAAGAGCAGTAACTTCTTCAGGAGTTAACCAGTTGTTTCGGTTGTATTTTGTTTTTGTAGATCTTGTATTGTTGACATTTTTTTTGCTGTTTACAGTTTCTACCTATTCATTATAGTAATCAAAGAGCGATCAAGCTCTGAGGAATAAGATCGCCATTGTTTTCATTGATATTAGTATTCTTTCTTAAAAATAATTCAACTGTACATGAGTTCGCTATTTGATTCAATCTAAATATACTTTTGTGACTTACAAAAAATGCCAATCTCTAGTACAGTGTTTATTTATGAATGAACAGTAATTATTGTGTTTAATTTTTTACCCTACATTTGCCTCATTCTTCGGAATTCAAACACAATCATTTTTAAAAATAGTCCTTCTGAATGTCCTAATCAATCCCACATACTCAGTGCCAATCTGTTTCTTTCTTTGGCTTAAGGGGTCATATGACAAAAACTGTTACAAGTCCAAGAAGTCTCCAAAACTGCAGAAATTTAAATGACAGTAGACTATGTGGTCAAGAATATAAATTCTACCATGTATGAAAGCTTTTTTTGAAAAACGGTCTCTCGAGTTACGATTATTAACTTGTTTGGTACAAAAGATTATGCCCCTAGAGGCGAATATATCTGCCAACTTTTGAAATTATCCTTGATGTGTTCACCTGAGTTGTGCATGGAAAGACGTTTCAAAGGGAGTGCGATTTATTGCAGCATTTTTGCACGTTTAATTCTTTTAGAATTTGCGTCATAGATTGTATATCTTCTTTTTTGTCGAGCCTGCGACTTTTGTCGCAAAAGCGAGACATAGCGATCCTACATTCCGTCGTCGTCGTCGTCGGCGGCGTCCACAAATATTCACTCTGTGGTTAAAGTTTTTGAAATCTTAATAACTTTCTTAAACTATCCTGGATTTCTACCAAACTTGGACAGAAGCTTGTTTATGATCATAAGATAGTATCCAGAAGTAAATTTTGTTAAAAAAAATCCTGTTTATCCGTATTTTACTTATAAATGGACTTAGTTTTTCTGCCAGTTAACATTACATTCACTCTGTGGTTAAAGATTTTAAAATTTTAATAACTTTCTTAAACTATCCTGGATTTGTACCAAACTTAGACAGAAGCTTTTTTATGATCGAAATCTAGTTAGTATCTAGAAGGAAATTTTGTAAAAAAAAATTTCCTGTTTTTCCGTATATTACTTATAAATGTTATCCAGTTAACATTACATACAGTCTGCAGTTAAAGTTTTTAAAACATTTATTAGATTCATAAACCATCCTGGATTTTTACCAAACTTGGATAGAAGCTTCTTACAATCAAAAGATGGTATCTAGAAAAATTTTTAATAATTTTTCCCCATTTTTTTGAGCCTGCGACTAACAGCAAAAGTAGGCGAGACACTGGGTTCCGCGGAACCCTTACGAATTTTTTTCTTTTGTTATACACTACTGATGAACTTATGAGCCTTTCTTTCTTTTCTATAATTTTCTTTTTGACTTTTTCAAGCTATTGAGTGGTAAAAAATAGATTACCTGCAAAGATACTGACCGTTGACATATATTGATACATTTAAACTCATATAGAGTATCTGATCCTTGAAAAGGAATTTTTATAATCATCGATTGGCACAATTTAATTTAACTAATAATCGTATAAAAAGTTAAACTAGATCGTGTTTTTCATGCTCTTCAACTTCGTATTTATATTTGCTTTTTTTTTGTTTTGATTCAAGCGCCACTGATGAGTCTTATGTAACCGAAACGCACTTCTGGTGTACCAAATTATTAGCCTGGCATCGTTGATGAGTTTGTTTTATTCCAACGTTTGCTGCTGTTAGTGTAAAAGTGAAGAAAAATAAAACAATCAACCTTTTCTTCAGATGTTTAAATTTATTACATTCCATAAAAGTTTGACGAAGCTATTGATGCCTACTATTTATTGATGTCTATAAAACTTTAACTTTAGACTATCTTTTTTTCTTATACAGGTAAAAACGATGATAAACATACTTTAAACCTACAATATAAAATCAAACAGACCTAGAAAAAATCCAATTGCACGTGGTCGCTATCTATTAATGTTTATGTTTAGGGTTAACGTCATTAACATTATGTTGGTACACAAAATTTAGTTTTAATGGAAGACTATTAATCATATACTAAATGTCACATTTTAAGTGTTCTGATATATTAACTTTTATTTTAGTGGATTATTACTTGTCAATTGAGGTGCTCCTGTATTGGAGGAAGATTCTCAAAATAGAATTTTACAGAAAAAATGAAAACTGTCGTTTCTCTCCCCAATCTCATGTATCCCCACGGCCATTGTTTACTGTGAAAGTTACAAGATAGACCTACAAATTAAAGCATTGCATGTTGCTGTTTGAAACATTTACAGCAAACATAGTTATGTTCAAATTGAACAAATACCAATTTTAAATTAGTACACGAACTCTGAGAATGATTTAAATAATCAGTAAAGGATATTCCTGCTTCTACGTAGTGACGTGTGGCATTCCAACAATGACGTCACTATAATGTAGGTTGGATATATTTAGAATATCTCGTCATTCTGATTTTTCCGGATTGTAAAAGAAACGTAAATAGTGTAAGGGAGAGCTAAAGATACGATAATTTCGCGAGAAACAGAAGGGAAATGTGTTAAAAAGTGTTTAAAGTCAATCTATTCATTTGTGTGTCTCCTTCTCATCAATCTCAGTAAGATTTTTTGGGGGTGTTTTCCACACTATAAAAACAAAATGAATGACGTGAGGGGATGTCAGTCTGGTCAACCACATAGGGGATTGACGGCTTGAAGCCGCCTTTCCCCAAAAAAACACACAGGAAGGATCTCTTGAGTTGCAAATGAATCATCGGATTGAAGAACACAGAGCAACCAATTAGTCGATGTTTCCGTTAATCAGCTGTTATATTCGATGTCCCGCAAAATTCATGCGCTTAAATACAAAAATAAAACCGTTTGGATTATGTTTTGATTGGGGACATTATGTCAATTGTGGTTCTCCACTTCCTTATGGGAGTTCAATATCAAAGTTAATAAAGGTAATCTGATTGGAACAACACAACTTCAATACTTATCTGATGGAAATAGTTTCATTTCCGGAACCACTCTCGCATTTCAACAATAGAACACAGCGGGATTCCCATAGTGACAATGACTTTAGATATATCCGGATTTCCGTATTGTATTTTTTCTATTTAAATTAATAGTTTTTGAAGGCCTCCAGGAAGATCAACAAGTAATTGTTAAATTAGTTACCTTCGTTAAATAAAGAATTTTATTTATTATTTATTTGTTATTTAAATAAACGCAAATATAAAAGGGAGATATCAAAACATAAGGATTTTGAGAAGAAAATTAGCGGAAAGTTGTTTAAATTCAATCTGTTTCTTTGTTTTACTCTTTTAAACAAAACAATCTGAAGAATCTGAGTTGCTCCTTAATATAAAACACAAAACGGTTGACGTGAGTCTTGGAAAGAAGTCAATTACAGCAATCTTATCCTCTAAAAACGTAAAATTGGTCTAAAATCGGCGTTTAAATGCACAAGGGCAATTACTCCTTAAGGAGCCATCCAATGGTTTTGGTCACTTAAGCCTTTTTGTAGATCTTATATGATCTGAATAGAATGTCAAGATCTACCTACTTCCTATTTTCATAAAAAAAAAAAATATCAGATGACTCCTTAAGGCCAGAGTTTATTAATTTGTTGGGTTACAGCTTTTTATGTGAAAGATTTGGGTCAGTCGGTTGATCAACAAAATTGCATAGTAAAAATCCTATAAAGGAAGCAGATAAACTTTATTTTCAATCTATTGAGGAATTTCAGAGGAGAAGATAATTGAAGAAAAGATTAACGATGACCGAAGTATGACAGTAGCAAAGTGATGGCACTAGCTCACACAGCCATATAGGCCTGGTGAGCTAAAACATTTTTCTATGATTGGTTTCATGGTCTGAAATCTTGGAAACCAGATACAAAAATATTTATACAGGACCAAATAAAGACAATACTTACATAAAATGTCTCGCCTTTTTGTAATTTTGATAATGCAAATCATTGAAATGTTGAAATTAAAATAGCATTTACTTTAACATGTAAGTTATGCAAATATTCAAAGTCAATGAACCATGACTGAAGGTAAATGGCTTAACAATATCCATGGAAATGAGATGTGCCAATGCTAATACAACTGCATAACAAATACCATTGACTTTTCATGTGTCGTTCCCTTTAAACAAACCTAAACACAAACATTAACTTATAAACTAGTATGTAAAAGTTTCAAAGTCAATAAACCATGATGAGGGGGTGGGGCTATATAATTTCCATGGAAACGAGACTTGCAAATGACAATACATTTGCATACCAAATATCATTGACTTAACATTAGTGGCTCATCTTAATCTGATCTAATCACAAACTAATACATGTTAACTAGGCAAAGTTTCAAAGTCAGTAGACCATGAATGAGGGCTCCATGGGGCCAAATATTCTTCATGGAAATGAGATGTGCTAATGCTTATATAACTGCATACCAATTAACATTGGTCTACCACTAATGGTTCCCCTTAAACTAACCTAATCACAAACTAATACATGTAAAGTAAGCAAAAGTTTCAATTCAATAGACCATGACTGAGGGAGCAGGGCCAATTAATCTCCATGGAAATGAGATATGCCAATGCTTATACAACTGCATACTAAATATCATTGACCTACCACTAGTGGTTCCCAATAAACTGACTTAATCACAGACTAATGCATGTAAACTAAGCAAAAGTTTCAAATTCAATAGACCATGACTGAGTGGGCAGGGCCAAATAATCTCCATGGAAATGAAATGTCCCAATACTAATACAACTGCATACCAAATATCATTGACCTACCACTAGTGGTTCACCACAAACTAGACCTGACGCCACCAACACCGGAAACAGCATACCTATGTGTTGCTTTTTGACTCCGCCAAAGCAAGACAAACTTTGTGCTCAAATATGCCCTGTTGCTTTGAAGCAAAAATACAATGTTACAATGTCAACAAACAAAAAATGAATGTGCAGGCAAAACAAACATTTATTTGCACCCTTCAGGAATTTAATGTAATCATTCAAATATGTACTATAAATTTGTGAAAGCAAATTTACAGATCTAACATTGTTGGGCTTATGTTTAGACGAACTATATATATATATTTGAAGATCTAACACTGTAGGGCTAAATTTGAGACAAATAATATATAAATCAAGAGATAACCAGAGGCTCCCAGCAGCCTGTATCACCTACCTGAATTAAATTTTCTCTTCAGAATCATAAATAGGAACTAAACAACATCATAACAAGAGGTGCCAAAAAGCCTGAATTGCTCATAATGCAAAAATATGACAATTTGACAGATACGTTTCTTCTCATACAAAAATGTTTTATTAGAACCAAATGACTTCTTTTTAAATGAACAGCTTTTATAGAGCATTAAAGTTAAATTATGAGAAATAATTTTTTTTTTCTACAGCACCGAGGCAGAGTTGTCTAGTCACACCTGGAGATTTGAAAACTTTTAACTGGAGATTTTATAATAGCAGTACATGCAGTACCAGGATCACATCCATGACATTAGTTAAATCTGAAAAAAGAATAAGGATCTTTTTTTTTTTGCAGTCCTCACCCCTATCCATCCCCAAAGAAGCCCAATTCAATCAGCCCTCCAATGTAAAGTAGTCATCATATTATCAAAAACCAATGTGTAGATCTTTCATTTTTACTTTCTCCATACATTACTGTTTTCAAGACATTATCAAAAAACATCAAAGTTTCTATAAGGAGTAATCTAATGGTTTCAGTCATCTAAGAATTTTTGGCTTTGTTCACTTAAGATCCCAAAAGAATTGACTGATTATGCAGATAGGTTTATCTATATAAATTTCATACACCTCCTCAAATTTCTTCTTAGGAATTATATAAGAACATTGGAGTTCTAACAGAAAATGCAGAATACTGAAAAATTCTAAATCTAAATTCATGAAATTTTAAAATAGAATTCTATACAGTTTATGATTAAAGGTTGATTTTTTTTATTTATAATTCATTAAAGAATTTTCCAAAAAGTTTCTCAAGAAAATTTAAGAAATAATTTGTTCATCCCATGCTCTGAAAATAAGGAGATTTTATATGATTTCCGATGAGACAACTATCCACAAAAGCTCATATGAAGTGGGATGTAAGCAAATATGGGCAACCGTTAGGCTTTCAACAATGAGAATAAAATGCTTCGCTGAGCGCAGCCTGATACGACCACAGTGGTCGAACCCTGAACAGTTGGGGCAAATTTGGACACAATATTCAAGCTTGATACTGTCTGAATTCGGATTGTGATCAAATTTTTGCCATAATATAGGTTTCTGACAAAAAATAAATGTGGTCAAAGATTTTACAAATTTAATGCGCAATACTGTGCAATTGAAGATTTCTTCTTGAAATTTTTCAAAAATTTGAAATTTAAAAATGTTGAAAAAAAAATATGAACCGATTAAAAAATAATGGAATCCCCCCCCCTTTTCAAACTTTTTGAATCCCCCTTGGAGCATTAACCATCAAACTCAATCCCAGTCTTTCCTTTGTAGTATGGAACCTTGTAGTACAATATTAGAGAGATCAATACACTTAAATATTAAGTTATTGTCTGGAAACTTTAAAAATGTTTGTTTTGGCTCTTTTTTTGCACTTAATTCCTGCATGTTTAGGGCAATTACCCCCAAACTCAATCCCAGCCTTCCATTTGTGATATGGAACCTTGATGTACAATGTCAGAGAGATCCATACACTTACACACAAGCTATTGTCTGGAAGCTACAAAAATGCTTGTTTTAGGCCCCTTTTTGGCCCTTAATTCCTAATCTGTTGGCACCATAACCCCCAAAATGAGTCCCAACCTTATACTTGTGGTATTAAACATTGTGGTACGATTTCAGAGCAATTGAAATACTTATACTCAAGTTATTATCCTGAAAGTAGAAAAATGCTTGTTTTGTGTCCCTTTTGGGCTCCTAATTCATAAACGGTTGGGACAATCATCTGCCAAATAAATCCCAATCTTCCTTTTATGGTATTGAACCTTCTTAAAAAATTTTATAGAGATCCATTCACTTACACTAAAGTTATTGTTCGGAAATCAAATGTGTTTTCAGTTGACAACGATGCAAACGATGACGACATCATAGCACTATATGAACCCATACTAAATTTTGCAGTCTTATATAAATTGGTATTCAAAAGATAATGGAAAATTAAGTGCATATTTTAAATTTAAATTTCCTTTAAAATTTCCAATGGACTTTGCAACCATATAGTAGATATAGGAAGATGTGGTGTGAGTGCCAATGAGACAACTCTCCATCCAAATAACAATTTATAAAAGTAAACCATTATAGGTCAATGTACGGCCTTCAACACGGAGCCTTGGCTCACACCGAACAACAAGCTATAAAGGGCCCCAAAAGTACTAGTGTAAAACCATTCAAACGGTAAAACCAACGGTCTAGTATATATAAAAACGAGAAACGAGAAACACGTATAAATTACATAAACAAACGACAACTATTGTACATCAGATTCCTGACTTAGGACAGGTGCAAACATTTGCAGCGGGATTAAACGTTTTAATGGTACCAAACCTTCTCCTTTTTCTGAAACAATAGTATAACATCACAACAAAGAAAACACACGATAAAACATCAATTGGAAGGCTTAACTCAATCAAAAACGTAAATTAACACACTATGAACG
The DNA here is from genome assembly GCA_017311375.1 of Mytilus coruscus. Classification (NCBI taxonomy): domain Eukaryota; kingdom Metazoa; phylum Mollusca; class Bivalvia; order Mytilida; family Mytilidae; genus Mytilus; species Mytilus coruscus. The sequence continues at coordinate 44,336,754 of CM029600.1, forward strand.
AATAAATTCGATCTGTGATACCTGAAAGTAAATACATAGTTAATAAAATATTAGGGACAAACATTCAAGGCCAAAAGCAAACAAACAAGTCCAAATAAAGCCATGGCAAAACACTACCGCGAAATATTAAACCCTTAGAAAATAATCACTTTTGAAAAACCGGTTTTCATAATATATACAGGTAAATGAAAAATAACTTTGTCGTTTTAGGTATACTTTTTCTGTCTATATAAAATCTTCCAATAATTAGGAATACCAAGAAAGGTCTGTCATATAAATACCTAATTTAACACTAGATACATAAGGGTAAATATCAACAATAAAACTTCCTGTACAGATTAAAGGAGAATAATCTTGATGTTAATACAAATGTAGTACGAAGAAGTGAAAATTAGTAGATATTCCAAATAATCAAAGCTGGTATACAGACAAGATCCATATTAATATAAAATAACAAAAAGTATTAAAATAGTATCAACAGGTCGAATTAACAAGAAAGTACGATTTGAGAGTACTCGCAGTTACTGACAGCTAGTTAAAAGCCAAAAACAATTAATGATAAAAATCATGCATCAGAGACTAAAATCAACTAAAACACATCCCAGGGATTTAGTATTTTAACGTCATGAACAGTCAGAGAAGACATGACTTGTGCAATGCCAAAATAAATGTATCGACAGGTAGTAGGATAGTGAGGAGCTACTTCTTAAGAGATAAAATTAACGTGTGTGTGTCTCTAAACATCCCGCCTCAAAAGAAGATACAACTTAGTTATGTTTTAATTTGCTAATGACAAAATCGATATTAGTGCCAATGTAAACTATATTCAGAGATCTAATTACAATATTGGTACGATAACCCTTACTTATAAGTTTGTTTAAAGGTTCGATGAGTTTACACGAATCACATAGTGATTTCCTCGCTTTAAGTACAATATTACCGTAAAATTTAGGATGTGAAATACCATTTTAATAAGTTTTCTACAGGTACAGCCAAATTTACTAATCAAATCTTTGTATCTATGAAAGAATTTAGTAAAAGTTTTAAGTAATTTATGGTATCGAAATCCCTGACACAATAATTTCCCAGTGATGCATTGATTACGTTCGTTAAAATCTATGACATCAGAACACACACGGGCATACCGAACGAGTTGGGATATATAAACACCGTATGATGGAGCCAAAGGCACATCGCCGTCTAAAATGGAAAATTAACAATAGGAAATGAAAAATCGTCTCTTTTGTCGTAAATTTTAGTATGTAGTTTCCGTTAGAAATTGAAATGTCTAAATCTAGAAAAGGGCAACTGCTGCTGTTTATGTTAGATTTAGTTAAAGTAAGTTCTTTTGGGTAAATTTCGGAAGTATATTTAGAGAACTCTGGATTATTTAACGAAAAATATCATCCAGATAACGGTAGGTATTGTTGAATGTATCAACTAAATATAACAATGATGGGTCTTTACTGAGTTTGGTCATAAACTGAGATTCATAGCAATATAGAAATAAATCTGCTATTAAAGGGCACAGTTAGTGCCCATAGGAATACCTACTACCTGACGATACACTTTATCGCCGAAACGTACATAAATGTTATCTAGCAGAAAATTTAAAGCTTCAATCATATCCTCACATTTCCAGTAAGTGTATCTAGCATACTTTCCTTTTCGTTACAGAAAAGGCTTTAAACGAGTTACAGCAAATAAAATTACAATGAGATTTTCGAAAGACCATTTTATCAAATACAAAAACTTTTTCTTTATAAGATTGTGTGGAAGTGTAGTGTACAGAGTAGAAAATCATAACTGTCAACAGAATTATAAGGACCATCAAAAGCATGTATTTTATCTAAAACCTCTAAAGAATTTTAACACTCCAAAAATAATTAATACCATTATTTTCATAAGCTTTATTACAAAGTTAATAACCAGTTCTTTGATAGTAGTAAGGAGGTAGTTAGAAGAACTGATAGATTAGTAGTAGAACACTTACTCGATGCGGAGATGAAACGGAATTTAAATGGTTTTTGTGTAATTTCGGTAACCAGTACATGGTAGGGACTTTCAAATGTTCGGAAGATGCTTTAAGTTGGGTAGTGGCAGTGGTATGCTTGTTAACGATTTGACTCTCTGTGGTGCGAACGGACCTGAATGTAGAGGAATTGATAATTTCGTTTTGAAGAACTTCCGTGTAGTATATGCGTCACACCACCACTACATTATTGGCTGCCTTGTCTGCCGGTACGAACACAAACCGCTCTGCGAGTACCTTGAGTTTATTTTTATTCTTGAAATGGGAATATCATGGATCCTATTATTAATTTCAGAATTGTTTTCTAAATGAGATATTCGAATATTAACAGTATTCATAATTTTTATCCGATTTTTCACGTTTGCACCAATTTTACAGTAGGCAGACAGAGCGTCTTTAATGACCTGACGACACTGTTTCCAATCTATTATAGATGGAGGACGGTATTTCGGTCCTTTCTTTAGAAAAGTTATGACCTCACGGTCTTCGACGATGTTGAGGTCTCCTGTAATAACATGACCATAGGGAACATATATAAAACTAGATGTTTCGCAGTCTCAAGTGGAAGGAACATTATTTTCTATATTGACGTCTGATGTAATTGACGTATAATTAAAATCAAATTTCTGCTCGGTTTTTATAAGAATACGAAATAATGGGTTGTTCTATATTATCAAAATATGGAGGTATTAAGTTATATACGGAAGAGTCATTGAATATGCTAGACAAATTAATAAAATCAATACCTCTATTTATATATTTTAATTTAAGAAAATGTCGTTTATGATTTTCAGGTTTATCAATACTAGGAAATAGCCTGTGATGACAAAAGGCTGTAATAATACGGGTGTATTCATAAAACGGGCTAAAAAGAAATTTTATCACACTCCAGAAAAATAGCATATAATTTACTTATAGGTATCTGACCCAGTTTGCATAATACTTGATGTCTACCATTATTCTTTATTATAGATAACAGATCAGCAAGTGTATAATTTATACGATGTTTAATACGTTGATTACGGTTTTGCGTTTACCATGAGACCTATTATTTCTAAGTCGTTTATCAACAATATTAATGACATCGATAGAAGTTTTAGATATGTTCCTTGCCCTAATATTTTGTCATTGAGACCGAGAGGATAAGCTGTTTGAAGTCTTTTATCCAAAACAATTCGCGAACTTCGCGTGATTTTCAAACTGCTTGTGTGATTCTCCTGGTTGTTTCTGAACGGTTTCGAGGGGTTGGAATTTTATATATTTAAGATTGTGATTATGCTTATTTAAATGTTGATATACTAAACTTTTGAATTTTTGGGTCTACGAAAGCGGTAGAGATGTTCTTGATTTCTTTTGTAATACTCTCGTCCCGTCTGTCCCACATATTGAATACCACACTTAGGTTGGGTTCAAGTTACCACATATATTAGGTTTGAGTTTTTCAGGTAATATCACAGGAAAAGGAGAGCGAAAAGGTTCTCCGTTCACTGTTGACCGTATAGTATTTTGAGAAGTTAATCTAAAACAAGTTAGTCAGATAGGCCCATTTAAATACATCATAAAAGTATAAAATAGAAAATGACATCATAGTCATGGCTAAAATTAGAAAACCTTGATCAGCAAAATTTAATAGTAATATCTAAAATAAATTCCTTCATCAGCATTTAATATAAGTTCTAAAATAAATTGACAGCTAATCACCTCAAAAGAATACAACATTTCTTTATAACAAAACCATTCAGAACTTAGAATTGGTGATAGGATTTGAATTTATACTAAATTTTTGCTTTTGTGCAATACACTATGCTGTTGTGAATTGCCCTTCCTACCCCTTTTTAGCTCACCTGGCCCAAAGGGCCAAGTGAGCTTTTCTCATCACTTGGCGTCCGTCGTCCGTCGTCGTCCGTCGTCGTCCGTCGTCGTCCGTCGTCCGTTAACTTTACAAAATCTTCTCCTCTGAAACTACTTGGCCAAATTTAACCAAACTTGGCCACAATCATCATTGGGGTATCTAGTTTAAAAATTGTGTCCGGTGACCCGGCCAACCAACCAAGATGGCCGCCATGGCTAAAAATAGAACATAGGGTAAAATGTAGATTTTGGCTTATATCTCTGAAACCAAAGCATTTAGAGCAAATCTGACATGGGGTAAAATTGTTGATCAAGTCAAGATCTATCTGCCCTGAAATTTTCAGATGAATCGGACAATGGGTTGTTGGGTTGCTGCCCTGAATTAGTAATTTTAAGGATTTTTTCCGTTTTCGGTTATTATCTTGAAAATTATTATAGATAGAGATAAACTGTAAACAGCAATAATGTTCAGCAAAGTAAGATCTACAAATAAGTCAACATGATCAAAATGGTCAGTTGACCCCTAAGGAGTTATTGCCCTTTAAAGTAATTTTTACCAATTTTTGTAAATTTTGTAATCTTTACAAAAATCTTCTCCTCTGAAACTACTGGACCAAATTCAACCAAACTTAGCCACAATCATCATTGGGGTATCTAGTTTAAAATTGTGTCCGGTGACCCAGCCAACCAACCGAGATGGCTGCCATGGCTAAAAATAGAACATAGGGGTAAAATGTAGATTTTGGCTTGTAACTCTGAAACCAAAGCATTTAAAGCAAATCTTACAGGGATTAACTTGTTTATCAAGTAAATATCTATCTGCCCTCAAATTTTCAGATGAATTGGACAACTGGTTGTTGGGTTGCTGCCCTGAATTGGTAATTTTAAGGAAATTTTCCGTTTTGGTTATTATCTTGAAAATTATTACAGATAGAGATAAACTGTAAACAGCAATAATGTTCAGCAAAGTAAGATCTTCAAATAAGTCAACATGATCAAAATGGTCAGTTGACCCCTTAAGGAGTTATTGCCCTTTAAAGTAATTTTTACCAATTTTTGTAAATTTTGTAATCTTTACAAAAATCTTCTCCTCTGAAACTACTGGACCAAATTCAACCAAACTTAGCCACAATCATTATTAGGGTATTTAGTTTAAAAATGTGTGCGGTGACCCAGCCAACCAACCAAGATGGCTGCCATGGCTAAAAATAGAACATAGGGTAAAATGTAGATTTTGGCTTATAAGTCTGAAACCAAAGCATTTAAAGCAAATCTTACAGGGATTAACTTGTTTACAAGTAAATATCTATCTGCCCTCAAATTTTCAGATGAATTGGACAACTGGTTGTTGGGCTGCTGCCCCTGAATTGTTAATTAATAAGGAAATTTTGCCGTTTTTGGTTATTATCTTGAAAATTATTACAGACAGAGATAAACTGTAAACAGCAATAATGTTCAGCAAAGTAAGATCTTCAAATAAGTCAACATGACCAAAATGGTCAGTTGACCCCTTAAGGAGTTATTGCCCTTTATAGTCAATTTTTAACAATTTTCATTAATTTGGTAAATTTTGGTAAGTTTTTACAAAATGTTTTCCTTTTGTAATCTTCTTTTCTGAAACTGCAGTAGAAAATCAATATAGAAAACAATCTACTAATGTACTGGCAATAAAAATAATTGATAATTCTATAACATGAAAAAAAACCACATTAATACCTGATGATGGTGTTTCTTTCTTTACATTGAAAATGATGTCACAACTATAATCCCAAACAATAGGTCGAATGTCAGATATGTGTCAGTACTTTGGCTTCATTTTCTACAGATTCCGAAGTGCAAATGATGCTTGAATTCCTACACTAATTTATACAGACTTCATCCCTTTCACAGGTAATGCCTGCCTCATATTATATTTAAAACTTTAATAGAATATCAGAAATTTTGAGAGAAAATTAATCAACCATGCAAGATCTAAAACTTAATTAATATTGTTCAAATTATCAATTAACTATTAAAAAAAAAATTCTCATTAAAAAATATAGTTCTTCATTTTATATTTTATCAGAAATTTAGGAAAAAATTGAATTTAATTGTGTCCCTTGTTCTCATTTCCTGGGATAAATCCAATACAAATTAAAGTATTGGTATTGAATTAATATTTAAGAAATATTTCAAACATTCCCATTTTCTTCACAAGAATGAAGACCATATTTTCAGTGTCATGAGTATCAGTCATCATATTTGTTGTACTTTGTTGTTTAAAAGTTGAATACAAAAAGATCAACAAAGCAATTCAAAACCACTTGAATTTTGCAACAACAAATGAGAGTTTTGAACGACCTCAGCTGGCTATACAACCCTTGCACAATCAACTGAATTTTGCAGAAATCATTAATAGGAAAGATTGCCCTTAAATGATTTTTTTGGGGTGTTAGCAACAACAAAACTTCACAACAAACTTTCTCATCACTTAGCATTTCTCGTTAGATAAATTTTACAAAATTCTCCCTGAAACTACTGTCAAATTAAACCAAACTTGGTTTAAATCACCACTAGGATATCCAGGGACCACTGTTTATGATGACCCTGCCTTCCAACATGGCACACATGGCTGAAATAAACGCACTTTTTAGTCTTATATCTCTGAAACTAAACGACAGTACAACAGTTGCATTTATCATGCATCAATTGTAAATAAAAATATCAGGTGAGCGACACAGGGTCCTTGGAGCCTCTAGTTTTTGATTTTGTGCAATACACTATGCTGTTGCATATTGACCCCTCAAAATAAAAATTAAAACCTTTTTACCCCCTCATTTTTTTTGCAAAACAAAAAATTTGAAGAAATTTTTTTAATTTCTGAAATCTGAAATGAGAACAAATTGTCCCCTACCACAATTTCTTTTACCCCACCCATTTTCCACCCCAAAAAAAAATTTTAAAAATTACCCCTTTTTTTCACCTCTCCCCACCCTTTTTCCAAACAAAAAATTCTTTCCCTCAAGATATGGTCATAATCTCAATTCAAATTTCCATTGGAGTTTGCAACCATAATTACCCATTTAAATACATCGTAAAAGTCTTAAAACAGAAAATGACATACATAACCATGGCTAAAATCAATATTCCTTATAAACATCATAAATTTAATAGTAACTTCTTAAAGTAAATTGACAGCTAATCACCTCAAGACAATACAACATTCCTTTATACATAATTTAAAACATTTGTGTTTGGATTATCTCCCTTACACTGCTTTTAAATTGTCTTAATTGTACATTAACCAGGAAACCCTTGTTTTCCCCCCTTTTTTGCCCCTAATTCCTAAACGGTTTGAGCTATAACCCCCCAAAGCCAATCCTAACTATCCCTTTGTGGTATAGAAACTTGTGTATAATTACAGAGAGATCCATACACTTAAACACAAGTTATTGTCTGGAAACTAAATAGATGCTTATTTGGGCCTCTTTTTGGCCCCTAATTCCTAAACTGTTAGGACCATAACCCCCAAAATCAATCCCAACCTTCCTTTTGTGGTTATAAACCTTGTGTTTAAATTTCATAGATTTCTATTTACTTACACTAAAGTTATTGTCCGGAAACCAAGTGTCTTGGACGACAACGACTACGACGTGATACCAATATACGACCGCAAAATTTTTGCGGTCATATAAAAACTCATACTGTACAGTCAGCTATAAAAGGCTCCAAAATGAAACAATTGAGAAAACTAACAGCCTAATAACAAAACAATTTACGAAAAACAATTATGACAGACATGAACTAACGACAACCACTAAACTACAGGCTACTGACTTGAGGCAGGCACATAAAGAATGTGGCGGGGTTAAACATGTTTGAAGGTGCCAACCCTTTCCCGAACCCGGACAGTGGTGTAACAGTACAACATTGTTGCTCATTTTAACATGGGTTGGCATTGTATTTGTCAATTTCTTTATACCAAGCAATAACAAGGTGTAAAATATTGACAACTAAAATGTCTACCCATGTTAAAATTATCTTGATTCTAATAGGAAAATAAAAAAAAATTTTGTACTTCAGGGTGGACTTATCATACACGTTCGAAAGGCAGCCGTTTTGATTTGCGGATGTACAGATGCATGTAAACTTACTTTTAGAATGATTTCATTTAATTTCCGAGCGGGCAACACCAACTCAAATATCTATTTTGATCTCCGGCATTGTTAAAAATACAACTGACGTTGCAATTTCAATTATGAATTAGACCATGGCTTTGTTTCCCAAGGAAAGAAGAATGTCATATTATAATGCAAATTAGTACATTGTATTTATAAATATCAGCTAACACTTTATGTTCATAGCATACAAATACTGTCCAAATGTACAAGGTAAAATGATACAAAAGTGAGTAATAGGACATCCACATTAGCCCAAAGGACTAACTTCTACAATCACTTTGAGAAAATACTGCTGAATGTCAATGATGCACAAACATGATCTTGGCATTTTTCATCTCTAAGTCAACAATTCCTTCACAAACTTTTAATATAACTAGTAAGAGCAATTTACTTTAGACTGTGTTTCCGACAGTTTTTATAACTCCTGTGTCTCTGCAGGAGTTTTACAAAGAATACATAATTTTTATCACTACTCCTGGCTCAACCTCCTCACGTTGGAGTTTTCTAAAGAATATTTAAATTTAATCACTTCTCCTTGTTCCACATCCTAAGACAAAGTCTGTTTTTTTACCATGCCGACTGGGTTATCTGATTGTTGGATTTCCAAAACTCTCATGTCACAAGCTTTAAGGGTGTGACACTATGAGCTTATTTCTTATCACAGTATCATTTATTCTTATTTCTGTGCTTTTAAATAAGAACTATATAGACAAAACAGTAGTCAACTGCACTGGTGTTTCATCTTATTTCAGTACTACTAATTATTCACTGACAAAACTTGTACATTATCAATCTACTTAATGTTGTTTAGTCTCATTATTGCTTCCATTAATACGTCTCTGTCAGCCTTTTTTAGAAAATCTTTTGGTTTTGAATAATATATCTTTGCTCTTGAATCAACTGAATCCTCGGAATAAACTTGTGAAAGGTGTTTAGGATCTATTTCCAATACTGTAAATATCACCTGAAAGAAAAATACATATAAGATTGATTTATTGTTGGTGTTTAACACCCCTTTCAGCACTATTGGCTATATCATGGCGACTAGTTTTTACTGGTGGCGGAAGCTGGAGTGCCCAAAGAGAACCACCAGCTTTGGTAAGAAAACATTTATATAAGCAAAGCACATAAATGAAAATACTTTATGATGGAATAAGCAAAACTAAAAGAGTACAGATAACAAAGTGTAAGTTTATTTGACCTGCAGTATTTCTATATACTGAAAGTAAGACTGATTATCCAACATTAAGACAACTGTAGTCCAAATACTAAGACAACTGATGTTTTCAAGCAGTTTTAGAATAGAAAATTTTAACTGATAATAACTTTTAATTTTTTTATATTTTCCGAACTTGAAAATTCCAACTTTGGTACATTATTAAGAAGTTTTGACAAATACTTTTTATCTACAATAATCGAGACAAAAAATGTACTGTTAAGTGGTTCTTCAAAATCATGCTTTGGTTATTGTCATCAAAGAAAAATTTAGTTAAATTTAGACAATTTTGTTCACCTACACATGCAAATGTAAAGCTTATTCAACTTTCAAAAACTTTAACCTGAGGGTTTTATACTGTATTTGACGTGACATAAAAGAAGTCAGAAAGGTATTTTATCAAATACAGATTTCTTGTTGTACACTTATCACAAAACACTGACAACAACAAAAAATGCAGAATTTTTCTTTATAAAATTGCATATATATAGCAATCTGTACAGGTTTTCTATTGTGCTAACAGTTTCCCACTGTTAATCTATCAGTAGTCCCATTAACAGCCAAATTCATTGTATCTGTATGAAACCAGGACAATACAAACCCATTTCTTTATTTCGTCTTTGTTTGATATGTGTATCACAGGGCAGTAGTGGAATTGAGTAAAGTAAACTTGATTTTTTATTTACCTCTGTTCCCATGACTATTATTCCTGGAAGTAAACGTCTTCCTCTTGTAAGTTTGTTGTTATAGTTCTGCAGATGTAACAGTAGTTTACCTCCATGCTGTCCTAGAGTTTTATGGTCTACGTAATCATATATGCTATTCTGAGTAACTAATTGTTCCTCTGGCCTAGATGAAAATCTCTTCCCTTTAAAGAAAATTTACAAGAAAATTTTGAGGTTGTACCTGTCAATGTAACATATATACGATTACATTCAAATGCAATTTGTTTGTATTGATAAATTTGATTGGATATCATAAACAACAAGTGAAACTGCGAGCTACTGCTCACTGATGATACCCCCGCCCAAATGTAAGTGTTCTGTAAACAGGAAGTTGTTGGGTGATGAATCTGAAAACACATCACACGGTATAGCTGACTCATATAAACCCAAATTTGATTGGCTATCATAAACAACAAGTGAAACTGCGAGCTACTACTCACTGATGATACCCCCGCCCAAATGTAAGTGTTCGGTAAACAGGAAGTTGTTGAGTGATGAATCTGAAAACGCATCACACAGTATAGTTGACTCATATAAACCCTGAAACCAAATTCAGAAATCCTTGTAATGTAGTTTCTGAGATAAATGTGACGAAAATTTTCAACTACTTGGATGTCATGTGTTAAATGATGTAAGTGTTTGGTAAACAGGAAGTTGTTGAGTGATGAATCTGAAAACACATCACACAGTATAGCTGACTTATATAAACCCTGACACCAAATTTCAGAAATCATTATGATGTAGTTCCTGAGAAAGATGCGACAATAAATATTCATGGGACGGACGGACGGACAGACAGAGGTAAAACAGTATACCCCCACTTTTTTAAAGCGGGGGTATAATTATCTCATTTCTAAGCATTTACTTAGATGGAGCTTGTTAACAGAAGCTTGTTATAAAACGGACACATACTTGATGTGCCTGTCCGAAGTCAGAAGCCTGTAATTCAGCGGTTGTCATTGGTTCATGTCTGTCATCTTTGTTCTTCGTAAATTTAATTGTTATAAATTTGAATTGTTTCATATTTTTCATATCAGGGCTTCTATAGTTGTGTATATGGTATATAATTGCTTACATTCATATCATTTGAACTCTGGTGGATAAGTTGCTTGATTGGCAACCATACCACAGATCTCTTTATTGTTAAGTTACAACATGAAATTATTAACAACAACACTCACAAAATAAGTAAAATGTTTATCATACAAATTTCTTGTCATTGAAGTTAAAGTATACAAAAAGCCCCAAAATTGTTTCATTTTTCATTTTTAATTTAAGAAATCACATGACTGTTGTCACTGTGTGGATAAATCGCCAAATTGTCAACTGTTTTTATATAAAATCTTGATTTTTCTGTTGCAAGTCTTAAGTTATCTAGTTGTAGTATACAGTACTAAGTGAACCTAATTTGTGACAGTAACCTACAAGTCATATCCTCAAAGCTTGAAATACTGTCCAGTTATCTCATAATTACAGGCAAGTAAACGCTTAACCTATATCATTTATATATATGACAGACAATTTTTAAAAAAAAATTGCCAATTACTCAATTTAAGTGTTATTAAACATGTTACCAAGATACTTTCACTTTATGGTGCAGACTTTGACAGTAAGGCCTATATCAAACTAGAGGCTCTAAAGAGCCTGTGTCGCTCACCTTGGTCTATGTGCATATCAAACAAAGGACACTCTCCAACATTGTAGACGAGAATAGACTTCATGACAAAAATCTCTATTTTGTTGATCTTGTATTACTGATCTTTTAGTCTGTTTAGTTTCTATCTTCTTTAGTTTTTGCTCAAAACACAAAAGAGGGTAAAAAAAATCCTCATTTAAGGGCAATCACTCCTATGAAGAGTGACAGTCTACTAACTATATCAGCAAAATTTGACTTTTTAATAGAACTTGCCTTGCTGATCATTTTTGTGTTTTAAAGTGTTTATTTACCTATTATAATTTAAATCATATAAGGCATAACGGAAAAAAAATGTTTCTTTCTAAATATCAGTTTTCATGATAATAGGCAAAAATGAACAAAAATGGTAAAATTTGTCATTTATGGGCAATAACTCCTATAAGAATTTGTCTAACAGTTTTGACATATATGGACAATTGGTAGAGCTCATTATTCTGAACATTTTTGCTCATTTCGGATTTTCTCTATTTATAACGGTTCAAAAAATAATAGACAAAACTTGCATTTTACCCCTATGTTCTATTTTTAGCCATGTGGGCCATGTTGGTTGGTAGGCGGGGTCATCGGACACATTTTTAAAACTAGATACCCTAATGATGATTGTGGCCAAGTTTAGTTAAATTTGTCTCAGTAGTTTCAGAGGAGAAGATTTTTGTAAAAGATTACAAAAATTTACAAAAAATTGTTAAAAATTGACTATAAAGGGCAATAACTCCTTACGGGGTCAATTGACCATTTTGGTCATGCTGACTTATTTGTAGATCTTACTTTGCTGTACATTATTGCTCTTTACGGTTTATCTCTATCTATAATAATATTCAAGATAATAACCAAAAACTGCAAAATTTCCTTAAAATTACTAATTCAGGGGCAGCAACCCAACAACGGGTTGTCTGATTTGTCTGAAAATTTCAGGGCAGATAGATCTAGACCTGATGAACATTTTAACCCCCATGTCAGATTTACTCTAAATGCTTTGGTTTCAGAGATATAAGCCAAAAACTGCATTTTACCCCTATGTTCTACTTTTAGCCATGGCGGCCATGTTGGTTGGTAGGCGGGGTCGTCGGACAAATTTTTTAAACTAGATACCCGAATGATGATTGTGGCCAAGTTTGGTTAAATTTGGCCCAGTAGTTTCAGAGGAGAAGATTTTTGTAAAAGTTAACGGACGATGACGGACGCCAAGTGATGAAAAAAGCTCACTTGGCCCATAGGGCCAGGTGTGCTTAAAATGGGGAATGTGTCCATGGGACACAGTTGATGTCCCCGCTTGCATATCATATAAAGTTATAAAAGGACATAACTGAAGAACGGTAAAAGTGACGCTACCCAAATTTATACTTGATCTGAGTTTTGTGGTAATAAGTATTGTGTATAATTTTCATAATATTTGGTTGAGGCAAACTTAAGTAAGAGAACGGAAACGAAAAATTCAGCAATTTTTCCATTTGTAAAGGGGCATAACTCTAGAACAGTAAAAGTGAAGCCAACAAAATTCAAACTTGATCTGTATTATGTGGTAATTAATGAGCATTGTGTATTAGTTTCATAACATTTGGTTCAGGTAAACTTAAGTTGGAGAACGGAAACTGTAAACGGGCATAACTCTGGAACTGTTAAAGTGACACCACCAAAATTCAAACTTGATCTTTATTATGTGGTAATAAGCATTGTGTATAAGTTTCATAACATTTGGTTGAGGCAAACTAAAGTTAGAGAACGGAAACTAAAAATTCAGCAATTTTTCCATTTATAAAGGGGCATAACTCTAGAACGGTTAAAGTGACGCCACCAAAATTCAAACTTGAGCTGTGTTTTGTGGTAATAAGCATTGTGTATAAGTTTCATAACATTTGGTAGAGGCAAACTAAAGTTAGAGAACGGAAACCAACTTCGGGACGTACGGACAGACAAGGGTAAAACTTAATGCCCCCTCCACTACGGCGGGGTCATAAAAATACATTTGTTTTTCCTCTGGCAACTGGAAGTTTTTGGAGTGGGTTAGTATTGATAAATATCTTTTTTCTTCATTTTCTTGGGTTCTTTGAAAATTAGGTAATCTTTTCCATATTTCATATATATATATGTATATATTGTTTAAATTATTGACCCTGTCGAAGGCTATTTGTTCAGCTGAAATATTTGTTGAATCAACACTATATTATAACATCATCTTCGTATATTACCATTTTATATTAGAACAATTGCGCAAATCTTTAGACTTTTATATTTTTTCCTTATCGGCGCACTATCCTCTATTTTAGATGATCCAGTACATATCAAATTTGTTGGTTGGTCCTTTTTATAGACTTCTATACATATATATCCATATATGACAAGACTGTTGTGATAGTTGAGAGTCACTGGTGTATGTAAAATCTGATATTCTCCTTTTTCAAATCTATATGGATATGAAAGGATATGGTAAATATATATATGAGGATATGTATCAATAGGCACCATCCCATCAGACAAATCAGGACAAAAGATACGGTGGATTCATTTATTTTTCTTGGGTACCGATTTTTTGGATCAAAGAAAAATTGTATTTTTGAGGATAATACAATTTGTGGTTTAAAAGAGTTTGCATACAAGCCAAAATATTCTGATCCCCAATTTGATGAAAAAAAATATTGTGGTCAAGCAGATGACAAAAAAAAAATATTCTGAATCCAGATTTTCCCCATACCTTATAGTGTTAAATTTTGAAAAAAATAATTTGATTGATAGCGTCAAAAAACTTTTAAAAAATGTTCTGACTCGAGACAAAAAAACATAACCCCGTTGCCCTCCCTTGAAGTTAAATGGTTGCTCCCTAATGAATCCACAGAAGATAACATCTAGAAGTGCATGCTGTGCACCCTCCTGGAAGTGAAAACTCACATGTAAAATCAATTCATAAAATTGATATAAAGTCATTTATGACAAGTTTCAATTCAAAAGGTTAAGTAGTGTCTGGTTAAGTAAATAATTTCCTACCTCTACAACTGAAACAACAGCAACTGAATCTGCAACTGGATAGTCTTTACGGAAGCTGTCCAGACATTCTACTGGAACTATCAAGATATCTGCTGTTGATGTAACATCTGTATTACCTACTTCCATTTTAGTCCTCCACAATGATCCTGGTCTAAAAGAAACTTTAATTTTAGCCTATAAATAAATTCCTTGATTTTAATCCTTCCTCAAATACTGAAATGACGGTTTAAAGCTATGGCATGTTTTGATAATATAGATTAATCAGTGTGGAAATGGTACTAACATGGCTATTACCATTTAAATTCTGCAAAGAAAGCTATTTCTGTTCTATCTCTTCACTTAATAAAGTTATATTTTCAAATTGAACTTGGTGCGAACATTCAAGTGCTCTATCTCCAAAGTTCGACCATGTATAAATCTCTGGTCCTTCATCATATTTGCTAAAAATACTTTTTTTTAACTAATACAGAAATATTTGAATATAATAAGCAATGCTTATTA
The DNA here is from genome assembly GCA_017311375.1 of Mytilus coruscus. Classification (NCBI taxonomy): domain Eukaryota; kingdom Metazoa; phylum Mollusca; class Bivalvia; order Mytilida; family Mytilidae; genus Mytilus; species Mytilus coruscus. The sequence continues at coordinate 44,351,917 of CM029600.1, forward strand.
AGCATCATAGCTTGCACAAATATTTCTTAAATGTAAACAAACTGTTAACACAGAGATATATCTCGCCTTTTTTGTTATTTTGATAGTAAAATGTAAATGTTGAAATTAAAATAACAATACTTTCATGACTTTAACATGTAATTTATGCAAAATATTCAAAGTCAATGAACCATGACTGAAGGAACAGGGCCAAACAATATCCATGGAAATGAGATGTGCCAATGATAATACAACTGCCTACCAAATATCATTGACATACCACTAGTGGTTCCCCATAAACTGACCTAATCACAAACTAATACATGTAAACTAAGCCAAAGTTTCAAAGTCAATAGACCATGACTGAGGGGGGCGGAGCCAAATAATCTCCATGGAAATGAAATGTGCCAATGCTAATACAACTGCATACCAAATATCATTGACCTACCACTAGTGGTTCCCCATAAACTGACCTAATCACAGACTAATACATTGTTGACCTAGCTGACGCCACCACCAATGCCAGAAAAAGCATATCTATGCCTCACAAAAACTACATATAAAATCTCATCTTCTGAAAATAAAAAATGTGACATAAAATAGTAAAATTTTAAGACAAAAAATATGTATTTTGATATCAAACTGAATTAAATGATGTATTGATAAATTAGTTTTAATAGCTAACAACTATTCAACTGCAACAATTCAATTTATTAACACTTTCAGAAAATCTAAAATGATATATTTATGTACCATACAAAATTTCATGGTTTCAGAACACTCAACAGTACAAAAAATTAATTTTTGCATAACTGAAAAACAAACTATCAATACTTTTATTATTGCATTTTGTCATGTTTGTGTGAAATATTTTGCAAAACAGTGTAGTAATCCCTTACTTTATTCAATTATAACATAATTTGATAATTCAGTTAGACATTATCATTTACATGCATTTAGCATTATCTAACCTTTACCAAAGTTCAATTCACCTGTCCGATAAAAATTTTGCACAAACGACAAAACGATTAATACTTTTTTGTCCTGAACTATTCAAAATGAAAAAAAAAACACTTAAAGTCACTTAATTTTCACACCTCTGCAGCACTTTTATTTTTGAAGTGTAGCAAAAAAACTACAAGAAAATGCAATTTTCAAACAGCTATCTTTTTTTCATTATCACAAAAAAAAACTACACTTTGATGAGGACAATCAAAGGAACATTGGTTTCAACTGGTTCAGCACCTTCAATGGAGAAGACTTTTAAATGGAAAGTTTACCACAGACATGACAGACGATGATGACAGATTATTTTTTTTTGAAATATGGTGGTTAGCTAAAAATTCAATGCCCTGATGAATATAAGACTTACATAGTTTCCACACCACACATTCTGGCAAAAATGTTAAAAACTGTAACATATAAATCTTCTGTTGCAGGACCCATCCTTTTCACAGACTTGTATCTTCCCAGTTCATATCTCAAAATCTGGGCAACAACTTTAACAAATTCTTCTGGGATACTCATCACCCTTTTTCTGCAAAAATAAAGAACAGAAAATTATTTTACAGTTGTATAAATGGGCCATTCTATTGCACTTTAGAAAATTTCCCTACCAATCAGATGTTGAACATTTCATTAAAATGGTTTGTTTCAAATTCAGAATAAATTCATTCTTTAATATTCATGCCATAGAAAGCTGAACATCATCCACACTTGTTTAACCTTCAAAACCATTAATTAATATACTTTCATGTAATTTCCCTCTCTCATGTTTACCATGTATGCAACTCTTTTTCAGATGGGAGATGTTTCTATAAGTGTACAAAAATAACAGAAGCTACAATGATCTTGACCTTTGACCCAACAATCATGTAATGCAGTTCTCCTGTGCTACCATTTAACCAAGGTTGTATTGACAGGGACTAAACTTAACTGTTTTCCTCCAGGGGCCAGCTGGGCCCCTAAAATATTTTTTTCAGGGGCCCTGTTTAAATTTTAGGGCCCAACCAATTTTTATACTAATAAAGCCTTATTAGTTAATCCCACCTTTTATTTATATTTGAGTCTGGTAAAGATTTTGTGTGATAACTTTATAATATTTGAATTATTGCCACCAGAAATACATCACAAGATTTGACAATACTGATTTTAGTACATTTCCTACCAAAATTGTCTCCCTTCAATTTCAACTTCCTGTTGACCTGTTGACCATGTCGACCTTTTGACAATATGGCTGTTCCTATGAATAATTAAATGCTATTTCAAATCCAATCCATCCTCTAATAGTGTTGATCAAAAATATTATTCAATTACTTTTTATTGAAGATTAGACATGTTAGATGTATCAAACTAGATATTCTGATATTTATTTACGCGATTCTGCTTTTCGTTTTTTTCATTGAAGATTTTGTAAATAGCGATTCGTGGACAAGTTCTCGTCTAATATGGGCTTGTAATGACTCCCTGGACAACTGGAATGCATCCCTTTAGCGATGCAGATTGAACAGTTTAGAAGAAAACACTAAACAATAATGAAATAATCGAAGATTTAAAAGAGGGATAAGAACATGTGCTTAGAGAAGGAGGAATATGTCAAATCTTGATTTCGTATTGAAAACATAGTTGTCCGACCAGGTTTGGGTTATTAAAATGAACCTACTGATTTTCGGAAATTCTGTCTTTAATTTTCCCGCTTTGATTAGACAAGCAGGTTTCCGTTTGGGAACAGTTTTTGTTTATATCATGGGGGAAAGGGTAGAAATGGGATTCACAGCAAAATATTTAACAGTCGCCAGCTGGGCGATCAGGATAATAAAATATATTCGCCCAGCTGAAAATTTGGTCACCTTGGTCGACTGGGCGAGCGTTAAGTTTAGTCCCTGATTGAATGGTGTCGAATTGTTCAAAATAATGCATTAAAATTAAAACCAGAAATATATAGCTACTATATATGACCTTGACCCCAAAATTAATTAAATTTACAATTCTTCCCTTACTGCTTACTGTTGTTTACTTGATATCCAAGTTTGGTTTCAATTTAAAGTAAGATGTTTGAATTAGTTAGTTACAATGAAATGCATGGAAACCACAATAATTTCAAAATTGTGAATCTATTTTTACCACTGTGACCTTGACCTTTTACCAAGTGATCTAAAATCACTACAGTTATGTCCCTCCCTAAATGTCTACCATATAAATTTAACCATGTTTGCTTTCAATGTAATGCAATACATGTATGTTTTAGTTGGTGCATGGAAACTACAATTTTTACCAAAACTTCAGTCTATTTATAACCATTTGGCATTGTGACCCTGATCTTTGACACATTGCCCCAAAAATCAATTTGGTTCGATCTGTTCCTCTCACATGTCATGATGTGTACCATATAAATGGAATTATAGTTATCTCGTACCATTGTAAATTCGTACCAATGTCAACTCGTACCACTAAAAAAACTCGTACCAATGCAAACTCATTACCACTGCTAACTCGTACCACGGTAAATTCATACCATTGTAAACTCGTACCAACTTATCTAAATGCATTCAAATGGTGTTTAATGATGAATATATACTTTAATTTTACTCAATACCTCTTAAATCTGTAAAAGTTTATAATTTGAAATTACAATGACCAATTTGTAGTTAATTTTCCTTGTCTAATTGGATAGAAAACCGTGGCAGATTGGCTTTGTTGTCTCCTTGAATAGACTCTTTTTAAACTTTTACTGACAACTACAAAATGTATTTGATTTAATTTTAATCATTCCAAATCAGTAACATTGAATAGATTTGGGTATTTTTCTATTGTTTCTAAAAGGAATTTTATTTAATGAAAGAATTTATTTATTGTGTTTTAAAGGTTTAAAATTGTTTATGACCAACAGTTAGTAAGTATGAAATTTATTTATATACAATATTCAGCACTTTGTAGCAGAATATGACTATGGTTTTATTTCATAAATTTGATAGGTCAGTATCATTCTTCTCATGTACATATATATACAATATTAGGTCAATGTTAGAAAATATGAACTTTATTGTATGAGGCTGAGAAACTGGGGAAGTGCGAGGTTTTACCGAGCCCTTCTCGCGTTTTGTGCCGAATACAAAAAGTTATATTTTCTGACATTGACTTAATATTGTTTTATACTGCAACTTTTAATGGTGCGAGTTTGCAGTGGTGCGAGTTCTGATTGGTACGACTTCCCAGTGGTGCGAGTTTACGTTGGTGCGAGTTAACTTTTTGGTGCGAGTTTACGTGGTGCGAGTTTACAATGGTACGAGTCAACTTGCTTCCTATAAATGTATCCAAATGAAATATAAAGTTGTCATTCTAATTCAAACTACACAAGATATGTTAAAAGAGAATTGATTTGAATTATTCAAAATACATATAAATGAAAAAGAGAATTTTCTGCATGTGCTATGTACATTCTAGAACACATGCCAGTCAACCATAATACATGTATCTAGAATAATAGATACATTGTACATGCATTGTGTATTGAGCCTTTGTGGCGCAGACTGAAATTTTAATATGACTATGTTAACATTCAATTCCAGGATCCAGATCAAAATGATTTGTATCTAAGACTATTGCAAACCTTGATGAATAATGTTGGCGTATTTTTAAAAGTTCTTCTTCCAACTTTGGTAGAACTACATCTGTAAGGGCAAACTGTTCAGGTGTTTGTTCATTTTCTGAACTCTCTTTCAGTGAAATATCAAAACCCAGCGTTTCTTTTAAATCACCAATATACTCTGTCTGTTCGCCTCTTAATGACCCAAAGCAACCTGTTTTAGAATTAATCATATCTAATATATCCAATGGTGAAGCATGATATTCGTTGTTGTAGGAAATTCCTAATTTCTCCAAAAGAGCATGTCCCATTGGCTAGTTGATTTAGGCAACGAGTCTCTGTCGCCTATGTTTGAATGGTCATTAGAACTGTTGCTAGACACAGAATTTGAACGAGAACGAGAATAACTTGATGCCATTCCTGCAACAACAAAATAATTGCCGCAATTTTCGGCAGGGAATACAAGTGAAGGGGAAGGAAACTAATGTGATTATGCTTGTTATGTTATGTTCTGTTCTAATTTTCATCCAGTCTTGGAAAACCAATGACTAAACAACGTAATAAGTCCACTATACTGATTAAACTAATATAGATGAAATGAAACACCATCTAATTGTCTAGAAAAATAACATATAATAAGTTTAATAATATCTATAAAGTCAATAATCCGTATTATAACTCTTATGAGAATTGTCGGTAATATTTATGAACCAGATTATTACAATAGACATGATAGATGTGGGTAAATTTAGGGACCCAATCAGAGTCCCTCGCCAATAACAGGGTAATTATGTACACACGGTTTATATTCAGAACGCTTGCTTTCAGATTTTGTTTACAAAGAAGCAGGAAATACGACATGAGGATGATGATTCTTCAAACGCGTTGTTTGTGTTGTTACCTGTTACCTGTTACCCGTCTGTTGTTACCTGTTACCTGTTACCCGTCTGGTAGGTTCACACTTTCTAAGGGTCACTCCCAATGGGATTAATTTAGGTCAATAAGATGTACATTATATACAGTTGTACATATTTAAACTATTTTAAAATATCAATACCTGTTGTTCTCTCTTGTATCTCACGGAACACTACAGCTATTTTAGTTGATAAAATGTTATGCATGTCTTTAGAAGATAAATCTTGCTATGAAATGATTCATAATAAATACTGTAAATCTGTCCTAGGGCTTAAGAAAAGTGCATGTAATATTTCAGCGAAAACAGAACTGTGCAGATTTTCTATAGATATAAGAAGATGTGGTATGAGTGCCAATGAGACAACTCTCCATCCAAGTCAAAATTTATAAATGTAAACCATTATAGGTCAAAGTACGGTCTTCAACACGGAGCCTAGGCTCACACCGAACAGTAAGCTATAAAGGGCCCCAAAATTACTAGTGTAAAACCATTCAAACGGGAAAACCAACGGTCTAATCTATATAAAACGAGAAACGAGAAACACTTATGAACCACATCAACAAACGACAACTACTGAACATCAGATTCATTTATTAAACCACAAGTTATGCTATATTTTGTAGATTTCACACCCATGATATTAATCCTTTGTTAAAAGAAGCCTATGAATTAAATAAGCCACTGCATAATGATGGTTTTCATAGTTGGTATACATTTGCTCTAAATATATTTAAAGAGACCAGATTAAATGCTGAAGATTTTGAAAATTATGATAAACCATACAATAAAATTAAATATTCCTTAAAGATGAAGTTTAAATAGATATCACATGAAGTTTACATAAAAAAGTCTTAAATAAACTTTCTTTTGTAACAGACAGCTCCGTGTTGAAGGCCGTACATTGACCTATAATGGTTTACTTTTATAAATTGTTATTTGGATGGAGAGTTGTCTCATTGGCACTCACACCACATCTTCCTATATCTAGTTCAAAATTATTTCTATATAGTCAAATAAAATCTGAGATAAAAATTGAGAATTATTTATCAAAAGAATCAAATTTTAAAACCAGACAATTAATTTCTAAATTAAGGCTTATTGACCATAACCTAGAAGTTGAAATGGGAAGATATAAAAATGTACCCAGAGATCAAAGGTTATGTAAACTTTGTAATAAACTTGATGATGAATACCCTTTTTTCTATATTGCAAACTGAACTCAACTTTAAGAGTGCTTATTTTTAAAGATTAATAATATAAACCCTGAATATACAAGTTATCAACCACTTTTAAAGCTAAAACAACTTTTAAATCCTGAATCTGAGCTTTTGACAGAAGTTGGTGACTTTATAAAGAAATCTTTAGAATTGCGAAAATGAGGTCCATGTCCATCAAAGGTTACATTACCATTTATAACTATTTTTTATGTTTATATTTGTAATTCTTCACTATCTGTATTAGATATGTTTGTATTTGTGTTTGCTTGACCAATATGGGTGTATTTTACCAACAAAATTATTATGAAAGTGTTTAATCAGGTCGTAAGCGGTACCACAAACGTAACCCTGTACACGATTGAACACAAGAATGCATTTCTTTTGTATGTAGCTGTTTAAAACATTTATATTAAGCCAGTTTCCAAATCATTTATATGCCTTCCTTTCATTATTACTGTTCCATATCTTAAAATTCATTTAATCTAGTCATACATACCCGTTGAAAACAAATCACTGGAAACGCTGCCTTTCAGATTGTTTATTTCGAGCGTCGTTCTGGGGAACGATTGCTTTGCGATTTTCAGGAAACGACTTCTTTCTTTCAGATAAAACGATTTGCCGAACATCGAATCACATGCAGATTTTAAAATGTCTTTTTGTTTTTCTTTTATGTATATATGAAGTAACAACCTACGAGAGGGTCTGGATGGTGCGGCTTACAAAATAGAGAATAAATGGTAAAAATAAAGTATAGAAAAAAATAGGGTTCTAAAATATAAAGAATAGACAATAGTGGGCAAAATAAATAAAGAATTGAGAAAAGTGGTATAAAATTTAATAATACAGAAATAAAGGACCCCCCTCCTGACTCTCCTACGACACAGCGGAGGTAACAAGTCGGATTGACACCTTAATTTTTTTCGGCAACTGGTCAAATTCTTCTTTAATTCGTCAATAAGAATGTATTTTCATGTCTTTTTTGAATTATTTGGTTAATTTATGAAAAGAGATTTTTGCATGCTTAAAAGACTTTGTTTTTTTCTTCTTTTTTTATAAAGGAATACGATTTTATACTGAGACCCAGCTCACTGAAATCAATCCAAAAAATAATAATAACCGATACAGTTATTTCAAATATAAATTCAAGATATGCCAATGTTACTAAATGGAAAGGTGCCTGATTATACGTTGTAGCTAAATGACTCTATATATATGACTGATGGCGATTTAACGAGTTGCGGAAATGACTACAGAATATATATGCATATAACTTCAATTGAGTAAATGTATCATACATTATCAGTTTGTTATACTTTTTTTGTGTACAGAATAACTATTATAAATATCTTGAATGATGAATGGTGAAATTTAGAAACAAAAGACAAGTTTAACTCGGAAAAGGAAAAACAACGACAAATAAGGGGCAATTTCACACAAAAACTATATAAGGACACGAGAAAATTTCGGTACGTAAAAACAAGGTAAAAATCATGTGTTTCGAAAGAGTAAAAGATTTCTGGTTCTTGCGTGTTTAAATTAAAATATTTTAGTTCATTACTTTTGCTTGCCGAAAAAACGGTTTATTCTGTAACTGAAAAGACCCTTAATATAACTACACCCGCATAAGAGTAAGGGTTTAATACATGTACATCAAATAATTGTTATCTGACCAATGCTCCGATTATGTAAACCTTTAATGGTTCAGTCTTTACTTAAATTTACGTTATAATAGCCCAATGTGTGTACTTAAAGTTTTTAGCTTATAAATCTCTAAAGAGAACGTCAGAAGATACTCTTAAACACTGATTTTAACCGATTTTGGCTAATTTTGGGTAACTAGCTATATCAAAAGCATATAAAAGGACATCGTTTTAATACCAAAACCAAAATGGTGTTAATTAATTGGAAGTAAATTAATGCTATGTATTGTCTTTTGAAACAAATTAATTCATATTGGATAGCGACGTTCTTCGATGCAAAATTAAGCTAAAAATGTAAAATATGCATTTTATTTATCAAAATGCCTGTAACAACACCATATAATCATCGGAATCCTGATCCGAAATCCACGAAGGATCCGAATCCCGATGAGCAATTACACCAGACCGCAAACCGGGGAGGGTGTCAAAATCTGGATCCGATTCCACGGAGGATAATGCTTTCTAATGAAACGTTTCCATTTTCAATTCTGCTATTCTTTATTCGTAATTACGAAGTTATTGTAACATTACGTAAGGCAACAACCATAGAACTTTGAATTCAAACAGGGGGTACTTTTTTTAATTCTAAAATCCTTTTTCGTACCAGACAAGCATTAAATTATTTATTGTTTGAAGAGATCAAAATTAAATTGAATTGCAAAAATACTCAGTCAGAACATTTCTGTCCTTCCAGATTAAAATATTTGTTTTTCTTCAAAGTTGGGAATCAGAATATATTTTAGAAAAAAAAAAAAAGCATCACCCCCTCAGATTTAAATGATCGTTCCTTAATGGAAATATTTTCTACAATGAGACATTTTTTACCATAATATATTTGACTGAACTTGTATCCCTTAAATCTTAAAGTAAGCGTTTCCTAAATCTCAAAGTAAGCGTTACACGTCGATTTTCAGAAAACGGATCAAATCATTTGTGGTCTTATATTTTGTATAAAAGGATATATCAACCTTTTTGAAAGAAAACTTTTGTTGCGAAAGTTGATAATTGTGGATGATTTTGTTAAAATTTGGATATGTTTGGCTGCAGAGTCTGTTTTACAAGACAACACAGTTTTGGTGTAAACGAAATAACTTTCATTTATCATTCGAAGAAACAATATATTATGAAACTGGATACCTGGTTATTTTTTTTCTTCCGTCAACTTCAATTTCATTCAAGAAAATTGGTAATTCATCAGGTTTTTAAGATTGTATCAACCTACCTTTCAACCCTCTATGTAATTTTCATTTGCAATATCGGAAAGTACTTGTTTCCAGAATCGGAAAGCAAGTGTTACTGGCGATTGATTCAGAAAGCAAGCCTTTTGAATATACATGCAGCATTGTTCATCTCTATATCGCTAGTGATTACGGTGACTGTGTGCACGCATTGATTCCATTCAATGATGGCATTTTGGTTGCTTATCATCTAGGATTGCATTGTTCAAATCTGTATATTATTCAAACATTTTATGGAACTAAATAAAGCTATTTTTTTAATCTCAAAAATATTTTGTTGTTAATAAGAATGTGTCTCACATATAACTTCAACAGTGAACATGTGGAATTTGGGAACTTATAAACTTCCTCTTGGCACAAAAAAAAAAACAAAACCCAATAACAATACTGGTTCATGAAAGCCACGAAGACTTAGTTTACGTCACTGGATTTCAATTTTATAAGAAATCAAAAGTTTATTTTTCGGCTTGTTTTCATGGGAATACCCATTTTGTGCACGCCCAAAATATACTTTTCTTTAATTTATCTTACGACAGCAATTCGTGGACTTCTTTCATGCAATAGTCTTATTTATAACACGATAGAACGATAAAAGATTATAACTGAAATTTCGTTAATAATGAATGTTTTACTACAACATTTTAGAGCTTGTTAGTAAATTCGGAAAGCAGAATAAACAGGACTAAACGAAATCGGTTGAATACATCGTGTCATTTTATTAATTGATTGATTGACTGGTTGATTGATTAATTTTCTTGGTTTAACGTCAGAGGAAGGCTATAAAACCTTCTTTAGTGGTGATCGGTTGAAGGCAATTACACAGGTACAGTGCGTTTAAAATTCCATTGAAATAACTACTGAATATACATTTTACCATTCATTCTAAAGTAAGAATACACAGGTTTTGCTACCATCAGCTGTCGGGATTGACGTTATATATCTAACTATCTTGATTCAATGTATAACGCACGTTCAACGATTTCGGATAGAATCTCGTTGAATCTCACTTTGTGTCCTGGGAGGATGACAAAACAGAAAAGGGATCAGGTATCTCAATATCAGGACACACAATCAGAAAAAGCACATGAAAAATTCAAAAGGAAAGGAATAACCAATTCATTGCTGTTATTCACTTTTACCTTAAGTTAATTGTATTCTAGCATTTTGAAAATCCGACTCAACCCGACGGTCTTGTACAAAACAGAGTTCAAATTCATGTCACATTAACATGTTCTTATCCTGATATGTATATATAACTTAAACATTTTCCATTTTGTTGACGTTGAATGCCAAGAAATCATCCTCTTACTTGAAGAACGAGTGAGAAGGTATATATACCATGTATTTATGTTGATCATTTATCGCATTGAAAATTTGAATGTTTGTTCACACTGCGTAAATAATTGTCCGAGTTATTTTCAACACATTTAAGCCTTAAGGAATATCTTTCCAAATTTGGCCTACAATAATGCCAAAATGAGATTTCGAACACCCCATTAATAAGTTAATGGTCAAGGTAACAGCAGATTTTGAAGACTGAATGAGGGGGCAAGGGGATCCAATAACAGCAAAACAGCAAATTGATTTGGCTTAAAACAGATAACAAGGAATTGAAAAGGATAAAACAGATAACAGTAAATGAAATACTAAAATCATTCGGGTCCAAGACCAATCCTGCATATCTTATTATAATCCTTTGTAATAAATTCCATTTCTATAAACATATAAACATGTATTTTAGAGTTATCTAGAATGGGTTTACTCATTGTAGGATAATAATTTTGTGTTATATAAAACAAGTAGACTCAACCGTTGGATCACTATCTTTTGTAGATGATCTACTTTTGAGTAAAAAGGTCTACAGAACAGTATAAATAAATTTAGTAGTTTCTGTGAAAATTGGCAACTTAATTACTCTAAATATAAATAAAACTAAAACCATGATTTTACAGCAACATATTGCCAAAAGCGTAGTTTCATTTCTTTACTACAATGGTAATATGATAAAAAATGAATTAGAATATACATTCCTAATGACTCTTATAAATAGCAAGGGTAACCTTATTTCAAGTTTAGAAGACCTAGCAAAAAAAAAAAAGCAAGAAAAGCCACGTTTTGGTTAAAACCAAGGTAGCTTCATTATGAAATCTTCCAATAGAAATTTTAGTAATCTTTTGATAAAGAAATTCAATTAGTTTTAACTGATAACTCGGAGATATCCTGTATGGATAGCTATATATTTGTTTTCCTTATGTTCATTTATTTAAGAATTGTTATTTCTTTGCTATATTATTTTTTTTTTTTTGTCACAAGTTAATTATGTTTATATGACAATAAAGATATTATATGATATAATGGCCATATGTTTTCCTTTTGTAATATTAAATTGTTCGAATTTAACATTTACAGATGGGGATACAGGAACATTATCCCCATATATGAAAATCAAATTCGAACAATTCTTAATATTACAAAAAGTGAAACATATGGTCAGGGATATGATGAGAATCGGCCTAGGTCCATACGACCTTAACAGAAACACCCTTTTAAACAGGGCTGAGTCTGTGTTTCGTATTGTATAAATTTTATACAATACGGAACACAGACTCAACTCTGTGATTCTTTCTAAGAATACACACACTAATTTATTACAAGCATGTGTCAGTTTCTTTAAAAGCACAAAAATGCCGAAAAAAGTATTGAATTCCATAACAAAAATAATCATCCATTGAGTAAACCTGAATTCTAAGAAACTCTAAATACATTTTCATAGAAAATGGAATTTATTACAAAGGATTACAATAAGATATACTGGAATGTCCTGGACCCGACTGATTTTAATATGTTTAAATGATGTGAATGTTACTAGAATCCTCTCCAGATAAGGGACCACTATACTAAGTTACCAGTGGTAAGAACCAAATGTTGAATGATTTCAATTTCTACCAAAATTGGCTGTCAAAATGCTAACATTCCAATTTCCAATAACAGTTAACAGCAAATATATTCTCACAATAACAGATAACAAAAAAAAATAATAGTCCTATAACAGCTAACAAGGAATAAGCTAATAACAGTTAACAGCAAATATATTTTCAGAATAACAGATAACAAAGAATTAAATTGCCCCAAAACAGCATAACAGTTAAACCCTTGCCCCCTCCCCACTGAAGACTGAAATAAAAAAAATGGTTTCTGAAAAATTTCTTTTGAACAGTATTTCCAACCGTATTGCCAAACTTGTCAAAAATGCCACAGTAGTTATTGATAGATTGGTATTTTGGCAAAATTTGTTTTTATTTGTTTGTTTGTTTTTTTTTTTGAACTACGTTTAATTTGGTGAGGGATGACCATTTGATATTCTTTGCAAGGCGGAAAAAGGGGGCGTGTTTGGAAGATGGATTTTGTCCTGGTAAGAAATGAAAAGAATAACCTTACTCAAAGTGAGGACAGTTCACTTAATTAATAATAGTATTTGACATTGTGGTGGATATGTGTGACAGAATGGTGTAATCGAATAGTGACTTCAACCACCGGACGTGACTCCCTTCACCGTAAGTGACGTCATCCACTGGAAACGACGCCATATACATGATCATCCATCAATGTGCCGGAAATGAATTCAAGAATAATCCAGGCATTCCCCACTAGCTTCTATATTCTAGCGGTCTAGTTCTAAAGACTTTCATTTCGTGTTCTTCAAAGGCAAAGCAATCCATTTCATCTGTAAGTAAACCCTAGCTTTTGTGTTGTTTTATTTTGATCTATTTTATTATAAAATGGTAGACTCAATTCTTTTAGGCACATCTTAAGATTCTTACAGACCGAGTCCGAATAACTTGTGAGATTAAAATACATATCAGCTGTAAGGGATGACCATTTGATATTCTGGTAGGAGATAGAATGAGAATACTCTGTCCTACAAAGTGCAGGAAATTTATTGTACACGTACAAAAGTGAAATAAAAATGCCGTTCTATCAACAATTGAAAATGAATATTTTATCCGCAAAATCCTCCTGGTCCACCCTTCCTCCCCTGAAAGTCAAATGGTTGTCCCTGAATCAAACTTAAATTTTCATTGAAGCTAATAGAAAATATTAAGTCAAACCACAATAGATAGCTTGTCGACTTAACACGGACTTTTCCACGACCGCAGACCTTATTTAAATCTTTTGGTACTCGTTAATTACATTCCATTCCGTTTGATTCTGTCATGTTTTATGGACTTCCCCTTTTAAATTTACCTTGGAGTTCGATATTTTTGTTAATACTTCTGTAGATTTTCGTTACTTTTCACAAATTTGAGAATGAAGAATTAAAATTGTAAGGTTTCGTTTTATAATTTTTATTTCAATCATGTATCTGCCTTTTTAGGATCGTAATTTCTTTCGAACAGGATGTTCTAATACATGTATATCTAATATTTTTTCTCCTGTATCTTGCAAGTGTATAGTACGTATTACTGTTCTTCTTTTTAGGTCTGAAAAGAAACACCAACCAGTCCATAACATCTCTAATTTAGAAATGCTAATAATGACAAAAAGTTCCATTTCAACATTGATCTTTCCTACTTCACCGAAAGTTCCACTTCAACCTTTTATCTCTCCTGCTTCGCCGAAGGTTCCACTTCAACCTTTGATCTTTCCTACTTCACCGAAGGTTCCACTTCAACCTCAAAACTTTTCTGTTTTGCCGATAATTCAACTTCAACTTCTGACATAAACAGTACTTTCTGTCGTGATGTGTATGTTTCAACATCTATTGACGTATTATTGTCAAAGATGCGTCAATTTCAATTGAATGTCGATATAACGGTAATGACCATGACATAGCCACGACGAAATGTTTAGAGCATTTTCTCTATCTTTAAAATAACTCTTATTCTGTAAAAGTCTCATGAAAATGATTATTCTCTATTCTTTTAACCCCATACAGATCCTCATTTACATCGCCACCATTCTCAACTACCGATGCGTTAACATCAATAGTAACAGAATGAGTTAATTTGACAAGGATAGTGGCAATAGCAGGTATACGTCCTTCAAAGATTATGGTGCTTTTAATGATAAAAGATATACCAAAAGCAACGACGGACAGATTTCTGGTAAATATCAAAGTACTGCCACCATTTCATTCACGTGCGGTCAGCCAGTTCCGAAAACTAAAACCATAATCCATCATTCGTACCATGACTGTGACAATAATAGTAACTCCAGACCAGGTGCAATGGAACAATCTGAAACACAAACAGATCTTTTAATATGTCGTTTCTCAGGGTCAAGCCCGCAAAAACCAAAAGCTCCAGATAGATATTGTATTTAAAAAAGCCGACAGCACTCGAGTGTCCGAATGCATAAGAATAGGCACAACAGCACGTATATACGAAGGTGGAAGTGGTGCATACAACTCGAGATCAACACTGAAAAGCAATAAAAATGTTCAAATCGCCGTATTACAGACTTGGAAGAGATTTCAGCGGAAGCAGGGCTCCTATTAAAGTATGCAAGAAGACTCGAGTGTCACATCAAAGCTTATTGTAGAGAGTCCTTGCATTTAAATTTTACAAGATCTAGACATGACAACACTCTACCAACTTATTGTTGACCGACCATCTTTTTAAAAAGTTCAACATTACTAACCATTGCGTAACCATTGTGTTTAAGAACAATTAATCAAAGCGGTGTTCTGGTAAATGATTTAAAGTCTAACAACATTTTAGTGAATATCAGCACCGATAATTGTCATAAAAGTTTAACATTTATTGATGTGGGACATGCCAATTTCATGCGTGGAAAGAGATTTCATATGACGAATGAACCAGTAACTGGAGAAGAAACATCTGACATTTTTGCGTCTTGCATGCTATATAAGTAATATACCACTGGATGAAATGACACAGCTCGTTAATATTTACAACCAATGCCTTTACTCCGACACTTGGTTCAAGAAGTCTTGGGGTTCGTTGAAGAAAGAATTTGACTAACTTATTTTTTCATGAATCAAATTGGCTTTTGTGAGAAAAATTATCTTGATCGAATATTGAGTGATCACTTTATTACCTCATGGTTTGGCGATATAGCAAATTCATCTCGGGGACAATTTTATGGGATATTTAAAAAGGATTTTCGATTAGAAAAATATCTGATCAGACTATCTGACCAGAATATAGGCTGGGTAACAAAATCAAGGACATCGAACTTACGTATTCCAATTGAGACGGGGCGTTGGCTAAATATACCTAGACGAGAGAGAATGTGTACTTTATGTCATGAATTTGTTGGTGATGAATTTCATGTTTTATTTGTATGTCAACATGATTCTAATGTTAACTATAAAAAACTAATACTTACCTAGATACTATACTATTAATCCACAATACATTAAAATGGAAGAATTGTTGTCCATATGTAACATGGAAGTCTACAAACGACTTTTAATTTTTATTAAGAAATTTGCTTGTTTATTCTAAAATATTTAGAAATTGATTTTTTCTGTGTTTAAATAGTACTCCATGCCCTATTCGTCATTTTGTAGTTTAAATATGTTCTACTTTGACCTCATGTAACACATTATGTGTCTGCATGAGTTTTATCAATAAAATCTTGAAATCTGCTCTGTGTTTAGGCTGTTTATTTCATACTAATAACATTGATGACAGGATTGTTATCAAATCCATGACATAGTTGTTTCAATTTCAATTAAAAGAATATTAAAATACAAATGTATCAAGTAACACAACTGACCACACGAACCATCAATAACATGCTCGATACTGACAATTTCATTTTGCCCTTGAACAAATTAGAACTGCAGAGTTCACGAAAAAACAGACATACAAAGTAAAAAAAACAACAACAAACAATTACTGTTCGGATAGCCTTACTCGAAACAGACCAACATGTGGTAGGATTAGACCCGTTTCTAGTGCGCGCAAACCTTCCATTTTACCTGTCAAAGTCGCAAAATTAAAACAGAAGGTACAGCAATACACAGTTAGGAAAAAAACTTAAAATTGACACTCATAATTTTTAAACACCCTCTTTCCCTTCCTTTCTAACAAATAAGGTTTTATGTTTGTGTTATGTATGTGCATATGTATGGAAACAGCATCTTCCATAGATTTGATTTCCAAAAGTTAAAATGGTGAAATATAATCTCTTTTTGGTGTAACTATGGCAACAATCTGCATTTATTTGATACAAAATATTGCAAAAAAAGGGGGGATGAAAATGTTACAAAGTCCCCAAAATTTGGTCCAAAGTAGAATTTCAATCCATTAGAGTGGTACCTTTTCTGAAACCATTGACATTTATCTATCAGGAGGTCCAAAAAAATCATATCCATTTCAACTCATTTTTCCATAAAACTGAATTGAAAAGTTCGAGCATCAAATATTTGTTGAAAAACACTACAACAATTTCTGGATCTATGGGCGATACGGATGTAAAAATACGGACTGTGGCCAAAAACATACAAAAAACAATCTTAATGTTCATATAAACCGATTTCGAAGGCTATATCATTCTTCAGCTATCTGAAAATCAATTTTATTGCACAATAACTTTCATATTAAAAAGATTCACCATGGCCAAAATGCGAAACCAAACTCCTAACTTTGTATTGCTACCAAAATTGAAAAAAAACGTGCACAGTCCAGCAAACAATACGATGATCAGTAATATAAAATGAGAGACAACAACAGCATCTCGAACATCCACTTTGTATACAAGTCAAATAGAAAATAATGTATTAATAGGGGAGTCAAGTAAACCGAAAAACACCGAGGTCAGTTGCGTCGACAGGAGACGTGTCTTTTACTATGCATTAAATGCAATATACAGTCTTCGGACAGTGAAAACCGCATTTAATTTTATATCAGATGTGCTTATCGATCTTCTGTGCACACAGAAACTAGCCCATTAATTAAATGTTAAAGGGGCATTATCTGTCAAATTCATGTTCATAGATTTGAATCAAATTCTCATATTTGATTTATAACATACTAAAATGTATATCCAAATTATAAAAAAAAGTGTAAAATTAACAATTTACGAAGAATGGTCTAGATGATATGTATCAGTATTTCGTGTGTATTTTAGTCTAGCCACCATATAATTAACCATCGAGGTGACCTCCGAAGACTGCCGACGGTCAAATAACACGATGAAAACATAGATATAGATATAAGTAGATAGATAGCAAACACGTGCAATTTGAATTTTCTAGGTCTGTTTGATTTCATTTTATAGGTTAAAAATATGTTTATCCTCGGTTTTATCTATATAAGAATTAGTTTTTGTGGATCGAATCAGTCAACCAAAATGGTTTACCCTTGTTTCACTTTCAATGTTGACATTATTTTCTTTTAAATAGCTGAACACGCCTAGTTTATGCGTAACCCATAGCCTCAAGCTAAGGGATTAAATTGAAGTTCACATGAATACGGATTCATTGAGGTCGAATTATTCACTTGAAAGTGAATACTGTGAAAGTATTTTTATTCGTGGGGTACTAATTTTCTTGGTTTTCGTGGATGGCTTTATCCACGAATTTCAGTGTCCAAGGAAATATAACAACTGTCGTCCAAATCAAGACATGGAAAAATCCCCATGTATATTTTACTACATAGATACGGGCATATACATGTTACTTTTATTATTCTTCCCTTAGTTTATTTATTTTGTATTTACATTGTATAATAGGTCAAATTTATTTGTTCAGTGAATGTTCACTGGTGTTTATATGTCCTTTGATTGAGTTAAGCTATTTCAGTTGATATTTTATAGTGTGTCTTTCTATGTTGTGATGTTACACTGTTGTTTCAGAAAAAGGGTGAAGGTTTGGATACCTAGACGAGAGAGAATGTGTACTTTATGTCATGACTTTGTTGGTGATGAATTTCATGTTTTATTTGTATGTCAACATGATTCTAATGTTAACTTTAAAAACTAATACTTACCTAGATACTATACTATTAATCCACAATACATTAAAATGAAAGAATTGTTGTCCATATGTAACATGGAAGTCTACAAACGACTTTTAATTTTATTAAGAAATTTGCTTGTTTATTCTAAAATATTTAGAAATTGATTTTTCTGTGTTTAAATAGTACTCCATGCCCTATTCGTCATTTTGTAGTTTAAATATATTCTAATTTGACCTCATGTAACACATTTATGTGTCTGCATGAGTGTTATCAATAAAATCTTGAAATCTTCTCTGTGCTTAGGCTGTTGATTTCATACTAATAACATTGATGACAGGATTGTTATCAAATCCATGACATAGTTGTTTCAATTTCAATTAAAAGAATATTAAAATACAAATGTATCAAGTAACACAACTGACCACACGAACCATGATAACATGCTCGATACTCACAATTCTTTTTGCCCTTGAACAAATTAGAACTGCAGAGTTCACGAAAAACAGACATACAAAGTAAAAAAACAACAAACAATTACTGTTCGGATAGCCTAACTCGAAATAGACCAACATGTGGTAGGATTAGACCCGTTTCTAGTGCGCGCAAACCTCCCATTTTCCCTGTCAAAGTCGCAAAATTAAAACAGAAGGTAGCAATACACAGTTAGGAAAAACTTAAAATTGACACTCATAATTTTAAACCACCCTCTTTCCTTCCTTTCTTACAAATAAGGTTTTATGTTTGTGTTATGTGTGTGCATATGTATGGAAACAGCATCTTCCATATATTTGATTTCCAAAAGTTAAAATGGTGAAATATAATCTCTTTTGGTGTAACCATGGCAACAATCTGCATTTATATGATACAAAATATTGCAAAAAAGGGGAATGAAAATGTTACAAAGTCCCCAAAATTTGGTCCAAAGTAGAATTTCAATCCATTAGAGTGGTACCTTTTCTGAAACCATTGACATTTATCTATCAAGAGGTCCAAAACATATGCATTTCAACTCATTTTTCCATAAAACTGAATTGAAAAGTTCGAGCGTCAAATATTTGTTGAAAACACTACAACAATTTCTGGATCTATGGGCGATACGGATGTAAAAATACGGACTGTGGCCAAAAACATGCAAAAACAATCTTAATGTTCATATAAACCGATTTGGAAGGCTATATCATTCTTCAGCTATCTGAAAATCAATTTATTGCACAATAACTTTCATATTAAAAGATTCACCATGGCCAAAATGCGAAACCAAACTCCTAACTTTGTACTGCTACCAAAATTGGAAAAAAAACGTGCACAGTCCAGCAAACAACACGATGACCAGTAATATAAAATGAGAGACAACAACAGAATCTCGAACATCCACTTTGATTACCTGTACACAAGTCAAATAGAAAATAATGTATTAATAGGGGAGTCAAGTAAACCGAAAACACCGAGGTCGGTTGCGTCGACAGGAGACGTGTCTTTACTATGCATTGAATGCAATATACAGTCTTCGGACAGTGAAAACCGCATTTAATTTTATATCAGATGTGCTTATCGATCTTCTGTGCACACAGAAACTAGCCTATTAATTAAATGTTAAAGGGCATTAGCTGTCAAATCATGTTCATAGATTTGAATCAAATTCTCATAATTGATTTATAACATACTAAAATGTATATCCAAATTATAAAAAAGTGTAAAATTAACAATTTACGAAGAATGGACTAGATGATATGTATCAGCATTTCGTGTGTATTTTAGTCTAGCCACCATATAATTAACCATCGAGGTGACCTCCGAAGACTGCCGACGGTCAAATAACACGATAAAAACATAAATATAGATATAAGTAGATAGCAAACACGTGCAATTGGAATTTTCTAGGTCTGTTTGATTTCATTTTATAGGTTAAAATATGTTTATCCTCGGTTTTATCTATATCAGAATTAGTTTTTGTGGATCGAATCAGTCAACCAAAATGGTTTACCCTTGTTTCACTATCAATGTTGACATTATTTTCCTTTAAATAGCTGAACACGCCTTAAGTTTATGCGTAACCCATAGCCTCTAGCTAAGGGATTAAATTGAAGTTCACATGAATACGGATTCATTGAGGTCGAATTATTCACTTGAAAGTGAATACTGTGAAAGTACTTTAATTCGTGGGGTACCAATTTTCTTGGTTTTCGTGGATGGCTTTATCAACGAATTGCAGTGTCCAAGGAAATATAACAACTGTCGTCCAAATCAAGACATGGAAAAATCTCCATGTATATTTTACTACATAGATACGGGTATATACATGTTACTTTTATTATTCTTCCTTTAGTTTATTTATTTTGTATTTAATTTGTATCATAGGTCAAATTTATTTGTTCAGTGAATGTTCACTGGTGTTAATATGTCCTTTGATTGAGTTAAGCTATTTCAGTTGATATTTTATAGTGTGTCTTTCTATGTTGTGATGTTACACTATTGTTTCAGAAAAAAGGTGAAGGTTTGGTACCATTAAAACGTTTAAACCCGCTGCATTTGTTTGCACCTGTCCTAAGTCAGGAATCTGATGTTCAGTAGTTGTCGTTTGTTGATGTGGTTCATAAGTGTTTCTCGTTTCTCGTTTTTATATAGATTAGACCGTTGGTTTTCCCGTTTGAATGGTTTTACACTAGTAATTTTGGGGCCCTTTATAGCTTACTGTTCGTTGTGAGCCAAGGCTCCGTGTTGAAGACCGTACTTTGACCTATGATGGTTTACTTTTATAAATTTTGACTTGGATGGAGAGTTGTCTCATTGGCACTCATACCACATCTTCTTATATCTATATAATCTAGAGAATACATCGAATATCAGCAAACGCACTATGAACTATTTATACAGCTACAGACAGGATTTTACCCATTTAATCTTTACAAAACCTAAACTGTACAACTTTTAACCATTTAATTCTCATGAAAAATTAGTTTTGATCGAATAACATCAGACTTCTGGTGATAACGTAGGTTTGATTAATGCCCTTTTTGCCAAATATTAATCATTTATTTAAGATGAAATGTGTTTCTAGTTGATACATATATGTTTGAGAAAGTGAAACAGTCAGATTATTGTTCAGTGATAATGGCCATAAAATCCCCATTTGAAAATAAAGCTAAAATTAGGGGCCATGTTGAAGCCTTATGGAACATAACCTTTGAAGTATAAACATAGTTTTTGTTTTGAAAAATCTCAAATTTTGAGAAACATAATTTTTTGCAGAGCTTGCAACAAAAATTGACATTTCAATGAAAATTATATTTAGGATTACGATGCTGTTCCAAATTGATTCCCTCATGTCAAAAAATGGTATGAAACTTTATATTTACTTTTTTATCTTTTTCCTGGTGTTGAAATTTGAAACTTCAAACTTAATTAAATGTATTGCTTTGTTTACCAGAATTAATATATGTATATGTGCCTCAAACAAATCAACAAAACTGATTTATTTTGTATAAAGATACCTTACCTATGATGCAGATCTGTCTCCTTTCAATTGTAAGGTAATGTTCTACAGTGGCCAAAAAACTATAGTTACAGTTTCAATGTATTTTTTATTTATACACACATTGCAGAGATAAATTGTGTCATTTATGTATTTTGTATCATGATGCATTATAGTTGAATTTTCTCGCGTTTCAAGGAATGGCGGGGAAATATTTTGAAAGCCTTCACTTTCTACCAAACTGTCTTAGTGTCAAGTTTCTTTTTAAATATTTAAAATATGTAATATTTTCTGCTTTAATTTATAATTTTGCATAGATCTATGTGTATTTTGTTTTGAATAATTATACTTTTTTTATACTGTCCAAAGTATACCTCCTGAGACGGTCTTCTGAGCATTGGGTTTTGGACACAGGTTTCCAACTTTTTTCCACTTCATATTCAGTTTTTAATGTAGTTTTAGTTGGTTGTTCCTGGCCGGCGGGACTGTCGATGATAGAGATTTTGCCATTATTTGGTATTAAGATTAAAATACAGTATACAATCATTTCATCAATTTTAATTGTTATGATTTTCTTTATTTATTTATGCTTATGAGTTGTATTCATGTATATTGTTTAAATAATTATTCCAATCCGGTGCCCTTCCAATTGTCTGGGTTATCCGCAATATAAATATATTGTTTTGTTTAAGTCTATATATTTAAGGGAAAGAGGTTAAGGTAATACTATACATGTATATATATATATATATATATATATATATATATATATATATATATATCATCATAGACTCCATAATAAAATTCATTTGACAAAACCTATATGTTATAACTTATTATTCCCTGCCATAAAGAGGAGTATATAGTGATGCACATGTCCATCCATCCCTTTGTCTGTCTGTCGCAAGTTTGGTTTCCACTAAGGGTTTCTAGATGTTTAAGAACAGCTTGACCAAACCTTTGAAATATTAAGTCAATGTCATGGGCGATAAAATGCAAGTGAAATTTTGAAGGTTTTTGTCTCGCCTGTGATGATAGGCATAGGGTTTACATACGGCGGTGGTGTAAACTATTTGTATAAAGCTTTATATTTCAGAAGGAAGAAGACCTGGATGCTTCATACCTTGCATGCCGATACCTTACTAGTATGTTACGAAGTTTCTGTCTGTCATATGTCCATTGTCCTTGACCTCATTTTCATGGTTCAGTGACTGTTTGAAAAAATACTGTTTTTTGAAATGTGAAATACTCTGTTAACTGAATTTGGTATATGGGTTCCTTGCAAGGTCTACATGTCCGTCAGGTAAGGTTAACCTGACCTCGACATTTCATGGATCAGTGATCAAGGTTACGTGGTCAGATACTATAAGCTGTAGGTCAACTATATTTGTTTTATGGAATGATTGTAAAGTGCACATGCAGGTTGACCTCAATTTCATGATTCATTGGACAATGTTTAGTTTTTGTGGTTTGGTCTATTTCTCAGATACTATAAACAATAGGGCCACTATATTTAGTGTATGGAATGATTGTAAGGTGTACATGTCCGACTGTCAGATTTCATCTGACCTTGTTTTTGTATTTATGTCAGTTTATCAGTTACTATAAACAATAGGTCAACTTTATTCGGTGTAGGGAATGAAACGTAAGGTGTACATGTCTGTCTGGCAGGGTTGATATTACCTTGACCTCATTTTTATGGTTCATTGATCAATGTTAAGATTTTATGGTTTGATCTGTTTCTCGGGTACTATAAACGATAGGACCACTTTATTTGGTGTATGGAATGATTGTTAGGTGTAGAAGTCTGTCTGTGCACTCTTGTCATCATCTGAATTTCTCATTTAAAATTAGTAATAAGATATTTTTATTTGGTTTATGGGTTTCTTGCAACGTCTACATGTCCGTCAGACAGGGTTCACCTGACCTCGACCTCATTTCATGGATAAGTGATCAAGGTTAAAGTTATGTGATTAGGTCCTTTTTTCAGATACTATAAGCAGTAGGTCAACTATATGTGGTGTATGGAATGATTGTAAGGGGTACATGTCAGTCGGGCAGATTTTATCTGACCTTGACCTCATTTTCATGGTTCATTGGTCAATGTTAAGTTTTTCTGTTTTGGTCAGTTTTTCAAGACCTTTAAGCAATAGGTCAACTATACTTGGTTTATGGAATGATTGTTAGGTTTACATGTCTGTCTGGCAGATATCATCTAACCTTGACCTCATTTTCATGGATCTTTAAAACTGATAAGTTTATGTGACACTTGTAGTAAAAACCTTAAGACATTTCAGCGTGTGCACTCTTGTGACATTTGCTTTTAAACAAGAAATGTCTTATAGTTAAAAGTTTGGGTTTCATCTATTTCATGATAATACTACTTGACCAAATCTTTTGAAAATGAACACCAGTTTAGTTTGATTTTGTTTTGAAATTTACCATTCAGAAGAAATGTGAAAGTTTGATTGTTGGTTTCCGGTACTGAATATACTGCTTGGACGAATACTTTTTGAAAAGAAAACCATGTCATGGACCATTAAATACAGGTCAAGTTAGATTTTGATGTTTTTCACATTTACCGTCCAAGAGTTATGCCCTTAGTTTGCCTTAGAAAATGGTATTTTGAATTTTGAGATGACAATAAAAGTACTGTTTGACAAAAGCTTTTTTGATTTTAACACTTACGAAACATGAAGTACAGTCCACATTCAATTTTAATTTTGGTATTTCATTTACTGTTTTTCTGCAAGCAGGTGTATTTGATTAATTGAATCTAGTTTGAATCTGGATGGAAAGTGCAGGTCACAGGAAAGAGGTTTCTGAAATTAGGGGTGTTTCACATTATTTTATTTCAATCACTTAGTATTTAGTTGAAAAGTTTTACAAATTATGTATATTCTTCTCTTGAATTAAAGATCTACACACACATACTTAAGTGTATGATTATCTTATTTCAGATTAATGATGCAAATGGGATCAGACACAAGTTTTACCAACTTATGAACTTGTACAATTTTTATTACAGGGATTCAAGTTAATTTTTCAAAGACGCATACTCCATACTTATGGTTTGAAATAAGTCTTTAGGTCCTTTGTTGTCTTTATGCACTTTTGTAATACATAATACACACAAATGAGATCCTTTGCAGTGTTTTTAGAGGCCAGTTTGTAAATGTAGTTTCACATGCTAAATTGAAGGAACGTATTGTGTACAATGCCTTTCTTTTTAACAAAAGTAACCCATTCATTTCCATTAACAAAATCCCAATTTCTGCTAAAAAGTAGCTTTTGCCATCACTTGACTTCCCTCGCAAACTTTTTTTTAAATCTCCTGTGAAAATACTGGACCAAATTTACAAGACTTTATCTGAATTTTTTTAGGGTATCTAGTTTTAAAATGTTATCCAGGGATTTGATTCATCAACAAACATGGCCACTGTTGCTTAAAAAAGAACATAGGGTTAAAATTCAGTTTTTGGCTTAGATCTAAAAAATTAAAGCAGTTAGCAAAACTGGCAGGGTAAAAATGATCAGCAGGTCAGATTTATCTATGTAATTTTCAGAAAAGTAGGACAACCCAGTTGGGAGTATTGCGCCTAAGATTATATTGGGTCGATACTACTGCTGGTGGACTATCAGTTGCCGAAGATATCATCAGCTCAGTAGTCAATACTTCGGTACTGACATGATTTATATCAAACCTTTCTAATATTGTCCATTTAAGAATTTATAAATTTGAAAATTATTAAGAAACCAAAGTGTTTCAAGCTCTTATTTTGTGTGATAAAAATAAAACTAAACCATAGATTTAAAGATAAAATATGAGAATATAGCTCTTATAATATGCTTTCAGAAATAAAAAGAAAACTGGGGTCACTGTACTCATTTTCTTGCTACAAAATAGGTAAATTTACAACACATTCCTTTATAAAAATAACTTTATCCGAGTTCCCCTTAAGTGGCAAAGTTTAAAAAATTAGAATCTAACAAAAATATTCTGTATTTGTAAAAAACAGTGGTAAAATATGAAAACATAATTTTCTTTACTGTAAACCAACTAATTTTCGCGAGCGATTTATTTTCGCGACTTTCGCGAGTAGAAAAATAACGCGAATATAAATCGTCGCGAATATGTAAAACTTGGATCTTTCCTAATTCAAATACATCAAGAAAATTTGAAAATCGCCAACTTTAATCGCCGCGAAGTGGGCTAGAAAGAGCGAAACGCGAAATAAAGTATCCGCGAAAATAAGTTGGTTTACAGTATTTAGTTGAAAAGTTTTACAAATGATTTATATTCTTCTCTTGAATTTAAGATCTACACCGATTGTTTCCTGCTATTTTACAATACAAGATGGCGGAAGACACCTGATCTTCCTTTAATACTATAATACATAGAGAGAAATAGTAAAATGACAATTACAACTAGTTCTACAAATAAGTAAACATGAACAAAATCACCAAGTGACCCCTTATAAGAGCTATTGCCCTAAAGTTGATTTTAACCCTTTTTGCAGAAACTATGATAGAGAGAAACTAAGATGCAAAATAGGATCTACAAGTAAATCAACGTGGCCGAAATAGTCAATTGACCCCTAATAGGAGTTTTTGTCCTATAAAGAAGTTTTTTCCTCGTTTTTGCAGAAGCAATTATAGATAAAGCGAAACTGTAAATAACAAAATGATCAGCAAAATAGGATCTACAAATAAGTCAACAAAGCCGAAATTGATCCCTTATAGGAGTTATTACAGTTGAAAGATGGTCTTTTACACATTTTATGCATTTTTGCAGAAACCGTATCAAATGGATAGAAACTAGAAAGCAAAAAGTAAATCAACATGGCCAAAAGAGTCAATAATTATTGACCTTTTGCTCATTTTGCAGAAACCATAAAATTGATTGAATGGTTGTATGTGTATAACGCCAAGTTTGAGCACTATTGGCTATATTGTGACAGTCAGTTTTATTGGCGGAGGGTGCCAGAGTGAACCAGTGACCTTCGGCACGAAAACTGACCGTGAAGCCTAGTCCAATAAGATTGAGGTCGAAAACACCAGCCATATGCGGAGTTCCAAGTCACAACCCAGTTCACAAAAAATATTTTGTTAAATGTTTATTAAACGTTATGAAAAAATGTTGTAAAAATTGCAGAAAAACATTTTCCATAACATTTCCATGATATCTTTAAAACGTCAATAAAATGTTACTGAATTTTGTGTTTGTAAAATGTTTTGAATGAATTTTCAAATATGCTGGTTTAAAAA
Source organism: Mytilus coruscus (assembly GCA_017311375.1). Classification (NCBI taxonomy): domain Eukaryota; kingdom Metazoa; phylum Mollusca; class Bivalvia; order Mytilida; family Mytilidae; genus Mytilus; species Mytilus coruscus. Next base: position 44,379,222 of record CM029600.1, read on the forward strand.
TATCATTAAAACATTTTAAAACATAAAAAAAACATTTCTATCAGTTAAAATGCTGTTTAAATGTACTGAAAGAGAGAAAAAAGCGTTAAGCAAAATGTTTGAATAATGCTTTTATTCTAAAAGCATCCTTAAAATTATCATGAAAAACCAATATCATCTTTCAGATGTTTTTAAAACTTGATTCCCAGAAAACATTTTAAGCATGTTTAAAAAACAACTGCAGTCATACTGATCAGTACCCCAAATCTCCTTTTCCGCTTGTATCGTTGCGCGCATTTGGGGATTAACATTTTTACGTTTGCGCGCGGCTTTTAAAAATGTCACTATTGTCTGTTATGATCTTTTATGATTGTTATGATTGGTGAATTTCTAATTCACAAAATTGATTTTTTTATTTAATGGTCCGACATCTGATTAGTTTCAGGTATTTATGATTTAATCAGCAAACGTGTCATATATTTCATCTAAATTTCTCGACTCTGTCATATGTCATGAAGCTTGAAAAGGTGACTAATTCCAGCGGCTCATCCCTATCACTTCATACAAAGTAAGTCCCCCGAAATAAAAAGAATCTCCTTTTCGATTTTGTCTTGCCTGCGACGATAGTCGCGGAAGGCGAGACATTTAAGTATTTCTTTTCTGGCGACGGCGGAGTTGCCATTTTCTGCTTCAACAATTATTTAGCTTTCTGCTTAAGTTAGTTTGATATAGGAACTACTTGCGATAGATCAATGATATTTTTTAAAGATGCTTAACTATCAGTACATACATGTATCAGTTTGACGACTTTTTCGAGGCCATGACCCCTAGATCATGGTCCATTTATGAAGTGTTTCAAACTCCTATTTTGTGTGATAAAAGGAAACTAAACCATAGATTTAAAGATAAAATATGAGAATATAGCTCTTATAATATGCTTTCAGAAAATAATAGGAAAAATTGGGGTCACTGTACTCATTTTCTTGCTACAAAATAGGTAAATTTATAGCACATTCCTTTATAAAAATAACTTTATCCGAGTTATCTCCCCTTAAGTGGCAAAGTTGAAAAAATTAGAATCTAACAAAAAATATTCTGTATTTGTAAAAAACAGACGTTAAAATATTATAAAAAAACATAATTTTCTTCATTTAGTTGAAAAGTTTTACAAATGATTTATATTCTTCTCTTGAATTAAAGATCTACACCGATTGTTTCCCGCTATTTTACAATCCAAGATGGCTGAAGACACCCGATCTTCCTTTAATACTATAATACATAGAGAGAAATAGGAAAATGACAATTACAACTAGTTCTACAAATAAGTAAACATGAACTAAATCACCAAGTGACCCCCTTATAATAGTTATTGCCCCTAAAGTTGATTTAACCCTTTTTTTGCAGAAACTATGATAGAGAGAAACTAAGAAGCAAAATAGGATTTACAAGTAAATCAACGTGGCCGAAATAGTCAATTGACCCCTAATAGAGTTATTGTCCTTTAAAGAAGATTTTTTTTCTCGTTTTTGCAGAAGCAATTATAGATAAAGCGAAACTGTAAATAACAAAAATGTTCAGGAAATTAGGATCTACAAATAAGTCAACAAAGCCGAATTGATCCCTTATAGGAGTTATTACAGTTGAAAGATGGTTTTTACACATTTTATGCATTTTTGGCAGAAACCGTATCAAATGGATAGAAACTAGAAAGCAAAAAAGTAAATCAACATGAATTGACCCTTTTGCTCATTTTTGCAGAAACCATGAAGATTAATTGAATGGTTGTATGTGTATAACGCCAAGTTTTAGCACTATTGGCTTTATCGTGGCAGTCAGTTTTTATTGGTGGAGGGTGCCAGAGTGAACCAGTGACCTTCGGCACGAAAACTGACAAGCCTAGTCCAATAAGATTGAAGTCGAAAACACCTGCCATATGCGGAGTTCCAAGTCACAACCCAGTTCACAAAAAAAATATTTTGTTAATGTTTATAAAACGTTTTGAAAAATGTTGTAAAAATTGCAGAAAAACATTTTCCATAACATTTCCATGATATCTTTAAAACATCATTAAAATGTTACTGAATTTTGTGTTTGTAAAATGTTTTGAATGAATTTTCAAATATGCTGGTTTAGAAAATATCATTAAAACATTTTTAAAACATAAAAAAAAACAACATTTCTATCAGTTAAAATGCTGTGTAAATGTAAAAGAGAAAAAAAAACCGTTAAGCAAAATGTTTGAATAATGCTTTTATTCTGAAAGCATCCTATAAATTATAAAAAAAAAACAATATCATCTTTCAGATGTTTTTAAAACTTGAATACCCAGAAAACATTTTAAGCATGTTTAAAAACAAACTGCAGTCATACTGATCAGAACCCCAAATCTCCTTTTCCACTTGTATCGTTGCGAGCATTTGGGGATTAACATTTTTTACGTTTGCGCGCAGCTTTTGATAAAAAACATTAATTGAGAAAGACCTGAAGAGTTTAACAATGGCCATAAATCGTGAAAGGCGTAAGGCATATCCAACATTACCAAAGTCAAGAGATTGCTTTGTTTTTACATTTTTATCTGTATACAATATTTCTAGGATTTAGTTTTTGTGTATAATAAGCGGACTTTTCCTGCTCGAAATCCCTCTTCCACATCCTTGTTGGTGAGATGGCGACTTTAACTTACGGACGTAGTACCTGTACTTGTGTATAGTTAAATCATGGAAGTATTGTATTGTCAATATAATAATTCCATGGTTAAATGAATAAATAAAAAAAAAAATCTACCTGCTTTCACCTGTATTTACATGAGTTTACCTGTAAAATAAATGCGCGCAAATGTAATAAAAGCTGCGCGCAAACGTAATGATTTTTACGCGCAAATGTAATGGTAATGCGCGCAAACGTAATGCACCGGTTTTATCTAGATATTTTTTGGTTATTTTTGTTGGATTGGTGTCACTATTGTCTGTTATGATCTTTTATGATTGTTATGATTGGTGAATTTCTAATTCACAAAATTGATTTTTTTATTTAATGGTCCGACATCTGATTAGTTTCAGGTATTTATGATTTAATCAGCAAACGTGTCATATATTTCATCTAAATTTCTCGACTCTGTCATATGTCATGAAGCTTGAAAAGGTGACTAATTCCAGCGGCTCATCCCTACCACTTCATACAAAGTAAGTCCCCCGAAATAAAAAGAATCTCCTTTTCGATTTTGTCTTGCCTGCGACGATAGTCGCGGAAGGTGAGACATAAGTATTTCTTTTCTGGCGACGGCGGAGTTGCCATTTTCTGCTTCAACAATTATTTAGCTTTCTGCTTAAGTTAGTTTGATAGGAACTACTTGCGATAGATTTTTTTAAAGATGCTTAACTATCAGTACATACATGTATCAGTTTGACGACTTTTTCGAGGCCATGACCCCCTAGATCATGGTCCAGTGACTTGGAATTAATTAGCAATTTTCAATGTTAAGTGTTCTGCTTAAGTCAGTTTGATAGGAACTACGTGTGATACATCAATGATATTTTCTATTAAGTTGCATTACTTTCTGTACATTTAAGTTTGACGACTTTTTAGAGACCATGACCCCTAGTTCATGGCCCAGTGACTTTCAATTAATTACCATTTTTCAATTATTAAGTTTTCTACTTAAGTTAGTTTGATAGGAACTACTCATGATATACAAATGATGGTTTCTATAGAATTGCATTAATCTCACTACCAGAGGCGGGTTTAAGGGAGGGCAAGGGACCAGGCCCCCATATGGGGCTACATATATGGTTAATGTATAGACTTTTTACATGTACTACTACAAATGTTGCCTAGTTTGGAGGCCCGAGTCCCCTTTTTTTCAAAATCCTGGATCCGTATCTCATTAATTTGAATTAATTAGCAATGTTGGTGTTCGCTATGGAGATTCCGTATATCGTCATGTTATCGGAATTCCACTTATTCCACTTATTGCGGACCTGTTTCTGTATTGTTACGAGTTACAATTTATGACTTAAATCAGCAAAGACCCATCGAAACATTATCTGATACAAAAATTTAATAATATTTTTAGATATTTGGATGATATATTGGCTCTCAATAATGATAACTTTAGTATGTACACTAAAGAGATTTATCCTGCTGAACTGACTTCAAATAAAGCTAGTCTCTGATGCATGATTTTTTATTATTAATTGTTTTGGCTTTTAACTAGCTGTCAGTAACTGCGAGTACTCTCAAATCGTACTTTCTTGTTTATTTGATCTGTTGATACTAATTGTAATGCTTTTTTGTTATTTAATGTTATTCAGGGTTATATCTGGTATATATAGATATAAGAAGATGTGGTATGAGTGCCAATGAGACAACTCTCCATACCAGCTTTGATAAGTGTTTGGTACTACTATAAATTTCCACTTCGTACTATGAACATCAAAATTATTTATTTTGTAAAAATATTTCTCTATTGTAACTGTACACGTATACCTAACTACAAAATTATTTTCATTTACCTGTGTTTAAAGTTATTGCAAATGGCTGATATTTTTGTTCGAGGATATTGTTTTTCTTAAATTGTTTAACATTTCATACCGATATAACATGTTACTTTTATTATTCTTCCCTTAGTTTTTTTATTTTGTATTTACATTGTATCATAGGTCAAATTTATTTGTTCAGTGTATGTTCAATGGTGTTAATATGTCCTTTGATTGAGTTAAGCTATTTCAGTTGATATTTTATAGTGTGTCTTTCTATGTTGTGATGTTACACTATTGTTTCAGAAAAAGGGTAAAGGTTTGGTACCATTAAAACGTTTAAACCCGCTGCATTTGTTTGCACCTTTCCTAAGTCAGGAATCTGATGTTCAGTAGTTGTCGTTTGTTGATGTGGTTCATAAGTGTTTCTCGTTTCTCGTTTTTTATATAGATTAGACCGTTGGTTTTCCCGTTTGAATGGTTTTACACTAGTAATTTTTGGGGCCCTTTATAGCTTACTGTTCGGTGTGAGCCAAGGCTGCGTGTTGAAGACCGTACTTTGACCTATGATGGTTTACTTTTATAAATTTTGACTTGGATGAAGAGTTGTCTCATTGGCACTCATACCACATCTTCTTATATCTATCTAATACTAACAATGAACACTGACGTTTCCTGGATCTTGATATCTTTATCCTTAACGGAAAGCTTATTACTAAAATTTACGATAAAAGAGATGATTTTTCATTTCCTATTGTTAATTATCCATTTTTAGATGATGACGTTCCTTTGGCACCATCTTATGTTGTTTATATATCTCAACTTGTTTGATTCGCTCGTGTATGTAACAATGTATTTGATGTTAACGAAAGAAATCTCTGCATTACTGAAAAATTATTACACCAGGGTTTTCGATATCAAAAACTTGTCAAAACATTTACTAAATTTTATCATCGGTACAATGACATCATTCGTAAATATAAATCAACGTGCAGACATCTTATACGTTCAGGTATTTCACATCCAATCCTTTATGGTAATATTCTATACAAAGCACAAAATTGTCGTCTTGCACCTCAAAAGATAACCAAACTTTTAAACAGACTTTTTCAGAAGGGATACAGTTACGATACTGTTGTCAGGTCATTAAAGATGGCATTTTTTGGAATTAATATTGATTCACTCATAGGGTCTTTGCATCGGAAATGAACACATTTACTTTAAAACCAGTTGTTGGCATGGTAAGGGTTATGTTCTTCTCGTATATTTTATGATGGTATGATACTAAACCCCTAACGGGAGGGATTGTGTTTAATCTTCATATGACGAATACATAATCTTTCAATCAGTTTAATTGAGGTCTGGAGCTGGCTTGTCAGTAACTGCTAGTCCTTTGTTAATTTATGTTGATTATTGTCATTTTGTTTATTTTCTTCTGTTATCTATTCTAACATCGGACTCTGACTTCTTTTAAACTTATTTTTACTGTTCGTATTTCTGTGTGTTTGTTTAATCCACATTGGCTAGAGGTATAAGGGGAGGGTTGAGATCTCACATAACATGTTTAACCCCGCCGCATTTTTGCGCCTGTCCCAAGTCAGGAATCTCTGGCCTTTCTTAGTCTTGTATATTTTTTTAATTTTGGTTCTATATATATTTCGGAGCTAAGTGTGACGTCAATTTTCGCTGAACTAGTATACATTACTGTTTAGGGGCCAGCTGAAGCCCGCCTCCGGGTGCGGGATTTTCTCGCTGCGTTGAAGACCCATTAGTGGCCTTGGGCTGTTTCCTGCTCTTTGGTCGGGTTGGTGTCTCTTTGACGCATTCCCCGTTCCCGTTCCCAATTTTATTGCTGTCCTACAGATTGTCTTTTTCTGAATATTCTGCCGACAGGCGAGACATATCTATGTCAACAGGTTATTTTTTATTTTCTGGTTTTTTTTTTTCATTATTACAGGACTTGCAGTAAGGATTTTTATTCCACATTGGCTAGATGTATAAGGGGAGGGTTGAGATCTCCCAAAACATGTTTAACCCCGCCGCATTTTAGCGCCTGTCCCAAGTCAGGAATCACTGGCCTTAGTCTTGTATGTTATTTTAATTTTTGTTCATTTATATGTTTCGGAGTTTAGTGGGACGTCCATTTTCGCTGAACTAGTATACATTACTGTTTGGGGGCCAGCTGAAACCCGCCTCCGGGTGCGGGATTTTCTCGCTGTGTTGAAGACCCATTGGTGGCCTTGGGCTGTTTACTGCTCTTTGCTCGGGTTGTCGTCTCTGACGCATTCCCCGTTTCCATTCTCAATTTTATTGCTGTCCTACAGATTGTCTTTTTCTGAATTTTCTGCCGACAGGCGAGACATATCTCTGTGGGAACAGCTTACTTTTTTTATTTTCTGGTGTTTGCCTTTTTTTTTTTCATTATTACGGGTTTTGTAGTGCATTTCAGAGTTAATTTAATTTTTCATATGTTGTTCCGTAAATGAAAGAAATGGATCAGAGGGCGTGAAAAGTATATTTAGCTGATAAGCGATTTGACGAAAAACCAAGAGTAACCAAGAATACAACTGTAATTGACAAAATGTTGAAATATTTTACAACTTGAAGGTGAACAGAGAAGACGCTAAATGTATTAGCATTTATGAACAAGGATCCTTATCCACGCACACACGAGGTTACAGCGTTATAGAGAATAAATATCGGATAAAACGTGCTCAGCCAGATCGGCATCGTTTAAAACATGTTTTATATGTTGTATAAAAAGTTTATTATACTATGTATGCGTGTTTTTAAATTTCTTACTCGCTGAAGGGGAAGGGGCAAATAGAATCATTATCACATTTGTCAGTCCGTCCTGTTTTGGTAAGGTGTTGCGCTTAGGTACATATTTTAGGAACCAAAAGTGGGTATCAATAATATTTTACTAATACATTCCTCTTAGAGAAAACACCAACTTTCTTTTACATTTAGGTCATCATGGCCTACATTTGACGTCAGAGTTACTTTGATTAAGTTTTGCGTTTATTTCAATAAACTTCATTTGCAGAAACCCGGATTTGGTACACTAGTTTACAGAAACATTCCAAGAACATAAAGATTATGTAAAAAATGTGGAGTCCTAGATGACGAATTTCATTTCTTTTTGTATTGTGACATTAACATAACATTGCGTTCAAATTTCTTTGCTTATCTAAAAGACTATGTACCATTATTTCAACATCTTGATGCATTTAATAAACTAAAACACATTCTAAACCCCACCCCTCAACTTGTTTGTCATATTGGAGTCTTCATTAAGCAGTCTTTAGAACTGAGGGGTCAGACCCATGTCAGACAAGCTTATGATTGTGTTTTTACATAAATTTGTTATTTGAACTCTTTCTTAAAATATGTTCTATTGTATTGTATTGCATTGTATTGTATTTAATTGTATCATTGTCTGTTTATATTGCTTGACCCTTATGGGTGTATTTTTGCAATAAAGATTATGACTTATATTATACCAATACGTTCCGGATCTTATAAGACAGTAGAACATATTTCTTTCTTGCTTTCTTCTGTAAATTGGATTTATATGCATATGATAAAACTAAAGCAGTGTCGAAAGTAAACCAAACAATTTTGCTATATGTGCACAGACAAAAATATGATGGTTAGCTGCTAACCAATCATGAACAAAAGACACTCTTGAAAGAAAACATCTTTCTCCTATCAATTTATTAATAGAATTCTCAAACAGATTTTGAGTAGTTTTTCAATCTTCTTCTGATTTGCATAAAAAAGAGTGCAATTATATAAATTAACTTATATCCCAAGAGAAACAACATTAATAACAAATGACACATAAAACTGATACGCGTATCTAGATATGCAACTGCAGCATATTGAGAAGGTGAAGGTGACCACATTGTACAAAATCCGTTGGATGTGTACTGATTGATACTTTAGTCTAAAAGAACATGATTTATTTATTAGTTGTAATTGGCTTTGAACTAACTTTCAGTAACTGTGAGTATGGGTTTTTTCTCATTGTTGAAGGCCGTACGATTGCCTGTTATTGCTTACATTCACTTCATTGAACTCTGGTGGATACTTGTCTCATTCGCAATCCTATCACATCTCATTTTTATGAAAAGTGTATATATGATATGTTAAGATATAAGGCTGACACTGCTCACTGAAAGCTTTAAGTTTTAAAATTAATCCTATAAAAATCCCATTAGAATTGGAAAATAAATTCAAAATCTTCATTGGCAGGAAAAGCGCCTTTTTGGACCCTGTTGACCGCTTTTTTATAACTACAAAAGGTTATAATTACATTAGAGAACAATCAGACGGTAAATAATTTTGAAAGCAGGTTCAAAATGTGATTATCACTACAGAAATCTGGTTAACTCAAGAAACGTTGTATATACTTAAGTAAGATAGCTCGAAACTGCATTTGGATAGTATTTGGCAAATCACTTTAATTTCGTGGGGAGACCGCAGATCTTATATTTTCAAACAGTTATGGCGTACATGCTACAGTACACATTGGAATCCCAATATCTTCTAAAGTAGAAATTAAAATTCTGATTTATACTCTTTAAAAACCCTGTACAAATTAGAGTTCCAACATCTTCCAATAAAATTTGATATATCAAGATTTCTACCAGACTCTTGGACTGGACGCCATCTAACTAATTATCGACATGACCTCAGACGATTGCTGATTTAAGTATATATGTTTTAGATATAAATAGAAAGAATTTGTTTGTGTAGAAAGCACAATGTCATGCAATATGTTCCGAATTCAGTTTGAATTCATATCAAAAATTGAGAAAAAGGAAACCCTGTGTAAGAATGACATTTTTGTTGGCGTAAACCGCAAAGGAAACCGGTATTCATGTTGTCTTCCTATACACAGGCAGAAACTGACTCGCGTTATATGAATTTGGTATTGACGTTCCACTTTTCCAGATGATTGTCTACAAAAATTCAAAAACCGTACATGCTGAGCACATGCGCAATCATCCCATACTGAGGTTAATTCATCGATCGCATGCATACGAATTAAAATGAGGATGAAGACAATAATACATCAGTGAGACTTTCGTCTCTTCTTTGACGAAAGCCACAGAATGCGAGACAGGTATTACAATCCAGCGGTGGCGTAAACTGTTTGTATTAAGCTTTATATTTCAGAGAGTAGTAGACTTGGAGGCTTTATACCTTGTATACAGATGCCTTATGTTATGAAGTTTACGTCTGTCATATGTCCGTTGTCCTTGACCTTTTTTTCATGGTTCAGCGACTGCTTGAAAAAAGTTTTTTTTTTGTTATATGAGTTATTCACTTATTATGAGTAATATGATAACTATATTTGGTTTATAGGTCCCTTGCAAGGTCTACATATCCGTTAGACAGGGATCACCTGACCTTGACCTCATTTCATGAATCAGTGATCAAGGTTAAAGTTAAAAGATTAGGTCCGTTTCTACGATACTGTAAGCAGTAGATCAACTATATTTGATGTATGAAATGATTGTGATGTGTACATGTCAGTCTGGCAGGTTTCATCTAACCTTGACCTCATTTTCACGGTTCATTGGTCAATGTTAATTTTTGGTTGTTTTTTTTCCGTTTTTTAAATACTATAAGCAATAGGTCAACTGTGTTTGGTCTATGGAATGCTTTTAAGGTGTAAATGTCTATCTGGAAAGTATCATCTGTCCTTGACCTCATTTTCATGGTTCATTGGTCAATGTTAAGTTTCAGTAATAATATCTTTTTTTCGGATCCTATATGCAATAGGTCAAAAATATCTGTTGTATGGGATGATTGTAAGGTGTACATGTCTATCTGGCAGGGTTTGTATGACCTTGACCTAATTTTCATGGATCATTGATAATGTTAAGTTTATGTGATACTTGAAGTAAAACTTTATCTTTAGAATTAGTAACTTAAAATAAGTTATATATAGTAAAGCAGACGAGACATTTCAGCGTGTGCACTCTTGTTTTGGATATTTTGCAAAATTGAACCAAACTGACTGCTTGTTAAAGTTTAAAAAAAAACAGACTTCATTTTTCTTTAATATCTACACTGTCGAAAAAAAATGAAACTAATGTCGCTTTAAAGAAGTAAAGATGTAGCTTAAATGTGTTTACATTCCAGAAGATCTATGATTTAGTCACACTATATTTAAACTAACAATACCTGTTTATTAAACATGAAACGAAACTCCCGTACGATTACATTTAAAAGTGACAGGGAAATATTCTGAGGTGTCTTCTAAGGATTTAACAACTGCAAACAACGATTAGATTTAAGGTCAGTTAATATTTTTTGTACAGGTGTTTTTAATTTAATTAATTTTTGAGAGATAACCTATATTTTTAAATCTTATAAAAAATAATATCCTGATCGTGGATTTCACATTATCATTATGATATGCACACCTATGTACTAAAATTTGATGAAAACAATATATTGGATTTGTAATTATACATTGATTGAACCGACATTATACGGAATGGGATAGTAGATGATATATACAAGGGACTGTGTTTGCAAAGTCCATCAATAATCTATACGGCTCTGGTCGTTCGTCCGTCTGAACCTCGTATCCTCTCACCCTCTAAAGAGTATTAACCCCTGCACTTGCATTTTTAACTGTTGAGCGAACCGTTGATTTTCAAACTACAGTGGGGATGTTTACTTCCTTATTTTTTTATTTAGTCTTTTTATTATTATTTTCATTATCAGAATGGGTTTATTTCTGTGCTCTCCCATGACAAGAAGTTAATATTTCTCGCAAATTAAGGGATGTGCAGTATATTTTACCAATTTCTCCTCGTAAAACAGTACAGAATTTTCAAAATTTCAAATTCATATTTTTACCAACGTAGTTGTTGAATCTCGATTATGTAATCGTCGTAAATTGATATCTTTTGTAAAACGGATTTGCTACCAGGATTGAAAAGTGCATATTTACATGAGGAAATCCACGTTTAAATATTTAATGATTTATTGATTGATTAATTGATTATTTTTCATTTGTGTGCTCAACGTCCAGTGGCAAATATTTTATGGGTATTCAGGATAAGAATTTTACAATGACACTAACATAGAGGTTCAGTAAAGTGGGCCATATATAAAGTTGCTTCTTAAATACAGATATATGTTCAAAAGATTAATACAAAGAAGTCTCTCTTTTTTTTTAGTGACAAGAAATTGAAAGTTGTTTCTATGTGTTTTGTAATGAACCACAAAATAAGTCAGGTGCATACAATTATACTAATTATAATTAGACTAATTTTCGTGTTGTACTCACGCTTTTAAAGATGATTACTTTCACTTTTTCCTTTTCTTTTATGAAATTTAAAAAGGAAATCTATATCTATAGAATATAATAACTATATAATTACTGAGGAATTCTTATTTCTTTGTCATAAAATCCGATTTAAAGTTTGATAATATGATGTGTTTGGCATATATCGAGAATCCGTTTTTAACACAAAAAAGGGTGTGGATGGGGGGGTCCTTCATTTCTGTATTCTTTGATTTTTTTATGCCATTTTATCTATTCTTTATAAATTTCGCTTGTTGTTCTCTATTCTTTGTATTCTAGCACCCCATTATTCTCTGTTCTTTTTTTTTTTTGCTATTTTTGTCTATTCTTTATTTTTTAGCCATTTATTCTGCATATTTTGCCCATTGTTCTCTATTCTGAAAACCCCATCCAGACCCTTTTCAATATATCAAAACATTGTTGGCAAACAGACACAAACAGAAATATGTAAAATAAACATACTTTCAAAATAAAAAAAGTAAGAGTTAATTTATACTCTTCTGACATGGAGGTTTATAAAGGGTTGTGTTGGCAACCTACACCAATCAAGGTCTGGTTTCAGTGACTTAATTACTGCATGTGGATTCATTATTTATCATAGAGTACCGATTTTCGTTACAGGTGAACCACGAATTACAGATTTTCTAAGAAATCAAATATACACGAAAAAAGCAAGTTTTAATTAATCCACGAAAATTGGTACCCACAAAAATAAATGAATACACAATATTTTCAATTTTTTTTTTCTATTTTCTAAATTGCAAAAAATACGTCACCGAGGACAGGGATAAACTACATGGACACATACATTTAAGATGGGATTTCAAAAGCACAAATCTTCGAATAAACGCATGCGTTTATGTGTGTGTGTGGAGGTATGACAGGATATTATGCTTATTGTAATTATTTATTAGTCCTTTTATTTTATTTCTTTCAAAAGCACAATTCTTCGCATAAACGCATGCATTTGTGTGTGTGGAGGTATGACAGGATATTATGCTTATTGTAATTATTTATTAGTCCTTTTATTTTATTTCTATGGGTAGTATGCTTTTAAATTTTGGTTTACATAAATCTCCCCTAACCGTTCATTTTTTATCATCTTGAAAGACATGTGACATGTATGTGGTAAAACATTTGGAAAATATGGAATTGAAATCAACATTGTTAGAATACAAATTTTGATATATTTTTTTCGAAAAATAGCAAGTAATTGAAATTCATATTTTAGCTCACTTTTGTGTGGAATGTGTACGAGTTCTATGATAGTTTGAACGTTCAAACGTTCAACGTTTTATACTATACGTAGTCTACCAAATTTTTTTTCTCACCTAAATTAAAATGGAATTAATCATGTTTTCTTTAGGATATCGGGCCTAGACCTCTTTAACTTTAATTTTATTTCGTGCAGTAGTAACGTTTCATTTTTTAAGGGGAGGGGGTTCTGTTTTTTTTTTAATTTTGTTTATTTGTTTGTTCTTTTATTCCATCAGGATCTGAATGGTTAAATAATATTCATATTTTTTAAATCTTCAACACCACATGAAATTACTTTGTGACTTCTGCTTTTTCAATGTTTGCAAACGTTTATATTTTAATTAAGTAGTATTGTTCAATAAAGATTTTTACCTATTTACCTTCTCAAACTTGTACATTTATAAATTATGTATTACAAAAATAAGCATTTTTTTTTTAACAAGAAATAAGTTTCATCACCTGTCGAATGATCGATGAAAAATTCATACTCAGAACCGTTTGAAGTTTAAAATCTGACAAAAAGAGTTCTAATGGATTATTTTCCATTATGCACTTTTAAAAAATCAAAATTACAATTTAAGCTTTCTCATATTCCATATAATGAGGAGTTAAATGTTATTTGTAAAAAGCTCAGATTTTATTATTATTCACAAAATTACCGATATTTACACATGATATTTTATTTCTATAACTAGGTATACATACAATAATTCATCTTTTGATGGTAACAGTATACACGGATTTCTTGATCAGAGACATGCCCTTCTACTGGCGTAATTTAAAAAAAGATACCAGCGAAAAGATTTATTCTTGTGAAACATTTTAATTATCCTATTTCAAAATAGTTTGTTTTTAGTCCTTACATAATATTGCTCAAAGTACCAATGAGGGGGTACTAATATTAGACACTTTGAATGTATTATATACTTTAAACCTTTCTATTACATGCATACGTCAAATTAAACAATGAAGAATAATGGAAAGAAAAAGGGATGTGCTCATTTTCTGGTTGTCATTTTAAGATCATCTCGCAAAAACGTCAATAATTTGCCGCCGTCACATCCATACATTTTTGTAATCTTGTTCTCTCAAACTTTTTATAAAAAAGAAATGAAACTGGACCAATCAGCCATGGTGTATTTCCGTTAAGTTATGATGTCCACAATCACCAACATGGTCGTTGTTACTATAAATAGATCGACATGGGAATAAAGCACCATCTGGATATATTGCTTTCTGAATTATAGAGCCTATTAATCATATGTTCCGCTCGTTATTTAACTTTGATCAGAACATCACAAACCGGAGCAACTAAGATGTTTTCGTTTCAAAATTATATCCCACTAAGCACCGGAAAGCCCAAGATAGTCGTACTAGTATAATTGTACTTTCACTTTCACGATATTTGTTCAAAAAGGTCCCCTAAATGAATTGGAACCAAACAGGCGCGTATACAGAATTTTGAAAAGGGACCCTGGCAAGCCAACGTTTGGAGTAAATTAGAGTTCCAACATCTTCCAATAAAAATTGATATATCAAGATTTCTACCAGACTCTTGGACTGGACGCCATCTAACTAATTATCGACATGACCTCAGACGATTGCTGATTTAAGTATATATGTTTTAGATATAGATAGAAAGGATTTGTTTGTGTAGAAAGCGCAATGTCATGCAATATGTTCCGAATTCAGTTTGAATTCATATCAAAAATTGAGAAAAAGGAAACCCTGTGTAAGAATGACATTTTTTTTGGCGTAAACCGCAAAGGAAACCGGTATTCATGTTGTCTTCCTATACACAGGCAGAAACTGACTCGCGTTATATGAATTTGATATTGACGTTCCACTTTTCCAGATGATTGTCTACAAAAATTCAAAAACTGTACATGCTGAGCACATGCGCAATCATCCCATACTGAGGTTAATTCAAATTCATCAATCGCATGCGTACGAATTAAAATGAGGATGAAGACAATAATACATCAGTGAGACTTTCGTCTCTTCTTTGACGAAAGCCACAGAATGCGAGACAGGTATTACAATCCAGCGGTGGCGTAAACTGTTTGTATTAA
Source organism: Mytilus coruscus (assembly GCA_017311375.1). NCBI lineage: Eukaryota > Metazoa > Mollusca > Bivalvia > Mytilida > Mytilidae > Mytilus > Mytilus coruscus. The sequence continues at coordinate 44,394,338 of CM029600.1, forward strand.
GCTTCAGAGAGTAGTAGACTTGGAGGCTTTATACCTTGTATACAGATGCCTTATGTTACGAAGTTTACGTCTGTCATATGTCCGTTGTCCTTGACCTTTTTTTCATGGTTCAGCGACTGCTTGAAAAAAGCTTTTTTTTTGTTATATGAGTTATTCACTTATTATGAGTAATATGATAACTATATTTGGTTTATTTAACTTTGATCAGAACATCACAAACCGGAGCAACTAAGATGTTTTCGTTTCAAAATTATATCCCACTAAGCACCGGAAAGCCCAAGATAGTCGTACTAGTATAATTGTACTTTCACTTTCACGATATTTGTTCAAAAAGGTCCCCTAAATGAATTGGAACCAAACAGGCGCGTATACAGAATTTTGAAAAGGGACCCTGGCAAGCCAACGTTTGGAGTAATACTTGTCAAAAGTATATACATACAAACAAATATGAAGCTCTATAATGGGGGAATGCGGAATCGAATATCAGTAAAATAAAAGAACATTCACTGCTTCAGTGCTTGAGTCAATATTATATCGTTTTTCTCTTACGTTGTATGATGTTTTTAAGTATAAATTTTTCATTTCACCCCAAATAAAAACATTGAATTACAATGAAAAAGAAAATTTTAAATTTCTTTAATTTTATCATAGCATTATATTATCCGTATCGAATCGGTTTTCTAATAATTTAAGGTAAAACTAATATAGTTTTAAAGTATAAAGAAATTCGTTGGACCATACCTAAATGTATTTTAAACGTACGACCACATTTCAAATTAGAATAAGCAAAATAATGATTCATAGTTTAACACTTTTAATTCACTGTATTTTTGTATTATTTATTACACATAAAACTCATCCCTTTTGTAAAGTAAGATGACTTGGGTGACTTGCCACGGTAAGGTTGTATTATATTTTATCTTTCTTTTTTTTTTTTTTGAGGACACATTATGTAACGTTGAAGGTTATTATATTCCTTGTTGAAATCTTAATACCACATTATATCGCAATTGCACGTACTGATCCCAACCATTATATATTTATGCTGCACCTAAATGGTATTTTTGTATAGGGGTGCACTCGAACTAATTCACATTAAACATTGACTCTCTAGTGATTATGTCACGCCTGTACTAGTATTCGTCTATCAAAAAGGGAATATAAATTGAACATGCATCCAAGTTTATATTTTCAATTTCTAAAACCATTGCGAACTATCTTTTTTTAATATATGTACATGTATGGAGAGGATCGAATATTTAACAAATGTTGTTTTACTCCTTCACAGTGCTACTGATTCATCGCTAAAGACTTATGTTGCCTCCAACATCTTTCATATTTTCAATGTGCTGTTCGGCATCTGTCTCACATATTTCCCAAATATCCTTCTATTTATTCTGAGAAAGCTGATGTTATTCTGTTTTGGTCTATTTCTGTTTTAATGTCTTCATTTTATTGCATGAAGCATACTGGGTGAAAAATATTTTTTTGATTGTTGCGAAAATCTCAAACATTCTTAGTAACAAACCCATCTTCTATCCTGAGAGTATCCAGTATATGTAAATTGGTCACCATTGCTCAGTCTGAGGGGTTTACAGTTACTGTATCGCAAGGAGCATACGGTTAGATGTTTAGGATGTATAAATACACAGTCACGTTCAGTTTAAAGGGGGCGTTAAATCTGAAACCTCGTGCCAGGAAAGTGCCATGATGTGTGCCAAAAAAAAAACAACAAAAAAAACTTGCAACAAGTCGTGTTGCAGCATATATACTTGAGTGTGTACACACAGCAACGAAGTAAATTTTTCTTGTTAGCTAAATGAACTACAAATTCAATAACAAAAGGATGATGCATAATGTGTAAAGGTGGATTAACAATTGAAAACAATAAGAAGCACCAACAGATAAACCCAGAAAAAGACAATTTTAGTATATATGTACTTTAAAATGAAAGCAACACTTTATATAATTTAGTCGCATAGGCTGAAAAGAGAGTTGGAGACGCAAGGGGGCAATCGACAAACCCCAGCCCACTCTCTGTCACAAATTGTTGACAGTCGGTGAAAAAGTTGTACATTTAGATATAGACTCGTATCATATAAAAATAAAAAGATGTATGATTGCCAATGAGACAACTCTCCACAAGAGACCAAATGACACAGAAATTAACAACTACAGGTCATCGTACGGCCTTCAACAATGAGTAAAACCCATACCGCATAGTCAGCTATAAAAGGCCCCGAAATGACAAATTTAAAACATTTCAAATGAGAAAATCAACGGCCTGATTTATGTACAAAATAATGAAAGAAAAACCAATATGATATACAGAAACAAACTACACCCACTCATAACGTGTTTTATGTTTCTGTCAAGTGATGTAAAAAAAAAAAAAAAAACACCGACATTAAATCATAATTTTTCATTTAAAGTTTGCATTATTTTGATATCATTTGTTTCTGTTATATTTAATAGTAAAACGTAATTATTTGATTATTTGGTAATATGAACAATTTATCACTCATTTTACAGTTAATTGGTCACCATCTTGATACATAATACAAATAGTATATAATACAACGTAGTACGGGACATTCAATGTCACCTGTTCATTAATAAATAATATAATGAATAAATTATCTTCGAAGAGGTCGGTTTGACAGTAAACAAATTATAATCAATGTAGAAGTGTCCAAGCATGTCAGACCCGTTCTCGTTTAAGTGCAAACTATACACGCACAGAGTTCCCTAAAGTCCAGTAAGAACTCATGAAAGATACCAGGCTTATAATTGTGAACGCCAGACTTCATCAAACTCACGCTCTAATCAAAAGTCGGAAAGGCTAAATCAAACACGAAGTTGAGCATTGAGGATGTTGATGGGGGTTTTCAAAAGAGGGAATAATGGGCAAAAGATATAAAGATATAAAGAAAAGAGAGTAATGAGGTGCCAAAATATAAAGAATAGAGAATAATGGGCAAAAAAGTATAAAGAATAGAGAAAAATGGCCTAAAAAAAATAAAGAATACAGAAATGAAGGACACCCCTCCCAATTCAGACCCTCAGCATTGCAATCCAAAATTTCAAAAATTTTGCCAAATACGCAAAGGTTTCAATCAAAGATATTTATCTAAATGACTGGTGACCTTCTTGAAGCGGAAAAGCTTCTGGAGATAATACAGGAATAATTTATGTTCGTTTTGTAATTGAGTTTTATTATTGCAAAAATAATCGAACCAGGAGATCTTTCACAGTTCTACAGGCAGGAATCATATATATATTAATATGACTTGAATCACTATAGATTCAGAAAATACAATGCACCATACCGTTCTTAAAAACACAAAGTTGGACCAAAATCAAACAAAGTTTAAAGAACAACAACATATAACAACTTACTGATTTAAAATTCAGATTTCAAAAAAAAAGTATCTGAACTTATTTTTAAGGAGTCGCAAGAAAAGAATGTGTTGGTCAAAACTTAAGATGCTCAATTTTGTGTGTGAAAAAGAAAAAAATATGGCGTTGCAGATACGATGCTATTATAATTTAGAAATTTCATAAGTTACTCTGGAACAGGAGCAAAGGGAGGAGACAAGGGGGCAATTTTTTCCTTGTCACTTCCAGAAGTTTGCCAGTCCTTTCACTACCAAACACTTTTCAGTCGTACGCCACTGGATCACTATACAATATATTAAGATTTTGTTTATCGAAGTTTGAAATCTTTCGCTGAGAGAAAGGAGGGATGGCAAAGTAAATGTAGATTTGACCTTGACCTATCTTTTAGAGAGTGGAGAGTTAGCGTTTATCCCCAACCTTGCTAATATGTTCCAGGGTCTCTGCATGTTTTCTCAACATTGGCCATCATTAAAGTAGTTCTGCAACAGCATGCTGAATGTACAACTAAACCCTAAACATCGAACAATAATTGTTTTGAAATTCCTGTCTTGATAATAGCTTGCTTAATCTATAGAGTAATTATTCAAATTAGATTTTAAAAGTTTTCTTATTAAGATTAACATTTGATATTTTCAATATTTTCATTTGACAGGATGTCGTATTGCATAATGAAAATAATATGTTAATTTTCAAATTTAAATGTAAAAATGTTAATACAAAAAAGTGCACACATAAAGTGAGAAAGATAACATTATTCAAATTCATTCTTCCGTGTATGACCACATGTATAGTTGTTTTCAAAGAGATGATGTTAGTTAAATATCAATGGCTTTCATTGCATAATTTGCATACCTCTTAAAATGCGATCTATACAAATATAATTTTCACATGTACGCATACCTTGGCTAGTAAAACACATATTTAATAGTCTGTGATACTGTAAAATATAAATGAAGTTAATATATCGTTTTTTATAAAGAAAAGAATCAAGAGTCAAAAGTACTGAAGAAAGAGGCAGGTGAAAAACACATCCGGGTAAGTGCTGTTCCGTTTACTCGCTACTAATTTTAGTTGTCCGGAATATGTAGGTGTTGTATTGTGCGTTTTACTTTACGACATATGGTCTAGATAGGCAAAAAGAGAGGTTTAGGCGAGCGAACGTAAAACTTAATTTAACCTCAACCACATTTTGTGCCTGTGCCAAGTCCTGATTTCTGCACCATGTGTTTTTCAATGTTGTTTGTCCTCGTTTGTTTGTATATTTTTTCGGATTAGTCGGTTATTGGTTGTTTGTGGGGTCGGTTTTACCGTCCAATATTGTAATTGATTACTGTTATTCTTTTTATGGACTATTACTACTACAATAACTACTTGTTCTTTATGGACTATTACTACTACATTAACTACTTGTTCTTTATGGACTATTACTACTACATTAACTACTTGTTCTTTCAGTATCAAATGTATCAATCAATATCCAATGCTTCGGTTGCTGTCATAATTTACCTGTAATAACAGCATTTTGAGCAAAGAGTAAACTTCATTTTTACATTTCTTGCAGACATTTGAAGGTCCCCACTATGTATTGGTTACCTAAACTACACAAAAAAATGTAAAATATCGTTTCATCTCGGCCTCTGGAAAAATTAATAAGTCAGGGATTTTGTTACCACAAATTACTTAAAACCTTTACTAAATTCTTCCATAGATACAGAGATTTAGTTTGAAAGTTTGGCTGTACCTGTAAAAAACTTATTTCAGACGGAATAGCACATCCTAAATTTTACGATGATGTTGTTTACCGAGCCCATAAATTTATATACGATCCGGGTAAACTTATCAATCCTTTAAATAAACTTATTCTAAAAGGTTACCAGTTCAACACTGTAATTAGATCTTTGAATATTGTTTATATTGGTATAAATATTGATTTTGTTATCACTAAATTAAAATCATACTAAATAGTTATGTTATCAAATATGCACTTTAACGGTATTGCAATCTGTCGATACCCTTATTTTGGCATTGTACAAGGGCATGTTTTTGTCTGACTGTTAATGACGTCTTTACACTAAATCCATTGGATGTTGGATATAATGTACTGATTGTTATTTTAGTATTAGATGAGGGATTGATAAATATCCTGCCACGTACGGTCTGTGTTTATGTTTGACGTTTTTCTGCTATGTATTGATCTGATGAGTTAAGCCTTTTTCAACTGATTTTTATAGTTTATTCTTATGTTGTTATGTTACACCACTGTCCCAGGTTAGGGGGGTGGTGAGCGCTCACACACATGTTTAACCCCGCCACATTCTTTATGTGCCTGTCCCAAGTCAGGAGCCTGTAGTTCAGTGGTTGTCGTTGGTTAATGTCTGTCATATTTGTTTTTCGTAAATTGTTTTGTTATAAATTAGGCCGTTAATTTTCTCAATTGAATTGTTTCATATTTTTTTCATGTCGGGGCCTTTTACAGCCGACTATACGGTATGGGTTTTTCTCTTTGTTGAAGGCCGTACGTTTGCCTATGATTGCTTACATCCGCTTTATTTGAACTTTGGTGGATAGTTGTCTCATTGGAAATCATACCTCATCTCCTTATTTTTATATTGACTTCTCTAGATTTGTCTTCAACAGGAACGTTCAAACCCGAACATTTGGTATTCTAGCTGCCTTTGACAAACTCAAAATTAAAACTAGAGGCTCCAAGGACCCTGTGTCGCTCACCTCATATTTTTATTTACAATTGATGCATGATAAATGCAACTGTTGTACTGTCGTTAAGTTTCAGAGATATAAGACTAAAAAGTGCGTTTGAAACCTATGTTTTATTTAAGCCATGTGTGCCATGTTGGCAGGCAGGGTCATCATACACAGTGGTCCCTGGATATCCTAGTGGTGATTTAAACCAAGTTTGGTTAAATTTGACAGTAGTTTCAGGGGAGAATTTTTGTAAAATTTATCAAATGAGAAATGCGAAGTGATGAGAAAGTTTGTTGTGAAGTTTTGTTGTTGCGCAACCCCCCCCCCCAAAAAAAAAAGGTTATAAAAAATTATCATTTAAGGGCAATCTTTCCTATTAATGATTTCTGCAAAATTCAGTTGATTGAAAAGATTAAAAATTGACTATAAAGGGCAATAACTCCTTAAGGGGTCAACTGACCATTTTGGTCATGTTGACTTATTTGAAGATCTTACTTTGCTGAACATTATTGCTGTTTACAGTTTATCTCTATCTGTAATAATTTTCAAGATAATAACTAAAACGGCAAAATTTCCTTAAAATTACCAATTCAGGGCAGCAACCCAACAACCAGTTGTCCAATTCATCTGAAAATTTGAGGGCAGATAGATATTTACTTGAAATACAAGTTAATCCCGTAAGATTTGCTTTAAATACTTTGGTTTCAGAGTTACCAGCCAAAATCTACATTTTACCCTATGTTCTATTTTAGCCATGGCAGCCATCTTGGTTGGTTGGCTGGGTCACCGCACAAATTTTTGAATTAAATACCCTAATAATGATTGTGGCTAAGTTCGGTTGAATTTGGTCCAGTAGTTTCAGAGGAGAAGATTTTGTAAAGATTACAAAATTTACCAAAATTGGTAAAAATTACTTTAAAGGGCAATAACTCCTTAAGGGGTCAACTGACTATTTTGATCATGTTGACTTATTTGAAGATCTTACTTTCCTGAACATTATTGCTGTTTACAGTTTATCTCTATCTGTAATAATTTTCAAGATAATAACCAAAACGGCAAAATTTCCTTAAAATTACAAATTAGGGCAGCAACCCAACAACCAGTTGTCCAATTCATCTGAAAATTTGAGGGCAGATAGGTATTTACTTGATAAGCAAGTTAATCCCTGTAAGATTTGCTTTAAATGCTTTGGTTTCAGAGTTACAAGCCAAAATCTACATTTTACCCTATGTTCTATTTTTAGCCATGGCAGCCATCTTGGTTGGTTGGCTGGGTCACCGCACACATTTTTAAATTAAATACCCTAATAATGATTGTGGCTAAGTTTGGTTGAATTTGGTCCAGTAGTTTCAGAGGAGAAGATTTTGTAAAGATTACAAAATTTACAAAAATTGGTAAAAATTACTTTAAAGGGCAATAACTCCTTAAGGGGTCTACTGACCTTTTGATCATGTTGACTTATTTGTAGATCTTACTTTGCTGAACATTATTGCTGTTTACAGTTTATCTGTATCTATAATAAAAAGGATAAATATCAATAGGCCACCAAACTAATGGCACAACAGTTTTATAATTAACCGTCTAGTGGTCTTCAATGGTAGACGAGGGTCTACATCATTTGGTATTGACCTAAATCCGAGATAAATTTCCGCAAACAAATCGAATATGGTATTGTCATATACAGCGTTAGAGATTTGTGACAAATTGAACATAATACAAAATAAACAAAGCAAAATAACAACATAAGCACGCGGGGAGAACGTTTCCCTAAAAAGTATTAAAGCAAATAAATCTATTTATATACAATATAGATAAATAAAAATTTCCTGTCCTCAGTTCTAATGCATGTTTAATAACGGACTCTAAGCTTTCTACTTTTTTTGATTGATGATTAATTCTCTCAGTTTCTTGCACATTCTAATGTATATTAGATAGATAGATAGATTTATTTTATCAAATATCAACATAAAACATTACAAAAGTAGTATAAAACAATGCAGACATGCCGTTAGTTTTCTAGTTTGAATTGTTTTACATTTGTCATTTCGGGGCCCTTTATAGCTGACTATGCGGTATGGGCTTTGCTCATTGTTGAAGGCCGTACGGTGACCTTTAGTTGTTAATTTCTTTGTCATTTGGTCTCTTGTGGAGAGTTGTCTCATTGGCAATCATACCACATCTTCTTATTTTTTTATGTAAACATACCAAAATCATAAATTCTAAAAAAAAAAAAAAAAAAACAATGGTGGTACCTAAATGAGGATTGCCCATGAAAGCCATACGGCTTATTTCCAATGGGGTCCTTTTATGTTACATTCTTAAAAATATTTGAATATAATTATAAGAAATCATGATTTTGGTAGATTTTATACTAATTATGTTAAAATTATAATTGACTATGACATTGACTAGAATATTCAAGCAATTCAATAAAATAAAAATTTGCTATCAAAATTGTTGCTTTCCTTTTTTGACAGGAAATCTTTAACATCAAATTTATAAGATTCAAAATTTGTGTTGCTCTTTGAATCATTTGTTTATTTGGTTTGAATATCTGTGTCTAACACACGGCTATGTTGCGCTTGTTGTAGTCACATTCCTGTTCTCTTTTCTCCGATTTTCTCGACTTGTCATCAAATCTTTACTTGCTATGAGAAACACGACGAATTTCCAAATTCATTCTCCTCAGAAAATAAAATGGTCGTCCCTTTACAAACTTCATTATAAATTGCATATACAAGTAGAACCTGCCGATAATGCGTTTTAGGAGGAAGCTGGTTTATTCAAATTAAAAAGATACAAAATTCTAATCACCTGAAAACTATTATGATATAAGAGTAATGCATACTTACTTAATAGGTCTATATGTATATTTTAGTCCTTTTCGTTTTAGATATGAGTCAATGGTTGTTGAAAAAGAAAAAGAAACATGTATCAAAGTCGCAAAAAATCGGGAAAACAGACATAAAACCCACCATAGAACTACATCAGCATACCTTTAAACAAAATAAATCTTCGTTTTCTCAACAAAAAGGTCAAATACAATCAAGACAATGCAACCATAAAAAGGCAGACGACATTTATGGATTTTCAGTGAAAGACTGCAAGATGGAAGGTAATGAAAAGAACAGAGATTCCCAAGGTCAAGGTGATAAGATATATAATGAACCATGGGATATTCATTGTAACGTTTTAGATAATGATCAAATGTGTTGCAGTGTTTGTTTATCAAAAGAAATATCATATTCAAATGACGATAAGAGGACGAGAAATACTTCTGTACTAGGAACAAGTGCGACAAAATCAAAATCGAAGACAGGGATTCGCGACAAAGTTAAAAATAAAACACGCAGAAATGAACGTCCTGAATATTTAGAAGACAGTGACACCGGATGTGAATTTTCAAACAGCAGCGACGAAGAAAGTGATTACTATGAGTTTTTAGAAAATATTGAGCGCAGATTGAAAATTGACAATTCTAATTGCAATCCTGTGATTATGCCAAAATGGGACTCGCCCTTTTATGAAAAAGGCAATCAAAATCGGCCAGTCTTGAGAGGCAATGGCTTCAACGCAAGATGTGCCGATGACGTCATATATAATTCTGGATCTGATCACAGTAGTGGATTCTTTGAAACAAACAGTACAACTTTAACAAAATATAATAGTCCAAATAATGATATAGTGCCAAAACCTGTAGCAATACAGACGACTTGGACATATTCTCTTTCCCAGTCGATGAACCAGAGACTATAAGTCATGAAACGAAACCAGGCAAGAGAAATCCTGGCAAAGTGTACCAGACAGGTTATGGGTTTAAGGGAAACAGATTATTAGGCGATTTGATACAAATGAATTATGAAAAACAGCAGTTACATTGATTTAACCAATAAGCCTTTTTAAATGTGTGACTTTTCATGGTTATACAACAAATTGCCATGACTGTGATATAAATACATGCATATATTATAACAACTTTTTTTTTTTGTCTCTTGCCTTTCTGCAATGTAGACAGGGGACATAGAAACTCCGACTTCCGCCATCCGTACGTTCGGTCTTGTAAACGTTCTTACGCCTGCACTTCTTGTTTAATTTTATGAAATATTCATCAAAGATTTAAATCAGCAAGGTTTCGCATGACTTCGAAAATCAGCGCTCGATCAACTGTTTTATTGGAGTTGTGCCCTTTGAAATTAAATTATACAGAGAATTTCATTGTTAACGCGCTCACGCCTCTACATTTCTAATTTACTTATTTATAGAATTTATATCAAAGGTTTATATCAGCAATTTCTCGGATAAGTTCGTAAATCAGCGCCGATCAACCATTTTATGGAAGAATGCTGCTTGGAAATTAAATTATTCGGAAAATTCCATTGTAAGCGCTCTCTCACGCCTATATTTCATTTTGATTTTTATGGAATTTATATCAACGGTTTATATTAGCTTTGTCTCGGACGATAATGAAAATGAAAATCAGCGCCTATCAAATATGTCGATTCTTATGTAAACGAAACTCGCGTCTGGCGTACTAAAAAATGGGATCTTTGATGAAGTTTTACAAACACTGGATCGATGAGTGCTGGTGGACGATTCATACCCGAGGATATAACCATTCCAGAGGTCAGCACTTATGTGCTGACATAAAATATCTTTATACAATCATTTTCTGTTCATAAAATGTCAAACGCTTTTGGAACACCTCTTGATGAGGAACGAATGGTTTATGAATTAACTGCTTGGCAACGGATCGATTATCATTTGAACATTATTTATATCTGAAAAAAATCATCAAAGATACCAGGCTTTAAGTTTAGTAAACCAGACATACGTTTCGTCTGAATAAGACTAAGCAGTTGCACTTGAATCAAAACAGTTGGACGACCAAATCAGTAATATAAAGTTGAAGAGCACTGACCATCAAACATTCCAAAAATTTGTGCCAAATCTGGCTAATGCAATCTTTTGGAGTAAATAGACCATAGTGTTTCCATTTTATAACCAGCTTTACAGAAAATGACGTATAAATGATATTGCATGCCAGCGCAGAAGTGCTAACAACCTGGCTGGTGATACCCCCGGGGAGAAACATCCACCAGCAGTGCCTTCGATCCAGTGTTTGTAAAATTTCATGAAAGATAATAGGCTTATAATGTACTAGTAGTACACAAGACATACGTTTCGTCTGCATAAGCCCAATTATTGCCGCTCGAATAAAAGCAGTCAGACGACCAAATCAATAAAATAAAGTTGAAGAGCACTGACCACCAAACATTCCAAAAATTTGTGCCAAATCTGGCTTAGGCAATCTTTGGGAATAAAAAGACCATAGTGCTTCCGTTTTACAAACAGCATTACAGAAAATGACGTATCAATTCATGCCAGCACAGAAGTGTTAAAAACCTGGCTGATGATACCCCCGGGAAGAAACACCCACCAGCAGTGACTTCGATCAAGTGTCTGTAAAATTTCATGAAAGATAACGGGCTTATAATGTACTAGTAGTACACAAGACATACGTTTCGTCTGCATAAGCCCAATTATTGCCGCTCGAATGAAAACCAGTCGGAAGACAAAATTAATGACATGAAGTTGACGAATACTGAAAAACAAAAATTCCAAAAAGTTGTACCAAGTCTTGCAATATGCCTGGTAAAGTAAACCTTAGTGTTTCGAAAAATTTTAACATTTTATGAATAGCAAATTTACAAAAAAAAATCAATGATATTTTGATATTTCATGCAAGTACAAGATTGCTTACTACAGGGCTGCTGGTACTAAACGTTTACCAGCAGCAGTGTCATCGACGAAGTACAGTAATAGAAAGGAGGCAAAAATACCAAAGGGACATTCAAACTCATGAGTCGAAAATAAACTAACAACGCCATGGCAAAAAAAGAAAAGGACCAAAAGACAAACAACAGTATAAAAAACACAACATAGAAAACTAAAGACTGAGCAACACGAACCCCACCAAACACCAGTATACAAAACACAACATAGAAAACTAAAGACTGAGCAACACGACCCCGCCAAAAACCAGGGGTGATCTCAGGTGCTCCGGACTGTATGACTTCCAAACAATCCATAAAAATGATGATGGACTATGAATGCATGTTTGAAAGTGATATAAGCTTTTGTTCATCATCAGATTTAACATAAAATCTTCTAAGGCATCACCGATTCATCTGCCATATGTATGTAGGGGTAGATCGCATGATTTCTTTTTGTCTTCCTTAATAACAAAACAGGCCATTTTTCAAGGACAAGAAAAAAGTAATTTATGATTATTTTTAACTAATTTTCAATAAAACTTGTTTTTCACAACAATTTTGAAACATTTTTTATTCTAGTGAATAAAAACCCTTGCCCCCTAACAAAAGATGAATTGTCGATGCCTAATGTGATAGCAAATATAAATCAGAATGTGCAAGCTCGTGTTTATGATTACTCACAAGAATGTAATGTTATATCAAATCGAAAACTTGTAATAACGAATTGAAAACAAATCTTAACGACGACTTGAATCTGTAATATCAAGTCAAATAATGTGTACGAACAATCATTTCTTTCGGTCTTTACAAAAACATTTGCACAGAAATTAACAATACGTGTTTTTGGATATTCTTTTGAAAATCTGATCAGTGTTATTGAAAAAGTCTGTTGACACTGATGCTTCAGAATCAATTTATTAAAAAATGGTGAAGTGAAAACAGTTCTTTCTTAGTCAATTTTGTCGTATGGTATGGTTTTGTTCGTTTTATTTTAAAAGAAAGTGAGCAAAATAGAATTTGGATGCCAAAACTTCTGATCTCCGTTTTCCTATTTACATATGTACATGGGCAAAGGTACCCAAACAAGAAAGAAACTGTACTTTGTGTAATGAAAATATAATAGATGAATTTCATTTATTATCTAAATTAAATGTAAAATAGCAAATACTATATTAAAGAATATAGAATTATGTTTGTACAAATGTACCTAGATATCACACAAAAAACCCAAATCCACGAAATTATCAGGTCTTCTTTAATTTTGTAATGTCGAATTATACCATCATTTATCACAATGTTGACTGCTGTACATGTACCCCAATTATTGACATTTTTGCCTATTATGTCTGTTTGTTTTGCTCACACATTGTAGTCATTATGATAGAATTATATGCGACTGTCATACAAGTGAGAGGTTTAGCTAGCTATAAAACGAAGTCTAATCTACCGTTTTATACATAAAGAAATGCCTGTACCAAGTCAGGAATATGACAGTTGTTTTGTATTCGTTTGATGTGTTTGAGCTTTTGATTTTGCCATTTGATAAAGGACTTTCCGTTTTGAATTTTCCTTGGAGTTTGTTAATTCTGTTATTTTATTTTTTATCTATTCGGTTTAAAAATAAAAATTAATGCTCCATTCAATATTTAGTTCAGTGTCATATGTTTGTTTCCAACATGGTAGGATATTAAATGCATTGCTTAGTTACTTTCCCTTGTATCTGTTTGTTTTGACATTTATGTTTGTATGTTTTGTATTACTTCATTTTAAAAAATTGTATTCCTGATGAAGGATAATTCAGAAAGCGCTTCGGTCACACGAAATGTATAAAGTGTCATTTTCATTTATTAGCACTGACTCGATACCATTACTAGTGGGCTGTTAGTCCCCGAGAGTATCATCGGACTGGCAGTCAGTGCTTCGGTACTGATAAAATTACAACATATTTTTCCCAAATTCCCAATTGATAAATTATGAAATTACTAAAAAAACTACACTTCCAACTCCCTCCCTCAGGCAAAGTGGACTGAGATGAATTTGGCTATTCTTTTGAGGTCCGTTTTGGTGATAACATTCCTTACGTTTCCACGCTTTACACATTCCCGGCTTTCAAATGTTTGCATCTAAGCGTTCCTGATGAAGGTTAGTCCAGAAAGGCGCTTCGGATGCACGAAATGTATAAAGGTTTATTTTCATTTTGTGTCTGAGCGTTAATCAATAAAACTTTCATATGAAACGAACTTCATGTGCAGAGCATTTTTTAACTAATGCATGCATATATAAATAAGCTTGCACTAAACACTTACACACATATTTGAATACATATTTTATGTCCCTTTGGTATCTATCTTTCGCCTCACTTTTAAATTTAATTAATTATTACAGCACTGGACTAGGGGAAACCACTCCTTCTTATAATGATTTCTCAGTATATGTATGTTTGTATACGTAGACATTACAGACATTTCTACTTTTAAAAGAGAATTCCGCTTTTAAAATTAAAAACTGTCACTTATGCAATGGTATAATATAACAATGACAAAAATTAATCTAAATCTAAATCTATGATTAACTAAGTCCTCTGAGTAAGTTTTTTTACATTAACTTTTTCTTCGTAAAGGTTTTTTCCTGTGCACTTGTACTTGCCTCTAAAGAAAAGTATGACACATCTCGTCGATACGTTATTATTGAGGTCACTGCATACGGTAAAGCTGACAGCGAATTAGAATAAGGAAGACAATGGGTCAATAGATGTTCAGTGTTCTAGAAAGGAACTGAGGGTCGAGGGGCACAGTTGCGGAAAAAGGTCACTTTTGCACGGCAATCTTTTTACAACAGATTTTTCTTTTACATTAACAAAAATAAATAGCTCCTTTATTCGGTTTTTTTTAAAACCCAAACTCAACCTCTTTCTCGCAGGAATATGTGAAAAAAATCCATTCACTCTCTTGCTTTTTTTCAATTATTATTTATTGTCCTGATACTGCAATTAATTCAGATATAAATAGTCTAGCATAGTACATTACTGAAAGTTAGTTGGGGTGTCTTTTCTGTTATACAGCAATTGCATGCTCTATATCTCACTGCCGATAGACAGATACATTGTTTGATCCTTTAATTTATTTTGATGCTTTTAGTAAATTGTACTTGTATAGATTTCTGAACTAACTAGTTAAACCCCCGCCGTAGGCAACGGGGCATTAAGTGTTACCATTGCCCGTCCGTCCGTCTTTCCGTCATTCCGTCCCATTTTCGATTCCGCACTTTACTTAAGTTTGTCTCAGCCAAATTTTATGAAACTCGTACACAATGCTAAGAACCACAACACACAGACAGATTTCGAATTTGGGTTGCTAATCATATAACGTTCTAGAGTTATGCCCCTTTTTATCTTGGAAAATTGCAAAGCTTGAGTGGGGGCATTCGTGTCCTCAGACACATTCTTCTTTTATTTGTTTACGGTTTTATTTTCCAATCACAAGTATTTTTAAAATCAAAGCCATCCTCATTTTTATTGAAATGATTATCTCTCTAAGCACTAAAAATGTAAAATAAGTAGGTTTATGTTTGAAATTATTAGTAAAAACTTATTTTGAAGAAAACCCACTTTTAGGGGGAAAAAACTCCAATTAAAAATATAAAAACATAATTTTTCCTAGATTTGTTCCTGTTTTATCACTTATTCTTAAGTAATATTTTTTGTTATTCATATGTAATAGTTTCAAATTGCTTAATATAAACAGCTTGTTAAACGAAAGTTTTTCAAAATTATAACAAACACTAGGCCAAAAAGGTATGATTGACTTCGTCTTACAATGTAGTCAATGAAGCGGTAAGGGTTACCTTTCACTTTTCCGAGGAAAATTCAAAACGGAAAGTCCCTAATCAAATGGCAAAATCAAAAGCTCAAACACATTAAACGAATGGATAACAACTGTCATATTCCCGACTTGGTACAGGCATTTTCTTATGTAAAAGCTATTTAACAGGGTTTGTCAAAATACGTTGTGTACATTAGGGCAATGAAAAGGGAAACAAGGCATTTTTTTTACAAGTGTGAGGATAGAGGGGCACAGCCTGATTAGGGCGGGGCATAGTGCCCCTCTAATTAGGGCCAAAGAGGACACAACATTATAAGGACACAACATTATATTTCTAAAGATTACTAGGAAAATTAAAGGATTTTCTTTAAAAGAAAGTCTTTGTACACGTGTTTTGTAGTAAAAATTAGCCATTTAAGTATAGAAAACATATTTATGACTTGAACTTGTGGGTTCGTGAATAACTAATTTCTGAAATTCGAATCTATTAGGAGAGTAATTTATTCGTTAATTTATAAATTTAGAATTTGTAATAACTTGTTGAAAATTTATTGTTTATGAAAACGTCCAAAATGAACTACCGTAAGCAAGAAACAGTTTGGTATTCAAATAAAGATTAAGTACAGCTCTTTGTAAGAACCAGGCAGAGTGCGATACATGAAGGTTTCAGATTTTATCTAAAATGGGCCTAGTAGAAGCAGTAAATGAATACTGCTCAAAAAATAATTTTGAGTGGGAAAATATGAGTGGTTGCCATGGTAACGAACACTCTATTTTTTGGTTGTTAAGCGTAGTAAAATCTTTCAAAAATCAGCTAAATCACCACAATTCAGAGTCTGATTATAATTAGAATCGTGCATTTTTCATTAATGTTCATATGTTACATTGATACAACTTGGTTTAAGCTTCATTTTAGTGAAGATTGCATGTCAACCAAATTTGTAATTTTTTTGAAAAATTTTGCCAAAAAATGCATATTTTCAACTTTTCTGAAATTGGGATTTTTGCGAAATTATCAAATTTTCTCTGGTGTTTTTCAGAAAAGTGCAAATGTGTACAGAATAGTTAGCACTGTAGTTATGAAGTTTGGATACTACTTTACCAAATTAAATAGAAAAATGCGTGGGATTTTCTTTAGTTTTATCACCATAGCAACCGATTTTTCCTTGAAACGGATTTATTATTTGCAGAATATTGCAGTTTAAGAGCTTAAATGTCCTGAATTGTTTCATAACCGATAAGAATATAAATAAAAGCTAACGCAAACTTTAAATTACTATCGTTAAGTGTTGTTGACTTCAATTGTTACCATGGAAGCACATATTATCCATAGCAACATCCATTCAAAACTGCATAAATAGAAATTTATGTTAAAAATACATAAATAGAGGGTGTTTATTTTCAAATTGGAATATGACTTTTCTTTGCTTCACTCACAGTCTTGTCTGGTTTTTCTTCTTCAGATGGTTCAATAAATGTAATATATGATGTAACATTGGGGTTGGGGGTTTTGATACAAGTAGATACTTGAAAAGATAATTGCGTTTGGTCGGACTTTGTTTCGAGTTCATCATCTGATAATCCATTTTGAAAGTAAACAGATGATGAACTTCATGGGATTGCAATAGCCGGGCCAACCTGGCTTATGGTAAGGCATGATAGATATGGCCCTTAACAATTGTAAGAAAATTCTGAATTTCTTAGGGCACACACCCGTCTGAGATGTTATTCCACCAGCATAAATCACAAAATTGACCTGTAACATAATATTAAGCTTACAAACCAATAATAGAATCATTTGGCCAAAACATTTCTAAACTGAAACTGAAGTGTGATGGAAGGACGGATAGACGGACAGGCAAATTGAATCAAATTTTAAGTTGGTGGTGACTTAAAAAATAATAATAGTCAATTGGTGATCGCTAATATCAGAAGTGCAGTATAATCATGATAATGGAATCCTCTTAATATATAGCTATTAACATATCATTAATAGCTCCTTTGTTGTGCTGCTATCCCAAAATTGGAATTCAGGATCCCCGAGATGGACAAATAGATACATCTGCTAACTTGGAATTGTGCTAATCCCGGTAAAATAATTATGCTATTACCGGCAAAATTATCAAATCAAAATTATTGTGCAAAATAATTGTATTAATTATGAATCATTCCTTACTATGCATCGTTCTACATATATCTCATAAGTTCATGATTCCGACAACATTATATCTTGTTTTGTGTGTGTGTGTTTGTTGTTGTTGTTGTTGTTGGGGGGGGGTCAGCTGAAGCACACTTCTTATCCTTCTTCTGAAATCTCCTTCCTCTCCTTTAAGAAAGTAAACATGTAAAAATGTACCATTTCTTTAGGTTGAATCTTCAAAAAAATCGTTTTGCTATTCTCAACGTTTTTTTTTAACCTTTACATGAATTACGCCCCTATTTTCTGTATCTGTCTCTGTAACCTTTATAAAAGACTGTCCTGAGATTTGGAATGAAACCACTAAGCTGAGAACGTTTGCATGATCCCAAGATTAATAACAGTAATAATTTGAAGACAAATTCCACACATGGTCTTATTCAATTAACCGCAACCCTAGAAACAGCGCAGTACATACCAATCTTATTTTTCTTTGTAATTATCAATGCTTTCTAGTCCAAACAACAAGTTGTAATCATTAATGAATACAAGACTTTAGTGTCCAATGTGAAATAAAAGAACAAATTTCCAATGTCCCGCAATTGCACACATTTGATCGATTCAAGGTACAAAGGCAAAACTAAAATAAACACTTTTATGGCCGCACCGCAATTTTTTTTTGGGGAGGGGGTTGGTTTAACCCATGTCTGTCAGTACATTAGTCGTCACAAAGTTGGTTTCCATTTTCTAATTTTAGTTTGCCTCAACCAAATCTTATGAAACATGTATACACAATGCTTATTACCACAAAACAGTTCAAGTTTGAATTTTGTTGGTGTCACTGTCAACTGTATAATTTCCTTAAATGGCATGGTTAACTAAAGAAATTTCTCAAAGTGACCATTTGATCTTATGAGAACCTTTCTGGAGCCCTTTTTTTCTGTCATACATACCATATTATATTTTTCGACTTTCATGTAGATTTTTTTTATCTTTTCTGTGAATTTAAAAAAGAAGATGTGGTATAATTGTTAATGAGACAACTCTCTTCAAGAGACCAACATGACACAGAAATTAACAACTATAGGTGATCATACGGCCTTCAACAATGAGCTTATACCGCAGTCCCACTCGGCCACGATCGCACTACGATCTGTGAAAAAATACAAATTTAGACGATCGTAGTGCGATCGTGTAGATCGCAGTAAGGTCGTAATACGGTCGTGGTGAGGTCTTCAAGATCGTGATGAGCGTGGTCATCTTTGAATATGTTCAAAACAATCGTGGTGCGGTCGTGGCGAAATCAGGTCGTAGTAGAAGCGTAATGAGAGCGCAGTTAGGTCGTGGTAAGATCGCAAAGGTCGCTGTTACATCGTAGCGAGCGTAGTGAAAGCGGGATTCTATTCGGAGAGACTGCGCTACGATCTCACAGCGACGTTACTACGACCTCACTACGACCAGCACGTTCTCACCGCGACCCATCTACGCTTCCACTACGACTATATCACGTTTACACCAAGCTGTTCAAGACCATAGTACGATTCTAGCACGTCCATGCTGTCCTCATCACGCTCTTCTTACGACCCGACTACGTTCTTACTACGACCATCATGCTAATTGTCATTTTGACATGAAATATATAAAAGCCCTCCAGCTTTTGTTTGTTTGTATGTAATTTGGACCTCTTGTCTTTTTTCTCCAACGGCTCAACCCTGCTTGACACATCTCTGTCATCCCTGCTTTCGTTCACTAAAACATCATCATTTGAGCTTGATGGACTAGCAATAGGTTGTATATAATTTGTCACAAATCGTATGAGTTGGTTTATATGACAATAAAAAAAACTTGAAAAAAAAAAGAAAAAAGATTCAGGTTGCATTGGTCGGTGCGACATCTCTGCTAGATCAGTATTCGTTACTATCAGACCTCCCTCTGCCTCTACACCTACACGTACCACCACGCCCACGCGTTTTGGATTTTGGTGGCATGACTGTGTTGTTTCCGAGAAATCTAAGTATTAATCAGAAATATAAGGAATGGAACAGTATTTATATGGAACATGATGTTGACGTTATTGCTGAGAACGTAGTAAGATCGCGGTATGAACGTAGTATAATCGTGGTAAGAACGGGCTATAATCGCAGTAGAAGCGTGGTAAGATCGTGTTGCAATCGGATAACTCGTGGTATGGTCGTAGTGAGAACGTGATGAGCGTAGTAAGATCATGATAATCGTAGAAAAGCGTGGTGAGAACGTGGTATAATCGTAGCGGGATCGTTGTGGAAGCGTAATGAGGACGTAGTATCATCGTGAAATCAACGAAAAATAATATTTTCATGCTGCTCATACCGCGACCTCACCACGATCTGAATTTATTTTAGATTGCGGTGAGCGTGGTGCGATCGTAGTCTAGTGGGACTGGGGCTTAAGCCCATGCCACATAGTCAGCTGTAAAGGTCTAGAAATGACAATGTAAAACAATTCAAACAAGAAAATCTAACGGCCGAACTTTGATGTTGGGTTTATATATATTAACATAACCTCCCTTTAGTTTTTCATGAATTTGAAATATGACATTGAGAAGTTATTGAAATTTATTCTTTGAAAAAGCGACGGGCGTAACATGTGCTCATGGCGCAGCTGTTTATTTTATTTTATGGAATAACACCCTTTCAAAGTCTAGGATCAGCCCCAAAGGTATGAGTACATTTGAACTGTGCAGTAGTTAATGTACACCTTAGCATTGCATTATCCTGAGTAATAACAAAGAGATTTTACCTTTGTTATGTGTAAAGTGTTCTTAAAAGACCATGACTTTATATGTTTTGTTTTGGTCTGTCCGTCCATCTGTCTGTCCTTGTCACTTCAGTTTCAGTTTGGAAATGCTTAAACCAAATGTTTCTATTATTGGTTTGTAAGCTTATATTTATAAGTGAGATTTTAAGTTGAGTCTCTTGCTGTTTGAAATTTGTGAGAAGTATTGCGCTAGGAAAATTAGAATTTTTTCAAAATTTCTTAATTTCTTCCCATTTGTAAAGGACATATATTGTCAGAGCAATACTTTCAAAAATTATATGGACCTCGACAAAAGCTAGAATGTGCTATTGCAATCCCCATGAAGTCGATCATCTGTTAGTAACATTTCATGAATAATTATAGATTACCAGATTGAAACCAAATGTTGTAGGAAAAAGTAAAATAACAAATATACGGAACACTGAGGACAATTCTAAACAGAAAGTCTCTAAGCAAATGACAAAATCAAAAGCTCAAACACATCAAACGAATGGATAAAAACTGTCATATATTACTGACTTGGTACAGGAATTTTCTTATGTAAAAAATGGTAGATGAAACCTGGTTTTATAGCTAAACCTCTCAATTTTCCTTAAAAGGATTTATGAAAGATTCAAACAAAAACTACCAAACCTCCCCCAAAATGCCACAGTGTATATATTCAAATTTGTTGAGTCTTCTCAAGGAGCAAAGACACGACTGAGAGTTAAATAGATTAAAGCATGCAGTTATATTACCATTAGAAAATGAAAATTATTAGCATAATTATATGTATTTGTAAAAATTATATTATATATATTTTGATTGGATGTTGTTATGGGTGATATTTGTTACCATGACAACTGTTGTAATAATACTTAACCGTTGTAGCTTAGATTTAGAGTGTATATATGCTTTTATGTATTTTCATAAAGGTTTGGAAACAATTGAGAACATTGAATTCCTATACTTCAGAATTCAACAAATAAAACTATATTTCAAGGGACAAATACATTAATATGGTGATCAAATTCAAGAGAGCCCCACGCAATATTCTATTTATTTTGGTCAAGTAGTATTCAAACTTTGTTACTACAATGCTAGCTATGCTTTACTTATTTGCACTTTTCAATAAAAAAAACACATGAGAAAATTTGATAATTTCACAAAACTCCATGATTCAGAAAAAAAGAAAATATGTGTTTTTTTTTGTATATTTTAACAAAAAAATCTAAAAGTCGGGTTGAACTGCAATCTTAAGGAAGTTCGCTTCTCAGTTTCAAATTAATTAACTTTTCAAAACACTAGTTAATATCAATAGGGGATCAATAAAGGAATCAAAAGAGTAAAAAAAAATATACAGGTCAATGTGCTTGTTTTCGAGATATTACCCATTGAAATTTTGGCGGAAAATATTCTCTCTTGACTTTTCATAGCTTTATCATTGACAAGTTTACATTCTCAAAACTATTAAAGAATAATCGAAATTTTATAAGACTTTTACAGATGGCTTATCATTACACATGTAAAAGATTTATAAAAAGAAAAATGGGGGTCAATGGCCATTTTTTAAAGGCATTTAAATGAATAAAACCAGAGGTTTCCGAAAATCTGACAAAAATCCCAAAACATAACAAGCGAACTACCTTAACTAAGCTCTGAAGCTAAAACCAAGTTATATCGATGTTATATATGAAATTTCTGAAAAAAATTTGATTCTTTATATAATCAGGCTCTCCGACCAAACGTTTTCTTTTCAAGAATCTACATGTATGATATTTAAAAAAAAAATAGACCTACCCCTCCCCCTTTTTTTCCCCACCTTCCAACCCCAATGTTACATTATATATTACATTTGTTGAACCTTATGAAAAGAACAGACAAGACTGTGAGTAAGCAAAGCATGCAGTCGTATTCCAATTTTAATATATACACCTTCTATTTATGTATTTTTTTACATAAATTTCTATTTATGCAGTTTTTGAATGGATGTTGCTATGGATAATATGTGCTTCCATGGTAACAATTGAAGTCAACAACTCTTAACAATGGTGATTTTGAGTTAGCGTTGGCTTTTATGCATTTTCTTATCGGTTATGAAACAATTCAGGACATTTAAGCTCTTAAACTGCAATATTCTGCAAATAATAAATCCGTTTCAAGGAAAAAATCGGTTGCTATGGTGATAAAACTAAAGAAAATCCCACGCATTTTCTATTTAATTTGGTAAAGTAGTATCCAAACTTCATAACTACAGTGCTAACTATTCTGTACACATTTGCACTTTTCTGAAAAACACCAGAGAAAATTTGATAATTTCATAAAATCCCAATTTCAGAAAAGTTGAAAATATGCATTTTTTGGCAAAATTTTTCAAAAAAATTACAAATTTGGTTGACATGCAATCTTCACTTAAATGAAGCTTAAACCAAGTTGTATCGATGTTACATATGAACATTTATGAAAAACTCATGATTCTATTCATAATCAGGCTCTGAATTGTGGTGATTTAGCTGATTTTTAAAGATTTTACCACGCGTAACAACCAAAAATAGAGTGTTCGTTACCATGGCAACCACTCATATTTTCCCACTCAAAATTATTTTTTTAGCAGTATTCACTTACTACTTCTACTAGGCCAATTATAGATAAAATCTGAATACCCTCATATATCACATGTATATGGCACTCTGCCTGGTTCTTATAAAGAGCTGTAATTAAATCCAATACATCACTATGATCACGTGATAATCTTCTGGTCTAAATATAAAAGAAGTTAAACGTTAAATAACATTTAATGCAGAAAAAGTGGACCACGGATTATAACAAGGATAAATTTATACTTATGCTATGAGTAAGTTTGGAAATCTTTTGTTAAAAATTTTACTTTTTGTTATTTTATTTTGTTTTGTTTCTAGTTTTTCTTTCAGCTGGATAAAAATATGTTCTAATTTATACTTCGTATGAAAACTGAATCAATACTTAATTATCATAATGTTGCACCTAGGAGAAGTAACAACGTTTATATTGTTATGCCTCATTGCATGGCTCAAAATGTGGTTCTGTATACTCACATTCTCATAGTATCTTTGATGAGTTTTTTTTCTCTCAAACGTCCGGTAGGAGTTGACCTAAGGTCATTCTGACATTGCATGCCAATTTAACTTCGTTTTTTTTAACCGCCAAATACGCTCGAGATCTTCAGCCATAGAATGGCATGAATTTTTTGAAAAAATTATGGAAACAGTTCTATATGGCACCCCACAAAATAAACTGTAATATGTTATTGGGTTCAGTTAGTATGGTAGGGGTGTTATATGGACAAAATGTAAATTATGATAACTTCTACCCTTATATCAGGAATAAATCAATTCACAAGAAATTAGAAAGTCTAATGTTTTGAAACTTTAGGGAATTGATAGTTTGAAGAACCTCTACATACAATAGTCAGCACTTCTGTGTTGAACTGAATTATCATTGGTATGGTCATATTTATAAAGTAACAAAGCTTTGAATTGCTCGAAATACTAAGGATTTTCTATCCCAGGAATTGATTACCGTAGCTGTATTTGGCTAAAGCTTTCGGGATTTGGGGTCCTCAATGCTCTTTAACTTCATATCAACTGTTTTATTAGATCGTCACTCATGAGTCTTTTGTAGACGAAACGCACTTCTGGCTTACAAAATTATAAGTTTGATGAGTTTATTTTAAAATGTTGATCGGGGTGCAAACATTGTGGCATCGGTGACCGTTAGTTCCCATTGAAACTTTATAAACACCTTATTATCGGCTATGAGAACTGCAGAAATGCAATTGGTAATACAGATCAAATCTGCAGTACACGATAGCAAAACAATTGTTGTTGATGACAATCGCGAACACAGATCGTATTGTATATGGGGTAGTGGTAGCCAGTAATAAGGCGTGCTATGGCAAATCAGACCTTCTCAAACGATTCTTATTTTATGTTGATTACGTGGTATATATGGTGACATTTGTTACTGCATCTGAAACCCTATTAGAAATTTCATTTTCATAACGTTTTCGGAAAACACAAGGTCAATTTTATCAAACTTTTCGGGGATGATGTATTGGATGTCTACTACAGACGATCCTCATTTGGTATTACTTTTTTAATATGGCAACCAGAAACACTACACTATTTGATTTTGATTGAGGAAACTGAAATTTCTTGTCAATATCCCGGCGATTTTTGAACATTAAACTCTAAAATTAATCTTAAAATTCGCATGGTCAATCGATAAAAACTAATATTGAAAGAAAAATGGTAAGTGAACTCTCGAGTTTAATTGGTTTATTGTCATGGACCCAATATTAGTAGACAAATCGTAGTTTTTATATGATTTGAACCGGGTTTTTTTTTATACAATATAGAAATAAGAAGATGTGGTATGAGTGCCAACGAGACAACTCTCCATCCAAGTCACAATGTGTAAAAAGTAAACAATTATAGGTCAAAGTACGGCCTTCAATACGGAGCCTTGGCTCACACCGAACAGCAAGCTATAAAGGGCCCCAAAATGACTAGTGTAAAACAACTCTAACAGGAAAACCATCGGTCTAATCTATATAAAAAACGAGAAACGAGAAACACTTAAGAACCACATCAACAAACGACAACCACTGAACAACAGGTTCCTGACTTAGGACAGGTGCAAACAAATGCAGCGGGTTTAAACGTTTTAACAGGCGCCAACCTTCACCCTAACCTGAAATAGTAGTGTAATATTACAACATAGAAAGACACACTATAAAATATCAATTGAAATGGCTTAACTCAATCAAAAGACATATTAACAAAAACAAGTAAACATACACTGAACGAATAAATTCGATCTATGACACAATATAAATACAATATTACATAAAAAGGGGGAGAGGATGTAAAACAATGTAATATTTGATTTTAAGAATTTTATGGTATATTGTTGTTTGATTACTTTCCAATTTTGTTTCATTTAGATACGTTGTAGTGGGATGTCGTTTGCTAGAGATTCTGTTACAATTTTTGCACACAAAAAAAAATATAATCTCTGATAAAATATTCGAAATTTAAAAAACGAAAGTACATATTGTAACGAACAACAACGTTTTAATTACTTTATGTCATGTCGTGGTTTCATATGAGTTGCCACTAATGCAAACCAATCTCCTCTTAATCTAATAATATAAATGAAGTAACTACCAAGAATATAGAAAACCGTGACTTATGAAACAGTATATATATAGCGTAGTAACTGGAAACGGAGACAAAAGAATAGGTGATAACAGTATTATGTTTATCCTGAGGCTACTATTACATGTAAAGGTAGTCTAAGGTTTAGCCGATTAATGAATGTACATTTAGGAATGTTACAATTTCTGAAAGATGATTCTATTTGCTGTATCATTCAAGATATTATCAAACATAATATTTTGCGATTTTATCTTCGTCAATTTCCCAGGTGGAATTAATGTCAGTTTGTTGTCGTTTGTCAGAAATAAAAAGTATTTTCCAGAAATTTGAAAGATTTTAATACAATAACAAATCTGAAAAGTGAAGGTCGTATTCCGAGCATCAACATTTACAAATATTCCCTAAATATTTTACATATTTTTAATGCAAAATCTTAAAATTATCTCAGATTTTAATACTTTATTGAAATAAGTTTGTGGGTCACAATGCAACGGTACGAGATTTACTGATATGATATTCTACCTTAACAGTAAAATTTACTGAATTGTTCCTAATATGCTCTGTATCTAGTTACGCTCGTTGTTTAATGTTATGTTTACAAATTTTTTTTTTCTCTTGAAATAAATCGTCTACTTTAATAGTGTATTGGAATTCTATAATATTCAACATTAAATTAACTAATATTGCGATATTATTCTGACGAAATTACACATTTGTATAAAGAAATTGTTTTTTTTTTAATTGTCTAGTAGATTTAGATAATTGTGTTTATTTTCTTTTCATATTCTAACTAAATTCGTGACTCAGAACAGACAGCGCTCATCTCTGCTCCATGAGCCAGCCAGTTTCATGTTAAGTCTCACTTTGTGCCATATAAGTAATAATAATGTAACTGAAACATAAATAAGAATATCTGAAAAAAGAAAGAATAAAATTTTTAAAACCTTATGGAATGAAAAAAACCTCCCTTTTTCGTGAAAAATTACTCAAACACAAAATTAAATCTGATGTAATTTATGATACTGAAAAGCAATCCATACCTTTTTAGAAAGGTTAAACTTGTGTCATGTTGTAGTTTCATAGGACTCGCTGCATTAATTATGTACAATTGAAAACCAGTCTATAAATTTCGTTATATAGATGAAGTATTAAAAAAGAATATTTAAAACACTTACGAAACAGTATATATAATTTGAGTAGTAACATAGAAATCGGAAAACCGGAAAGGCGGGCGGAGACAAAAGAAACAGATGTACGTTTACATGTCAAGGTAGTCTCAGGTTTACCCGACAGGTGAATGTACATTTATGAATGTTGCATTTTTTCTGAAAGACGATTCAGTTGGCTATGTCATTCAAGATATTATCATAAACAACATAATTGTGATTTGATCTTCGTCACTGTTTACGGTGTTAAATCAATGTCAGCATGATTTGTTTTGTCAAAAAAATGGAATTCTTAGTTATTTGACACCAGTTTAGAACAATAACTAATTTATAAATTTAAGATCGTACATCCGCATAAACAAATCTTCCTTAAATATTGTATATATACATTAACGCATAATATATATCAGATATGCTTTGTTGAAATAACTGTTTGATCCACATTGCTACGGTAAGTGATTTAGGGAAAACGGTAGTATTTATTCTTCCATAGGCGACAATACTAACATTTTCTAAATGTACCACTCTTTATGATAAAAACCTGGAAAAAACAGTTATGTGTGGTATTAGTACTTTATCATTCTGTTTTAGAAATTGAAGTCAAATGGTATCATGACTATCTTCGAACGGAGCTTGTTT
Organism: Mytilus coruscus; assembly: GCA_017311375.1. Lineage (NCBI taxonomy): Eukaryota > Metazoa > Mollusca > Bivalvia > Mytilida > Mytilidae > Mytilus > Mytilus coruscus. Next base: position 44,421,950 of record CM029600.1, read on the forward strand.
ATGGTATCCATGGCCACCGTCTTTTCGAATAATTCTCAAGAAAGTATTTCAATGTGTTTCAAGATTTATATAGTAAATATACACACTGTAGTTATTCATAAATAAATGAAAAAATAAATTATACCCTTACATCCAATCACAGCGCTCAAAGTGGACTTCCTTCACCTGACTTGGGTACAAGTAAGGCCAACATAAAGCCTAGAATATGTAATACTACTATTTTCCCCTATATTACTGAAATGAGATTTCCACCTGAATTTACGGAATCACACCTAATACGCTCTGTAACCTGTTACGCTCGTTGTTTAATTCTATGTTCCAATTTTTAAATAACTTGAAATAATTCGTCTACTTTCGTCTAGGCGCTGAAGTTGTGTATCTTTTTATTTTACTTTAGTTTCCCCGTTATTTGTCTTCGTGCTATTATGTTTCTTTTGGTCGTATGACTTTTGACGTGATTCGGTATTTATGCATCTCGCCATCGCGTTTTTGACTTTTAACTTAATTTTGGCACTCCTGGTGCATGTGGGTCCTGAGTTGCGATTCGGACACGAAGGGTTTTTACAGTGCTGTTTCTATTTTGTTTACCCTTGCATTTATATTTACTTAATTTTTCCTTTAACAAGAAAGTGTATACGGTATGTACTATCAATAGCAAAACTTTTTTTTTTGGTGAATTCATTGTCAAATGTACGTCACTGATGAGTCTTTTGAAGACAAAATGCGCGTCTGGCTTACAAAATTTTAATCCTGGCATCTATGATCAGTTTATTACCATCTACTACACCTTTTTTGTTGGCGTCTTTGTTAGATTAATAATACGCCCGTTTACGGAAGTAATATGGTAAACCGTTGTCCGTCTGTCCGTCCGTCCGTCTGTCCGTCCGTCCATCCGTCAGTCCGTCTGTAGGTCCGTCCATCCGTCGGTCGTGAACATGTCGGACAATAACTCAAAAACGCTTTCCCCAATTTTCATGAAACCTTGGTGAATTATTTATATCTATTGGCGTAAGCTCCCATTCGATTTCTATAAATTTTAGATTTTCCGTTTCCGAGTTACGGGATTTTATTCATAAACATGGGTGATTTTTTAGTTTTCTGACTACAACTCAAAAATGCTTTGAACAATTTTCATGAAACTTTGGTGAATTATTTATATATATTGACAAACGTTCTCTTTCGATTTTGAAAATTAAAAAAAAAACAAAAAACGCTTTTAGCAGTTATCATTAAACTTTTGTGACTTGTTTATATCTATTGAAATAAGCTCCCTTTTATTTTTTTAATATTTCTGATATGACATTGCGGAGTATTGGAACTTTATTAATTGGAAAATTGTCGAAAACTGTCCAGTTGGTGACGTGCATATCATGAGCTCATGACGCAGCTCTTTATTTGTATATTGCTTGAATTCTTTAGTCAGTTGTGTTGTATGACTGTGATGTATGTTCACACAGTTTTCGCTGCTGGATCCCAATTATTGTCACATTAACCTATTATGTTTGTACCCAATTTTGTTAATATAACAACTGTCATACAAGTGGGAGATTTAGCTAGCTATAAAACCAGGTTTAAGCCGATATTGTCTTAAGAAAATGCCTGTACCAAGTCAGGAATATGGCAGTTGTTTTTCACTTGTTCCGTTGATTGATAGCGTTTGATTTTGTCATTTGTTTTGGACTTCCCCTTTTTGAATTTGCCTTGGAGTTCTGTATTTTGTTATACTTTTTAATAGTTTTGGTATTATTTTGTTGTTCCGTTCTAAAATTTCAACATTAAATTCCTTGATATTACTGTGTTCATAAACATGCATTATAATTATTCAGACGAAAAATCTGTATAAATACATACATTTGTATGAAGAATCTCATTTAAAATTGTCTAGTAGTTTCGGATAAGAAAATTGTTATTTAATTTACTCTTAGTCTTACTGATAAACGGACAGAAAGTTAAAAATTGTGAGGACAAAAGTCACAGAACAAAGTCACAATATTGAAAGGACAAAATGTTACAGGGCAAAGTCACAAAATTGATAGGACAAAAATGAATATTACTAAGTTTTTAGTCATGCGTATGATATATCGCCAGCACAATGAAGCCAGTTAAATATGGCATGGTATTGGTTGCAAAATTTGATATTTTCATTTAAATGCAATATTTTAATTTAATTGGTATATTTCTTCATTTAAATGCAATATTGTTTTATTTGAATGGTATATTTTTCATTTAAATGCAATATTTTTATTCAAATGGTATAATTTGTCATTCAAATGCAATATTTTTTATTTGAATGGTATATTTTCATTTAAATGCAATATTTTTTATTCAAATGGTATAATTTGTCATTCAAATGCAATATTTTTTATTCAATTGGTATAGTAGTTTTTTATTTATATGCAATAATTGCATTATGGGAAATTCTTTGACGTCATAAGGTCAAATTTCCAACAACGTTTGTGATTGGTCGGTAATTGTTTGGATTTCTCCCCTTTCTTTCTAAACATGAGTGGCCAAGAATAAAAAAAACGTGTCAGAATATCGCCCTTCTAACTAAATCTGGCGTTCGTGCGAGTTCTGCACTGGCTGTTAAAATCTTCTGGTCCTAACTATTATTTCTATTGCAAAATTTCGATGGTCAAAACGTTCTGACCACAACTTTTCAAAAAACTTTCATTATTTATGGATCTATATGCAAGTATAACGATTTTTTTGGAATAGATTAGACACCGTTAGTTTTCCCGTTCGAATGGTTTTACACTAGTCATTTTTTTGGGCCCGTTGTTCGGTGTGAGCAAAGACTACGTGTTGAAAACCGTACTTTGACCTATATAATGGTTTACATTTACAAATTATGACTTGGATGGAGATTTGTCTCATTGGCACTCATACCACATCTTTTTATATCTGTATACAACGTAAACCAGACGTTTCTTAGATTGTTTTCTTTTTTCAATAAATCCTTTGCCGCGCGTTGTGTACTGATTGATACTTCAGTTTGGGAGAACAAGATTTATTTCAGTACTAGTTGTAATTAGCTTTGAGCAAACTTCCAGCAATTGCAAATACTCTTATGTCGGTGCTTTGTGTCTATTGTCTTAATGTTAGTTTTTTTTTGTGTATGTCTCGTACCGATCTTTTGAGTTAATCTAATTGCAACTGATAAGTGCAGGTTGTTCTTTTATTGGACTGTTACACCACTGTCCAAGCTTCGGGATGGGTTGAGTGCTCACAAACATGTTGTTGTACTGTTACACTACTGTCCGAGGTTAGGGGGATGATTGGGATCCCGCTAACATGTTTAACCCCGCCACATTCTGTATGTATTTGCTTGTCCCAAGTCAGGAGCCTGTAATTCAGTGGTTGCCGTTTGTTGCTGTGTTATACATATTTGTGTTTCGTTCATTTTATTGTACATTAATTCGGCCGTTAGTTTTCTCGTTTGAATTGTTTTACATTTGTGATTTCGGGGCCTTTTATAGCTGACTATGCGGTGTAGGCTTTGCTTATTGTCGAAGGCTGTACGGTGACTTATAGCTGTTGATTTCTGTGTAATTTGGAGAGTTGTCTCATTTGCAATCATACCACATCTTCGTTTTTATATTAACCCTGCCATCTTCTTTATTTGCCTGTCCCAGGTCAGGAGCCTGTAGTTTAGTGGTTGTCGTTGGTTCATGTCTCGACTCATATTTGATATTTTGTAAATTTTTTTTGTTATGTATAATTAGGCCGTTAGTTTTTCGTTTGAATTGTTCACACTTTTCATGTCGGGCCTTTTATAGACGACTTTACAGTGATAGGTTTTTGTCATTGTTGAAGGCCTTACGATTGTCTATAATTGCTTACATCCAGTTCATATTTGAAATCCGGTGGATAGTTACCTTATTAGCAATCATATCCCATCTCTTCGTTTTTTTATATTATATACATGACTTCTAAACTCGTGTTTTCCTGAACAAGCATGACATATTTGTCACTGGGCGTTAAAAAGCAACAAACAATCAATCAATTTAAACTTGTGTTAAATAAGAGGAAAACCCAAGATATTTATTTATTTGTTGGGGTGGGGGACAGAAGGATTTAATATATGAATATGGTTGCCTGGTAAAAGAAATGAAAATAGGCATGATTAGCGACAGATTAAAATGAATAATAATGCCCTCTCTTCCCTTCCCCATCCTTCATTTATAAATTAAACTGACCACCACGGAATAGCCCAATAGTGTTGAAAGTAGTGTTAAACACCAATCAGTCAAAATCCCTTCCCTAGAATATCAAATAATCGTCCCTTAGCTGTTATCTTTCGTGTAGTTCTTATATTTATCCAGCTTATCGTCCTATAGTGATATCCTACTAAGGCTGGCATACCATAAAAACGTTTATAACACAGCTCACATTCTAATATATCAGCATTCATAAATTTATTAACGCCATTTAGACTAAACGACGCCATGTTTGTTATGTGCCTCTGCCGTCTAAACAACCTATCAAAAAAGAAGAGTTGGAAGAGAGCCAGAACATCTTCCCAATGCAAATGAAGTACTGAACATCGGATGACTGCAAGTTCTTGCGGATGGTCAAAAGCACTTGTCACAGAAAAAGATCACATCTCTATACCTGAAACTGAGGTAAATGTACAGAGATATATTTTTTCTGAGACAAGTTCGTGCGTGGATGATGAATAAATGACATGAAATTCAACCGCACAGTAATAACTATTATATTGTGGTGATACAAATCAGTATACACTGGTGTGTTGTTATATATTATATTAATATAACAGTTACATGTATATATAATTTTCATCCATTTGTATATCATTCTATTCAACTATTCTAATAATAGTGCAGTGCAAGTGCATGGTGGACACTCTTCTGTAAAAATTCGATTTTTCTCAAAGATTGGATATGAGTAGGCATTCATATTTTCCCGTAAAAACAATTACAGAGTTACCGGTCCTTGCCGGGATTGTCGCAAAAACGTTCTTGAGATATTCTTCCGAATGCTTAAACACATTTTTTAGGTACGTGTGCATAGATATTATTAATGATTTTTTACTTATATATCTAACGACAAAACATTTTCATATTATTAATTTATGTTCTAAACAAAAATATTTTTATCAGTATTCATTGAAGAGATGTATTTATAACAAACGATAAGGAATGTTAGTTTGCACTAGTTAATTTCCGCGTATTTATCATGTTTATAGATCGGTTACAAACCCAAAACGAAAGTTATGTGTGCAAATCTAGGCGATAGCAATATATCGGAATCCTAAATGTAAAATGATTTGCGGCATATGACATGAGAGCGCATATTATAGATAGTCCAAAATATGAAGTTCACGCCTTATACAGTGTACGTCCTATGTCATAGGACTATTGTTGTAACATAGGTTAGTTACTGGTTCCAATTTATCCCGAATTGTCTTTATTAAAGAATTAGTTCCGGAGTATCACAGCTCAGGTCTCTTCTTGTGGGTCTCTGGTTCTGCTGTCGTAATTAGGTGATTTTTTTTCTACAAGTAGCAAAAAAGAGGGGGCTTAGTCCAAATAATTATAACGTCCTGGAAGGCTTTTTATTCTTTTTTATGTTTGCCTTCCTGAGGATCAAGAAAAGTAAAACATGATATAGATTCAGAGAACGTCATGATTACATGTATCTGCACTCAGAGGGGGAAAGAGGGGAGCGGCTAGCTTTTTTTACTTCAATGTGTAGACTGTAAGGGAGTTTCTTCAGAAAGGGTTTTCATTGGATGCATTTTTGCCATGCACGCAGGCATCTGTTTCTATCCATGAACAGGTTGTGTGTCAAATTAATTATTATTACTTGTCAAATTAATTATTGTTACTTGTCACTCGCATTTTTTGCTCGACCTGGCCATTATTGGCATTAACAGCACGAACGCCAAATTTAGTTAGAGGGGCGATATTCCGACGCGTTTTTTTTAATTCTTGGTCACTCATGTTTAGAAAGAAAGGGGAGAAATTCAAACAATTACCGACCAATCACAAACGTTGTTGCAAGTTTGACCTTGTGACGTCAAAAAATTACCCATAATGCAAATATTGCATATAAATAAAAAATCTACTATACCAATTGAATAAAAAATATTGCATTTGAATGACAAATTATACCATTTGAATAAAAATATTGCATTTAAATGAAAAATATACCATTCAAATAAAAATATTGCATTTGAATGAAAAATTATACCATTTGAATAAAAATATTGCATTTAAATGAAAAAAATATACCATTCAAATAAAAAATATTGCATTTAAATGAAGAAATATACCAATTAAATTAAAATATTGCATATAAATGAAAAATATCAAATTTTTGCAACCAATACCATGCCATAGTTAAATACCAAGCCACTTTAACATTTTGTTTTCTAAATAATTATTTGATCATTAAAAATAAAATTGACGGAAAACAAAATGGTTTACAAAGTCGTTTTCGTAGTTAACATTTAAAGTCCTATGAAACTTCAAATTTGAAAAATAAATGTTGAATATGTTTTTATATACTGTAAATTCAGATATTATTGCGTGCATTTATTATTGCGATTTTGTCATTTAAGACTAAAATGCGATTTTAATTTTTGCGATATTGAGAAAAAACCTGTTTAATTCATATACAAAATTTCAAAATGCGAGTTTAAATTATTGCGATTATTACCCTGTCGCATTTTTCGCAATAATAAAAACATTGCAATAATTTCTGAATTTACAGTACTTGAATGGCTAAGTTTTACTATAAAACAAGGGTACGTGAACTTTCTTGTAAAAGAAAACCCTTTATACATGTATTATCAAAATCTTCATAAATGTACTGCTATTGAATTATTGTTTTCCCGTACTCTAATTCGCCCATTTTTTCCCGTATGCAGTGACCTTAACTTCGAGACTTCTCGTTAGAACTTCGGCCACCGCACAACGCAAGTACTAGGGAAAATCGTGATGAAATAATGTAAAAAACGTGCACTGAAAGGTAAAAAGTAATAACTGCTTCTTAAACAACAAATTAAATACATCGAATCATTTAACAACTCTTAAGGAAAAGTTAAATTAACAAATGGAACGCATGGAAAATATATAAAAAATATCATGGCTCTATCAATTCACTTATTTTTCACGTGCTCCACGTGATCTGTGTTAATTGTTTATCAATGTCACAAAGCGGTAAACTTCGGCAACAAACTCGAAAGTTAATTAGCTTGCGATCAACAATCACTGCATGAAATAGTATTTGTCGATAATACGTTATAGATTCGTAATAAATGTAAAACAACGTGCATAAATGACTTAGTTCGTTATATACGCATGCAATGTTCAATGATTTCGATAACTTTATAATTACAAAAAACTCAATTCATATAACGTTTAAGAAAAAACAAACAGGTTGTTAAGAATAAGTCATTATTTGTTTTCAAAGAACATTTTATTTTATGCACTATAAACAATTACTTGGTGTTCAACATCGGCCTTAGCGGAGCTTTGATTTTCAACAGAATTTTCCAAAAGAGGGAGAGCTGGGGCGGAGAGATGAGGCAGCCGAAAAGCTTTCTTCAAAACGGTTGTGTGTAAACAGATCTTTGAAAAAAAGCCCTTCTCTAGATCGGTTTTTTCATAGCTCTCACGTCTAGAAATTATATCACGAAGGTTTGCTGAAATCTGAAATTGGAAAGGTAAATCATTTTTAAAAGAATCTACTTAAAGTATATAGTGAAGAATGGTGATAGCTGAAGCAAGATAGAGATTTGATACACATATGTTTGAATAAATAGATCACTTGTACATATCAAGGCGTTTCGTTTGAAAATAATTAACATACCAACCAGAAAATGGTTCCCACTTTAGAGCTGTTTGGTTTTCTTTAAACTTTTTTTTATATGGGGACAGTACCAGTAGGGCGTAAATGGTATATATTTTATTCTGTTACATCCTCAAAATATTACGGAATAAGATTAAATTATGAGAAGTTGCATGCGCTTTACAAAGAAGTGCGCATACAATTTAATATATGTGAAGTTGACGGAATATTTTTGTGTAAAACTGACGAAAGATTGTTATATGGACGTATTTGTTAGGTATTGCAGCTTTCTACATCTTATTACTTGACTAGCAACGAAAATAGCATCGTATAATGAGAAACGCTGGAGTTAAAAATTAATCGGGAAGTAATGTCTGCAATGACATCATAGCAAGGGGACAGTTCCATCTTTATTGTTAAGCCTATATTGGCTTTAAAGTATATGAAGTTAGTTGAAAAATATAATTATATTTGACTTTGAAAACTTTCTCAAATCCACTGATTTATCCTTAAAATACAAAAAAAGTCAGTTACAAAACAAAATATACCCCTTTTGTCTATAAATGATTATGTTTCTGAAATGATAAATGTTTTCCGTATAACTGAAAACCTTTCATTTTGCTTTCTCACTTAAACTCTGTTTAATTATTTACTTCAACGTATTTCCTATGGTCCACTTTTCTGCCTGATAATTGACAAATTGAAAAAAACTGTACCGGCATATTATGTTTTTCAAAATTGCAAGACTCAAATATGTACTTTTTTCTAATGACCCATATAGTGATGAAGGTTATTTACAGCCAGATATATATGAAGAGGAATACAATTGCATAGCATTATAAGGATGCAACAGTAGTTTGGCTAGCCATAAAACCAGGTTCAACCCACCATTTTTTCTTAAAATGTCCTGTACCAAGTCAGGAATATGGCAGTTGTGATCAGACAGTCCGTTTCTATGTACGTTGGCGTTTGCTTTTGTTGTAGTTCAGTGTTTCTGTGGTTCCGTTGTTTTCCTCTTATAGTTGATGTGTTTCCCTAGGTTTAAGTTTGTTGACCGGATTTGTTTTCGCTTAATCGAATTATGACTATTGAACAGCGGTATACTAATGTTGCCTTTATTTGCCGATGTTAAAATCTCGTTAATCTTATTACAATATAAAAAACAAAAATAAGTGAATCGAATGAACTCCAAACAGAAAGACACCGGATTCGTTTCCTGCTATGTATTCACCATCCGCCTTGCGAATCCAAACTCAGGTAAAATTTCCCACAATTTATGTGTTACAATACAATTATTTCTGCTGAAACTATGCTAAAGACAATCTTGAATTTGTAATGAAGTGTAAGCCCTTGATCCGTGTTGAAGGCCTTTCTATGAATTTGAGATGATGAACAATAAAACACTGTTTTACATATAGATAAATTAATATTTCAGTACATATCACGTATTTCAGTAACATATGTTTTATATACGTATACATCCCGCCATTGTGTTATTGTGCTATGGTATTTTTTTGTATTCTTGTCTTTCATTTTTGCTTATGTGCTTTGTCTATATGCTATTTTGTTTTTCTTTGTTGACATACTTGTTTGTTTTTACAGTGATTAAGATTATAACACAATGTTGACTGCTGTACCCCTTTCTTGACATTTTTACCTATTATGTCTGTTTGTTTTGTTCACATATTATTGTCAAAATAAAGGAATTTTATGCGACTATCACACAAGTGAGAGGTTAAGCTAGCTATAAAACCAGGTTTAATCCACCATTTTCTACATAAGGAAATGCCTGTACCAAGTCAGGAACATGACAGTTGTTTTCCATTCGTTTGATGTGTTTGAGCTTTTGATTTTGCCATTTGATAAAGGACTTTCCGTTTTGAATTTTCCTTGGATTTCGGTATTTTTGTTATTCTACTTTTTCTTTCGTTGACAGTTAACAATGGCGCAACAAGAACGAGAGAATTTTTACCGGTTTTCAACATTAATGATGGATCACACAAAAAAGTCTTTCACTGATCTTTTAGAACTCCAACTTATAAAGAAGCACTTGTCTTTTGAAGAATTTTTAAACCAGAACCAACATGATATATACCATCTATGCTACAATAGATACCGATGTCGGTGCAAATGTTCATCTACATACATTCTACCGTATAGCCATGTTCTAAATGCAACACAGCTGGATGTATTGTTTGACAAACACGGACCAAAACTGCCAAGCCATCAACAATCACAAAAAGCAGAATTTTGCTGTAGCAAAGCCAAGACAGGCATAACTACAGAGGTCTTGGATGTGACCTTGGCCAAATGTCTTTTGACACATTTCTGTGCTGATGTTTTCTGGGATTGCTGTTTAACCCTTGCCAATCTATCATTAGAAGAGTTTTTGAATAATAAAAAGCACGATATTTATCATTTGGTCTTTGGTAACAACAACATTTGCTGTCAGTGTACTTATGGATACTCTTATCCATTAGAGCAACTTACTCAAAAAAACTTTCAGTTTTTATTCAGTGAAACACAACAGCGGTGTTCTAGCTGCGCGAGTTCATCAACGACGTCAACTATCTGTGCTGTAAAGGCTTCTTATGGAATAACTGTAGGAAACATTGACCGCATTATCGCCAATATTCTTCTTCAGATTATATGTCCATTAAGAAAAGCAGTTGACACCCTAGTAAAAACAAGAAACAGAATGTATGGTCATGTTGCTGAAGCAAAAATATCAAATCGTGAATACAAAGAACATATGTTGGAAACAGAAAAATCTCTAATAGATATTGCTATTGTTTGCAATAAAGAAACAGAAACAAAACAGACGCTAGAAGATCTCAGAAAACGTCCTCTAGATGAGACATTATTAATCATGTACCAAACTGCTCTCCTAAAAGAAATTCAAGAACAAAAGGAAATTTCCAAAACTGTACAAGAAATACAAGAGGTTCGTTTGTAGTTTTATTTCTGAAAAACTAACACTACTGGTATGTGTTGTGTAAAATTAAGTCAAATTACGGTTTTTGCCGAATTTTGAAATAATAGCATTTTAATATAATGAAGTCCTTTGCAAAAGGAAATGTATAATATCATGGATATGAAAAAAAAATTGAGGAAAATAATTTTATTGTGATTATCGGATGTTTCAGGATTTTTCTTATGAAATATATGGGGGAAACGTAGATCAAAATTATTTTAAAAAATGTAGTAGAAATAGTACTGTATTCAAGAAATACAAGCAAATGTTTGCCATAAATCCAACAGGAAAAAACTTTCAGTAACAAAACATTAAGGAAAAAGTTAAAAATGTGAGCAGTTTATTTAACATGAATGGTCAAGGACGTTATATAAAACAACGTATACCGATATATTTGTCTCCGCTGTTTTCTAAGATCAATAGTTTAATTATCAAACAGGATCAACATAAAAAAAGTTTGTATTCATACGCACATAACCATTCAATCTGTCAATATTTAAAGATCTTTTAGTTATAATTATCTTTACAGATAACCAAAGGATTTTGTTCCCATTAAAAAACACCAAATTTAATTAAACAATCAAATACTTTTGAATTACATATCTATGACTTCTTACTTTGATATCAAACTCTCACAGGTCTTACAAATGCGCAAAAACAATTTGGTTTAGATATGATCACTGTTACATGTTGTCAAAGGAAGTCTAAATAATCCCTTATGACGAGACGTTATAAATGTCTTCAGGAAAAGACAAAAATATAGAAATCTTCTGAACTATAATTATCTGGAAGAATTCTTCAGAAGGCATCAGAACATTGTAAATTTCTTGTATCAGCATCCAGTAATTTCAAAAACAGTACAAAGATTACTTCACCAGATGCCCATTTCGACATCCGTTAATCGAAAGTGAAATGAAATTCCATACTTAATTAGTTTCGCCAGTGCCTTCTGTTTTATAGGCAGGTGACCAGTGGTAGATCACTGCCTGTCGTTTTGGCGTGTTTGTCAGTTTCTGCAACAGAACCTTTTTCATTCGTGTTTATTAATTCCCGAAACAACATCCTTGTTAGATCTGCTCAAAGCCAAAATATATAAAAATTGAAAAGCTAATGCAAACATTGAAGAGCTGATAAACTAGGATCAAAGTACAGACAAATCCTAAACAAGGAGTCAGAGCTATGCACCAGAGAGGACATTCCTTAATTTAAAATTATATCCATAATTTTGTAATCGCAATTATGAATAAAACATTATCCGTATTTTCATGGCAGTACTGAATTGTAAGTACTGGCTACTGGACTGGTGTTACCTTTGGGAAGTAACAGTCCATCGGCAGATGTATCGACTTAATGGTAGTAATAATGTACACAGACCAAATTTACTGCACTAGTTTCTCGACATATGTATAGTCTGAATAACACTTAAATTCTCTGTTTATAAATTTATAAATAATTAATTATGAAACTAAGGTACAATCTCGCTCCGGCAAAGTTTATCTTAAATTGATCCTGATATTCTCTCGGGTCTCGTACGGTAATACAGCGCCTTCAGAAAACATCATTGGCTTTCAAATATTTTATATGAGCGTTCCTGATGAAGCTTAATCCAGAAAAGCGTTTGGGACGCACACAATTTTCGGAGTGTTACTTTCATTTGTTACGGCAATTTATACAATATTTTTCAATGTTTTGTTTTTTATCATTGTTGATGCACATTCTTTTTTCCCGCAGTACTTAGAAACGAGTATTGGAAGTATTCAGCAGGAATTTGCATTACTGGAATTATCACAAACAACGAAAATGAAAGAAATTTCATCAGCAATGAACGAAATTTGCAAGCAGAAAACTAAAGGTATTTCGAACTCCTTTCATTTCATTTCAGAAAAGAAATTAAACTAGGTTGACCCTCATAAGATTTTACATCCTCTCTCCTTGCTTTCTTACAAATTAAGCTTAATCGTTAGTGTTAAAAATGTGAAATGTATGCAATCAGTATATATATAATTTTGATATCTAGCACGACTCAATCAACTTTATCTATATCCTCTTTCCTGCTTTCTAAGAAATTAAGCTTAACTGTTAGTATTAAGCATGTTGAAAGTTTATAATTAGTATTTTCCATAAATTAGATGATTATTATTAGTTTTGGCCAATACCTATAGCAAATGGGACATTGGAATACTACAAACAACGTTATGTTGCTGGGTCTGCAAAGTACTCCACGAACCGACATTCAGAGTTACTACTCTAGGTACGGTGTAAATCAGATGTGGATACTAAAAACTCTAAAAATATGAAAGAATGCCTAACGGGAGGGATTGTGCTTGATTTTCATATGATGAAGACATAATCTTTCAATCAGTTTAATTGAGGTCTGGAACTGGCATGTCAGTAACTGCTAGTAGTCCTTTGTTAATAAACCACTTTCGAGTTATGTCCTTCACCGGAAAAGTTCGTCAATTTTGTGCGCCTTTGTGACGTCATTAACCAGATAGAGGGGATCGCCTGTATCCCTGCTCTATTAAAGTTCATCAAGCGTTTTTGTGATCGTCATTATGCAGGATAAACTAGAAATAATATTTGTTCCGTAAGTACTTAATCACAATTCCCTAATGATATTAGTGCTGAATATCAATTATAAGAATTTAATTTGCCGAATAATTCGTACAATATAGCATTATCATTTTTTCAACCAATCGCTAAACATAGGAACGGAAGTGACGACGTCCCTAAACGCACGAATGATGTTCACTAAAACCAAAGTTTTTGACGGAAATGCAACGAACTCGAAAGTTGTCTATTTATGTATCATTGTCATCTTGCTTAGTTTCTTCTGTTACCTATTCTAACATCGGACTCGGACTTCTTTTACTGTGGGTATTGCTGTGTGTTTGTTTATTCTACATTGGCTAGAGGTAAGGAGAGGGTTGAGATCTCACAAAACATGTTTAACCACCGCCGCATTTTTGCGCCTGTCCAAAGTTAGGCGCTTCTGGCCTTTGTTAGTCTTGTATGCTTTTTTTAATTTTGGTTCATTTATATGTTTCGGAGTTTAGTGTGACGTCCATTTTCACTGAACTAGTACACATTTTTGTTTAGGGGCCAGCTGAAGCCCACCTCCGTGTGCGGGATTTTCTCTCTCTATTGAAGACCCATTGGTGGCCTTGGGCTGTTTACTGCTCTTTGGTCGGGTTGTTGTCTCTTTGACACATTCCCCATTTCCATTCTCAATTTTATACAATATAAGTCGCTTTCCTCTTGACATGGAATATAAACACATTTAACTAGACTACAATTTACTACCCTTTACACAATAAATCATTCTAAACTTACAGACAGATTGAAAGAACTTTGTTTCGTTATAAAAGAATGGCAAACGTAGATACAAATATCCTGTATTGGGAAGGGATAAATCAGACTTTGTAAAAATTCACTCAGATTCAAACAAAAAATTCTCTGCGATCGATATCACAAGCATGATTGACTATTTTATTGACAACATATTTATTACGTTTGTAGAACGTGTTTTTAACAAACAATTGACATTCTTATGTGAACTAATTGTGATCCTCTTCCTGCCGAAATGTTTTGTATTCATATGAGACAGACCTCATACAGGAGCTTATCGGGAAGAATGAAAAGAAGCCAGTATTATCCTTTAACTTAACGTTCTGCTATAAAGATGATGTTCTCTCGCTCGATAATCCAAAGTTTGATGGCTATGTTAAACGCCTATATCCCATCGAACTTAATAAATGATACCACAGATATAGTAAAAGTATCTCATATCTTGACTTACATCTAGAAATTGACATGAGGGTCAATTGAGAACAAACCTTTACGACAAAAGGATGATTTCAGATGAATTTTGGAGTTTCCATTTATATGTACTAGTATCAACATTTCAGCAGTGCCTGCATATTGTGTTTATATCTCCCAGTTGATACGATATTCTTGAGCTAGCGTTTACTCTCATGATTTCCTCGATAGATCGTTGCTGCTTTAAAGGAACCAATTAAACCAAGGATCCCAATTGGAAAAGTTAAAATCGTCCCTTCGAAAGTCATACGGACGCCATTGCGAGTTGGTTGACTGTGTCACAGACGACCACAAATATGATAGATGGAGGGTTAGGCCAAATTCTGCATGTGCCTGTCCCAAGTCAGGAGTCTGTAATTCAGTGGTTGTCGTTTGTTGCTGTATATCATATTTGTTTTTCGTTTAGTCAGGCCGTTAGTTTTCTTGTTTGAATTGTTTTACATTTGTCATTCGCGGCCTATTATAGCTTACTGTGCGGTATCGGTTTTGCTCATTGTTGAAGGTCGAACGGTGACATATAGTTGTTAACTTCTATGTCATTTTGTCTCTGGTGGAGATTTGTTTCATTAGCAATCTTATCACATCTTTTATTTTTATATCCAGTTGTCGTGACCCCAATCCCGTCCTCCTTTCCTCGATTGTAACATCATCGAATGAGATTTATCATTTGATTTGCACTTGCATGATCAATATTGATTACGTGCCACATGTTGAGCAGGAACTGATTACCCTTCCGGAGCATCTGGGGTCCGTGTTACTCGATCAGTTATTTTTTATGTAGTTGTTTGTCTTGTGCTCGTCCATTTATCGTTGTTCGTTTTTTTGCCATGGCGTTGGCAGTTTTTTTTTAACATTTATAAGCGAATATTTGCCCAAAGAAAAATTCAATTCCTGAAAACATCGACATTCATTTGCAAAAGATCAAATAATTTTTCTGTTCAATTGCATCAGATTTATGGATCAATATAATTCTTCAGCTATTTTAAAAAATGATTTTTTTTGCATAATAAATTTTATAATGGGGAATATTTTACGGGATGAAAATACGAAATTGCACGCCTTACTGTGTATCGCCACCTAATGTGTTTACATATGGGAAAATATTTTGAGTCACTAAACTGAGTGCCTCCTTGAATTATTTGGAATTATTTATAAATTTTATTGCAAATTAAACATATCATATCAAATGGTATTCTGTTTATGCCACTCGCCATGTTAAGTGCCACTATTGGAGCAGGCACTGCTATCCTTTCGGAGCTCAACCCCTTTCTCTCTGGTATAAGTGGTGCTCAGTCTTTTCCATGTAGTAGAGGGCCTCGTTGACCGAGTGATCTAAGTAGTTAATCTACAGTTTGACTACCCTGCCAAATCTGATTGTTGTGAATTCAATCCCGCACGTGTCCGGTGCGTTCGACTCCTATCCTAATTGACTAGGACTGCCAGTTTTCCTGCTGAATACAGGTGGTTCTCTCCCGGTATTCCTGCTTGCTACACCAATAAAAATTGGCTGCTGCGATATAGCCAACAGTTCTGAAAGTAGCGTTAAACTCGTAACATCAATCATTCAATCGATCAGTGTAGTGATATGTTATTGTTGCATGTCTTTTCGTTGGTATATTTTTACCATGGTGTTGTTTGTTTTTATTGGACTTGGGATATTTTTATTGACCTCTTGGTATCTTCATATCTATCTCTTTAATGCTTTCTAAAGGGGCGGATAAATTGCAATGAGTAATGCGGAGACGATGATGCAGCTTTTACATACAGCTATACAGAATGCAACGAAACTATATAAAAATATTAAGATGTTGTATGATTGCCAATGAGACAACCATCCATAAAATCGATAAATTATTGCATCTATTCATAAACTGCTTTTTTATATTTGTTAATTTCAGAAACATTGCGGAGGACTAAAAAATATGAAGGTAGGTAAATTTCCTAAATAGATGTGTTGAAAACTTCAATTGAACATTGACGTAACAGCCCACGCTAACCAATATTAGATATATCAATATAGTTTCTAACAAGTGTACAATGTACATATCGTGCCACCAGCTCTAAATGGTTTAATTTCAGGTAACCTGCAAATGAAATTAGAAAGTTTACCAAATATTAGACACAAGATTGAGAATCTAATTATCAATATACATATGACTTGCATGAAGACACTTTTTTTATGTTGATGACAAGATCACTGATAGTAAACGATAATTAAATCACACCTTCATTAAACTAGGACCAATATTATATAGACAGCTGTCTTGTTTTTTTTTAAATTTTTGTCGTTATTCTTCTATTAAAAATAATTTTAAGAGATGTAGTATCATATTTACAAACCTGAACCAAGTCACATACCTGGTAACTGTTTGAGGCCACAAAGTGGGAAACCTCCCTCTTTCTTTTTTTTTAATCCAAAATACTAAACTGTCTACACAACCTCGCTTCTGCGTAATAATAAATAAAATCACATGTATTTACTTAATTTGAAATAGGGAAATGCCTTGTGACATATTACTAAAAAGGCTACTAAAATAAGAATAAAAATTAGTTAAAGTTATTTACATTCAGATTATAAAGTACATGCAAGATATTTTCACAATCTAAATCGTACTACCGATATCAACAATGGTTAAACTCATTAAACGCCAAATGCACGCTTCGTCTACCAAAATAATCATCCACGTAGCTCGAATAAAACAAGTATTAACAAGGTCAAACAAAGTACGAAGTTGAAGAGCATTGAGGACCCAAAATGACACAGCGTAATATGTAAATTATATTAATATTCAAATAGATAAAATTCATAGATAATACCGAAAGAGGGGAATATCTAAATCAGGGTCTTTTTTTTAGCAATGGCGTTGTCAGTTTATTTTCGACTTATGAGTTTGTCCTCTGGTATCCTTTCGCCTCTCTTTAAGAATTCATCTTAGGTTAGTGTTTTACCATCCGATATAAATAGGGTATGAAATTTAGGTAATTATACATCCTTGGCAATACATTTTGGGAATAAGCTTTCCCGATGAAGATAAATATATTAAAGCGCTTGAGACGCAACAAATGTATTAATTGAGTGATATGTTTATTTTTCACAGACAAGGTAATTTGAACGTGAATAGATCATATTCTCTGACTTAAAACATTATTTAATCTCGATAAGCATCTCTAATCTTTGCCAACTTGCTCACTTATCCTCTATAGAAGGTTGTCTCATCCAGAGTATAAATACTGTGTAAATATTGACTGCCTTGATAGGTATAAATTTAAATGTATTTTTTATTAAAATTATTCATCATGGCAATGTCAAATTTCGCCCAAAAATCGGTCAAAGTAAAATTTATTGTAGGAATCCCGAGCCATATTTGTTGATTTTGGTCTGAAGACGGAGAAACGAGATATAAACACTTGTCTTCTCATTACATTTTACTGAAGACGGAGAAACGAGATATAAACACTTGTCTTCTCATTACATTTTACAGATGTTTGTCTGTTTTTACTTTTGTTTTGCGTTATGATTACCCAATGGTATCTGGTTTTTTTTAATTAGTATATATGTTATGTGTCTCCTCAGTTTTTGTCGGAAGTCAAGGACTTGATATTTTGTGACATCCTTGGAAGTTATGTAATTTTATTATTTCCTGTTTTTTTTTTTACATATGTTACATTCATAAATTTAACTGAATTCTTTTTCAGTACTTTCGCGTTTAACAGTTGCAGCCGTGGAAGTTCATTTAGAAGAAGGTGTATTTGTACAAACCAGTGCAGTACCAGCTATTCTTAAAAGCTTAAAAGAAGAAGGACACGTGTTAATTACAGGACCAACTGGTTCAGGAAAATCTAGAATTGCACTGGAATCACTTCATCAATTTTCGGAACAAAACAGCTCCTATAGCATGGTAAATTTAGCGAACATTTCAGAATGGCAAGAAGTAATCGATATAAATACTACCTGTATTGTACTTTGCGATGACGTTTTTGGTAATACGAATTGTATTTTTAACGAAAATATTCATATGAAAATTATCGATGCAATGTACACATGTATTAAATGTGGACATGTAAAAGTTGTACTGACAATGGGAGACAATATTAAACATAAGTGTAGAACTCTTATTTCGAAACATCGGCTTTTTTGTGATGATGATACTCTAATAGATCTAAAATGTGACAATTTTCGAATGAATCAGGTCGAAAAACGGAAATGTTTGTTAAACTACTTAGAGAAAAATGGAATTCAGGAAACCACTAATCTAGACGTTGAAAACTACAGTACTTTGTCATGCAGTAGCAAAGATACAATATTTTTTCATTCAAATACTCTCGATTGCATAATTGAAAACGAATCCAACTCAATTATTGATTTCCCTCAGACTTGTTTTATGTTCTCATCCAAAAGAAAATTTTTGAAACAGGGTGTATCATTTTTTAAGCATGCAAACCAATTTCTCTGTGATCATATAACTGACATGAAAGAGAAAGGGATTAAAGATGCAAGTTATTTGGTCGATTTCACAATTTTAACATTTATTCTTCTCAATGGGGATAAAATAAATGTCGAACATCTTAATTTACAACAAATAAATAACGTATCTTCTAGTATTTTCAGGCAACATGTTAACACTATCACAAAGCATGACGTCGTTGGAAGCATTATTCGTCTGAAGAATGGCAACTATCTGAAGAAAAAGGGTAATTTGTATTGCTTCCAACATAGAACAATTTTTGAGGCTGTCTTTTTTTTATCGTGTCACAGTATCAAACCAGCAAATTTGGTTCAAATGATGGACTTCGATTTCATCGTTGAAATGACCAGACCTGAAGATTATAATGACTTGGAAGGCGAAATGATATACAAAATATCAGAGCAGAATTATACCTTGCTATCACAACGATTGATTTCATTTCTGTGTCATAAATTTATACATGATCCGTATTTGTTTGCAAAAATAGCAAGTGAGGCTCCAATCATTCAATTGACTGATACAAAATTTATAGGTAATCTATGTTAAATATACAGACAAAATGAAAAATATAAATGTTTCATTAGTAAAAAATATATCTACACTCTTCCACTTCCAAGTTTCAGTGAAAACTCCTTTTTACAGCTAGCATTAACAGATTCTTTTCATCTTCCAACTGCTTTGTTTATATATTGCAAAAATGACGATCAAATTTTGCAATACCTTCTTGGGGATATCTGTACGACATTGACATCTTACGATGAATCTGTTATTTCATGCAAAGAGTGTCTAAAGACAAGTTTCATTTGCTTCTGTAGAATTCTGAACGAGAAAAAAGCATGTCTCGCATGGAGTGTGATAAAATTACACAATATTAGACTTGGAGACTTAGATAGTCCCGATGGATTCGTTCAAAGCGGCCTTGTTGAAGTTTTTCGAAACATATCTGCACTTGAGCTTTTAAGTCGTGTAATTGATGATTCTAGATCCCCATTATTGGAAGTTGATGGATTTGTTGTTTATTTATTTGATAAGGAATTCAGAGTGGAAAACTTATACTTTTTATTCAAAGCATTTGATCGTAACATATTTACTGGATTATTGTGGATGGATGCAGCATGCGAAATAGGTAATATGGAATTGGTCAAGTGTTTCTGTGAACATTTTACTTTTAGCAGTTTTGATATGGTATTTACAATTAAGAAGGCATGTAAAAATGGTAATACAGAACTTGTACATATTTTGGTTACTTATATAGCTGCAAATGATGAACTAATAGATCATGTTTGGAAATTAATTTCTATACATAGCAATGCAGACTTCATTAAAGCGTATTTTCTAACCTATGGCTTTGGGCATTTCAATATGGCAGTTGTAATGAGATGGGCATGTAAAAATTGCAATATGGACTTTATAAACTGTG
Organism: Mytilus coruscus; assembly: GCA_017311375.1. Classification (NCBI taxonomy): domain Eukaryota; kingdom Metazoa; phylum Mollusca; class Bivalvia; order Mytilida; family Mytilidae; genus Mytilus; species Mytilus coruscus. The sequence continues at coordinate 44,442,447 of CM029600.1, forward strand.
TTTTAGAGACCGTTGACCATGGTCTTCTTGACATGGATATTCTAATGAAGTTGGCATGTGATAATGGATATGTTGATCTCGTGTTATTTTTATTGGAATCAGTTAATCCAAAATTAATGGATCTAAATCCTGTTGTAAGATTTGCCTGTGAAAGAAACAATAACGACTTACTAATATTTTTATTAACAATATGTGACCAAAGTTTAATCCATATCGAATTCATATTTGCATGGGCATGCAGTAAAGCTGATGTCGAATTTCTCAAAGTTTTATTTGATACAATTGACAATGATTTATACAAAGAATCGTCTGGTTTAAACTCTGTATTGGAGTGGGCCTGTCAAAATGGTGATCTCTTGTTTACTAAATTTCTGTTTGAAAAGGTGAATAAAAAATATCTTGACGTATCGGCAGCAATCAAAATAGCAGTAGACAGCAAAAATAAGGACTTAGTTATACTTCTACTTGAAACATGCGATAAAAGAAATGTAGATATAAATTCGGTGATGGCATGGATAAGTAGTAATGAAGATATTGACTACGTTGAAATTTTATTTAATACAACATCTGTGTCATCATTATCTAAAGAAAACGTGAACAAATTAACTAGACTAGCACTGGAAAATAACCGCGAAGAATTAATTATATTAATTATCGACAATGCTGAAGTGTCAAATGATCATATTAACTCTATAATACAGCGGTCGTGCAAAAATGGTAATTTAACATTCATTAAGTTATTACTTAAAAAATTCAATACTGCATCTATTGACATAACTTCAGCCATGAGAGAAACATGCTATAGCCGAACATGTAATTTAGACATCATGAAGCTATTGGTTACGTTGTGTGAAATTCCCCCTTTAGATTTCAAAATGCCAATGACGAAGGCGTGTTCATTAGGGCATTTTGCTTTGGTAAGGTTTTTATTAGATACATTTGATTGCAAAATCTTTGATATGAAGTCGGTTTTCAACTGGACATGCAGTAAAGGAAATTATCGGGATGTAGTACATTTATTTAAAACCTTTGATCATAAATTATTTGATTTTGAGTCTGCATTGAACAATGCTTGTATTACAGGAAATGGAAATGTAGTGGTTTTTCTTGTAGAAGCGAAACAACTTAGTTTCAACTCTACAATTGAAAATGCATGTATCAACGGGTATTTTGAAATATTTGAGTTTATGTTAGAAAGATGTGACCCCAACTTCTTTGATATGAGTTCTCTATTTAAAACTGCTTGTCATAACGGTAAGCTAGAATTCGTTGAGTTGTTATTAGAAAAAGGCTATCGTCCACCGTGGGGAGATGTCAAAAGGATAGCACAAAAAACAAAAAATGATGATTTAATAAGCTTCATTCGTAAAGTATCAAGGAGGAAAAGATAATTCCCGAATATACATCACTGGGGACATATTTATACAATTATCAACGGGCTTTTGAGTGAATTACAAAAGTAACTGAACAAATATTAAAACATTTGTACGTATCAACGTAGAAATACCTAAATTTTTGTTTTATCTGTTTCATTTCTAAAAGAAATCTTAAACAAAGTAAAGTATATGGCATACTGCACAACTAATTAAAAAGAAATATGTATATAACACAGTCGACTTTCAAGGACAAAATAGAGCATCAAATGATTTCCCGAGTTCATCAATGTAGACAATCATTCAATGAACTACTACTTAATCAATGCGTTAACAACAAGAAAAACTGAAAAAACAGAGGTATGGCATACTTCTACTGTATTTGATTCACTCACATGGTCTTTAATAAATATATGTTGTCATTAAAAATTATCAAAGAGTTTATATCATTTATTTAAATCGTATGTCAACAATATATATTTCCATATATTCAGAATGTTACAGTTTGCATTGCAGGACATATTCAAAATAGATGAACTGGTGCATATTTATCTAAGCAGTCGTTGGACAAGGACATGTCCTACGACCATTTTAGTATATATCTCTATCGTAAGTGGGTTAATTAAACTTGACGAAACTAATAATATGTCCGCGAAATTGCTCTATGTTTAGGACACCAATTTAGGATATTTATGCGTATATCTTTTTAGACAGTAATGAAATAGCCCAATATTTATTGCCTTTAACTTCTGCTATGTATAAAACTGTAACAGATTGAATTCAACTCACACAAAAATATTTCATTATTTTTACCGATAGCATACTCATTGCTGTATTAACTTATTTATTTTTATAGACATTATAGAAAACGTAGTTATACTTTTATTTTGTGGTGTCTCATAAAGAGTTTTATTTTCATTATTATTATTATTATTATTATTATTATTATTATTATTATTATTATTATTATATCGATTGGTTAATTGAAATGCATTTTCATTTTTATAAACTTTTCATTTGTTTTGCTATTTAACTTCTACCCCAACACTCAGGATAGCGGTTAGGAGTTCTAGGTAGGATAATCCCAGAGAGCTTCGATGTGAATGTTGGGCATGTCGTAGGAAAGTCTTAAGATCATCTTAAAACCGGTTTTAAGATATGTCTTATGGCAGATCTTAGGAAACTCTTGATTTGCCAGATCTAACAAAACTTCAGTTTTGACCTATATTTAGGAACTTACAAGTTTGGCCTTTTGTTTTACAATAGTTTTAATGCTGAACCTCAAAGTACATACTTGATACGAGGATACTATGAATTTTAGTTCAGATTTAAAGACTTTTTAAAATGGGAAATATAATAGGGGAAACTTTCCTTTCATCATTCCAATCCGATTACGATATTAGTATCGACATGTATTAATTGTTCCGATGTGTTATTTGTAATGACGTTTGATCATTCATGAATTTTCTTTGTTTCACTTTTGAATGAACCTATGTCTCTTTAATTGGAGAAGACTCAATGTCAATGAGCTTTATTCAATTTTCCATATATTGTATGACCTCCTTAACATTTTCAATATTATATAATAATTATAATACATGTCGGCGATTAGAATATCAAACTTGATTTCTATATGAACACTACACAAATAAACCTGGAATAATGTTTAAAAAGTTATCAAGATTGATGGTAGTATCACCCTGCGTCATATTAATTTTTCAAAATTAAACAATAAAAAGTCAGACAAATATAGATGAAATGATTTTTTAGATGGTTCTATTCACATATATAAGATTAACTCATAGTAAGACAAACTTTGCAAACATAAAAGAAATATTAAACAGCATCAAAAGTATGAGATTGTATGAAAATATTAGATCGTTGATTTCCGTAAAATAACATAATTTCACATTCAAATAAAAGCTGATATTTCATATGTCTTATGACTCTTGTAGTTTTAATCCTATAACTCTAAACAACAACAGATGTTATTAAAACCTTGTCAACAAACGTGTTAAAAATATGAAAACCCGAGGAAAAAACAGATCCCTTCTGTTTCAAACTAGTCTATACTAAAAGTCAATGTTGTAATAAGAATAAAATGTAAACTCATTTGTGAATGAATGGGTTATTCAGTCACTAGTTGAATATTTTTTGACATTCGAATTCTTAGATTAGTTAGTCTATAATAAAGTCATAAAGATAAATCTTACATTTATCATAACAGTTGTTTTGAGAAATCATTAAGGACATTTTTAGGTTTACAAAAATTGGACAATAGGATCTCTAGGAGTTTAAGCAAATATATCAGACATGTTATTTCTATTGTAGTCTTTCTGTATGTTTACGAATATCTATAAAAGTCTATAATTCTGTAAACGCATGTTTGACTGTTGTTTTCATTTATAATTATTGATATAAAGGTGACCAGCGACGGTATCAATAACATTTTATAAAGACAGACTCCTAACCTTATTTTTTTTCTTTATTTGAGTTTAAACTAATTCGTTGGTATATTTGAAGACCATCTTTAGCATATAGAGAAAACTTTGATAGAATATACCATGAGAATATTCTATGCATTACGAGACGTGGATATTAATGATACTGCAACCGAATTAAAAAAGAAGCCTTTTTTAGTAAGTTATTTTCTTTAGCTCTTGTTACATATTATTTGTTTCTATTGTTTGCTTGTGATTATATATGATAGTATTGCTTATGATTATAGATGAAAATATCCCTTGTGATTATATATGATAATATTGGTTGTGAATAAAAATGCTAGTATTGCTCGTGATAATAGATGATACTATCGTTTGTGATTATAGATGATAATATCGCTTGTGATTAAAGATGATAATTCGCTTGTGATTACAGATGACAATATTGTTTGTGAATAAAGATGATAGTATTGCTTGTGATTATAGATAATAGTATTATTGCGATTATAGATGATAATATCGCTAGTGATTAAAGATAATAGTTTTGCTCGTGATTATAGATTGTGATTAAAGATGATAGTATTGCTAGTTATTGAAGATACATGTAATAGTATTTCTTGTGATTATAGACTACGGCTTCCTCCACCAATTTAAACTGACCGACATGATATAGCCAATAGTGCTGGAAGCGGCGTTTAACACAAACAACCAATCAATGAAGCGATAATATTGCTTGCGATTTTAGATGATAGTGTCTCTCTCTCCTTAAAATAAGTTTTGCAAAAGATATGGGAGTCGTGACAGGTTTTTTCTCGAATATAGGAATGTACGCTTTAAAATACCGCATTGTTCTTGTAGTTATTATTCAAAGATCAATCAATGGTTTAAATCAAATAGAATTTGATGGCAAACTTTCATTCTGATTCATTTTATTATTGATCAGTAAATTAACTTTACTGCTGTGTAGACTTTTTTAGACACATGTTTTAGAAAAAGGCAAAAAATAATGATCTGCAATGTGATTCCTGTTGAATCAAAATGATTTAGTCAGAAGTACATTTTATTTTGATTTGACATAAATTCATTTTCAGATTCCTTCAACATTTCATTTAAACATAATCTTAAGATCATCAAAATCGAGATCGGAACATTAACGGTATCAATTTAACTGCACCAGGTGCACATTTCGGCAATACATGTCTCTGCAGTGATGCTCAAAGCCTAAATAGTTGAAAGTCCAAATCCTTATACATACTTTGAAAAGTTCATAAAACCAAAAAGGGTCAAAAGTAAAACCCAAATCCAGCTATAGAATCAGAGCGATGCATTCCTTAATTTATAACGATTTCGTTTTTTATAACAGCAAATTTAAATAAAATAATATTCGAATTTCCATCCCAGTACCAGAGTACTGGCTACAGGTCTTGTGATACCTTCGGGGACTAACAGTCCAACAGGAGAGGGATCGACAGAGTAGTACTAATAACATAAACAGTACCAATTCAGTGTACCAGATGTTTATTTCTACAATTTATTGTTTTATAGAACACACAATTTTTCGAACAGAACAACAAAAAAGAGGCTGACATCGCCATGGCAAAACAAAATGACGAAAAGACGTCCACAAAACCAAAAGATTATTATGTTTTAGAATTTCATTATGATCAGTAATATAAATGTAATTAAAAGATCAAAATCGAACAAAGCTCACCATGAGTGGGGTTCGAACTCAAAACCTCATCATTGGCAGGCAAGTGATCACTGTAGACGAATTTTTAAACAACTTTGTTGGTTATGTTCGTGTAGAATATTTTTTTTAATGTACGCAAATTAACCTTTATCAACAATTCAAGGAAATGCAAAATGAGTGCTTCAATCAATTTAGATATCTTCCCCTAATGTATATTTTTTTCATGATTTGATTTATGACGCCGACTGTTGTGATATATAAGTTCTCTTGTCTTATGAATGGCATCAAGAAGACTTGCATAATAAAGTCACTTTTTCCAATAACGGCTATAAAACCAAAGTTCTTTATATGCGCATCGGGTATATTCAGTGGTAGTAGTTAAACATTTCGATCAGTATTTTTTTCAATTTTGAAAATTTAATGTGTTGTTATTTAACTTAATTCAATATTTACTTAATGACAATTGGCTGCTAGTGCTTACCCAGTGAAAATGAATTGATGCACATTCATATCGAACATCACTTATAAACAAAACAAATCCCAAACAGCGAAGAATGCTTGATAAATCTTTAAGGACTCCACAACATAAATGCATAAATGTTTTTTTGTTATTTGGACTTTGAGTATTAATGGTGGATATTTGACTGTTTCTGTTGAATTTATTCACCACTCATGTGGACTTTGGATGAATTTGGAGCTTGACATATTTCACAGACAGTTGTTCATTGTTTGAAACTGTAGGTTGACCGCTGCATGTATTTTGCTTATTCCTGACGACGGTGGGGTTCTGTCGCATAAACTTGTATCCTACATCTCATTTTATTTCATATTACATAACAAACAAATAGTAAACCGATTTTTCAAATAATGAATATGTATGAAAAACACAACTTTAATATATAGAATTATAAAATCTGTAAGTTATCGTTTACATAATATCATATGAGGCATGTTTCAAACAATACAGTATACAGTAACATGATAGTTTATATAATTCAAACGCAATATGTTACAAATATAGTGACGCTATATGCGTCTGAGTTGACCGAGATTACAAAATGATAAATATCTGCCATCTACTATAAAACATTTCATTGGCAATGATCAGAAAAGTAAAATACACAAACACACACACTTTTTTTCTTTCAAATGAAGCTCTGGTACCAGTTATCAAAATACAGTAATGACCAATTGATAATTACGGCTTTGTTGAAATAATGGCTAACAACAGACACATCAACAAACATACAAAGCTTGTGGTTGTCGATAGGGGAGCTTCATCTGAAATAAATAAAATGTTAATATTGAAGGAAAAATGAGAGGTTTCGGGCTTTAAATTTTGAACAGCATTATTTTGATTGTATGATTGTATATATATATTTTAAGAAAAAATATGGTATAAAATAAAACTTAATTAGACGTGCAAACAACCAGCATTCAATATGAACAAGATAAATGCGAAAGAAGAAATCGATTAAAATTGCAATTGTATTATCATTTTATGAAACAAAAATGCCTTTAAATAGAAAAGACATTTCCACAATTTTCAACAGATTCATCTCTGTTATCATTTCAGTTGAAGGAAATATTATAACGCTGCCTCCCTCGTGTTAGAGTCGGCCAACAGAGATCACAGGTTACATAGAAAAGGGAATTATTAACTGGTATTCTTTATAACAGTAAAATGTAAGGCCCGACGTCTAATTGGAATACCGTCGAACGAACACATTTTATAGATTCGTTAAACCTATTTCCTAGAGGTCTATCTATTTTATATATGATTAAGAATAAAAGACATGAAATATAACAGTTTTGATGATTTATTTTACAATAATACACGCGGAGAGAATGGCTGTACAGGCTCTGTCATTGGTCTGGTCGGATCCCCGGTATGGTTGGTCTTATATATATATATACAGGACTCGGAGGTGCGATGGAGACGCTGAAGTGCAATGGTCACGCCGAAGTGCGACAGGTAACGCTGAAGTGCGATGGTCCGTTCGCTGATGTCCGATGGTATATTTTACACCTGATGGCTAGTTAAAAATCTAGAGATGTTCAATTATTATGAGAAGTGAATAGTTTTTAATAGTTACTATATAAATTTGCATTCGATGATTGTCTATTGTTGTCCTAATATATAGTTACAGTTGCAAACTAAATGAGAGATCGTTCTCTTTGATTTTCTGCATGTGAACATAATTCTGCATTAACATTTTATCTTTACTTGGTTCCTCTCATGAGTTCCACGTTAACTGTAATATAAGTATGGTACGGAGAGTCTAAGGCTGTCTGCGGACCCGTATATATTTAGAGAAGGACACGCTCCATCGTACGTCAAAAAAACCTTTTATAGATTTCTTTTATAGATTTCGAAAAAAATCCGCTACATAAGGTTAACTTTCCCCCTCTCCACCAACCACTCCCCGTTTCCCGTAGTATTAAAAGTTTATAAGACCCTTATTAACTTTTAAGAACCCGAAAAACTACTTCTAACAAACAAATTGAATTCTACATCGCCTTTAAAATCACTGAAAATATAGTTTATACAGTCCATCGCACTTCAGCGTTACCACCATCGCACTTCGGCGTATCTATCTACAAGATGGCGTCACAATGCTACCATCGCACTCCAAAAACGCACTTCGGCGTCAAACCATCGCACATCAGCGTGACCATCGCGGTTTGGAGTACCATCGCGGTTCAGAGTCCTACATATATATCAATCCAGAATCACCACTCTGTTAACTTCGTCTAGTTTTAAAACTACAGGTAGCGTAAAGCTCAACCAGGCTTACAAAGGTGCCTTCAAAGAACAACTATAAAATTCGTATGTAGCCTTAATTTAACAACATTTATTTCAAAAAATTATCAGCATTAAACTACTTGCTACTATTGTCTCAAAGACATCTATTCCATTAATACTTTAATATTGGCACAATTTACACCATAAATTGTCACCAAGTATTTACACCCCGATTTGTCACCGACTATTTGCACCAAGATCAATCAATACGAAATTGCACCCGAACTTTTCACCGTATATTTGCACCCAAAGTCACCGTATATTTGCACCAAAATTTGTCACCTAGATATGTCAACGATCAATTTACACCTAGACTCCTCACCAAACAATTTACACCTAGAAAATGTCAACATCTTGCATCCGTAATACACTATAACTATTTGCATATTGGCTATAGTATTTTTAATATTAATATAGGTGCAATTTCCTTACTTTTCCTATATCACTTAAATTCTCAGACATTTTAAATTAGGCGCTTCGTAACATTCAAAGAACAATCAATCACTGCCCTCCGTAGTTGATCTTAAACCAATCAGCTTTTACTTATGTTGCCATCTCTCTGTTTAGGGAAATTCCCGAAATGGCAACTCAAAATGTAAACACTGGAAGTTTTGTGTAAATAAAGATGATTTCCAGCTTAATATCAATTAGAACCAACATATTTATTCCTCACGAAAGGTTTTGCACATACAGAATAACTTAAGAACACATGTAAAAAGGTTAATATGTCAAATTAACAACAGAAATGTAGGTACCGGCACTCCGGGGACAAACTTGCAAATTTGTCACCGCGAGTAAATTCCAGTCATAACATCACTTGAAACACCATAGCATTAACTCATCATTCCGATAATTAACCAAGATAATATTGTTTCAGTGACAAACTATTGTTTTACCAATTCTAGCAGTTATTCCAAATTTAGGAATGACCCCATAAAGTTTTCAGACTTCGCCTGACCAACACTGATTTTGTACCAAAAGAAACACCTTATTTCTCAACATGACAATCAATATTAGTACAATCATCATATCAAATAGACTCATTTGCATAGCATAACCTCTCACAGACATCTAACCCGTATTATTATTTGTACTTAATAACAACACAGACAGTTATGTTCAAAAAGGGGGGTGGACGGCATTACAATATCACCTTTTGATAACATTGAATTTAAATATATAAAACATATCAGACTAGTTATTCGTCACTAAGGTTTGTAAATCACTTCCATGAACTCATTATAATAAGACAACACTTCAAAATAATAAATATTTTTACTGACAACAATGGATTGAATGATTAAGAACAGACTTACTGAAGTAGGAAGACAAATCATCTATGCTCCATTTGTTTGCACTACTACCGGGCTCGTGGTCTCTATCTGAGGACCCGTCATTTGAAGGCCCGCTGTTAATGTTATCCACTTCATTAGAACCACCTACAACATTCCATACAAAAAAAAATAATTGCATTCTTAACTTTTCGGTAAAACAAATAGTTGTCGCAAAAAGAAAGTAAAGATGGGTTTTCAGATATTTTTCATTCGTATTTTCACAATTCCTTTCTCTTTCCTTTAATGCGACATCCCCGAAAAAAGATTTATCAACAAAATTATACTAATGATTCCTTGTTTTTGGTGGGGCTCGTGTTTCTAAGTCTTTAATTTTCTGTATTGTGTTTTGCAGTCTGTTGTTTTTAATTTCGTATTTTTAAGTATTTTGTGTTTTCAGTCTGTTTTCGAATTATGATTTAGAATATCCTCTGGTTTCTTTCGCCTCTCTCTTAAATACGAAATGTACTGCATCCTAAAAAAATATTTGAACCTTTTTCATGAAAACCGTGAATTCTGTCTCTTTCAGGATCGTATGTTGCTTAATTCACCAATTACTTTTGCACATTTTGTGTTTTCAGTCTGTTTTCGAATTATGATTTTGAGTATCCCCTGGTTTCTTTCGCCTCTCTTTTAAATACGAAATGTACTGTATTCTTGAAAAATATTTTAACCTTTTATTATGAAAATCGTGGATCCTGTCTCTTTCGTGTGATCGTATGTTGCTAAATTTATTAATTACTTTTGCATATTTATATATATATATATATCTTTCATCAAAAACACTGTATCAGTTATGGCATGTATGGTGGATATCACAACCTACCGCATAAGTCGGCACTTAAAACCTTCACAGTTTAATGTAAAACTTTATTCTTTAGTGGATCATTGATGCCAATTTCTAACGACTAAATGAAGAGTACCACCAAAATATTTGTTTATGAAAACAAATGTTGACATATTTTATTTCATGTATGTTGTAGTATGCACACCGATCTCAAATCTACTCGTTCCAAATTTAAAATATCGGAAGCAATTATTCGCCAACCAATCATTATGCTACTTACACATTGTTACAGTAATGTCATGAAAATGGTTAGTAGAACCGCTTTTATACTATAAAATATTTCACTTGTCGACATGCTTTAGGTCCAATGGAAAACATTCGATACATATAGGACAACTGCTTGTATGATGGTCAATTTCAGTTCTGAAACTCTCGGGAAATTCAAAACCAAAAACATGATCTCCACAAAGGCAAGAACAACAAAATAATTTAAACAAATGCAAGACGAAAATATGGCCAAAAAATCAAAGATTAATCACAATGAAACACTCCTCAATTCAATGGCGTTTGTGAATGGCATAGAATTTTAGTCCAGGATTTATATTTCAAAATATGACCATAGTCGAAAAATAATTCATTTGAAAAAATTAATAAAACTGAACTGCTAGCAAAACTTTCAAAACTAACAAGAACTTTATTTGAAGAATGACAACCGTATTTTAACTTTTTATAAGTTTAAAGCGAACCAATTAACCGAAAATGGTTGGGGTAAACGCCAATCAAAGAAGACTGTTTGTAAAGATCTCCACATTTAAAAACCATTATGCTAACTCGTACCAATTAAACCACAGATAAGACACTAAAATGTTTAAACTACCTGGTCCCTGTCCTTGATCTGGTTTTGACGATCCTTTTTCTGGATCTGCAAAAACAGCAAAATCAAATTAAAATTTCGGGGCCTTTTATAGCTTACTATGCGGTATGGGTTTTGTTCATTGTTGAAGGCCGTTCGTTAACCTAGAGTTGTTAACTTCTATGTCATTTGGTCTCTGTGGAGAGTTGTTTCGTTGGCAATCATACCACGTCTTCTTATTTTTATATTGAAAATTATGTGCATGTTTAAATATATAGGGAGTACACTTTAGAAATAGTATACTATTTAAAAAGATGACTCATGTTTTATGAAAATGTGTAACAAGGAAATGATAGACCGCGAGCAGGCAAATCGACATGCAAATGGTGCATTGTTTAGGTAGAACGTTATTAAATATCTGTATCACAGATGACCATCGACATTTTCATTGTTTCTGCTCATAATTTTGTCTTCCTCATTTGTGACTATCGCCGGAAAGCTATCTATTACGGGACATCCACACGACATTATCATTACGAGGGATGCTACTAGTGGAACCAAACTGATCATTTTCTATATTTTCTTTGATGTCCTCTAACTTTTGTGCTGCTTCAAACTATAAATATAGCAATATCAAAAAGAAGTTTTGTAGAATAAACACCAACATAAATTACTAGATGCCAAATAAACCTTATTGAAGTCTCTTTTGTCTGAGACTGTACACCAACTGTCAAGATAAAGAACATTTACTAAATTTTAATATACCAGGAGACATGGGGGTAAACTTTAAGAAATGACATCCCAACGGCCCCTTAAAATAACTGACGTCATAGGGTCTTAAGTTCTAAATACACACTTTCTATGTAATTATGAACAACACAAATACCGGTTATCAGCAATGCGCATTTGGTGCAGTAAAATTGGTACCGTTAATGTTAGTATTTGTTTTCCAGAATTTGTTGGGCCATTTTTCTCTCATTGTCACCAACCCATACCCTTTCTACTACAGGCTGACAATGAATCATTATTTATTTACATTTGTTTTGATAGTATATCTTTGTTTAACTACAAATATGTTAAAGCAACGTCTGATCATGTTGTAATAATCAATCAATTTAAGACCGTATAAATGTCTAATTCTACAAATTCATAGAACGAGATTTTATTTGGAACAGCTCAATACTTACAACACCTTTCTTTGGCTTCATCAGTGTGGGTTAGACAGTCATAGTATCCATCACACATGAATTCCTCTAAGATACATCTATCTTCTCCACATGCAGCATAGCCTGGTTTACATTCCTCTATCATAAGATACGAAATCCCATATGATTGTAATCAGTTGTTATAAAGAATTTCTTTTCCTAATGTACGTTTTCTATTTCCGTAGTTTAAATGAGTGATTGAAAGTTTTTAAATTAAAGTCCATTGAGTAATTATACCCCACATCTCGTTTTAATGAGAGAAAAACACCTTGAATGACGACGTGATAGGTGTTTCACGGAAACGGTAAATATCTGAATGAATGGATTTTGAGAAAATCGTCAAAGATACCAGACTTATAAATTGTTGTTTTTACGCTCAACAACAATACTATATTAATTCACATGATCGTCACCGCCACAATCAATTTGTTCTGTTAAATGCTGTTACATGATATACCAGAAAATGTAGACTGAAATGCAATTTATTTATATATATCTACTTACCCTTAATTGGTCGATCTGGAAAAAAGAAACAACCATTAGTTTAATATTCAAGAAAATACAGTGCCGATGAGTGTACACGTCAAGTTTTAATAACATTAGATATATTTAAAAACAAAGGTTTCACTCACTAAAACAAGAGTCAAAACTTAATGAGGCATCATTAACACATTCAATTTCCAATATTGTTGATAATATTTCACAGTATTCATTATAGTTAATGCTTTACCGACCCGAAACTTTCAAAAAAATAATATTTCCATAATGCAATGCATTTCTTTCGTTATTAATTCAAATAATGCAAAAAATACCCTTTATGGCTTGCTGTTCGGTGTGAGCCAAGGCTCCGTGTTGAAGGCCGTACTTTGACCTATAATGGTTTAATTTTATAAATTGTGACTTGGATGGAGAGTTGTCTCATTGGCACTCACACCTCATCTTCTTATATCTCTATACATGTAATTCAAACACATCAATTGATATGGTTTTGGATTTTCAAACATTTTGGCCTCATTATTAGTCGAAATGCTCGTCTGGTGCGGTAAAATTTGTTCCGTTATTGTAATTTATTATGATCTATTTAAACTAAGTACATTTGGATTTTAATCTTTTAAGATAAGTCAATAAATGAATACCACAGAAAAGTTCATCCTCTTCATCTGGACAGTCTCGGATACGATCACAAAGTCTGTTGGCTGCTATGCAAGTTCCAGTCAAACACTGGAAATGTGTTGGCGAGGAACATGCTGTAAACAAATAAAATATGTAGACAAAGGATTTTTAAAGCAGTATACTGTTATTTTGATGTATTATGTATTAAAAACACATAAAGTAGCGATACAACAAGCTTTATTGTAGCACTTTCATTCTGAATATAATTTGACGTGCAGCTACGTCAATGAGGAAGTAACACTTTCTCTTATGGTTGTGGCCTTTTATCTATTTATTGCATGAATAGATATTTCTCGTATCACACTGTACGGAGTGTGATACGAAGAAGTGATACGAAAATCTGCGTTAATTTGATTGGCTTATCCGGCATCATAAGACGATATCACGGCATTTCCATTGGCTATTCGTTAGGTCATTGATGACTTTCAAAGGTTAAGACGATGTACATTTCGTCCATGGCAACGGACATCTGTGATTTCTTCAATAATATACAAAACACTCACACTTTTCACCTGACAATCGTCTTTTTGTCAAATTTTATTACATTCTGAAGCGTACAAAAAGTCTTTAAATGTCTGATGTTAAAGTTTGACACCGGAAAAGGACATATGACGTCATACTGGCATGTGCAAAAGACTTAGGCCAGATCAACGATTCGCGGAATTTTTAATTTAACACAATGAGAGTGTTGACCATAGTAACGTAATTGGTCTCGATTTTTCTATGCGACGCACTATCATTTGTATCACTTGTCTGTTCTCTTTTGTTATTAATGATGTTATGATAGAGTTGATATTGTTGTGATGTCATATTAAAATTTGATCATAAAATCAAAGGATTATTGCAATAGAATTTGCAAATACATTGCAACCTCGTCCAATGTTATATCATAATTTAATGATATTAATCATTTTTTGTGCAACAATATTAAATATAACTTACGACAGTCCTGTTCATCTTCAGCGTCCATTCCACAATCAATGAAGACGTCACATCTCTTTGCAATGGACAGACATGTTCCATCATTACATTGGAATTTGAATGGGTTCTCCTTACAATCTAAATATTTCAATATAAAAAGTGACAACTGTTAAACATCAACTATGCATATCATTATATATTCATCTTATGAAAACATTACCATAATTCAATGCGAAACTGCTCAAAGTTGATATGAACTTTAAGGACCATTGTCTATAATTCCAAACATGACTTGATGTCGGGGTTGCATAAAATTCCGGATTGATCATCTCAATATCAATGGTATATAAAATATAAGCTATATAAGCCATATAAGCGGGAAGTTTGGATAGCCATAAAACCAGGTTCAACCCACCTTTTTTTCTTAAAATGTCCTGTACCAAGTCAGGAATATGGCAGTTGTTATCAAATAGTCCGTTTCTATGTATGTTGGCGTTTGTTTTTGTAGCAGTTCAGTGTTTATGTTGTTCCGTTGTTTTCCTCTTATAGTTGATGTGTTTCTCTCGGTTTTGGTTTGTGACCCGGATTTGTTTCAGTTAAATCGATGTATGACTTTTGAACAGCGGTATACTACTGTTGCCTTTAAATATGAGGAGATGTGGTATGATTGCCAATGAGACAACTATCCACCAAAGTTCAAATAAATTGGATGTAAGCAGTTATAGGCAACCGTACGGCCTTCAACAATGAGAAAAACCCATACCGTATAGTCGGCTATAAAAGGCCCTGACATGAAAAATATGAAACAATTCATTGGAGAAAACTAACGGCCTTATTTATAACAAAACAATTTACAAAAAACAAATATGACAGACGAACCAACGACAACCAATGAACTACAGGCTCCTGACTTGTGACAGACACATAAAGAATGTGGCAGGGTTAAACATGTTTGTGAGCCCTCAATCCTCCCTAGCCTGGAACAGTTGTATAACAGCACAACATAAGAATAAACTATAAAAATCAGTTGAAAAGGATTAAATCATCAGATCGATACAAAGCAGAAAAATATCAAACAAAAACTCAGACCTTAGATTTGAGAGTACTCGCAGTTACTGACAGCTAGTTCAAAGCCAATAACAACTAATAAAAAATCATGTATCTAAGACTAAAATATCAATCTTATAGTATACTTATATTACGAATGGGTACAAAATTTCAGCATTAATATATTTTGAGGCAGATATTTTGATATGAACTATTATAAATTATTTTCTTCTCAGTACACTTTTAAATGATGAAAATTATACATTTCATCAAATTCAATTGCTTAATAGCTCATAGGACTGTAACATCAATATTTTATTTGAAGTCAAATTGAAAGGTCATGCAACCATAACGAAAAAAGTTGAATCTGCAATTCATTTATATCGTATTTCTTAATTATGTCTGTTTGTTTCCAGAGCTTAGCTGATAGTGCTTTCTAAATTTCAAACATAACTTTTCTTATTTCATTAATTTGTATACACTATTGACCCAGTAATAAAAAGATATGAAGAAACTTACCACACTTTTCTTCGTCCCAGCCTGTTATACAATCCACAGTTCTGTCACAAATGTAACTGTTATGAATGCATTTGCCGTTATCATCATCGTCACATCTTGAGTGAGTTTTAAGGTCACATGCTGAATAACCAAAATGTTCATAGTAGATTAAAATCAAATAATACCTTAGTTTTGAACTTTCAAATTCAATCATAGACAAAATTTACAAAAATAATTACACAATAAGCTGTAAAATCGAATATCCATCTTTCGATACAAATCGAGTATTTACAGACCATCATCCTGAATCAGAATAAATTATATGCCATTTGACGTCCAGAAACTATAGAATCATCTACCTAGTGTTTTAGCAACACACGTTTCCTTTCAATGATATCTATTTCTACTTACAGTTTAGTTAAATACTAATGAACTGCGAATAAGCTTCATTCAATATAAAATATTTTACCTATAGCAACACCAAAAAGTTTCAAAAATTTGATATCTTTTTTTTTTGCAGTGATACCCCTTCACATACACGGATTGTTCTTATGAGTCCTTACGGCTCGCAAACTTGTAGGCAATCGCAAGCATCCGTAAATAACTCGCTAGTATCCGTACGTAACTCGCAATAACCCGCAGACAATTTTAATATAAGGATCTGTGAAAGGAGAGGCAAATGTTTTGACATGTCAAAAAAACTTTTTGCAATTGTCCATCGATTGGGTTTTCCGTAAATAGCTTGTTACAATCTGTAAGTATCTATCGTAAACTGCTCACAACAACACGTAACCATCCGTAAACTCGCAAGAATCCGTAAATGACTCGTAACAAATATTTTAAAGATTCCTTACGGCTAGTTAACGATTTGTTTACGGATTATTTACCTATTATTACAAGTGCTTGCGTGTTGCTCACGTTGTCATTCGGGTCGTGTTACAATAGCTTTACTTATTACGAGCAATTTACCCGAAAGTACGAGTACTTTATGAAAATATACGTATACTTTACGTATTCTTACGTATTGTTTACGATTTGGAGAAAGGTATAAAAGCTGCGAAATCGTAAAGACTTGTAAATACTCATAACTAACTCGTAACTATTCGTAACAACACGTTAACAGGTCGTAACTAATACGTAAAAGCTCTGATGAATAGTAACTTTCTGTAATATACTCGTAACAATCCTTTAAAAGCTCGTACAATGCCAGAAAGTTGTTCGTAGTTATTCGTGACAACTCGAACAATTCGTGGAATTTTGCCGTAAATACATCGTAATAACTCGTAGCAACTCTTTAATCGGTCGTAAAAGTGGCCAAATCGTAAGAATGCATAAATTCGTGCGATCTATTAATACTTAAAAATTTGTGTAAGCGAAGGGGGCATAAGCAGGGGATGACATAGAAAGCCTTTCAGACCAGTTTGCTTTAAACTCATATTACAGTTTTAATTAGAAATGAAAAAGGAAAAATAATATGTTTGCTGTGTTGCATTTATCTAGGTGAAACTCATACTAAATAATTGAGATAGAGGAAAACCAAGGTATTACGGACCCGGTAAGAATAACAAAATTTATATTAGACAACATTGCTTAATTGCGACATAGAAGTAGAATTCACGAATTTGTTTAATAGAAATAAAAGAATTAATTTATAATTTACCGTTAAACATAGGTGTTTATTGTTGGTTGGATAATACCTTCGGGAATGACCATTTCGGCATAAACTATCGGTTCGAAGTTACGGTTGTAAATATCGCCCATATGAATCTTTTACGAAATACTAAGGCAAACATATGTCAACATTACCACAGAGAGGTGCAAGCTTCGTTTTAGTTCAAATGTACACAATTTACTCGCTGAAAATTGAAGGAAAAATACCATAACAATCAAAGCGGACAATTAAATTAAGGAGCAAACGCTCGGTAGTAGTAGTACGCATCCAGTCATAATTTCGAAGTAAAAAGTACATTGATTGCTACGTTTTATGCACTTTTGATTAACCGTCATGAACAATAATATATAAATAAGACCTTGTAAGGATAGCCAAAACCTTGTTACTGAAATTAAGGGAGTTGCAATATGACACATTTGCTTATGTGGCTGAGATTAAACGAAGACATTCTGTAAAAATTATAAAATCAGAACTACGATATAAGTACTGAATATAATTCAGTCATTTTCTCCCTTTATTTTTTAGGTCTCGTATAGTAGTGGACGAACTTACGACAGTCCATTTCATCTTTCATATTTGCGCAATCTACTATCTCATCACATCTACGATCCTTAACTATACACTTCCCATCTCCACAGTCAAATGTATCAGGACTGCACTGATTAGAGTCAGAATCTACAAAAGTTTTATAACCCCTTAAACCAAACATTTTAACAACAAAAAAATTTCTCCTGCATTTCCCATGCAATTCATATACCACAGTATCTGACATATGAAAACGTACAAAATTTAATGCTATCGGTGCATTTGTCAGTAGTAATCTCCAACAGATACACTCAGAGCTAAATCTTTCGTACACCTTTGTGAAATCAAAAGATGAAGACATAAGAGTTATATCAGCAGCAGGTGTATACAATTTAAAGGTAAAAATTCATAAGGGTTCCGCAGAACCCTGTGTCTCGCCTGCGATTGCTGCTGTTAGTGTTAAAGTGTAATGCTGACTTAAAAAGTGAGTCCATTTATCAGTAAAAAACAGAATTTAAAAACAAATTCTTTGGATGCTCTTTCTTGGTCTTGAAGATTAACTTCTGTCCAAGTTTCATAACAATCCATGAAGGTTTACAAATTTATCATGTCAAACAAATTTAATCCCAGTCTGTCTGTAAATGAGAACTGTAAAAATTAAGTCCATCTATCAGAAAAATACTAAAAATGAAAAAATATATTTTCAAAGGTTTGCTTCAGACATTATCTATTAATCATTAAAAAGCTTCTGCCAAAGTTTCATAAAACTCTACGAAGGTTTGACAAAGTAATTGATGTGTAACAAACTTTAACCCCAGACTGTATCTACTTGTTAACTGTAAACAAACTAAGTCAATTTATTAGTAAAATACGGACAATTGAAAAGAAATATTTTCAAAATTTCGCTCTGGATACTGTATTTTGGTCATAAACAAGCTTCTATCCAAATTTCATAAATTTCCATGAAGGTTTGACAAAGTTATTGATGACTGAAAAACTTTAACCTCAGACTGAGCCTGTGTGTTAACTGTAAAAAAATTAAGTCCACTTATCAGAAAAATATGGTAAAATGAAAATAAATATTTTCAAAATTAAGCTCTGGATTCTGTCTGTTGGTCATAAATAAGCTTCTGTCCAAATTTCATAAAATTCCGTGAAGGTTTGACAAAGTTATTGATGACTGAAAAACTATAAATGTTAATTGTAAAAACTCAGTCCATTTATTAGTTAAATATGGAAAAATGAAAATAAATATTTTCAAAATTTTGCTCTGGATACAATATTTTAGTCATAAACAAGCTTCTGTCCAAATTTCATAAAATTCCATGTAGGTTTGACAAAGTTATTGATGACTAAAAAAACTTTAACCACAGACTGAACCTAAATGTTGACGCCGCCGACGCCGACGACGGAATCTAGGATCGCTATGTCTCGCTTTCGCGAAATAAATTTCGCAGGCTCGACAAAAATCAGTTCTGTTGTATTTGGTAAAATTGTAGTTATTGATAGAATGTTAATTTATCACTTGCTTAATTATAGAAATGTACAAACTAAATCTTTACAAATCTAGAACAATGAATCATGGTTGATGATACCCACGGTACTAGATAGGTAATCGTCTATCCAACGTTTATAAACTCTTTGCTCAAATATAAATACTAGTCAAATTGCTAGAATAATTATACCAAGATATCCTAATATAAACGGAGATTTAAAGTCGGATATAAGTATTGCAAACATGTAAGACATTAGATTAGAAAGAAATGTTTGATAAAGGATGGGCTCGAGTGTCGGTTTTGTTGTTACTGAAATCTGTACCTGTATTTTTTAAATAGTATATTGATATTTCATGTATACATAAATCTTGTAAAATAGACCAAATGGACAAAATGGGCATAAAATAGCAAAATTGAACACGGAATATGATTATGTAAGAAAGTTGAATTGACATAACGAATGTAAGACGATGAGACACTCGGACTAAATGGAGACAAATATACGATGAATTCAATGATAAATATCTGCTCAGATGGAAGATGTTCCAATTGTCGTAACCACAAACCCGTCCTCTTTTCCTCGAATGTGACATCACCGTATGAGACTTTGTCACCAAACTTTAACTTAAATTAGCAACGCGACGGGTGTCACATGTGGAGAAATATCTGCTTACACTTCATTTGAGATCACAAAGAGTTTTTTTGGGGTTCGTGTTGCTCAGTCTTTAGGTATCCATGCCTTTGAAATTATTATTATATTTGTTATGTAAACCATGTTTTATATAAGTGAGAAGATTTAGCGTTCACTTATTTTCATTGTCATTTAATTAACCAGAAAAAACTAACACACTTAGAGAACCTTCAGTGAGTAAACTGACATACACCACGCCCCATGTAAAGTAGAAAAGCTTCTTGTGACATAATGGCATAGTTTATTCTGTTTACTTTCAAGTATGATTCTTTTCTGTTATGAGTTTAGACAGTAATGTTGTCTTACACATATCTTTGTTTAGAAACTATGATCTCGACCCTTAGATAAAGTGATTTAAAATCAATAGGGATCTAGCTCTTATCATATGTTACCATATATCAAAGTCAGGTTTGAATCCCGTTTGTAGTTTTTGATTAGGCATTGAAAAACCTCTTTTCTGCACAAATTGTGGTCTATTTTAGATACCTATTTACTTGCCCGTTGAGGTGTTGACCTCAAAATCTACTGAGAGCTTCCTCTAATTATATATGATGTAAGTCCTTAAAATGCGACAGACATTAGTTTAGCAAGAAAAGTTACTTTATGGATGGACTTGAGTGTCGATTTTTTTGGTACAAATTGTACATGGAATATGACTATTAGAGAAAGATGATATGGTATGGAATGGTGAAAAAAAATTAAGGAAAAAACAAAGAGACTAAAACGGTGAATGTTTGCACGGATATAAAACATTTCGATAGGACAAAATCAATCTAATGACACAACAAAACAAAATACAAATAACAAACCACAGTAAGTTTCGTCCCACGCCGTCGCACAGTCTTGTATTCCATCGCAAATCCATTCTTTCAATATGCATTTTCCATAATTATTGTCATTACATCTGACATGTGTATTGAGATCACATCCTTGATACGAAAAAAATATTTGCAATTACCAATAACTAAAAACTTTAAAACTAAGACTCTTGTTTTATAGAAATACAGAAACAAATTAAATCTACTTTTATATATATATATATATATATATATTTCATCTCAAATTTAGCCCAACAATGTTAAATCTGCAAATTTGCGTTAGCAAATTTTTGTTCTTCCCTCAGCGGGATTCGAACCCTTGCGTCTGTGACATCGTGGCAACACCGCCTCCACCGTGTCCAGCGCCCTAGCCCACTCGACCACCTAGGCTAAATAAAAATATAGCTTTCGGTGGTCGATGTGATGCCTTTCCTCATCGGCTTTATTTAGGATTGTAACAGAGTACATGATGTATAGTAGAAAGTAGATGGTGTACCTTTCAGATCAGCTATTTTGTTTGTCGTAAAGGATGATAATGTGAATTACCATGCCGCCATATCATTTTTTAAAATTTTATTATACACGTCTAAACATGTGACAACTTTATGACAAACTTTCTCCATCGGATAACACGTGGTTATACATGGCTAACACCATAATATATATATATTTCATCTCAAATTTATATGGGAGTTGTTCATTAGCAGATTAAGTACTTTCAGTCTGCTTTTGGTAATTAGTAACATTTTTGATAATGTACTATTTAGTTTTGTTTTTCATAGCCATGCTGAAACCTCATAAATAGTTGTTTTTAGTCTTTAGAAATATCATAGAGATTTCTGCTTTAAAGAATTTGTTGTAGATAATAGACTTGTCTAGATCATGGTGATAAAGAGCTTAACATATAGTGTTCATTTGTTAATTGTTGAAGACCAAATGTTGAATGCTTGTCAATTGTAAATGTTGTTGGACTCCTATCGCTTCTGTATTATGTTTCCCTTATTTTCTACATAAACATGATAAATGTGAGATTTCCAAAAACAAATAATATAACCAGATAGAAATGAAATCTACAAAAGAACGTTAACAAAAAGAATTTATTTCTGCTATAATATTAAAGTATACTTATATAAACAGTGTCACCATGGAACAAAAAGATAAATTGGAATATCTGATATTTGCATTTGAAGTTCAATTTGCCCAAATACGGAATAACAAATTGTTATTTTTCAATCTGTTTTCATTTTGTTTTCAAGCAAGGGGTCTATTGTTATATTCCAAGCAAATGTCGAAATTTTCAGATCTAAAATAATTTCTTATGATTTTCAAAATGACCCAAAGTCGAGAAAAGAAGTATACGCGATTGGGTATAAGGGAATATATATTTTCATATGCCATTATAATATCATAACCACAAGACTTAATGCATAAATTTCGTGATTCATTTTGAACTCAAACTTTGGAAAAATTGCATAGACTCATGGTAAAGAATGAGTATGGCATATTTATGTATGAAATAAAAGCCTTCCACACACACTCAACTAAAAGCAGATGAATGGAGGTTTTGTTGTTCTTCGTGCCTTACATAAACGAGTCATAGACAATCCTTTAATTCGGAGCAAAAGCTCACACAACACTCAAAGTAATCTGTAATTTGATAATAATAAAGAATATAAATATACATATTCGCTGTGATACTTTACGCTTTATGCATTAAAAAGGAGACTTGAAGATGCCAAGCGTATATTCAAAAACCATAATTCGATGACAACCTCACAATACCATGGCCAAAATAAAACCTTCGAAAAGCCAAAGAACCGTATACAAAACACAACACAGATGACAAGAGACAGAGCATCACGAATTCCAACCACGTTTGCTCCAAATAGACCTTTATTCATAAGAGACATCAAACTTAAAATTGAAGACGAAGAAAAAAAAAGAAATGCATATTAAATAATGTTTTTTGACTACATATTACTTCAATGGCATCATTTTTTTTGGGGGGGAAGGAATGAGTAAAGAGAGGGATAAAAAGGGTAAAAGGTAACTATATTGAAATATAATATAAGATATACCGCAGTTGTCTTCATCCCATCCAGATTGACAGTCACTAATTCCATCACAAATCCAAGTTTTGTTGAGACACATTCCATCGTCACTTGCATCACATCTTGCATGATAGTCCATGTTACATGCTGTATTGAAATTTAACAAAAAATTAGTACAATCGTGACAAGATATACAAACTTTATCTCTATACATACCAACGCTTACAATCAATTAGTTTTCCTCCATCTTCAGTTTTACATATTTTTAAATGTATCCATGAGTGGCAAAACATCATAACATGCACTAGAAAATCCGTTTCCGGAAACTGAGTTTGTGTAAACAAATTTTAATCTAGAATAAATGTTTTTTTTTTTGGTAATTGTATTTTCTTTCTGGTTTATTGATTGTGTACAAAAAAATGAAGTTCAATGACAAGAAAATACTAAAACATTTGTTCCCATTCAATTGAAAA
Organism: Mytilus coruscus; assembly: GCA_017311375.1. Taxonomy (NCBI): domain Eukaryota; kingdom Metazoa; phylum Mollusca; class Bivalvia; order Mytilida; family Mytilidae; genus Mytilus; species Mytilus coruscus. The sequence continues at coordinate 44,466,298 of CM029600.1, forward strand.
TGTGCATTTTTTCATACAGGCAATTTGTCAAGGATAGAAGCAATATCAACGAGATTTTACGTCAAATTTGTCACTTGGTTGAGTCTTCAAAAATTGGAAGATCAAAAAGCAGAAAGCTCTCAAACGTTTCATTCATTAAATTTGACTCAATGTTATTCCACATCAAACAATATACAAAAGTGAAAAATTAAGGTCACAGTACTCCATTGACATTTTCTTAAAGATATCTTGGTTTTTTTTATATGTATTGCAGTTTCAGTTTTATTGCAGTGGTTTTCATACTTACTTTGTTTACTACTTTAAGAATAAATCATTTATTATTTATTACTTTTGTGGTATTCAAATAAACGTAAGTTAGAGACAAATAAAAAGTTTTTATTACTTTACTTTCTTGTGAAATTACGTTTTTTTCACTTTTATTTTCGTCAATTTACAAAATATTTTTATAACTCTTTTTATTTTGTCAATTGCGATATTGTTTTGTTTTTTGGCATCTTAAATTCTTATTGACATATTCTTAATTCTCGCAGTTTGTTAAGTCTTTCGCAGCTTCAGTTTTATTGCATTGCAGTGATTTTAATTTCTATTATTGATACTACCTTAAGATTAAAACCTTTTTTCCTTTTCTTGCATTACTCATCATTTCCTTTTCCTGCTTTATTCAAACTTACATACCACATTCAAATTCATCCCAACCAGTCTCGCAATCTTCCCACCCATCGCAGATCCAATCTTTAGATATGCATTTTCCAGGTCCTTGGCTATTACATCTTACTTCTGTGTCAGGATTACATTCTTAATTAAACGAAAATATGTAAATGTATAGTAGATGTACAGTTTATATTGATAGTGGTGTGTTATTGACTGCCAGACTAGTCACCTAGTTCGGTTATTTGTTTCAATTTATGTATTAGCAACACATTTCAAAAGATTCTACGCTTGCCAAATGTGTTATAATAAAACAATAATTTCTTCGTGTTCTTTTTTTTAATCCCAGTAGCCCTTAATGACCTTTTATGGCATAATTATTTCTATTGTACCTAATTATCTTTCGCCTCTCTTTACTGAAATGACTTAATCGCTAAACGCACGTAATGTTTATTAGTGTTTCATATTATAATTAATGTTTCATTGTTGTTGATATTTTTCTGGTCAATATGTGCTTTATATATGAATTGTCAATAGGATTTGCCATTTCATATTCTAATTATACTTAAAATTGTGAGATTTTACATTAGCTGCTTTATATATCGTGTTTGATAGCATAAGCAATCCGTTCTTATCAGTTATCATAAAGCCAATTTCATAATTATAACTTTTTGTGATCTGCTATTAAAGTATTTGCAGTAATAAATTATATCTAGTTTATTTGTGATTTGCTATCATGGTATTTGCTATAATAAATAAATATGTTGAATGATATAAATTTTACAATAAAAAATAAATGTGTAATTCATGGAATTAATACTTTATATTCATGATTTGTATCTAAGAAGTACTTTAACTGTCAAAATTTCAAAGTATAAAAGTATTTTTATATATGACAAAGGTGTAACTCTTAGGTCTTCACCCAATCCAAGAACTGATGTATTTACCAAATATTTAACTACCTTCAATACATTTTAATGCAGCATCATCCTCTGCTTGGCACTTCAAGTCAATATGCTCCCCACTTTCTCCAGAACACTGATTGATTGACTTCTCGTCTCCTTTGCAAAGAAGCGAATAACTTAGTCTATAAAAATCTATCGAATGGGGTAACTTATAGGCAACACCTTTACCGGGTTTGTTTAGAAATCTACATGCTACAGATGCATCATTGTCATCCCAGTCAAGCAGGCATAGAGAGTATGTACCAGTCAGTTGGTGAAGCAATAACCTGCCATCATCACTTAGATCCAATCCTAAAAAAGAAAATATGTGTCATTGTTCTATAGAATTTACAGAAAAATACTTTTATAGCTTCCAAAATAGTAATTGAAATTTCGAGTATTTAGCAATATCTTTTATCGATTACATTGCCATGTAAGCGGGAGGTTTTGCTAGCCATAAAACTAGGTTCAACCCACCATTTTTTCTTAAAATGTCCTGTACCAAGTCAGGAATATGACAGTTGTTATCAAATAGTTCGTTTCTATGTATGTTGGCGTTTGTTTTTGTTGCACTTCTGTGTTCCTCTTGTTCCTTTGTTTTCCTCTTATAGTTGATGTGTTTCCCTAAGTTTTAGTTTGTAACTCGGATTTGTTTTCTCTCAATCGATTTATGACTTTTGAACACCGGTATACTACTGTTGCCTTTATTTATCGATTACTTTTACGTGACTATTCTCTCTCTATCTATAGCTTAGTATTGCAGATGCTTTTCCGTATACCTTATAACAAAATATACCTGATAACTTGTTATAATACTTACTGATTTCACAATGTCCTCCGACAAAAGGACTTAAACAATCACAGTAATAGGCACCGTAATATTGATGACATGTACCACCATTACCACAGGGGTTGTTAAGGCACAAATCGGTGACGTCTTCTGTAATAACAATAAAAATTGTTATGTACTTCAATGATTTTCATTATTAAAGATGAAAAGTTGGTTCCTTAATAACAGAAAGAACTGAGTTTTCAAAAGATCACCTGATGCGTCATTTCATCTGATTTACCTGGCATGCGTACCACAACAGGGTGCCATTCATTTTTAAATTGGAGGTCCGTTTATCAACAAGTGTGTCTAAAAAATTGAAATATGAATACTTACAGTAGGTGTACAGTACTGATACTGATCTGTTTTTGACTGCAAGACTAATCACTAAATTATGTTACGTGTTTCAAATTTTTTTCATCAAGCCAATAATAGAATTATTAGGTCCGATCGCTTGATAAATCGACAAAATGTTTATATGTTGTTCGGATTCTTTCTTCAAACGGTAAGCGTTTTGAAAAAAAAATATATGAATGATTAACATAAATATGAATTAATCAAATAATATCCTAGTATGATATATAAAATCATAGAATTTAATAGATAATTTATATCTTATCTACTTAGCTGAAATCGACATCTTAATTATGCCAAACACTTGAGTACACATTGACTAATACTGCTTTCACATCACTGCACGATTTCTGCTGAAGTTTTGTGCTTAACGATTTACATTCGAATTCAAGATCATAATAGCATTGATTAAGGATGGGCTCGAGTGTCGGTTTTGTTGTTACTGAAATCTGTACCTGTATTTTTTTAAATAGTATATTGATATTTCATGTATACATAAATCTTGTAAAATAGACCAAATGGACCAAATGGGCATAAAATAGCAAAATTGAACACGGAATATGATTATGTAAGAAAGTTGTATTGACATAACGAATGTAAGACGATGAGACACTCGGACTAAATGGAGACAAATATACGATGAATTCAATGATAAATATCTGCTCAGATGGACGATGTTCCAATTGTCGTAACCACAATCCCGTCCTCTTTTCTCGAATGTGACATCACCGTATGAGACTTTGTCACCAAACTTTAACTTAAATTAGCAACGCGACGGGTGTCACATGTGGAGCAATATCTGCTTACACTTCCGGAACATTTGAGATCACAAAGAGTTTTGTTGGGGTTCGTGTTGCTCAGTCTTTAGGTATCCATGCCTTTGAAAACACTTATTATATTTGTTATGTAAACCATGTTTTATATAAGTGAGAAGATTTAGCGTTCACTTATTTTCATTGTCATTTAATTAACCAGAAAAAAACTACCACACTTAGAGAACCTTCAGTGAGTAAACTGACATACCCCACGCCCCATGTAAAGTAGAAAAGCTTCTTGTGACATAATGGCATAGTTGATTCTGTTTACTTTCAGGTATGATTCTTTTCTGTTATGAGTTTAGACAGTAATGTTGTCTTACACATATCTTTGTTTAGAAACTATGATCTCGACCCTAAGATAAAGTGATTTAAAAATCAATAGGGATCTAGCTCTTATCAAATGTTACCATATATCAAAGTCAGGTTTGAATCCCATTTGTAGTTTTTGATTAGGCATTGAGAAACCTCTTTTCTGCACAAATTGTGGTCTATTTTAGATACCTATTTACTTGCCCGTTGAGGTGTTGACCTCAAAATCTACTGAGAGCTTCCTCTAATTATATATGATGTAAGTCTTTAAAATGCGACAGACATTAGTTTAGCAAGAAAAGTTACATTATGGATGGACTTGAGTGTCGATTTTTTTGTACAAATTGTACATAGAATATGACTATTAGAGAAAGATGATATGGTATGGAATGGTGAAAAAAAATTAAGGAAAAAACAAAGAGACTAAAACGGTGAATGTTTGCTCGGATATAAAACATTTCGATAGGACAAAATCAATCTAATGACACAACAAAACAAAATACAAATAACAAACCACAGTAAGTTTCATCCCACGCCGTCGCACAGTCTTGTATTCCATCGCAAATCCATTCTTTCAATATGCATTTTCCATAATTATTGTCATTACATCTGACATGTGTATTGAGATCACATCCTTGATACGAAAAAAATATTTTGCAATAACCAATAACTAAAAACTTTAAAACTAAGACGCTTGTTTTATAGAAATACAGAAACAAATTAAATCTACTTATATATATATATATATATATATATATATATATTTCATCTCAAATTTAGCCCAACAATGTTAAATCTGCAAATTTGCGTTAGCAAATTTTTGTTCTTCCCTCAGCGGGATTCGAACCCTTGCGTCTGTGACATCGTGGCAACACCGCCTCCACTGTGTCCAGCGCCCTAGCCCACTCGACCACCTAGGCTACATAAAAATATAGCTTTCGGTGGTCGATGTGATGCCTTTCCCCATCGGCTTGATCTAGGATTGTAACACAGTACATGATGTATAGTAGAAAGTAGATGGTGTACCTTTCAGATCAGCTATTTTGTTTGTCGTAAAGGATGATAATGTGAATTACCATGCCGCCATATCAATTTTTTTAATTTTATTATACACTTCTAAACATGTGACAACTTTATGACAAACTTTCTCCATCGGATAACACGTGGTTATACAGGGCTAACACCATAATATATATATATTTCATCTCAAATATATATATATAAATATATATATATATATATATATATATTGACAAAAAACATGTCTGGTGGGAGTTCTTCATTAGCAGATTAAGTACTTTCAGTCTGCTTTTGGTAATTAGTAACATTTTTGATAATGTACTATTTAGTTTTGTTTTTCATAGCCATGCTGAAACCTCATAAATAGTTGTTTTAGTCTTTAAAATATCATAGAGATTTCTGCTTTAAAGAATTTGTTGTAGATAATAGACTTGTCTAGATCATGGCGATAAAGAGCTTTACATATAGTGTTCATTTGTTAATTGTTGAAGACCAAATGTTGAATGCTTGTCAATTGTAAATGTTGTTGGACTCCTATCGCTTCTGTATTATGTTTCCCTTATTTTCTACATAAACATGATAAATGTGAGATTTCCAAAAACAAATAATATAACCAGATAGAAATGAAATCTACAAAAGAACGTTAACAAAAGAATTTATTTCTGCTATAATATTAAAGTATACTTATATAAACAGTGTCACCATGGAACAAAAAGATAAATTGGAATATCTGATATTTGGATTTGAAGTTCAATTTGCCCAAATACGGAATAACAAATTGTTATATTTCAATCTGTTTTCATTTTGTTTTCAAGCAAGGGGTCTATTGTTATATTCCAAGCAAATGTCGAAATTTTCAGATCTAAAATAATTTCTTATGATTTTCAAGATGACCCAAAGTCGAGAAAAGAAGTATACCCGATTGGGTATAAGGGAATATATATTTTCATATGCCATTATAATAGCATAACCACAAGACTTAATGCATAAAAGCTCCCACAACACTCAAAGTAATCTGTAATTTGATAATAATAAAGAATATAAATATACATATTCGCTGTGATACTTTACGCTTTATGCATTAAAAAGGAGACTTGAAGATGCCAAGTGTATATTCAAAAACCATAATTCGATGACAACCTCACAATACCATGGCCAAAATAAAACCTTCGAAAAGCCAAAGAACCGTATACAAAACACAACACAGATGACAAGAGACAGAGCATCACGAATTCCAACCACGTTTGCTCCAAATAGACCTTTATTCATAAGAGACATCAAACTTAAAATTGAAGACGAAGAAAAAAAAAAGAAATGCATATTAAATAATGTTTTTTAACTACATATTACTTCAATGGCATCATTTTTTTGGGGGGAAGGAATGGTTAAAGAGAGGGATAAAAAGGGTAAAAGGTAACTATATTGAAATATAATATAAGATATACCGCAGTTGTCTTCATCCCATCCAGATTGACAGTCACTAATTCCATCACAAATCCAAGTTTTGTTGAGACACATTCCATCGTCACTTGCATCACATCTTGCATGATAGTCCATGTTACATGCTGTATTGAAATTTAACAAAAAAATAGTACAATCGTGACAAGATATACAAACTTTATCTCTATACATACCAACGCTTACAATCAATTAGTTTTCCTCCATCTTCAGTTTTACATATTTTCAAATGTATCCATGAGTGGCAAAACATCATAACATGCACTAGAAAATCCGTTTCCGGAAACTGAGTTTGTGTAAACAAATTTTAATCTAGAATAAATGTTGTTTTTTTTTGGTAATTGTATTTTCTTTTCTGGTTTATTGATTGTGTACAAAAAAATGAAGTTCAATGACAAGAAAAGAATAAAACATTTGTTCCCATTATTCAATTGAAAATGTGCATTTTTTCATACAGGCAATTTGTCAAGGATAGAAGCAATATCAACGAGATTTTACGTCAAATTTGTCACTTGGTTGAGTCTTCAAAAATTGGAAGATCAAAAAGCAGAAAGCTCTCAAACGTTTCATTCATTAAATTTAACTCAATGTTATTCCACATCAAACAATATACAAAAGTGAAAAATTAAGGTCACAGTACTCTACCAATGTTGAAATCTCCATTGACATTTTCTTAAAGATATCTTGGTTTTTTTAATATGTATTGCAGTTTCAGTTTTATTGCAGTGGTTTTCATACTTACTTTGTTTACTACTTTAAGAATAAAACATTTATTATTTATTACTTTTGTGGTATTCAAATAAACGTAAGCTAGAGACAAATAAAAAGTTTTTATTACTTTACTTTCTTGTGAAATTACGTTTTTTTCACTTTTATTTTCGTCAATTTACAAAATATTTTTATAACTCTTTTTATTTTGTCAATTGCGATATTGTTTTGTTTTTTGGCATCTTAAATTCTTATTGACATATTCTTAATTCTCGCAGTTTGTTAAGTCTTTCGCAGCTTCAGTTTTATTGCATTGCAGTGATTTTAATTTCTATTATTGATACTACCTTAAGATTAAAAACCTTTTTTTCCTTTTCTTGCATTACTGATCATTTCCTTTTCCTGCTTTATTCAAACTTACATACCACATTCAAATTCATCCCAACCAGTCTCGCAATCTTCCCACCCATCGCAGATCCAATCTTTAGATATGCATTTTCCAGGTCCTGGGCTATTACATCTTACTTCTGTGTCAGGATTACATTCTTAATTAAACGAAAATATGTAAATGTATAGTAGATGTACAGTTTATATTGATAGTGGTGTGTTATTGGCTGCCAGACTAGTCACCTAGTTCGGTTATTTGTTTCCAATTTATGTATTAGCAACACATTTCAAAAGATTCTACGCTTGCCAAATGTGTTATAATAAAAACAATAATTTCTTCGTGTTCTTTTTTTTTAATCCCAGTAGCCCTTAATGACCTTTTATGGCATAATTATTTCTAATGTACCTAATCATCTTTCGCCTCTCTTTTACTGAAATGACTTAATCGCTAAACGCGTGTAATGTTTATTAGTGTTTCATATTATAATTAATGTTTCATTGTTGTTGATATTTTTTCTGGTCAATATGTGCTTTATATATGAATTGTCAATAGGGATTTGCCATTTTCATATTTTAATTATACTTAAAATTGTGAGATTTTACATTAGCTGCTTTATATATCGTGTTTGATAGCATAAGCCATCCGTTCTTATCAGTTATCATAAAGCCAATTTCATAATTATAACTTTTTTTGTGATCTGCTATTAAAGTATTTGCAGTAATAAATTATATCTAGTTTATTTGTGATTTGCTATCATGGTATTTGCTATAATAAATAAATATGTTGAATGATATAAATTTTACAATAAAAATAAATGTTAAAAGAAGTACACGCGATTGGGTATAAGGAATATATATTTTCATATCCCATTATAATATCATAACCACAAGACTTAATGTATAAATTTCGTGATTCATTTTGAACTCAAACTTTGGAAAAATTGCATAGACTCATGGTAAAGAATGAGTATGGCATATTTATGTATGAAATAAAAGCCTTCCACACACACTCAACAAAAAGCAGAGGAATGGAGGATTTGTTTTTCTTCATGCCTTACATATACGAGTCATAGAAAATCCTTTAATTCGGAGCAAAAGCTCCAACAACACTCAAAGTAATCTGAAAAATAAAGAATGTAAATATACACATTCGCTGTGATACTTTACACCTTATGCATTAAAAAGGAGACTTGAAGATGCCAAGCGTATATTCAAAAAACATAATTCGATGACAACCTCACAATACCATGGCCAAAATAAAACCTTCGAAAAGCCAAAGAACAGTATACAAATCACAATACAGATGACAAGAGACTGAGCATCACGAATTCAAACCACGTTTGCTCCAAATAGACCTTTATTCATAAGAGATATCAACCTTAAAATTGAAGACGAAGTAAAAAAAAGAAAAGAAATCAAAATTCAAACGTAAAGAAATGCCTTTGAAATAATGTTTTCTAACTACATATTATTTAAATGGCATCTTTTTTTTCGGGGAGGAGGAATGGGTAAAGAGAGGGATAAAAAGGGTAAAGGGTAACTATATTGAAATATAATATAAGATATACCGCAGTTGTCTTCATCCCATCCAGATTGACAGTCACTAATTCCATCGCAAATCCAAGTTTTGTTGAGACACATTCCATCGTCACTTGCATCACACCTTGCATGATAGGCCATGTTACATGCTGTATTGAAATTTTTTTTAAAATCAGTACAATCGTGACAAGATATACAAACTTTATCTCTATACATACCAACGCTTACAATCAATAAGTTTTCCTCCATCTTCAGTTTTACATAATGAGATATCATAAAATTAAATGATTAAATTGAACACACAATACAAATCCTTAATTAGTTCTCACTCTATTAAGGGATTTTCACAAAGATATTGAAATTAATAATTAATAATTAAAAAAAACAATTGCACATCCAGATAAAATAGGATTTTAAATGTTTCCATGAGTGGCAAAACATCATAACATGCACTAGAAAATCCGTTTCCGGAAACTGAGTTTGTGTAAACAAATTTTAATCTAGAACAAATGTGTTTTTTTTGGTAATTGTATTTTCTTCCCTGGTTTATTGATTGTGTACAAAAAAATGAAGTTCAATGACAAGAAAATACTAAAACATTTGTTCCCATTCAATTGAAAATGTGCATTTTTTCATACAGACAATTTGTCAAAGATAGAAGCAATATCAACGAGATTTTAAGTCAAATTTGTCACTTGGTTGAGTCTTCAAAAATTGGAAGATCAAAAAGCAGAAAGCTCTCAAACGTTTCATTCATTAAATTTGACTCAATGTTATTCCACATCAAACAATATACAAAAGTGAAAAATTAAGGTCACAGTACTTTACCAATGTTGAAATCTCCATTGACATTTTCTAAAGATATCTTGTTTTTTTTTAATATGTATTGCAGTTTCAGTTTTATTGCAGTGGTTTTCATACTTACTTTGTTTACTACTTTAAGAATAAAACATCTATTATTTATTACTTTTGTGGTATTCAAATAAACGTAAGTTAAAGACAAATAAAAAGTTTTTATTACTTTACTTTCTTGTGAAATTACGTTTTTTTCACTTTTATTTTCGTCAATTTACAAAATATTTTTATAACTCTTTTTATTTTGTCAATTGCGATCATATTGTTTGGTTTTCGGCATCTTAAATTTTTATTGACATATTCTTAATTCTCGCAGTTTGTTAAGTCTTTCGCAGCTTCGGTTTTATTACATTGCAGTGATTCTAATTTCTATTATTGATACTACCTTAAGATTAAAAACCTTTTTTTCCTTTTCTTGCATTACTGATCATTTCCTTTTCCTGCTTTATTCAAACTAACATACCGCATTCAAATTCATCCCAACCAGTCTCGCAATCTTCCCACCCATCGCAGATCCAATCTTTAGATATGCATTTTCCAGGTCCTGGGCTATTACATCTTACTTCTGTGTCAGGATTACATTCTTAATTAAACGAAAATATGTAAATGTATAGTAGATGTACAGTTTATATTGAAACTGGTGTGTTATTGACTGCCAGACTAGTCACCTAGTTCGGTTATTTGTTTCCAATTGATGTATTAGCATTTCAAAAGATTCTACGCTTGCCAAATATGTTATAATAAAACAATAATTTCCTCGTGTTCTTTTTTTTTTTAATCCCAGTAGCACTTAATGACCTTTTATGGCATAATTATTTCTAATGTACCTAATTATCTTTCGCCTCTCTTTTACTGAAATGACTTAATCGCTAAACGCGTGTAATGTTTATCAGTGTTTCATATTATGATTAATGTTTCATTGTTGTTTATATTTTTTCTGGTCAATATGTGCTTTATATATGAATTGTCAATAGGGATTTGCCATTTTCATATTTTAATTATACTTAAAATTGTGAGATTTTACATTAGCTGCTTTATATATATCGTGTTTGATACCATAAGCCATCCGTTCTTATCAGTTATCATAAAGCCAATTTCATAATTATAACTTTTTGTGATCTGCTATCAAAGTATATGCAGTAATAAATTATATCTAGTTTATTTGTGATTTGTTATCATGGTATTTGCTATAATAAATAAATATGTTGAATGATATAAATTTTACAATAAAAATGTGTAATTCATGGAATTAATACTTTATACTCATGCTTTGTATCTCAGAAGTACTCTAACTGTCAAAATTTCAAATTATAAAAGTATTTTTATAGATGACAATGCTGTAACTCTTATGTCTTCCCCCAATCCAAGAACTGATGCATTTACCAAATATTTAACTACCTTCAATACATTTTAATGCAGCATCATCCTCTGCTTGGCACTTCAAGTCAATATTCTCCCCACTTTCTCCAGAACACTGATTGATTGACTTCTCGTCTCCTTTGCAAAGAAGCGAATAACTTAGTCTATAAAAATCTATCGAATGGGGTAACTTATAGGCAACACCTTTACCGGGTTTGTTTAGAAATCTACATGCTACAGATGCATCATTGTCATCCCAGTCAAGCAGGCATAGAGAGTAGTTACCAGTCTGTTGGTGAATGAATAATCTACCATCATCACTAAGATCCAATCCTAAAAAAAAGAAAATATGTGTAATTATTTTATAGATTTTACAGATTTTTTTTAGTAGTTAGAATTTTCGAGTGCTGAGCCGAATCTCTTATTGAATACTATTCCAGTACTTCTATTCTCTATGTATATCTATCTAAGCATTGCAGATGCTTTTCTTTATGATCATTTGAAAAACACCTGTATCAGTCAAACTACAATTCTATGTTGCCATTTAAATTGGTATATAAGCCTAGAAAATAGATATTTAGACTTGAGAATTGAAAGGTCAGTTTGTCCAATTCATGCAATAGTTGATAAATTTGGCTTTATGCCATTCACCTTGTCCACAATTTAGTTCTCACTATTGTTATTATGATGTTGTTAAAGTACAAAAGAGCCCTATAGTCTGACAAACTTAACCTTGAAAAGTTTATGCATCTTGAGTTACTTATTCAAAATCTGTGAATGTTGAATAATTTTGGGTCTTTTATGCTTTTTAATTGCATTTTACATAACATCGTAGTTATTTTGTGATACATGACAATACTATCTGCCTGCCTGTTCACCGATTTGACTCCAATTCTCACTTTTAATATTTAAAATACTAAAACGTATATCAAAATATATAAAGTCTTAAATAAACAATTAATAATGCATGGACTCGATAGTATGTATCAGCATTTCGTGTGTATTTTAGTCTAAACGCCATCTAATTAACAATCGAGATGACCCGTGAGAGACTGCCGACGGTCATATAATCCGATATATAAACATATATTTTAAATAGATAGCAAGCACGTACAATTGGATTTGCTAGGTCTGTTTTATGTCATGTACGTTATAGGTTAAAAATATATGTTAATCATTGTTTGTACCTGTATAAGAATGATTTTTTTTGTGGTTCGAATCAGTCAACGAAATGGTTCACCCTTGTTTCACTTTCTTTGTAGACATTCCTTTCCTTTAATAGCTGAACACGGCTAGTACATCAGTAAGTCATCTTCAGCAAAGGGGTTAATAAAAGGTCAAATGAGTACGGATTGAATGAGGTTAAAAAATTAACTTGCTAGTCAATAATACATCAGCAATGTTTTGGAGCTTATTTTGACAAATTTGGACCAAACTGACTGGCTATAACGAAATATTATTTCAAAATTCCGCTTTTATTAATATTTGAAACAAAAATAATCGTATTCTTATTTTGTGTCAAAATCGTAGCTAATATCCCTTTCAGGCCAAGCATCCTTTTAAGGCATAGCATCCTTTTAAGGCCTAGCATCCACTAGATATATAAAAGTAAAACGAATTTTGTGTTTCAGAAACTAGATAAAACCTTTTTTTTGTATTTTGATGTGCATTTGTTTTCCTGCAGAAGGTATAAACATAAACTAAGTTGGGTAAAATCTTTTGAGATGCCCCTTCTCAGGTAACAATTGTGTTGTATTGTATTGATTGATATGGACAATAGGACAATAGATTTCTACACAATATTAGGTGATTTAAAGGGTGTAACATAGTGGACAGTATCAAATGTAACTCAGTTGTACTTTTAGTTGTTTGTTTATTTCACCATCATCTACAGTGATGAAAAAAGCCCATCAAAATACGAAAAAAAAGTTTTATCTTTCTGAAACACAAAATGCATCCAATTTCAAAATATATATATTCTAAAGGTAATACTTTTTTTCATTTTAAAATTGAGAGGAAAATTTTTCGTCACAAATTTTCCTTGGACACAATTTGACATTTTTTGGACAAAATTTTGATTTTTTTTCTAAAAAACATTGGTATTCTCTACAATTTTTTTTCCTTAAAATTTAGATTTTTTTCAACCAAACGATTTTTTGCCAAATGTGGTTTTTTTTGACAAATTTTTATTTTCTATCAAATTTGAAATTTCCAAAAATGAATTTTCGTCCCCATTTTGGTGTTTTTTTTCCTTAAAATTTATGATATTTTACAATTTTGTGATTTTTTTTCGCATAAAGCAATACATAAAAACATTCTTATGCTACCTGTGTACTATGATTACACAATTTATTGTCAACAAACCTTGCACTTTTATTCAGTCAGTTTGGTCATAGAATAATAATGCTGTGTCCTATATTTTGGACAAGGTAAACGGCATGAAACCAAATTAATCAACTTCTATTGCATTAATTCGATACACTGACCTTTCAACTTTCAATGCTAAATATGTATTTTCTGGGCTTATATACCAATTTAAATTGCAAAATAGATTTGTAATTTGACTGGTACAGGTGTTTTTCAAATGACAATAACACTAATACATGTTATCTTGTTAAAATGCTTACTCATTTCACAATGTCCTCCAATATAAGGGCTAACACACTCACAGTAAGATGAACCATCATATTGATGACATGTACCACCATTACCACAGGGGTTGTTAAGGCACAAATCGTTGACGTCTTCTGTAATAACAATAAAAATTGTTATGTACTTCAATGATTTTCATTATTAAAGATGAAAAGTTGATTCCTTAATCAAAGATAGAACTGAATTTTTTTCATCCATTTACAAAATATTCTCAAACTCTTTTCAATATGTCAATTGAAGAAATAAAACCAAAAAACGTCGCCTGTTTTCTGTTTTATTTTATAGATTACTGTTTACCGTTGTGTTGTTTTTTTCTGCTATTCCGGATATCGTTGGTCTTTTTGCTATTTTAAAAGTTTAATTCTTTCTTGACATATTTCTTTCTTTTCTTATTTTGTAGTTCTAGCTTAATTGCATTGCAGTGATTTTGTTCTTACCATTTTTGAAACTTTATTAAGATTAAAAGCATTTATTTCCTTTTATTGCATTACTTATCATTTCCTTTTTCTTGCTTTATTCAAACTAACATACCACATTCAAATTCATCCCAACCAGTCTCGCAATCTTTCCACCCATCGCAGATCCAATCTTTAGATATACATTCTCCAGGTCCTGGGCTATTACATTTTACTTTTACTTCTGTGTCAGGATTACATTCTTAATTAAAAGAAAATATGCAAATGTCTAGTAGATGTGCAGTTCACAATGAAACTGATGTCTTATTGACTGTCAGACTTATCACCGGATTCTGTTATAGGTTTCTCAATTAGGAATTAACAACCTACGCTTTTATAATTAAACATCACGTGGCAAAATGTGTTATAATAATAGCAATTATTTCCTTGTGTTCTTTATTTACATGGCAAAATGTGTTATAATAAAAGTAATTATTTCCTGTACCAGGTCAGGAATATGACAGTTGTTTTCCATTCGTTTGGTATGTTTGAGCTTTTGATTTTTGCCAATTGTTAAGGGACTTTCCGTTTTGAATTTTCCTTTGAGTTCGTTTTTTTTGTTGTTTTAAGCCAAAACCAAGTTTTTCCTCAATATACTCTAATGACAACCATCAATCAAAGCTACTCACATTATATATCTTGTTCCCAATATTTCAATTGAATCTTCATTCAAACACATACTTTATTATTAAGTATCGGCATCGAAAGGGTATCTGCTTTCAAAACCTCCGGTGATAGTAACAATTTTTTGTCCTTTGTGTATTTAATAAAGGCGTTAACCGGTATTTACCTTGTTCGCAGTTATCACAAATGAATAGGTATCTAAATTCACAGCAATAGAGTAATAGATCAGTTCTTTGTTGTGACAAATTTACTTTTTTGACATGGACATGAAGCGAATTGAATACTTGTTTTAGTGACATTTTATGGCATAATCAGTTCTAATTTATTTAAATAAAGAATCGCTAAACGCGTGTTATATTTTATTAGTGTTTCATATTATGAGTAATGTTTCATTGTTGTTGATTTTTGGTTTGCTCTATATATGAATTGTCAATAAGGATTTGCCGTTTTCATATTGTAATTATACTTCAAATTATGAATTTTTTAAATTGGCTACTTTACATATCGTGATTGATAGCAAAAGCCATCCGTTTTTATCAGTCATCATAAAGCCAATTTCATAATTATAATTTTTTTACAACAACTTAACTTTTTTGTGATCTGCTATCATATTATTTGCCGTAATAAATTATACCTAGTTTATTTGTGATTTGCTATCATGGTTTTTGCTATAATAAATAAATATGTTGAATGATACAAATATTTCAATCAGAAATGTGTAATTCATGGAATTAATACTTTATATTCATGCTATCTCAGAAGTACTTTAACTGTCAAAATTTCAAAGTATAAAAGTATTTTTATAGATGACAAAGCTGTTACTCTTATGTCTTCACCCTATTCAAGAACTGATGCATTTGTCAAATATTTAACTACCTTCAATACATTTTAATGCAGCATCATCCTCTGCTTGGCACGCCATGTCAATATTCTCCCCACTTTCTCCAGAACACTGATTGATTGACTTCTCGTCTCCTTTGCAAAGAAGCGAATAACTTAGTCTATAAAAATCTATCGAATGGGGTAACTTATAGGCCACACCTTTACCGGGTTTGTTTAGAAATCTACATGCTACAGATGCATCATTGTCATCCCAGTCAAGCAGGCATAGAGAGTAGGTACCAGTCGGTTGGTGAATCAATAACCTGCCATCATCACTTAGATCCAATCCTAAAACAGAAAATATGTGTCATTGTTTTATAGATTTTATAGAAAAATACCTTTTATAGCTTCCAAAATAGTAATTGAAATTTCGAGTATTCAGCAATATCTTTTATCGATTACATTGCCATGTAAGCGGGAGGTTTGGCTAGCTATATAACCAGGTTCAACCCACCATTTTTTCTTAAAATGTCCTGTACCAAGTCAGGAATATGGAAGTTGTTATCAAATAGTTCGTTTCTATGTATGTTGGCGTTTGTTTGTTTTGTTGCACTTCAGTGTTCCTGTTGTTCCTTTGTTTTCCTCTTCTAGTTGATGTGTTTCCCTCTTATATCTGATGTGTTTCCCTCGGTTTTAGTTTGTAACCCGGATTTGTTTTCTCTCAATCGATTTATGACTTTTGAACACCGGTATACTACTGTTGCCTTTATTTATCGATTACTTTTACGTGACTATTCTCTATCTATCTATACCTTAGTATTGCAGATGCTTTTCCGTATACCTTATAACATAATATACCTGATAACTTGTTATAATACTTACTGATTTCACAATGTCCTCCGACAAAAGGACTAAAACAATCACAGTAATAGGCACCATAATATTGATGACATGTACCACCATTACCACAGGGGTTGTTAAGGCACAAATCGGTGACGTCTTCTGTAATAACAATAAAAATTGTTATGTACTTCAATGATTTTCATTATTAAAGATGAAAAGTTGGTTCCTTACTAACAGAAAGAGTTTTGAAGACATCACCTGATGCGTCATTTCATCTGATTTACCTGGCATGCGTACCACAACAGGGTGCCATTCATTTTTAAATTGGAGGTCCGTTTATCAACAAGTGTGTCTAAAAAATTGAAATATGAATACTTACAGTAGGTGTACAGTTCATACTGATACTGATCTGTTTTTCACTGCAAGACTAATCACTAAATTATGTTACGTAGAATTATTAGGTCCGATCGCTTGATAAATCGACAAAATGTTTATATGTTGTTCGAATTCTTTCTTCAAACGGTAAGCGTTTTAAAAAAAAAAATATATGTATGATTAACATAAATATGAATTAATCAAATAATATCCTAGCATGATATATAAAATCATATGAATTTAATAGATATTTTATATCTTATCTACTTAGCTGAAATCGACATCTTAATTATGCCAAACACTTGATTACACATTGACTAATACTGCTTTCACATCACTGCACGATTTCTGCTGAAGTTTTGTGCTTAACGATTTACACTCGAATTCAAGATCATAATAGCATTGATTAAGGATGGGCTCGAGTGTCGGTTTTGTTGTTACTGAAATCTGTACCTGTATTTTTTAAATAGTATATTGATATTTCATGTATACATAAATCTTGTAAAATAGACCAAATGGACCAAATGGGCATAAAATAGCAAAATTGAACACGGAATATGATTATGTAAGAAAGTTGAATTGACATAACGAATGTAAGACGATGAGACACTCGGACTAAATGGAGACAAATATACGATGAATTCAATGATAAATGTCTGCTCAGATGGACGATGGATATGTTCCAATTCGCCTCTTTAGAATCTAAAGGACTATGGGTAATCTCATTGTTCGTACACCAAAATGAAAATAACGTTATGTCATTGGTTAAATTTCCATTGTTTAGTACAGTTTAAACCAATCACAACGTTTTGGTGTACGCTTTTGAAAATATTACCCAGAATGCATTAGATTCTGAAACGGCAAATTGTCGTAACCACAATCCCGTCCTCTTTTTCCACGAATGTGACAACACCGAATGAGACTTTGTCATCAAACTTTAACTTAAATTAGCAACACGACGGGTGTCACATGTGGAGCAATATCTGCTTACACTTCAGGAGCACGTGAGATCACAAAGGGTTTTGTTGGGGTTCGTGTTGCTCAGTCTTTAGGTATCAATGCCTTTGAAAACACTTATTATATTTTGTATGTAAACCATGTTTTATATAAGTGAGAAGATTTAGCGTTCACTTATTTTCATTGTCATTTAATTAACCAGAAAAAAAAATACCACACTTAGAGAACCTTAAGTGAGTAAACTGACATACCCCACGCCCCATGTAAAGTAGAAAAGCTTCTTGTGACATAATGGCATAGTTGATTCTGTTTACTTTCAAGTATGATTCTTTTCTATTATGAGTTTAGACAGTAATGTTGTCTTACACACATCTATGTTTAGAAACTATGATCTCGACCTTAGATAAAGTGATTTAAAAATCAATAGGGATCTAGCTCTTATCATATGTTACCATATGCGACAGACATTAGTTTAGCAAGAAAAGTTACATTATGGATGGACTTGAGTGTCGATTTTTTTTGTACAAATGTGCATGGAATATGACTATTAGAGAAAAATGATATGGTATGGAATGGTGAAAAAAAAAATAAGGAAAAAACAAAGAGACTAAAACGGTGAATGTTTGCTCAGATATAAAACATTTCGATATGACAAAATCAATCTAATGACACAACAAAACAAAATACAAACCACAGTAAGTTTCGTCCCAAGCCGTCGCACAGTCTTGTATTCCATCGCAAATCCATTCTTTAAATATGCATTTTCCATGATTATTGTCATTACATCTGACATGTGTATTGAGATCACATCCTTGATACGGAAAAAATATCTTGCAATAACCAATAACTAAAAACTTTAAAACTAAATTTTAAAATCAGAACCTTGTTTTAAAGAAATACAGAAACAAATTACATCTACTTATATATATATATATATATTTCATCTCAAATTTAGCCCAACAATGTTAGATCTGCAAATTTGCGTTAGCAAATTTTTGTTCTTCCCTCAGCGGGATTCGAACCCTTGCGTCTGTGACATCGTGGCAACACCGCCTCCACAGTGTCCAGCACCCTAGCCCACTCGACCACCTAGGCTACATAAAAATATAGTTTTCGGTGGTCGATGTGATGCCTTTCCTCAATGCCTTTATCTAGGGTTGTAACACAGTACATGATGTATAGTAGAAAGTAGATGGTGTACCTTTCAGATCAGCTATTTTGTTTGTCGTAAATTTTATTATACACGTCTAAACATGTGACAACTTTATGACAAACTTTCTCCATCGGATAACACGTGGTTATACAGGGCTAACACCATAATATATATATATTTCATCTCAAATTTATATATATATATATATTGACAAAAAACATGTCTGGTGGGAGTTCTTCATTAGCAGATTAAGTACTTTCAGTCTGCTTTTGGTAATTAGTAACATTTTCGATACTGTACTATTTAGTTTTGTTTTTCATAGCCATGCTGAAACCTCATAAATAGTTGTTTTTAGTCTTTAGGAATATCATAGAGATTTCTGCTTTAAAGAATTTGGTGTAGATAATAGACTTGTCTAGATCATGGCAATAAAGAGCTTTACATATAGTGTTAATTTGTTAATTGTTGAAGACCAAATGTTGAATGCTTGTCAATTATAAATGTTGTTGGACTCCTGTCGCTTCTGTATCATGTTTCCCTTATTTTCTACATAAACATGATAAATGTGAGATTTCCAAAAACAAATAATATAACCAGATAGAAATGAAATCTCCAAAAGCACGTTAAAAAAAGAATTTATTTCTGCTATAATATTAAAGTATACTTTTAAAAACAGTGTCACTATGGAACAAATAGATAAATTGGAATATCTGATACTTGGATTTGAAGTTCAATTTGCCCAAATACGGAATAACAAATTGTTATTTTTCAATCTGTTTTCATTTTGTTTTCATGCAGGTAGTTGCTTGTTATATTCCAGGCAAATGTCGAAATTTTCAGATTAAAATAATTTCTTATGATTTTCAAGATGACCCAAAGTCGAGAAAAGAAGCATACGCGATTGGGTATAAGGGGATATATATTTTCATATGACATTATAATATCATAACCACAAGACTTAATGTATAAATTTCGTGATTCATTTTGAACTCAAACTTTGGAAAAATTGCAAAGACTCATGGTAAAGAATGAGTATGGCATATTTATGTATGAAATAAAAGCCTTCCACACACACTCAACTAAAAGCAGAGGAATGGAGGATTTGTTTTTCTTCATGCCTTACATATACGAGTCATAGATAATCCTTTAATTCGGAGCAAAAGCTCCCACAACACTCAAAGTAATCTGAAAAATAAAGAATGTAAATATACACATTCGCAGTGATACTTTTCGCTTTATGCATTAAAAAGGAGACTTGAAGATGTCAAGCGTATATTCAAAAAACATAATTCGATGACAACCTCACAATACCATGGCCAAAATAAAACATTCGAAAAGCCAAAGAACCGTATACAAAACACAACACAGATGACAAGAGACATAGCATCACGAATTCAAACCACGTTTGCTCCAAATAGACCTTTATTCATAAGAGACATCAACCTTAAAATTGAAGACGAAGAAAAAAAAAGAAAAGAAATCAAAATTTAAACGTAAAGAAATGCATTTTAAATAATGTTTTCTTACTACATATTATTTAAATGGCATCTTTTTTTTTTGGAGGGGATGGGTAAAGAGAGGGATAAAAAGGGTAAAGGGTAACTATATTGAAATATAATATAAGATATACCGCAGTTGTCTTCATCCCATCCAGATTGACAGTCACTAATTCCATCACAAATCCAATTTTTGTAGAGACACATTCCATCGTCACTTGCATCACACCTTGCTTGATAGTCCATGTTACATGCTGTATTGACATTTTTTTTAAAATCAGTACAATCGTGACAAGATATACAAACTTTATCTCTATACATGCAAACGCTTACAATCAATTAGTTTTCCTCCATCTTCAGTTTTACATAATGAGATATCATAAAAATTAAATGATTAAATTGAACACACAATACAAATCCTTAATTAGTTCTCACTCTATTAAGGGATTTTCACAAAGATATTGAAATTAATAATTAATAATTAAAAAAAACAATTGCACATCCAGATAAAATAGGATTTTAAATGTTTCCATGAGTGGCAAAACATCATAACATGCACTAGAAAATCCGTTTCCGGAAACTGAGTTTGTGTAAACAAATATTAATCTAGAATAAATGTTTTTTTTTTTGGTAATTGTATTTTCTTCCCTGGTTTATTGATTGTGTACAAAAAAAATGAAGTTCAGTGACAAGAAAAGAATAAAACATTTGTTCCCATTCAATTGAAAATGTGCATTTTTTCATACAGACAATTTGTCAAAGATAGAAGCAATATCAACGAGATTTTACGTCAAATTTGTCACTTGGTTGAGTCTTCAAAAATTGGAAGATCAAAAACCAGAAAGCTCTCAAACGTTTCATTCATTAAATTTGACTCAATGTTATTCCACATCAAACAATATACAAAAGTGAAGTTGCAGTTTCAGTTTTATTGCAGTGGTTTTCATACTTACTTTGTTTACTACTTTAAGAATAAAACATCTATTATTTATTACTTTTGTGGTATTCAAATAAACGTAAGTTAAAGACAAATAAAAGGTTTTTATTACTTTACTTTCTTGTGAAATTACGTTTTTTCACTTTTATTTTCGTCAATTTACAAAATATTTTTATAACACTTTTTATTTTGTCAATTGCGATATTGTTTTGTTTTTGGCATCTTAAATTTTTATTGACATATTCTTAATTCTCTCGGTTTGTTAAGTCTTTCGTAGCTTCAGTTTTATTGCATTGCAGTGATTTTAATTTCTACTTATTGATACTACCTTAGGATTAAATACATTTTTTTCCTTTTCTTGCATTACTGATCAATTTTTTTTTTCTGTTTACCTGCATTATTCAAACTAACATACCACATTCAAATTCATCCCAACCAGTCTCGCAATCTTCCCACCCATCGCAGATCCAATCTTCAGATATGCATTTTCCAGGTCCTGGGCTATTACATCTTACTTCTGTGTCAGGATTACATTCTTAATTAAACAAAAATATTTAAATGTATAGTAGATGTACAGTTTATATTGAAACTGGTGTGTAATTGACTGCCAGACTAGTCACCAAGTTCGGTTATTTGTTTCCAATTTATGTATTTATAGCAACACAACATTTCAAAAGATTCTACTCTTGCCAAATGTGTTATAATAAAAACAATAATTTCCTCGTGTTTTTTTTTTTTTTTTTAAATCCCAGTAGCACTTAGTGACCTTTTACAGCATAATTATTTCTAATGCACCTAATTATCTTTCGCCTCTCTTTTACTGAAATGATATAATGGCTAAACGCGTGTAATGTTTATTGGTGTCTCATATTATGATTAGTGTTTCATTGTTGTTGATATTTTTTTCCGACATTTCGACCGGACAAAATCAATCTAATGACACAACAAAACAAAATACAAATAACAAACCACAGTAAGTTTCGTCCCACGCAGTCGCACAATCTTGTAATCCATCGCAAATCCATTCTTTCAATATGCATTTTCCATGATTATTGTCATTACATCTGACATGTGTATTAAGATCACATCCTTGATACGAAAAAAAATATTTTGCAACAACCAATAACTAAAAACTTTAAAACTAAATTTTAAAAGCAGAACCTTGTTTTATAGAAATACAGAAACAAATTAAATCTACTTATATATATATATATATCATCTCAAATTTAGCCAAACAATGTTAGATCTTCAAATTTGCGTTAGCAAATTTTGTTCTTCACTCAGCGGGATTCGAACCCTTGCGCCTGTGACAAGAATTTGTTGTAGATAATAGACTTGTCTAGATCATGGCGATAAAGAGCTTTACATATAGTGTTAATTTGTTAATTGCTGAAGACCAAATGTTGAATGCTTGTCAATTGTAAATGTTGTTGGACTCCTGTCGCTTCTGTGTTATGTTTCCCTTATTTTCTACATAAACATGATAAATGTGAGATTTCCAAAAACAAATAATATAAGCAGATAGAAATGAAATCTACAAAAGCACGTTAAAAAAGAATTTATTTCTGCTATGATATTATAGTATACCTATAAAAACAGTGTCACCATGGAACAAATAGATAAATTGGAATATCTGATACTTGGATTTGAAGTTCAATTTGCCCAAATACGGAATTACAAATTGTTATTTTTCAATCTGTTTTCATTTTGTTTTCAAGCAGGTAGTTGGTTGTTATATTCCAGGCAAATGTCGAAATTTTAAGATCTAAAATAACTTCTTATGATTTTCAAGATGACCCAAAGTCGAGAAAAGAAGCATACGCGATTGGGTATAAGGAATATATATTTTCATATGACATTATAATATCATAACCACAAGACTTAATGTATAAATTTCGTGATTCATTTTGAACTCAAACTTTGGAAAAATTGCAGACTCATGGTAACGATTGAGTATCAAGTATTTATTTATGAAATAAAAGCCTTCCACACACACTCAACTAAACGCAGAGGACTGGAGGTTTTGTTGTTCTTCATGCCTTACATGTACGAGTCATAGATAATCCAAATCGGAGTAAAAGCTCCCACAACACTCAAAGTAATCTGTAATTTGATAAAAATAAAGAATGTAAATATACACATTCGCAGTGATACTTTACACTTTATGCATTAAAAAGGAGACTTGAAGATGTCAAGCGTATATTCAAAAAACTTAATTCGATGACAACCTCACAATATCATGGCCAAAATAAAACCTTCGGAAAGCCAAAGAATGGTAAACAAAACACAATACAGATGACAAGAGACTGAGCATGACGAATTCAAACCACTTTTGCTCCAAATAGACCTTTATTCATAACAGACATCAAACTTAAAATTGAAGACGAAGAAAAAAAGAAAGGAAATCAAAATTCAAACGTAAAGAAATGCATTTTAAATAATGTTTTCTAACTACATGTTATTTAAATGGCATCATTTTTTTGGGGAGGAATAGGTAAAGAGAGGGATAAAAAGATAAATGGTAACTATATTGAAATATAATATAAGATATACCGCAGTTGTGTTCATCCCATCCAGATGGACAGTCACTAATTCCATCACAAATCCAAGTTTTGTTGAGACACATTCCATCGTCACTTGCATCACACCTTGTATGATAGTCCATGTTACATGCTGTATTGAAATTTCAAAAAAAATCAGTACAATCGTACCAAGATATACAAACTTTATATCTATACATACCAACGCTTACAATCAATTAGTTTTCCTCCATCTTCAGTTTTACATAATTAGATATCATAGAAATTAAATGATTAAATTGAACACGCAATACAAATCCTTAATTAGTTCTCACTCTATTAAGGGATTTTCAGAAAGATATTGAAATTAATAATTAATAACGAAAAAACAATTACGCATCTAGATAAAACAGGATTTTTAAATGTATCCATGAGTGGCAAAACATCATATAATGCACTAGAAAATTCGTTTCCGGAAACTGAGTTTGTGTAAACAAATTTTAATCTAGAATAAATGTTTTTTTTTTTTTGGGGGTAATTGTATTTTCTTCCTGGTTTAGTGAATGTGTACAAAAATCAAATTCACTAACAAGAAAAGAATAAAACATTTGTTCCCATTCAATTGAAAACATTTGTTCCCATTCAATTGAAAATGTGCATTTTTCATACAGGCAATTAGTCAAGGACAGAGGCAATATCAACGAGATTTTACGTCAAATTTGTCACTTGGTTGAGTCTTCAAAATTGGAAGATAAAAAGCAGAAAGCACTCAAGCGTTTCATTCATTAAATTTGACTCAATGTTATTCCACATCAAACAATATACAAAGGTGAAAATTAAGGTCACAGTACTTTACCAATGTTCAAATCTCCATTGATATTTTCTTAAACATATCTTGTTTTTTTCAAATATACATTGCAGTTTCAGTTTTATTGCAGTGGTTTTCATACTTACTTTGTTTACTACTTTAAGAATAAAACATCAATTATTTATTAATTTTGTGGTATTCAAATAAACGTAAGTTAAAGACAAATAAAAGTTTTATTACTTTACTTTCTTGTGAAATTACGTTTTTCCACTTTTATTTTCGTCAATTTACAAAATATTTTATAACTCTTTTATTTTGTCAATTGCGATCATATTGTTTGGTTTTCGGCATCTTAAATTTTTATTGACATATTCTTAATTCTCGCAGTTTGTTAAGTCTTTCGCAGCTTCAGTTTTATTGCATTGCAGTGATTTTAATTTCTATTATTTATACTATCTTAAGTTTAAAACCTTTTTTCCTTTTCTTCCATTACTGATCATTTTTTCCTTTTGTCCTGCTTTATTCAAACTAACATACCACATTCAAATTCATCCCAACCAGTCTCGCAATCTTCCCACCATCGCAGATCCAATCTTTAGATATGCATTTTCAGGTCCTGGGCTATTACATCTTACTTGAGTGTCAGGATTACATTCTTAATTAAACGAAAATATTGAAATGTATAGTAGATGTACAGTTTATATTGAAACTGGTGTGTAATTGACTGCCAGACTAGTCACCAAGTTCGGTTATTTGTTTCCAATTTATGTATTTATAGCAACACAACATTTCAAAAGATTCTACTCTTGCCAAATGTGTTATAATAAAACAATAATTTCCTCGTGTTTTTTTTTTTTTTAAATCCCAGTAGCACTTAGTGATCTTTTACAGCATAATTATTTCTGATGCACCTAATTATCTTTCGCCTCTCTTTTACTGAAATGATATAAACGCGTGTAATGTTTATTGGTGTCTCATATTATGATTAGTGTTTCATTGTTGTTGATATTTTTTCCGACATTTCGACCGGACAAAATCAATCTAATGACACAACAAAACAAAATACAAAAACAAACCACAGTAAGTTTCGTCCCACGCAGTCGCACAGTCTTGTAATCCATCGCAAATCCATTCTTTCAATATGCATTTTCCATGATTATTGTCATTACATCTGACAAGTGTATTGAGATCACATCCTTGATACGAAAAAAATATTTTGCAATAACCAATAACTAAAACTTTAAAACTAAATTTTAAAAGCAGAACCTTGTTTTATAGAAATACAGAAACAAATTAAATCTACTTATATATATATATATTTCATCTCAAATTTAGCCAAACAATGTTAAATCTGCAAATTTGCGTTAGCAAATTTTGTTCTTCACTCAGCGGGATTCGAACCCTTGCGCCTGTGACAAGAATTTGTTGTAGATAATAGACTTGTCTAGATCATGGCGATAAAGAGCTTTACATATAGTGTTAATTTGTTAATTGCTGAAGACCAAATGTTGAATGCTTGTCAATTGTAAATGTTGTTGGACTCCTGTCGCTTCTGTGTTATGTTTCCCTTATTTTCTACATAAACATGATAAATGTGAGATTTCCAAAAACAAATAATATAAGCAGATAGAAATGAAATCTACAAAAGCACGTTAAAAAAGAATTTATTTCTGCTATGATATTATAGTATACCTATAAAAACAGTGTCACCATGGAACAAATAGATAAATTGGAATATCTGATACTTGGATTTGAAGTTCAATTTGCCCAAATACGGAATTACAAATTGTTATTTTTCAATCTGTTTTCATTTTGTTTTCAAGGAGGTAGTTGATTGTTATATTCCAGGCAAATGTCGAAATTTTTAAGATCTAAAATAATTTCTTATGATTTTCAAGATGACCCAAAGTCGAGAAAAGAAGCATACGCGATTGGGTATAAGGGAATATATATTTTCATATGACATTATAATATCATAACCACAAGACTTAATGTATAAATTTCGTGATTCATTTTGAACTCAAACTTTGGAAAAATTGCAGACTCATGGTAACGAATGAGTATGAAGTATTTATTTATGAAATAAAAGCCTTCCACACACACTCAACTAAAAGCAGAGGACTGGAGGTTTTGTTGTTCTTCATGCCTTACATGTACGAGTCATAGATAATCCAAATCGGAGTAAAAGCTCCCACAACACTCAAAGTAATCTGTAATTTGATAAAAATAAAGAATGTAAATATACACATTCGCAGTGATACTTTACACTTTATGCATTAAAAAGGAGACTTGAAGATGTCAAGCGTATATTCAAAAAACTTAATTCGATGACAACCTCACAATATCATGGCCAAAATAAAACCTTCGGAAAGCCAAAGAATGGTAAACAAAACACAATACAGATGACAAGAGACTGTGCATCACGAATTCAAACCACGTTTGCTCCAAATAGACCTTTATTCATAACAGACATCAAACTTAAATTGAAGACGAAGAAAAAAAAAGAAAAAAAATCAAAATTCAAACGTAAAGAAATGCATTTTAAATAATATTTTCTAACTACATGTTATTTAAATGGCATCATTTTTTTTGGGGAGGAATAGGTAAAGAGAGGATAAAAGGGTAAACGGTAACTATATTGAAATATAATATAAGATATACCGCAGTTGTCTTCATCCCATCCAGATGGACAGTCACTAATTCCATCACAAATCCAAGTTTTGTTGAGACACATTCCATCGTCACTTGCATCACACCTTGTATGATAGTCCATGTTACATGCTGTATTGAAATTTCAAAAAAAATCAGTACAATCGTACCAAGATATACAAACTTTATATCTATACATACCAACGCTTACAATCAATTAGTTTTCCTCCATCTTCAGTTTTACATAATTAGATATCATAGAAATTAAATGATTAAATTGAACACGCAATACAAATCCTTAATTAGTTCTCACTCTATTAAGGGATTTTCAGAAAGATATTGAAATTAATAATTAATAATGAAAAAAACAATTACGCATCTAGATAAAACAGGATTTTTAAATGTATCCATGAGTGGCAAAACATCATATAATGCACTAGAAAATTCGTTTCCGGAAACTGAGTTTGTGTAAACAAATTTTAAGCTAGAATAAATGTTTTTTTTTTTTTTTTGGGGTAATTGTATTTTCTTCCCTGGTTTAGTGAATGTGTACAAAAAATCAAATTCACTGACAAGAAAAGAATAAAACATTTATTCCCATTCAATTGAAAATGTGCATTTTTTCATACAGGCAATTAGTCAAGGACAGAGGCAATATCAACGAGATTTTACGTCAAATTTGTCACTTGGTTGAGTCTTCAAAAATTGGAAGATAAAAAAGCAGAAAGCACTCAAGCGTTTCATTCATTAAATTTGACTCAATGTTATTCCACGTCAAACAATATACAAAGGTGAAAAGTTAAGGTCACAGTACTTTACCAATGTTCAAATCTCCATTGATATTTTCTTAAACATATCTTGTTTTTTTCAAATATGCATTGCAGTTTCAGTTTTATTGCAGTGGTTTTCATACTTATTTTGTTTACTACTTTAAGAATAAAACATCAATTATTTATTAATTTTGTGGTATTCAAATAAACGTAAGTTAAAGACAAATAAAAAGTTTTTATTACTTTATTTTCTTGTGAAATAACGTTTTTTCCACTTTTATTTTCGTCAATTTACAAAATATTTTTATAACTCTTTTTATTTTGTCAATTGCGATCATATTGTTTGGTTTTCGGCATCTTAGATTTTTATTGACATATTCTTAATTCTCGCAGTTTGTTAAGTCTTTTGCAGCTTCAGTTTTATTGCATTGCAGTGATTTTAATTTCTATTATTTATACTATCTTAAGTTTAAAAACCTTTTTTTCCTTTTCTTGCATTACTGATCATTTTTTTCCTTTTGTCCTGCTTTATTCAAACTAACATACCACATTCAAATTCATCCCAACCAGTCTCGCAATCTTCCCACCCATCGCAGATCCAATCTTTAGATATGCATTTTCCAGGTCCTGGGCTATTACATCTTACTTCTGTGTCAGGATTACATTCTTAATTAAACAAAAATATTTAAATGTATAGTAGATGTACAGTTTATATTGAAACTGGTGTGTTATTGACTGCCAGACTAGTCACCTAGTTCGGTTATTTGTTTCCAATTTATGTATTAGCAACACAACCTTTCAAAAGATTCTACGCTTCCCAAATGTGTTATAATAAAAACAATAATTTCCTCGTGTTCTTTTTTTTTTAAATCCCAGTAGCACTTAGTGACCTTTTATGGCATAATTATTTCTAATGTACCTAATTATCTTTCGCCTCTCTTTTACTGAAATGACTTAATCGCTAAACGCGTGTAATGTTTATTAGTGTTTCATTGTTGTTGATATTTTTTTCTGGTCAATATGTGGTCTATATATGAATTGTCAATAGGGATTTGCTATTTTCATATTTTAATTATACTTAAAATTGTGAGATTTTACATTAGCTGCTTTATGTATCGTGTTTGATAGCATAAGCCATCCGTTCTTTAATTTCGTAATTATCAGTTTTTAGCACAACTTAACTTTTTTTGTGATCTGCTATCAAAGTATTTGCCGTAATAAATTATATCTAGTTTATTGCTATCATGGTTTTTGCTATAATAAATAAATATGTTGAATGATATAAATTTTACAATCGAAAATGTGTAATTCATGGAATTAATACTTTATACTCATGCTTTGTATCTCAAAAGTACTTTAACTGTCAAAATTTCAAAGTATAAAAGTATTTTTATAGATGACAAAGCTGTAACTCTTATGTCTTCACCCAATCCAATACTTGATGTATTTGACAAGTATTTAACTACCTTCAATACATTTCAATGCAGCATCATCCTCTGCTTGGCACTTCAAGTCAATATGCTCCCCACTTTCTCCAGAACACTGATTGATTGACTTCTCGTCTCCTTTGCAAAGAAGCGAATAACTTAGTCTATAAAAATCTATCGAATGGGGTAACTTATAGGCAACACCTTCACCGGGTTTGTTCAGAAATCTACATGCTACAGATGCATCATTGTCATCCCAGTCAAGCAGGCATAGCGAGTAGGTACCAGTCGGTTGGTGAATCAATAACCTACCATCATCACTTAGATCCAATCCTAAAATAGAAAATATGTGTCATTGTTTTATAGATTTTACAGAAAAATACTTTTATAGCTTCCAAAATAGTAATTGAAATTTCGAGTATTTAGCAATATCTTTTATCGATTACTTGAACGTGTTTATTCTCTATCTATCTATAGCTTAGTATTGCAGATGCTTTTCCGTATACTGTAAACCAACTTATTTTCGCGGATACTTTATTTCGCGTTTAGCCCTTTCTAGTCAACTTCGCGGCGATTTAATTTCGCGATTTTCTATTTTTCTTGATGTAGTTAAATAAGGAAAGATCCAAGTTTTACATATTCGCGACGATTTATACGAGTCATTTTTCTACTCGCGAAAGTCGCGAAAATTAGTTGGTTTACAGTACCTTATCACATAATATACCTGATAACTTGTTATAACACTTACTGATTTCACAATGTCCTCCGACAAAAGGACTAAAACAATCACAGTAATAGGCACCATCATATTGATGACATGTACCACCATTACCACAGGGGTTGTTAAGGCACAAATCGGTGACGTCTTCTGTAATAACAATAAAAATTGTTATGTACTTCAATGATTTTCATTATTAAAGATGAACTGAATTTTTAAGACATCACCTGATGCGTCATTTCATCTGATTTACCTGGCATGCGTACCACAACAGGGTGCCATTCATTTTTAAATTGGAGGTCCGTTTATCAACAAAGTGTGTCTAAAAAATTGAAATATGAATACTTACAGTAGGTGTACAATTCATACTGATACTGATCTGTTTTTGACTACAAGACTAATCACTAAATTATGTTACGTGTTTTAATTTGTTTTTTCATCAAGCCAATAATAGAATTATTAGGTCCGATCGCTTGATAAATTAACAAAATGTTTATATGTTGTTCGTATTCTTTCTTCAAACGGTAAGCGTTTGGGAAAAAAAAATATATGTATGATTAACATAAATATGAATTAATCAAATAATATCCTATGATATATAAAATCATATGAATTTAATAGATATTTTATATCTTATCTACTTAGCTGAAATCGACATCTTAATTATGCCAAACACTTGATTACACATTGACTAATACTGCTTTCACATCACTGCACGATTTCTGCTGAAGTTTTGTGCTTAACGATTTACATTCGAATTCAAGATCACAATAGCAGATATATTTTATTTTTGGAAATTTGGAAATATAAGAATTTGATTTGCGCGCTTCTTGCTGAATGTGATTTGTTATTTTCTGTCATTTCGAAATAGCATTGAATTCTTAATAATATATTACAAGGCTAAAAGAAAGGACTGAACATATAGAACAGCTCAAAAGACTAAACCATACTTAGATACTTGTCATTCGTTGTTAAAAAATTGTAAACCTTAAAGAATTCTTACATACTTTCTGTATTTCATGTGAAATTGTAATTAGAGTTTTGGAGCTGTACACTATATATCTAAGGTATATTCAGGGAATTTAGAATTATATAATAATGAATTTGATGTTTGCATGCTTTGAAATTCTATTGATTTATATTGTATCTTAGGAGAAGACGGTCTAAGTTGGACCAGCTTGTGTCTAATTCTTTTTGCGATATTTTGCAAACAAAATATGTTTAAACTACAATAGAGAATAAAGTATATATGTCTGCCTCTTGGCGCTAACATGTGCCATTTATCTTAATATTTGTAGACTTTCCTCGTTGGATTTCAAACTTTGTTTCATTATATATGATTGCTTGTATATAACTCATACATCATTCTAGAAATGCAATATCGTTCGACTATATATTTCTATTCTAAAACTTGTCTTTATTCAAGACACTCAAATATTTATCCATAAGTACAAAAGAAACATATATTTTTACAAAGAAGAATATTGTGTACTGTCATATGACCTCCTATCTTCCATTTCGATTAACTCATGATTAATTTATTTTATCATATATGCAAGTCTTTTATTTTGACAGTTATCGATGTGTGTTTTACTTCCTACTAGAAAAATATTTCTACATTTTGAATGCTAGGGGGTCTACTTGAATGGATGAATTGATACTCAAAATTACCTACCAGTGGCATAAATCAAAACAAACCATTGATTGATTGATAGATTGGTGTCTAACGCCACTTTCAGCACTATTGTGTTATTTCATGGCGGTCAGATTTTATTGATGGAGGAAGCCGGAGTGCACGGAGAGAATCAACGACCTTCGGTAGGAAAACTGACAATCCTAGTCAATTAAGATTATCAGTGTTGACAGGCTAGTGATACAGTCGTTTGACTACTATGGCCACTCGGCCACTCGGCCACCGCAGTCCCAAAAAACAAACCATTAGCCTTACCAATTTTATGTATTGAATATCCGTTTTTAGAATAAAAATAAAAGTAATATAAAGTGATTATAATGATAATAATAACCTAACTTTCGATTTTTCCTTTAGAATTCAGGACAAAAATAGCTTAATAAAAATATAATCAATGTTGTCATGATCAAAACGTGTAATACTTAAGAAATTATATATCTTATATACGAATCAAACTTACAACTTATTTTTCTATTAACAGAAATGAGATAAAACTATTAAAAAAATTACCACTGTGACCTTGATAGACAGAAATTCTCCATTCACCTCCACAAATTTGCCGTTCGTTGCCAGCACAAGTTTTGTAACATTCTTCTTCGGGTCTCTTTTCGTAAACATCTGGATCTCCCAAAGAATTCCCACAAAAACATTCGAAATGAAACTGAAATATATAATAACAA
The DNA here is from genome assembly GCA_017311375.1 of Mytilus coruscus. Classification (NCBI taxonomy): domain Eukaryota; kingdom Metazoa; phylum Mollusca; class Bivalvia; order Mytilida; family Mytilidae; genus Mytilus; species Mytilus coruscus. The sequence continues at coordinate 44,499,101 of CM029600.1, forward strand.
AAGGCAAATTAAAAAATAGTTTTTTTCTACATGTCACAAAGAAATATTTCATACTGCCATCAGTTCATATATTTTTTTTAAACGAGCAATTAAAACAATACTGTGAACTATCAAATGAGAAAAAGGATACAAGATTTGAACATCGGTAAAATACTCTTGTCCTTGCCATAATTTTCACCATGAACGAAGTTAAATATGTTGCTTCTGCCAAAAATGTGTTTTAATGTTTTTATACAATATCAGTAGAAATTATCCCATCTAGTATCCCTCAAAATATTTCATTCCCAAAAATATCAAATATTCCAGATTCCAATAATTAAATAAGACATCGAACCCATAACTTTAAATAATAACATGGCTTATGATTAAAGAAATATAAGTAATCCCGTATGACATTCAAAATTAAGCCGTTGCAAGCATTGCACAGTTTCAACATCCCCACAGAAGGACCCCCCGTGCAGTAGCACGAAAATGTATATGTTGAAATACAAAATTAATCGCATATTCATAATGGAATCCTTTCTGGTGTTTTTTCTTTTTTTAATTCCAAAAGCAATACAGCTTATATGTATCAGTATAGTCTATAGAATATAGAATCGTAGATTCCTACTCTATTTAAAATGTTAACCCTAGGAAGAGCCATAACAATGTAAATGACTTTTTAGGAGGAATATTTTACAAAGAATGCATCTGACCTGAAGACCAAAGTACGCATATCCCTCACAAAGTCCCTGGCACATTTCTATGTTCATCAATTCGTGATTGTGGTGGTTGTTAAGGATACGGTTTGTATCATCCTTATAGCATCCCAAATAATCTGCTAACATTTCACCTGAAGAAATACTATTTCAGTGAAATCAGGCTTTTTGTCATATGATATATTCCCAAGTTTATATGCCGATTTAAGAAGTAATGCTTAATACTAAACAGATGTATGTTGGTTATCTATACGCAAACAAATTCATGTACATAACAGGAATAATGAACCATAGCTTTATGAGCAAAAATCGCTTCAAACGGAACAATGGAACAATGACTCATCAAACAAGAAGACCGAGTCCTCAAATAACTGGTCAAATCTTTCTATAATATGATTAATAGGCAAAACAACAGATTGGTCTATTAAGTGACAATTCATTTTCATACATCTCTATGTATGGCCCTATCGCTTATGTTATTCGTTATTATCTATGTACTCCAAGTATACCTTTCTCGAAATGAAAGATTTCGGATCATCATTATTATTGTTAAATTTATTTTTTAATTATTATTTGGATTAACCAATAATTAAAATGACATGTCATTAATAACTGCATGACACAATTTGTATGCGTCTTTCATGTTTATAATGGTTTCTTGGAAATTACCCACAGATAGAATCGAATGACAAACAAAAGCAGAAGATGTTAACACCTGTCTCACTCTGTTCTACGTGTAAGCGATTCCAATTGTTTTTATTCCCATATTTGTCTTTTAATATAGTTGGATATTTAAATTAACGGCGGTATACCACTTTGCTTTATACAATTCATATACGGTAATTTAAATCGGTTTAATTTTGGCTGTGCTTTGTGGATTTCGGTTATATGTCCATCCATTCCTCATGTTTGTATATTTACAATATATATTAACTAACGAAAGCTTTATTCTATATAGCCTAGTTGGTCGAGTGGTCTATGACGCTGGATATAGTGCATGTGGTGTTACCACGATGTCACAGAAGCAGGGGTTCCAATCCCGCTGAGGGAAGAACAAAATATTTGCTAACATTGTTGGACTAAATTTGAGACGAAGTTTATATCTTTTATATAAATATAAATATGATATACATATTTGATTACTCACTATATTTGTCAGTTTCAAACGTTCGCACGAGCTTATGTTTCATTGAGATGCTATGAACTGCCTTATAAATACATTAGGAGTCTTACATTAGCATAATCACGTTGCCTTTCAAAAGGATTAAATCTTAATAAAAAAGGGTTTTTGAAAAAATAATTTGATTAGGTTTTTAAAATAATACAAGGTTAAAGTTTCTTCAAAATCTTTTATATCTCTCACAGAAACAAATTTTAAAAAGTTTTACAATTAAACATAAAATAATCTTAAAGATTTCCTATTCATCAGATGAGGAACATTAATTACTATTAAGATATAGTTTTAAGTAATTACTAAGAGATCCTATCAAATATACCAGTTGGCTGACACTTAAGTACACATAAGCATTTCTTTCACATAACATCTATCAATGGTGCTCAAACCAGAACAGTTGGATACCCATTTCGAAGTCGAAGCGCTTAAAAATTGCAAAATAAGGCAATTTTGGCAAATCTTTGTCATAAGGTAAAACACCCTTAGTGAACACAAAATCACAGACATGATCAAATCAATTATATCTCATGTCAGCACAGGAGTGATTACTTCAAAAACTTCAAAGTAAATTTGTTCTGCAAATGGGTGTTGCAAATGTATAATTCTTGAATAAAACAAAACATTATAAAGAACATAAATTAGATAAATAAGAAAGAGTATCGTATACAAACTAAACAGTATTGAAAAATGCGGTTTGCCATGGAAATAAAAATTCAACCGCAACCTACTCTTAAGAAAGTGTTCTTTAAAATATCATAATCTTAAATGTTGACTTACAGATTTCCTATTCATCAGATGAGGAAAATTAAATGTTCGTTTGGACAAAATTATCTCTGTAGGTAAAACTAATAGCATCAATGCTCGTGGTAGGTATGTACATACCTTCAATACACTTCAGTGCAGCATCACCTTGATCTTCACAACTTTTATCAATATGATCTCCACTTTTTCCTTGGCAGAGATCGATCGAGTCTTCGTGACCTTCGCAATTTAGCAAATAACTTAGTCTTTTAAAATCTTCCGAATGAGGTAACGTATAGGCAACACCTTTACCGGGTTTGTTCAGAAATCTACATGCTACAGATGCATCATTGTCATCCCAGTCAAGCAGGCATACAGAGTAGGTAACAGTCGGTTGGTGAATCAATAACCTACCCTCATCATTAAGACCTATTTCTAAAAGAGTAATAGATAAGAAGAATTTGTGATTGTTTTTTCATATATTGTTGCAGATGTTATTCCTTTCATAATTTTTCAAACTAGTGGTTACAAATTTGGGTTTAGCAATAGCTCTCTCTCTCTCTCTCTCTCTCCTTTCTGAGACAATTACACATCATGCGTCCATTTAAAGTAATAATTCTTTTTTTTAATTTATAAACACTTACCCATGTCACAATGTTCTCCAACAAACGGACTAATACAATGACAGTAATATGAAGCATCATACTGATAGCAACTTCCTCCATTCTCACACGGGTGGTTATCGCACAAATCGTTGATGTCTTCTGCAATAAATACAAAATCTTAAATTCTTTCACTGTTTTTTTAATTTTATTAAGAAATAGTTTTATGTAATTACTAACAGATCCTATCAAATATACCAGACTGACACTTAAGTACACAGAAGCATTTCTTTTACATAATATCTATCAGTGGTGCTAAAAATTGCAAAATGTTGCAATTTTAGCAAATCTTTGTCATGGGGTAGAAAACCCTTAGTAAACACAAAATCACAGACATGATCAAATCAATTATGTCTCATGTTGGCACGGGAGAGTGATTTCTTCAAAAACTTCAAAGTAAATTTGTTCTGCAAATGGGTGTTGCAAATATATAATTCTTGAATAAAACAAAACATTATAGAGAACATAAATTAGATAAATAAGAAAGCGTACCGTATACAAACTAAATAGTATTGAAAATGCAGTTTGCCATGGATATAAAAATTCAACCGCAACCAACTCTTAGGAAAGTGTTCTTTAAAATATCATAATCTTAAATGTTGACTTACAGATTTCCTATTCATCAGATGAGGAAAATTAAATGTTCGTTTGGACAAAATTATCTCTGTAGGTAAAACTAATAGCATCAATGCTCGTGGTAGGTATGTACATACCTTCAATACACTTCAGTGCAGCATCACCTTGATCTTCACAATTTATATCAATATGATCTCCACTTTTCCTTGGCAGAGATCGATCGAGTCTTCGTGACCTTCGCAATTTAGCAAATAACTTAGTCTTTTAAAATCTTCCGAATGAGGTAACGTATAGGCAACACCTTTACCGGGTTTGTTCAGAAATCTACATGCTACAGATGCATCATTGTCATCCCAGTCAAGCAGGCATACAGAGTAGGTACCAGTCGGTTGGTGTATCAATAACCTACCCTCATCATTAAGACCTAATTCTAAAAGAGTAATAGATAAGAAGAATTTGTGATTGTTTTTTCTTATATTGTTGCAGATGTTATTCCTTTCATAATTTTTCAAACTAGTGGTTACAAATTTGGGTTTTTTAGCAATAGCTCTCTCTCTCTCTCTCTCTCTCTCTCTCTCTCTCTCTCTCTCTCTCTCCTTTCTGAGACAATTATGCACATGATGCGTCCATTTAAAGTAATATTTCTGTTTTTTATTTATAAACACTTACCCATGTCACAATGTTCTCCAACAAACGGACTAATACAATGACAGTAATATGAAGCATCATACTGATAGCAACTTCCTCCATTCTCACACGGGTGGTTATCGCACAAATTGTTGATGTCTTCTGCAATAAGTACAAAATCTTAAATTCTTTCACTGTTTTTTTTTTTAATGTTATTAAGAAATAGTTTTATGTAATTACTAACAGATCCTATCAAATATACCAGACTGACACTTAAGTACACAGAAGCATTTCTTTTACATAATATCTATCAGCCAGAACAGTGGACACCCATAAAAAAAATTGCAAAATGTTGCAATTTTAGCAAATCTTTGTCATAGGGTAGAAAACCCTTAGTGAACACAAAATCACAGACATGATCAAATCAATTATATCTCATGTCAGCACAGGAGTGATTACTTCAAAAACTTCAAAGTAAATTTGTTCTGCAAATGGGTATTGCAAATGTATAATTCTGGAATAAATCAAAACATTATAGAGAACATAAATTAGATAAATAAGAAAGCGTACCGTATACAAACTAAATAGTATTGAAAATGCAGTTTGCCATGGAAATAAAAATTCAACCGCAAACAACTCTTAGGAAAGTGTTCTTTAAAATATCATAATCTTAAATGTTGACTTACAGATTTCCTATTCATCAGATGAGGAAAATTAAATGTTCGTTTGGACAAAATTATCTCTGTAGGTAAAACTAATAGCATCAATGCTCGTGGTAGGTATGTACATACCTTCAATACACTTCAGTGCAGCATCACCTTGATCTTCACAACTTTTATCAATATGATCTCCACTTTTTCCTTGGCAGAGATCGATCGAGTCTTCGTGACCTTCGCAATTTAGCAAATAACTTAGTCTTTTAAAATCTTCCGAATGAGGTAACGTATAGGCAACACCTTTACCGGGTTTGTTCAGAAATCTACATGCTACAGATGCATCATTGTCATCCCAGTCAAGCAGGCATACAGAGTAGGTACCAGTCGGTTGGTGAATCAATAACCTACCCTCATCATTAAGACCTAATTCTAAAAGAGTAATAGATAAGAAGAATTTGTGATTGTTTTTCTTATATTGTTGCAGATGTTATTCCTTTCATAATCTTTCAAACTAGTGGTTACAAATTTGGGTTTTCAGCAATATCTCTCTCTCTCTCTCTCTTTCTGAGACAATTATGCACATGATGCGTCCATTTAAAGTAATATTTCTGTATTTTATATATAAACACTTACCCATGTCACAATGTTCTCCAACAAACGGACTAATACAATGACAGTAATATGAAGCATCATACTGATAGCAATTTCCTCCATTCTCACACGGGTGGTTATCGCACAAATCGTTGATGTCTTCTGCAATAAATACAAAATCTTAAATTCTTTCACTGTTTTTTTTTTAATGTTATTAAGAAATAGTTTTATGTAATTACTAACAGATCCTATCAAATATACCAGACTGACACTTAAGTACACAGAAGCATTTCTTTTACATAATATCTGTCAGCGGTGCTAAAAAATTGCAAAATGTTGCAATTTTAGCAAATCTTTGTCATAGGGTAGAAAACCCTTAGTAAACACAAAATCACAGACATGATCAAATCAATTATGTCTCATGTTGGCACGGGAGAGTGATTTCTTCAAAAACTTCAAAGTAAATTTGTTCTGCAAATGGGTGTTGCAAATATATAATTCTTGAATAAAACAAAACATTATAGAGAACATAATTAGATAAATAAGAAAGCGTATCGTATACAAACTAAATAGTATTGAAAAATGCAGTTTGCCATGGAAATAAAAATTCAACCGCAAACAACTCTTAGGTAAGTGTTCTTTAAAATATCATAATCTTAAATGTTGACTTACAGATTTCCTATTCATCAGATGAGGAAAATTAAATGTTCGTTTGGACAAAATTATCTCTGTAGGTAAAACTAATAGCATCAATGCTCGTGGTAGGTATGTACATACCTTCAATACACTTCAGTGCAGCATCACCTTGATCTTCACAACTTATATCAATATGATCTCCACTTTTCCTTGGCAGAGATCGATCGAGTCTTCGTGACCTTCGCAATTTATCAAATAACTTAGTCTTTTAAAATCTTCCGAATGAGGTAACGTATAGGCAACACCTTTACCGGGTTTGTTCAGAAATCTACATGCTACAGATGCATCATTGTCATCCCAGTCAAGCAGGCATACAGAGTAGGTACCAGTCGGTTGGTGAATCAATAACCTATCCTCATCATTAAGACCTAATTCTAAAAGAGTAATAGATAAGAAGAATTGGTGATTGTTTTTTCTTATATTGTTGCAGATGTTATTCCTTTCATAATTTTTCTAACTAGTGGTTACAAATTTGGGTTTTTTTAGTAATATCTCTCTCTCTCTCTCTCTCTCTCTCTCTCCCCTTTCTGAGAAAATTATGCATGATGCGTCCATTTAAAGTAATATTTCTGTTTTTTTTAATTGATAAACACTTACCCATGTCACAATGTTCTCCAACAAACGGACTAATACAATGACAGTAATATGAAGCATCATACTGATAGCAACTTCCTCCATTCTCACACGGGTGGTTATCGCACAAATCGTTGATGTCTTCTGCAATAAATACAAAATCTTAAATTCTTTCACTGTGTTTTTTTAATGTTATTTAGAAATAGTTTTATGTAATTACTAACAGATCCTATCAAATATACCAGACTGACACTTAAGTACACAGAAGCATTTCTTTTACATAACATCTACATGATCTATCAGCGGTGCTCGAACCAGAACAGTTGGACACCCATTTCGAAGTCGAAATGCTTAAAAATTGCAAAATGTGGCAGTTTTGGCAAATCTTTGTCATAGGGTAGAAAACCCTTAGTAAACACAAAATCACAGAAATGATCAAATCAATTATATCCATGTCAGCACAAGAGTGATCACTACAGGGATGGTGATACCCTCGGGAATGGAACGTCCACCAGTAGTGGCATCGAATTATTGTTTTGTAAAAACTCACTAAAGAAAAAAACTATATGCTCAATAAGGTATTAGGAATCGAATCATAAAATTCTGAACATAGCCAAAGTAACATAAACTTGATTAAATGAAATTAATGCATCCTCTCTGTCAAACTGTGCCCGAAAAAACAACATTAAATCTACCCTTCGGGAAAAAAATGCCATTCACCTCATTTTGGCTTCACGTGAATTGATTTATAAAATTTAGAATTGAATGCGCCTGTATGTAAAGCATTTTAGTGCATACAAAAGAAAAATGAGAACCTTCTTGTTACTTGCAACTGTCACTGAAAAGTAAACATTATTACGATCATTGTTTGCATTATTTGCAGCTTGCAAGGTACTTTTCTCAATAACTTTCATATTTCTGGATGTTCAGATTTATTAACCAGCTAGTGTATCAAATAATTCTGAATAATATTTAGCATACATTGATTAAAATGTTTTGTAAAGCAACTGATCTGACCCTAACAGATACCAACATGCAAGAGGATGTAATTATGGAATCAAAGTTTCAAGTATTTTAATATAGGGTAAATTTATTTAAATATGCTGTATTGATTCCCTAACCTGCATTATTCATCTAAAGCTATTTGCCGACTGGTATCCTGCTTTCTGTGTAAATGTGTGGGTCTACACCTTATATAGGAATCTTGGATTTTGATTGGTTGATAGCTAGACAGTGTATTTTCATTTAATTTCTATTATCAGATGAATCTGATAAATGAAACCGAAACTTGTAAAAAAGGGAGAAAGATGACCTGTGTCGGAGTTTTCAGTCACGATTTGTTGTGCAGAAATGTTTTGTAATAATTAGTTTTCATTTTTGCGTGTAATTTTTATTTGTTGGTTTTTATGTATCATCATTATTATTATTTTTCTATTAGGGGGTCATGCTAATATCTGTTGTTCTCTAGTTTGCAGTATCTAATTGACCCTAGATATCGTCGAATGTTCCTTATAAACTCTTACTCTTTTCACAGTTATCACCAAAATACGGTGAGAGGCATTCGCAGTAGTGCGAGTGATCATCTGCAATGCATTTTCCTCCATTCTTACACGGATTGTCATTGCAAAAACCATTGTCTGGCTCTGTGAAAATAAACATGACTATTTGTGATTTGTTTAGTTCGCGACTTTCTTTTTCTTTTAAAAGAAATAAAACATGTTATAATAATAATTTCCATGGTCATGACATGAGTACATGGATTCTGTTCAACAGAACCCTTTTTTTGTCATTGTTTTCAATTTCAAATTCAAAATTAAAAAAATGACTACGGCCGAATCTAAATCTTTTAAAATGAAAAGGAACATGTTAAAAACATTTAATAGAAGATTCATGATTGAAATTTGTTTTAAAAAACCTATAGTGGTGAAATTTGCCTTTGAAATTGGCGTTTTGTATTTTTTCGTCTAAAATTTGAAGTTTGGAGACATCCAAATTGCAATTTACAAAAAAAATACTAGAAGTTAGTTGGATCTTCCATCGTTTTGGTAGTTTTAAGTTAGTTCGATCGATTAGACATTTGCTTTATCCGGAAAATAAATATGTGTGATGCATATCTTTGTTCGCTCAGTAAATATCATTTAGCAATGTTTATGATCTCAATCACACATTACCTTCAGCAGCAGTAATAGAGAACCATATCCAGATTACAGACAGTACCCACATCTAAAATAGTCATTTAGATAGCAGTGTTATTTGATATAGCACATGAAACTATTTTAGACGAACTAGTTTTAATTCCAAATTCCAAATGTTTACAAACAATTTATAAAATTTCATGTTAAGGTTTCATAATTCGACTAGTGTAAATTTATTAACTTTTAAAATTCAGAGAAAAAAAAACGGAAAATTTGATAAATTCATGTAAATTTGCAATAATTAACTAATCTATCTGCAACTGAGTAAGCCTAAAATATGGAACGCCAAAACTGTCTTGTTATGCCCATTTTCATTATATGATGTGCATTTACCTTTATATTATGTGCACTTGTCATTATATGATGTGCAAACACCTTTTATATGATGCGCAAATATCCTTATATGATGTGCAAACATCATTTTATGATGTACACACATACTGATATGATGTGCATATATACTTATATGATGTGCATATATACTTATATAATGTGCATATACACTTATGTTATGTGCAACTATACTTATATAATATGCAAACATCATTATATGATGTGCAAACATACTTATATGATGTGCAAATATCCTTATATGATGTGCAAATATCCTTATATGATGTGCAAATGTACTTATATGATGTGCAAAGATCCTTATATGATGTGCAAATATACTTATATGATGTGCAAATATCCTTATATGATGTGCATTTTCCCTTATATTATGTGCAAACATCTTTATATGATGTGGTTGTGTCATTATATTATGTGCTTGTAATCTTATATCATGTGGTTCGGTTTACTTCATTATATGATGTCGAAACGTCATTATATGATGTGCTTTCATCGTCGTTATGGTCAATGAACATGATTACGATTAGAATGATTAATGTCTACGTCATAACTGATTCCGATATGCTTCTGCGGAATATATAAGATGAAAAATAAAATCACACAAGCTATTGTTGGAAATTATAAAAATATAAAATGCAAAGTTTAGTTTTAACCGATGGGTCTACAATAATGAACATACGGGGTCTACAATAATGAACATATGGTTAAAGTTATAGAATTAAAGATGCTCTATGCACATTTTAACAAGGGTAGGCATTATATTTGTCAATACCTTTATACCTAGCGCTAGTGGTTTTTTTTTTCTATAAAAATTTTATATATGAATTTCAAGAATGTTCATTTTTTGTTAATTTTGCCTTGCTTATCATTTTAGCTGTTCAAGTTTCTCCTTATACATTTGTTCAGGTCCACAGCTGTGTTTTCTTTTATAAGTAAAGAAAATATCTTTTTATATCCCTTTCGGAAGATACACAAAATACAAGAATAATATCCATCGTTTAAAATTAAAATGGAATTTATTTCTTTCACAAAAATAGTTATATTATTCTTTTATGGATTATTAAGTGCCTTATTTATCATACAACCACTTCTTTTTTTTTTAGAAGAAAGATTCTTCAATAGAAAAAGATTGAAGAAAAAAAAAAAAACAGTCACAGAAAAGATAGTATAAAATTTTTATTTTTTTTCATAACTGAAACTTCTATCATGTTGTAGTGTCAGCTTTTTGCAAGTTATAGCTGATCAGCCAACACACGAGGAATGGAATGCATGTACAGTTTGATTTATATTCAAAGACGCATGCATATATGCATTTTTTTTTTTATCTTTATTATATTTACAATTTGTATATACATATCACAGTTTCAATTACACAAACATGAAAACATTGTCATTAGTTATTGTCCTTTCTCTGAAATGATTCATATTTGAAATATTAGCTATATATTGCGTGAAATGTTTGTCACGAACATGATTGTCTGATTATCAATTTTGTATACTCATATATATATTTAGCTGATCTGTAAAATAATATCTCCATGCCTTATATATCATGTACTGTAGTACGACGCTAGATTAAAACTGACGTGGAAAGGTAACACCCTGCCACCGAAAGCTTCATTTTATGAAGCCCAGGTGGTCGTGTGGTCTAGCGGGACGGCTACAGTGCAGGCGATTTGGTGTCACGATATCTCAGTAGCATGGGTTCGAATATCGGCGAGGAAGAACAAAAATTTGCGAAAGCAAATTTACAGATCTAACATTGTTGGGTTGATGTTTAGACGAGTTGTATATACATAATATACACAGCCATGTATCACCATCACTGCTGGTGATCCGATGGATAAATCTGTTGTAGAGTTGTCACTGGCTCAGACGTACTTATAAATATAATTATTTTCTGTGACTGTATCTTACATTAATTTGTAGGATCCTTTACTATAGATAATTTAGCTGATCTGTAAAATAACATCTCCATGCCTTATATATCATGTACTGTAGTACGACGCTAGATTAAAACTGACGTGGAAGGTAACACCCGGCCACCGAAAGCTTCATTTTATGAAGCCCAGGTGGTCGTGTGGTCTAGCGGGACGGCTACAGTGCAGGCGATTTGGTGTCACGATATCTCAGTAGCATGGGTTCGAATCCCGGCGAGGAAGAACAAAAATTTGCGAAAGCAAATTTACAGATCTAACATTGTTGGGTTGATGTTTAAACGAGTTGTATATATATATATATATATATATATATATTATTTTCTATAGAAAACATCATATCCCTATTATCCTATTCAATCTCTTTCTAATCAACCATTCAGCTCATACATTCAAAATTATAAAAGCTTACACTGAATACAAAGAAAAATCGAAGAGTTAAGTGTTTAGATATAAGAAGATGTGGTATGAGTGCCAATGAGACAACTCTCCATCCAAGTCAAAATTTATAAAAGTAAACCATTATAGGTCAAAGTACGGTCTTCAAAGATTTAAAAGATTTGGTTTTGAAGTTTGATTGTACCTGTAGAAAACTTATTTCAAACGGGATAGCACATCCTCATTTTACGGAAATGTTGTTAACCGTGCCCGGAAATTTAGAAATGATCCTTGTAAACTTATCACTCCTTTAAATAAATTTATTCTAAAAGGTTACCAATTCAACACTGTAATAAGATCATTGAATATTGTTTTATTGGTATAAATATTGATTTTGTTATCAGTAAATTAAAAGCAAACTAAATATTACTAGTATGTTTTATACATATACACATTCATGGATCTACAATCTGTCGATATCTGTATCTTGGCATTGCACAAGGTCATGTTTTTCGCTGACTGTTTATGACGTCTTTACACTAAATCCATTGGATGTTGGATGTGTACGGATTGATAATTTAGTCTTAGATGCATGATTTTTTTATTAGTTGTTAGTGGCTTTGAACTAGCTGTCAGATAACTGCGAGTACTCTCAGATCTGTTCCTAGTGTCTTTTTGTTGTTTGGATATACAAGTACCCTGCCACGTCCACTTGTATTTTTGTCCATCTGATGAGTTAAGCCTTTTTCAACTGATTTTTATAGTTCGTTCTTATGTTGTACTGTTATATCACTGTCCCAGGTTAGGGGAGGTTGGGATCCCGCTAACATGTTTAATCCCGCCACATTATGTATGTATGTGCCTGTCCCAAGTCAGGAGCCTGTAGTTCAGTGGTTGTCGTTTGTTTATGTGTTACATATTTGTTTTCGTTCATTTTTGTACATAAATAAGGCCGTTAGTTTTCTCGTTTGAATTGTTTTACGTTGTCATTTTAGGGGCCTTTATAGCTGACTATGCGGTATGGGCTTTGCTCATTGTTGAAGGCCGTACGGTGACCTATAGTTGTTAATTTCTGTGTCATTTTGGTCTCTTGTGGACAGTTGTCTCATTGGCAATCATATCACATCTTCTTTTTTATATTCAACACGGAGCCTTGGCTCACACCGAACAGTAAGCTATAAAGGGCCCCAAAAATTACTAGTGTAAAACCATTCAAACAGTCTTACAATCAAAATAATAGTTCGCACAGGGCTGGTCTCCATTCCACCACGCAAATAAAATCAAAAGTATTAAATATCAAGTCAATTATCAGTGAAAATAAGACAAGCAAACAACATCACAATATAATTATCATTATTCAGCAAAACCCTTTTCCCCCATTTTCTCACAGAAACATACACACTTTCTCACTACAAAAACAAATTACAAAATACTTATAAAAAGTTACAGTTTTTTAATTTTCACAATTTTTCCCATCTCTAGTATTCCTTCACTCACTGCATCAGTCATGCATTTGCATTTTCGGAAGTTGAAAGTTGGACTCAGCATGAAATTAGAGATTAATATATAGTCTTATATTTGTCTTTTTATTTTTAAAAGGTTTACAGTATTTGCATACACTTTTTGAAAGTGGCAAAATTTTATCTAAACCTTACAGCATTTCTATTTTAGACATGAGACATGTTATATATTCGAAACATTCATCATTTTATTTAACAAGATAAGTTTTTTATCTTTAAAATTTTCTTAAAAGTATTTCGAATAATTTCTTTTACAATTCATTTACAGGGAGGTAATCTCTGTTCATTTTTGTTTTATGTGAAATCGATCTAAATTTCCAGTTGCATTTACCGTATTTTAACGGATACAAAGGGTTAAAAGACTTATAATTTGATAGGGTCTACATTCATTTAATTTTGTTAATTGTAGAGTTTGCTGGTTGTTCGTTGACAACACTGACAGTGTCAGTGACACTTTAAAAATGTTGCAAAATCACATGTATATGTTCCATTACTTCAAAATTAAAACGCTTTTTTCGGCATTGAATTTTTTTTTAACTCAATCAAGAACACCTGAGTCAAAATAAAATACTTATGCAGATTCGGAAATACAAGTTGGCTCCGGTCCTTGGTTCACATTTTATCAAGTTATCCGTAAAATCAATGAATTTTGGTGTAGAATTATTGAATTTTTAACATGAGCGGACGCGAGTACCACGATTATATTGAAAACAGTAATAAATTATTTGCTTCAAACAAACAACACATTGAAATATCGTCATGATACTCGCGTCCGCTCAAAGTTAAAAACTGCTCACACAGACGCAAACAATCTGATTTTCATAAAATTTACGTTTTAAAAGAAAAAGAGAGAGGTATTTTATAATTTTAACACACACACATTCAAAGAATAGTTACATAGATGAGACACTATACTTTTAAGAAATAATCATGTTTCTTGGATTCTATTCATTCTAATTTCAACGAAAATAGGGGGACAGTTGCAATAGCTTATCGTACCTTGTCCGTGTGTAATTGTTCGCCTGTGTGTGGAGGGTTTTTTGGGAGGGGAGGGGAATTATTTCGATCTTTGGGAAGGGGTCTTGATTGTTTTCCTATTTCAAGGTGTTGACTTAAAAATAAGAGAAATACCCGTTTCCTCCGACGTCCCAACCCCATATGAAAGAAAATGACTGAAATTATAATATATTTATTTTTAAACCTGTTCTTGTCTACACCATTTTGCAAAGAAAAGGGTTTTCTATAGATGAGTTATCAAGATAATAGGCAATAAAACAACAACAAAATTAATGGAACTAATGGCCCAAATGGGACCTTTACTACGGAATATATTCAGACGCAATGCACTATTTGTTTATTTTAAATCTATCATAGTTTCCAAATAAACGCAAAATATTAAAAGCCACCGCCGTAAATCTTTACAAAAAAGATGCCCCCCACTCACCAATAGTTTAATGGTCGGTACGATACGGATCCCAAATTACTTGAGTCTGGAGGTGTATATATGAGCGGCTTTCCACGAAACCTTTTATTATTACGGGTAACTGTATGGTGGCGGTGCATTCATGGTAGCAAGTTCGCCTCGAGTGCGGGCGGTCGTGGGTTCGAAACCCCGGCCGGTTCAAAACCAAAGACTTTTAAATTGTTATTTGCTGCTTCCCTGCTAAGCACGAAAAATAAAGGAGTAAAAGCAAAGACTGGTCGACTCGAAATGAGAATAATTTGTCCGGGTAAGGTGACATGTTTTCCTGTGAAATAGCATGTTAAAATCCGGCTCAGGGTATCGGTCTAGTATAAAGCAGGTTTAATATTCATATCACATTTACATGTTCTCGTACGAATATGCATATCAATTTGCCGCTGGACGTCAAGCTTCCATCCATAATCATCTACTAGTAATTGAAACTGTGAAATAAATGTATGAAAGCATAGTAAAAGCTGCACGCAAATGTAATACACCAAGTTGAAGTGCATCCCATTTCTCCTTTATCTATTTTTTAATGGGGTGGGTGGTCTGTAGCCGAGTGGTCTAAGAAGTCGAACTACTGTATCACTAGCCTGTCAAGACTTTACTTATGTTGTGAGTTCGAATCCCTCACTGGGCAGGTAAGCTCGACTCAATTTTAAATGACTAGAATTATCTACCAAGAGTCGGTGGTTCTCTCCGGGCAGTTCGGCTTTCTCCACCAATATAAACGCACTGCCACGAAATAGCATGATTTTGTTGAAAGTGGCATTTAACACCAAGCAATCAACAAATAAATCAATCAATCAATCATTCATACCGGTATAATTATGCAAGGGTAGATAATTTTAAGCATTCGTTAAGAAATGTTTATTAAACAGACTTTAAGTTCATTGGTGTCTTTTGCAAAGAAAAGAAATTAGAAGATGTGGTATGAGTGCCAATGAGACACAATGTGTAAAACGTAAACAAAGTACGGTCTTCAACACGGAGCATTTGCTCAAACCAAACAGCATGCTATAAAGGTCCCCAAAATTTGTTTTATCATATTGTCGCCGTAACTAGCTCATGAAATAATTAATCTTAATCTTCCTTTGAAATGTTTGAAACATTTATTTTATTAAATTGCACTGTATCACTTTATTTTTAAAATGCACTTTCGCTATCGATAGCTACAGATTTGAGCCGGAATTAAGTATTCCGCAGAAGCAGATCGGAATCAGTTATGACGTAGACATTAATCATTCTAATCGTAATCGTGTTCATTGACCATAACGACGATGAAAGCACATCATATAATGACATTTCGACATCATATAATGAAGTAAACCGAACCACATGATATAAGATTACAAGCACATAATATAATGACACAACCACATCATATAAAGATGTTTGCACATAATATAAGGGAAAATGCACATCATATAAGGATATTTGCACATCATATAAGTATATTTGCACATCATATAAGTATATTTGCACATCATATAAGGATCTTTGCACATCATATAAGTACATTTGCACATAATATAAGAATATTTACACATCATATAAGGATATTTGCACATCATATAAGGATATTTGCACATCATATAAGAATGTTTGCACATCATATAATGATGTTTGCACATCATATAAGTATAGTTGCACATCACATAAGTATATATGCACATCATATAAGTATATATGCACATCATATAAGTATGTTTGTACATCATAAAATGATGTTTGCACATCATATAAGGATATTTGCACATCATATAAAGGTGTTTGCATAGCATATAATGACAAGTGCACATCATATAAAGGTAAATGCACATCATATATTGAAAATGGTCATAACAAGACAGTTTTGGCGTTCCATACTAAAACATATCATGATTTCATGGATATTTGTAAAATTTTTGGAAAAAAAAAGTGTCCATTGTGTTTCACCAATTTCTGGTATTAACTCTGATCATGATACAAAAATAGGAGTAAGTGGTAAGTTATCTTACAGTTGATCATCAGCATTTGCCTCTGTTCAAAAAGCTTAGATATTTACCTTTCTATTTGACTATATGCAACAAGCAGCTCTGCAGTCTGACTGGACACGAAAATTTTGATCTTACAGATATAATTGTCTTAACATGAGATAATACTAAAGTCTAATTAATATTTAGCAGGATTTAAATTGAAATTATCGTTGTCACACATCCATTTTCTTAAGTATACTTAAACACTTTATTACTTTAATGTATAAAGCAGTAATGGTGTGAAATTTTAATTAAATTAAAAGATTGTGTTGCTGCAAATCAGCATTATCTAATGTGAAAATGTATACATAGGCGTTGTTTGATAGGTTGAAATATTGGAAACCCTTGTTTCAAACTGATTTCAGTGAGTTGTTTTTGTATTCCAGGGCTAAACTGACAGACAAAATTTTTGACTTGCAATATATTGCATTTACTTACATTTTGTGACACATTACTCATCACCTTTCAAAAAGTAAAAACATCAGAGTTTAATGCGGTTGAACACGATAATGTTCGACACACGTGTTTGTTTTAATTTCCAGTAGTGAATTGTCCTTTTCTTAGAAGTAATATATCTACGTTATCTGTGCACGGAGTTTTTATTTCATATATTTCGCAATTCTAGAATAAGTTTCACATACAGTGACGTCCTTTTGTATCTGTAAGATGACTTTGGACATTTTTTTTTATAATGCGTGACGGTCTCACACCGAAAATAATTAATTTCTGAAAAAATACGACAAAGTTACTGAAGAAAATGTCATGGGGCAATCAATTAAAAGAATAAAGACAGACTAACAACACAAACAATACAAACAAACAACAGTTCACAAAACAATACTAACAAACTAAAGATTGAGCAAGACGAATCCCACCAAATCCCGAGAATATTTCAGGTGTTTCGGAAGGGTTAGTAGTTTCCGTTCCACTAGTGACATCCATCGTGTTACTAATTTCAAATGAAAAGTTGGCGATAAGTCGCATTCTGTAATGTCATTTATGGAGAAAAAGAGACAGGGTGGTGACTACAACAAGTGGAACATAAACGTGGACATCTATGAAACAGATATTCCATAACATCGACAAACTCATGGGAGCGACCTTAACAACTTATGATATAGCAACTTATTTTGTCTTTTTTTTATGTTTATCTTCTAATTTCTGCTATAGATGTTTTTACGGCTGAACACGCATATTTCTTATCAGATTTGAAATAATGGACTAGTAATTTTGTTTCTTTAAACTCCACAGCTGTTCCCATATCAAATTGAGTTTTAATTTTTTTGTTTTGTTTATCGTATGTATTTGTCACAAGTATTGATTATGTTTACTTATATGACATTGAAGAATTATTATTAATTTTACGTATTCAAACATGTGTCATAAGCAATTAAACTACATTTAGTTTACGTTTATGATAATCATATAGTTCTTTGCAAACTGTTTGACATATACGGCTTGGTGTTTTATTACACGCTCTCTTCTTGGGTGCAAAAAACGGGGGTACTCATGTGCCCCGAATGGTAAGCAGTTAAATTTAGTTTGCGTCGCTGCTCGACTATACTACATGTGCCTCTTATGCTCTTATGGAGAAGAATATGCTTAACATTTTTTATATCCATTTTTATGGTATTGGTATACTGCCAAGGTCAATTATTGTCTCTTTAAATGTTTATACATCCATGATACATTACTGGTAATTTATTCTATAGTCAAGTTTATATTTAAACATATTGTATTGTTACTTTTATCTCATACATATGTATTTAGCAATCTGTGCGATTTTAAGTACAAATCCACAACATAAAACAAATATGAAAACCCTGGATTATGCATACATCTTTAATGCATTTATAACGTATTTGAAACTCGGTGAAATAAGTTCGTGTGAATATCTTCGTTGTGATCTCAGTTTCAAAGCATGAAACCATAAGACTTTTAACTCTCAACCTTTTGAATCATATTTTTCTTGGTGATGGTGTAGAAACAATAATATGATGTTTATTACAAAAATAAGAAGGTGTGGTATGATTGCCAATGAGACAACTCTCCACCAGAGACCAAATGAGATGGAAGTAAGCAACTTGTTTTTTTATAAAAACAAATTGTATCAAGTGCTTAGGTACTTATATAATTGTTTGTTCATTTTCCTCTAGTTTATCCACTCGCTCATCATCGCTAGTTGATGAAATCATCAAGAAATTAAAACACTCATAAAATAGAAATGTTATTTTAGATCTGCATCATGTATGCATTACTTTGCAGACAATTTTTATAAAAGACTGCTAATTGTGTTTGCTTTAGTAATCGCCATCAATAATATAAGAAAAATACACGGTTTAAATTTGGATAGAACTTGTTTTGTTTGGAATGTCTTGTCAGTTCATTTCTCAGAAAATCATTAAAAAGTCCATTAAAAGGGCAGAATTAATATATTAATTAATAAGGTTCCATAAATATGACAGCGTTATCAGAGCCCTACAAATTCCCCAATGAAGCCAAAAATTTAATAAAAGTTCAATGTCTTTTTGAAATTAACCCTGCGAGAAACAATCAGGAAAATCTCGTTTAACTATCACATATTTTCGGTATATCAGAGGAAAGTTGATATAGCCAAATAGTCTCAGTCAAATATGAGCTAGAATTCAAGTCTTACTACTCCTTTTCGATACATCTTATGGGAATAGAGAATCAATTAACATTTAATCATAGTTAACTTCAAAATGCCAAGACAAAATTTGATGGAATTTTCACTAAGGAAACGACACCTAACCAACACACTGAAAAACGGCGTAACTATTGTCATATTACTGATCGTGCACATCCAATTTTAAATTGTTTAACCAGGTTTTATAGAGCCTTAGTCTCCGACATGTATGAAGCAGAATTAAATATTAAATGTGAAATGCGGCTTTCATTATGGCAGACCTTTGAATGTTTCTGTCAAATTTATTCACAACTATATAGACTCTGGACGATATAGAGCTCGACATAATGTGTAGACAAAACTGTTACTGTTGCAAGGCTAATGGTAGTCATTTATTATTATGCAAACTGGATGAAATACCATTTAGTAAATTATATAATATGTTCAAAGATATATATGTTTGAAAATAACTGTTTCTCTTTATCCAGTCTTGTTTTCAGGATTGTAGCCAAAAACGAAAGAAATTAATAACAAGAATGTGTCCATAGTACACGGATGCCCCACTCGCATTATCATTTTCTATGTTCAGTGGACTGTGAAATTGGGGTCAAAACTCTAATTTGGCATTAAAATTAGAAAGATCATATCATAGGGAACATGTGTACTAAGTTTCAAGTTGATTGGACTTCAACTTCATCAAAAACTACCTTGACCAAAAACTTGAAGCGGGATAGACGGACGAACGGACGGACGAACGAACGAACGAACGGACGCACAGACCGAAAAACATAATGCACCTCTACTATCGTAGGTGGGGCATAAAAATCATCACAAAAGGGCAATAACTCATATAAGGACTCGACTGACAATTTCGGCATTTTGACTTATTTGTAGATCTTGTCATATTAAAATTTTATACATATTTGAAGTTTCTCTCTTTCTATCATAGTTGTCAAGATGATAGGCAAAAGCGAAAAAATGGTAGAAAACGTTATTTAAGGGCAATAACTCCTATAAGGAATGGTCTTACAATTTTGTTCAAAATAGACAATAGGTAGATCTTCGCATTCTGAAGATTTCTACCTTGCCAGAATTTCTATATCTATGACAGTTCTCAAGATGATAGACAATACTTTTTACCACTATGTTCTATTTTTAAGAATTGTGGCCATGTTGGTAGGCAGGCTGACTCATCGGACACATTTTTATTTAACTAGATACCCTAAGGATAATTTTGGTCAAGTTTAGTTCCAATAGGTCCTGTAGTTGCAGAGATTTTTGTAAAAAGTTAACATACTAAGACCGAATACAGATACCAAGTGATGATAATATCTCACTTGGCCCTGTGGACCAGGTGAGCTAATAAAAGGGTGAAAAATACAGCTGTGTCCAGGATAAGAAATTAACTTCAAGTACTTCCAGTGTTCTGTGTTCGTACCAGCAGACAACAATTTGGTTGTGGTATGATGTAAATGCTATACAAAAGATTGAAATTGTAAATTATTCTACATTCAAGGCTGCAGGTTCCACCTGGGACATAATATATTGACAGTATATTGCCAGTATAATAGTCCTAGGATCCACATTAAGTCAAGTAGTAGACATATAGTAATCATAGCATAACGCCATCACAGCCTAATAAAAGAGGGGCAAAAGATACCAGAGGGACATTCAAACTCAAATATCGAAAATAAACTGACAACGCCATGGCTAAAAAAGAAAAAAACGAACAGAAACACAATAGTACAAAAACACAACATAGAAAACTAAAGACTAAGCAACACGAACCCCACCAAAAACTGGGGGTATTCCATAAGGGTCAACCAACTCGTGATGGCGTCCGTAAAATTTACGAAGTGATGATTTCAACTTCACCATTTGGAACTCTTGGTTTAATAGCTTCCTTGTGAGCAGCAACCCTCTATCAAGGAAATCATGAAAGGAAACACAAGCCCAGGAATAAAGCATCCTCTGAAAATTTGAAAGTCCCATATTGTATTGGCTACCTGAACTGCACAAAAAAAAACATCAAATGTTGTTTCATCTTGGCTTCTTGTAAGTGTTCTACAACTTATACTTCTGTCTTTTTTTTACAAGTTTTTTCATGCTAGGTGCCCTTTATAGCTGACTATATAGTATGGGTTTTGCTAAGTATTGAAGGCTGCTAAGTGACCTGTAGATGTTGACATCCTCGTCCATTGGTGATATGTGGATAGTTGTCTTATTGGCTTCCTGCAAGTGTTATCCTGCAAGCTAGCTCTTTCAAAAACAGACTAGCTCATCTCTCTATTACAAATCAGAGTATCTTCATATAACATGTACATGTTGTTGTCCTGAATATGCATGCAATATTTGTCACTAGACATTGAGAATCAAAAAATCAATCTATAAATCAAGCTGTACCACCAATTGCACTTCCATTAATTTTCCTTTTGTTGATATTTTTTTTTTCAATTTGTTTCCTTCAAATTAGTTGAGATTTCATTTTAATGTATTGACCTATATAACACGGCAATAAAATTAACAATTATTTATTGTCAATATATCATTTTACAGAAAAACATTGTTATCAAAAAAACATTAGGGTTTCTAATGCCACCTTAAGAATTCCTATTCTGAATAGATTCTGTACCTACACCAAATTCATATTTGTTACTATCACAAATTACAGAATTAAATTGATCTTACTTTTGTGGCTTGTATAAACAGGCCTTAGCTTTTAAATTAAGAATATTTTTCAATAGCTAATGAAATACGATTTTACATGTTTCATTTTTTACCTGTTTGTTTTCTGTAGTTAATTCATAGATATCTTTGTTTGGTGCAAAGGTCACTGCTGAGCTTAAGGTTGTGAATAATTTTGAGGCAATTTTGTGAAAGATGATATAATTTTTACTTTGCCAGGATTTACAAACCCTTACTCCAAATCTGAAATTTTACTAGTAGGATGTTATCATCAAAAATGATAAATATAGCCTAAAAACATTTTGACAATTTTTCGCAAAATTTATTTTTTTAAGATCAAAAGGGGGAGAGGGATGCAAACGCCCTCTATGCCCCCCTGAATCTGCCACTGTCTGAAAGTAGGACCAGATCTGAAAAACTCAAAAATTTTTCAGAATAAAGTGATAATTAGCAAAGCAATTTCATATATCACAAAAAATACGTTTGATTGACATCTCAAAGACAAAGAGAATAGGAATAACTTATTTTCAATTGGGGAATGTAATAGGGGCAAAATTGTACTGGTCAGAGAATAGTTCTTTCAAAGCAACAATAACAATTCATGCTTCTATAATGGGGATGATTGTCAATTCAATATGATAATTGGTCAGATGGTGGTCATGGCTAGCTTCCACCAAAAATGATTTATCAATCTAAATTCATTCAGAAATTTCAGGTGTGTTGGCAAGAATTGCTTAATTCCTTTGCAACCCACATTAATGTGCTGCTTTTTGAATAAATGTATATTTCTTTTTATGCTAAGAATTTCACATTTTGACAATCTAACAGCTATATAATAGCTTTTACATATCTTTTCCTTTTCTATTAAGTCAATTAACACAATCAACTAATTCATACAAGCTCTATATTAAACATTTTCAAAATTTTAAAAATATATTTGAATTCTAATCTATGCAATTTTAATATATTTTGGATTCTTTTATTTTCATTGGTACCAATTTTTGTGGATTGAGAAAAAAATATATTTTCATTGATACTTGCCTTCATAGTTTTTGAAAATTCTGCATACAAGTCAAATAGGATCTTGTATTTTGAGAAAAAATTAAATTGGCAGTTCACCTATACCATCGAAATCCACAATAAACTGTTATCACAGAGATATGTCTCACCTTTTTGTAATTTTGATAATGCAAATGTTGAAATTAAAATAGCAATACTTTAACATGTAAGTTATGCAAATATTCAAAGTCGATGAACCATGACTGAAGGTACATGGCTAAACAACTCCATGGAATGAGATGTGCCAATGCTATTACAACTGCATACCAAATACCATTGACTTATTATAAGTCGTTCCCTTTAAACAAACCTAAACACAAACATTAACTTGTAAACTATGTAAAAGTTTCAAAGTCAATGAACCATGATCAGGGTGGGGCTATAAGACCATGACTAAGGGGCTGGGCCAAATATTCTCCATGGAAATGAGATGTGCTAATGCTTATACAACTGAACACATTCAACATTGGCCTACCACTAATGGTTCCCTTCAACTGACCTAATCACAAACTTATACATGTTAACTTACCAAAATTTTCAAAGTCTATAGACCATGACTAAGGGGCAGAGCCAAATAATCTCCATGGAAATGAGATATGCCAATGCTTATACAAATGCATACCAAATATCATTAACCTACCACTAGTGGTTCCCCATAAATTGACCTTATCATAAACTAATACATGTAAACTATGAAAAGTTTCAAAGTCAATAGACCTTGACTGAGGGGCAGGGCCAAATAATCTCTATGGTAATGAGATGTGCCAATGCTAAAACAACTGCATACCAAATATCATTGACCTACCACTAGTGGTTCACCATGAACTAGACCTAATCACAAACTAATACATTGTTGACGCCGCCGCCGCCGGAAACAGCATACCTATGTCGCTTTTTGACTCTGTCAAGGCAAGACAAAAATTAGAACTCATGAATAATAATGAATTCACAATATAAAGATAACAAGAGGCTGTCAGAGTGACAGCAAACCGGATTTTCCTGCAGATGTCGAACCCTGAACAGTTGAGCAAGTATGGACACTACATTTAAGCTTAAAACAGCTCTGAATTTGGATTGTGATTGAATATTTTACACAGCTTAGGTTTGTGACACAAAATGAATGTGGTTAAAGAACTGAAATATTTGAAATTGGACATTTACCTATTATGGTCCAATATCCAAAATCTAAGTACATATTAGAATCACCATATCAAAGAAACCCAAGAATTCAATTTTTGATGAAATCAGACAAAAGTTTAATTTAGGACCCTTTGGACCTCAATGTTGACCAATTTGATAAAGTGGCCCACAATCCAAAATCTCTCAATACATGGTTAGATTCAGCATTTCAAAGAACCCCATAATTTTTGTTGAATCAAACAAAGTTTAATTTTGGACCCTGATTTGGACCAACTTGAAAACTGGGCCCAAAAATCTAATATTTAAATACAGGTTTAGATTCAGCATTTGAAAGAACCCTATATATATTTAATTTATGTTGAAATGAAACACAGGTTAATTTTATCCATAATATTTTCTGTGCAAAGGGAAATAACTCAAACTGGATAAAATTTTTCTAAAATAAGATATGATGCAATTTTTCAAATTATAATCAATAATCAATAATATAATAACAACAACCAGTAATGACTAAATTCTCTAAAATTGGATATGATTTAACACTCAAACATTGTTAGAATCAGCATATCAAAGAACCAAAGAATTCAATTTTTGATGAAATTAAACAAAAGTTTAATTTAGGACCCGTTGGACCTCAATGTGGTATTATCTTATTAATAATGAAAAGAAATACAGGTTCAGATTAAGCATTTCAAAGAACCGTATATTTATTCAATTTATGTTGAAATCAAACACAGTTTAATTTTGGACCCTGATTTGGACCAACTTGAAAACTGGGCCCAAAATTAGAAATCTAAATATATGTTTATTAATAAACAATATAAGCTTAGTTTTTAAAGGAGTTCACTTATTCAAAAAAAAAATATATAGCATTCAGAAAATTAGTTTTTACAGAATAACAAACAAACTTGCCACAAAATTCTTCAAACAATAAACCAAAGAAAAAAAGAAAAAAATCCAAAATCTTATTTATCATTAATACAATGTCTTTTCAAAATCTATAAAACTTATCAGTAACAAGAAATAATTGTAACAGAATGCTGTTACAAAGTCTCCCAAACAAAGCTCCAATAATTCGTCATTCCAATGGTCGCCTGACATTGGGCAAAGTCCAGTACAAATTGGTTCGTGATATGCATAAGTGAAGCCTATGGATTGACCCTGTATGTCATTCAAATCTTCTTGAAATGATGAGCAGGAATATATATGACTGTTTAGGGGTGGAGATCTCGACTGTTTACATGTTCTCAAAACGGGGGATCCCAGGGACTCGCCATTTATTTCATATGATTTGTTTTTTTTGTCCCATGCAAGAATATATATGGTTTAGGGTGGGGATCTCGACCGTTTACAACAAGATAAAAGCACATTCTCAAATTGAAGGGGGGTGGGGGTAAGAATATATATGGTTTAGGGAGACTTAATTATCTACAAAATGTCTAATAATGAACAGTAAATTTCAAACTTCATTTATACAGTCCTTCTAGTAAATTTCAAACTTTATATATACAGTCCTACAGATCTTATCAGGAAACAGAAAATTTTCAAATAAATCTGTCACTCCAATGATTATCATATGCTAAGATATTTCCCAGATCTAATTAATAATGAAAATCATACTTGCAAATCAGAAGGGTTATTCTTTTGAACAGAACTATGGTTTAACATAGTACTCTAACATTACATATATAATAATTAATAAGGTAATAATCTTCAAAATGTCTAATAATATAGCTCATAATCACCACCACTTAGGAAATAAATAATTTTCAAATAAATCTGTGAGATAAGACAAGTCATAACATGATAACAAGAGAAAATATTTAAAAATTCCACTTTTGGATATTAAAAATGGTGATAACTCAAAAAGCAGAAATACTAAAATCTTGAAAATTGAACTAGACCTTCATTAAGTCCCAGGAAACAACATATTTAAATTTGAAAAAAATTTGTTAAAGCGTTTTCATGTTATTGTGGAGACACTGTTTGGCAGCCGCCCGTCCGCCCGACCGCCCCCCGTACATCCCCATTTTAATAACCGATATTTCCTTTGAAAATCCGGTTAAAAATTAAAGACAATTAAGATTAATAACTTTATGTCTATAGCTTATTCATTGATTCCTAAAATATTTAATCTAGCTTGTATTAATTCAACCTAAATTTAATAACTGACCTTCACCTTTATTATATATTTAAGCTGAAAAAGTAACTAATAAGTACTGACAAAAATACTAATAGCATAAATGGAACACATGTTAACCAATTTTCTCTCAGATTGTCAAATCTATACTAATTCTATAAAGAGCAGTCCCACCCCCACCCCAAAAAGCAAGGTGTTGACCCAAAAATTACTCAAATGAAACTATAGTAAATAAAGGCAACATTACAACAATCATTTTATTTTCTCCTCAGCATGTAAAATTTAATTCTTTAAGGAATGACTGTAATATTTTTTAAAATTTTAATACTGTCTATGAATGAATGTTTCGACTAACATCAAAATTTTCATACAGTGGTGCACACTGAATAACAATAAAGAGTTATAAATAGATAAGATAAATATAGAAAAATAAAGTTTGTTTACAATGTAGATTGAGTTCGCTGTAGCGGGTTCTTTAAAAGTGTCCACCACATTTTTTAGGTTATTTCGAATAGACAGAAAAAATATTACAGTAATTCCTTATAATTTAATTCCAAAAAGGAGTAAATCATGATAAAAATGTTGATGACAAAATTATGTCTATGAGCTGAGAGACAAAACACTTTCAGCCAATCAGAAGATGTGTTACATCCAAAATTAAATTATTGTAACTTATAAAATTTTTGTAAACAATTGATTAAATTCAATTAATACTGACCAACTGCAAGAAATTTGGTTGACACATGTTCATGCATGGTTTATACTGTAGGATATCACACATTTTCTCTCCATCTAAGAAACATGCAGGAGGGTTTAAGGCCTTTTATAATTTCTATTTTGTTAAGAATACAGAAACTTACTTCTGATTTTTCATTTTAGCAGCTTCAAATCTACAGAAAACACATAGGGGAGATAACTCCATCTTCTTTCCATGAAATTTTGCATGAATCCAAAATGGGACTATAATTTCAATATTGAGACAGATATAGATAATGAGTATAGGAAATTTCTATGGGGACTAAATCAAAGACCAGTCAATATGAAATACATAGGGGAGATAACTCCATCTTCTTTCTATGAAATTTTGCATGAATCCAAAATGGGACTATAATTTCAATATTGAGACAGATAAAGATAATGAGTATAGGAAATTTCTATTGGGACTAAATCAAAGACCAGTCAATATGACCACAGACTATTGATTTTGATAATGTCACAAAATTCTCCAGTTGTCATGGCAACATCAATCTCCAGTACATCCTAATAATCTGTCTATTCTTAATTCTTTGTAAACTAATCTGGTAAGGCACTGTAAAAGAAAAAAAAAGTTAAAAGATTATAGAAGTAAAGCTGTCAAAATTGTTTTACACAATTGAAAATTGATCAAAATCCAACCTAAACACATTTCTAGATTTAAATAGCCAATAATTAGTTGCTATTTTTTTTTCGTTCATTGACATTTCTACCTTGATTCATAGAACTCTGACTAAACGAGAGGAGCCTCATATTCTGTCTAACTGAAATGCATGGATGCCCATTGCAGCAGCTAACCAAATTTCAGAAGACTATGATAAGAATATCTTCAAAAACAAACTTGACATCAAAGTATTGGATACAAAATCATAAATCAAAGGACAGACAACTCCATGGACAATGAGAAAAAACCCAATAATAACAATCAATTAAACCTTTATCAGAAAACTGAAGCTTGAGCAACAAAAATGTGCTCTGGAAGGGTGGGTAGGTCCTCCTAACCTAGTGGTACCCAGTATGTTACTCATAGAATATAGAATGGAAATGGGGAATGTGTCAAAGATGCAACAACACAACCAAAGAGCAGAAAACCACCCAAGGCCACCAATGGGTCTTCAACGCAGCAAGAAAATCCCACAAAAGGAGGCGGGTTACATGTTGAGATATAAGGAAGTCATAATATGGACCAAAAAAGGGGGCACTGGGGCAAAACTGTGGGAAAAGGGCCTTCTATACTGATTGCAACTTGGTTAAGCGGGTGCCAAATGCACTTTAATACAAACATCAATGTTCTGTTATTAGAACTTATTCTGAAATGGACCTAATCCGAAATTTTATATTATGTGTTGATGACGTTAAAGAAAGAAAACATTTATTTCTCCCCTCCCATGCATAACATTTAGGTCAGTATCATTATAAACTTTATAAACTTTATAAACATGATAACACCTAAGAAGAAAGGAAAAGAATATTTTTTTCAAAGTATAACAATTTACCAACTCTAAACTGGTTGTGAATTAAAATATCAATATTTTTTAAACTATGCAAAACATTCAAAGTCAATGAACCATGACTGAAGGTGCAGGGTCAAATAATCTCAATGGAAATGAGAAATGCCAATGCTAAAACAACTGCATACCAAAGACCATTATCATAAATTTAGATCCATTAAACCCATAACTATCACTGCAGATTTGTTCGCCTTGACAAGTTTATATTTTTCTAACTGTTTAATGCATCATACATAACTTACTAAGAGAGCTAGGAGGTCGGAGATTATCAACATTATAAATACATCATTCCATACTGGTATCAATCCAGCTAATAATGGACCAATGGCAGCACCTGTTAATATAAAGAGGATTAACAATGATATGTCATTCCACCAATTGCAGTTACAAATATACATAGGGTAAATAATGATACATAATTCTATATTATTAATATCAATCCAGCTAATAATAGATTGTTGGCAGCAATTGTTATAAAAATACAAACAATTAAAATGCATGCATTCACCAAACAGACTCTAAAGGAGTAGGTTGATAAGGCTAAAAAATAGCCCCTATTTCTCGCTAAAATATAAAACTAGTTTTGAACGCCTTTTATCACAAAAACAATGACTTGATCAAATCAAAGTGCTTGTAAGCACTGAAGGGTAAAGATTGCTTTAATTTTTCAGTAGGAAGTAAAATTAAACATTGCACTGTAAAAACATTGAAGTTGATTCAACTACAATTAAATATTGACAAAGGAAGATAACTCCAATTTTACAGATTACTTTAACAATGACATCGATATTTTTAGAACATATATATTAGATTACTGCACCTTGCACAAGTTATGTAATTTTCTTGACAAGTATAACTTCATTTTGTAACTTGAATATCCGAGCATATTTTTCATTGATAAATGTTCATGGATAGGATGTTTATAATGTTATGATCAATGCACTTTATTCTGTGTATCTCAAAAGTAGTGATAAACCTTGAAAGATTTAGAAATCAAGTCAGTAGCATCGGGTTTTGATTGCATTTCATGCAATCTTTACCCAAAAACTGTTTATTTTTGAAAATTTACTTATCAGCATTCTTTTTATAAGGTCACAGTTAGCATCAATTTAAATTTCCACCAAATTCAATGAATACAATTAATATATCTAGGTGACAAGAATTGCAAATTTTCCTCTGCCTTCCTTGACCAATAAAAATTGTCCGTCATAATATAGCAACGGTTGCTGAAAGTGTTGTTACCAACAATCTGACCAACATATTCAAATGCCCAACAGCACTGACATCAACTTACCTATACTTCCTGTACCATCAATAACAGCTGTTACAGTTGCTAAAGCTTTTGTATTGCCTTCTAAAACTTGATGTGTTCCTAAATCAGCACTGACTGCAGTTGTAATTAAGGCATATGGACCATTTACTAAAGTTCCACATGCAAATGACAGTCCTAAAAGGAAACACATGAGTGCATGTGAATATACAGTACAACAGACAATAATTTAGTTTTGGATGAAACACGTCTTCTGAATGTGTCTATCAATTCATAGATATAGTTTTGTCATGTGACTGTGACATCATCAACGTTTTTTCATGATTTACTTCTTAAAAATGGAATTTAGAATTAAACTATAAGGAAAGATTGTAATATTTTTTCTGTCTATTCGAAAGAACCTCAAAAATGTGGTGCACACTTTAAAATAACACCATATGCAGGTTATTCAGTGTGCACCACATTTTTGATGTTATTTCTTCATAGACAGAAAAATATTACAGTCATTCCTTAAATAACAAACATAAGTATGATCTAATAAATCAGATATTCAGTTGAGATTTAAAATAAACTATTGACATAGATATATGTCTTACCTGTATTTATTTTGATGATATAATGTAAATGTTTAAATTAAAATCCTATATTTCTCATCAGACTTTCAATAAAATAATTACCTATAGAATGGGCTAGACTTAAACTGCCATATAAATTGTAAATATACATCTGAAATCAGAAAAAGAAAAACATTACTAAAAGAACAGCTTCCTATAAAATGTCACAAAATGTTCCTATAAAAAAACACATATTCCATTTGTCCAAGGGTAATAACTCTATGATTTTACATTTTAAGTGCATAGATGACTCAGATTTCCAAGACATTGCCCATATGAACCTTTGATATAATTTTTAATTAACATCAGACAAACAATGAAGAAGTGAGAATGCTTACAATGCAATTTTCTATCTAGATTTTATTTCCCAACTCCTGAATTGTTGATCGCAGCTGTTTTTCCAACTTGTCTGAGACATTGCTGATACAAAACTTTCATCTAAATTTCAGAATAAAAGGAGAAAGTGTCTGAGGACACAAATTCCCGCTCAAACTTCAAACAAACGAAAATGGGATGGACCGACAGAAAGACAGAAGGATGGAAAGACAGAAAGACTGAAGGTCAAGGGTAAAACTTAATGTCCCTGTCGTCTACGGCGGGGGCATAAAAACCTGACAATAAATGTAAAGAGTTTTTACTATATAATTTGCAGTTCCAAAGGGACATAACTCAAATGAAAATAGTAGATCAGCACTGAGTTTGGAACTCATCCAATACTCTGCTGATATGACTTCAGAAAAATTTAACAAGAAATGAAGGAGTGAGGGTGCTTACAATGCAATTTTCCATATTATTAACATTTCCAAAGGGGCATAATTCCCATCAAAATATATATGGTTAGTATGTCCTGATTTTTTTTACATGTTCAAGACCTTAGATATTAATTTTATTAAAATCTGATAAAAAATGTAGGTGTGAGAGTTAACAAAAAACTGACTGTCAGATGGATACACAGACATATTTCTATGTCAGCTCCACATTTCAGAAAGAGGGGGCTTGGGGAGAATAACAGTTCATTAAATAATGTATTTGCCTTAAAAGATAGGATTGCAAAATTTTCAGGTGAAGTTGACTGCAGATGATTTAGCTGTGCTGATGTTCAATGTGTCAATCTTTTAGACTCAGGTGTGCCTGAAAAGGGTTGTTCCAGAGGCACATGTTGTTAACATGATCATCATGTCATACAGCTTTTTTTAAGTCAGTTAATTGGAATACTAGAGAAAACTTAAACTGGGGCATTACTATATGACAAGTAAGGTGGATTTAAACATATATAACAAGAGGCTGTCATAGTGACAACAAACTGGATTTTCCTGCAGAGGTCGAACCCTGAACAGTTGAGCAAGTATGGACACTACATTTAAGCTTAAAACAGCTCTGAATTTGGAATGTGATTGAATATTTGACACAGCATAGGTTTGTGACACAAAATGAATGTGGTCAAAGAACTGAAATATTTGAAATTGGACATTTAAATACCTATTATGGTCCAATATCCAAAATCTAAGTACATATTAGAATCAGCATATCAAAGAACCCCAAGAATTCAATTTTTGATGAAATCAGACAAAAGTTTAATTTAGGACCCTTTGGACCTCAATGTGGACCAATTTGATAAAGGAGCCCATAATCCAAAATCTCTCAATACATGGTTAGATTCAGCATTTCAAAGAACCCCATAAATTCAATTTTTGTTGAATCAAACAAAGTTTAATTTTGGACCAACTTGAAAACTGGGCCCAAAAATCTAATATTTAAATACAGGTTTAGATTCAGCATTTGAAAGAACCCTATATATATTTAATTTATGTTGAAATGAAACACAGGTTAATTTTATCCATAATATTTTCTGTGCAAAGGGAAATAACTCAAACTGGATAAATAGTTCTCTAAAATAAGATATGATGCAATTTTTCAAATTATAATCAATAATATAACAACAACAACCAGTGATGACTAAGTTCTCTAAAATTAGATATGATTTAACACTCAAACATTTTTAGAATCAGCACATCAAAGAACCAAAGAATTCAATTTTTGATGAAATTAAACAAAAGTTTAATTTAGGACCCTTTGGACCTCAATGTGGTATTATCTTATTAATAATGAAAAGAAATACAGGTTTAGATTAAGCATTTCAAAAACCCTATATATATTCAATTTATGTTGAAATCAAACACAGTTTAATTTTGGACCCTGATTTGGACCAACTTGAAAACTGGGCCCAAAATCAGAAATCTAAATATATGTTAAAAAAAATAGACAATATAAGCTTAGTTTTAATGGAGTTCACTTCATCAAAAAAAAAAAAAAAAGCATTCAGAAAATTAGTTTTACAGAATAACAAACAAACTTGCCACAAAATTCTTCAAATATTTTATCAAAGAAAAGAAGAAAAATCTTTTATTTATCATTAATACAATGTCTTTTCAAAATCTATAAAACTTATCAGTAACTAATTGTAACAGAATGCTGTTAAAGTCTCCCAAACAAAGCTCCAATAATTCGTCATTCCCATGGTTGCCTGACATTGGGCAAAGTCCAGTACAAATTGGTTTGTGATATGCATAAGTGACGCCTATGGACTGACCCTGTATGTCATTCAAATCTTCTTGAAATTACAAACAGGAATACATATGGTTTAGGGGTGGAGATCTTGACCGTTCTCAAAAGGGGGGTGGGGTGATCCCCAGGGGACTTACCCTTTATTTCATATGATTTGTTTTTTTTTGTCCCATACAAGAATATATATGGTTTAGGGGTGGGGATCTCAACCGTTTACAAGTTCTTAAACAGGAGGGGTGGGGTGACCCCAGGGGACTCGCCTTATATTTCATTTGAATTATTTTATTGTCCCATACAAGAATAAATATGGTTTTGGGGTGGGGATCTTGACCGTTTACAAGTTTTCAAAAAGAAGATGGGTGGGGGTTACCCCAGGGGACTTCCCCTCAATTTCATTTGATTTGTTTTATTGTCCCATACAAGAATATATATGGTTTAGGGTTGGGGATCTCGACCGTTTACAAGTTATAAAAAAGAGGGGGTGGGGTGGGGGTTACCCCAATGGACTTCCCCTATATTTCATTTGATTTGTTTTATTGTCCCATACAAGAATATATATGGTTTAGGGGTGGGGATCTCGACCGTTTACAAGTTCTCAAACAGGAGGGGGTGGGGGCGACCCCAGGGGACTCGCCTTTTATTTCATTAGATTTGTTTAATTGTCCCATACAAGAATATATATGGTTTCGGGGTGGGGATCTTGACTGTTTACAAGTTTCAAAAAGAAGGGGGGTGGGGGTGACCACCCTGGACTTCCCCTTTATTTCATTTGATTTGTGTTATTGTCCCATACAAGAATATATATGGTTTAGAGGTGGGGATCTCGACCGTTTACAAGTTCTTAAACAGGAAGGGGGGTGGGGGTGACCCCAAGGGATTCTCCTTATATTTCATTTGATTTGTTTTATTGTCCCATTCAAGAATATATATTGTTTCGGGGTTTGGGATCTGGACCGTTTACAAGTTTTCAAAAAAAAAAGGAGGGTGGGGGTTACCCAAGGGGACTCGCCTTATATTTCATTTGATTTGTGTTATTGTCCCACACAAGAATATATACGATTCAGGGTTCTTAAACAGGAGGGGTTGGGGTTGATCCCAGGGGACTCGCCTTTTATTTCATTTGATTTGTTTTATTGTCCCATACAAGAATATATATGGTTTAGGGGTGGGGATCTCAACTGTTTACAAGTTCTCAAACAGGAGGGGTTGGGGGTTACACTAGGGGACTGGCCTTTTATTTCATTTGATTAGTTTTATTCTCCCATACAAGAATATATATGGTTTCAGGGTGGGGATCTTGACAGTTTACAAGTTTTCAAAAAGAAGGGGGTGGGGTGAACCTGGGGACTCCCCCCATATTTCATTTGATTTGTTTTATTGTCCCATACAAGAATATATGGTTTAGGGGTGGGGATCTCGACCGTTTACAAAATAAAAGAACATTCTCAAATTGAAGGGGGTGGGGGTAAGAATATATATGGTTTAGGGAGACTTAATTATCTTCAAAATGTCTAATAATGAACAGTAAATTTCAAACTTCATTTATACAGGCCTACTAGTAAATTTCAAACTTTATATATACAGTCCTACAGATCTTATCAGGAAACAGAAAATTTTCAAATAAATCTGTCACTCCAATGATTATCATATGCTAAGATATAACCCAGATCTAATTAATTATAGATAATTTACAAATAAATCTGTCACTCCAATTTTTATTCTGAGATAAGACAGATCATTACATGATAACAAGAGTAAAATATTTAAAAATTCTACTTTTGGATATTAAAAATGGCGATAACTCACAAAGGAGATATACTAAAATCTTGAAAATTGAACTAGACCTTCATTAAGTCCCAGGAAACAACATATTTAAATTTGAAAAAAATTTGTTACAGCGTTCTCATGTTATTGTACTGACACTGTTTGGCAAAAGATCCGCCCAGCCGCCATACATCACCATTTTAATAACCGATATTTCCTTCGAAAATCCGGTTAAAAAGTCTATATCTAGATATATGTAGGAATATTTTGTTTTGAAGTTTTGTCCAAAAAAATTCGTAAGGGTTCTGCAGAACCCAGTGTCTCGCCTACTTTTGCTGTTAATCGCAGGCTCAACAAAAATGGGGAAAAAAAATAATAACAATATTCCTTTCGATACAATCTTTTGATTATAAGAAGCTTCTGTCCAAGTTTGGTAAAAATCCAGGATAGTTTATGAATCTAGTAAATGTTTTAAATCTTTAACTGCAGACTGTATGTAATGTTAACTGGCAGAAAAACTAAGTCCATTTATAAGTAAAATACGGATAAACAGGTACAAAATTTTAACAAAATTTCCTTCTAGATACTAGCTTTTGATCATAAACAAGCTTCTGACCAAGTTTGGTACATATCCAGGATAGTTTAAGAAAGTTATTAAAATTTTAAAAACTTTAACCACAGAGTGAATGTAATGTTAACTGGCAGAAAAACTAAGTCCATTTATAAGTTAAATACGGAAAAAATGGAATCTTGTTTTTTACAAATTTACTTCTGGATACTATCTTATGATCATAAACAAGCTTCTGTCCAAGTTTGGTAGAAATCTAGGAAAGTTATTAAAATTTTAAAACTTTAACCACAGAGTGAATGTTATGTTTCCTGGCAGAAAAACTAAGTCCATTTATAAGTAAAATACGGAAAACAGGATTTTTTTTTTTAACAAAATTTAATTCTGGATACTATCTTATGATCATAAACAAGCTTCTGTCCAAGTTTGGTAGAAATCCAGGATAGTTTAAAAAGTTATTAAAATTTTAAAACTTTAACCACAGAGTGAATGTAATGTTAACTGGCAGAAAACTAAGTCCATTTCTAAGTTAAATACGGAAAAATGGAATCTTGTTTTTACAAATTTACTTCTGGATACTATCTTATGATCATAAACAAGCTTCTGTCCAAGTTTGGTAGAAATCTAGGAAAGTTATTAAAATTTTAAAAACTTTAACCACAGAGTGAATGTTATGTTTCCTGGCAGAAAAAACTAAGTCCATTTATAAGTAAAATACGGAAAAACAGGATTTTTTTTTTTTTTTACAAAATTTAATTCTGGATACTATCTTATGATCATAAACAAGCTTCTGTCCAAGTTTGGTAGAAATCCAGGATAGTTTAAAAAAGTTATTAAAATTTTAAAAACTTTAACCACAGAGTGAATGTAATGTTTCCTGGCAGAAAAACTAAGTCCTTTTATAAGTAAAATACGGAAAAACAGGATATCTTTTTTACAAAATTTACTTCTGGATACTATCTTATGATCATAAACAAGCTTCTGTCCAAGTTTGGTAGAAATCCAGGATAGTTTAAGAAAGTTATTAAAATTTCAAAAACTTTAACCACAGAGTGAATATTTGTGGACGCTGCGCCGACAATGCCGACGGAATGTAGGTTCGCTATGTCTCGCTTTTTCGACAAAAACAAAATTTCTTGAAGTCTTCACTTGAGTTGAATGGTTTATAAAATTTGAACAATACTACCAGCTTACATCCTTCAACTAGATGTTTCTATAATTATTGCATTTTCAATGTGATCAAAGCAAATAATTTTGTACAAATATCATTATTGGCATTAGGGCTAAGAGGGTATTTACATTCTAAAACCACTTACCACAGGGGCAGCAAGTACTAACATAACAGCACATGTGGTTGCCCTGCCACCAAAATTATCTGATATCAATCCTGCCACAATGCCACCCACAATGCCACCAACGTCAAACAGTGTGGATACATCAGCAGACTTTTCTGCATCATAGTGAGCTGGAATAAAAAAACAATCAAATAATTTACATGGTAACATATATATTATGCATTAATTTTTTGTTATGTGTTAGAAAAGGCATTTAATATTATGTAGTCTTTTTTCAATTCAAAGTTTAACACAGCGAAATCGACATAGTGCTTGCACATAGGTTATGACATATGTTGATTTATTTGTGTGTGTGTGTGTGTGTGTGTGTGAGGGGGTGGGGCTAGCTTAACTGCAGAATCCATGAATATGTACTGTACATCTGTGAGTCTGCATTATGAGAATTACATCATGGTGTTGAATACAAAGCTAATGCAGCAAGTCTTATTAAAATGCAATTTAGCTCCCACTCCTAGAGTGGGTAGGGGTATAATAATAACAAGCATATGGTAAAATGTTGTATATTATCAGCTTACCTGTATGTTCTATATAATTTGGAAGCCAAAACAGGAATGTGTAACTGACTAGTTTGGCACAAAACAAACACAGTGAAAATTCTGCTACACCCTGTAATTTGACAAAAAGACTTCAGTTTGTCTTATTTTTGCTCTGTGGTTTCATATTTGTACATGAAAATGCTTTAAATGTTATTTGTGTGACTTAGTTACTTCTTTACTTTGTACAGCTATTTGAAAAATTATACATGACAGGATAATATGAATGACCTTGCCATCTACAAAATTCCAAGGGCCATAATTCTGTGTAAAGTAGAAATATGAATTGTAACTATGCATTATAACTAATGAACCAAAAATCAATACAATATCTACAGGAATAGTGAAAAAAAGTCAGTATTCTTGC
Organism: Mytilus coruscus; assembly: GCA_017311375.1. NCBI lineage: Eukaryota > Metazoa > Mollusca > Bivalvia > Mytilida > Mytilidae > Mytilus > Mytilus coruscus. Next base: position 44,536,930 of record CM029600.1, read on the forward strand.
TTGATTTTATGGTTGCAAGGCAAATGACAGAATTATGGACATGGGTAACACAGCCTTACATGATTTGTAGCAATTCTGCCAAGTTTCATTTCATTCCTATGTGAGCTGTAAATAATTTTGCATTTACAAACATATGTGATGGACTGACAAATATAAGGACAGATTGACAGATTGGACAAGAACAATATGTGTCCCCACATAAAGCGGGAAAATGAAAATACTTACTGGTATTAAGAATGCGCCCCAGATTGTGATGGGTTTCTCCTGCTTATGTTTGATTAATGCCTGTGTTGAGGCATCAATACTGCTATAAGATTGCTGGAAGGTCACAAAAGAAAATATATATTAATACAATTGAATCAAATGTTTCACAATTTGCTCAAAATCAAACCTTTAACTTACAGCTGATTCTGAAATTCTAACTTTTCCTAATTGAGGCATTGTAAATTTTTTTTTTCTTTCTTTTCTTGGTAAATAAACATATGATGCCATTTACAGGTCCTATGAATGCCATGAATGTTGCCTAAAAGTTCACCAGTGGAGTTACCATCCGAAGATCAGTAAATAAATGAATTTTGCTGAATTCAATTGTAAGAGTTGACGCTCTAATTTTCAAGCAAGCTTTGAATCATAATAATTTTAATTCAAAACACTCTTCTTTTTTTGTACCAAATTCTTTTTTTCTATTATATATTTCTATACCTTATTCTATAAAAAAAATAAAAATTTACTTTTTTAAACATTATTTATAATGAAAAATCTCATTCTCACCTGTAAATTCTTTATTTAAAAAGAAGAAGTGCTTTCCCCAAAATAAAGCAATATGGAAGATATCTATTATCCCACAATGAAAAATAAAATTCACAGCCCTAGTAAAAACATGGAAAGGAAAGTAACATTTGGAAAATAGAAAAGGGAGATAATCTTTGGAAATATGAAAAGAGGGTGATTGTTAAAGGTATGAAACTGTCACCTTAGTAATCAGAATCAAGTTTAAGGTTTGATTTAATCAAAGTAAGTACAAAAGTTGCAGTTTTTAAGTATATATAATTTGAAATACAATATTATCTTTACTATACTATGTGTTAAGATGTCAGTCTTTGAAACTTTTAAAGCTAAACACTAAGATTATACGAACAGTATCTATATTTATCAATCTTTATTGTTAACTAAATTGATAATCATCTAATTTTCTACAAAATGAAATTTTTATTTTGAGAACTACACAATTGAGAACTTTAAAACTATTGTATATAAAGTGAAAAATATGACTGAAAAAATGCTACGTGAAATGCTTTTACATTTATATATAACAAAATGCAAAACACAAAACTAAAGGAAATCCTAAAGATTAGTAAGTGGAAACACTGTAAATGTTACTGATCTTTAATTATACAACTTTTATGCTAAGCATAAATTATTCTGACAAGAACCATTCTACAAGTTGCATTGTGCCATGAATAAGTTAAAAATAACAAATTCAGTTTCTAATTTTTGAGAAAAACAAACACTTTTAAAGCCAAAAAATGGTGAAATAAGGTTGGTGTAAAAAATAGATGATATCTTCAATACGACCTTGAAAATTTTGTATCCCCTACCTTGCGAACCTCAGGAAACTGGTTATCAAGGAGAGATTTCATGTTAAAAAAAAAATTTTTTAAACTTTTATCCTGTGAAATTTACATGAAAACATCTAAGGAATATTACAACTAAAGATCAGTATTATGTATACACAAATCAAGCTGTCAACACTTCAAAGGCACTTTGGAAGGAAATCTGTATCAAAATGCACAAATTCTAAAATTAGTAAAATAAGTTAATGTTAAATTCACATCCACTCTAATTTAAAACCATGCTATATACATTTTACCTCTTGATATAAATCATCACCATCTTCAGAAGTCTATTAGAAGAAGGAAAAATAATCTCATTTAAATTCTAACTTTCAAAGTGAAAAATATTCAAAATGATAATTAATTGTTGTTGTTTTAAAAGAAAATTCAAATAAAGATAAGTGGTTAAATAGCTATAGGTGGTTCAAACTGCTTCAAGTCACATCAGCCAGAGATGCTACATAATAACCACAAAAAATGTAAGAGAAAACACTCATTAGAATCATGACTTCTAACATAAATTATGACGTGATAATAACTCAAAATAAGAATGAATTGTTTTAACTTTCAAAGAAAATTGATACCAGTATAAATGATAGTATTTGTTATCATAAAAATGTATTATACAGTACAGACCACTCATCTGACATCAAGAAAGTCTTTTTCAATTATTTGATGTGATGCCTAGCCTAGGCGTCACAGCAAAAAATTAAAATAGCCTTTCAAAACGTCATAGTTATTTGCTGTGACACCTAACGTCATAATTATTTGGACTTATCAAGACTCATATGATTTGAAAAAGATGAATACCACATGAAAAACATAATCAGAGAATGTCATGAAGGTTATAATATAATTTTGGAATTAATTTTCAATACTTTCGTAGAATTGAGCATATGAAACTGGTCCAGTTATTCATCTGCTGGTTAATTTTTAATTAGGGTTAAATATTGTAACCATAGGTAATAAAATGCTCCATGAGGGCGCAGCTTGATACGACCGCAGAGGTCGAACCCTGAACAGTTGGGGCAGGTATGGACACAACATTCAAGCTTGATACAGCTCTGAATTTGGATTGTGATTAAATATTTGACACAGCATAGGTTTCTGACACAGAATGAATGTAATCTAAGAACTTAATTTTTTCAGCATAGGTTTCTGACACAGAATGAATGTAGTCTAAGAACTTAATTTTTAATTTACCTATTATGGTCCAATATCCAAAATCTAAATACATGGTTAGATTCAGCATATCAAAGAACCCCAAGAGTTCAATTTTTGATGAAATCAAACAAAGTTTAATTTTGGACCCTTTTAACCCCCACGTGGACAAAGTTGATAACAAGGCCCAAAAATCAAAAATCTAAATACATGGTTAGATTCAGCATATCAAAGAACCCCATATATTCAATTTTTGTTGAAATCAAACAAAGTCTAATTTTGGACCCCGATTTGGACCAACTTGAAAACTGGGCCCATAATCAAAAATCTAAATACATGTTTAGATTCAGCATATCAAAGAACCCTAAGAATTCAATTTTTGTTAAAATCAAACTAAGTTTAATTTTGGACCCTTTGCACCTTAATGTAGACCAATTTGAAAACAGGACCAAAAATTAAGAATCTAAATACATGGTTAGATTCAGCATATCAAAGAACCCCATATATTCAATTTTGTTGAAATCAAACAAAGTTTAATTTTAGACCCGATTTGGACCAACTTGAAAACTGGGCCCATAATCAAAAATCTAAATACATGTTTAGATTCAGCATATCAAAGAACCCTAAGAATTCAATTTTGTTAAAATCAAACTAAGTTTAATTTTGGACCCTTTGGACCTTAATGTAGACCAATTTGAAAACGGGACCAAAAATTAAGAATCTAAATACACGGTTAGATTCAGCATATCAAAGAACCCCATATATTCAATTTTGTTGAAATCAAACAAAGTTTAATTTTGGACCCCGATTTGGACAACTTGAAAACTGGGCCCATAATCAAAATCTAAATACATGTTTAGATTCAGCATATCAAAGAACCCTAAGAATTCAATTTTGTTAAAATCAAATTAAGTTCAATTTTGGACCCTTTGCACCTTAATGTAGACCAATTTGAAAACGGACCAAAATTAAGAATCTAAATACACGGTTAGATTCAGCATATCAAAGAACCCCATATATTCAATTTTGTTGAAATCAAACAAAGTTTAATTTTGGACCCCGATTTGGACCAACTTGAAAACTGGGCCCATAATCAAAAATCTATATACATGTTTAGATTCAGCATATCAAAGAACCCTAAGAATTCAATTTTGTTAAAATCAAACTAAGTTTAATTTTGGACCCTTTGGACCTTAATGTAGACCAATTTCAAAAAGGGACCAAAAATTAAGAATCTAAATACACGGTTAGATTCAGCATATCAAAGAACCCCATATATTCAATTTTGTTGAAATCAAACAAAGTTTAATTTTGGACCCGATTTGGACCAACTTGAAAACTGGGCCCATAATCAAAAATCTAAATACATGTTTAGATTCAGCATATCAAAGAACCCTAAGAATTCAATTTTGTTAAAATCAAACTAAGTTTAATTTTGGACCCTTTGGACCTTAATGTAGACCAATTTGAAAACGGGACCAAAATTAAGAATCTAAATACACGGTTAGATTCAGCATATCAAAGAACCCCATATATTCAATTTTTGTTGAAATCAAACAAAGTTTAATTTTGGACCCGATTTGGACCAACTTGAAAACTGGGCCCATAATCAAAATCTAAATACATGTTTAGATTCAGCATATCAAAGAACCCTAAGAATTCAATTTTGTTAAAATCAAATTAAGTTTAATTTTGGACCCTTTGCACCTTAATGTAGACCAATTTGAAAACGGGACCAAAAATTAAGAATCTAAATACACGTTAGATTCAGCATATCAAAGAACCCCATATATTCAATTTTGTTGAAATCAAACAAAGTTTAATTTTGGACCCTTTGGACCTCAATGTGGACCAATTTAAAACGGGCCCAAAATCCAAAAACTTAATACACGGTTAGATTCAGCATATTAAAGAACCCCAAGAATTCAAGAATAAAACCCCATTGAAATTGGTCAAGAAATAAGCAATTTATACAAAGTATCTTCTTTTGCACAATACTGTGCAATTGAATATTTCTTGCAATTGCGCAATACTGTGCAACTGAATATTTCTTGCTATTGTGCAATACTGTACAATTGACAATATCTTGCTATTGTGCAATACTGTGCTATTGGATATTTCTTGCTATTGCGCAATACTGTGCAATTGAAGATTTCTTGCTATTGCGCAATATTGTGCAATTGAAAATTTCTTGCTATTGCACAATACTTATTATATAATAATTTACACATCCTGTTTGGTGTGTATCTCCTGCCATATCATTATTATTTGCTTTTAAATATAAATCAGAAATAACCAACTTAAAATGGAAAATTTTAAAGATAAAAAAAAGAAAAAAAAAAATCCCCCAATTTTTGAACCCCTTATGATTCATCACCCCAAACTCAATCCCAGCCTTCCTTTGACGTATGGTACCTTGCAGTACAATTTCAGAGCGATCCATACACTTGAACACAAGTTATTGTCTGGAAACTAGAAAATGCTTATTTTTGGCCCCTTTTGGCCCCTAATTCCTAAACGTTTAGGGCAATTACCCCAAACTCAATTCCAGCTTTCCCTTTGTGATATGGAACCTTGTAGTACAATTTCAGAAAGATCCATACACTTACACACAAGTTATTGTCCTGAAACTAGAAAATGCTTGTTTTTGCCCTTTTTGGCCCCTAATTCCTAAAATTTTGAGGCAATTACCCCAAAATCATTCCCAGCATTCCCTTTGTGATATGGAACCTTGTGGTACAATGTCAGAGAGATCCATACACTTACACACAAGTTATTGTCTGGAAGTTACAAAATGCTTATTTTTGGCCCTTTGGCCCCTAATTCCTTAACTGTTGGTACCATAACCCCAAAATCAATCCCAACCTTCCTTTTGTGGTATTGAACCTTATGGTAAAATTTCCTAGAGATCCATTCACTTAAACTAAAGTTAGAGTGCGAAACCAATGTGTCTTCGGACGACGACGACTTAGACAGAATTTAAACTCTTGTTAACATATTTTTCTTAAAGTCAAAAATTTGCTGTCAATGACATTTTACTGATATTTTTTTCGACTGATCTAAACTGCTTATGCAGTTAATGAGCAATAAACACATGTAATTATATAGCAGATCTTAGTAATCAACACGTTAGTTATTTTTCTATTTAAGTTTTGTTTTACCATCCTTGCACTTTCCTTCCATTTATCTATTTCTACCAAAAAGAAAATTTAATTGATTATTTCACGAATTAATATTTCAAAACCTCTCTGTGAATATATGAAACCACAGTTAGTATTACTGGTAATCATTTCAGTTATGTTCTGCAGGGATGCAGGCTTCTTGAAGTTACCTGTTAATCGTAATTTAAAGGCATCAAAAGTTGAGGTTACTTTGAGAAAAAATATATTCAAACCCTTTTCTGGAATATATTGTGATTAAAATCTTTAACATTAGTATAACCAAATATAAGCAGTAAAGTTTCTGAGTAAAAACATAGGTCATGAAGCAAAGAGATGGACAGAAAACATGATAATCGTACTTCACAAAATGTGATATGATATGATATTTCACATAATAACATATGGTTTATTGGTGTGTGTATGTGTTTGTGTGTGTGTGCATATCTTTATAAGAATTCTATATTCATAAGGGAAAAGAAATCTGTTTCAAAATCAGTTTAGATGGTTGAAAATTGACAATGTGCAATAGGTGTGTGTGTTAATATCTTTATAAATATTCTATATTCATAAGTGAAAGGAAATCTGTTTTAAAATCAATTTATGTGGTTCAAAATTGACAATGTGCAATAGGTATGTTCGATATGGACTAAAAACACATACTGACATAGTTACGTCAACATCATAGCGATGTAATGGACTTGTTTCACTCTTTAATAAAAAAACATAATAAAATTAGTACTTTTTTCTATTTAAATTACTTGCAGTCAACATTGTATCACACAAAGGCATAAACTGTGGATTCCTATATTCTTGTGGGTACCAATTTTTTTCACATGTATTTTTGTGGAAACTTGATTTTATAGAGGTGACAAATTCTGTATATGACCAATTTAAAGAATTTTGAATTTTGTTATATCTTTAAAAGTGAAAACAACACGTTATAAATTTCATGCGTCGGAAGTGGGTTTCTGGATTTACCTTCATCAGGCCTAGGAATGCTCAAAACTGAAAAATTAAAAGCCAAGGATGTTTAATTCATGTTTAATCTTTACACATGAAATCAACTGCAATGAGTATCCCATCATTAATACTTAATCCAAAGTATCTTTTCACTTTTTACAAGTTAAGAATATACTTATCACTAGCTAGGCACATAAAAACAGATAGAGTAAAATAATAATTAGATACAATCACCCTCATCTGAAACGTAATCGAAAATTGAACAAGACTAGCAGACAGAACAACAATCATTATAGCACCATACCCAGTTAATGAACTAGCAAACTACCAAATTTTTCTTACTCCATTTTTAGCCATGTTTGGGTTGCCATTGGTAGTCATAATTATTGCCGGTTTTTGTGAGTCTGGTACATAATCATTGGCAGCTTTTAATGAGTCTACTGTACGGTTTATTGCAGAATTTGATGAGTCAACTGTGTCAGTAGTTTGCACAGAAACAACTGGACCATTTATTACATTGCCATTAGCTGCATTTTCATTGATGATTTTACTGCTGTTATTTAGCGCCCCATAATCAACATGCACACTTATAGTTGTTAAATCAATCTTTTCCTTTACAAAACAATAATTACATTACATGTATGTTTCACGAGAATCTGTTAGTTTGATTAGCTAACAACAATCGTGCCTCATTCAAAAATTAAACTTCATATCAAAATGAAATGTTACATTCGTGATGACACATGCTTCCACAAAAAAGTGCACAGGTAAATAAAAGAAAACCTTGATACAACTTTTTTTTCATGGTCTTAGCATGTAATTATAAGATGGGGTAATTATAAGATGGGTTATAAAAGTGTTGATCGTGCACACATTTTTAGAATGAGGCACAGACCAAAATGTGCTTCAGTCAACACTTTTACACCCCAATAAAATTAAAATAAAATGCTTCCCTGAGCGCAGCCTGATACGACCACAGAGGTCGAACCCTGAACATTTTGGGCAAATTTGGACACAATATTCAAGCTTGATACTGTCTGAATTTGGATTGTGATAAAATTTTTTACATAATATAGGTTTCTGACACAAAATAAATGAGGTCAAAGATCTTAAAAATCTATTGAAATTTGAAAAATTTTGAAAAAAAAATATGAACCCCTTAAAAAATCCCCCAACCCCGAAATTTTTTGACACCCCACTTCAGAGCAATTACCCCCAAACTCAATCCCAGCCTTCCCTTTGGAGTATGGAACCTTGTAGTACAATTTTAGAGAGATCCATACACTTAAACACAAGTTATTGTCTGGAAAGAAGAATATGCTTGTTTTTGGCCCCTTTTTTGCCCCCAATTCCTGCATGTTTGGGGCAATTACCCCCAAAATCAATCCCAACCTTCCTTTTGTGGTACTGAATCTTCTTGTAAAATTTCATAGAGATCCATTCACTTAAACTAAAGTTATTGCCCGGAAACCAAATGTGTCTTCAGACAACGATGACGACATCATAGCATTATACGAACACAAAAAAATATTTGCGGTTGTATAAAAAGAAGCATTCATTTCTTTTAAAAAAAATATTTTAACTTCATCAGATATTCAGTGACTTTCTCATGTTTACTACTACATTATATTGAATTGTACATGACTTACAAGTAATTGTTATTGTATATTTTTGTTGAGAAAATGGATGCTTTAGCTTTGGCTTTTGATAAAGACATTTTTTCAATGATTACAGATGCTGATGTTCAGGAGGAACAAGAAAAATCAAAAGGCTCTACAAGCCAAAATTACTACAAATTAAGGAGGGGCAAAAGGAGGTGGTGTCATCCTGAATTCCTGCAAAAATAAAGGCCAAATCCTGATGTGCCATAAAAGGTCCTTCAACCCCTCATCAAGATATTATGACTGCTTGAAGCTTTCAACCATATTTGAAGAATATGTTCTGTCAGTAAGTTTATACATAGTTAACAATATGTAGTAGTTAGTATGTTTATATATAGTTAAAGTTATGTAGTAAAACCTTATTTTAGAAATATATGTTTTCAATAATGAATTTACTGCTAGCCAAGACAAAAAAATATAGCGTATTTCCATTAAGACGAACAGGAAACTGATACTAGTAGGGATGTTTTTTTTTTCTTTATTTGAAATAAAGCAGTGAATTTTTGTTACCATGTAATTTCTGCTCTAAGTAATGCTTTTGTTCTGTTCTTGTCCAAAATTTCTGATATTCTATGGAAGAATTTGCAACAGAAATAATTCCAAAAGGTTTAAAACAGACCAAATTTTTTCTTTTATTTTCTAGACAAGCAAAAAAAAAATATTTATAACTAAAATTTAAAAATTTCGGCAAAATTATCTTGAGAACTAAGAAAGAGTATGAAATATTTATATTTTTGTTTTCTTTTTGTTAAATATCTATGTATAAATATCAAAGAATTCTATAATCAATTGGTAATAATCACATGATGACCTGCTGTATGGAATACACATTTTTTTTTATGAACATGTTTTCTGAATTAATATAATTTATAAAGTTTTAATAATATACCAAACCCAAAAGTAGTTTACCGAATTATTGAGATCATAAAGCTGATACTTAGAAAAAAACAAATGTTTTCATAAATAGAACATAAATTGGCTAAGTTAAACCCCACTATATTTCCATTGGCCTGTTTTTTTTATGTTTATTTGTCATTTAAATAAGGAATTTGCTGTTGATGAGATATTTGATAGTTACTGTTAAGTTCACTCCCATGACCATTTAGAGCTTGGCAAATTCTATTGTATGACAGTATGTTGACCTCAACACGTCTTAAGGTGTTTTTGTGTTGTTTAGTTGCTGTCTCATTAGCCTATACCTCACATCTCCTTGAATTCATAGATTTTAAGAATACACAATTCTCTTTAGAAAAAAATAATATAGGATTTTCTGCAAGAACACATATTCTTTTTGTTTAAGTGCAGTCAGGATTTTTTTACATTGTATAATTGTCATTTTAATGATGTAGATATATTAAGGGCATAATGTGGCAGGGAAGGCAATGACCATGAATAATTTTTGACATTGCCACAATGCTAAGAGAAAAACAACCAATTTCATTCAGAAAATGAGGTTGTTCATATACATACGAAAGCACATGGATGCCAATTTTTGTTTGCAGGTTGAAATATACTGACTGAAGAATGCCATACCAAGATTTAAAGTAAAAAACTGTTTCTGAGTATATTTCTTTGGTAACTAATATAAAAGTCCAAATCCTTATCTGCACATGAAAATGCATGATTTAGAACAAATTAAATGTTATTGTTTGACATTTTATTAGACAAACTAAAACCCAACATACTAACCATTTACAGAAAACAAAAAGAAATCATTTTAAATACTCAATACAATACTTCTCTTCAAATGAACCAAAATGAAACTAAAATATCTTGAAAAGTAGCTTATGAAGATATATTTTTTCTTGGTATAAGTCTATCGCAAAATCGATTGTGTGTAAAAATGTTACAGAAAATCATCAATGATGGATCTTAACTGTAAGAATTTGTTTTCAAATTTTTAGGCAAAAAAAATATGGGTCTTGATTGTAACATATATACTTCAGATAAAACTTACTGGTTCACCAGGTTCAACATTCACTGTTTTATTTATTCCATGTTCAGCCACTACATGCTGTAATATATAACATATTTATATTGAAATAAACATTTTTTACATGTTTCTGTGCAGTTCTACAATCAAAATTCAAAACAAACTTAAGTTAGAGAACGGAAACTAAAAATTTTGCAATTTTTCCATTTATAAAGGGGCATAACTCTAGAACGGTTAAAGTAATGCCACCAAAATTCAAACTTGATCTGTGTTTTGTGGTAATAAGCATTGTGTATAAGTTTCATAACATTTGGTTGAGGCAAACTTAAGTTAGAGAACGGAAACTAAAAATTTTGCAATTTTTCCATTTATAAAGGGCATAACTCTAGAACGGTTAAAGTGACGCCACCAAAATTCAAACTTGATCTGTGTTTTCTTGTAATAAGCATTGTGTATAAGTTTGGTTGAGGCAAACTAAAGTTAGAGAACGGAAACCAATTTTGGGACGTACAGACGGACGTACGTACGTACAGACGGACAAGGGTAAAACTTAATGCCCCCACCGCTACGGCGGGGGCATAAAAATATGTTGAAGTCTTGGTCAATAAGGATAACACCCACCAAGAAGACTATTGACTTACATTTTCAAATTCAACAAATCAGCTGCACATGATGTTATTTGAATGACAATTATTTCCATCATGATGGAGGGCAACATTCACAACTTCCTTCAAAAATACATAATTGACTGACTGCTAGACTTTAGTACTTTCGTGTTAATTTTACCTGTTGACACAATTTGTAATGCATTTTTGTTATTCAATGTTTACTTATTTTGTGTTATATCTCGTCTCACTATTTTTAATATGTACCACCTTTGATAAGTATTTAGTATGACGATAAACTTTCACTGCTGTTTTCGTACTATGAACAACAAATTTATTTATTTTGTAAAAAATATCTCCGTACTCCTAACAACAAAATTATTATATTCAAATTTACCTGTGTATGTTATTTTATTTAACGCCATTTTGTCCAAGGTTATAGTTGTCTTTTTGACATTGTTTTACATCCCCTTTTTATTTAATATTGTATTTATATTGTGTCATAGATCAAATTTATTCGTTCAGTGTATGTTTACTTGTTTTTGTTAATATGTCTTTTTGATTGAGTTAAGCCATTTCAATTGATATTTTATAGTGTGTCTTTCTATGTTGTAATGTTACACTACTATTTCAGGTTAGGGTGAAGGTTGGTGCCTATGAAAATGTTTAAACCCGCTGCATTTGTTTGTACCTGTCCTAAGTCAGGAACCCGTTTCAGTGGTTGTCATTTGTTGATGTGGTTCTTAAGTGTTTCTCGTTTTTCATATAGATTAGACCATTGGTTTTCCTGTTTGAATTGTTTTACACTAGTCATTTTGGGGCCCTTTATAGCTTGCAGTTCTGTGTGAGCCAAGGCTCCGTGTTGAAGGCCGTACTTTGACCTATAATTGTTTACTTTTTACACATTGTGACTTGGATGGAGAGTTGTCTCATTGGCACTCATACTGCATCTTCTTATTTCTATTTGGAAAACAATTTTCTTTTGTTAAAAACTTTTTATCTTTCATCACTATATTTTAGCTGAAATCTTTAATCGAACTTGTTTGTATGATTTTGTATCACATGTTAAGCTTTATTAAGTCAAATAATAAAATCAACTAGTCCTTATGAATTAAATTATGGGGCAAGGGAGATAACTCCACCTCAAATTATGTCAAACAGGGTTTTGAATAAAACCAGAAATGACTCATTGGAAAACTATTTATAACAACTATAATATAGGTAAATATAGAGTAATCCTAGGGGAGAAAACATCTGTAAACTATTTAATTGAATTTCAATTTTCAGGAAGTGATGGATGGTAATTTCAAACAAGGAAAAATTTACAATCAATGTGTGTTATTGTTAGGACAACTTATTTTTGTACGAAAACTTTGCAACTCTTATACTCCTGATTTCTGTGTTGTATTACATGACATACTATAAAAATTTAATTTTGGATTTACCAAGTCTTCTGATTGGCTGAAAGTTTTTTGTCTATCAGCTCATAGACATAATTTAGTCATGTGACCGTGACATCATCAACGTTTTTTCATGAATTATAATTTATAAGGAATGACTGTGATATTTTTTCTGTCTATTAGAAATAACCTCAAAAATGTGTTGCACACATTTAAAAAACCCGCTACACGGGTTATTCAGTGTGCACCACATTTTGATGTTATTTCTTCATAGACAGAAAAAAATCTTATAGTTATTCCTTAAACAGCATTACGGTAAGGCTTTTATCGTAATTATTAAACTATAAATAAACTTTAAAACAGCTGCTTCTTAATAAAAGTTCTATTTTAAAGGAACATTACAAAAATGATTTTTTTAGTGAAGATTTTTTTTGTTTGTTACTGGCCACCCACAAACAATAAAAAATTAACTGAAAAACTAACTGTACAAATTTAGTTTATGGATTTTGTTTTATCTTGTTTTAGTTGCTAATAATCATTAACCCCCACAACATCATATTAAAACATAATTTTATGTATAACAAATAAAACTTACAGTGCCATGTTGATCTGGCATGTCACAACCAACATCTTCTGGATCTGTAATTAGACAAATACTATTTTAAAAATTATATACATATTAGTATATTTTTTTTATTGTCTTCAACAATAGAAAAGTGTCTATACCTTATGACAAGCTCAAAATCCAAGTCTAAATAATTCGTGAAAATTTAAACAATTGACTACTAAATTCCTGCAATCAACAACAAAAATACCAAGCTATAACTCTAGACAACCAGTGACAAAGTAACTGACTTGGGACAGGTAAATTACCATATGGTAGGGAATATTTTTTGTAAGTAATCAACCATCCCCCTTTTGTTTCCATCAGTAGAATAACAAATGAAATTTGAAAGAAAGTACATCAAAAATTATATTTAAAAAATAATTTAACTTTATATTGATATCAAAGACAACACAGAAAAATGATAAAACTAAACCAAATCTAAAATATACTTTACCAAATAATGCTCATTAACTGAAACCAAACTCAAGTTCTTAATCTACTGATACAGAAAGCCTTCTTACACTCTTATCAGCCACTGTATTTCCAAATAGATTTAATACAGCAATGTCATAAATATTGCAAAAAAATACAATCTTGTGCAATGAAATGATGTTATAAATTATCTCAATATCCAATTTGTCCAGCTATTTAGATTTTTTACAATTCATTTTTGACTGGTCTGCCTTTCCTTTACCTGTTTGTTAGAAAATCAAACTTTGATATCATTGGTTGCTAAATTTTCTATATTTCAGGGGAGGTAGCCAAATTAATATCTTAAAGTTCTTGCATTTCATGTTAGACCAATTCAAATTTAGGTCTCTTCCATACTTGTAGATTTACCCTGTGGTTGATACGCTACCCTTGAACATTTTACTGCCTTGCAAAAAATATAACTAAAGACATAACATTTTGTGTCATTAGAGTAAGCTATGAATCCTATTTCCATTGATTTTTTAGTCAAATTATCAGTTTGATTTTTTACTATACATGTTGAAAATCGATACCATTTGGTACCTTCAGAATCAACAACATAGAATTCTTATTTTAAGCAAGCAAACTTTTAACCTAACTTTTTCTTTGGCAATTTACCCACTGAGACTATCTGCCCCTGAGAAAGACAAGTCTGTAAAACCAGACAAAGGGAAGTAACTATGGGTGAAACGGTTGCATCTGCTTGCCTGTCCATGTTTAGTTATGGGAAGCCCCAAAAATCACTCAGATCAAAAATGAAAACAGCAGGTGAACAACATTATATCCTTATAAGAATCTGTGTAAGTTTAGATGAACTCTTTCAAGCCATTTTCAAGCAGAATTAGATTAACACTCAAATGACAAAGCAAGACAACAAAAATTTTCCCTATAAGTCTCTTGCGACAGCTACACCCTATCAGGCGACACAATAAATGGACATGACCTGCAAATGAATATTCATGGTACATTTAAACATCAAATGCTCTTAGGTATTCTACCTTTCCCAAAATAAACAATTTGATAAGACAGTTCCTTTAGATTTTAATCAATTATGTCACAGACACTGACATCACTATTCTTATAATTTGTCATGAGAAAAAATGCAGACAAGATTACATCTGTCTTGGTTACATGATTATCAAAGTATACCATGTATTTGCTCATTTTTCCTGGTAAAGATTTCACAATTTAAACCATGATGTAGTATTGATTTAATTTTGGCAACTGACTTAGTAATGTAATTAAAACAAACCCCTACTAATTTTTTTTAATAAAATGTCAAATTCAGTTTCTCAAAAACTTATTTGATAAGGTCACTGGATAGCTGGACATCCCGTACTTGTCATATTTTTAAATTAACTGTTTACAAAACTTTGAATTGTTAGAAATACTTAGGATTTTCTACCCCAGGAACAGATACCTTAGCTTTATTTGGCAAAACCTTTCAGAATTTTGTGTTTTCAATGCTCTGCAACTTCTTACATTATTTTGGTCTTTAAACCTTTTTTATTCGAGCTTCACTGATGAGCGTCACTGATGAGTCTTTTGTAGAAGAAATGCACATACAAAATTATAATCCTAGATTCTTTTGAAGAGTTTGGAATATACACTTGCAAGAGATTTATATAAATTACAAAGGTCTTTGAATTTGTTGGAGTAAACCATACATTTTTCTGCATTCGACGCTGAAAGCCAAAAGTTGGGGAACATGGAGCTCTAGATTTATAACAAAATAATCTGGAGATTGTTAAGCAAATTATGATATTATTTGTTAGATTCTTTTGCCTTGTGGATCAAACCCTTTCATCTACGTACTATGATACATAAATTTAATGTTATCATCATCAAGAAAATTCCATTGAAGTCATTGACAGAGGCCATCTTGAATTTACAATGAGGTGTAAGATTTTGCTCCATGTTGAAAGTGTCACTGACTTTGAGATGAAAAACAGCAATACAAAAATATGCTCCTTAGCTTTACATATATATTTGCAAGTGCATGTAGGAATTTGTGTCCTGAAACAATGTATTATATCCCTTCTTCCCATTATACTTAATAGCCAAGGAACCCGAATGGCAAAAAATAATACATTTGAAAAACAAAGCTTACCTGGAACAAGGAAGAAAAAGACCAGAACACCAATACCAAAGGTGATCAAACCTGGAACTGCAAAGGACCATCCCCATGCTGTTGTCACAAAGGCTCCTGCGATCAAAGATCCTAATATGTTGCCGACAGACGTGTGAGAGTTCCATATACCCATGATTAATCCACGTCTGAAATATACAATTTATAAAATAAGGATTCTTAACAATATCATTTTTTTCATGACCACAGCAAACTATTGATTCAAACGCATTAAATTCTACATGAAATTTATTAAAAAAATTAAGAAATTTATATTGTCTTCCAGACAAAAGTACATATATCAGGAAACTATTTTGTACATTTTCAAAGAAAAATACAACTTAATATCTATTGTTACATTTTCCTCCCTGCCAAATAAATAAATATCCGGAGTTAGCACTCAAAACCTTTAAACAATTATGCAAATAAAGGCAAAATCTTTTATCAACTGACCATTTTTACATGTTTCCAAATCCAGTTCTACTCGGTATTTTTTTTTTTCGTGTAAGAACAATATCAGAAGTCTTTGTTTTCTAAAGAAGGTACTTTTTATCAATACTGTATGGTTATCATGATAAAGTTAAGGAAAATAATAAATATGCACGGGTAAACCATTTCTCGCTTGTCTGTCTAATTTCCATTTCATGGAGAAAGGGAGATAACTCGTGTATTTAAAAGCATAAAAATAAGGCAATGTGGTATGATTCCCATAAAGAGACAACTACCCACCAAGATCAAAGGAAGAGAAAGTAAACAACTAGTCTACAGGTCACGGAAAGCCTTCAACAATGAGCAAATCCCAAATTGTATAGTAAGCTTTAAAAGGGCCTGGCATGACAAAATATGAAACAATTCAAAAGAAAAAACCAAGTCTGAGGCCGAAAAAAATACTGGTTTCCAGCTGCATGGCAGAAAAAAAAATAGGGAAAATGATTTTTTTTTATTACATTAATTTGACTGTAGTGGGAATTAGGAAAATATTCTGAACTTAAAGAGCGATATTTTGTAGAGAGGCAAAGAAGTCTTTTTTTTTGTCCCAGATTTATGCAAAAAATAACAAACCAAAAACCATCAGGGCAGACAACAATCAATGACAACCAATGGATTACAGACTTCTGACTTTGGGACAGTTAGGTAATATGGCTGGATTAAACATGTTTCTAACCCGAAACTGGGACACTGGTGTAACAGCAAAACATATGAACAAACTGTAAGTATCAGTTGGAAATAACTTTACTCATGAGATCTATACTGAGCACAGAACAAGTAACAGAAAGACAAAAGACACAAAGTACCAATCTAAGAATACGTGCAGTTACTATAGTATAAGACAGTTCAATGCTTTCCTAGACTAATCCAGTTATCCCAGACTTGTCTAATGGTGTTCAATTACGCACACTTCATATAAAAAGAAATACACAAAGGTCAGTAATAAATTAACTTTTCTTTTGGAAGTAAAACCTTTTCAAAGAATTACAAATTGTCATAAAATCTCTAGCAAAAATCTCTTTCCATTGATTCACAGAATTCTTCAAGGCCCATGAACTACAGCTTTTGTGAAGTGATGCTCATACGTGAGCAGATAAATTCATCTGATGGTTATAAAAAACAATCTTATCTTTTAACAGACAACAATGACACTTACTTGCCCTTACCATACCAGTTTCCAACACATGTTACTACACTAGGCCATCCAGAACTTTGAACCAGTCCACTTACTACCTATCAAAATAAAATTACAAGTACATATACTACCTTTCTAAACATTTATACATAACAAATGTTCTTTCATTGCAATAAAATTTGACACTTGAGTAGTAAGATAATAAAACCAATTAATTAAATATTTTACTTGTCTTATTTCTGACAAAAAGATGCTTTTTTACTCCAGATGTTAGCCTGTATATGAGTAAAGTTCAGATTTTAGCGCCTTATAGTAATAAATTGCTTCGCTGAGCGCAGCTGAATACGACCGCAGATGTCCAACCCTGAAAAGTTGCGGCCAAAATGGACACATTATTCGCGCTTGATACAGGTCTGAATTTGGATTGTTATTAAATATTTGACACATAATAGGTTTCTAACACAGAATAAGTGTAGTCAAAGAACTTAAACTTAGAATTTATATTCAATTTTTTGCTTTTGTGCAATACACTATGCTGTTGAATATTAACACACACACCCCCCACCTATTTACCCCCAAAAAAAAAAATATAAAATGACATTAATTTTTTCAACTCTCCAGCTTTCCTTATTCCAAAAATAACCTCAATTCAAATTTCTAATGGAGTTTGCAACCATAACTTCTCATTTAAATACATCATAAAATATAAAAATATAAAATGACATACAGTCATGGTTAAAATTAATATTAATTAATGGTAACTTCTAAAATTAAATTTACAGCTAATCATCTCAAGACAATCATCATTTCTTAATAAATAATTTACAAGCAGTGTAAGGGAGGTAATCAAACATATATACAACAGTATTCTTTAAATGGATTGGACTACCTCCCTTACACTGCTTTTAAATTGTCTAAATTGTCCTTTAACCATAAAAACCCTTGTTTTCCCCCTTTTTTGCCCCTTATTGTTAAATGGTTTGAGCCATAACCCCCCATAACCATCCCTTTGTTGTATGGAAACTTGTGGTATAATTTCAGAGAGATTCATACACTTAAACACAAGTTATTGTCTGGAAACTGTTTGGCCCCTAATTCCTAAACCTTTGGTACCTTTGGGACCATAGCCCCTAATATAAACCTTGTGTTAAAATTTTATTGATTTCTATTTACTTATGCTAAAGTTATTATCCGGAAACCATCTGTCTTCGGACGACGCTGACGATGACGACAATGAAGTCAACGACAACATGATACCAATATACGACCAAAAAAATTTTTAATTTTTGCGGTCGTATAAAAACATTCTTTAAATAATTTATTATATTATTATTAATCTAGAAGTGGCCCTCCTCTAGTTGTAGGTGTTTTACCTTAGGTGCTCCAGTTTCCTTTCAAATAAACTGACTAGTTACCAGGGTAAATTGAAAAAATATTGATATAAAATTGATATCAACACAATTAATAAAAAAAAAATCCAATTCACTTACTTGTATTCCAACATAAAAGTATATACTATGTATGTTGAAAAAATATCCCATTCCAAAAGCTGCAGTAAATATTCCAACAAGCATCATACCTCCTGACAAGAAGTAACGAAGATTTAATCGCTCTGCTATGTGTCCACTGAAAATATATACAGACTTTAAGTTGGCTCTTGCTGTTTTATTTCATGAACAGGGTACAGCTATTTACATTTCCTTAAAAGGTGATTAAAGTTTACTTTCCCTATTTGCAAGTTTGAGACTTTATTGTTAATATGTATTTTTTTTATTGTGAAGGCAAATGATATATAATATATTCATATGGTTAAGAATAAATATCTTAACCATTTCTGATCAAAATACAGAAAAAATCGGAGTATGATTATTTGTGGGTTAAATAATTTTTTTTAAAAAAAAGGTAAAAACTTTTTTGTATATATCAGAAAAAAGAAGGATTTATTTACACATGTATAAAAAGACCAAATAATTAATACAACAATTTTCAACAAAAATTTATACTGTAAGAATAGAAGAAGGGATGCAATAAATAGATTGCTTACTACAAAGAAGAGCACTTTTGTTGCTGTTCTATGCTTGAAGGTCACATGGAGGCCTTTAATACACAGAAATACACAGAAAAGTTCACATCTCACAGAAAGTTCAAGACAGCCCCTGGAACTCATGGTTGAAGTAATTCTTTGCTTAATGCCAATAAAGTTACAGCTGTGCACTTAAGAAAACTGAAGTTTGATTGATGTATATAGGTAGATATACTACCCCATCCATGTCATTTTGCAGGTCTGACAAGAAAGATTGAAGTGTATAGAAAGAATACTGCCTAATCTGAATTAGAAATCATTACAACCTTGACTTTTTGGTTATCATGCTGATCTCAGTATGTATCCATGAACAGGTGACATCAGCAAGATGTCCATTTAAATATTTCTTTATTTGGAAATGGAAAATGTATTCAGACTTGAAAAAATCACTGAAGCTTAAAAAAGGCCCTGTCACAGGTATTGCAGCCATATTGAATAGGGAGCAGATTTTCATAATAAAGATAAAAATGCTTTGAAAAATAACAGTTGCTCAGAAACATGCATAGGTTTCCCCGGACTTTCTTACTATTTCCTCCTCCACCCAAAAATCTTCCCCCTATTCAGTATGGCTGCAATTACCATGAAGTGGCCTATTAAGTCAAACATTTGAAGGGTATAAAACAAGTATGTACTCCTCTTAACCAAAGCGAAAATCATATATTGTTGACCTATCAATTTTCATGTACAGTTACTGAAGAACAGATCACATCCTTTCAACTTAACCTTACCACTGGAGCATAAAATTGAGGTCAAGGCCATATGACAATTAACAGATGGACAATGGACATATACATATAAGGTGAGGCATATTTGGTAATACAACCTTTGTACAAATGTACAAATAAACTGATAAACAGATGTGTCTTGCTTGTTTATTATTCTAATAGTAAAAAGCAAATGTAAAGGTAAGACAAAATGGCCATTGATGATTTCTGACTATTCTGCTGAGAAAAGTTGATTGTAGATGGTTTTTGGCTGTTCTGTTAAGGATTTTACATTTTGTATGATCTCAAATGTTTTATATTTTTGGCTTTCCAAACTTTTGGTATCAAGCATACCTGATAAGGATTAATAGAAAAACATCCTCAAATTTATCAAGTAAGGATGGGGGTATTGATAATAGATATAACAGAAAACAGGAAGTAGGTGTCTAACAGAGGTGCAAAGCACACACGTCACATGTCATTACTATTGAGCTGTTGACCAAATATGAAGTCATTCTGTAATAAAGTTTCTGAGAAAAGTGTTACAAAAATTTTAAGTTTATTCAACATACTGAAAAGTTCAAAGTATCAGCAAACAGGAAGAAGGTATCTGACATATACAACTCATCACTGTCAAGCTGATGCTTAAATATGAAGTCATTCTGTAGTGCAGATTCTGAGAAAATTAGTGGCAAATACATTTGTTAGACAAATGGATGGATGAACAAACAAGGAAACCTAAAATAGCCCCCACTTTCAGAGTGGGGATATAAAACTAACAAGAATTATCAATTTATACTTCGTTTCACCCCAAGGAACAAATAACATTTACCTAAATCGGCTTTAGAGAAAATTAACTTCTTTAATATTCAAAATCAACAGAGATGACCATGTAGTTAGAGCAAATTAGTCATAGAAATTCTAATGGATCACCTTGACTAAAATAATGAAATTATCAAAGTCAACAATCTATCATTATCGACTACAAACATGGGCAGCTAAGTCCTTATTATAGGACAATCAACAAAAACAACCAAAATTTGGTAATTAAATTTCCTTTATAACTCTTTTATTTCTGATTATTTATAAAATAAACAAGAACTATCAATTATACTTTGTTTTACTCTGAGAAACAAATAACATTTATCTAAATTGGCTATTAAAAAAAATGACTTCTTTAATATTCGACTCTTTGGTCGGGTTGTTGTCTCTTTGACACATTCCCCGTTTCCATTCTCAATTTTAAAATCAACATGGTAATTACCCTGTAGTTAAAGTAATTGGTCCTAGCACTTTTAATGAATCACTTTTACTCAAATATTGAAATCATCTAAGTCAACATTTTATCATTAATGACCATAAACATGGTCACCAAAGTAATCATTATAGAACAATCAACAAAAACACCCAAAATTTGGTAAACAAATTTCCTTAACTACTCAATTATTTCTGATAATTTACAAAAGAACATGAATTAATTATCACAATTGTTTACTTATTTCGTAAATCTTTCAGGATAAAGAGTTTTATTAGAACACTTATTAGAAGAGGACAAGGCATTTTCTATATAAAGTTTTCAAATCATTTAGTCCAACAGGACCTAAGAGAATATTTTATCTAGCATGTCCTAAAAACAGGTCAATGACAATCGGATTACATTTGATCACCCCAGGATTCTGTTTATGTCTTCCAAAACTCAACAATACCTGAGCTACGTCAATAACAAAGAGGTTACTGGGGTAAACATGACAAAAATCATGTAGCTTCTTCATGCTTACAAATCTTGTCTATCTAACTTATCTTAAGGTGAAGAACCAATGTCTGCTGATTTTCATAATTTGTGCATTGACCGGCCTCAGCCAGATTTTTCTGCATATATCAGAACAAGATTTTTGAAATTCTATATTGTTATTTATCATTGCAAAAGTATTGAAAGTATTCATTTAAACAGTTTTTTGGTTTTTATATTTAATTAAGAGAGAAAAATTAGCATAATACCAAAAATATTTTCAGGTCAAATTAATGTATGTTTTAAAACTATTTCCACAGAGAATTCTGTCATAATATAAAGAGTGAGGTGAAAGGTAGACCTTTTCAGTTTTTTACCTGTTTCCAATTTATCTTGTGGAAAAACTACTGCCACATTAATAACTTTCTAATTTTTATAGCTTTCCTTCTTTTTAAAGAACTTTCTGATGAAAAAAGGCATTGCAACAACAAGAACTGATTTATCTATTTTAGGTTTTAGGGAGACAACATTTCTAAGTTGTATACCTTGTGTTAGATCCATTTGCCATTCATTATTTCAACAATAAAATCTGTTTAAACTATCCCTTTATATTTGATACTATAAAAAAAACTACTGTTATAAGAGTTACTAATTTTCCAAGCAGAATAAACTGGTATATGCATATTCATTTATCAATATAAATATGCCACATTTTTCTGGTAGATGCTTGCTAATGCTAGGTCAAATTCTATTCAAATCTCATAATAAGAAAATTAAGTTTAAATTATTTTCCATAAATCATTCTTGAACGTTTTTAGAAAAACAGAAAGAAATTTCATGAAGTAAATGCAATGAAATCTTTAATACAACTGTGTTGATTCTGTAAATCTGATATGAATCCGAAATGGTTTTAAAAAATATCGTGATCCTTGCATTGATCTATCTAAACAAAAACAATAATATTTTGCAACTCAAGTAAGATAAACACTGTACCAAAATCATTCAACTGAAAGTATTTGGAGATCGGCCATCTTGGATATTTTACACAGTTGATGTCAGTATTATATGTTTTAAAACTTGCAAACATCTTGACATAACTTAAAATAAAGTATTTTTCACAACTGCTTAAAACAGCTTGTCTTATATATAAGTATATATATGTTAGAAATACACAAGAATCAGAGACTTTATTCACAAATTAGAGAATGTGTGATTGGTCAGGGGAAATAACTTTTGAACAAATGAGAATTACAGAAGACATAACTGCATTCATAAAATAGTTTCTTACAAGCTAGTCTAGCAAACAGATTAAAATTTTGATGTATATGCTATGAAAGAAGATCTCCTGAATTACCTAAAGAACATTCCAAATGCATAACTGAAAAGAAATGCAAGGTCTAAACTTCCCAGCAACTGTTTGTGATTTGATTGATCTAAAATAAAACAAAATAAGTATTATACATACTGAAGTGATTCTTTTATATATCCATTTACATATCTACAAATACTTAAATATGATTGATCTAGTAGTATTAGAATTTTTTCTCTTTGTTAACACTGCAATAGACCATGTTTCTGAAACTACTTTGATAACTTATGTAACTTTATTAATGTTAAAAATGTGACTGGGTGGGGATCGCAATAATTAGAACTCACATTCTGATACCCGATATATATCAAGGTATTGGGATTTTCCTGAATTCACAATAATCAATCTTACATTTTTGTACATTCTTCGAAAATCACAATAATTTGTGAATTTACTGTTATATGTCAATTTCACTGTGATTTATTTGTGCTCGATAGATGTACACACGATTGTATTCTGGGATGCCAAGAAAGTTGAACTTGAAATAATACATATTTGAAAAATAACAATGTTTGGTTTGAGAATTATAGTAAGGATTAAAAACATAACTGGGCAACTGACTCACAACTTTACATGAAGATCCCTTTTTTTCAGCAAAAAAATTTACATGTAAATGAAGTATTATAATAAATACATTTTTTTTCTATTTTATTACTACAAGTGTAGATTCTTTTGTTTTCATTCCATTCAATTTTGTCTTTTTCTTCTTTTTTTTGGTGTCAAATTGAAGTATTGATTGATGTATAAAACATGCAAAGGATAGGAGTTACACTTTAATGTTATATCAATTTAAAGTGCATCTGTTCAACCTTATCTATGTGTGTCACTGATTGAAAATAAGGTCTCTTCATGTCTTCATGGGGTGACTCTTAAAAAACTTAAAGAACAAGGAAACAGGAAGTCACTAACCATTTCTACCATAGATATACTAAAATTCCTCGAGAAATGACAATTACGAGAATTCATGATGAAAATTATTTGACAAAAATTATGCAGGATTCTAATAATTGTCATCTCACCTCAATTTTTTTTCCAAAATGATAAAGTTTTTTGTAAAAAAACTTCAAAACAATACTTAAACTACACATATTACTGTAAAGTGTATTATTTTGAGTTTAAATTCCACATTTCTAATTTTCTCTCTCTCTCTCCTTAAAAGCTTTCAAGTCGATAACCACAAACTGCAAAATTTGATAAAAATGGACATTTCAGGGACAATAAAAATATAACCCCAAAATCAGTTGTTCGATTTTTCTGAAAATTTCATAGTAGATAGACCTTGACCTGCTGATCATTTTAACCTTGTCAGATTTCCTCCGACTGCTTTTCCTTGTTTTTTAAGATATCAGCCAAAAACTGCTACTCTTATGTCCTATTTTTAGCAACAGCCATCAAGTTTGATGATGGATCCAATTCCCAGATACAATTTTCAAATAGATTTCCTAAGGAACATTCAGGAAAATTTAAGTAACATTTGACCCGGTTCAGAAGATAAGATATCTATATCTATAAAATTTACAACACAAACTGATAGATAGGAAGACAGACTGAAGCTGGATGCCAAATGATGGCAGTAGCTTGAGGCCATGTCTGCTAAAAAGCTAAATGTGATGAAAATCCTACCAAAAGGTGCCCAATCACAAAAGGTTGTTGATGAATTATCAGGTGCAATCTCAAGTTCGTATCCATCTTTTATTGGAACAGAGCAATTCCTGTACAGTACATTCTGAAATAGATAATCGGTAAATATGTATTTACATGTACATGATTTACAATAGGAAAACATAACTAAAGGCTCATATAAGCATCTGAAGATCACTTGGTAGCCATGTCTGTTTTGCTATGGAATCTCTTAATTTTTAAGTACAAGTATGCTGTACTCAGTCAGTGTCAGTACCTCAGAATAAACCTTCCAGCAATTTTAAGTTTGAACTCATCTGGCATATCTCAATGAAAATATTTTCTACATAATTCCAACAGGCAATGAGTACCAAACAAATATCATACAGTAAAAAAGAAAAGCTAACTTTCTATCATATCTGGTTTCATTTGGTTCAGCAGTTCTCAAGCAAATCAATGGGTAATGTGTCCATGGAACATGAGTTGCATACATAACTCAAGAACAGTAAAAGTGATGCCACCCAAATTCGTACTTGATCTGAGTTTTGTGATAATAAGCATTGTGTATAAGTTTCATAACATTTGTTTGATGAAAGGGGCATAACTCTAGAACAGTAAAAGTGACGCCACCAAATTCAAACTTGATCTGTGTATTGTGGTAATAAGCATTGTGTATAAGATTCATAATGTTGAGTTGAGGCAAACTAAAGTTAGAGAACAGAAACGAAAATTCAGCAGTTTTTCCATTTGTAAAGGGGCATAACTCTAGAATGTAAAAGTGATGTCACCAAAATTCAAACCTGATCTGTGTTTTGTGGTAATAAGCATTGTCTATAAGTTTCATAACATTTGGTTGAGGCAAACTTAAGTTAGAAAACGGAAATGAAAAATTCAGCAATTTTTCCATTTGTAAAGGGGCATAACTCTAGAAAGTAAAAAGTGACACCACCAAAATTCAAACTTGATCTTTGTTTTGTGGTAATAAGCATTATGTATAAGTTTCATAACATTTGGTTGAGGCAAACTAAAGTTAGAGAACGGAAACCAATTTCGGGACGTATGTACAGAAGTACGGACGGATGGACAAGGGTAAAACTTAATGCCCCCTCCGCTACGGCGGGGCATAAAAAATACTTTTAGTTTCAGTCAACTAAAAAGCTTTGGTGGCCATCTTTGTAATCTGATTGGCACAAAAGTCACTAACTTTTGTACAACCAGCATAAGGAACATTTTTGCCAAGATTGTTTCCATTTACTGACACAATTTGGAAAATTGGAAAATTTGGAAAGAAATATTTCAAAAACTTTCCCTACAGTATGTAGGAAACCTAAAGATCTTTCAGCTTCTGCTATGGGTTCTTTGATATTGACTGATAACAGCTACACATTATAAATGGAAAATGTGCAGGATCCATTACCAAATATCATTCAAAATTGGAAAATCTTCCCACATATTCTATCATTCACTGCTCCCAACAAAAGATCGTGATTATAACTACACGTACAATGTACTATTAAACAAGAGATTTCAAGACATTCAAGATCTTATTGTACAATCAGATCACATCTAAGGCATCCAGCTGAAATTAAATAACAAAAAAATCAACTTCATCTATTATATAGGAAGTAAAAATGGTCAAAACGGTAATTTGGATAGATTACAACTGTTTCCTTGGTTATTAAAAATTTATGGCAGCCTTAAAATCTGTTTTTTTTTCTATATTAGCTACTGATTAACGCAAAAGATATGTTTAATCGAGCTAATTATTATAATGCATCTTTTAATATAACATTACAAATGATTTGGGTAGGTGCAAATAATTTTGGATCTTGAAAATGATATAATCCTCATCCTACTTCATATTCAATGATTTTTATCTTTAAATTAAATTAATACAGTCAAATTTAGATTTCCTTTGATTAAGTAACTTTCAAAATTCACATTATAAGAAGATCAAAATAAACAAACAGGTCAGGTCAAGTGAAACACATGAGTCATCGCTACAGATTAGGTGTGTTTGAGTAATAAGTTAAAGATAACCCTATGCTACAATAAATGTTAAAATTTAAAGTGTAATACTTATTTGTAAAATGATTTTTTTCTTTGATATATATATTAGCAAAGTAAGGTTTGCTACTATCTACATGATCTTACTCATGAAAAAGTACTGCAAAAGCAGACGGCAAGCACATATCATTGATATCCCCTGCTATTAAAACCCTTGACGACATTCATAATTTCGCAAAAATTGAAAAATGCATATATCTGTGTTCTTTTTACAGTCCAAATCTCAGAAAATTTCCTTGTACAAAATAGCTTTACAGAATATTTCTTTCAAAGTATAACTTACAAGTAAAGATCAAAGTTACACAACATGAATAAAATTGACAACTTCCAGGAGCTCTCCTTACACTGTGTACAAAGGCTAATTCCTTTTATCTAAATTACCATGAATCTATAATTCTAGCATGAGAGATGATTTTTCTAGAAGCAGAAATGTACCTGATATAGCATCATCAAGACATTTGTAGAAAAAATAGTTTAAATGTTTTTAACTCTGGTGGATAGTTGTCTTAATTGCAATCATACCACATCTCTTCATTTTAAAAAGGATGTATTGCATAAATAAACATTTCACTACTACTTTGAATGAATGAAATATACAATCTGTAAAATTTTATCATATAAAACCAACTTCAAATTGACATATATATCATCAAAGATGACACATTGATATTTTTAGGTGTATACAGTTTCCATAGCAACCAAAACAAATTACCTTGACAACACTGACAGGTTTCTTTGCCATGTGATAACATGTGTAGACCAAAAAGGTTAAAATAAGGATCCATACTCTGTACCTGAATAAATAAACAAATAAAATATAAATCTATATGTGGTACTAATAAACTTTCCAATTTCTTGAACCCATATCAAAAGATCTTGAATGAGTTAACTCCTGTTTCTTGATTTTGATCTTTCTGACAACACATAATGTTATATTCAGTATTTGCATAAAAAAAAAGGTAAAATTTGATTCCAATTTGAAAAATATTTGACAAGAAATGAAAGCAGCATCTTGTAAACAAAACTGATTATGTGGGATTTTTTTAAAAAGGCCTTCTTCCAAATACAAAATACAGTGATATAAAAGGTTTCCCGTTTTCTTCTGATATCATTCAAGGTACAAATGTACATGTATTTAAATCATTATTACAGACTGATATTATCATTCCCATTAGTTTCACATACATATACCTTATGCAACAATATAGAATGTAAAACTAGAACTGTCAGGTTAACAACAATATAGAATGTAAAACTAGAATTTACTGTCAGGTTAACAACAATATAGAATGTAAAACTAGAATTTACTGTCAGGTTAACAACAATATAGAATGTAAAACTAGAATTTACTGTCAGGTTAACAACAATATAGAATGTAAAACTAGAATTTACTGTCAGGTTAACAACAATATAGAATGTAAAACTAGAATTTACTGTCAGGTTAACAACAAAATTCTCTGTACAGTGAAACTGATTTTTCACAAAAAAAATAAAATAAAAAAAATGTTCTGCCTGCCGCCATTGATAATTTTAACATGTGAGGGGAAACCAACATTCATTTTTTCCATGGCCTCATAACTAAGATTTTAGAGTGAGTACTACATGTAAGTGCATAAAATTAAAATTTCCTTACTGTGGATTCATTTATTTTCGTGGGTATCAATTTTTCGTGGACTGAGGAAAAGTCATGGATATTTGATTTGATGGTTTTGCCAAGGTCTACATACATTAGCCTACAGAAAATTTGTACTTTGAACATTTTAATTCATAGTTCATCTTTACTCACGAAATCCACGAAAATTGGTATCCCATGAATATTCATGTGTTCACAGTATGTGTTAAGTAATATCTATTTCATGGTATGCAATTTTACTCTTTGTTCTTCGCACCTACACAATGCGATATGCTATAAAAAGGACCTGACATGAACTGAAGAAGTAATCCAGGCAACAATAAAGTAATGTCAAGGTGAACTGTCTAATGGACAAACAGGTGAAAAATATATGCAAACTTCACTCTGTTGTGTATAAAATTCAGACTTCCAAGAAAATTCGTTTTATTCTACTGAAAATTACAGGTGAAAAACTTATGCCAACTTCACTCTGTTGGTATGAAATTCAGACTTCAAGAAAAATCTTTTAATTCTACATAAAATTACAGGTGAAAAACTTATGCAAACTTCACTCTGTTGGTACATGTATGAAATTCAGACTTCAAGAACAATCTTTTTATTCTACCAAAAATTTCAAGTTAATCAAATTACCATTAAGGCAGGCTAATTTGTTTGTTCTGGTCAACATGTTTTACCACTTGAAATGATGTATTCAGGTCCTGATGAGGCCACTCTATAAGTGGTGAACTTTTTTACCATAATAAACAAATAAGCCTGTGAAAATTGAGCATGTTTCTGTTTTTAATGATAAATTGTCTATTACCAAGGTGAAAATAATTTTATAAATACCCAAGGTATCCACCTGAATTTACCCTACCACACAATTATCAGTACCACATGTACATCAGGTGTTGGTTCATCGCATGAAATTGTATTTATATTATAATGTGCATATACACTTAAAAAATCTATATTAAATTGTTAAATTCAGTTTACATTGTACCTAACCTTTTTTGTGTGAAATAAAAAGTTAAATTGGTAAGAAACTACTGCATTTGAAAATTAAGAGCGTTGACAGGAAGACTTGTCTCTGTCTGGATTTATCATTTCCAATGGGTGAAAACTGACTTTTTAAATGTTGAAAAATATCAGAGATAACATGCAAAATTTCTTACTGAATAGACTTATAGGGATAAAGCCAAAGAGTTACAAGATTTGAGGAAACATTGAAAATGTAAACATTTCAAAAGCATAAATTCAAATTTAAAATACATGAGAAAATGGAGTAGAAATTGATGTAAAAGAATCTTTATCTGCAATCTTCATTTTTAATCTGTATGAGTGGCTGTTCTAAAACTTTATTTGTGTAAACTAAATTTGTATCAATAAAATTGTATGGGTCTGTAAATCTCAGCAAATCAGAGTTACTACGGTTTTTTTTTTTCACTACAAAATCACTTTGTGTGCTAGTTAACTATTAAATTGAATGCATTGAGTATACATGTACTTTCTATTTCACTGCATAAATTACATAAACCCTTGAATTATCTAACATGTCCAAATAATTGATTTCCTTACAAAAATACTTTTACAGCATACTTTGAGCTAAATCAAGTTGATCAAATGATGTCAATCAAAGTTCAATGGTTTGAAAAACATTTTTCTTTAGACAGAAACTTTATCCAGTCTACTTACAATTTCAAGAGTGTCACTTGATTTAAAAAGACATTTTAGGACAAAATGAACAAAAAATACTTGTGCTCAGTGTTTCTCTACCTAACCTTTTTTTTTTGCTTCAAAATGCCTATTGTAAGGTTTTAATTGGTATTTTTGGAAGTGAATTCTTGAGTGAATTGTGACAGAATTGCAGGTGGTTCCCATGTACATTGTACTCAAGGTAAAAGAAAATTGAGCAACAAATTTGTTTACTTTCTTTCACTTATTTAGAGGACACCCTAAACACAAATATTTTTTGTTTGGCCTAAGAATTGTAAACAACATATGTACCTTATGATCTATATATGATATCATATGAACTGAAGGAGATGACAAAGTCCAGTAGAAAGTTATGTAATGATATCAAAAAGGAGATACAACAGCTTGACATTATAGATTATTATATGAAATCCAAAAATTTTATGAATGACAGGTTGCAAATGTAGAATTACTTATATACTGACAAATGACTGATAATGGATCAAATTTTCTTCTTTGCAATATTTCATAGATTTCATAGTATTAATATGTTAAATCCAAAGCTATATGTAATAATTATTATTTGCATAATTCACTAATAGGGGTCACGTAAATATGAAATGCAATTCAATACAAAATATTGCAGTATTACAGCAGAATACACTTCAAACATGCACGGATACAATGGAACTTTATTGGACATTGCATTGATCACCTCATTTATGCGATTGAAAAGATTTATTTTAAAAGTCACAGATTTCAAATGAAAGTTCAAGTTCATGATTTAAAATTTGTTTTAACTTGAATAAAATGCTTCACTGGGCACAGCTTGATACGACTGCAGAGGTCAAACCCTGAACAGTTGGGGCAAGTATGGACACAACATTCAAGCTTGATACAGCACTGAATTTGGATTGTGATTAAATATTTGACACAGCATAGGTTTCTGACACAGAATGAATGTGGTCAAAATACTTAAAAAAATTTAATTTACCTATTCAAACCATATCATTATTATTTGCTTTTATATATAAATCAGAAATAACCAATTTAAAATGGAAAATTTTAAAGAAAGAAAAATGAAAAAAAAATCCCCCCTCAAATTTTTTGAACCCCCTTATGTTTCATCACCCCCAAACTCAATCCCAGCCTTCCCTTTGTGGTATGGTACCTTGCAGTACAATTTCAGAGAGATCCATACACTTGAACACAAGTTATTGTCTGGAAACTAGAAAAATGCTTATTTTTGGCCCCTAATTCCTTAAATTTGGAGGCAATTACCCCCAAAATCAATCCCAGCATTCCCTTTGTGATATGGAACCTTGTGGTACAATGTCAGAGAGATCCATACACTAACACACAAGTTATGTCTGGAAGTTACAAAAATGCTTATTTTTGGCCCCTTTTTCCTTAACTGTTGGTACCATAACCCCCAAAATCAATCCCAACCTTCCTTTTGTGGTAATGAACCTTATGGTAAAATTTCATATAGATCCATTCACTTAAACTAAAGTTAGAGTGCGAAAACCAATGTGTCTTCGGACGACGACGACGCCAACGTCATACCAATATACGACCACATTTTTTTGCGGTTGTATAAAAATGGTCGATCATTTGTAATAGGATGTTTCATATCATAGAAGCGAAGTAATCTTGATATTTGTTGAAATTTAAGGTTATATCTTTTTGTCACCTTATTTTGATAAAGAAAATGCTGATACAATCCATGTTAAGATTTCATTCAAATCCTGTCTAGATTATAAATCTTTCAAGTGTTTACATTTTAAAATTAGAATATTTAACTATCAGGGTTGAATAATTATATTAATCTATAGATTTATGTAGTAAAACTTGTTATTTATATAATACAGTAAAATAAATTCAGAAATAATTGTGTGCACTTTAATATTATTATGATTTTTGAAGAATGGAAAAAAATGTGAGATAATTATTGAGATTTCAGTAAAATCTGCATACAGATATATGTATCACTCAGATATCCAGTTTCAAGTTCTTGTTATTGCTATACTCAACCATTTGCATTATTCCCATTAATAAAAACCTCACAAAAATTTCTGAATTGACAGTATACATGGTATATAATTTCAATAAACTGTTACCACAAAGATATGTCTCACCTTTTTGTACTTTTGATTATGCAAATGTTGAAATTAAAATAGCAATACTTTAACATGTAAGTTATGCAAATATTCAAAGTCAATGAACCATGACTGAGGTACATGGCTAAACAATCTCCATGGAAATGAGATGTGCCAATGCTAATACAACTACATACCAAATACCATTGACTTATTATAAGTCGTTCCCTTTAAACATGGAAGTAATATTGAATATTAATAGTAAACTAATACATGAAAACTAAGCAAAAGTTTCAAAGTCAATAGACCATGACTCAGTGGCAGGGCAAAATAATCTCCATGGAAATGAGATGTGCCAATGCTAATACAACTGCATACCAAATATGATTGACTTACTACTTGTGGTTCCCTTTGAACTGACCTAATCACAAACTAATATATGTAAACTAAGCAAAAGTTTCATTGTCTATCGACCATGACTGAGGGGGTAGTTCCAAACAATCTCCATGGAAATGAGATGTGCCAATGCTAATACAACTGCATACCAAATATGATTGACCTTCCACATGTGGTTCACCATAAACTAGACCTAATCACAAACTAATACATTGTTGACGCTGCCGCTGCCGCTGCTGGAAACAGCATACCTATGTCTAGCTTTTTGACTCCGTCAAGGCGAGACAAAATCCACAAAAATAAAATTTCATGGCATGTGAATCATGTGAGCTCATGTCAAATGATTAATTCTTAAACAAATATATTGTTTTTATCACCTCTCTGCTGGTTGATTTTTAGGGATTTACTTTAGTATGGTAAATTAAAATTTGTAGAATAATTATATTCAGCTGTACTCCTTCATTACAATGTATGTCTGAACAGTTTTAGATTGCACATCCCAATAATAAATAGGAAACAAAAATTTAAATAGAATTGCAACGAAAAACAATTTTTCAGAGCTTGATTGGCCTCACATACATGTAGCAAGATCAAGCTATATAGGCTCTAACAGAAGATTTACAAAACCAGGCTAAAATATTCATACAGTCTTCACACTTAACCACAGGCCCAGCAGCCCAGGCTTGTAAAATTGCTTTCGGGCCTGTACAAATCATCTCTACCATGTCTACAGGCCAACAGAATCTAAATAAAATTTTCCAAAAATTGAGCTCTGTAGATTTAAAGGCTTATTGTGAAGACTGTTCATAAATAATATTTCTTTTATAAAATTATTTTATGTTTTGATCTTGTCTCTTAATTCCAAATTCATCAGAAATTTTGCCTTATATTTGTTTGATAAGCACACTGATTTCTATGTACATGTAATTTCTAAATAAACTTGACAATATGCACTGCAGCAGTGTCCCCCTCATTAGAACATTTTGTAGAGTTGAACTAGTTTTTAGAAACACAACTCTCCCTTTTTTAATCTCAATCAAACATATATTTGAATTACAAAAGTTAATAAATGAACATACAGGTACAATTAAAATCAGAACAGAAAAAATAAACTGCTTCGCTGAGCGCAGCTGGATACGCCCGCAGAGGTCCAACCCTGAACAGTAGGGGCAAAAATGGACACAATATTCAAGCTTGATACAGGTCTGAATTTGGATTGTAATTAAATATTTGACATATTATAGGTTTCTGAATAAATGTAGTCAAAGAACTTATAATTGGTTATATAAATTGAATTTATATTCAACTAAAGATTTCTTGCTGTTGTGCAATTCTTAGTAAATTTGTTGTCAGACTATAAACAAATAAAGTTCAATTTCTTCACAATGTCATATTTGAAATTTATGAAAATCAATAGGGAGATTACATCAATAGCTATGAATAATTGAAAGCATTTTTGAGTTATTGTCCAAAAACTGGAAAATCCCCCCTTTTTTAATGATTAAAACCCCATAACTCAGAAATGTAAAATCTAAAATTTATAAAATTCTAAAGGGAGCTTACATCAACAGATATAAACAATTCAAAGTTTCATGAGAACTGCTGAAAGAATTTTTTAGTAGTCCAAAAACTGGAAAATCCCCCTTTTTTTATGAATAAAACCCTGTAACTTGAAAATGTAAAATCTAAAATTTATAAAAATCGAAAGGGAGCTCATGTCAATAGATATAAACAATTCACCAAAATTCCTTGCAAGTTGGTAAAAGCATTCTTGAGTTATTGTCGGAAAACTGGAAAATCCCCCTTTTTTTAATGAATAAAACCCCAAAACTCGGAAACAATAAATCTGAAATTTATAAAAATGGAAAGGGAGCTCACGTCAATAGATATAAACAATTCACCAAAGATTCATGCATATTGGTTAAAGCTTTTTTGAGTTAATGTCCGACATGTTGACAACGGACGGACGGACAGACGGACGGTCAACGGTATACCATAATACGTCCCGTAAATGGGTGTATAAAAACCACTTATTTTGTAATAACAGCATAATCATTACAGTAGACAGTAGACAGCACAAAAAAAAAAAAACA
Source organism: Mytilus coruscus (assembly GCA_017311375.1). NCBI lineage: Eukaryota > Metazoa > Mollusca > Bivalvia > Mytilida > Mytilidae > Mytilus > Mytilus coruscus. The sequence continues at coordinate 44,571,721 of CM029600.1, forward strand.
ATAATAAATATTACCACTGAAAAGAAAGCTACCAGTTACTGAAAGCAAGCTCAAAGGCCCTAAAAAATGTACATGTAACCTGCTGATATGAAATCATGTGATACACTCTAACATTTCTAATATCGGTGACTGTACTTTATGGTAGAATCATTACAGAAACAACACAGACAGACTTGAATGTTTTAAATATATGATGAAAAAAAATTATTGTAAATCACTGAAAAAAGAGTTAATCTACTGCTAAACAACACAGACAAACTTGGAAAAAATGTTTGCACCAATTCAAGAATTTTTTAAAAAGAATTTTATAAGGCAGACTCAGGTTTTAACTTTTATGATGAACCAGGATAACATTATTATTTTTTCTAAAATGAGTATTTTCTCTAAACCTTATGACAGCTGCGAAAAATGCACAAAAAATAATTATAAAATAGAAACAAATTAAATAGAAATAAATCCAAATCATGACAAAATAGAAATACTTACGCTACATTTCTGCTTTCTCTAGAAAGAGATGGGAGCACGTAAATTCCTGGTGGTTTTCGGTTAACCATGATTTGTCCTAGTAGAAACGAAAACCTCAAAAGAGGACTTTTTGTTTTGTCACAACATTTTGTATGATTTTGATATGAAGAAATGTGTCAAAGTTTATCTCTTTTATCAGATTTATCCTTATGTAAATACCAGAGGACATCCGAAAATAATTACTAACTTAATAAAGGAACGTGTCCGGGAGATGCGTTCCGTATATATCAGGTGACTGTGAGTACCAGGGCGTGTTTTATTGGTATCTTCTGGTGAAGTCGGTGAAGAGTCAAAAAAAAAAAATGAATCTGGTCCTCTTCTGGAGATATTCTGTAGAAGAAGCAATAAAACAAAAATTCAATTTGCCGTCGAATATAGCAGATTTTTTTGGTTTTTATGTTGGATGACATAAATGAAGTTTACGATAAGTCAATCCATTCGTTAGAAAATGACTGTAACATGAATAAGAGTGTGCCTGTTTTTGGCATTCATGTAATCAGAGACATATATACACATGTGTATATATGTCTCTGATGTAATTATACAATAAGAGTAAAACAACGAAAACTGGTTGGAAGAACTTCGCTGTGTTCGTGACATTTTCTGTCTAACTCAATATATGCTAAACTTTGTGACAAATCCGGCTTAAAGCTCCGACGATTTGATTTTCAGGAATAACCTTAAACTGTACAAGAATTTGTCAATGTTTGTCTGGTATATGATCCAAAAGGACATTTTGTCTATCATTTTTTTAAAGTAACCAAACTGGATTATTTTTGTATATAAAAGCTATCTCATGCAGAGTTCTCCAAATCTTTTTTCCCCTGTTGGTCCTTGAAGAAAATCTGCTAGTCCTAACTATTATTTCTATTGAAAATTTCGATGATCAAAACCGTCGAACCACCACTTTTCGAGAACCTTAATTGTATATGCATACAAGTTCATGGTGTTTCTCAACTTGACTGACTATATAAAAATAAGGAGATGTGGTTGACTGACTGTTTATGACTTAATCCGTTGGTTGTATACTGATTGATACTTATGTCTCTCGGAGAACAAGATCATGTATTTGTTAGTTGTTTTTGGCGTTGAACAAATTTTTCAGTAACTTCAAATACTCTTATTTCGGTGCTTTGTGTCTATTGTCTTATTGTTAATTTTTTGTGTCTCTTACCGATCTTGAGTGAATTCAATTGCAACTGTTTTTACAGTTTGTTCTTATGTTGTACTGTTACACCAATGTCCCAGTTTAGGGAGGGTTGCGCGCTCACAAACATGTTTAACCCTGCCATATTCTTTATGTGTCTGTCCCAAGTCAGGAGCGTAGTTCAGTGGTTGTCGTTGGTTCATGTCTGTCGACTCATATTTGATTTTTTGTAAATTGTTTTGTTATATATAATTAGGCTGTTAGTTTTTTCGTTTGGATTATTTCACATTTTCATGTCGGGGCCTTTTATAGCCGACTATACGGTATGGGTTTTTGTCATTATTGATGGCCGTACGGTTGCCTATAGTTGCTTACATCCACTTCATTTGAACTCCGGTGGATAGTTGACTCATTTGCAATCATACCACATCTCCTTTTCAATTATATTTATTATATACCTGACTTTTAAACTCGTGTTTTCCTGAACATGCAAACATGCTTAGACTATTTTTCACTGGACATTGAAAATTAGCAACCAACAATCAATCAATTTAAACTCGTGTTAAATAAGGGGAAAACATTTGATATTTATTTTTCTTTGGGGGGGAGAGGATTTTGAATATGAATATGGTGGCCTGGAAAGAGCTTGGAAAATAGGCATGTATTGCGACGGATTAAAATGAATTATAAATCCGAATATCAAATAGTCGTCCCCTTACTGTTATTGTCCGTGTTGTTTTTATATTATCCAGCTCATCGTCTCTACAGAGGTGTCCTACTACGGCTGCCATACCATAAAAACGTTTATCACACAGCTCTCATTCTATTATATCTGCATTCATAAATTATTAATGTCATTTAGACTAAACGACGCCATGTTTGTTATGTCCCCCCTGCCGTCTAAACTACCTATTTAAAAGGAAGATGTAGAAGAGAGACACAAGATCTTCCCAATGCAAAAAATAAAATAAAAAAAAAAAAACAGAAATGGACCTCTTCTGGCTCACTACAAAAGAACTATAAAACACGCCCCTATATTCCTTGCATTCGAGTAGTGACACGGATTTTGATACTACACAAATCCAGGATATCGATGATACGATTGAAAAAATACCTGAAGAGTCCAACAGATTTGATACAACTTGCTTAAAAATAATTTTTGAAATATATATATGTTTTCAATTTAGATTTGTATATATATATATATTGAGCAGTTCCAATAGTTTTTCAGTCAGACGCCACCAAAATCCATAAATCATCAGGTAAGACGCATTGCACAATTCTAAATATGTGTTAAACATGACATAGGTTATATGACTAGTTACAACAGAGAGTTCAAATATATGCTTTAAATAAAAATAATAATGTGCGATATGAACTAGCACAATTCTAAAGCTTTAACGGTGACGATATATATATTGGCAAAATCAAAAGCTGGCATATTCAATTTCTGAGTCACAAGTTCAGGTTTTCACTCAGTAAATGTTCAGCTAGTTCTTTAGAAATCAGATATTAAATAAATAAGTTTGTTTATGCTGATCAAAAATTATTATATTGATTTCCAAGTCAAATCATTTGAAACATTTGAAATAATAAAATGCATGTTGGCTACTCTCAAACGTCAACGAAGTTGCATCAGTAAAACTGCGAATTGTATATGAGTATTAGACTAACTATACAAATCCTTGGTATTACCTATAACATTTACATCAGAGACAAAAAAAAAACAATACAAAATAATCATCATAAGAGGAAAACTAATTCAAATTTTTATGAACTAAGTTATTTTAAAGGTTCAATTGATCAGAGACATATATGTATATATGTCTCTGGTTAGATAAATGTATATTTTCTTTTTATGCAGACAATGGGTTTTTATATGTAATGTAAAACGTATTACATTTCTTATAATACATGGTCAGATATTATGTTTTGTTTTTGTTTTTGTCACACACTAAATATGTTCATAACACAATAAAGATATATTATAGTTATAACTTAGAAATTGAAGATTTCCGAATATCCGGCATATTTTCTAAAAGAGAGGTCAGAGATACCACAGGGACATTCAAACACAAAAGTCGAAAATAAACTGACAAAACATTTGCGCTTTTACCTATAAAATATGACAAAATATAAACAACGTTTATAGAGGGTGACGTTGTCCGGTTTGCTTTTTTAGTTAGTAGTCGGTATTGAAAGATCCACGTCAACAGACGGATTCATGTCTACTAAGTTGCATGATTTTTTTCAGCAACTTATAAAGACATGTAAATTAATTACGTCAGTTTAGATGATGACTTGGAACTGACACATAAACTTGGTGCGACAAGTGGGTGTGACGGGTTTTGACCTATTTTCTTTTAGATCCTTACCCATATTATCCTCTTAAATCTCTACCAGTGGAATAGCAAAACGTGCCGAACTGAACACAAACTAAAAATAAATTGCTTCGCCGAGCGCAGCTGGATACGACCGCAGAGGTCCAATCCTAAACAGTTGGGGCAAAAATGGACACAATATTCGCGCTTGATACAGGTCTGAATTTAGATTGTAATTAAATATTTGACACATAATAGGTTTCTGGTACAGAATAACTGTAGTCAAAGAACTTAGAATTGGTTATATGATTTGAATTTATATAATTTTTTTGCTTTTGTGCAATACACTATGCTGTTGCGAATTGACCCCCTTTCCCCCTCAAGATATGGTCATAATCTCAATTCAAATTTCCAATGGAGTTTGCAACCATAATTACCCATTTAAATACATCATAAAAGTCTTAAAATAGAAAATGGCATACATAATCATGGCTAAAATTAATATTCCTTAATCAGCATTTTTGAATAGTAACTTCTAAAAATAAATTGACAGCTAATCACCTCAAGACAATACAACATTTCTTTATACATAATTTAAAAGCAGTGTAAGGGAGGTAATCCAAACATAACATTGTACTTTTTTTTAATTGTCCATTAACCAGGAAAACCTCGTTTTCCCCCCCTTTTTTGCCCCTAATTTCTAAACGGTTTGAGCCATAACCCCCCCAAAGACAATCATAACCATCCCTTTGTGGTATGGAAACTTGTGGTATAATTTCAGAGAGATCCATACACCATTCCACAAGTTATTGTCTGGAAACTAGAAAATGCTTATTTGGGCCCCTTTGTGGCCCCTAATTCCTAAACTGTTAGGACTATAACCCCCAAAATCAATCCCAACCTTCCTTTTGTGGTTATAAACCTTGTGTTTAAATTTCATAGATTTCTCTTTACATTTACTTAAGTTATTGTCCGGAAACCAAATGTCTTCGGACGACGCTAACGACGACGGCGACGACGACGTGATACCAATATACGATCGCAAAATTTTTTGCGGTCGTTTAATCAGTACGAGAAAAGCCTATATTACCGTTATGACAAATAATATAACATAGTTACACATACAAATAGAATAGTAATGAAAGATACCGTATAAAAAAATTCTGGAAGCTTCGAAAGGAAGCTCAAAGTAATTAACCGGCTGTTTATATGAACTCATGGATTCATAACTACACTCAACTATCAGTCGCTGCACTTCGATGTAGATTTCATACAGCAACCGTCATAAACAGAATATGAAGAACCAATAGTATGCTTTTTCAATACCCATAATAAAGTAGAAAATTTTATTGCAGAAAAATAAAAGAAACACGTCTGTGCTGGCATGGAATACGGTGATCTGTAAACGTACTGTCCATAAATGTTAAAATCACTCGAAAAACAACCTTTTTTGCTCAGTTAGCACCAGGCGTAGATGGTCTTAGCCAATTTTTTGTCACAATTTCAATACTTCTGGCCTTCCAGCTGTTATGATTCGAGTGCAACTGATGATTACATGTATCAGGTAGAAAAAACGCGCGTCTGGCGACTTAATTATGAGCCTGCAGCAGGTATCTTTGATGAGTTTTCGGTGTAATAATATGCCACATGATATGTGATTACCAACGAGACAACTTTCTATGAAAGACCAAAGTACGGACAAAGTTGTGAAAAATTGCAGGTCAAGGTATGGCCTTCAACATTCGGAACAAAACCCATACTGTATAGTAAGCTATAAAAGGTCAAGTATGCCAAAATGTGAAACAATTCAATAGAGAAAACAAACGGCCTTAATTATGCTACAACAATAAACGTAAAACAACAATGTGCGACGACAACTAATGGTTACAGGATAGATGTATAAACACAGGTTTATACATCTATGGTTATTTGAATGGTAATCAAAAAATGCAAACGTAGAGTAAAGAGAATACAAACTGTTTTTTCAAAAGTGATTATTTTCTAAGGGTTAAATATTTCGCGGTGGTGTATTGCCATGACTTTATTTGGACTTGTTTGTTTGCTTTTTGGCCTTGAATGTTTGTCCCTAATATTTTATTAACTATGTATTTACTTTCAGGTATCACAGATCGAATTTATTCGTTCATAGTGTGGTAATTTACGTTTTTGATTGAGTTAAGCCTTCCAATTGATGTTTTATCGTGTGTTTTCTATGTTGTGATGTTATACTATTGTTTCAGAAAAAGGAGAAGGTTTGGTACCATTAAACGTTAAATCCCGCTGCAAATGTTTGCACCTGTCCTAAGTCAGGAATCTGATGTACAGTAGTTGTCGTTTGTTTATGTAATTTATACATGTTTCTCGTTTCGTTTTTATATAGACTAGACCGTTGGTTTTACCGTTTGAATGGTTTTACTCTAGTACTTTTGGGGCCCTTTATAGCTTGTTGTTCGTGTGAGCCAAGGCTCCGTGTTGAAGGCCGTACATTGACCTATAATGGTTTACTTTCATAAATTGTTATTTGGATGGAGAGTTGTCTCATTGGCACTCACACCACATCTTCCTATATCTATTGTTAAACAAATTATGGTATAAGTATGACAGTTGTTTGTCCTGGAACATTGATGAATTTATGGTGTGCCATTAAGGCTTACTAATTATCTGATATTGTTTTAATCATAACTGCACTCTTAACTATTGTTTCAGTTGAGTAAGTCCAAACTTGTAAAGCCTAGAGATTTGAGTTCTTTTAATTGCGCGACCTTGTTACCTTTTAAAATAACCAATGAAGGTAGATTACTTGATTACAAACAGAACTGTATAAAACATTGTAGATAATGGGTAAAAAATTTATAAAAAAATGTTTGTTCTGAATTTTATTCTTTGATGTACATACATTATCTTATTACTTTGTATGTTATTATTGTTAATGCATGAGGTAACTATTTCTTTTGTCGTTTCATCTTCCTGAGTATCCTGCATGGTGATTGATCCGGAATACAGCCTAGAAAAATTCATCTTCTTGGAATTTTGGAAAAAAGAAGAGCATTTTAAGAAATATACAGATAGACCGTGATAGTGAAATGAACTCGAATTTTAAAGAACTTTGCAAAAAATTACAAAAGTGTGTAAAATTATGTATGTAGAACAATTTGTTTTAAAATCACCGAATTTATTCTAGCCGAAGAGCCAGCACACCAAGATGACAGAATAACCAAGAAACATCGAACTATAAGTGATTTTACTTGTCATCTCATATTAAACTACATCTTGTTCGCCTAACATAAATTATTATACCTCAGTATGTTTTTCTATATAAAAATAAGGAAATATTTGTGCTATTTCATTCCACAGACTATTTGCCAGTCAATAGTTTCAAAGACTATTACCCGGTCAATAGTTTTATGATCATATTTCCGTACTTTTTCATACTTATTTTCATTGGACAATAATGATGTCATTAACTATTCCGCTTGAATTTGTGCGCTTGGCAACGTAAAACTCTGATATCGTAAACGGTATAATCTATTTGTGTCTGTCGTTGTAATTTCAAATTAATATATCACTTACCAGAAGCAATTAAAAAAGAAAAGGATAATCTACGCGACACATTTTAAGATCTAAAACATAATAAATGTATAATATGGGTCTGTCGTCGTCTTCATAAACTGTGATTGCTTTGGTGTACAGTACTTTAGCTAGCGTTTATTATATGCACGGGAATTTTTACACAAGTATTCCTGGTCCTGATTATAGTATATGAAATATTTACAAGTACAACACGGACTATGAAAAAACTTATAGTTCATCTTGTGCATGTTTATGTGACTTTTTTTTCTTTTAGATGGTTTATATAGACTTTTTAAAAAGTTGGTTTGTTCAGTATAATAAAACACTTAATGACTGGTTATGAGGGTAATAGCAAGTTTGTTGTCCCTTTGATACTAACTATTGTCCTCGGCTTTGCCTCGAGCAATAGTTGGTATCTCAGGGACAACAAACTTGCTATTACCTCATAACCAGTCAATAGGTGTATACTATTGTTGGGGACAAAATTTTTGAATCAAAGGGGTAATATAATGATGCAAAAATGCGTGATATTTAAAGATACTATTTACTATTCTAATGACGTTCTTCTTTCGCTTTGGAAACAAAGCCATGCTCTTATTACAATAAAATATGGGCTGCGCGTGATTGACGTCACAATTGAAATTGCAACGTCAGTTGTATTTTGAACAACGCCGGAGATCGAAATGGACATTTTTGTTGGTGTTGCTCGCTAGGAAATTAAATAAAATCCTTCTAAAAGTAAGTTTACATATATATGCTAATTTTTTATCGTGGAACTGTTGATTTTCTATAACGTGTTTGGTTCATCAAATCAAAATGGCTGCCTTTCGAACGTGTATTATAGGTCTGCTTCGAACTTCGAAGTACAAAAGTTCTAATTTTTCTATCAGAATCGAAATAATTCTATCATACCATGCTTTTGCTAATTTTAACATGGGTAGGCATTATATTTGTCAATATTTTACACCGCCACGCCGGTATAAAGATATTGACAAATATAATGCCTACCGTTAGAATGAGTATAAAGTATGGCATGAAAGAATTATTTCTTAAATAAATTACAAGTATGCTTTGTTGAATAATGGAAAAATGCACATATGTTAAAGAGAATATTTATCAATGAATTAAGTGAAGGAGAATATTTTTCAATGAATTATAAAATAAAATGACAAGGAATAAACTTAAATAAAACAAATTTAAGAAAGTTTAAATTTTTTATAGAACAATTTCCTAAAAATACCAAAGTAAGTGTTTTTATCTTTTTAAGAATATTTAATAACCATCTTAATTTAATAGCCTGTAATTCAGTGATTGTCGTTTGTTTATGTGTTACATATTTGTTTTTCGTTCATTTTTTGTACATAAATTAGGCCGTTAGTTTTCTCGTTTGAATTGTTTTACATTGTCATTTCGGGACCTTTTATAGCTGACTGTGCGGTATGGGCTTTGCTCATTTTTGAAGGCCGTACGGTGACCTATAGTTGATAATTTCTGTGTCATTTGGTCTCTTGTGGAGAGTTGTCTCATTGGCAATCATACCACATCTTCTTTTTTTATATGATAACGTTGTCTCAGAAATGTGTCAGCTTAGAAGGCATAAAGATAATTACAGAGGCGGATCATGATCAATTCAATAGAGAAAACTAACGGCCTAAATTATGCTACAACAATAAACGAAAACAACCATGAGCGACGACAACCAAAGGTTACAGGATCCTTGCTTTGGAGATGCACATAAAATGTTATTGAACGCTGAACCTTCCCTCAATCTCAACAGCGGTGTAACAATAACACACATGAACAACCTGCAAAACTCAGTCGGAAAGGGCTCGACTCATCAAATCGGTATAGTAAGCACAAAAACATTTACAACAAAAAGCCTTGTTTCAATCTATGAATTAACGAATTAATGTTTATCCCGAAAAAAATGCCAGACACATTGATTAAAGAACAACAGCATATAGTTGGCATGTCATTATTTACACTTTTAATTTCACGAGAGAAAAACGAGCTGCAAATGCAGGGATACATTGGAAAATTTACTGAAGAAAACATATAGAACTATCGCTTTCATAGAAATAATGATTTTCTGTTTTCTGAAGTGAGAGTTCAGGATTTTTACATGGTATTCAAGGAGACATATCTCATCATTATTTGGAAAACTACAATAATATCATAACTCTATGCACTACGTTAAGACCATATCCGATAAACAAAAATGACAAGGTCTATTTAGCTGTTCCTGGTCAAATAGCCAATAAACGGATCTAGCTGAATAGCAACAGCATAAAGACTATATGTCAAACAGTATTGTCAGCAAGCCAGATGGATCATCCTGCTCGGTGACTACTCATGTGACAAATATAATGGCATGTCGAAGAAGAAGAGAGGCGAAAGATACCAAAGGGACATTCAAACTCACAATTCGAAAACATACTTTCAAGGTCTGATTTTTATAGTTCGTTCTTATGTTGTACTGTTATATCACTGTCCCAGGTAAGGGGGAGGGTTGGGATCCCGCTAACATGTTTAACCCCCCCCCACATTATGTATGTATGTGCCTGTCCCAAGTCAGGAGCCTGTAGTTCAGTGGTTGTCGTTTGTTTATGTGTTACATATTTGTTTTTCGTTCATTTTTTGTACATAAATAAGGCAGTTAGTTTTCTCGTTTGAATTGTTTTACATTGTCATTTCGGGGCCTTTTATAGCTGACTATGCGGTATGGGCTTTGCTCATTGTTGAAGGCCGTACGGTGACCTATAGTTGTTAATTTCTATGTCATTTTGGTCTCTTGTGGACAGTTGTCTCATTGGCAATCATACCACATCTTCTTTTTTATATTGACAACGCCATGGCAAAAAAAGTAAAGACCAACAAACAAACAACAGTACACAAAACACAACATAGAAAACTAAAGACTGAGCAACAAGAACCCCATCAAAAACTGGGGGTGATCTCGGGTGCTCGGAAGGGTAAGCAGGTCCTGCTCCACACGAAGAAGTTGTCAAAGAAAAAGAAAACAAATCTTTTAAACGGAAATAGTTATGCCATTCAATTGTGTATTTCAGTATTGAAATATAGACCATATGAACATAAATGCCACATAAAGTTTTGATTGGTTGAGTGGTATACGAGATCTACACTGTATAAATATGAATGAAAGGAAAAGTGAGGTATATGTCAATGAGACAATAGCCTATAGAAAACGATTACCAAAAGATACCTGGAGGGCAAAATACAGTCCTCTACAAAAAACGGTTGTACATACAATATGTGAAGCTCTGGTACGTCCAGTCTAAAATGAAAATTATGGATTTGTTTACGGTAGCGAAGCATCGACTTCTGGGTTGATGACACTCTCAGAGACTACTAATCGTCTTGCAGCATCGCTATCATGCTTATGACCAGGACAAACTGAAAATAATTTAATGCAGAGAAACAAGGGAAACATTTCAGTATTGCTCCGAAGTTTGAATTGGCAAATTGCTACACTAAGTACATAAGTTGCAACTTTGCAAATTTAAAAATTGAAATGGACTCTCAGCAGCAACATTAGACATTATGGGGATTATCTGAAAAATATTGATTTTCATTTCCCCACATATGTTAAGGCTTTCTCACCTTTCTGAAATTTAAGCAATCCTTAAACATTCAGAATTTGGAAAGGACATTTTATACTAGTATACAGCCCAGTTATTCGGATGCATGTTAATCCCATATTTGCACAAGACAACTATATCCATTTTAAAACTTTCAGTATTATAATATGAAGGAGTGGTTTGATTGCCAATGAGACAACTTTCCAACCGAGTCTAATTGAAGCGGATTTAAGAAACTATCGGTCACAGTACAGCCTTCACCAATTAACAACAACCTGTGCCATAAAGTAAGCTATAAACAGCTCAACAATGACTAAATGAGAAACAATTCAAATGAAAAAAAACAACAACAGCCGGATTATGAAAAAACAATAAATGAAAAACAAATATGACAGACAGCTATCAACAACAACCACTGAATGCTTTGAAAAGGGCAAAATGTAAAGTTGAAATTTTGTAGCTTCTACCATATGTTTGGTCCATTGCTTAAAAATTCAACTTCTACTACAGACGACCAGTTCTCAAAACACGTACATCTTACCCTCTGCATGGAGCAACAAGTAAAAGATTGGGCAGCACCAACATTTTTATTTGAAAGGTTTTTAACATTATGATTTCTGTTCTAACAGTTATATAGATTGTTTTGAAGTCTCTGTAAAAATAACCTTAGTTTAAAGTACTAAATTACAATTCAGTCCTTCTTTTATCATTTGTGATTTTTACAACCAGATTTTAGATCCACAGGTGATGCTGAAGCATCCTTTAGAAGTCAAGTTCTCTCCCATGTTTGTAAGTTGGATTTGTATTGCCAGAAGTCCATTACTAGTCTAACTACTAGTAATGGACTTCTGGTATTACATTTCTTATGTTGAAATGTTTTTGTGGATTGCTTTCGATCTTTTCTGTTCTATTGATCAATGTTTCATCTTGATTTTCAGTGACCTTAATTCAGTATTTTCTTTGAAGACCATTCTGATACAATTTGGCCATTCATTTTTTTTTTTTGCATTATGTCAAAACCCAGCAATTTTACATATGAACATCCTTAAATATATGGATAAAAAAATCCTCTTTGAATGGTTGTTTGCTGGAGATGATATTCTTTCATTCTTTAAAACACTTGCATCCTTTGGCATTTTTCTATATTAGAGAATAATCAATTCAGAAAGATAAATTGTGTATTTAAAAAAAACCTTCCATGACAATTAATTGATTCTAGCAATTGAAAAAGTGACTGAACTAGATTTTTTTTGTATGTATTTCATAGGATATAAGGCTTGACAATTTTATTAGACATTATTATGTTACTGTTAGGTCAGAATGTGGATGCTAATAACTTGCCTCATTTTGAGAAAGAGGCAGCCTTTTCATCTTTACAAAGGAAGTGCATACATTCTGCCCTTTACTAATACTAGTACTCTCATTTCACAGAGGTAGTCCTATTGTCCACCTTTCACCTCTTTTGACAGACATGCAGAACCTACTACAAATTCAGAATTTTGGCATGCATTTATTATTTCAATACATCAATCTCGAGTTGTTTTTTTATGAATGAGTTACAACGGTAGACCTGGTGGGGTCAATCGGCGTAAACGACGTCATAGAACAATCGGTTCTTACTGTGATGTAATAGCGTAGCATTGTGACATAGGAAATTTACAGAAAAGTGCACAAATTCGAAAGTCGTCTATTGTTGAACAATGGACACTAATGTGAGATTAATTATTGCACTTTCAGGAAATGCTAGATTGAAATAATGCTGTCAAAATCAAAATGCATGTTTTTATTTTGAAAAAACCTTTGCTGTCGCAATTTTTGCAATTATAATGAAAACATCACAAGATATTCAGAATATACAGCTTTGTTTTAATGCCTCTGAATGTATCTAAAATCAAACAACAATCACTCAATCCAGCTAAACATTAAGGGCAATCACTCAATCATTCTTAACATTAAGGGCAATCACTCTATCAAGTTAAAAATGAGAAAACTTGTGACATGAAAAGGCCCAATATTGAAGAAAAACTATGCTGTAAATATTTGTTTTTATTAAAAAGAGACATGATATGCTATATAGCTGCAAACGGATTAACATACAGAAATCAATGATATATACCATGATTATGATCACAAAGATTGAGATATTGAGTAGATATGATCATAGTAAAGACATCGTTCCAAAAACAGTACAATATCAGCAAATCTCACTGGTTATGGCTATAATGTAATGAATAGCAAGCAGACAGGTATTTGGTATCATATCCCTTATAGTTTTATAAATACACAAAAATAAAGAGACTTTCATGCAGAAACACACCCCTTTTCTGATTAGAAATTTGAAAGGTCAGATAAGATCGTCTGTCAATTCAAATAGCAACGGTTTTATTCCCTAGCTCAAGTTTGACATTTGTTTTCATACAAAGCTTTATGGGTATAAATAAATAATTGTTGGGATAATTTGACCCTAGGCATTGCAATCACATACCTGTGTGTGTACAGGTCTCATTTTATAGAACATCATCAGAGTTGTTACCCTAAATACATAATCAAAAGCTGAAACCATGAATGCTTTATTGAAAGTGAACACTTTTAATTTACCTTAATAAGGTATAGCTGAAAGTTTTATAAATATTATATTTTCTTTTAGAGCTTCAACAGTTTAAGGGTTGATTTGATTTTAGAAATAAATTGTTTTTCTTAATCTTCTTTAATTTCTTATGAATTAATTGCCAGCAATTATGGAAAACAATGCAAAAAGGGGAGATAAACAAAATCTGAATTGCAAAGTCTAAGTTAAAGAAGAATTTCAACAGTGTCTGATAGAAATCGACCTTATGCAAGTGCACATATACATGTACATGTGTAAGACTGACTGATTTTGGAACATTCAAATACGAAATAAAAGATGAATTTTGGTCTGTTTTGTAGGGTTCTTATATCAACTCAATTTTCAAACAGTTGCAGACTTTGCATAGAGATTTTTTCAACCCGTAAAAAAATGATTAACAGATGTATTGATATTCATTTGCACATGGTCGATTTCTATCCGACACAGCTCATATTATGTGTTGTAGCATTTACACAGATATTGAACATTTTACTGCTGTGCATTAGCTGAAAAATCTCAAAAATAAAACAGTAATTTTCAATAGACTAAAAATTATATCAAATTTCTTTACTTATTAATAAATACACATATTTTCCCCAAAAAATATTGCATCTCCAAGGCTACATCAAATGTGATAATTATTTTCTATTTAATTTTCAATGCATAAAACAATCATTGTATTCCTTAAAATTTCTTTTCTTATTAAAAATCGGTGATAAATTATAAACCCAATTCCATACCATACAGAAATCACTGTAAAAGCAATATTTATAAATATATTATGTTCATAAAACAGTTATAAATACAAGGTGAAAAATTAATTGTATGTGTAAATGATATAATGGATGTGTATAAAACCATGTATAATTAATGTATTTTTATGTAAAAGTAAATAAACAATTTCATTGTTCAGTATAATACATTTCATTTAATACAAAGAAACCTTGAGGAAGGAGGCAGTGTGTTGTGCTTTTAATAAACAGATATTTAAGTTGGTGCAATAGCAGGTCTTACAGTCTTAAAGGATAAATTAGTGTTAAAACCAAATAAGGCAATTACAGAAAGTAAACACTGGATGTTATTTAAGTTTTTTTTTCACTGTACAATCAAAAATTTTCTTTTATTAAAATCACTATGGAATATGCCTTCCAACAGGAGGTTTTTCTTATTTGAGTTGTTAGAAAATTGAAATATCTGTATGCTATCTTTTGTTTTAACAATAATGTGTGACAAAATTTGACTGCAAATGCATTTTAGCATTTGATCTTTCATTTTCCTCTGTTGAACAGACCTCTTGTGCTGGGAATATAAAAAGTCATGAGTTTCAACATACATTTACCATTCAATGATTTCATCTCTGAGAAATGGCTGTACCAGAAGCAAATCACTGTGCAGTCTCCTATCTAGCCCAAAACAGTGGGGCACAGCTCCCCTCTGCCCTGTATGTGCCCCCCTGTCTGTGTAACCTCGACTCTTATGGTCCTGCCATAAGTATTTTTGCTTTCTGAAGGAAAATAAATACTTTTCAATGCCAAAACTAACTTGAAAAAGCTTTTTACCACCAAGTACTACTATAAATATTGTAAAATACATTAATTAATTCAATTTTATCTATAATTATGACCAAGTTGTCCCTTTTCAGACAAGAAATGGTGCTAACATGTCCTTCAATTTAAAACTGTGCCCCTCTGCCTTAAATCCTAGCTAAAACACAGTGAATATAATGAAATCGCAATACATAAATCCAAACCGAAATCCACTAGAAAGTGTAATATATCATCACTGTCCATGTCTGCACCATTATTTTATTTGACATTACAACAACACTGGGAAATAAGCACTATACAGAGTATTACTAAAATGCAATAAACCTTGAATTTATCTTCCAACTTAAAGTTGAAAGCTTGTCAATTTTACATCTCATAATCATATAAATCATATACACCTATATTCTAATTGCAATAATTTTCTTAAACCTGATTACATATTATGCCAATTAAAATTTCAACAATCATTATTCTCTGAGAATAATTTAACAATATGAATATAATTAATTCAGTCATTATTCATTTTTTACAAAACATTGAAAAATCCAATAACAAAGTGTTTCATTTCCATCTAGGAATGACTAATGCATATAAATTAAGTACAATTCAAAACATTACAAGACTTTTCAGTATCTATTACAGACTGGATATTGCACCAGGATTTTTGTAAGTACAATGAAACCATTACTTTATCATTTTTTGTATCTGTTTCATCCTGGCTATTGCACCATGGGTTTTGTTACACAAGGAAACAATTATTTCATGTCTTTTATTATCTGTTTCAAACTGTCTATTGCACCTTGGTTTTCGAGACGACTATCTTCTAGCTGTTTCTTTTTATCCAAGAAATCCTGCAAAAAGACAGAAGAAAAATTATTATGATACCATAAATGTGCCATAACTATAAAGATGAAGCAATTTTTGTTAAAAGATTTGTTTTGTGTTGAATAATCCAATTTGAACATGATAGAAACATTGTTAGATTTCAAACATCGACATATGTCATTAAAGATTAAATCAGCCAAAATATTGTCAAAAAAATGAATTTTCAGCTACATTTAATACCCTCCTTCATTCTGAAGACAGCTATTGGTCAGAATGTTATCTTTTCTCTTTTTTAAAATATTGTTTAAAAAGAAACTACTAACTCTGAAGCTTTTGATGCTAACTGCATCTTAGGTGTTTAACATCCTGAATGATAGAATTCGACGATCCTAATTGGAAGTCAAGGTCATTAAACTTAACTTAATCCCACTTACAAGGGTTGTATATGCAAATTGCTTAGATATATTTTCAGCCATAACTGAACTTAAATACAGTAGACTTGAAAGAGTCTTACTTGAACTTACAGAAATTTCCTACTGACAAGTTCTTAAAATAATTTAAAAGATAACTTACAGACATCTTCTTACTGAGCTCCTCAGCTCGTTTATTGAAATCCTGATTAGTAGTTTGTAGATTTCGACAACGGTCTTGTAGCATGGACTTTTCTAATTTAAATTCTGTAATGAAAAAAAATTATTTATTCAAAACACTGATAGAGTACTTTAACAAGCAGTAGCCTACCTAGCCTGAAAAAGCCAACAAATTCACAAATTGAAATCATTCTGTTACCTATCTTATAAAGTCTTCTTACAATTGGACTATACCTGTTACATTCCATGTGCAAAAGGAACAGTGATTTTATCTTGACTTCTTGACTTATAACTGATTGATCGTCATACAGTAGACACATGCAAATTGTTTAAGCTTGTACCGTACTTTCTGGAAAATAAAACGCACGGCCGTTTTTGGGGGGGAAGAAGTGTTTTTTTCCTTACATAAAACACACCTGAATATAAAGCGCACCCTGATGAAAACGTAGTATGCATTCTACTGACCCTAGAGTAATGAATGTTCACTCGTTTTTGTAACTCACTCCGTAACATGTTTCATTTCTATTTTCAGATTGTTGAGAAAGTTGAAAGGCATTTTGATTATATTTATTTGTTTCATATTAAAATAAAGAATGTTAATAAAATTATTATACTTTTCTTATTGTTTTAATGACACCAGATTCATTAGTTGTTTTTGTCAACAATGGCCATGTGTTGACAACGTGGGTGTCCATTGAACTTGTTGTTTTGATTAAAATTAGTTTGGTGTTGATTGCTTGTTAATTGTTTCAATTGGAATCAAGGATTTTAATCTTTCTTGAAAATGTATTCATTAAAGGTCACTCAAGCCATAAAACTGCCATTGTTTACCTTGATTATTACGTAATACCGGGTACCTGTAACCACATGTTAACTGGTCACACATAAGTCAGGGGAAAACAAATTATCAAATTAAATTTGAAGAATTTTATTGTTGTCTATAAATAAAAAAGTTTTAGTTTATTAGCTTCAAACATTTTTCAATTTAAACTTGGTTGAAAACTACGAACAAAACCATTCAGTTTCTGCAAGTCATTGTCTATTTTTAACTGAATCTGATTCCCTTGAAGTCAAGAAAACTATACGCATGCGCATAATTACCTAAACAAACCCTAGACTTGTGATTTGTAGCAAGGACGTGTATTCAATTTTATTTAAACGACCTAGATGGTTCTCCATTTCTTTATGGAAGTTCAATATCAAATATCAGTTTCAAAACGGTGACATATAAGAAAACTCCACTTCAGTTCTTATATTACAGAAATAGATTTATCGAATTCAGAGAACTCTCGCATTTTATCAAAACTTGGAATTCCTCTGACGTGTTTCTAAATTTATAAAAAGTTTAATTTTGGACCCTTTTGACCTCAATGTGGACAAAGTTGATAACGGGACCCGAAAAATCAAAAAAATCTAAATACATGGTTAGATTCAGCATATCAAAGAACCCCATATCAAAGAACCCCAATAATTCAATTTTGTTGAAATCAAACAAAGTTTAATTTAAATACATGGACCCGATTTGGACCAACTTGAAAACTGGGCCCATAATCAAAAATCTAAATACATGTTTAGATTCAGCATGTCAAAGAATCCTAAGAATTCAATTTTGTTAAAATCAAACTAAGTTTAATTTTGGACCCTTTGGACCTTAATGTAGACCAATTTGAAAACGGGACCAAAAATTAAGAATCTAAATACATGGTTAGATTCGCATATCAAAGAACCCCAATAATTCAATTTTGATGAAATCAAACAAAGTTTAATTTTGGACCCTTGGACCTCTATGTGACCAATTTAAAACGGGCCCAAAATCCAAAAACTTAATACACGATTAGATTCAGCATATTAAAGAACCCCAAGAGTTCAAGAATAAAACCCCATTGAAATTGGTCAAGAAATAAGCAATTTATACAAAGTATCTTCTTTTGCACAATACTGTGCAATTGAATATTTCTTGCAATTGCGCAATACTGTGCAATTGAATATTTCTTGCTATTGTGCAATACTGTACAATTGACAATTTCTTGCTATTATAATATTGTGCTATTGGATATTTCTTGCTATTATGCGCAATACTGTGCAATTGAAAATTTCTTGCTATTGCACAATACTTATTATATAATAATTTACACATCCTGTTTGGTGTGTATCTCCTGCCATATCATTATTATTTGCTTTAAATATAAATCAGAAATAACCAACTTAAAATGGAAAATTTTAAAGAAAAAAAATCCCCCAAATTTTTCAACCCCTTATGATTCATCACCCCAAACTCAATCCCAGCCTTCCCTTTGAGGTATGGTACCTTGCAGTACAATTTCAGAGATCCATACACTTGAACACAAGTTATTGTCTGAAACTAGAAACCCTAACTGCTTAATTCTGATTTTCCGTGTTGTTAAAAACACGCATATAAGTCGAGGAAACATGAAGATTATGAGAAGAGCATTATAGGACAGTTGTTTAAATTCAATCCTTCTGTTTGTTTTTCCTTTTAAAGCAAGACAATCTTAAGAATCTGAGATGTTCCTTAATGTTTAGAATAAAACGGTTGACGTGAGGGCATGGCCCTGAGTCAATGGTAAAAGTCTACAGATTGCTTGAAAGCAATCGTATCCCAAAAACCTGCGGCTTATTTAACGAATTTAACGCTATGTTGCCCTCTATATGACTTTTCTGGTTTTAATGTGTTTTACGGTTTCTGTCTTATTAACATATTATGTTATACTCAGCATGTTTTCTTACTTATCTACATGAAAGTACTGTATGTATTTCGTAATTTATAAAGTTGACACAATAACCAAAAAAAACAGGATTGATTACAAAAAAATAAACAAGTTGTTGTTTTCTGCCATATATCATTTTTTCATGTTTGCACTTTTCTGATAAAGTGTTATCTATTAGGTCATAAACAAGGTATTTTCTTATGAAAGTTGACAAAATCTCTTTGATTTCAAGTCCAAGATATATTGATGAATGTGTTATATGCTTCGTCTTAATAAAATAAAGACCGCAGAGGTCGAACCCTGAACAGTTGGGGCAAGTATGGACACAACATTCAAGCTTGATACAGCTCTGAATTTGGATTGTGATTAAATATTTGACACAGCATAGGTTTCTGACACAGAATGAATGTGGTCTAAGAACTTAAAATTTTTAATTCACCTAAATACATGTTTAGATTCAGCATATCAAAAAACCCCAAGAATTCAATTTTTGTTAAAATTAAAATCAGTTTAATTTTGGACCCTTTGAGCCTTAATGTAGACCAATCTAAAATCAGGGCCCAAAATCAAAAAAATTAATACACGGTTAGATTCAGCATATCAAAGAACCCCAAGAATTCAATTTTTGTTAAAATCAAACTACTGTAAATTCAGAAATTATTGCGATGTTTTTATTATTGCGAAAAATGCGACAGGGTTGTAATCGCAATAATTTAAACTCGCATTTTAAAATTTTTTATATGAATTAAACAGGATTTTTCTCAATATAGCAAAAATTAAAATCGCATTTTAGTCTAAAATGACAAAATCGCAATAATAAATGCACGCAATAATTTCTGAATTTACAGTAAGTTTAATTTTGGACCCTTTGGACCTTAATGTAGACAAATTTGAAAACGGGACCAAAAATTTAGAATCTAAATACACGGTTAGATTCAGCATATCAAAGAACCCCAATATTTCAATTTTGATGAAATCAAACCATATCATTATTATTTGCTTTTATATATAAATCAGAAATAACCAACTTAAAATGGAAAATTTCAAAGAAAAAAAAGGAAAAAATCCTCCCCAAATTTTTGAACCCCTTATGATTCATCACCCCAAACTCAATCCCAGCCTTCCTTTGTGGTATGGTACCTTGCAGTACAATTTCAGAGATCCATACACTTGAACATAAGTTATTGTCTGAAACTAGAAAAATGCTTGTTTTTGGCCCCTAATTCCTAAAATTTTGAGGCAATTACCCCAAAATTTATTTTGGCCCCTAATTCCTTAACTGTTGGTACCATAACCCCAAAATCAATCCCAACCTTCCTTTGTGGTATTGAACCTTATGGTAAAATGTAATAGAGATCCATTCACTTAAACTAAAGTTATTGGCGAAAACCAATGTGTCTTCAGACGACGACAAAGACGCCAATGCCATACCAATATACGACCACAAAAATTTTTATGCGAAAACCATGGAAATTGGTATGTTAATCATTGAATTGGTGGAAAATTGAAATGTATACTAATGTTATCACATCAGAAATTATGCCTTAAGTTTAAAAAAAAAAAGACCTATTTACTATCTTGTCATTGTTTTAACTATGATACATGTACATTGTAAAAATGGTCAATACAATCTAATAGAAATTTTAGCCTGAAATATGGGTCATACTGGGGCCTTATCAAACCTACTCCTTTGTTCAATGTTGTTTGACTATTCTGTTTGTACTTTAAGTTATAATGGGAGGTAACTTTTATTGATCTCATGCACTAGCTTAAAATACTCAATAATTATCAATAAATCACCTACCTTCCTGATACTTTTGATAAGATTCCATTAAAATATCAATGCCTGGCCATTTTGGAATATCACCAATAGGTGAATCACAAGAGATTGTTGCTTTTAAAGACTGACTTGTCTCCCTTGATTACCATCCAAACCTACAATTAGAAAATTTTTGATGACTGTGTTTCCAATGTTTTTTTTTAGACAAAAGTATGTAATTTTTCAATGTCTTAAGGTTTAAAAACTCCATTTGTATCAGAAAAGAACTTTTATCCAAATACTCATTTTACTTCACAAGTTTTAAAGGTAATGATGATTCATACATAATACGTAAAATTGACATCATTTTGATGTTCTTTACATATGAATAGACAGCGTTAATAATTAAAAGTAAATTCAGAATATTTTTGTTGTAGTGTGTGGACTCAAGAAAATGACTGATTGATTATTGTTGCTAAACTTCCAGTGGGAATTTTTCATGCATACTATAAATTCATTTATTTTCGTTGGTACTAATTTTTATGGATCTATGAAAAAAATTTGGATATTACATTTTGCGGTTGTATCAAAGTTTGCATATAAGCCTATAGAAAATGTGTACTTTGATGAACATTTAAATTTATGGTTCATCTATACTACTGAATAATAATGCATTTACAGTATTCAGTACAAGGAAAGAAATTACACTTCTTAGGAAAACTTCAAGCCCCTCATTCACTAAGCACAATTAAATTATCATTTCTCAAAAGCACAGCTATAAAAGATATATGAAGAACAAAAATCTTCCACGCTCAAGTTTATACAAACCTAATCTTCCGTTGATCTGTTTCTGTTGAGTACTTTGTAAGACAGAGTTATGAAATTCCTGGGCAAATTCTCGACTGAGTGTCTTATCACTATTCTTGTTAGAAAACAGTTTCACTTTTTCACTTTTCGTCGCTCGGTACCTTTTCCCTGAATGGTCATCTTGTCTTTTATCACCTTTTCGTTTAACAGGAGAACCTAAAACAAAGTGAAAACTTATTTAAAGCCATTTTAAATGCATTGTTACATAAATATTATGCATTATTTATATATATTAGAAACCTAAATAACTTACTGTGATATGTATGTTGTATATTGTTTTGTATATTTTTTTCATGCACTGTTGTAATATAATTCATGTTTACTATTTTATATTTACCTCATGTTATACATATATGTGTTTGAGTGTTGCTTTATAATAAAATCTTGAAAATTTCAGTTATATATTTAGTTCTATTTCAAGAATAAATCATATATCCATAAGCCAGCTTGTTATAAACTTTGTATTTTAAGAAATAAGGAGCATAACTGACCATACAAATGTATTAAAAGAATGTCAATGTTCTATGTAGGGCAAATATCATGACTTTAGGACAACTTCAGATTCACAGTTCATGTAACAATTCATTTAGAGCATTTCTTACTCCAGAATATTTTGTTTCTAAAAAATAGGGTGAAACTAGAAAAATGCTTGTTTTTGGCCCCAAATTCCTAAACGTTTAGGGCAATTACCCCAAACTCAAACCCAGCTTTCCCTTTGTGATATGGAACCTCATAGTACAATTTCATAAAGATCCATACACTTACACACAAGTTATTGTCCTGAAACTAGTAAAATGCTTGTTTTTTGCCCCTTTTTGGCCCCTAATTCCTAAAATTTTGAGGCAATTACCCCAAAATAAATCCCAGCCTTCCCTTTGTGATATGGTGCCTTACAGTACAATTTCAGAGAGATCCATACACTTGAACACAAGTAATTGTCTGGAAACCAGAAAAATGCTTATTTTTGGCCCCTTTTTCCTAAAGGTTTTGGGCAATTACCCCCAAACTCAATTCCAGCTTTCCTTTGTGATATGGAACCTTGTAGTACAATTTCAGAAAGATCCATACACTTACACACAAGTTATTGTCATGAAACTAGAAAATGCTGGTTTTGCCCTTTTTGGCCCCTAATTCCTAAAATTTTAAGGCAATTACCCCAAAATCAATTCCAGCATTCCTTTGTGATATGGAACCTTGTGGTACAATGTCAGGATATCCAGACACTAACACACAAGTTATTGTCTGGAAGTTACAAAAATGCTTATTTTTGGCCCCTAATTCCTTAACTGTTGGTACCATAACCCCCAAAATCAATCCCAACCTTCCTTTTGTGGTATTGAACCTTATGGTAAAATGTAATAGAGATCCATTCACTTAAACTAAAGTTATTGGGCGAAAACCAATGTGTCTTCAGACGACGACAAAGACGCCAATGCCATACCAATATACGACCACAAAAAATTTTTTGCGGTCGTATAAAAACCATGGAAATTGGTATGTTAATCATTGAATTGGTGGAAAATTGAAATGTATACTAATGTTATCACATCAGAAATTATGCCTTAAGTTTAAAAAAAAAAAGACCTATTTACTATCTTGTCATTGTTTTAACTATGATACATGTACATTGTAAAAATGGTCAATACAATCTAATAGAAATTTTAGCCTGAAATATGGGTCATACTGGGGCCTTATCAAACCTACTCCTTTGTTCAATGTTGTTTGACTATTCTGTTTGTACTTTAAGTTATAATGGGAGGTAACTTTTATTGATCTCATGCACTAGCTTAAAATACTCAATAATTATCAATAAATCACCTACCTTCCTGATACTTTTGATAAGATTCCATTAAAATATCAATGCCTGGCCATTTTGGAATATCACCAATAGGTGAATCACAAGAGATTGTTGCTTTTAAAGACTGACTTGTCTCCCTTGATTACCATCCAAACCTACAATTAGAAAATTTTGATGACTGTGTTTCCAATGTTTTTTAGACAAAAGTATGTAATTTTTCAATGTCTTAAGGTTTAAAAACTCCATTTGTATCAGAAAAGAACTTTCATCCAAATACTCATTTTCCTTCACACAAGTTTTTAAAGGTAATGATGATTCATACATAATACGTAAAATTGACATCATTTTGATGTTCTTTACATATGAATAGACAGCGTTAATAATTAAAAGTAAATTCAGAAAATTTTTGTTGTAGTGTGTGGACTCAAGAAAATGACTGATTGATTATTGTTGCTAAACTTCCAGTGGGAATTTTTCATGCATACTATAAATTCATTTATTTTCGTTGGTACTAATTTTTATGGATCTATGAAAAAAATTTGGATATTACATTTTGCGGTTGTATCAAAGTTTGCATATAAGCCTATAGAAAATGTGTACTTAGATGAACATTTAAATTTATGGTTCATCTATACTACTGAATAATAATGCATTTACAGTATTCAGTACAAGGAAAGAAATTACACTTCTTAGGAAAACTTCAAGCCCCTCATTCACTAAGCACAATTAAATTATCATTAATCAAAAGCACAGCTATAAAAGATATATGAAGAACAAAAATCTTCCGTGCTCAAGTTTATACAAACCTAATCTTCCGTTGATCTGTTTCTGTTGAGTACTTTGTAAGACAGAGTTATGAAATTCCTGGGCAAATTCTCGACTGAGTGTCTTATCACTATTCTTGTTAGAAAACAGTTTCACTTTTTCACTTTTCGTCGTTCTCGGTACCTTTTTCCCTGAATGGTCATCTTGTCTTTTATCACCTTTTCGTTTAACAGGAGAACCTAAAACAAAGTGAAAACTTATTTAAAGCCATTTTTAAATGCATTGTTACATAAATATTATGCATTATATATATATATTAGAAACCTAAATAACTTACTGTGATATGTATGTTGTATATTGTTTTGTATATTTTTTTTTCATGCACTGTTGTAATATAATTCATGTTTACTATTTTATATTTACCTCATGTTATACATATATGTGTTTGAGTGTTGCTTTATAATAAAATCTTGAAAAATTTCAGTTATATATTTAGTTCTATTTCAAGAATAAATCATATATCCATAAGCCAGCTTGTTATAAACTTTGTATTTTAAGAAATAAGGAGCATAACTGACCATACAAATGTATTAAAAAGAATGTCAATGTTCTATGTAGGGCAAATATCATGACTTTAGGACAACTTCAGATTCACAGTTCATGTAACAATTCATTTAGAGCATTTCTTACTCCAGAATATTTTGTTTCTAAAAAAATAGGGTTAAAACGTTATGCTGCGATTTGTTCTTAAACACCTTTTGGGACTTCGCAATGAAAGAATACTCTCTCTAATAAGAATTCTGTTTTAAAAGGATTTCAGAGCATATTTTATACACATTACTGAAGAGTCTTGTATTACAGTTCTTGAAAATTACTATTTCTGCAGAAATTTAGTTTCTTTGTTGTTGATAAAATCCTCTGAGTGATTTTACGATCAATTATTTAAATGGGTCCCCTGACTGATAAAACAGTTTCATAGCAGCCTTTAACATTACAACTTCTTTCAACATTTCTAAATCATTTAAAATGTTTAGAAATAATAAGATGCACTGTGAATATTGTAGGTATCAAGAAACTATTAGTTGTAGAGAAAAATATAAAAAAATTCCTTTTTGTACATGATATTTTCTAAGATATACAAGTTAGAAGACGTTGAACATTGAAGGAACTGAAAATGGTCACATGGTATAGCAATATCATTTTTATGTCAAATTTTATGTCAGGCCTCTAAGGTATATATTTATTTTTAAACGTATCATTTAAGATGCATAAAACTGCAAATTATTGAAAACTGGTAACAAACCTTTCTTTTTCTCACTTTCTACTGTTCCAAGACTAAATGATCCCAAGAACGAACATTTATTAGGATAATCTGGTTCCCGACGTAATGCTTCTGGGTCAACTTTAGGTGAGGGTGATATACGTTTATCATCGCCATCAACCATCAATACAGGACTAACACTAGCCTCTCTGTGTCGACGTCTTCTTCGTCGGATCTTTTTGTACTCAAGATCTATAATATGAACATAAAATAATTAAATTTTTTGCCAATTTAAAAATAAAATTTGTGTTCAATAATTAACTTGAGCTCTTTTCAATAGGATAATATCTTTTCCATTATCCCCTCAAATTCTCAAACCAGATATTGTATCAATGTCAATCATATAATATGCATGTATTAGTTGTATTTCAAAAATTTGTAAGGGTTCCGTGGAACCCAGTGTTTCCTTTTGCTGTTAGTCGCAGGTTCAACAAAAATGGGGAAAATAATATTAAAATTTTCCTCTAGATACTATATTTTGATTGTAAGAAGCTTGTATCCAAGTTTGGTAAAAATCCAGGATGGTTTATGAATCTAATAAATGTTTTTAAAACTTGAACTGCAGACTGTATGTAATGTTAACTGGAAGAAAAACTAAGTCCATTTATAAGTAAAACACGGAAAAACAGGAAATAAATTTTTACAAAATTTCCTTCTAGATACTAGCTTTTGATCATAAACAAGCTTCTGTCCAAGTTTGGTACAAATCCAGGATAGTTTAAGAAAGTTATTAAAATTTTTAAAACTTTAACCACAGAGTGAATGTAATGTTAACTGGCAGAAAAACTAAGTCCATTTATAAGTAAAGTACAGATTAACAGGAGATTTTTTTTTTTTTTACAAAATTTACTTCTGGATACTATCTTATGATCATAAACAAGCTTCTGTCCAATTTTGGTAGAAATCCAGGATAGTTTAAGAAAGTTATTAAAATTTCAAAAACTTTAACCACAGAGTGAATATTTGTGGACGCTGCCGACGACAGAATGTAGGATCGCTATGTCTCGGTTTTGCGACAAGTCACAGGCTCGACAAAAAGTGATGTATTTCCCTATAAATTTATCCTACTTTTGCTTTCCAAATTTTTGTTCTGAGGATTGCTGATGAAAGTTAATCCAAGAATGTGCAGTAAACACAGCATTATCTGGACTTTACTATGTGATTTTGATATTGTATTTCAGAAAAGTTGTACTCTCGCAATAAGTAGACCCATTTAGTATTTTCATGAAATGTTCACAGCTTGACCCATTTAGTATTTTCATATACTGTTCAGAGTATGATCCATTTTAGACAATACTGACAAACTGACAAACATCATATCACTGTCTTCCATAGCAGAAGACATTTAACCTACACCAAACTCAATCTAAAAAAAAAAAAAAAGAGAGAAGAGAATGCTATCATCTAAACGATTCATGGTTAGTTTTATATAAAATGTTTTAATGATTAACTGTTTGACCTACCTCTTTTAACCCTTTGAGATGTTAATCCAATCTGTTGTAAAAATTTCACTTTCTCTCTAGAAACATCCAGAGGTAATGGTGGTCCTTTGGTCACCATCATTAAACTCTGTTTATGAGATTCATCCAAGTAGTCTACTATTTCATCCATCTCGCTATCGTCACTTAATTCCCCACGCATCCTTCGTTTTTGCAATTTCTGCCAACCAATGTCCAGGCTGCTTATGACTAGACCACGATTTTTATCCGTAGCTGAATGCAAGTGTTCTGCATGATGCTCTTTATAATGCATTTTACTTGCATCTATCACATGATTAAGGTTAAAATTTCCAGATTTTGTTGGCATGCCAACAGAATGTTTCAAAGCACTATTACTTTCCTTTTTAGGTAATCTCCCTTGACCAGCCTCAATCGTTCGTTCAACATTTGGCATATTACCCCCATCTCGGGAATTATGAGCAGGTAAAAAACCATTTGTTAAGTTCGATGTATCAAAGGGTCTGAATATGCTGTCACTTGATTTATGAACTTTACTTTCACTTTCCCTTTGAGTTCTATTTTTATCACTATGATGTCCTGAGTTCAACAGTGAATATTTTTTGTCTCTATGATCATGATGACCACTGCCATGTTTGTCGTGATGATGAGAATGAAGTTTGGAAATATCATGATGGCTGTTCTTGTGCTGTTCCACGTCTCGACGAGAGGCTTTAAAGCGATCACTGTCAGAATTATATTGGAATTCCCTACTGCTCTTGTCATTGAGGTTATACTCCCTTGGTGTTCCATGTGTGATTGAGCCAAATTTATGTCCTATCGAAACAAAATAACTTGTAAAACTTTCAAATCTTGAGTAACATTTTTATACATTGGAAGATACAGTAAAACCATTCATGTTTCAACCAATTTTCTTGCAACGTGTCAGTTCAATTCAGATGTTATATATAGCTACATAAATCAAAGTGATGGAAATCTCTCATGGAAAGATTGGAAGAGTAGTTTCAAATCATATTTAAGTATGCAGTGGACAAAAAAGAACATTAATAAAGCACTATTGCTGACAATTGCATTAACTGCAGGTCTTTAAAAGGAAAAGCACTTTTTCAGTAGATAAAATGAGCTAAATGTGAATCAAATTAAATGATAGGGGGTCTCATAATTTGCACAATTTCATTTAAATTGCAGTTTATATCTTAACCAAATGATGTTCCCTGTTACATGTTTCATCTTTTATATTTTATCTTCTGAAACAAAACAAAAAATTGCAAATCAAAGATACTGCTAATAAAGTTTATCAATTATCCTTGTAAGACATAGGACCAACAGATAGACTTGAAGCTACTTTATTGTGTCAAAAAAATAGTCTAAAAAGGTTGTTTTGGGGCATTTTGTAAGTTGAAACATAGGTATACTATTTTTCTCCTCTGAGAATTGCTTATTGATTTTGAAAACAATTATCATGATTATATGACACTGAAGATTAAAAGCTGTAGAGTGTATTTTAATCAATTTATAATTCAAATATTTTTCAGCAAAGGGGATTGAAAATGTACTTTTTCAACATAAACAAATTAAACAAGAGGCTCTCAAGAGCCTGAATCGCTCACCTGTAATTTTTTGCTTAAATCTTTCATCAATGATTATTTTTGCTTTTAATATATATTAATGAGTGGCTTAAAAATTCTATTGAGATGTTCTTTGATTCTGTCATATTTTCTTCAAAAGCAAAGAAATACATTTTACCCCTATGTTCCATTTTAGCCATAGTGGCTGTTTCTTGACGTACAAGAAAATAAAACACAAAATTTATACTAGATACTCTGAAACTCATTCAGCCCAAGTTTGGCTGAAATTGATTCAGCAGTTTCAAAGGAGAAGATTTTTTAAAGTAAGCAAACTAGATGAACAAATTGTGAAAAATTGTCTTTAAATGGCAATAACTCCTTGAGGACACATTTGACAATTTTGGTCATATATCTTATTTGTAGATCTTACTTTGCTGAACATTTTTGCTGTTCACAGTTTATCTTTATCATTAATAATATTCAAGATAATAACCAAAAACTGCAAAATTCCTTAAAATTACCAATTTAGTGGCAGCAACCCAACAATGGACTGTTAGATTCGTCTGAAAATTTCATGGCTGATAGAACTTGGCCTAATGAACATTTTAACCTCTCATCAGATTTGCTCTAATTGCTTAAGTGTTTGAGATATATTAGCCAAAAACTGCATTTTACTCCTATGTTCTAATTTTAGCCATGGCGGCCATGTTTTTTTAAGAAACAGAAAATAAAACACAATCTTTATTCTAGATACCCTAAGGATCATTCAGCTTAAGTTTGGTTGGAATTGGTTCAGTAGAGGAGAAGATTTTTTAAAGTTAGAAAACATAATAAACAAATTGTGTAAAATTGTCCTCAAAGGGCAATACTCCTTAAGGGGTCAATTGACAGTTTTGGTTATATAAACTTATTTGTAGATCTTACTTTGCTGAACAAATTTGCTGTTTACATTTTATCTTTATCATTAATACTATTCAAGATAATAACCAAAAACTGCAAAATTTCCTTAAAATTACCAATTTAGTGGCAGCAACCCAACAAAGGGTTATTTGATTCATCTGAAAATTTCAGAGCTGATAGAAATTCACCTAATGAACACTTTTACCCCATGTCAGATTTGTTCTAACTCCTTTGGTTTTTTAGATATAAGCCAAAACTGCATTTTACACCTATGTTCTATTTTTAGCCATGGCGGCCATGTTTTTTGACGAAACAGAAAATAAAACACAAACTTTATTCTACATACCCTAAGGATCATTCAGCTTAAGTTTGGTTGGAATTGGTTCTGTAGTTTCAGAGGAGAAGATGTTTGAAATAGTTTACACCAGACGGACGACGACGGACGCCAAGTGATGGCTAAAGCTCACCGTTTGAAGGAACGGTGAGCTAAAAACTTATTTTATTGAAATGTGGATTCTTTCTTGATTGCAAAATATATATATTCTTCTTATATTCAAATGGCTAAAATTGTTAACAGACATTTGATGAGGAACAAACTAAAAAAATTGGTTTGTTCTGATTAAGAGTTTTAAAATTTTACTAACTGTTTCAAGCCAATCATTGATAAAAAAAATAAGTGAACTAACCTAAATTGTTGATTAATTACAGATGATTATTGCAGATTTATCAAGTTAATTATAGGACTTACCTGAATAACTTATATATTTATATTTAGGTTTCATATATTTTTTTTTTTTGTTGAAAAAGATCTTGTTAATCCTTATTTACTCATTTATCTTTGAGACATAATTTACAGAATCACTTTATGTAGTGCAGATCAAAAGTAATAGGCAATGAATAAATCTATCATCTCTATATCAAACATCTAATATATACATTTGATTTTGAGTATTCAATTATGAGGACAAATATTTGTGAATTGAGAGTGTATTGAAATGTATATTGAAGGGTCTGTATAATTATGTAAGACTGAGGTTGATTAGTAATGTGGTCAACATGATTGGCATTTAAGGAGGTGGGGCATTGTAATTAAGGCCCCACCTTGTCTCTGATTGTTTGGTGATCATGACAGTTGTCAATCATACTAGCATTGTATCATTACTCAATCACCTAATCAAAATGATAAAAAAAAAGCCTGCACATCAACACACCTTAAAGACATACATACTTGAATGAACTGCTCCAAAAATATACCCAAATTTTTCACAGTTAATATGTGCATATGTGCACAGACTTGAGAATTATAGGGAACTATATTTCAGTGTGTATACATTTTGTAGATTTAGTAGCTAACCTGTGCTAAGTTACTTGTTGTTAGGGAGGCCGGTGCCTTAGGAAAGATTTAGAACAAGTTCCAATCTTTCCAAAAATTGTTATTTACTGAAATAAGTGTTGGTTAAGATTCCAGTGACTTTACCTTATTGCCTTGAGTTTTACTGACTTCTAATATTTAAAAAAAAACTCTAGGTAAACTTAATTTAATACACTTTGACAATGGCTGTGTTTAAGAAAATTTGGTGAACACCTGTATGGTTTGTATTTGAAAAGTTTTTTAAACACCTGATATATAAAGTTGTATCCATTTTGTGTTTAAAAAGATACAAACTTTTGTGGATTTAATTTAACTTTTCTAAATGCTAAATGTGATGTAAAAGTAAACAAAGTCAGGTGAAATCTTTGAATGGTCCCTAAGTAATGATTTTTGTAACATATTGATTGAAATGGACAATAGAGGACAATACTTCAACACAACAAAGGTGATTTAAATGGTGTAAATGAGGGACTGTATCAAATAAAACTCAGGTGTTTGTTTATTTTACCATCTTCTGTGGCAAGGAAAATAGTTCATCAAAAAGTGTTTTTAACTTTCAAAATATAAATATGGATGTAACATTTATTTATCTAGGTGCTGCTGAATGAAAACTTATCAAATTGTACAGTTTTTTGACTTATAATTTTGAATATTAAAAAACACAGCCATTTTAAAAAAGTGTATTGATGAACCTGTTTGTTTACATCTGCAAGAAAATTTGGTGAACACCTGTATGGTTTGTATTGTGGGGTTATTTAAACAGCTGATGTGAAATGGTATGTCCTTTTTTATGGCAAGTTGACTAACCATTTTCTGAATTTTAATTTAACTTTTCTAAATGTTAAACAGTGCTTCAACAAGAAAAATCGAATGGTTTTATGTAAGGGCTTTTTCCAGAATTAATTATATGCAGATGTTGAAAGGCACTTAATTATAATAAAATAGAGGGGTAGTTGAGTTTCGAAACAGTTTTTCAAACAATCCTTGAAAAAAAACTGCCTCCCAATCCCCAGTATATTCAATTTTGTAATATATAGCCCTAATACAAAAATTAATTCAGGTAAACAAATGTTTTGGCTATTTGGCCATGATGAACTGTAAATACCTGACTTGTATTTCAATATTTGAATAATAAACACATGCTTAATTTTTTTCATTTTTTTATATATTAAAACTAAATATGGGAAACATATCAATATGATATCATATGGAAGACATTAATAATACTTTGACCTCTCTATACGCCAATGCACAGACTATTTGTTTCAAAAACAAATCAACTGAACTGTAAAAAGCTGTATCAAAACACTTTTTACAACACATACCAGTAATACAGAAAAGTGACAATATAATGTACCTTCTACAGATCTAGGAATGGCGTCATTGTTAACTGGTCCTCGCTCATTATGATTCCTGTCTTTTGTCTCTGATTTCTTATTATCTAAACTGTATTGTGGTGTCCGTAAGTCTATTCCTGACGAACCTCTATCAATATGATGAGGAACACGTAGTTCAGTACTAGGATGTGAACGATACTCATGACTCATTGATTCTCGTAATTTGTCATACTCCTTTTCTCTTTCCCTTGCTCTTTCTTTCTCTCTTAAAAGAATAGCTTCTTTTTCTTTCTCTCTCTGTTCTTTTTCCAGATCTCTCATTCTTTCTTCTTCTAATCTTTGCCTTTAGTGAAAAAGTTAATAATTTAATGTTAGAATAGTATTAAACTTCATTTGATTCTCAACAGGTTGAAGAATAGTGAAAATTACAACACTGAAATACAGTTAATGTGAAAACATGCCTGAAATATATTTACTAAATCAATTTGATCCTATAATCTTTAAGTTTAGACCTGTAAAGAAACTGAAATGCCTATGAACCAAACAATATACGATTATCTATAGTTGATGATTTCAGTCAGTCAAAGCAGCATGTAACGGCTACATAATGGACATGCACAAAAGATACAAATAAGGGTTTGCTACTAAATGTTAACATCTCTAATATAGATGCATTAGATTACACACATTTTTTTTATTAATTACAGAGGACTTTATAATGGAATGGAAGAAAAAAAAAAACAACTTTAAAATGCTGTTCTGTTTTTTATGATTTTCTGTATACATCATTTTATATTGTTTTCATGTACATTTACCTTATTACCTGTAATTCTATTTTTAACTTATTTCTTATTTTGTCAACACAACTAACCTTTCCAGCAGTGAAGGAGACAGATCTGGTAACCTTGACGATTGAGATACATATGGCAGTTGTTGATGGAGGAGTTCTGGTGGATAGCGTCCTGTTAGGAATGGACTGAGGCCACCTGGTGGTGGTAACATCCCAGGGTGAGCAAAAGGGAGATAATGAGGCTGCATCATTCTGTATCTTTCTATTAATAATGGGTCATCAAATCTGTAAATATAATATGATGGGTTAAATATATAATCTGACAATCTCTGAGGTAGTATTATCCACTACTTCGAAGATACAGAGGTCAAAAACTGCTTCTATAACTGATATTGAAATGTCCTGTAGTAAATAAAAGTTCCAAAATTTCATGTTTAAATAACAAAATATGTTGAAAGAAATTTATATTTGCTTTGTCAATTTACTGACTCCATGAAGTATACATCTAAACATTGAGTAGACATACAAGTGCCGTTTTTTTTTCCATTATTTCAATATGGTGAATGTTTTATATTATAATATACAAAACTTTTGTCTTAACTAATCATTCATTTGAAACATTTTCTAGAAAAAAAAATCAATTTTCTTTCCAACTTAACAAAAACTACATTTTACCTAAAGGCAGGATGTGGGAATGCATGTGGGGGCAGGAATGCTGGGTAAGGATAGGCAGCTGCGTCAAGGCCAAAAGGTGGCAATGAGTGTCGTAGATCATCTCCTGGACGGTATGGTTGGAATCCTCTCATAATACTTTCCTCTCTTGTTACAGCAGGTGACGTAGAGCTCTGAGCTGACAACGGGGTCCTAAAATAATATAAACATATGATATCAGTTTCAGTTCCCACTGGAATAACCTTCATCAGGTATGGCAAAACCAGACAAATTTTCTATTTAAAATGGATCTTCAACTGTTCAGAATTGAATTTTCTTGGAACTTTTAAGTTTTAAAACTTCAGACCTGAAGCTTTTTGACTTGAAGCAGAAAAGCAGATTTCAAAGTACCAACATGTTATTTTATTATTTTTAAAATTTTAATTTTTTTAGAATTTCAAACAATTCTGAAGAAACTGATTGTTGCAGTACATTTTTATTTTGAGTTATCTCCCTTTGACAGATCAGCAGACAGTTTAAATTTTCTTTTATAGTGATTAACAACTTTTCCTACAGATCATCAGATACAACCCTCTCACTCAAACTTTTGACTGTCAGCCTTCTGACATCACTTTGAAATCATTTGTGAAATAGCCACTAGAGGATATAAAAATTTATGTAGAAAGGGATCGTTTTTGAAAAATATTTTATAAATCACTTTGGACAAATTAAAATTATAAAGTTGAATATTTATATTCATTAATATACCTCCTGGATGGAGCCATATCTTTTGCAGACAATCGATCATCATCCCGACTGGAGTGTGATGACTGTGGCCTGTATCGATCTTCTTCTCGACCAGACTGGGTTGAATGTGGACGGTCAGCTTTCATGCTACTTAAACCATCATATGTTGACAAAGAACTATGTACAGAATGTGTTCTGTCCAAACTCTAAAACATAAATTTCATATATTAATAGTAACTGAGCAACCAGTAAAAGAGTGTCATTTTATAATAATGTCAAATTTCATTTATGAATCTCAATTTCATACAATCTGAACTAAAAAATGTGCATTCACTTCCAACTTTACTGTTTTATTCAAGATAAATTAATAGCACATGTTTTCCAACTACCGGTAATTTTTCGCACTGTTCTTAAAAATGTGGAAAAAATCAAGATTAAGTATCACATCACCGAAGTCATATAATTTCTGTTAATATTATTTGAATGCAACAATTACTCAAATCATATTTTTAAATATTGCAAATTTTGTCTATTGATCAACAA
This sequence comes from Mytilus coruscus, assembly GCA_017311375.1. Lineage (NCBI taxonomy): Eukaryota > Metazoa > Mollusca > Bivalvia > Mytilida > Mytilidae > Mytilus > Mytilus coruscus. The sequence goes on from CM029600.1 coordinate 44,607,057, forward strand.
ATTGCACTAAAATAAATGCAGTATGGTGTAAATTGGGTTATCTCCCATTTTACTTGAAATATAAAACTGTAGTAAAACTTTGGCTCTTTTATGTTGCAAAAGGCTGTTTATGCTATACTTACTACTTAACAGATATTCGTAAATTAAGATATCAATGTGATAGTTATCCAAATACAAACAATGGTTTCAGATCACAAAATAAGCATTTTAAATCAAATCTCATGTATCAATAAAACACCTTTGACTCATTGATAAATTCAGAAACTCAGTAAATTTTTGACTATTTATATTGATAAATGTGTGCAGTAATCTCAAAATTTACAGCACTCCTTCAAAGTGCAATTTCTAGATAACATCATGAACATACTTGCACAAAGACATGTACATGATATGGGTACTACTTTATGGCACATTTGCCTGGATTACATCATGACCAGACTTGCAAAAGACCAGCTCAGTATTCAGTAATTCGGTACTGACATGATTTATAACAAACCTTTCTAAAATGGTCCGTTTATAAATGTTTAAATTATAAAGAAAGTAAGGTTTCAACTCCCTCAAACAAAGTTGACCTTGGATGGATTTAGCTATTTTTTAGGTCCTTTTTGGTCATAAAGCTTTTCAACTGTTTCGATTATTATACATCCTTGGATTTCAAATATTCCGTTGAGACCAAACTTGCATGAGACTGTGTAGGTGCTATGGTAACTACTGGTGGAGAACTGACAGATGAATGTGATGTGTACACTAGAGGAGGAGGTGGACCTCTTTTAGGTGTGGTTGCTCTTGGACTGGTGGTTGAGCTTCCTGGTTGAGATCCATGCTTTGAAGGAGTATCTTCTGTAAAAACATGTGTAGGTATAAAACAAAATGTACATGAAATTGTTAACTCCTAGTATCATTATATTCAACTGGCCAAAATTGTTAACTCCTAGTATCATTATATTCAACTGGCCAAAATTGTTAACAGGCTGAGTTCCATTGGTCTAAATGTTGATGTTTGTAATAATGCAGCTTGGAAGATTTCTCTCTTGTCAAAATATTGTACTGCAGATTCAGTATCCAGACAGGAATATAATCATTTTCTTGTTATCTTTTAACTGAATAAATCTAATCATCAAAACATATGTAATAGTTTAAAATCCACAACTAAAAATTTGAAGTGTCAGTAGCAAATCTAGCGAGGTCTAGGCAATAATTGGCTGACATCTACCCATAAAAATAAACCTATGTTACCTGTTATTATCTTTCTAGGGACATAGGCATAACATATCAATGTGTACAAGTGACATGTTGCCTTTACTTACCAGTTTGTGATACATTTTGTAATTTAATTGTCAATGGTCAGTAATGTACTCAAGTTTGCTCCACCAATTTGTGAAAGGTCAGAAAATTGTACTCAAGTTTTCTCCATCAACTTGTAAAAGGTCAGTATTTAACTCTTGTTTCCTCCCTCAACTTGTTCAAGGTCAATTCTGCATTTTGTTTTCTTATTACAACTTGTCAAGTCAGTAATGAGGTCTGTACTCCTCGATCAACTTGTCAAAGGTCGGTAATGTGTTCTGCTTTCCTACATTAACTTGTCAAAGTTAATGTACTCTGGCTTCTCCAATGCACCTGTCAAAGGTCAGTAATGTACCCTGGCATGTCCCATGAACCTGTCAAAGGTCAGTAATGTACCCTGGCGTGTCCCATGAACCTGTCAAAGGTCAGTAATGTACCCTGGCGTGTCCCATGGACCTGTCAAAGGTTAGTAATGTACCTGGCGTGTCCCATGGACCTGTCAAAGGTCAGTAATGTACCTGGCATGTCCCATGGACCTGTCAAAGGTCAGTAATGTACCTGGCATGTCCCATGGACCTGTCAAAGGTCAGTAATGTACCTGGCGTGTCCCATGGACCTGTCAAAGGTCAGTAATGTACCTGGCATGTCCTATGGACCTGTCAAAGGTCAGTAATGTACCTGGCATATTCTATGGACCTGCCAAAGGTCAGTAATGTACCTGGCGTGTCCCATGGACCTGTCAAAGGTCAGTAATGTACCTGGCATGTCCTATGGACCTGTCAAAGGTCAGTAATATACCCTGCTTTCCTACATTAATTTATCAAAGGGCAGTAACATACTGTTTCCTTCACTGCCCTGTCAAAGGTCAGAAACTCTCCTTTTGTCCATCAACTTGTCTAAGTTCAGAAATGTACTCTATTCTGGTCTGTTGACTGTCAAAGGTCAGTAATGTACTCTTGATTCCTACATTAAATTGTCAAAGGGCAGTGGCATATAGTTTCCTCTGTTGTCCTGTCAAAGGTCAGAAACTCTCCTTTTATCTATCAACTTGTCAAAGAATTGTCAAATAGGCCATTTTTGGTGATACATGTATTTCCATTATCTGACTGGTCATTAGTTTATTTCAATTTAACATTTAATATCCCCACAACTACTTCCATGTAACCTCATCCTCAACCTATCTTCTAGATGAGTTGCTGATTTTGTAATGATTTATTTACAGGTAATTTACCCCCACATGTTGTAATATGTTCAAAGATAATGGTGATTTATTTTGGCAACACATTTTTTCTGTGAAATAAGCAACGAAATCTGATAAAATTGTGTTAAAATAATTGCACTTAAAATGTTTTGATTACTGATGCATAAGAAATAAAAAAAAGAAAAGGTTAAACAATCATATTGCTAATACCTGGATCTTTAGCTTGATGAGCAAGTTTTCTGAGTGCAGCAGCAAAGCTAGATGTTCTGGTGGCATTCAGAGCCGCATTAGAACTGTGGGACGTCAGACCATTACTTGGTGATGTCTGGTTCAATGGCGGTACTGTCGCTGTGTTCCGTGATAACTTAGAACCACTGAGCATGTTCAGAGGAGGTGGCTTGACATTTTGACCTGTTCCTGAAAGTACACAAATCATACAATTAAATAATAATGATAATAATTCAGTGTGAACCCTCTTTGAAGGAAAATGAAAACCGTCAATCAGATTAATATCCTGTCCTTTTTTATGCTGTTTAAGGGCTTTAGAAGGGAACTTTTATCTTTGCTGTGTTCAATGATAGCAATTCATGGCCTTGAACAATGCATATAAATGGTCAGTGGTATGTTTGCTTGGGTACATTTTGCAGCAAAACGCAAAACCTGAACATAGCAAAAATTAGACTTTAAAAAATATTAAATTTAAATTCACAATATACAGTATACAAATTACAAAGGCATCCTTTAAATTTTAACCATTATTCCAATGACATCCTTGTTGGTCCTACCAAGTAATATTTTTTTTAATTTGTACTGGATATAATGAATATTTACCATTTGACATCAAGCAATCAAAAATCAATTGACCAATCAACCATACATTTTTCCTTCTTTTCATATTGAAAATGAAAGAGATGTGTGAGTAAATGATCAAGGAGACAGTTATCCAACAACATAAACAATGGATAAGTGCTGCTCAAACAATAATGCAAGCTCTGTCCAAAAGTCTAAATAAGCTGTATATGGTAGTGACTCACTATCATAAAACATAACGTAAAGAGCTCAATAAACTTAAAACAGTTAATTTTTGTGAGAGATTTATTTCTCCACTTTTGCCAGTAGAAAAATAATGCAAATATAGAATGTTTTATGTCATACTTTCATCTTCTCTTATAAGCAAACATTATCAAAGTTAGAACATAACATAAATTAAGTGCAACAAAATCGGCGAAAAAGGGCTAAAAGCAAAAAAGTATCTGCGAAAATAAGTTAATTTAAATTAAATTGACCTTTCTTTAAAACTGTTTCATGTGAATAGTTTCTCTAAAACTTATATATGTAAATTAATACACTTAATAATATATTCCTTGTCTGTGTACTACATACACTGGTAGTCTGCACAATTTTTAGCCTTAGGAAGGTCTACCAGTTTTTCATACTTAGCATTTTTAGACTTTTTTCCATTCTTTGTGTTATTAGACTACTATTGGAGTTTATATAATATATTTGTTGTATTTCAGTATTTAGTTTAATTTTGTTTTGTATTACAAAAAAAAAAAAAAGACACCGTTGAAATTTATTAGAATATTAACATCACATATCAAGAGCATTAAAAAATAATTTTTTCAAAGAAATTGCAAAAAATCAATATCACTTTAATAAGATTTTTCATCATTCAAAATCAAAATTAACTCATACCAAGAGTCATCTCTTTCTCTTTTATTGACAAGTTCAAGCATTAAAATTTCAAACGGCTAAAAAAGAAAAATATTTGTCACGGCTTTACGAGATTGACGCAGTTAACAAGGTAATGATTACAGTCGTCTGATTAATAATTCAACACGCCATTATTTCATCATCATAAATCAAGCCTGAAAATTATTTCAACAAAAGGTGATATCCTTATTCATACAATAAAACCTCAAACCAGGTAATCGATCGACTTTCACTGCTAAAATGTTACAACACAAATTTCTGATTAAACAAGACAATTTTCAGATTAACTAAGTGCAAAACATTACTAATTTATGCTGCAAATTGTTTAGCGTTTTTATATGATATTGATTCAGAGACATGCTGTAAGCCTAGGTTTGTCGTGAATCAAGAACTGACACAAGACATGGTATTACCTGTCAACCATTAGCTTAGATCAAAATTAATTAAAGGAACACAGAAGAATGAAGCCTTTATTGATTGATAATCTGAAACTGGTTTGTGTAATCACTAAGCATGTTCTAATGGAATCAATTAACTAAACACCATGAAACATTTCTAATACGGTTTTAAATGCTACATAGGAAAATTTCAGATTTTCCATAAATTCGATTTCACAATAAGTTGCGTCTATCCTTAATCTGACAATTCCTTGAATTGAAAATCATTACAGATTGCATGTATAAAACCCATGGGTCCAGTTTTTTCTTGTTTTACTGAATTTACATCAATGAAGTAGGCAGTTCAATACATAGTTTTTTTTCCTAAATGTCCCAAGAGCTTATCAGAATTATTTCCGCTACTGCTAAATATGTTTATAGGAAAAATGTAAAAGGACACTAAACAAACAGCAGTTACAACAGAACTCAGGTTATAAAAAGACAGAATCAAGAGTCAAAGATCAAAATTAGTAATTAAAAAGAAGAATTTTTTTACAAACCATTTGGGGTTCTGGGGTAGTGGTCCTTTGAATTGAGATGAGTTAAGACAAACTGAAAATTCATGACTAAGGCTTCACATAATTTTTACTAACTTTATATTAATAAGTTGAAAGTTTATTTCTCTTGAAAACAAAACAATTTTACTTAATAGATTATGAAAGGGCAAAAACAATTCAGAATTCATTCGATGCTTGCAATTCTAGATAGTAAGATAGTAAAATAGCAGATTAATATGAGATTTGGATATTTGACAAGTGAAGATTCAAACAACTAGTGCTTTTAAATTTTGAGTGACCTTCACTTGACGATAGGACTGAATACATCATGCAAAATACAGAAAAAAACAGATTGTATTCTTTAAGGCTAGCAAAGTAGACGTACAATGTAAGCACCATTCTAATCGCTACTACAATTCTGCATGTCTCCTATAATACAAGTCAGAGACTCATTTCACACAAATCTTACTAGAATAGTAAGTCATGAACATTTCAGTATAACTTATAATCACAATTTTAACTTAAGATTTTTTGTGAAGCGCCTCTGTCTACTCCAAACATTACCTCATCTGTCAAATGCATTGACCTCACCTTAATTGGATTCACCTTACCTTTATAATCATCAATTTATCTCTAGTTAAGATGTACTTCTATAAACACAGTGTTGATGGAAGTAACAGACAAGGATATTTTCTGTAATGAGGGGGTGGTCAATGGAGGATAAAGGAGTCAAAGTACTACTACTAAGGGGGGGTTTAACAACCTTGACTACCCATGAGGGTCTCACACGGTCCAGCATTTACAAGGATTGAGATCGAGATAATAACAGAGGTGCTTTTGTCTTGAATGAAATTTTCTGAAAGTCAATATAATTTAACTGCAAAGTTAACACACATCAGACTTCCTTTAAAAAGTGTCATTATCTTCCAGCTTTAGTTTTACAAAGTCGTGCAACATTTTAAAATTCATTTGAGAAGCAATACAACTGATCAAAATTATCAGACTGAAGCTGGAAGAAGGGAAGACATAAGCTATGATAGGGCTCTGGAATTTTGGAGATTGGCAGCAAGGTGTTTTAAAAGACTGTTCGAGTAAAGTGAGGAGAAGTTGAGAGGAAGTGGGAATTACTGACCCATGTCCACAATCTAAAGGTATAAACAATTATTTGATTCATGTCAATAAAATCATTTCTTTGATTAAAATTCTATTACATATTATCAATCTTTTTCAAAAAATTATCAAATTCATTAAAGAGCCTGGCATTACTGAGAGATAGCAAAAACAAAACACAAGAAAAAATAACAAAATGTCGGAAACATCATTATTTTTTTACAATACACAAACATTATACTCACTGTATGAAAACATCCTTTCACCCAGATAATAATCCTGAACAGTAGCTAAATGAGTTTCAATTAAATCTCCCCATATCAATGTTGTGTATAAGTTTAATGCTCCCAAATGAATTTCACATGCCAAGGGAGATCGCATTACAGGCACAAGACTGGCACGCTGTTACTTCAGGTTCATAGAAAACTTATCACATTTACACAGGCTAAGCCTGCTGTTTTCTGTGGTTTTTCATCAGTTACATAACCTTTATCTAATCTGTGTTTAAATCTAATTAGATGTTGATCTGAATTAGATTAGTTCTAAGTCTAGTGATTAGCTAAGATGCTTACAGGTGATTTGATTCGTTCAAAATGGTGAAATTACATAAAAACTTTCATATTTTATGCAAAAAAGTTTCAACTGAAAGGACTGAACATTCATGAGATTTGATATTAATGTGAATTTAATTTCTTATTTTTTTTTCCCTTCCTTTTCAGCTGATTAAAGATTACATTTTGAAGTGCAAACGATGTTCATAATTCTAAAGAACCATAGCAATGTTCAGTTGCAGATTGAAAAAGAGTAAACATGGACAAGAAGGAAAAAATATGCAACAAAAATGGAATTTCCTTACATTTGATCATGCATGTTACAAATGTTTTTATGCTTTGATTTTAAATGTAAGAAGGACCTTAAGCAACCAACAATCAATCAATCAATAAATGTAAGACAGATGCATAATTTTCAACTCAAACAAGGTCCATCATGAAATAAACTATCCAACCATTTAGAAAATTTCTCCCTAAGACCTGTAACTGTTGCAAATTAGCACATCAATGAAAGCCCAAAAGGCACTTCAGATGATTATAGAGTAGTATAATGGCATATCAAGATTCTTAGAACTACAAGTGTTTAAGTGAAAAGTAAACAAAGAAGTCAAATTTATTCAAAAAAATTAAATGGGCAACTAAACCCTTACTTGGACCATCTTGACGATAAAATTTATAAAAGGCCTAGAATACTTAAAGGTTAACAGGAACATGTGAGAAGGGCAATACATGTACAAAGTTTCAAAAGACAAAAAAATGTGAAAAAAATAGAATCTGAATTTCCTATACAATTTCTAGAAACTTAAATCAGAGACTTGAAATTTCGACTCGACTGTTTTTTTTGGTTTTTTTTTTATCTTTGAAAAGATACATTTAGTATTCTGAAAATAAACCATCTTCAATCTTCAAAAGCAGATCTTTACAGTCTCATTGACTTACATTCTACATCTCTTTTTATTAATAGAAAACATTTGTTCGAGCTGCATGCACATCAATAATAAATGCACCAGGAACAAGACAGGAGTTTTCTTTCCATTCTTTTCCCATTAATCAATTCTTATATAGCCAACACAAAGCAACCTGTAACTTTAATTGTCTTAACTAGATGAATAATTTATGTGGCAATGCTAATTACTCTAATACACAAATCGTAAATGACTGCATACACAAAGAATTAATAACAATAACCCTAGAGAGTGTTTAATGTTTATATTTATCTATCATTTACACCAGTGATTAGATAAATTACACTTCCACATGTTTTTCCTGATGCAGAGAGACAGGGGAGACAACTACTGTATTTTAAGTGCTTATTGTTAGGTTAACTGAGGTACTCATTTTACACTATATCAAAACAGGGCACTTTCATAGTGTGTTAATTTACGTTTTGATTGAGTTAAGCCTTCCAATTGATGTTTTATCGTGTGTTTTCTATGTTGTGATGTTATACTATTGTTTCAGAAAAAGGGAGAAGGTTTGGTACCATTAAAACCTTTAATCCCCTGCAAATGTTACCTGTCCTAAGTCAGGAATCTGATGTACAGTAGTTGTCGTTTGTTTATGTAATTTATACGTGTTTCTCGTTTCTCGTTTTTATATAGACTAGACCGTTGGTTTTACCGTTTGAATGGTTTTACACTAGTACTTTTGGGGCCCTTTATAGCTTGTTGTTCGGTGTGAGCCAAGGCTCAATGTTGAAGGCCGTACATTGACCTATAATGGTTTACTTTTATAAATTGTTATTTGGATGGAGAGTTGTCTCATTGGCACTCACACCACATCTTCCTATATCTACTTAAAATGTTGGGTCTTTTTGTTGTTATTTCTTCTGATTTTTGTGAAAACATATTTAAGTTAAATTCATGAAATTATTAGCTATCTATAATTTTCTGAATTATAACATAGGATATAACACCTACGCCATCATCATGACAGTTCGTTGGTAGATCAAAGGAGTTGTTCCTAGGGTTGGAAAAAACCAAAAGAGTAAGGAAGGATAACCCCTAAAACACCAATTCAAAAATTTGAGCATAAACAAATGTTGAAGTAAAATGTATGTATGGTTAAAGAAAAACCCATGGCTTTTGCATGATATCTGACTAGATATGGCGATGATAATGACATTTTCTATATATAAATGTACACTGGCAGAAACCTGAAGAATTCTTCCATAAATGTTTCATAAAAACACTTTTCTAATGCAAATATTTATTTTCACCTAAAAGATTTCAAGAAATATCTTTACCCATGTGACAGCAATTAAAGCAAGACCAATACCAGGTCAGGCCAAGTGTGGTGCTGTGATCAATTGATTTAAATTTTTAATTTTCTGTAAACATGAAGTAGCTACACAGCAGATCTAAAATTTGCTTACATGCTACAATTCAAAATTAACAAGCTGCAAACCAAATACAAATTCATTCCATTTCATAGAAACCAAGAAAACTTTAAAGAAATTTTTCAGCCCAAGGTCTTTAGGACAGACAGACTGATGGATAGACTTGAGCGGTTACTAGACTTGTTCTCGCCATCGGCAACCATGATAAAAAAAAACTTCAACTTCAGTTCAACACCAAAAAGGGTCTGTAAACATTCACGTCATAATCACTTTCTTTTTGTAAGGTCATTTGGACAATGCCTGCCTAGTTTGATGATGTTCCCCCCACCATAGATGGTAGGCCTCTCAATAAGGACAACACTCTTAAATCTCCTTAACAGTAGAAGATCAGTATTCAGCATAACATTTCAGAAATAAATAAAATGCTCCGCTGGGCGCAGCTTGATACGACCGCAGAGGTCGAACCCTGAACAGTTGGGGCAAGTATGGACACAATATTCAAGCTTGATACAGCACTGAATTTGGATTATGATTAAATATTTGACACAGCATAGGTTTCTGACACAGAATGAATGTGGTCTAAGAACTTAAAATTTTTTAATTTACCTATTCAAACCATATTATTATTATTTGCTTTTATATATAAATCAGAAATAACCAATTTAAAATTGAAAATTTTAAAGAAAAAAAATGAAAAAAAAATCCCCCATCATATTTTTTGAACCCCCTTGTGATTCATCATCGCCAAACTCAATCCCAGCCTTCCCTTTGTGGTATGGTACCTTGCAGTACAATTTCAGAGAGATCCGTACACTTGAACACAAGTTATTGTCTGGAAACTAGAAAAATGCTTGTTTTTTGGCCCCAAATTCCTAAACGTTTAGGGCAATTACCCCAAAACTCAAACTCAGCTTTCCCTTTGTGATATGGAACCTTGTAGTACAATTTCATAAAGATCCATACACTTACACACAAGTTATTGTCCTGAAACAAGAAAAATGCTTGTTTTTTTGCCCCTTTTTGGCCCCTAATTCCTAAAATTTTGAGGCAATTACCTCCAAAATCAATCCCAGCCTTCCCTTTGTGGTATGGTACCTTGCAGTACAATTTCAGAGAGATCCATACACTTGAACACAAGTTATTGTCTGGAAACTAGAAAAATGCTTATTTTGGCCCCTTTTTGGCCCCTTATTCCTAAACGTTTTGGGCAATTACCCCCAAACTCAATTCCAGCTTTCCCTTTGTGATATGGAACCTTGTAGTACAATTTCAGAAAGATCCATACACTTTCACACAAGTTATTGTCATGAAACTAGAAAAATGCTTGTTTTTTGCCCCTTTTTTGGCCCCTAATTCCTAAAATTTGGAAGTAATAACCCCCAAAATCAATCCCAGCATTCCCTTTGTGATATGGAACCTTGTAGTACAATGTCAGAGAGATCCATACACTAACACACAAGTTATGTCTGGAAGTTACAAAAATGCTTATTTTTGGCCCCTAATTCCTTAACTGTTGGTACCATAACCCCCAAAATCAATCCCAACCTTCCTTTTGTGGTATTGAACCTTATGGTAAAATTTCAAAGAGATCCATTCACTTAAACTAAAGTTAGAGTGCGAAAACCAATGTGTCTTCGGACGACGATGACGACATCAACGTCATACCAATATACGACCGCAAAATTTTTTGCGGTCGTATAAAAACCACTGGTTAAATCTATATAAATCCACTGGACTGACTTGTGTATTATGTTTAATCGCATGCTGGTTAAAAATTTTAAGCAACAAATTCCTGCCAGATCTCAAAAAGCTACCATAGAATGTATTTTGACCTCTAGATCTAAATATGTAATTGTTTTTTAGAGTCCTTGCATTCGTTGTTGTTTCTATGACATAAAGCCCACATCTCTTTTTATTCCTACATAAAACACCTACTCATGCTTTAACCCACTATGTTTTCATTTGTACCAAATTACAAATCCTTTGTGTACAAACAATTGACAGAGTATCAAATATTTGATTCAGGGACAAGATAGATTAATCCCAACCACTGTGGCTGGAAGAGATAACTTAGAAATAAATTAGACCTTAATCAACTTCCTTTTTATTGGAAGAAAATTGATTTTATATTGTAAGGTTTCGAGTAATCTCAAACAAGCATGTAATAACTAGATAAAGCAGTCCTTTTTGTGAACTGTTGATTAAATTTGATAGGAAACAGAAGCGGTTATAATTAAATTGGCAACAGTGGTGTTTCTTATCTGGTTGGTAATTAGATGGATCATTTTAGACTAAGTTCACAGATAATGATTAATCACTTTTTCATATCATGTGCATTTCGCTTGTCATATTTCATAAAATTTTATTAAACAATACAAGGTGCAAAAAAATTACCCCTAATCAAAACCCTTTCATCTAGTAGATTGAACTTTTATTGTACCAAAAAATGACTCCTCCTGTACTTTAACTATGCAGTCAGTTGAGTTGTAAAATTGGCTCAATGATAAATCTATTTCTAATTTAATTTTTTATCTGTAACAAGAATCATTCACATATAATAATATTTACTGGGGATGTTGCCAGACAAGTGTATGTAAAATCATAGGAATCAATAATTATATAAAACTGAAAAACAGAGATGACTAAAGATCCTAACAGCTTTATTGAGGAAAGTGTTAACGAAGTCCACTTCAAATTCTATAAGAAATTTTACAAGATGAACTGCTCGCTCATGATACCCCAGCTATAAACTTATAGTGCATTGTCTGAAAAGAGAAGTGATTCAAAATTCCTTTAATCAAAATTATGAAAATATTTCGCATATACAGCAACTTGAGTTTGCGGTCACCATATTCAGAGTTCTCGAAATCTTTTTTCCCTGGTGGTCCTTTAAGAAAATCTGTTGGCCCTCACTATCATTTCTACTGCAAAATAGCAAAACTGTGTCGGTCCTTTGCAAATTTTTGGTGGTCAAAACTTACGAGCAACCACTTTTCATGAAGTCTGATCATATTAGCAAATGTAACATTTCCATTTGATTTTCTTTTTGGCATCACAACAGAAAACATTTGACATCACAGGAACAAAACCAAAACTGACTGTTTTACAAAAATTATTTGTTACTTAGCAAGAAATTTATATCAGTTAAAGTAAAAGCCTCAAACTTGTAATTTGTACATCTAATGCTAATACCATTATAATGATTAACAAACCGAAAGCACTTAACATAGTTGAAATTAACATTTACATAATTTCAATTAAGCAAGTTGTATATATCTCTACAAACAATGCACTATATATAGTTAATGGGTATCTCTTTGATGTCAGTATAAACTGTTTATAATAATGATTTATTGCATATAAGAAATCAAAATTCCAAATCATTTTCAGGCAGCTGGTACACAATATATCCAGTGAGATATGTCCCTGCAAAGGGAATTGTTATCTGTTTCGAATTGTCACTATCAATTCTTATCATCATCATTGTACAAGCAGACAGTTTTAGTTTGATGGGGAAAACAGTAGCACAATCTTTGCCATCTAAACAATAGCGCGGCAATTTATTACATAATGATGCAACTAGGTCAGGGGTAAATTTTCGCTAATTATATTTGACATAACCCTTGTGGTAATGACTGGTGATATCGGAAGTTAACGTAAGTAAACCCTGTTAAAGCTGTGAATCATTCGGCAAAAACCAGTAGATTTTTTTGCCAATAATACAATTATATGCCATCTGTTTAAATGAACCACCATGAAATCAACGTCAAACATGGTTAAAATTACCATTACCTATAATTAACTGATATGTTTAGCTAGATTTTCACAAAGATGTTGGGGTTTTTCCCCACTTCCAATGATGATGTCTGTCAACTATGCTTTGTCAATAAAATGACTGAGGTTTAACTATGAGGAATGGAGTGATAGGATCTCTTTATATTGAAATAATTATCCAATTTACTCCAATTTTGCCTGGTCTGAAATGTGTTATAAGTCCATTGATGCAGGAACAATGCTTTTAACATGATTTATGTCAAAGTAAATGTGTTTATGATAGAGATCATAATGTTCCTTTCGTTTGATATGGACAATTGTTGACAAAAATATAATGTTACAATATTGATGAAAAGAATAGACCACAAGACTTAATAATCAGCCACAATATTCAATAAATGTTATTGAAATTGTACTTAAAGAGGGTTCTGGACAGAGAAATTGCGGTATAAATTTAAAAGATATTAGACAGAGAAACATTAGAGCTGAAATTAATTTTCTGCACAAAAAGTTATTTTACAAGTGCTAATTTACAGTCTTGATCACGCTTAACCACAGGCCCAGTAGCCCAGGCTTGTAAAATTGTGTTCATGCCTATAAAATCATCTCTTCAGGCCAACAGAATCTGACAAAAATTTCAAAAAATTTAGCTCTGGGCCTGTAGATTTAAAAGTTTATTGTGAAGACTGGCTAAAGATAGAGCTGCTTTAAATGTTCAAAGATATTTTTAGACACATCAACAAATAATAGTCGTTTACTTATTGTTGACTCAGTTTATTTGCTAATATGATATATGTTGTAAATATCATAGCTATATTTATTTTAAGTGCCTCAGGGGAGCTAACTGTGTACCACGCTATAGATCAGGTAATTATAATCATCAAAACAACATGAGGCAAAAGTGCACAAAAAATACTCTTCAGAGAATTGCTTGCTTCAGAAAATATTATTTCGAATCCGCCATAATTGATCTCTTGGAAACTGCACTAAGCTATTACATTACTAGTATGCACAAATAACTCTCCACAAACTGTGATCTAGGATATCTTGAAGATTTTTGTGTAAAGTAGCACAGATAACAACATACCTTAGTGTGTAAACAGCACAGTTTGTCCTTGGGTCCTTGTTGTAAACTTAACGCTCTTAATAACCAAATATTATGCTAAAACCTTTTAACTAAATACAAATTTATCCTAACAATTCGACATTTAACCACCAATCAAATCAAATGACTTCAAATTTTGCCCTAACGGGATCAAATTAACCAGCTTACACACTTGGTAAACAAAGACGGCTTCATCAATATCGGTAAAACCACAATCCTATATTGAAGGTGTATGGTCACTGTTTATTCCATCATCTCTCTATTGACTAAAGTATAAATCAATGTCTGTAATGATAGTGTTCAACCTTATAACAATGTACTAATATTGACAAAGGGGCCTATAGAATTTGTTAAGTATCAGTGTTTGGCCTCGGGTTATAAAGATTTGATCGACGGGATATGAATACGTAGACAAACAATGATACCCGAGGTGAATCTCTCGCTGCTTTTATTGACGAAAGTATTCAAAACCTGATTTACGTAAAATAATATACTTAAGAAACAGTTTAAAAATCCATAATCGTTTACAAGATGTTGAGAAGTTGTTGTATGGTGAATACACATACCAAACAAAATAGAAACATGTTCATTTCAATAATTCAATACACAAAGACATCTTAAGAAGATTTGAAACCTTTTCATGAAGAAGGTTTTTCTTGTACTCCATAATGCTGGTGATTATAGTCAGTGAAGTATCATTTAGCAATAATCATTTTATCAAAAGAGCTATGTATTTCATATTTTACATTACTGCACCTAAAGTCCTAAAAACATGGAGATTTGACTTCCTGAAGAATGTCACTATAATTGGTCACTTCGGTAGTCTAGGAGAGACACTAAATTTTATATTTTAAAATGAATACAATGCCTGTCTTTGACTTTTTACTTGCATATGTAGATGAAAAGTCAAAGACAGACAAATTTTTAATTTTAAAACGGATAAAATTTTAATATGGTAGTGTTATTTGCACTTCATCTTAAAGTTTCCTTTTTGGATAAAGGAAAAGAAATGTCATCATGAGGATGTGAATGACATAAAAAAAAAAAAAATCATGAAATACTAAAAAATAATCAACATTTGAGGGTCTGGATGGGGTTTACAGAATTGAGAATAATGGGCAAAAAATATAATGAAAAGAGAAAATTGGCCTAAAATTTAAAGAATATGAAACAAGAATGTGTACATAGTACATGGATGCATCATTTTCTATGTTCAGTGGACCGTGAAATTGGGGTAAAAACTCTAATTTGGCATTAAAATTAGAAAGATCATATCATAGGGAACATGTTGTACTAAGTTTCAAGTTGATTGGACTTCAACTTCATCTAAAACTACCTTGGACAAAAACTTTAACCTGAAGCGGGACAGACGGATGAACAGATGGACGGACAAACAAACGAACGAACGAAAGGACACACAGACTGAAAAACATAATGCCCCTCTACTATTGTAGATGGGGCATAAAAATGGTCTTAAATTTTTTAAATTGAGATTAATGGGTGAGATAAATAAAGAAAAGAGAAAAAATGACATAAAAAGTTAAAGAAAACAGGAATGAACACTCCACAATCCAGACCCTCAAATATAAAAAAAAAACAGTACCTCGATTGCTGTTCTTCATCTGACCATTAGGTCTCCAAGGTCAAACCTTACAGCAAGTTCCTAGCATCAATTTTAGCTCTGGTTAATAGCTATCAATAATGGTTACATAGGTTTTCAAAACAAAAACATATGGCCAAGTAATCAATAAAAGGAAGTTTGTGGAATTATCAAAATTATTGTGTCTAGTCAGTTTTGCATTAAATAAATGTATTTCAATTACAAGTAGCTAACTCCACCTTTCCCACATGCTATGTATCTATATAGTGTCAAAAAGTTTCTGGAAGTACCTTTCAATATTCTGAATTTGAAACTGAAGTTTTCTCCTGAAAAGTGTTTTTTGTGCATCATGCTTGTAGTCAGAGGTGCAGACCTTTTCTTGTAAGAAAACTCACAACATTTCACTTCAAATATTTATTCATTTTTAAGAGTCACTGCATTTTTAATCTGGATCCCCAATGGCACAAAAATTGCACAATTGACATTAGTGTAATAAGGCAACCCCTCCCCCCCACCCCACCCCACCCCAAACTCTGACCAAAGAGCAACATACAAATTTTTGATAAAAAATATTACTAAAATTGATAAATAAAGTAGACAAAGGTGCAAGAATTTTTAAGGGTGGTGTGAAAATGACTTACTGTAACCCATAATCTTTAAACCTAAACTAGATCTGAAATCAATAATAACCTTTAAATAAAGATGAATTATCATTCTGTCTGTACTATGAATTTCAACTAACTGTCTCAAAAGCTTCTTAAAAAAACATTGTAATTTAAGGTTTATCATTTCATTATTATTCAAAACCATGTTTGTGGATAATTCATTTAAATAAATCAGACCTCGGAGCGATTAATCAGCGATCCAAAACAATCGCACCACACTATCTAACAGCCCTCAATAACATGAAATTACAAGATGTTTTAAAGCTTAAAATGTTGACAAAAGATAATATATATACCTATAATACTATACCAACAATAAAATGATAAACAATATCTTACGATTATAAATCATCCCCCTGATCAATAGGAGTCTAAGTGACCTTGTCTGTTTGGTGTCATTTATAAATTTACAATCCATTCTATACAAATCTTAGATAGGTGGGATAACTGATCCATACATTTAATTATTTATCCTATTACAAGAAGATGACAACATCTACCCCTTGGTAAACAAAACATTGGAATCAATAGAAAAGGGCACATAATAAGGAGGAAACCTGGTCCTACAGATAATTCTTGCAGTGAATTTATTAACAACTTATTTAGACATAGTGCAATTAGTGATTAACCCTCTGGAACCTGTCTATCTACATTGTATATTGACATAAAGATGCCTTTTGATTTCATGGGTCGTTGGGTTGCTGTGTATGATTATTAAATACACAGTACATCTCTTTTACTAATATTTTGTACAATGATAAATTTTAAGCTAAGTTTTTCATCCTTCCACTAAAATACTTTTATCCAACTTATTTTAGTGTAAGTTTTATTCTGCCACCTTTAGCCCTTTCAGTTGATCATGTTCACAGAGTTTCCCCCCACTAGCCAAAATAAATTGTCTTTATATATATGTATTTATATGAGCGCTTTTTCAATTTAGGAAATTAGGTTGAAAGTCTCCATTAAATTTCTTCTGAAAGTCCTTAGACTAGAGCAATTGAGCTTGATATATTATAACGAAACTTGTCTATTGTTGAAGCTGTAGGTTAACCTCTAGATGTTTTTCCCATGCTTTTGGATTGTTGTTTCATTCATGTATACCAAACATATCTTTTTTATTAATATTTTCTAAGGCTTGTTGAGGGTACTCTAATCTATTGATCTTTTTTTCTTTTTCTGAAACTTAATGATGGATATACTTAATATTATCCCGTCGCTTCTCCATACTGCATAATAAATGACTGCCCTTTTAAACCTCTCTGCGCAACAAATCCAAACATCAGATCAAATGTCATTTAATATATAATGAAACGACATCAAATTTAAATTCATGAAATCTATAAAAATAATTTGATCTACTGAAATTTAAAGAGATTTCATATCTATTTACCAGCTCTTTGTGCTGAGAAACTACTATCAATATATGTAAAGTCGCACTGCATAAACACTTAAAAATCATAACTTAATTCATTTAAAGTACATGATTTCGGGATGAATAATATGAAAATTTTAATGGTGTATCAGGTTTATTGGATATTAAATATTATTTGATACCACCAGGGGCTTGACTTCAATTTATTTAAAGATGAAACTTCTATTTATACAGGAAAATGGTTCAACTTTTAAAGAAAAAAATATTTCTGACATTGTCAAATCTTAAATATTGGTACAACCTAGCCACAACAAGGACTTTTCTTTTTCTTTTTCAAACACCAGTGTCTATGTGTTTGTATAATCTCATGGAAGTCAAATTGACTAGAAGTGACTCAAAGAAATCCAGCGGATCACCAATATTTAAAGAGTAACTGAGAAATTCCATCGGAAACAGGTAGAAACATATGTTATTTTCCAATTGATTCAAGCAAACCTTGAGACTCGACAGTAGTTATAAAATAATAGAGAGCTTTCAAGCGTTGTTCTTTGTTAAATTTTCCAATTATTTAGTCTCAAGCACACCTAATAAAGCATATTCCAGAAAAGTGTTGAGTGCATGGCAATTGAAAGCAAACCCTTTTTTTTCTGTAAGACTACATAAAACTGATTCTAATCTTAGTCCCAAGCAACTATTCATTATACCATTGATCCAGTAAGTGCCATCTCTGATTTGGTATATTGCTTATTAATGAGGCTTTTCATTCTGACATAACTTTGTGTTGCCCAAGAGTGTTGACATAGTGTTAAACTGTTATCCATCAATCAATCATATAATGTGTTATGTCTTAAATCTGGAATTAAAATGTCAACAAACAATTAGTTTCATGCTCACAAATGGTAAAATCATGGAATATTTATTCCAATCATTTCTGACAATTTCAAACTGATTTTTCAATGTTACAGAGATGTGAATAATACTTCAAATAGAGTTCAATACTCCAATTAAATTTTTAATGAAACTGATATGCAGTCTTAAATAATTCAAGACCTATTGGTTAATAAAGGAGGGACGCCTTGTTGCAAAAAAAAAAGAGGTTCAATCAAAGCCTTGCATTATTTTTGAAGATTCCCATCACAAGATAATTTTGATTTTATAGGCTTTGTCATCACACTTATCTAATTGATAAATCAACAAAGTACAAACTCATTTCCTCAGAGACCAGTTAAATTTCCAGGAAACAAATCCTGATCAATTATTCCCACGAGTACACAGACCAAAGACATCAACAAATACTGAAATAGCTCAAAAAAAATATTAAATATTCTAGATTCATTAAAAATTCACAGGTGTGAATTTTCTCTTTCAACTTATCAAGATCCTCCAAAAGTCAACTCCTTCTCTGATAGGGTGGAAAGGCAACTCTTTACTCTCGCATACAGTAGATCATCTGTGAAATATAAACAACCCTATACCTGACAATTCTAATATTTGTACATCAAATGATTTTTATCGCCATCTCCATGATCTAAGCATGATCTTAATAATATGCAGACACATCATAGTAAATTATGTAATTGAAGGAAGTTTGTTACATACAAACGTCAGGTTATCTAGTCCCACACACCGATTTATTTACTTACTGTTTATAGTTTGTCCTAACCTATTGACTTATGAACTTATATATCTTTATCTTTTTTCCTTCTTGTTTTGTGACTTGTAAATACATTTTATGATTTTATAACAAGTTATGAAAGACAATACTTAACCCATTATTTCCTATAAATGCATATATCCCTTATTGTCATAAGGATGCCTCTAGGAGGAGAATGAAAGTTAGGTTTTTGATTAGTAGAAAAAAATTAACCCCAATAATTTTGCTAATAACTCATATTAGATAAACAAAGCAGAGAAAACATTATCACTTTCCATGTATAAAGAAGATATTTATTCCTATTTCATTAAACTGAATCATTTTCTTTTTTCCAGATTTAGTCAAAGGAAATATAACATTAGTGCTTAAGAAACACTGCAGATTTAATAAAAATTTGAAGCTTATATGAATTAAATCAGGCACAGAAATCCTCTGTCCTTCAACAACAAGGTGACCATGGTCCATTTTAAGGTTACCAGATTCAAACCAGGAACAGGGTTCCTGATGCTATTATTAGACTGCTATCAAAGGATTCCACTGAGACAGTATTGAGCTTCTCTTACTTCATCTTAGATACAGATTTACCCACAACATTTTTTCTGACAACAGATTAGTCTCTAGTTCCAACAGTGAAAATTAAAAACAGTGAGTCACAGATCTTTTCTTACTGTGTCCAAGGAACTCATGAGGATTCATTTCTTTAGATGTTATAAAGATCTATGTATTGAAAAACCTTTAAAACTAACTTAAAAAAAAATGTGGAATGTGTCCTTGGGACACAGATGATGCCCCCGCTTGCATATCATATAAAATTATAAACGGACATAACTGAAGAACGGTAAAAGTGACCCTACCAAAATTTGAGCTTGATCTGAGTTTTGTGGTAATAAGTATTGTGTATAAGATTCATAAAATTTGGTGGAGGCAAACTTAAGTTAGAGAACGGAAACGAAAAATTCGCAAATTTTTCCATTTGTAAAGGGGCATAACTCTAGAACGGTTTAAGTGACACCACCATAATTCAAACTTGATCTGTATTTTGTGGCAATAAGCATTGTGTATAAGTTTCATAGCATTTGGTTGCGGCAAACTAAAGTTAGAGAACGGAAACGAAAAATTCAGCAATTTTTCCATTTGTAAAGGCGCATAACTCTAGAATGGTTACAGTGACGCCACCAAAATTCAAACCTGATCTGTGTTTTGTGGTAATAAGCATTGTGTATAAGTTTCATAACATTTGGTTAAGGCAAACTAAAGTTAGAGAACGAAAACCAACTTTGGGACGTACGGATGGATGAATGTACGGACATACGTACAGACAGACAAGGGTAAAACTTAATGCTCCCTCCGCTACGGCTGGGGCATAAAAAAATCTGTAAAACACAGAACCCCAAATGGTAAAAAGTAGAAATAGTCAAGGTCAATTTTAACAGCCAAGGGATCTATTCACAAAAATTCTCATAACTGAATTTGATTGAGAGTTATTTGAAAACTAAATTTATTTTTCATGTCTTAAGGGGGTTATTGTACAAATACAGGGCATTTTTCCTTTTTTTAATTTTTTAAAGTCTGTTACTTGTACCATGCAGAAGAAATTTTCGTAGATTTTGTGCTCAATTTAAAACATAACTTTCAATAGCCAAAGAAGTAGATATTTGTCATTACTTTGTAAGATGAAAGTCTAAGGCCACGAACTCAAAACTCCAAGAACTACTTATATTCCCCTCTCTCCCCAACCTACCAAACCGACCGTGTGAGGGCTGTACTTTAAAAACTTCCATCATCAACCTACTAACAAATTATACCAAAGACGTGTATAAATTGTTGGCATGTTTTTACCTAGGAAAAGGATTTGACGAACAGGAGTGAATACCCCAGTACAATACAGTACTACAGGTTAGGGAATGAGAGCTTGGACAAGTATTGAACAAGATAACAACAGTATAGAAGACATTTTCCACAAACACAGAAAAAACAAGAAAACAAAAAGTACTTTGACAGTACACAAAATTCTTACCATACAATGGAATAGTATTATCCAACAAATACTGTCGCTGCCACCACATTGTTATGTGAGTAAAAAGTATAATGATCAAACACAAAAATTTCAGTTCTACATCAGTTCAAAATGACAGTAAGATATGACCAAAAAATCAATGTTAATGATGAAGTCATCAAATAAACACTTAAAATTCTTTATCTGTTGTTTTCACTGTGCATATGTTTTGATCCAGGAAGAAAACAATTGTAGCGACATAAATCCGTTTCACCGCCACCACACAAGTACCGGAACACTTTCATATTTTGTCGTCTAATTATAAATTTCCGTATCAGTTTTTATTGTGAGATTGTATATCAGTTAATAATTTTTAATTTGAAAATCGTTTCTTAAAAATCATTAATATTTCTGATTCACATTCACCACCCACGACCGCATGCTTCAAAAACATTAAACTGATCCAAGCACCCATTTAGCACTCCAAATATGAAAATGATAAGTGTTAAATCATTGTCATATTGCATAATTCTTTTGTAAACATTTTTTGCCCTGCAATGCATCAAAGCTCATTGATTATCTTTTTAGAGACGAAGACACCCTTTGACCTCATCACTGCATATTAAATTCTTGTTTGCCCATCAATGAAAGCTGTTAAACAAATTTATCTCTCCCACTTCAAGTCTCTTTACTGGGATTTTGAGGCAAGGTAGGTCTGTGAAAGATATTGGTTAATACGACCTGTGGTGTAATCACTTTAGTGTTAATATCCCAGGTTTACCAATGTAAATTTTCTGTTGTGATGAAAATAATGGCTGTCAAAAATCCAATGCCTTGCAGCGATTTTCTCATTTACAACAAATTTTACTTTGACTGTTTGCTACCTGTCAAATTTAACGACAGGTTTGAATTTTTGATTTGGTAATTATTTGCTTTCAAGTAGATGAAGCAGTAAAATTTCAATAACAAATTGTAACTGATTGATCAAAAATGCAATTGGATTGTGCATTTTCCATTCTTCCTCTTATTTTTTTTTAAACGATTAGTGTGACTCCTATATTTTTAATTAGATTAGCAAACAGATAAATATTGAATATCAATTTAAAAAAAAAAAAAAAAGACATCACGATTGCCAGAGTTTTTCTCCACAGTTGTAAAAATATAGTATTACTAATGAAAATATATGGGTGTGTACTTAGTGGGTTAAATGTTAAAAGTCTGAAAATGTCATCAACTTTATAGCAAATATCTCACTTTCTGTGTTAGAAATTTTTTATGAATATATATTGCAGTTCACTTAATGCATCATATGTAATAAATTGATTGTAAATATCAAATTTTTTTATGAATTATCATTGAATCCATCATACAATAGGAACATTCAGGAAAAAACAAAACAACAAACTAATGCCTTTAACCTACAAATCAAAGTCTTTTTAGTGCAATAAAGATTTGTATAGACATATCACAGACCCATTAAGTTTATTTTTTCAGACTCAATGCAAAACGCCCCAACTTTCACCACCAATTTTGAAATAAAAATGATCTTTTCACTGTGCTGATCATAAATCAGTAAAAATTTTAACTGAGGAAGGCCTGTGAGATCACTACATGTTAGCTGCAGGAGGACCATCTTTCAATGAAAAAGCCCAGTGAGGCCACAACATCTTAGTTGTTCATACAGTAATGAATCTTATACTACATAAATATTGCAAAATTCTTATTCAACTGAATTGCCAAAATTTTGTGCCCACAATTAACCAACTACTTAGAGAAAAACAAAGGATATGGGGTATCCATCCATGACACAAAATCAGTACATGTACAGCAAAAAAGACCCAATAGGCCAAAAAATGCGCTTTTCTTGCTTTTTTTCATCTCAATGACACAGTGTGGCCTTGAACACGAAGCCCAAAAAAACTCTCACCTCACTGCAAGTTTAAGACGGATCCTAGCACCTGTTTGTGAGCAGAATTCTTTACAAAATGATAGTACAGCATAGGGTCAGTCAACTGATGATGGACACACAAGTTCTACAATATTGAATTTGTGTTGGCAGTTGGGATAATTTGAAGACAAAAAAGAAAGATACAATAATCTATATACATGAGCATGAGAATTTATGATTAAATGCAGCACTATATATCTTTATCAAAATAATAAAATGTGACAAAAGCTTTTGTATTATCCTCAAAAGAGATCTTTAAATCTAATCTAAATATCATGATATTACCTGTCCTTTGAATGAAACTGACTGTTGTTGGCTAAATTTGGATAATTTCGCATTTGCATGAGAAGCAGCTAAAAATATAGTACATCACAAGTCTGTGCCCGTTTGAAGAGAAGATTTTTTTTGAATGATTGCGACAATGACATAACATACATAATGATGAGAATAAAACTTGGATTAAACTCATCAATCACACATTTACCAATGCTCTTATTAAACATGCATGTTTACACAATCTATTACATTTATCTTTTTCTTCAATTTTATGTATATTTGTTAAATAATTTATATTCACAGGCAGTTTATTGATTGTCCACATCATTATTTGCAATACAGTTCAATAACAACAAATCTAACCCTTAACAAAGTGAAGATTTATTTTTTCTTAATTCTAACCAATTTTTACTCTCCCAACCGGTAGATTGATTGGTGTTTAACGCCACTTTCAACACTATTGTGCTATTTCGTGGCAGTCAGTTTTTATTGGTGGAGGAAGCCGGAGTGCCTGGAGAGAACCAGGACCTTCGGTAGGAAAACTGACAATCCTAGTCAATTATGATTGGAGTAGAGTGCACCTGCCCAGTGCAGGATTCGAACTCACAACCTCAGTGTTGACTGGCTAGTGATACAGTAGTTGGACTACTTAGACCACTCGACCACCGAGGCCCCCCGACCGGTATATTATTTTTTTTTAAATCAACTACACGTTCATTTAGATCTCAGTTCTTTGTTGGTCAAAATTCAATTAAGACTTCAATTTTTTTGCTTTCCTCTGAATTTCCTAATGATATCAAATAGAGAGAACACTTTTTTCTGCAGATCATTGAAAAAAACTGTTTACCTACATATCTTCTAATAATCATTATACACAAAAACAGATTCCACCACTGAATCTTGAACAAAAAAGGGAGGCTTGCTGAGCTTTTTAAATACGGTATTTAAAATTGAACTATCGATAGTGGAAGGTGGTGTATCACACTAGATGCAGAGGTTGAATCTATTATATGTCCTTTATTTAAAATCTCATCTTTCTTCATTTTCAAGTTGGCTTTTTTTAGCTGCAGAAAGTACTGTATCAACCTGATACCCTCAGAACTACAAATCAGTAGTCAATAGTTCAGAACTGGCATGCTTTCATCACGTACACACCTACAAATTCTCATCTGATAAATTTGTAAATGTGCAATCTAATTACTTTTAAAAATTCAAATAATAAAATTACATCAGAAAATTTAAATCAGATTGAATATCATTGCATATATCATTAATTGAATGGAAAAATCAAATGCTGTACGGATCCAAGCATGCATCCATTGCTTTTGATTTTGCCAAGTGGACATAGGAAAGTTGTGTCATGAATAATACACCAAATCCCATTTTTTTCCATTATATAAATGTATAAATTAACTTATCTGAAAACAGAACAGAGCACACACATCATGTCTTTCTCTAGTTTCTGTCTTATGTTGAAAATTAAACTTGAAACCCTTAAATATTCCTGTGCCCCCTCCACATAGCTCCCTCTAATGAACTTAAAATACCAACAGTAATAATAATCTTCTTACTTCCTGTAAACATGACAAATTTTTCAAAGAAAATTAAAACTTGTTTTATCTCATCAATGTTCATGCAAAAACTTGCCTACGTTACTTACAGCTAAAGGTTAAGCCAGATATTACATGGATAATATATTCTATACAAATTAAAAGATCTTTAGAAGGAAGTTATTCACAATATTTTTCAGGAAGTCACTGAGCTCAAAGTATCTATTTATAACCAGTGTAATGTGGCATGTTTTACTTAACATGCGATGTCTTAAATCTGCAAAACATTGTTTAAAGATTAATCAAATTTACATCAGAAATAGGTTTTCTGTACAAGATCAAACAGTGTGTGTTGAAATCAACCTGGCAACAGATGGCAAACATGCTGCAGGGTCAAAGTGCATGCAAATTAAAACTGCAAAGTGATGCATTTTCTTCCACAAAAATCAGCTGTTGACTGACACAAAACAGAGTCTTGAACAAACCTCCCACCTTCCCTGTCTAAATGGTGCAGAACATTTCTTAATAAATATACAAATTGCAGTTTTAGTACTGAATCAAAGGAGATATAATACAGTTAATCTCATCCAAAATCTACAAATAAATAGTATTTCATTATTTGATGAACAGCAATTTAGCAGATAAACGTATGTAACATTGACAGAGTGCTGCCGTGTAACATATGCTTAAGTTCGTGACATTACACACATTGCACAATTCTAATCTCTTTTTTCTTCAATGATTATCATAATGACAGATTTTTTTTTTAATTGAATGTCCATGACACTATTATGTACAAGTTTGGCTTGAAAATTTGAGTGCAAGGATCAGACCATAAAATTGTCAGTGCAATAAGATTTCTTAGTTCTTGAGATGCTCTTTGAGAAAAGGTTTCAGCATAATTTCTTGGCATTATTTGCTATAACTTAGAAAATAAGTCAAATGTTTTAAACTTTTTTCTTTTCCTTTTAAGAGGAAGATTGATTGTTGGTTGCTTAACGTCCAGTGGCAAATATTTCATGCATATTCAGGACGAGGAGAATAAACAGCTGTGCCATGAGCACATGATACGCCCGTCGCTTTTTCAAAGTTTAATAACTTCTCAATGTCATACGAGAAATTTATGAAAAACTAAAGGGTGGTTATCTTAATAGATATAAACCAGTCACCAAAGTTTCATGAAAACTGCTCAAAGCATTTTTGAGTTATTGTCTGAAAACTGGAAAATCCCCCTTTTTTTAATGAATAAAACCCCATAACTCGGAAACACAAAATCTAAAATTTATAAAAAATTGAAAGGGAGCTTACATCAATAGATATAAACAATTCACCAAAGTTTCATGAAAACTGCTCAAAGCATTTTTGAGTTATTGTCTGAAAATTGGAAAATCCACCTTTTTTTAATGAATAAAACTACATAACTCTGAAATGTAAAATCTAAAATTTATAAAAATCGAAAGGGAGCTCATATCAATAGATATAAACAATTCATCTAAGTTTCTTGCAAATTGGTGAAAGTGTTTTTGAGTTATTGTACGAAAACTGGAAAATCCCCCTTTTTTAATGAATAAAAAATTTAGAGTACTTTTAAATTCACAGTACAGTTAATTAAAAATTACAGACTAAAAAATAATGAAGTTAAGATCTTGCTATACTTTACATTGTCATATAACCTTTGCAGGTGACAGAAGAATATGTATCAATTAATCAAACTCTAATGTATACAAGTTCTAAATATGGAATAAAGGAAAAATCAAAACAAAACTCTTCTTTATCTTTCATCCTTATTTGTACCCACATAAAACTATTAAAAATTTCATCTCGCCAATAAAACACACAATGACGACTCAATTTCATGCTGTTTTGACATTAAACATTATTACTTGCCTAAATTTATCTTTCTAAATTATTTAATGCTTTGAAATTGTGAAGTAACATCTCCGATAATCGATTTTCCTCGGGACAATAAGAAATAAAATAAATGTTGAGCTTCAGTTATGGTAGAGTTTTTGATCTCTAGTTCTGTTTGGCAGATTTCCTTGTTTCTCAAGAGACGTTAATTTGTACATACAATTGATTTTAACATAATATATAATTTAGACGGGTTTAATGTTTACTTGAAATGACAAACACTCTCACTGCTGCAACAAGGGAGAAAATATTACGTTGTTTGTCAAATCTTTGTAGGTAATATTCTTTGTTTTCTTCCATTCAATTAATTATGTACTACTATATCATCAAGGTGACAGATTCAGTAGCCAGATCCAAATTTAGGCTAAAAATAATTTTCTTTTTTTTTAAAACACAAAAATTGTGGCCCGACTTAAAACATTTTTTTTTATAGTTTTATTGTGAAGTTATAGATAACATTCAAAAGATCTGTCTATCATGACACAGTGACAAAACCTTGATTAAAAAAAAAGGAGGGAGGGGGGGATGGGGCTAGCAGTAGAAAATCAGAAAAATGTACTCAAAAACACAAAAATTCCACCATAAAGGGGGGATGCTCAGAATCTGACTCTTAAATATATTAAAGAAGAGTTGCTTTCTGCAGACCTTGGGACTCGGTACTGTAAGGTCAATAACTTACTACATAAACAAAACTGTGACAAACTTGTGAAGTAATATGTCAAAGTTATACTGTTAGATGACATTTCATTATAACAGATTATCATTTTATTATTGTATAACTTTTAGATGCATTAGAAATGATTGACATTTTCATAATTCTTTTAACCTGCTACACATCTCAAATGGCAGATACATATTTCTGAATAAATCATGGAGAAATTTTAAAGACCAATAAACATGTGTTGCAGTGATTGGGAAAAATGCAGTGGGTTTTGGCTGTTTGATGAATAATTTGAAGATGATGGCCCATGAAAGTACATAATGGCCCATGAAAGGACATAATGGCCCTTGAAAGTACACAATGGTCCATGAAAGGACATACTGGCCCATCACATTTCAATATCTTTAACAAAAAATAGTACACTGGTCCAGAAAATCTTTTGCAATAGGGTAAAATCAGGCCATTGAAAATTTCCTTTTCACAATCTCTGAATTTGTTGCTTTTTGGTAGTAGCCCAATGATTCACTAAATTTTCTATTTTTAATTTCTGTCCATGGTTATATAATATTGATTTTCTACAATTCTGATTTAATCAGAACCAAGCGTCTTGACTAAAGTTTGAATGCTTACATCATTTTAAATCCCTAAGGACAGTCAAGCTCAAATAGTATAACTCTTGAACGGTGTTAAACCAATACATGTATACTAATTTAGGGCCACAACCTGAGACTATAGTTGACATTAGTTGTATCTCTTATTCCAGATTATATTAGTGCTAAGGTATCACAAACACTTTGAAATACAAACATATTTTATATTCTCTCTGCAATATTGTTGCAAGGAGATAATTTCTTAAAAGTGAATCTTTTTTTGTTTAAAATGCATTTCAAGTAAACAAACTAATCTAATTAAGAGGGCATTGACACTTCAGGGAGATAACTCTATATAAGTTAACAAAATGTTTTAACTGTACAGTAAAATTCAAGCTTCTTGCTAACAAAGACTAAAATGTTCAAAGCCAATATGCATATTTCCATTTTTGGATGCTGGATATTTTGAATATGATTCAGTTACTTTATTCTAATATACTTTTAAAATTGATGCAGTAGACTAATTATATTTTATCTAAATTGAAAATCAGAATATTTATAGAATATTAATAAATATTCTTTAACCAAACTGTTGGGAACCCCCCTCAGTACATTATTATCTATAACAAATGAATCATATTATGTATATAGACATTTGATTTGAATGTCACCATGCTACAGATGTCCAAGGAACAATATAGAATTTTTTAAACATTTTCTACAAGGTTTACTATCAGTATAAATGTGTAGTTTTTAAGTTGCATTGTAGCAAGCTGTTGTTTGCCATTGAATACACATCAAAGTCAAGACAATAAAAAAACCCATGAAGAAACTTTTTTCTAATCATTTATATGAATAAAAGGAGATGTGGGGTATACCCCATTGATTGATTGATTGTTGGTGTCTACAACCCAACTTTCAGCAAAATTGACTATATTGTGGCAGTCAGTATTAATTGGTGGAGGAAGCTGGAGTGTCCGGAGAGAACCATGATTTTGGTCGGAAAATTGAAATCTTACTCAATTAAGATTGGAGTCAAATGCACCTGCCACGTGTGGTGTTTCAACTTACAAGCTTAGTGTTATCAGGTTAGTGATACATTAAATGAACCAATAGATATAAGAAGATGTGGTATGAGTGCCAATGAGACAATTCTCCATCAACGTCACAATTTATACAAGTAAACCATTATAGGTCAACGTCGGTCTTCAACACCGAGCCTTGGCTCACATCGCACAGTTAGCTATAAAGGGCCCCAAAAATTACTGGTGTAAAACCATTCAAACGGGAAATCCAACGGTCTAATCTATATAAAAAACGAGAAACGAGAAACACTTATGAACCACATCAACAAACGACAACTACTGAACATCAGATTCCTGACTTAGGACAGGTGCAAACAATTGCAGTGGGTTTAAATGTTTTAATGGTACCAAACCTTCACCCTTATCTGAAACAATAGTGTAACATCACAACATAGAAACAATGTCTATTTAGATGACTCTGCCACTGTGGCCCCTATAACCTCAATGAGGCAGCCATTCAATGACATAATTGAACAAAAAAAAAAAACTAAAGGGCCTCCATACGCCCTACAACAATAGACCAGTGTCTATCCAATATGTAAAGCTCTAAATTAACTATAGTCTAGGAAAGTTTTAATGAACAAATTTATCAAAGATCTGCCATCAATACAATCACTTATAAGACAGAAAATATAATGACAACAAAAGAATGATTGACTGTTGGTGTTAAATGCCATTTTGAGAACATATGGCTCTTTCATGGCAATTCATGGAGGAAGCAGGATTGTCTGAATGGAACCTCCAACCTCAGGCAAGAAAACTGAAGTTAAAGGGTCCAACACATGCCACGAGCAGGGTTTGAACTCAGTATAACAAAAGACAACAACTTGCAAGGTTACTGAATTGAGGTATATGATGTCTTTTTGCTTCCTGTTATCTGTATTTTTAGAATATCAATTAATTCCATGCATAATTCAGGATGAAAAACTATTATCAATTAGTAAAATTGTTGGGATCTGCAAGTGGAACAACAGGAATGAAGGGATGATTTAATCTGCTACTGGAAAAAAATGGTATGTTGGATACAGGCAGAAATTTTGCCTTCCAGCGGGCCACCATATGTAAGGTGCAGATAAAATGTCACTCTCTCTACACGAGGAAATATAAGTACTAATGAAATATTTAACATACATAAGAAGCAGTTATTAGTAACTGAATAAAATAGATAGGTCTTTTAAGTAGAAAATCTGTTTGTTATTCTTTATTTAACAACAATTAATTCACAAATAAAAGCATATCAGTTAATGGACTAAACTAAGCATTTTTTATTACCCTGTCAAACTAAGAAAAATAATATACCACTGTTAATTTTTGGGTCAGCCCCTCTGGATTCAAAGTAAGCACCAAGCTGCTGAATTAATTTTTAAGACAACTTAAGTTCATTCATTTTTTTAATGTCAACATAAAAATGTGTTTATTTAAACATGCACTTTCCTTTCATGGCCAGCTTTAATAGTTAAATCTTGAGTTTAAAGACAGGCACAGACAAACCCCAATACCCATATACCCCTATTGACCCTTGAATTTTTATGAATGCTTTTATGTATTACATTGAATGGGAATTTTGTTCATAATTTAGAAATTTTCAAAAGGAAAAAGATTGATGTTTACAAGCAGTTGAAAGTTCTTAAATTCTAATTTATAGTGCTTTTATAAATAACATATAAAACACATACAATGGATATTTCCTTGAACTTTAACCTTTCATTCACTGTAAGTTTATCTTGATATAAATTGAGACATGCATACAGGTCCTCAAATGCGACATAAAATTAAATGCCTTAAAAATGAAAAATAACCTGCATAAATAAATAATCTACAGTTACATAAAAACTCTTTTTAATTCTGATATGCAAATATAACACCCCACTTATGCGGTAATTCTCCTGCAATTATTTGTCAACCATACATACCCTTAAGTAACTAAATACGTGCATGTTTTTAACTGTAACAATCATAGGTATCGATCTGGAATATATTACCATGTTAATATTCTCCTTACAAGTGATGCATAGAAAGATCAGAGCTAAGGGTCACAATATGGCTGTTCAAACATATTTTAAAACTTGATGGCTTTTCATAATTTTCGAACAGGTGGGAACCAAAATTTGCCTGTGTGTACTGCATTAAATCAACTTTTTCTACCCATCTAATAGGTAATATGCTCCATCAAAATATTTGTGAGGCTTTTGATGAAGAGATGATTGAATTATAATATTTCTATAAATGAAATCAGCCCTGCATCATTTTCCCTTGGTAGAATCTAGCACATGTATATAATTTCCAATATATTCTTCCCCTCAAAAAATTTTGTAATTACCAAATACATGTGAACTTGTCATTACAGATCGTTTGATCTTGTTGTCACTTCACTAGTACATGCAATTAGTGTACACTGTCATCTAGAGATTTCCTAAACTATAGGTTGAAAAATTCAGATAATTTTCACTATCATAGTTTTACAAATACTGATTTCAAAACTAACAATTGCGACTAACCAAAGAGAGCTTATATATAATCATGCTGTGTAAACTTGTTTAAAATCCATGCTGTCTCTTTCAATTAGGCTGATTTTTTTTACTACTCTTATTCATTTACATATGTTTTCCTTATACATGTAAACACAAAAAATCCATATCTACTAACAGCCAAGCTAACCACCCATATTTCACTGCTATTTCTGAATTTTGGTCCAACTAAATAATCTCATAAAGTATGCATGTATACATGTATATATACATGTATCTGACACAGAAAACTGCAACTACCAAAAAATTTGTAAACTGTATGTGTTAAATTTTTGTTTAAAAAGTTACATCAAGGAAAAATAGGACAATAAAGGTACTCACATGCTATTTAAGTAAACTAATCTTTGCCCTTACATTTTTCAACATGTTAAAACTGCATATTTGCATACCAACTGTAATACAATGACGTAGCAATTTTGAAATCTTACAAGATGAAATTGAGGTATATTTTCATATCAAACAATAGATCACAGGTGTTAATTTCATTCCCATCACTGTAAAATGAGTATAGGTATCTTAGTACAAGAAAGACTACCTTCCCATAATGCATCACAATCTGGTTTGGATTTGTAATATGTATTTAATTGAAATCGTATATAAATCATATCATAGGCCAGTTTCAGCACAACCTATTGGACATTAGTGGATAATGAAATGGATAAAACCAAGCTTTAAAGTAACATGTTTATTCAAACCTCCAAAACAGGAGATCTACATATTTAACAAATAAATGGAGAATGTGTCCCCATGGACACAGATGATGTCCCTGCTTGCATACATTATAAAGGGACATAACTCAAGAACGATAAAAGTGACGCTATGATGAGCGTCTATCCAAATTTGTACTTGATCTGAGTTTTCAGGTAATAAGTATTGTGTATAGGTTTCATAATGTTTGGTTGGGGCAAACTTAAGTTACAGAACGGAAACCAAAAATTTTGCAATTTTTTTATTTATAATGGGGTGCCATGGCGGTCGAGTAACATGAAACTTTCTGGTCAGGCCGGGTATATTGAAATAACGGATAATTCAAAAACAAATAATCCAATAATGTGTAGTCTGGTTGTCAAAGAAATATACAAGTAAATTCACTAATCTATCATTTATTAAAATTCCATTCCAGGAAACTATGTACATTATATACAGTTTACAAAATGTATAATTCAAATATTCATTGGCACATTACTTTCACACATCACAAATGGATTTCATTACATTCCGTATTTCAGTGTCTAATACTGTGCACACCATAGAAAAAACGACACACGCATAGTGTCCAAAACCACGCAACAGTCTGAGCGGACAAAATATCAAAAATACATACAGTTGAATAGTAATGTAACACAACTTTTTATGAATCTATAAGTTCTCCCAAAATCGTCTAAAAACTGCCCACGATAATCAAATCTTTTTTAACGTTTCATATTGTAAAGTTCCTTTCTCACCTTCAATTCCCCTTAACACTAAAAGAGAGGGATCTTATATACCTATGATCTCCAAATATTCTCCAGCTGACCTAAATAATCTCCAAATATTCTCCAACTGACCTAAATAATCTCCAAATATTCTCCAACTCTTTGTTTACAAAAATAAAACATATAAATCATATAAAAGTATTTACTACGTGACCTA
This sequence comes from Mytilus coruscus, assembly GCA_017311375.1. NCBI lineage: Eukaryota > Metazoa > Mollusca > Bivalvia > Mytilida > Mytilidae > Mytilus > Mytilus coruscus. Next base: position 44,640,535 of record CM029600.1, read on the forward strand.
GAGAACATGCTATGTTAATCTCTTATAGAAGGATAGCCATTTGACTTAATGACTTTAACAGACGATAATCAAAACGTTAATAATATGACAAAATTAATTACAGTGGACAAAATAACACTTGTACAGGGGCATAACTCAATAATGATCAAAGTGATGCTACGAAAATTCAACTTGATGTGTGTTTTGTGGTATAAAGCATTGTGTATAAGTTTCATAACATTTGGTTGAGGCAACTTAAGTTAGAGAACGGAAACTAAAAATTTTGCATTTTTTTTCCATTTATAAAGGGGCATAACTCGAGAATGGTTAAAAGTGACCCCACCAAAATTCAAACTTGATCTTTATTTTGTGGTAATAAGCATTGTGTATATGTTTCATAAAATTTGGTTGAGGCAAACTTAAGTTAGAGAACAGAAACTAAAAATTTTGCAATTTTTCCATTCATAAAGGGGCATAACTCTAGAACGGTTGAAGTGACTCCACCAAAATTCAAACTTGATCTGTGTTTTGTGGTAATTAGCATTGTGTGTAAGTTTCATAACATTTGGTTGAGGCAAACTCAAGTTAGAGAACGAAAACCATTTTTGGGATGTACGTATGTACGTACATACAAACAAGGGTAAAACTTAATGCCCCCTCCGCTACGGCGGGGGCATAAAAAAGTTATTTTACTAAACAAAACAAGTTTAGCTACAAGGTTTTGCTCATTAATAACATCTGATCAAGATATACAATTTTGGCATATAAGAATTGAAGTAGAACAATGAAGAAACTGAAGACATGTCATCCACTATGGCATAACCAGATGAAGCAAATGTGACAAAAACGTGAAAAAGGCAGATGGACAAAAATTTAAATAGAAAATTATCATAAAATCTAGTTTGCATATTGTTTTTCTTCATACAATAAATGTCCTTCATTTGGTAAAGGCCTAAGATTGATACCCCCAATGTTGGGTTATTAATAGGAGACACATTTTTGCCTTCAGATGTTCTCAATAATCCAAACTGCTCAAGTCAGAGTTGTACATAAAAAAGAAAGGTATTTGGTAAATTACATTTCTCTTGAAGAAAAAAAAAATCAAAAAGCAGAGAAAAATAATGAAATAAATGAATGTGTATGATCTCACCTTTAGTAACCTGTAATTTGCCACTTCCAAAAAAACACCTTGTTTACTTAAAAGAAATCGTCTCACAAATAAATTGGGTGTTGAAAGTTACTGTAACACATGGTAACAATGAGACAGTATTCATTACACACAAAAAAATTGTTCCCTACACCACATTAATCAGCTGTTGTGCTTCAAATTTCTTTGTAGGAAGGAGGTCACGGAAGCGACTGAACTTACGTAACAGAATACGACAATAGTAAACAATGGAAGCAAATAATATGTCACTTTACATCAGTAGGATAAACAATCGGAGTTAATCAAAACCATATAGTACATCTATGGCCTTTCATATGACTGTTTGGATGTCTTAAGTCTGATAAACAGTTGATCTTAGCCCCGTTTTAATTCAACAAGGTTGGTCAGATGGTAATCTTTGAGGAAGATTTACAAATTAAAGGTTAAGAAGTCACTTAACTGAAATATTAATGCCTCTGTAGGCCTTTAAATATTTTTCAAACAATGTGATGATTTAAGACCCGTTTATTTACCATGCTCTACCAACCATTAAAGAGGGTCCATTTACAAGCGTACCCAGCTATCTTTAAAATCTCACGAAAAAATAACATTTACAAACGATTTCAAATAAGTGATGAAAAGGTAGATCAAATATTTCAGATACTTTTGAAAAAAAATCCTTCAGTAGAGTAACAGACACAAATATTTTTGACATCAAATGGTCAATCAGATTAAGATTACCACTGCACTTGTCCATTTTTATCTTTATTTTGATTTCTTTAAACATATAAACTATCTGCCATGACACGAAACATGGGATATTTTAAAAGACTTTTACAAGAAATCTATCTTCTAAATTTACATTTTCACAAGAACTTGAAGTTTGAAAATTATAACAGAATGCACCCCTTCTCTTAAGCCTCGCCAAGAACTATTTATCTAGTGGGGAACTTAATTGCATGTCTTTTCCTTCATTTATCAGGTGAAAAAGGATTAAGCCAATCTATTCAGGCACACAGTAACATAGATCCCCGTGTTAGCTAGTTGACAGATGTATGAGCTTTGATGAAAGGTAAAAACTTAGCCTTTTTATTGTGAGCCGTAGACCTCACTTAATCACTATAACCACCCAATAATCTTGATCCGCATACACAGAAGAAAGTTCTCAGAGATTTGTTTACTTGTCACTGTAAGTGCTTTGTCGGAATGAGGTGGTAAAGAGAAGATTTGTCTAGAAAAATAAAATAAAATATTAATAGATATTTTTTCTCATAAGGGTCTTTACTATGAATACCAATAAATTTTTAATTAGACAATGGAAAAAGTTTAAACAAAAGTCCTCTGTTCTCCATGATTTAAGAGACTTAATAGATTTCAAGTGATGACTGCCAGTTAAATAAAAAGAAAATACAGTTAATTCTAAAATAACATCCTAAATTAAACATGGACATTTCTATTGATCTCAAAATCATATAAATGAAAATTTAGGTATGAAAAAAATCTTGTTGATATTGACTGTAACAGGTAACAATAAGTGTTTTCCGAAAATTTTTGGTTTAAAAACAAACAGTAAAGTGTTAATCTGTCTTGCAAAGTAACAAGTGGTAAAAATGCATTGCTGGTCAAAAATGCAACTTGGATTTATTAATGTCTATACCAATATCAACCTAAGATACAATTGAAAATTTGTGCTATTTGCTGAGATAGCAGCGTAGAAAATGGCTGCAAAGGTGATCATTTCAAATCTTCTGTGACCTGTATTTAATAATAAATTTAAAACTTTTAATAAAACAGTGTTATTCTGATTTAATTAATAACTCACCAGGAAATGGAAACATGGTTGGTGGAGGTAGAGCTCCAGAATACTGCGACATTAAATAAGCCTCCATCAGATGTGGATATGCTCCGTTATTAAGCGACATTTTCCTTTTTATTGATCCTAGTGTTATATTAATAAGATAATCACTTTCCCCTGTTTAACAGACAACTGACTTGTATCACCATATCACTCTGGATCAATTGTTACTCCACCACAAGATTAATATACCAGTCATCTTTATTTCATATCAAATCAACGATTAAATCACTAGAAAACACCTCCAAGATATTCTTTCTATACACGTAAAATAGTAATCTTCAATTTACCCAAACACTATTACAACTCATCAGGATTAAAAAACAGTTAGCAATTGACAAGACGACTTCTTCCTCTATTCTCCAGTTATATTCATTGATTATTTGAACTGTGCCGTATGCTGGATGAAACACATTCCGTAGCGAGGTATCATATCATCTGTTATTCTTTTCTAATTGATGTAAAAGCTAGTAATCACGTTAACGGACTAGTGAGCTTCACGATAGCTTGCAACAAAGCGGGAGCACTCAAGCTTCAAAAGGTGCAACAGTGTTGATAAACCTTGAGTATGAATACTAAAGCATTACCTTTAAGTGATTACGATATCAATATAACTTGTCTATACAATATCTATAAAAGATATGACCCCCATTGACACCTATGTCAGTATTTCTATCGTCCTATCCTACCCTGAATTAAACTATACAATGAACTCATCCAAAAATATGATCACTACAAAAATGAAATGAATTTTATAAGAGCAGTCGGTAACAAGCAGATGTCGACAATGTATTTAAAATATCAGTATGTATTTCATAAAGAAAAGACAAGCTTATTGATAAGTCATACGTTTTTATACAATTAATAAAATGTCAGTAAGCTCTCATGTTTTTTTAACACTATAACTTGCACAAGATTTTACAAATGTTTGTTTAACATGTATTGTAAACATAAAAATAGGTTCAGAATGAGACAGTTTAGCATGGCGGAGATTAGTTGAAAACAGGTTTTAAGAATTATTTTAAATTATTACTAAGCTAATATGCTGTATTTGTAATGCATGTTCCTCACTGAAGGTCATACATGTATTAATTATTCTTATTTCTTTTCTTTTTTTGGCATTCGCTGCGTTTGATAAGTGTATAATTGTTCTATACAGCATACAGATATCGTCATTTGTGGATGTGTTACCAATGCTTCCACATCCATTAACCTGACATGATGGATAGGATAAAAACAGTGATACATATTAACTTAATGGCTCATCTTATGTAAATAATAAATTAGTGCTGTTTCAAATTCAAAAAGTATTTTCACTTACAGTATAAACCATGGCCACAGTTCCGGGCTCTCGGTCATAAAACTTTACTTAGTACTCAGAGTACAAAATTTGTGCTCAAAACACCAAATCAAGTGTTTCCATTGGTTGATTTCAGTGTCTGAGTACGATAATCTTACTCCAATGTTTAATGACCGCAAAGCCTGTTATCCTGATTTCTTGAAAGTGATCAGTCAAACAACTTCTATTTAGATTGGAACAAAAGCAGTTTGTAAATTTGTCAACTGCTTAAATCAAACTTATTTAAATCAAGTTGTTTTTGTTGGGTACTTTTGTTTTTAGCAGTCGATAATTTTTCTAAATAGCTACCCTCACAATCTAAATAGAGCTAAATATATCACATCGTATATGCAAGACATCTACTCAACTGATAAATATTTCCTTTTGACATCCTATTTGCATTGCTATATATCTCAAATTCCTCAAAAAATAACATGTACATTTGTACATATGTATATCTATATATAAAGTAGCATTAGATTGGTCTAAAAACAGAAGGCTTGTTTTGGAGACTTGTTGGTGACAGACATCTGAGCAATCACTGTCCCACAGCCACAAGTCTTCAAAAAATGCTGTCAGCTGTCAGATTATCTCACTCTCAGACCACATGTAAAGGACCTAGTTGGCTTTTCATTGCCTCAGTCAGGGACCTAGGTTCATCACCATCAAAATCTAGTACAGTGAAACCTGTGTAAACAGAACAGGAACAGATGAATTTGAGTGTATTAGACAGGTAAGGACTGGAGAATCTATGACCAGTGTGGAGAGGAAAATTCATTTCAGAACATTCACTGAAACAGGAGTTTATTTTAGACAGGTTAACTGTTAATGTAAGACTTTCACAGGACAATGATTGCATAAAAAATTGAAACTATCTATTATGAATAAAATGCTCCATGAGGCGCAGCTTGATACGACAGCAGAGGTCGAACCCTGAACAGTTGGGGCAAGTATGGACACAACATTCAAGCTTGATACAGCTCTGAATTTGGATTGTGATTGACTATTTGACACAGCATAGGTTTCTGACACAGAATGAATGTGGTCTAAGAACTTAAAAATTTTAAATTGGACATTCACCTATTATGGTCCAATATCCAAAATCTAAATACATGGTTAGATTCAGCATATCAAAGAACCCTAAGAGTTCAATTTTGATGAAATCAAACAAAGTTTAATTTTGGACCCTTTTGACCTCAATGTGGACAAAGTTGATAACGGGTCCAAAATCAAAAATCTAAATACATGGTTAGATTCAGCATATCGAAGAACCCCATATATTCAATTTTGTTGAAATCAAACAAAGTTTAATTTTGGACCCGATTTGGACCAACTTGAAAACTGGGCCCATAATCAAAAATTTACAGACATGTTTAGACTCAGCATATCAAAGAACCCTAAGAATTCAATTTTGTTAAAATCAAATTAAGTTTAATTTCGGACCCTTTGGACCTTAATGTAGACCAATTTGAAAACAGGACCAAAAATTAAGAATCTAAATACATGGTTAGATTCAGCATATCAAAGAACCCCATATATTCAATTTTGTTGAAATCAAACAAAGTTTAATTTTGGACCCCAATTTGGACCAACTTGAAAACTGGGCCCATAATCAAAAATCTAAATACATGATTAGATTCAGCATATCAAAGAACCCTAAGAATTCAATTTTGTTAAAATCAAACTAAATTTAATTTTGGACCCTTTGGACCTTAATGTATACCAATTTGAAAACGGACCAAAATTAAAAATCTTAATACACGGTTAGATTCAGCATATCAAAGAACCCCATATATTCAATTTTGTTGAAATCAAACAAAGTTTAATTTTGGACCCTTTTGACCTCAATGTGGACAAAGTTGATAATGGGGCCCAAAATCAAAAATCTAAATACATGGTTAGATTCAGCATACCAAAGAACCCAATATATTCAATTTTGTTGAAATCAAACAAAGTTTAATTTTGGACCCGATTTGGACCAACTTGAAAACTGGGCCCATAATCAAATATTTAAAGATATGTTTAGATTCAGCATATCAAAGAACCCTAAGAATTCAATTTTGTTAAAATCAAATTAAGTTTAATTTTGGACCCTTTGGACCTTAATGTAGACCAATTTGAAAACTGGACCAAAATTAAGAATCTAAATACATGGTTAGATTCAGCATTTCAAAGAACCCCATATATTTAATTTTTGTTGAAATCAAACAAAGTTTAATTTTGGACCCCAATTTGGACCAACTTGAAAACTGGGCCCATAATCAAAAATCTAAATACATGATTAGATTCAGCATATCAAAGAACCCTAAGAATTCAATTTTGTTAAAATCAAACTAAGTTTAATTTTGGACCCTTTGGACCTTAATGTAGACCAATTTGAAAATGGGACCAAAATTAAGAATCTAAATACACGGTTAGATTCGGCATATCAAAGAACCCCAATAATTCAATTTTGATGAAATCAAACAAAGTTTAATTTTGGACCCTTTGGACCTCAATGTGGACCAATTTAAAACGGGGCCTAAAATTCAAAAACTTAATACACTGTTAGATTCAGCATATTAAAGAACCCCAAGAATTCAAGAATAAAACCCCATTGAAATTGGTCAAGAAATAAGCAATTTATACAAAGTATCTTCTTTTGCACAATACTGTGCAATTAAATATTTCTTGCAATTGCGCAATACTGTGCAATTGAATATTTCTTGCTATTGTGCAATACTGTACAATTGACAATTTCTTCCTATTGTGCAATACTGTGCTATTGGATATTTCTTGCTATTGCGCAATACTGTGCAATTGAAGATTTCTTGCTATTGCGCAATACTGTGCAATTGAAAATTTCTTGCTATTGCACAATACTTATTATATAATAATTTACACATCCTGTTTGGTGTGTATCTCCTGCCATATCATTATTATTTGCTTTTAAATATAAATCAGAAATAACAAACTTAAAATGGAAAATTTTAAAGAAAAAAAAGGAAAAACAAGGAAGAAAAAGGGGAAAAAAATCCCCCAATTTTTGAACCCCTTATGATTCATCACCCCAAACTCAATCCCAGCCTTCAATGAGGTATGGTACCTTGCAGTACAATTTCAGAGAGATCCATACACTTAAACACAAGTTATTGTCTGGAAACTAGAAAATGCTTATTTTGGCCCTTTTGGCCCCTAATTCCTAAACGTTTAGGGCAATTACCCCAAACTCAATTCCAGCTTTCCTTTGTGATATGGAACCTTGTAGTACAATTTCAGAAAGATCCATACACTTACACACAAGTTATTGTCCTGAAACTAGAAAAATGCTTATTTTTGCCCTTTTTGGCCCCTAATTCCTAAAATTTTGAGGCAATTACCCCAAAATCAATCCCAGCATTCCCTTTGTGATATGGAACCTTGTGGTACAATGTCAGAGATCCATACACTTACACACAAGTTATTGTCTGGAAGTTACAAAATGCTTATTTTTGGCCCCTTTTGGCCCCTAATTCCTTAACTGTTGGTACCATAACCCCAAAATCAATCCCAACCTTCCTTTTGTGGTATTGAACCTTATGGTAAAATTTCCTAGAGATCCATTTACTTAAACTAAAGTTAGAGTGCGAAAACCAATGTGTCTTTGACGACGACGCCGAGACGACGCGCGCCAACGTCATACCAATATCGACCACAAAAATTTTTGCGGTCGTATAAAAATGACTTTAAGGCGAGCAAAATATGAATAAATCTATGGGTTTTGAGCATTGTTGAAGGTCATACGCTGATCTGAAATTGTTCAAATCTTTATCCTTAGGTCTTTGGGGATAGTTGTCTGAATTGCAATCATATCAGATCTCTTTATTTATATACTGCCTGAACCAAACTCTTGGGACAATATTTTGTTCAGAATAGACAAGATTTTGGTTGACATAAGTCTTATAATAAGAATATTCACTGATTTTCCTGACAACAAGAGTTCATATTACAAAAGTTTCCACTTGACAAGGGTTCAGTTAAGGCAGGTTTGATCAAGTAAGCTTATACCATTCTGGCAATACTTCAACAGAAAATAAGCTCTGAACAAGTTTGCTACAACAAAAAAGTCTTGCTGGAAGTTACTCATCACTCTATTAGATTGCCCTGTAAATCATTTTATTATGACGGATAAAATAAGAATTACAGTGGCTTTCAGTCAAGCCTAAGGCTAATGTTGTACAAATATAAGTTTTAATCTCAACCCAAGAGTTCAGACTACAAAGGTTTCCCCCTTTACACAGGCTTCAGTTTCGGCCGAATGTCATTTTATAAGCTAATACCAATCTGTCAATAGTGTTTAAGCTCTAAACAAGTTTGATATAAAAAAGTGTTGCTTTGAGTTACTCATTTCTATATTAGATTGCTCTATAAATCATTTTATTAGGAAGGATAAAATAAGAATTACAGTGGCATTTACTCAAGCCTGAAGCTAATGTTGTACAAATATAAGCTTGAATCACAACCCGGGAATCACTTATGGAATTATAGCATTATCAAACATGCTAACTGTTGTGTAAACATTTATTAGTAAATCAATGAAATTTCTAAACCATTTATTATCAATTCATCTTCTCAACTAATATTAGACCCCCATCCCTTTTGAGAAATGAAATAAAATTGCATTTTTTAAATCAGTCATGTTGTAATAGGTTTTTCATTTAATTCACTCGGCAATCCAATTGTAACACAAGTCATTTTCACCTATTACTTCCCTCAAACTGGCTTATTCACAGACTAGCAGCATTAATATCCGCAATGTTCAATAATTAGTGATGTGCTTAATGAAGGAAGAAACAGCACTTATGATGTTCAAATTTGCCAGCAAGTGGCTGTTTATTGATAATTTTTAAAGCTTTTCAGGTTCAGGTGCCATGTTGTCATGGTAACCAAATGAAGCATTTTAATGTTGCTGCAATTTCATTTTGAATTGCTTATGTTGAGGACAAAACACGACTTAACTCATTAGTACAAGTTAAAACCATTACACGATTAAAAACACGGAAGTGAGATGAAGAACACAAGACACTAGAAATTGATTCAATCAAAGTTCTATTACATTTGGCTAAAATGGCAAGAGTTTGATCTTTTATCCCTCGTAGATGTACTGAAAACTTCAGTAGAATCAAACAATGGTAATCGGTAATAACATGATCGTCAATTACGTTAAGACGAACAATTGTTAAGGAAAGATTCTATTGATTTTCTTTAAAAGATTAACACGGAAAAAACACATCAACACCTTCGCATTCCCTCTAAACAATCTCCTTTTCTTACTGACTGGCATTGTGATATATAATCAGTTTAAATGATATCTTCAGAGAAGAAATAAAATAATTAAACGTCAATGTATTTAATTTTCACTTCTCAGTCTTCACGAGATAAGATGGTGACATATAATCAACCTGTGTTTGTTTAACAAACCAAATATTGAAGAAATCTTATTACAAATCAAGTTCTTTAATCAGGTAACATGGACTAACTAGGGTTTACAGTAGGGGTAATACTTCCAGTGCAACAAATATTCCATCAAGAATACACACTACTATTTATACTTGGGAACAAAATATTCATGACATTTCTTTTGATTTGAACATCAATTTTATAGCAAAGTCACCATGTTTTGAAATAAACTGCCTTCTGTTCTGCTTTACCATCTTCAGCAATTGTAAATATACATTAAAATAAACTAAATGTATTTCCCATAAGGTCCTACGTGTTTCTTGCTTAAAGAGTTCTGCGGAATCCTGTGTCTCACCTGCAATAGTGCTTGTGAGTGTGAAAGTGTACCTGGATGTTGACTGCATGAAAAATTCGTAAGGGTTCCACGGAACCCAGTGTCTCGCCTACTTTTGCTGTTAGTCGCAGGCTCAACAAAAAATGGGGAAAAAATTATTAAAAATTTTCCTCTAGATACTATCTTTTGATTGTAAGAAGCTTCTATCCAAGTTTGGTAAAAATCCAGGATGGTTTATGAATCTAATAAATATTTTAAAAACTTTAACTGCAGACTGTATGTAATGTTAACTGGAAGAAAAACTAAGTCCATTTTTAAGTAATATACGGAAAAACAGGAAATAAATTTTTACAAAATTTCCTTCTGGATACTATCTTATGATCATGAACAAGCTTCTGTCAAAGTTTGGTACAAATCCAGGATAAGAAAGTTATTAAAATTTTAAAAACTTTAACCACACAGTGAATGTAATGTTAACTGGCAGAAAAACTAAGTCCATTTATAAGTAAAATACGGAAAAACAGGATTTTTTTTTTACAAAATTTACTTCTGGATACTATCTTATGATCATAAACAAGCTTCTGTCCAAGTTTGGTAGAAATCCAGGATAGTTTAAGAAAGTTATTCAAATTTCAAAAACTTTAACCACAGGGTGAATATTTGTGGACGCCGCCGCCAACGACTACGGAATGTAGGATCGCTATGTCTCGCTTTTGCGACAAAAGTCGCAGGCTCGACAAAAATGGAAAAGCTTTTAAAAAATTTCTATAAATTTCTCTAAAAAGTTTGAAAAAGGTAATTAATGTTTTTAAAAAAATTAAACCCTAGACCGCATCTAAATCTTGACTCTAAAAAACTAATCTTGCATTAATATATTTATCAGCAAATTGGAATTTAGCTTCACCTGTAACCTCTTGGTCCTGCTGACCCTTTTTTGTCCAATTTTCCAAAAATTCTTTGAAGGTTTTTACAAAGTTATTGATCATCAGAGAAACAAGGTTATATTTTGTACATAAGACATACGTTGCATATACAATAGACTCATCAGTCACGCTTAAATCAAAAAAGTTAAAGGCCAAATAAAGTATGAAGTTGAAGAGCATCGAGGTCCAAAAATAACTTAAACCACAGACTGAACTTACATTTTTACAATAATGACTAGGACAGAATTACAAAACTAGGATCTCAAAGACAAAAATCATTCCAGTGGTGAATTTCCACAGTGAATGCTGGTAACATCGGCTGATTTACTGAAATATGTCTTTGTAAATTCCACAGATAATACATCTCAATGAAATTGTTGTAAATCAGTATGCTATCATCTCCAAAACGGAGCATTCACCCAGATTTACAGTGAATCATGCCATACTAGAAACTGAATCACTTTGTGGTTACTGTATTAAACATAATCAGAGTGTCATATTTAGGCTCAAGGACTACCTATAGTTTGTTTTTTTGAAATGCCTTTAATATTAAGGTATCTAACAGTTATTCCCATTGTTTTTTTTTTCATATATTCATAAGACAAATTTAGCAGTGGAACTGAACTGAATTTCAAAATTTGAGTGAAAACTGTAAATTCAGATATTATTGCGAGGTTTTTATCAATATGAATATTGCAACTGGGTGAGTATTGAAATATCAAGAACTCATTTTCTGATATGTGACACATATCTGTATGCAGATTTTCCTAAAATTTTTTTTTTTTAATCTACAATAACTGATTCCACGTCTGCTTCAAATTGTAGTCCATGTTGATTGGATGCTTTGATTCGAAAATTATAAAGTCACATTTTGTTGACTTTCTTCACAACTTATGTGCTCCCTTAAATTGGCAAACATAATTTTGAAGCAAGCCTAATTTATAGGATCCAACTCTTCAGGCCTTCTGTACTCCCATGAATACCTTTCAGAACAATTGCTAATTCAAACTCTGCTAGATTCAACTTTAAACCTGTAGTGTTCCAACTATATAGACTTGGTTTTCAAAAATGGGTTCATAATCATTCAACCAAAAGAAGAAGATGTTGTAAGGAACCTATTTGGCACATGATATTGAGATCTCTATTTTTCAAGATGAAAAACATTTCAAACTGATGCAAGAAATGGAAACTGAATAATTTTTATCAAGCATTTTTTTTCTATAAAGAATGGACTTTCATACTCCAAACCAGCTAAATACAGAGATTTTGAAAAGGACAAAATCATATTTAGGTCTAGATAAATTGGGTGCAAGATCAGACAAACTTAAGCATTTAATTATTTCAAAACTTGTTTCTGCCAAATGTTATTGCACTTCATTCTATTTATATTATCTCTCTTTCAGTAATAAATAGAGTTTTACTCATTTATGTTTCCATTCCTAAAAATTTATGGAAATTGGCCTAGATTTTCATTGAACTTGGTGGGAAATTGAAGTTCATGCTAATTAAGATACCATTAAAGTTACCAGTATACTGAATGATTACTTTATAGCAAAAAAGTCATATTACCTATCTAGTCATGGTTTTAAGAGGGTCGCAATGGGTGTACATTCATGACGAATAACGGTAAAAAAATCTTGCCAAATGATGTAAACAGTAATTTTTAGTGCATGACTTTAAAATGTACATTTTCTTTATGACGATAAAAAAATCTACTGATTTTGACGAATCACATTAAAGACTAATTTGAAATTAAAAAGTTTAGAAATAGGGCAACATTGGTCTCTGCATTTAACAGGGTTTGCCAGTGATAAAAATGAACAGATTTTGAAACTGCTTGCCCAAGAAAATTGCAGGAGGCATGCTGAATACATCATTGGGGAGGAGGGGATGTTCCAGGGTTGAAACCCCCCTTTTTTCCATTTTTTTTAATTATGTGAACATTTCATGGTTTTCTGGAGTTTGGAACCCCCCTTTTCAAATGGCTGGATCTGTGTCTGTATAGTACAAAAAAGTCTGGTGAAAAACATACGGTTGGTGAAAAGTTGGACAAAAAAGCTAAAAAGTTTTTAAAACAAGAATTTTTTAAATACAAATACAGTTTGGTGAAAGTTTAAGGATGAATGGAAGGACATTGAACAATTCAATCCATGGCCATGTCATCCATCACAGACTATTCATTAAATAGTACAGTAAGCAGAAAAACTTCTTTGTAACCAAAATACACAAAAATGACATAAAGATGCAATAAGAAAACAAACAACCACAAATACCCATATTGTATTCTGGATAATCAAACGAGATGTTTTTGTTCAATAAAGTCATAAAAGGTTAGGTAGTATTTTATTTATAGTTAATCCAGCCATTAAACAACTGGAGTGTCATTCATTTGGAAATAGGCTTTCGGAAATAACATCATTTCCCAAAGAGTTGAAATAAAAATCAATTCTTTTATTGGTGTTTTTAGGGATATTAAAATTGAACATTAAAGGGCACAATTCCCAACTGCTGATCCGTTGGATATAAATTATTATTTATCACCCTACGCTAATCAAAACACATCTTAATTTTATTTTCCCAGAGGAGTATATGTAAATGACAAGTTTCATAATGCAATCATTTATTGATCATAGCAATGGTTTATGGCTAATTTGATTACCCAACCTTGACAAGATTAAAATCCCTACATTATCTGTACAAACTTTTTCCTTTTCACGACCCATCAATTAATAACGTTTGCATGATAACTACCTTCAATCCAAACAAATCATTATATTTATTTACCATCGGAATATAGTTAGATTTTTACCCAGCGTTGTTTGGATATTTGAGCTTTAAATCACAATTTTTTTATTGAATAACAATAAACATACTCAATAAAATATGCTTTTGTTAACGTACTGAATGAGACATTAAGATCGGCAGTATTATTGAGCAATACAAAGTGAGAAAAATCTTTTGTCTGCTTGTTATTTGATAATATTTAGATATGAAGCTACTAGGTTAAAATAAATCAATATCATAATCTAACAGAGGGTAATTATTTGAAGATAATGTGTTATTGCCTTGGGGCATCAAGAAAATTTACTGCCACTAGTTTCAATGTGATTAAGACATGCTTAGGTCAGAGGTTGTGTGTGCTTGTCAGAATAAGGATGGGGTCGAGGTGCCAATAATCGATTGGAGAAATAAATTCCATCTATCTTTTATTCCACATGGTTAAAGAAAAAACACACTGTTTGTCAAATTTACTGATGATTCTTTTGTCATAACTTGATGACAGGAAATCAATTGGTCAAGGGGAGACAACTGTTGCTTAAATTTAATTTTAATGTAATTGACACAATTTGAAAAAGCAATTGATTGAACTAGGTGAGTATCTCAATAATAAGAACTTGCATTATGATATCTGATGCATATATATGTATGCAGATAATTCTGAAATTGCAATAATTCCACTCACAATTTAGTCCCTTCTTCAAAAATCACAATAATTTCTGAATTTACAGTATCCATGAAAAAGGTTTTTCTAAATCCAGGAAAATTGGTACCCATGAAAATAAATGAATCCTTAGATATCTTATTTCCTAGTATTTCAAAGGACTTTTATCTCATATCCATCAAAACCATATCCAGTCTTTTTATTTTTTTTAAGGTTTTTTTTTTCAAATTATTCATAAAGGATGTTGGGCAAATGAGAATGGATATTAACTGGTGACAATAAAACAGTCCAATAAAAGTTAATTGTATATGATGCTTTCTGAGAATAGTGTTACCTGAAGTTAATTGTATATGATGCTTTCTGAGAATGGTGTTACCTGGGACTTTCACATCTAACAATTACTACCCACTAACTACATGTACTAATATCAAAGACTATGTACACTATTTGCATGTTTACAGTCCTTTATCTTAAAACGCTCAATTAAACAAGTCCTTCTGTATTCATGAAAAGAGATCAGAATATCATCTTACTACAAGTCAAGCAAAACAAAAAAATTTTATGAACACTAATTATGAAAATGTGAAAGGTCAATCAACAAATTATCAGTTTATGGACATGGAGAACTTAACATATCAAACCCTGGAATGAGAAGACTGGGTGTTTTATTTAACCTAAAAATAACAAGGCCAATCTCAACTCGACAAAACTTTCAAAGACCATAGAACACCGTGGTTCTAAAATCTATTTTAAAATTAGCCACTCACTTTTACAGATTATTTTTTTTACTCTTCTGAAAGCTAGGATTTTAACCTCTGACGTTCAATAAAATTTAAATCATAATAATTACTTGTTCAAATTCAATAATTTATACTTGCATGAATTCAGAATAACCTTTTAAACCTTTAATTACTTATATAATAACAAACATTTAAAATATTAGCATACACTCAAGGCTACATTGTAAACCAGCATTATCTCTTTTTATTCATCGTGAGAAGAAATTAATAAACCCTTTTACCCCAATAACCTTTATTGTATAATAACATAACAGGAGTCCTTTTAACATAAAATTTAGATCACGATTGGTGTTAAAAGGATTTCTAAATCAAATTTCAATTTTATAGTAGAAATTTAAATGTTCAAAGGGGAGTAACTCAAATCTTATCTTGTAACAAATATTGATACATGTAAATCATGTTCACACATACATGTTTTTTAGACAGTGCTTTTAATAGTTATTATATAATAGTGTAATATAGACCGTGGTTTAGGTAAAATATTACTATATAAACTATTATAATTATTTGTTAATTTTTCATTTATTTATTTTGTAATAAATGTATAGCAATATTTCTTTCTTATATTTTATGCCAATGACAATTATGACAAATAAAAGGGATGGAGGCTAGAATAAAACATTATGCTTTATCTTTTCACTTTGTAATCGAAGGAAAGTGTCATAGAGCTTTATTCATGAGCAGCCAAAAATCAACGATGAAAAACAGAAGCAACAAGTGAAACTGCAAGCTACTGCTCACTGATGATACCCCCAGCCCAAATATTTGACGGTAAACAGGAAGTTGTTGAGAGATTAATCTCAAAACGCATCACACGGTATAGCTGACTTATATAAACACTGAAACCAAATTTCAGAAATCCTTGTAATGTAGTTCCTGAGAAAAATGTGACTAAAATTTTCAACTTGGATGTGTTGTGTAGAATGATGTAAGTGTTCGGTAAACAGGAAGTTGTTGAATGATCAATCCGAAAACGCATCACATGGTATAGCCGATTTATATAAATCCTGAAACCAAATTTCAGAAATCCTTGTATTGTAGTTCCTGAGAAAATGCGACGAAAAATTTTCAGGACGGACTGACTGACTGACTGACAGACTTACGGACTGACGGATGGATGGACAGACAGAGGTAAAACAGTATATCCCCACTTTTTTAAAGCGGAGGTATAATAACTAGAGGCTCCAAGGACCCTGTGTCGCTCACCTGATATTTTTATTTACAATTGATGCATGATAAATGCAACTGTTGTACTGTCGTTTAGTTTCAGAGATATAAGACTAAAAAGTGCGTTTATATCAGCCATGTGTGCCATGTTGGCAGGCAGGGTCATCATACATAGTGGTCCCTGGATATCCTAGTGGTGATTTAAATCAAGTTTGGTTTAATTTGACAGTAGTTTCAGGGAGAATTTTGTAAAATTTATCTAACAAGAAATGCTAAGTGATGAGAAAGTTTGTTGTGAAGTTTTGTTGTTGCGCAACCCCCAAAACAAAAAGGTAATAAAAATTATCATTTAAGGGCAATCTTTCCTTTTAATGATTTCTGCAAACTTCAGTTGATTGTGCAAGGGTTGTATAGCCAGCTGAGGTCGTTAAAACTCTCATTTGTTGTTGCAAAATTCAAGTGGTTTTGAATTGCTTTGTTGATCTTTTTGTATTCAACTTTTAAACAACAAAGTACAACAAATATGATGACTGATACTCATGACACTGAAAATATGGTCTTCATTCTTGTGAAGAAAATGATAAGGTTTGAAATATTTCTTAAATATTAATTCAATACCAATACTTTAATTTGTATTGGATTTATCCCAGGAAATGAGAACAAGGGACACAATTAAATTCAATTTTTTCCGAAATTTCTGATAAAATATAAAATGAAGAACTATATTTTTTAATGAGAATTTTCTTTTTAATAGTTAATTGATAATTTGAACAATATTAATTAAGTTTTAGATCTTGCATGGTTGATTAATTTTCTCTCAAAATTTCTGATATTCTATTAAAGTTTTAAATATAATATGAGGCAGGCATTACCTGTGAAAGGGATGAAGTCTGTATAAATTAGTGTAGGAATTCAAGCATCATTTGCACTTGAATCTGTAGAAAATGAAGCCAAAGTACTGAAACATATCTGACATTCGACCTATTGTTCGGGATTATAGTTGTGACATCATTTTCAATGTAAAGAAAGAAACACCATCATCAGGTATTAATGTGGTTTTTTTTCATGTTATAGAATTATCAATTATTTTTATTGCCAGTACATTAGTAGATTGTTTTCTATACTGATTTTCTACTGCAGTTTCAGAAAAGAAGATTACAAAAGGAAAACATTTTGTAAAACTTACCAAAATTTACCAAATTAATGAAAATTGTTAAAATTGACTATAAAGGGCAATAACTCCTTAAGGGTCAACTGATCATTTTGGTCATGTTGACTTATTTGAAGATCTTACTTTGCTGAACATTATTGCTGTTTACAGTTTATCTCTATCTGTAATAATTTTCAAGATAATAACCAAAACGGCAAAATTTCCTTAAAATTACCAATTCAGGGCAGCAACCCAACAACCAGTTGTCCAATTCATCTGAAAATTTGAGGGCAGATAGATATTTACTTGATAAACAAGTTAATCCCTGTAAGATTTGCTTTAAATGCTTTAGTTTCAGAGTTACAAGCCAAAATCTACATTTTACCACTATGTTCTATTTTTAGCCATGGCAGCAATCTTGGTTGGTTGGCTGGGTCACCGCACACATTTTTAACTTAAATACCCTAATAATGATTGTGGCTAAGTTTGGTTGAATTTGGTCCAGTAGTTTCAGAGGAGAAGATTTTGTTAAAGATTACAAAATTTACAAAAATTGGTAAAAATTACTTTAAAGGGCAATAACTCCTTAAGGGTCAACTGACCATTTTGATCATGTTGACTTATTTGAAGATCTTACTTTGCTGAACATTATTGCTGTTTACAGTTTATCTCTATCTGTAATAATTTTCAAGATAATAACCAAAACGGCAAAATTTCCTTAAAATTACCAATTCAGGGCAGCAACCCAACAACCAGTTGTCCAATTCATCTGAAAATTTGAGGGCAGATAGATATTTACTTGATAAACAAGTTAATCCCTGTAAGATTTGCTTTAAATGCTTTGGTTTCAGAGTTACAAGCCAAAATCTACATTTTACCCCTATGTTCTATTTTTAGTCATGGCAGCCATCTTGGTTGGTTGGCTGGGTCA
Organism: Mytilus coruscus; assembly: GCA_017311375.1. NCBI lineage: Eukaryota > Metazoa > Mollusca > Bivalvia > Mytilida > Mytilidae > Mytilus > Mytilus coruscus. The sequence continues at coordinate 44,659,020 of CM029600.1, forward strand.
CCGCACACATTTTTTAAACTAAATACCCTAATAATGATTGTGGCTAAGTTTGGTTGAATTTGGTCCAGTAGTTTCAGAGGAGAAGATTTTGTAAAGATTACAAAATTTACAAAAATTGGTAAAAATTACTTTAAAGGGCAATAACTCCTTAAGGGTCAACTGACCATTTTGATCATGTTGACTTATTTGTAGATCTTACTTTGCTGAACATTATTGCTGTTTACAGTTTATCTCTATCTATAATAATTTTCAAGATAATAACCGAAAACGAAAAAAAAATCCTTAAAATTACTAATTTAGGGCAGCAACCCAACAACCCATTGTCCGATTCATCTGAAAATTTCAGGACAGATAGATCTTGACTTGATCAACAATTTTACCCCATGTCAGATTTGCTCTAAATGCTTTGGTTTCAGAGATATAAGCCAAAATCTACATTTTACCCTATGTTCTATTTTTAGCCATGGCGGCCATCTTGGTTGGTTGGCGGGTCACGGACACAATTTTTAAACTAGATACCCCAATGATGATTGTGGCCAAGTTTGGTTAAATTTGGCCAAGTAGTTTCAGAGGAGAAGATTTTTGTAAAGTTAACGGACGACGGACGACGACGGACGACGACGGACGACGACGGACGACGGACGCCAAGTGATGAGAAAGCTCACTTGGCCCTTTGGGCCAGGTGAGCTAAAATAAATTCTATTTGTTTATTCTTTCATCTGATATCATTAAAATAGACTGGCTTCCAGTGTTAACATATTATTACTAAATTTAGATGGAAGATTTAAGAAAAAAACAACCAAAAAAAGACATTTTTTCAGATGGTTAGATTTCTGACCAAAAAACAATTAGATAACCCCCGATCTAAGGTCTAAACTCGTGACCAAAAATCTTCTGCTCTGAGTCTCACAATCTATTACAAGCATGAATTCGCATGAGAATTTTTTATACTGGTAATGTTGAGACACCTGTTACTTCAGTAAGTAATTGTAAAAAAGTGTAATATAAACTGATAAAGCAGTGTTTTAATAAACAGCTGCGCCATGAGCGCATGATACGCCCGTCGCATTTTTAAGAATAAAATTCAATGAAAGAACCTTAGTGAGCGCGCTCACATACCCCACGTCCCCACATTGTCATTGGAGAAATAAAATGTAAGAAAAACTAGAGGCTCCAAGGACCCTGTGTCGCTCACCTGATATTTTTATTTACAATTGATGCATGATAAATGCAACTGTTGTACTGTCGTTTAGTTTCAGAGATACAAGACTAAAAGTGCGCTTTATTTCAGCCATGTGTGCCATGTTGGCAGGCAGGGTCATCATACACAGTGGTCCCTGGATATCCTAGTGGTGATTTAAACCAAGTTTGGTTTAATTTGACAGTAGTTTCAGGGAGAATTTTGTAAAATTTATCTAACGAAAATGCAAGTGATGAGAAAGTTTGTTGTGAAGTTTTGTTGTTGGGCAACACCCCCAAAAAACAAAAGGTAATAAAAAATTATCATTTAAGGGCAATCTTTCCTATTAATGATTTCTGCAAAATTCAGTTGATTGTGCAAGGGTTGTATAGCCAGCTGAGGTCATTAAAAACTCTCATTTGTTGTTGCAAAATTCAAGTGGTTTTTGAATTGCTTTGTTGATCTTTTTTTGTATTCAACTTTTAAACAACAAAGTACAACAAATATGATGACTGATACTCATGACACTGAAAATATGGTCTTCATTCTTGTGAAGAAAATGGTAAGGTTTGAAATATTTCTTAAATATTAATTCAATACCAATACTTTAATTTGTATTGGATTTATCCCAGGAAATGAGAACAAGGGACACAATTAAATTCAATTTTTTCCTAAATTTCTGATAAAATATAAAATGAAGAACTATATTTTTTAATGAGAATTTTTTTAATAGTTAATTGATAATTTGAACAATATTAATTAAGTTTTAGATCTTGCATGGTTGATTAATTTTCTCTCAAAATTTCTGATATTCTATTAAAGTTTTAAATATAATATGAGGCACGCATTACCTGTGAAAGGGATGAAGTCTGTATAAATTAGTGTAGGAATTCAAGCATCATTTGCACTTGAATCTGTAGAAAATGAAGCCAAAGTACTGAAACATATCTGACATTCAACCTATTGTTCGAATTATAGTTGTGACATCATTTTCAATGTAAAGAAAGAAACACCATCATCAGGTATTAATGTGGTTTTTTTTCATGTTATAGAATTATCAATTATTTTTATTGCCAGTACATTAGTAGATTGTTTTCTATATTGATTTTCTACTGCAGTTTCAGAAAAGAAGAATTTACCAAATTAATGAAAATTGTTAAAATTGACTATAAAGGGCAATAACTCCTTAAGAAGTCAACTGACCATTTTGGTCATGTTGACTTATTTGAAGATCTTACTTTGCTGAACATTATTGCTGTTTACAGTTTATCTCTATCTGTAATAATTTTGAAGATAATAACCAAAACGGCAAAATTTCCTTAAAATTACCAATTCAGGGCAGCAACCCAACAACCAGTTGTCCAATTCATCTGAAAATTTGAGGGCAGACAGATATTTACTTGACAAACAAGTAAATCCCTGTAAGATTTGCTTTAAATGCTTTGGTTTCAGAGTTACAAGCCAAAATCTACATTTTACCCTATGTTCTATTTTTAGCCATGGCAGCCATCTTGGTTGGTTGGCTGGGTCAGCGCACACATTTTTAAACTAAATACCCTAATAATGATTGTGGCTAAGTTTGGTTGAATTTGGTCCAATAGTTTCAGAGGAGAAGATTTTGTAAAGATTACAAAATTTACAAAAATTGGTAAAAATTACTTTAAAGGGCAATAACTCCTTAAGGGTCAACTGACCATTTTGATCATGTTGACTTATTTGAAGATCTTACTTTGCTGAACATTATTGCTGTTTACAGTTTATCTCTATCTGTAATAATTTTCAAGATAATAACCAAAACGGCAAAATTTCCTTAAAAGTTACCAATTCAGGGCAGCAACCCAACAACCAGTTGTCCAATTCATCTGAAAATTTGAGGGCAGATAGATATTTACTTGATAAACAAGTAAATCCCTGTAAGATTTGCTTTAAATGCTTTGGTTTCAGAGTTACAAGCCAAAATCTACATTTTACCCTATGTTCTATTTTTAGCCATGGCAGCCATCTTGGTTGGTTGGCTGGGTCACCACATATTTTTAAACTAAATACCCTAATAATGATTGTGGCTAAGTTTGGTTGAATTTGGTCCAGTAGTTTCAGAGGAGAAGATTTTTGTAAAGATTACAAAATTTACAAAAATTGGTAAAAATTTCTTTAAAGGGCAATAACTCCTTAAGGGTCAACTGACCATTTTGATCATGTTGACTTATTTGAAGATCTTACTTTGCTGAACATTATTGCTGTTTACAGTTTATCTCTATCTGTAATAATTTTCAAGATAATAACCAAAACGGCAAAATTTCCTTAAAAATTACCAATTCAGGGCAGCAACCCAACAACCAGTTGTCCAATTCATCTGAAAATTTGAGGGCAGATAGATATTTACTTGATAAACAAGTTAATCCCTGTAAGATTTGCTTTAAATGCTTTGGTTTCAGAGTTACAAGCCAAAATCTACATTTTACCCCTATGTTCTATTTTTAGCCATGGCAGCCATCTTGGTTGGTTGGTTGGGTCACCGCACACATTTTTAAAACTAAATACCCTAATAATGATTGTGGCTAAGTTTGGTTGAATTTGGTCCAGTAGTTTCAGAGGAGAAGATTTTGTAAAGATTACAAAATTTACAAAAATTGGTAAAAATTACTTTAAAGGGCAATAACTCCTTAAGGGTCAACTGACCATTTTGATCATGTTGACTTATTTGTAGATCTTACTTTGCTGAACATTATTGCTGTTTACAGTTTATCTCTATCTATAATAATTTTCATGATAATAACCGAAACGGAAAAAAATCCTTAAAATTACTAATTCAGGGGCAGCAACCCAACAACCCATTGTCCGATTCATCTGAAAATTTCAGGGCAGATAGATCTTGACTTGATCAACAATTTTACCCCATGTCAGATTTGCTCTAAATGCTTTGGTTTCAGAGATATAAGCCAAAATCTACATTTTACCCCTATGTTCTATTTTTAGCCATGGCGGCCATCTTGGTTGGTTGGCGGGTCACGGACACAATTTTTAAACTAGATACCCCAATGATGATTGTGGCCAAGTTTGGTTAAATTTGGCCAAGTAGTTTCAGAGGAGAAGATTTTTGTAAAAGTTAACGGACGACGGACGACGACGGACGACGACGGACGCCAAGTGATGAGAAAAGCTCACTTGGCCCTTTGGGCCAGGTGAGCTAAAATTGAATCATAATTTCCTGTCAATATGCACATCTACATAGTATGTCCATATTATCTACACAGTTTCATGAAATTCTGTTGTGTGGTTTCAGAGGAGTTGCGATGACAAACTGTTGCAGAAGTACATTGAAGCAAGTAAGTTCAAAGAGGCGTAACTCCTGGAAAAAAAATTTAATCGTAATTTCCTGTCGATATTCACATCTACGTAGTATGTCCTTATTATCTGAAAAGGTTTCATGAAATTCTGTTGTGTGGTTTGAGAGGAGTTGCAATGACAAAAGACTGCAGTAGTATATTGGGCAAATAAGTTCAAAGGCGTAACTCCTGAAAAAAATTGAATCGTAATTTCCTGTCAATATGCACATCTACATACTATGTCCTTATTATCTGAAAAGGTTTCATGAAATTCTGTTGTGTGGTTTCAGAGGAGTTGCGATGACAAAAGGTTGCAGTAGTATATTGGGCAAATATGTTCAAAGGGCAAATTCCTGGAAAAAAATTGAATCGTAATTTCCTGTCGATATGCACATCTACGTAGTATGTCCTTATTATCTGAAAAGGTTTCATGAAATTCTGTTGTGTGGTTTAAGAGGAGTTGCGATGACAAACTGTTGCAGTAGTACATTAAAGTAAATAAGTTCAAAGGGGCGTAACTCCTAGAAAAAGAATTGAATCGTAATTTCCTGTTGATATGCACATCTATGTAGTATGTCCTTATTATCTGAAAAGGTTTCATGAAATTCTGTTGTGTGGTTTGAGAGGAGTTGCGATGACAAAAGGTTGCAGTAGTATATTGGGCAAATAAGTTCAAAGGGGCATAACTCCTGGAAAAAAAATTGAATCGTAATTTCCTGTCGATATGCACAACTAAATTGTATGTCCTTATTATCTAAAAAGGTTTCGTGAAATTCTGTTGTGTGGTTTGAGAGGAGTTGCGATGACAAGAAACAGGACTGATGGACGGACGGACTGACGGACGGGTCAAAAACATTATACCCTCCGCAACTCGTTGCGTGGGGTATAATAACTTCTCAATGTCATATGAGAAATTTGTGAAAAACTACAGGGAGGTTATCTTAATTGATATAAACCAGTCACCAAAGTTTAATGAAAACTGCTCATAGCACTTTAAAGGTATTGTCCAAAAAATGGAAAATCCCCCTTTTTTTAATGAATAAAACTCCATAACTCGGAAACGTAAAATCAAAATTTATAAAAATCAAAAGGGAGCTCATGTCTATAGATATAAACAATTGACCAAAGTTTCTTGCAAATTGGTGAAAGCATTTTGAGTTATTGTCTGAAAACTGGAAAATCACCCTTTTTTAATAAATAAAATCCCATAACTCAGAAACGTAAAATCTAAAATTTATAAAAAACGAAAGGGAGCTCACGTCAATAGATATGAACAATTCACCAAAGTTTATGCAAATTGGTTGATCCGTTTTTGAGTTAATGTCCGACATGTTGATGACGGATGGACAGACAGACAACGGTATACCATAATACGTCCCGTAAACGGGCGTATAAAAAGATAAAACCAAATCCTGTCATCATGCTTATTGATGTTTTAGGGCCCAGCATAACAAGCATATCGTTAAGACTCACCCTGCTGAGACAAAACATTCTCGTAGCTATCGAAGCAATGCAGCATCTAGGGCAAGCTTGTTATGACAATTTTAAGCATGGCATGTAATCCATTTCAACTGAATAACTGTTATAGTTCATGTCAGCTCTTACTGTTGAATCCATGTAGCTTGCAATTTTCCTCAGTATTGAAGAAAATAGTTCAGCTAAATGGATTTTAATTTTCAAAAAAAATCAATCAATTCCATAAAATTTTGCACTACCACTATAGGTTTGCAAATAATATTTTATTCTGTGAAGTTTCAAGGATCTGGGTTGAAAACTGTAGGAGGAGTTGATTACACGTCTTTTGTAAAACAACTAAGCTTCAGTCCAGAGAATGGGAAACAGTTAGTAAAATAATTCCATAATAAAAGATGCACAACTGCAATATGTGTGGAAACTATCTTTGAAGGTTGCAGTTGAAAACTGTGAGAGGAGTTGATTACACTAAAAAGGTACAAACTTTTGTAAATTTTGCAGAAAAATAACCTGGATAAATCCTAACAATTCCTCTTAATGACTTACATTTGTTGTTACATTGTTGTCAGTATGTACAGACTGTAAAGGTAATTAACAATGATAATTTATATTGTAATTAATTAGCTTGTTCAATTTAACAACTTAATAGTATGCTAATAAAATGTAAAATTCCTAATTACCTGTTGCGTAAAAGTACAAAAAACAGAACCAGTATAGTGAAACTTTAACAAAGTTGTGACTAAAAATTGACTGTTTTTATGTGGAAGAAATTGTTTTACATCATAGAATTTAACACATTTTTTCTGTAGTCTTTTGGTTTAAACCTTATAATTTCTCAAAAAAAAAAAAAAAAACATTTCTCACTATTTCCTTAATAGTAATAAAACCACTAATTCAATGCCCTATGTCTTTCTGTATCAAATTCTGTTCTTTCAACTATTTATAGATACATTTTTTATTTTATCTCAAGTTAAAATAAAGTGAGTCATTTCATGTCAAAACTTTATCTTACCCTGCCTTGCGTTGAAATATTTAACATACCGGGGTACCTTTAATTGCATATGGTTCTCAGAAGTTTGGTAGTACAAAAACAGGGTTCTCAGAAGTTTGGTAGTACATGTACTTCTAATCTGACCAGCAAAGCAAATATGCCCTCCTATTTTAATTTCTTATATTTTTTCAGAAGAAATTTTCAAAAAGGGTTCTAGAGTAAACAAGGCCTTGAGTTTTCATTTGATACCAAAATTACCCAAACATTTTACTAAGTGACTATGCATAGGAACTATTTTTTTAAAATTATGTACTACTTTCTTTCATGTTATTTCTAACCAGGCCCAAATTAGTGTTTCTATACCTTAAATTCCACCTTTTGTGGAACCACAGCATTCCTTTAATGTGTATTACATATGAATATATCAGTGCGTAATCAACATAGGTTACGTAGGTTACAAAAGTAGTTTTGGCCACATGGTCTGTCGAAAAGAAATTATAAAAAGCACAATCACATCCAAGTAGATGTAGATATGCAAATCATAGCACTATGAACACCTGACTTACATATTCCTTATCCATCCATTACCAATCAATTTTTTTAATATCTTAAAATATATGTGTTAAATATTTTCCTTGAACTTAATTGTTTACCCCTGAAGGCCATAAATTACTTACCATGACAAGAAATTTAGAAAACTTGTTATTCACTTAAACATGTCAAATGACAATGTAAACAAATATGACTGTAAGATTTCTTCAATTTTTCAATCTTCAAGGAATTTGGCAGTACAAATGTACATGTATAAGGTCACATGACCATTAAGCCAAAAATGTAAAACTTGTAGTCATGTGCAATGAAATCAATCATATTGAAATTTGAACATTTATAAAATTTCACAATTATCCTTTTTCTGATGGGCTATTTGGCATGGCTTAATTCATTCAAGTACTGTAAATTCAGAAATTATTGCGTGCATTTATTATTGCGATTTTGTCACTTTAGACTAAATTGCGATTTAAATTTTTGCGATATTGAGAAAAATCCTGTTAAAATCATATAAAAAATTTCAAAATGCGAGTTTAAATTATTGCAATTATAACCTTGTCGCATTTTTCGCAATAATTAAAACATTGCAATAATTTCTGAATTTACAGTACCAGACTGAACACTATGCTCATAGTAACTACTGACAATATTAAACTAACTATCAATGTAGGCACAAAATAGGTTATATCTTAAAATGCCACTTGGTGATATTTGTCCATTTTTTCTATAAAGTGAGTAGAAAAGAAAATGTGAATGATTACCTTATTTGGTCTATATTATACACAACTGTAGACTCTGGAGACTTTATTTTACAAAATTAAAAGGCGTACTTACTATACACAACCAAATACGGTACTTTAAATTAAATTGGGTAGTCTTTCAGGATTGCTGAAATATAAATGCCTATTTACCTGTTACATCTTCTGAGTCTTCCTGATAAGATGAATCTCTGGTATCTTCTCTTTGTTCTTGTTCAAATATTGTCTTGGAATCCTGATAAAAATTCAAAATAGTTAATTACCATGGCTCAAGTAGATTTTGTTTATGCAAATTGTCCATCAGACTAAACATGGTTATGGAGTGTTGAGATAAATTTCAATACTGGTTATATATTCATGCCCTTTGTCATTAATCAACAAACAATCAATCAAATACAATACACACAAGTTGATTGTTAAAATAACTCTTGGTGGTGTAGAGTGAATTAAAGTGAAATAGGGTGAATGTTGAGGATGGATAACTGTTTAACGTCCAGCTGCAAATTAAATGCATAAGCAGGATGAGAACAAGATCATACAGTATGATGAATATGAACCCTGCATTGTACTAGACTGAGAATCAGAGTCCAATTTTTTTACATGCTAGTTCACATGGAAGACATGTTACCCTACATGTACCTGGACACATCATTTTGATTCCTAGCAAACAAGTCAATGTACTGATTCAAACCTACTGACATTTTGTTTTCTCTGTAATTTAATGCAGAAACGGCAAATTCAGTAATTTTTCTTTTCATAAAGGGACATTACTTGAGAACAGTGAAAGTGATGCCACCTAAATTTTTAACTTGATCTGTGTTTGGTGGTAATAAGCATTGTGTTTAAGTTTCAAAACATATGGTTGAGGCAAAGTAAAGTTAGGGTGCAGAAACAACAAATTTAGCAATTTTTCCATGTATAAAGGGACATAACTTGAACACATGTACAGTTATCTTTTTTTATTTGACCTTTGTCAACTTTATGAATCCTTCATATAGTTTTAATTTCAACTGTAATCAATCTTTTAGCACAGATACAGAAAACCTTTTAACAATTGGCTCCATATAGGACATCAACTAGTTAACCTTTTGAACTTTCATGTGTTTGTTATGGGTTAAGTGTCCCTTTCCAACCTGTGAACCAAGCTGAATGCAGAGTGCTCCAAAATTAAAGCTATCATATGCATCTATTGAAATCGTAAAACGACTTTGTCATATTGTACATGAAGATAAAAACTTTGTATGAATATTAAATAAGGCATGACATCTACTGTGCTTTGGCCTTTCAGAATACAAAAAAATGGACAAAAACTTTTGATCTAGGTTGTACAAAAATTCACCCATTTACTAATCAGAAATTTAAAAGTTTTACAATGTTTAGATTTTAACATTTACAAATTCTAGATTATTAAAAAAAAAAAAAAAAACACTTTAGATAGAGAATTTCTACCATAATTAACCCCTGTGGTATAGGTTATCAAAAAGTAATACATATTATTTAAGATTCTGACTTTGCATTTGATCCAATGTATACACATTTGAATGGAAATTTGTGGGTTTTGATTTTGACCCCCCTAGGGAACTAATTGCAAGTTTCTGAACTTAAAATTTTGATGCAACTCCTATTGTGGATTGAGGAACATAGAAAGATCATTTTTGTAAACGACAAAAGGGTATAAGAATACATGTATGATGTGTTGCCTTTTTTATGAATAGCACACATATACATGTACTGCATGTTTATTCACTTGACATACAGCAGTCTTGGTGCATGCATCATTATTATATCTAATCTTTTGGTTTTTTTAATTTATTTTGAGAATTTGGAGTTGATGGGCAATTTCCATAGTTTCTGTTTAATTTACTCATAACTTTTTTAGATTAGGGAGAATTAAAAGCTTGACAGTTTGTATGGAAAAGTCTATTGTTGAAGACAGTACATGAATGTTGCCTTCTAGATGTTTTTTGGTCACTGTTGATTCATTATCATTCGTGGGCTACCAATTTTCTTGGATTTTGTGGAATTATGATTAACCATGAATTTAAATGTTCAACGAATTACAAATTTACTATATGTTTGTATGCAGATTTTGGCAAACCACGGAATAAATAATACATGAAACTATCATTTTTCTTCAATCCACGAAAAATTATTATCCACAAAATAAATGAATCCACAGTATTTGCGTTGCTATCTCATTGACATGTGACCCATATCTCCTTTTATTTGCATGTTATGTATGTTCATAAATGTATGAACATACAGATTGAGAGACATATTTTAAAATACCTCATCCCCACTGTAATCATCCTCTCGGTTGTCTAAGGTATCTGTCTGTGATGTGGTCCAGTTAAATTTCCTAAGCTCATAAGGCACGCCCATTCTTTCGTATTCAGAATTCTGATGATTCAAACTGTGAGCACAAACTTTACACACCCCTACAGTATAACCATCTTCAATTGTTGGAGCTGTATTGGATGGCTTGATATCTTTGAGAAAAGGAAATATTTTACAACTGAGTAGTTGTATGTTCTTATGTTTCATCCACTTTGAACATAAACAACAAACAAAATCTGGCAAAGTGTATTTCCTAAGCCATCTGTTTGAATCTCCTGTTTTGTTTTCCTCATAGTCATTCCATTGTTGGATTAAAATATGAAAGCAAACATCACAGGAAATAACAGTTCCATCTTCCGTCATTGGTTCACCTTTTGGTGCTGGTTCCCTATTAGCTAAAAAGGGAAAAAATGGAACAGTTTGATTGTTCAATGTTTTAGCTTCATGTCTAGTAGGGTATGAGCACAATACATGGGCTTTGGATAAGCGACATTTTTCTCCACACAAAAAACATATTTTCTTTGGGATCGCTGTTGCCTGCTGCAGTGGATGAGGTACTGTTTTTGTAATTGATTCTATTGCTGGACTTTTGTTTGCCCTTAATGGAGACTTAGATTTTGGTATAAGGAGTTCATCTTGTGCAGAAGAACCAGACGAAGCAATTGCTAACAATCCTTGAGATGCCAACAAGGTGTTTGTGTCTTCAGAATTGTTTTCAGAGATCTGAATATTTAATGGTTTATTCAAATCTGGTTTTGGTGATTTTGTCTCTCTTCCAGTACTAATTTTCTGCACAGGTTCTTCCTTCATTTGCTTCACTCTGAAAGAACTGTCAAGCAAATCAGTTTTTGTTCCAAGAAAGGATAATGTATATTGTCTCTGTGCAAGTGGTATTCTTTCCATTTCTTGAAGTTGCCACTGCTTGTACAAAGCTTCGTAACAATTTCTACAAGCCAAAACAGAACCATCTGACCGCAGTGGCTCAGCACCTGCAGGCCTACTCAATTCTCTGACAAATGGGAAAAATAAAGTTCCCATTGATGGTTCATTTGAGGGAGCAGTGAAAAGGGATCTGATCAATTCTGCTGCATAAATATTTCCACAAATGTAACAAACATGTTCAAGCTTCTCCGGAGAAAGATCTTCTTGTTGCAGTTGCATTCCAGGTAGTGTCGCTGCACTTGCTCTCAACATTTTAAGTTCTTGATTTTCATAAACTTTATAGTTTCTGTGTTGTGCAGGTATTCCTGACATTTCATATGCTTGCCATTGTTGAAACAATGAATTTTTACAAGGCACACAAACTCTTGCTTGTCCTAATTCATTCAAAGGCACTGACCCTGGGATACAAGGAAGGCTTTGTATAACAGGGAAATATGGTTCACTGTTAGACCGTCTAACAGAATTCACTATTTTACATTCAAGTGAATTTGTCTGATGTGCACATAAGTAACAAAGAAAAGTAGGGTTTTTATTGAAGTCTTTTGAGTTCTCATTTTTCTTAGTTACAGATAAATCCAGAGCTCCATCACTTCGAACAATCTGACCCTGGGAGGACATTTGATTTCTATTTGTGGAATTATACAAAGGCACATTCATAGTAGGTTGAATACTGGGGGTAGGTTTTTGTTGTGGAGTTGAGGTACTGTGTCTCTTTTCTTTTGGAACTTCCGCAGATCTTCTATCATGTCTTACTGTAGATGACACCTCCCTCATTCCACTTTCTCTCCCAATATCTATAGGAGACGTTCTTCCATCAAAGGCACCTGGCTGGTACTGTAGACCCATTATCTGAGCAATATATTCACCCTGCAACCTCATTTCTGCACCAGTAAAATGACCATTGTCTGCTCTTTTCAACCAATATAATCTTTTAATTGCAGGTGTATGTGAACGTTCATATGCTTCCCATTGTTGACATAAGAAAGCAGTACAAACCCTGCAACTGTCAACTATCCCATCTTTGCTTGGAAGGCTTGAACCTTTAGGAGGATCATGGTGTTCAAGGAATGGAAAATATGGTTCATTATCGCAAGGTTTTATACGAAGTTTATTCTCTGCACCTCTACTCCCACATACAAAACATATGTTTCTGGTCATTTTTATTAAAATATGTTCAGCTGACAGTCGAAAAACTATGTAACAATGTATTGTTCATAACTTTTGTAAAAGTTGTCACTTTCTCAAGTTTCTGTAGCGAGACATGTTCCTGTGTTTTTACAGATAGTATGACGGGACAATAGCTTTAAACTTGTATTCTATTGGTGTTTAAATTATGTAATTGTTATTCATAAAGCTTAAAATTATTGTGCATTATTGTTTGAATTGTTTTTGTGAACAAAGGCAATCTGCTGGAGGGAACTGCAAACATTTTAGCCGCCATTGTCAAAACATCTGTCTTACCCAGAATTCCGTCGTAATGGGGGTGTAACTGAAAACCTGACCATCACGGTCTATAAGTTTTATCTTTGGCTCAGCCAAATATTTCATAACTGTACTGTTAATAGCGCGCAATGTAAGATGAAAACATCAGTAGTTTACTTCTCTGTAGTGTTACGATGCCCCGCATAATTTAACAAACTGCCTAAAATGCATATTTAGTTTTAAAATACGTATTGATCTTCCGGAAATTTATCTTCTTTTTAGACACTCCATATATCCAGGCTCATATATCAAAATTCAGTGGAAAAACGTATTCTATAATAAATAAATATTGAAAAAATTACTTTACAGATATCTCCAAGCTATATAGAAATATAAAATATTTAATTGTTGAACAATACAATCCTGGAAAACAACACTCTTTGATTTATATATGCTGTACCAGAGACATATAATTATGTCTGGCTGTACATAGACAATGTATTCTTAAGTATGTACATGATGTTTATACATGTATATAGATGGTGATGGACTATTTTCAACATTATGGTGGAAGGAAAATTATTTTTAACCTATACTTTTAGTGAGAAATCACTGATCTATAAAGGAGGTGAAGACAAGATACAGATACAGATTGATCATGATGATAAGAATAAGTACATCTTAGAGTTTCATTCTGATTGAAGTGGTCGACACGGGTGAACGGAGAAAAAGTTAATTTTGTTTGGATTTCTCTCGCTGTTTTTTTTTTTTTTTTTTTTATTATAATTTGATTCAAATTCACAAATACCAGCGATGAAAAAAGAACAACTTCAAATATTTCAAAATTGGACGCGTACACACATTATTAAAAATGTTAATCCATGGGACACTACGGAATTCCAAACACCGTCCTAAAAACTGTGTAGAGGAACTCACACCTAGCATCACCACCAACTTTCAGAAATCAGAGACATATTATATGTCTCTGCAGAAATATAGCAGATCATTTAAATTGATAGATTGTAAGACAGACATCCGAAATAACTCTTTTCCAAAACCATATAGTGCAGTGGAACCATGTGGAAGAGAACATCGCATGCTCAAAGACAGCTGAGGATTTCACAGCTGACCTCCAACAGTTGGACTACCCAACGAACTCTCCTTCAGTACACATATATCCGCGATCGGATCCTGTACTGTGTAACACAGTGATTCAGAGTTTTTTTTTTTGTATAACTTGATTACTAGCATAATTATGTTCTTGCTCTTTTCAGCTACACTAGATATGCGTGTGCTGATAACGATTTTTTTTTGTGGAGCGATAAAAGAATAGAGAAAAATAGGCCACAAAATCAAAGAATAAAATTAACTGCTATAAACGAGAATATTAACCTGAAAAATAAAGCAACCAAGAATGTGTTCATAGCACACGGATGCCCCACTCGCACTATCATTTTCTATGTTCAGTGGACCGTGAAATTGGGGTCAAAACTCTAATTTGGCATTAAAATTATATTAAGTTTCAAGTTGATTGGACTTCAACTTCATCAAAAACTACCTTGACCAAAACTTTAACCTGAAGCGGGACAGACGGACGGACGGACGGACGGACGAACGGACGAACGAACGAACGGACGCACAGACCGAAAAACATAATGCCCCTCTACTATCGTAGGTGGGGCATAAAAATACAGAAAGTACCTTTCTTTTAAGTCCATCGGAAATGGTGTAACATTAATCTGTAAAAACTATTATGGTACATTGTAAACGTAACATCAACATACGTGATAAATACCAAACATTACAAACTATCAATGAAAACAACGACAATATAGATCAACATAGGTCCAGATCTCAATGAATATTGGAACAAAGTGAAAATAATATACAATGAAACACGGCAGTTGACGTACTAGGAATAAGGGACAGTATGAGAAATAAACGGATATCAGACAAAATCTAGAGTGTAATGGAAAAGATGAGATCCACAAAAACATATGCAACCAAAAAAATAAGATGGATTGAAAGAAAAAATACAGAGGGAATACACTGAGTTAAATAGATAAGTAAAGAACAAGGCGCGATAGGACATACTGCAATATATTGAAGGACTTGCCAAAGAAGCAGAAGAGGCATGCCAGCTAGGAGAACTTAGTACTGTTTATAGGATCACCAAACAGCTATCTGGGAAAAGAACTAACAGTGACACACCAGTTTTAAGTAAAAATGGAGAAGTATTAACATCTGATATACAGAAACTTAAAAGATGGACAGAGCACTTTCGGGAAGTATTAAATAGAGAACTACAAGACAAACTAGCACAATTTGACAACACTGAAGAGATAAAGAGATAGACATACCACAAGGCAAAATAGAAATAGATGAAATAAAGAAAAAAAAATGGGAAATCAGCAGGCGTAGACAACATCAGTGCACAACTAAAGTCTAAAGTCTAATGTAGAAACAACAGCATCAATACTACACACAGTATTCAGCAGAATGTAGGAGGAAGAAGTTATTCCGCCTGACTGGGAAGAAGGACTTCTTGTTAAGCTTGCAAAGAAAGGCGATCTGAAGAACTATAACAACTGGAGAGGCATATCTCTACTATCCGTGCCTAACAGATGCTTTAGATGGAATGCTGAGAAAAGAACAAACAGGGTTTAGAGCCAATACGGCATACCTGAAACAATCATCAACATCATCAAATTATTTCATAACATCTACAGATGCTGTGTCCTCCACAATGAAACCCGATCCACTTGGTTCAAAGTATAGTCTGCAGTAAGACGAGGATATGTCATTTCTCCTCTTCTTTTTCTCATTTTATCGACTGGTGCATGAGAAAAACACTTAGAAATAGAAAAAAACTGGTATATCTTCTTATTTCTATATATGATGGTCAATTAACACAATTTTAGAAGATCTCGATTTTTCTGACGACATATGGTTATTATCACCATGCCGAATATATATGCAAAACAAAACCTCAAGGCTACACGAGACTGTCCTCTTTGTAGGACTGAAGATTAATACAAGACAGACAAAGGTAATGAGCCTAAATGACATATCTGCTAAATTTCCCAAAACACTTAAAGGAGAAATTATTGAAGAAGTGGAAGATTTTACGTTTCTTGGTACAAACATCAGCCAGGACAATGGAACTAGCAAAGATATAATGGCAAGGATCAGCAGAACCAGAGCTGCTTTCTACCGACTTCGAACAATATGGAAAGCAACATCAATATCAAGGTCCACAAAAATAAAAATTTACAACAGCAGTGTCAAATCAGTTTTGCTATATGGAGCCGAGTCTTGGAAGGTGTTAAAATGTGACTTCGACAAATTATCAACATTCCACAACACATGTCTTCGTAAATCTGTAAGCTTCTGACCAAAAACCATCTGCGATAAAGACCTATATATGTTAACATCACAAAGAGACATAAGAGCAGAAATTAAAGAAAGGCGTGGAAATGTATTGGCCACGTTTTACGTAAAGGCAAATTTTTTTTTAGTAAAGACAGCGCTCTGTTGGACACCAGATGTGAAAAAAGACAAGGAAGACCAAAAGGAACATGGCGACGCACAATAGAGAGTGAACTGAGAAGTATGGGAATGACATGGAGAGAGGCAGAAAGAAAGGCACAAGATAGGCAGCTCTGACTTGATTTTAATACCTTTTATAGTTCTAAGTGATGTCCAGTTGTTTTCAGCATACGTGACTATGTGCTTGTCTTTCATGTTTTTTTTTAAATATCTGTTGTCTAATATCATTCTGCAATTACGAGGAAAAAATATAAATTCTATTATTGAGCTGAACTTAATAGATAATTAGAGTAACACAAAAAGGATGTCAATTAACACCATAAGCTCTAGAGTAACTATTACAATAACTGCATCAATTTTAATTGCTCTGTCATAATAGATATGAGATTAATTAACAACTAGTAATTCATTTGTTAGTAAAACAATTGAAAGGTCTTTCCCTTAAAAGTCTGATATTTGCAATGTACTATTTACGACCTTTCATTTGATATGCAGCAATCATACCATCTTAAGCCTTTCACTTTTCGCACTTAATAACCCTATTTACCTAACTTTTCGAAATCGGAAGCATGAAATTTGTAATTTAGACTTGATGACCATTCATTTGATATGCGACAACACCACCATCTAGTAAGTTTGATATTTTGCACTTAATAACCCCATCCAACTCATTTTTTGAGGAACATGAATTTGATATTTGAAATATACACACTACGACCTTTTATTTGATATGCAACAACCTTACCTTCTTAGGCAATTTTTATTTTGCACTGATTGACCCCACCCAACCCATTATCGAGGGACATAAATTAGTTATTTGAAATTTACGTTTTATGGACTTTCATTTGATATGCTTACCATCTTAGAAGTTTCATTTTTTTTACTTAATGATCCACCCATCATTTTAATGGAAAATGGGGTTTCATGTTTTTGAATAGAGCTTATTTGGATGTTCAATTTCATATGTCACATGACCTCATTTGGCAAAGTCCAAAAAAATTATACAATATCAATTTTATAAATAGAACTTATGAAACTTACAATGTCAGTGTAAAACATGAAAATTTCAAACTGCTTATTTTTTTTTTTTTTTTTATCAAATGCTTTTGGTATTTAGTCAAACCTATAAACATGTTAAACTCTTCAATTTCTGAAAATTTTAGGTGGCTAGCTGTTGCTGATTCAGAAATCCCCCCCCCCTTCACAAAATTTCAATCTGCAACATCTCTTAAACGACAACAGATATCTCAAATCTGCTAAATATACTATAATCTGCAGATGAAAAACAACACTGTAAAAAATAAAATTGGGTTAATTCCATAGCTCATTAAGGGAACAACAAATACTTAAATATATGATGCATTTCCAAACTTGAGAATCGGAAGTCGTAGAAACATGGGACTACCACCATTCAACTCAAGACATCTTGACCTTTCTAAAGGTCACAAGGTCAAGGTTATAATACCCTTTGAAGGTCAAGGTGAAATTTCCTCATGACCTTGACATCAAATTGAAGGTCTTGAAATACTGATCATTTTTGCAGTTTATAGTAGGTTGATATCTGTTACCATTTCAAAGATATACATAAAAACTATTCTTTAAGAATTATCTCGTCGAAACTTTTGAACGGATGGTTCTGGACTGGTGACACCCTCGGGAACGAAACGTCCACCAGCAGTGGTGTAGGCCCAATGGGCGTAATACAAATCATTAGAGTTATTAGACCACTGTTAAGTTATAGCACGGCAAACGCTTAGATGAATAGTTCAGCTGTTATATTCTGTATCTGTATAATACTCAGAGTCTTTTATAACCATAATTATTGTGACCTGAAATGTCAGGTATGTTTGATTTTACTAGGCTTGGGTGAGTTGTAAAATACAAATCTAGTCAATGTTCTTGTCTCCTTGGTTTCAGTAGCATTTGTTCTAGGTCGATTCCTCTTTATATCCAGTAGTTTTTGAATGAACATATTTTGTGGTGTTAATTCGTTGTATTATTGTTCTGGTTTCCCTGTAGATATGTGGAAGATAGAAGTCCCTATCTAGCATTATTATAAAAATAAGCCAGATGTGGTATGATTGCCAACATGACACATATCCACCAGAGCCCATTGGACGAGGTTATAAACAGCTACAGGGAACAAACCGTTCAGCCTTTAACAATGAACCCAATTCGTAAAGTATACGTTACAAAGGGTCCCGGCATGACAAAATATGAAACAAATCAAACGAGGAAACCTATATCTTGAGTTATGACAAGATTTGCAAGACAAAAGTATCAATCAGTACCAATCAAAAGGGTTTATAGTAGAGACGTCATACACAGTTTGTGAAAAACACGACTTTCTGCTCTAGAATGCCCAAATTTAAATACATAGTATCAACACTCTATAGTAATGCATCAACAAAAAAATAAATGTTCATACTGATACAAACAATATTCAAAGATCTTACAGTGTGAAAATGATAACCTTCTGAAATATGTTTATTTAAAGGATCATTGAGTTTACATTGGTCGTATCTAAAATTTAAGGTATCTATAAACAACATCACATTGCCAAAAAGCACATAGATATTGCTAAGGAAAAAAATACTTCTTCTTTAATCTTCTCGTCACAAGCCCAATAAGTATGTGCTAGATTTAAAGATTTATAAATTATCAACGCCTGAAGATTTTTTGCAAATTTTCAGTATTTATACGCAAAAAATAAGGACATCCTTCACCAAAATCAAAATAATGTTGGAATTTAAGTTATACATTGTGTTTTGATGCAAATTAGATCATAATTTTGTTAGAGAAGTCTTTCGATGTTTATTTTACAAAAACACGTAAATTTGCAATTTTCAGTGTATCAAAATGCCTTCAACTGTAACATGAAGCATTGAATAACATTTTTATTTTATGGAAATATTTAAAGTTGAAGGCGGGCTTCAGATGGCCCCTTAACTAAAATATGTACTAGTTCATAAAAAAATGAACGTCACACTAAACTCCGAAACATATAAATAAACCGAAATTAAAACAAAAACATACAAGACTAACAATGGCCAGAGGTTCCTGACTTGGGGCAGGCGCAAAAATGCGGCGGGGTTAAACATGTTTTATGAGATCTCAACCCTCCCACTATACCTCTAGTCAATGTAGAATAAACAAACACACAGCAATAAGCACAGTAAAACTCAGTTTTAAAGAAGTCCGATTCCGATGTTAGAGTAGGTAACAGAAGAAACTAAGCAAAATGACAATGATATATTAATTTACAAAGGACTACTAGCAGTTACTGACATGCCAGCTCCAGACCTCAATTAAACTGATTGAAAGATTATGTCTTCATCATATGAAAATCAAGCACAATCCCTACCGTTAGGGATTTAGTATAATACCATCATAAAATATACGAGAAGAACATAACCCGTATCATGCCAACAACTGGTTTTGGAATAAATGTGTTTATTTCCGATGCAAAGACCATATGAATGAATCCATATTAATTTTGGATAAAGAAAACTCCTGCAAGATATAACAAGTTGCAGACATTTGTAGCTCTTTATCGGTGACATTTTGGAGGTCGACTCATCTTTTGGTGCATTTGTTTTTAAATTTTAATCGTTTTATAAGAAATTGTTTTGGTATTTGAAACTTGGCAAGAATGATCACATCTGCATGTCACTCTTTCATTTAACTGGGGAATAAAAATATCCAAGAAGGTTAGTGGCCTTCCAACTGTTTTCATTCGAGTGCTACTGGTGAGTTCTGATCAGGTTAATTTTAAGCCTGGGCTCGATTCTATTTTTGGAGTGTAAACACTATTTGGATATTTTAGATGAATTACTTGCTTTTGATTGTCCTTTCAATTCGGTTGACTTTTCGACTCTCTACACTACACGTCCACACAATCTAATTAAACAGAAGTCTTCTTATTCAATTAAATGGTCTGTTGAACTTGACATTTGATAGCAGATTTATTTGCTACAACTTATATAAAGCTTTCTTCTGTGACTCTATAGCGTGAAATGAATATAGCGGAAATTGGCCTATGTCTTAAAATAAAAGAACAGTGTAAATGATATTTCATATCAGCACAGAACAACTGGGCTGATGATACTCTCGGTGACGAATCCCCAACCAGCAGTGGCATCAATCCCGTGGGCTCAAATATACCAGGCTAATAATTTAGTACACCAAAACGAACATTTTGTTTACAAAAGAATCACCAGTGGCGATCGAATCCAAAAAAAAAACAATTAGAAGGTAAAATCAAATAAGAAGTTGAGAGCACTGAAAACCGAACTGCCTCGTGGCTGGAGGACGGATTGCTATTGTAAAGGCTGGTATGATCCCGTCTTATATCGTTAGTGCTTAATGTTAGTTGCTTGACTGCAATGTTTATAGTCACTCTGAAATGGGTGATATTTATTTTTGCTAAACTTAGTTTTTATGTGTTTTTTCTTTGTTTATTTGAAAAAATGTCTTTAATGTGTATTTGCATAGTTATATGTGTTCCTTGCATCCATATTTCTGTTTTGACGTGTTCTGCATGTTAAAAAGTATATATATGCTGACTAAATGTCTTACTTATTTACACTGATTCTGAACAAATTTTTTGTGCTCTTCAAGTTTTTTTTGTACATGTTTAGGCTAACAATGTGTTTGGGATTGTGTTTAGAATCGTGTTTAGCTTATAAAATAGTGTTAAAATCCTTAACACGTCACGGTTAATTCTAAAACACATTTAAAAAGTATATATATTCAAGACATGTGTACATGTAATGTGCTCACTTAGAAATGTTATTAGATATTAAACATAATCCTAAACACGTTTAGAACTAAACATGTAATACAAGTGTTAATTTTTCAAAAGCACTATTTTTCAGTGTACTTACCTGTACTAACTTACTTACCTGTAAGTCCACTTTCAATCATATTATCTATCCTTACCAGTTTACTTTTAGTATGTTTTTGTAATATTTTAATTTTATTTTTATACATTATTTTAATATATTTTATTAAAAAAATTCTTGGAATTCGGTAACGCAATTATCTAGACAGGCTATTTATAACTGACTATGCGTAATGGGTTTTAATCATTGTTGAAGGCCGTACGGTGACCTATAGTAATGTTGTTAACTTTTATATTATTTGGTCTCTGGTGGAGAGTTGTCTCACTGGCAATCATACCACATCCTCTTATTTTTATATGCTACTTAACGATGTTTTGCTATAACAATAAACATGTTTACTATACTGCACGTGAAAATGCCAGATGCAGGATTAGTTGATACGAGGGAGACATTTTAATCTATCCCATGCAGGGGCGTAGCTGGACTAAAATAAAGTGCAATCATAACTATCGCCGAGTGGAGCGAAGTTAATTTGGCCGAGCGAAGCGAGCGAAATTTTTTTGGGGACCATTTTATGCAGAAAATAATATTTTTTTCGGGCATTTTTCCGGTATGCCATGCTTATGAAATTCACATCACTCCTTCACGTCCAAACTCCTATTTTGTGAATACTTGTGGACTTAATAGTGATTCAGCAAGGGAGGGGGCTATGGACCGCTCAAAGTCCCCAGCTTGTCCAGTGTAGCACCCTAGTCGGGAATCCAGGGCAGCACCCTAGACGGTGGTCCAGGGAAGCGAATCCCCCGGAAGCTCCGGGCATATGAGTAATTACAGTGACTGCTTTGGACATGAAAAATACCCTATCTGTTTCTTACTATACCAGATTTTCATGAAACGATAGTAAAATTCTAGTGAGTTCCGGAACTTGCTGCTTATATTATTAACATGGTTATTTTCAAATAGAAAATAAATTCTATAAAACAGGAAGATCAGGATGAGTCGACAACCGAAACGTTAATCAATAGAAGGGCAATCAATGGACACATGAAAACCCGGGAACAGATAAGACACAAAAGGACAAACAAAACATTCAACATTGAAAAACTAAATAAAGATGAAAATACGGACCCCGAAAATGTGGCGACCTCAGGTGCTCCGGAAGGGTAAGCAGGTCTTGCTTCTTGCAAGACACCCGTAGTGTTCTCAAGAAAGTCATTTTCAAATCAAAGGAGAGGTTTCTACGACAACGGTAGAAGGTCATTTGGGACACAGATACCCCAGGTGAATTAATAGTCATTTGGACGAACGGACAATGGGAATACGAAATCGAACGACCACTTTTAAGTCTTGACCCGAAGCCGACTAAGTTACCACAGGAAGGGGTTGGGGTATTACCCCGTTAATATATCTCAACATCTAAAAGTCAAATTGTTTTTTCATATTCTAATTACCTAGATGGGAAAGAGTAGTTTCCATACGAGTTTGGCTAACATTCATGCTGCAGTAGGTTGACTTTTGTTTCATGTTTTGACAACTCATCATTTGTCAGGTTAGACATATCAGGATAAGGGATGTCAAACAATGTTATTTTCTTTGCTGTAACGTCTTGTAAACTCGACGTACGTGGCTCATTTACATCTTTGCTAGGCGAACTAAATATAACGTTTTGGCTTTCGTTATCCGCTGCCCTCTTGTTAAAATAAAAATCTAGCTTCTTCATCTTTATTTGCAAGCAAATGATTTTTTTGCGGAAAGGCAGCTACGCGCCTGCCATGGCTCAACAGGAGACAATTTTTGAATGTCACACTCTCATGCAGACCAATCAAAATAGAAAATTTAATAGGTAACGAATTAAGTTTACATCAATGATTTTAAAGACAAATCTCCAGTTCTATCTACGTTTCGGCATCAGACATTTTTCATATACTGTTAAAAACATCTTGCTTCACTTTTATTTCTTTTCTGATGATTCCATAGCTTAGATTACTTTAAATTATAAATTTAAAAGACAATAAAGGCAAATAATTGCAGTATGATAAATCACAGGCACTAGACGTTCTATCAGTAATAATAAAATATGGGCAATGGGAAGAAAATAGTGTCAATGTATATAAAAGATCTTTTTATACACTTTGACACGATTTTCTTTATATGCATTGACACTATTTTTCCCATTGACCATATTTTATTATTATTGATAGAACGCTTAGTGTCTGTGGGTAAATTAAAAAAACACACATAGCTGAGAGTGTGATAGAGCAGATTGTTACTCCTCGAAAAAAAAAAAAAAAAAAAAAAAACACATCTCAAAAATCATCTTGTTCATGCTCTTTTATATATAAGTATAAACTTTCTACTCATTAGTCAGTGCAAGTACTGAGTTGATTTTAACATATTTTTTTTTTTTTTTGATTTAAGAAATCATTTAGAAACAAAGGTTCCAACTACTCAGACAAATGGACCGCTCAAAGTCCCCAGCTTGTCCAGTGTAGCACCCTAGTCGGGAATCCAGGGCAGCACCCTAGACGGTGGTCCAGGGAAGCGAATCCCCCGGAAGCTCCGGGCATATGAGTAATTACAGTGACTGCTTTGGACATGAAAAATACCCTATCTGTTTCCGACTATACCAGATTTTCATGAAACGATAGTAAAATTCTAGTGAGTTCCGGAACTTGCTGCTTATATTATTAACATGGTTATTTTCAAATAGAAAATAAATTCTATAAAACGGGAAGATCAGGAAGAGTCGACAACCGAAGCGTTAATCAATAGAAGGGCAATCAATGGACACATGAAAAACCCGGGAACAGATAAGACACAAAAGGACAAACAAAAACATTTAACATTGAAAAAACTAAATAAAGATGAAAAATACGGACCCCGAAAAATGTGGCGACCTAAGCAGGTCTTGCTTCTTGCAAGACACCCGTAGTGTTTCTCACGAAAGTCATTTTCAAACCAAAGGAGAGGTTTCTACGACAACGGTAGAAGGTCATTTGGGACACAGATACCCCAGGTGAATTAATAGTCATTTGGACGAACGGACAATGGGAATACGAAATCGAACGACCACTTTTAAGTCTTGACCCGAAGCCGACTAAGTTACCACAGGAAGGGGTTGGGGTATTACCCCCGTTAATATATCTCAACATCTAAAAGTCAAATTGTTTTTTTTTTCATATTCTAATTACCTAAATGGGAAAGAGTAGTTTCCATACGAGTTTGGCTAACATTCATGCTGCAGTAGGTTGACTTTTGTTTCATGTTTTGACAACTCATCATTTGTCAGGTTAGACAAATCAGGATAAGGGATGTCAAACAATGTTATTTTCTTTGCAGTAACGTCTTGTAAACTCGACGTACGTGGCTCATTTACATCTTTGCTAGGCGAACTAAATATAACGTTTTGGCTTTCGTTATCCGCTGCCCTCTTGTTAAAATAAAAATCTAGCTTCTTCATCTTTATTTACAAGCAAATGATTTTTTTGCGTAAAGGCAGCTACGCGCCTGTTAATTCGCTGAGAGAAATTAAAGGGGGATATTGAAATCTAAAATAAAGTTTAACCGTCAGATGTTCATGTGTCTGTCCCAAGTCGGGATATCTTTTGTCATACTTTTTTAACATTCAATCATATAATCGGATCTAATTATAGCTTGACATATTCCATGGCATGGCTCAACAGGAGACAATTTTTTGAATGTCACACTCTCATGCAGACCAATCAAAAATAGAAAATTTAATAGGTAACGAATTAAGTTTACATCAATGATTTTAAAGACAAATCTCCAGTTCTATCTACGTTTCGGCATCAGACATTTTTCATATACTGTCAAAAAACATCTTGCTTCACTTTTGTTTCTTTTCTGATGATTCCATAGCTTAGATTACTTTAAATTATAAATTTAAAAGACGATAAAGGCAAATAATTACAGTATGATAAATCACAGGCACTAGACGTTCTATCAGTAATAATAAAATATGGGCAATGGGAAGAAAATAGTGTCAATGTATATAAAAAAGATCTTTTTTATATACTTTGACACGATTTTCTTTTTTATATGCATTGACACTATTTTTTCCCATTGACCATATTTTATTATTATTGATAGAACGCTTAGTGTCTGTGGGTAAATTTAAAAAAAACACACATAGCTGAGAGTGTGATAGAGCAGATTGTTACTCCTCGAAAAAAAAAAAAAAACACATCTCAAAAATCATCTTGTTCATGCTCTTTTATATATAAGTATAAACTTTCAACTCATTAGTCAGTGCATGTACTGAGTTGATTTTTAACATATTTTTTTTTTTTTTTTTTGATTTAAGAAATCATTAAGAAACAAAGGTTCCAACTACTCAGACAAAGTTGACCTTGGATGAATTTGGCTATTTTAAGTCTTTTTAGTCATATAGCTCTTCACATGTTTAGCTCTGCTTTCAAATGTTCGAATTTGAGCGCTCCTGATAAATCCAGAAAAGCGCTTCGAACGCACGAAATTAGTCATTGTCATTTACACTTTCACAGTTAACTTATTAGAGTGCATTTTTGTATGAGTCTATACATTCATAACTTTAGTATCATAACATAACCTACTATCCACAGCCTCTCATCATGTTGTTCGCATAACCTTTCTCTGTTTATCTTTATCTCTATACACGAGTCTATTATGTGCTCTGAAAACAAGCCGCTGCAGTAGGGAAACTGGTTTCGAAAACAAATGTATCCTTCTCAAATATTACTCTTCAATGTTTGCCTAGTGCTATGTAGGACGATCCTGATTATAAGTTCAAATAACTATAGTATTCTTGAAGTAATATGCTCTCATCATATTTAAGCACATAGACATGGACTCATAGGATTCTCAACACGGATGCCGCATGTGGAGCAGGATCTGTTTTCCCTTACGGACTACCTGAGATCCCTAATGGTTTTTAGTGGGGTTCGTGTTGCTCAGTCTCTATTTTTCTATGCTGTGTTTTGTATACTGGTGTTTGTCTTTTGGTCGTTTCTCGTTTTTGCCACGGCGTAGTCAGTTTTTCATCGACTAAAGAGTTTGCATATTGCTTTGGTATCTTCCGCCTCAATACTTGAATAGAACTTTCATTGTTTGCCTAATTCTCTACAGGACCATAAAAATAGCATTATCGTATAAATATTTTTATTTCACTATAAATACAGCAGACGAAAAGAACAGTCTGGTGTAGAAGATTTGCGTAATAAATAAGTATGTTGTTTTGAGATCAAATGCCTTATTCTATACGTGCTTCAATAAAAAAAACAAGGAGATGTGGTATGATTGCCAATAAGACAACTATCCACCAAAGTTCAAATGAAATGGATGTAAGCCATTATAGGCAACCGGACGGCCTTCAATAATGAGAAAAACCCATACCGTATAGTCGGCTATAAAAGGCACCGATATGGAAAATATAAAACAATTCAGTTGAGAAAACTAACGACCTGATTCACAAAAAAAACAATTTACGAAAAACAAATATGACAGACATGAACGACAAGCAATGAACTACAGGCTCCTGACTTGGGACAGGCACATAAAGAATGTGGCGGGGTTAAACATGTTTGTGAGTGCTCAACCCTTCCTCTAACCTGGGACAGTGGTGTTACAGCACAACGTAAAATCAAACTATAAAAACCAGTTGAAAAGGGCTTAACTCATCAGATCGATACAAAGCAGAAAAACACAGACCGGACTGGCATTTATTTATACACCCCTAACAAAAAGGAAACACAGTACAGATTGGGAGTACTCGCAGTTTCTGACAACTAGTTCAAAGCCAATAACAACTAATAAAAAAATCATATATCTAAGACTAAAATATCAATCAGTACACATCCAACATCCAATTGATTTAGTGTAAAGACGTTATTAACAGTCAGAGAAAACATGACCTTGTGCAATGCCAAAATAAAGTTATCGATAGATTGTAGTACTGTGAAAGTGCATATGTGTATAACAGTAATATTTAGTATTTCTTTTCTGATGATTCCATAGCTTAGATTACTTTAAATTATAAATTTAAAAGACGATAAAGGCAAATAATTACAGTATGATAAATCACAGGCACTAGACGTTCTATCAGTAATAATAAAATATGGGCAATGGGAAGAAAATAGTGTCAATGTATATAAAAGATCTTTTTTATATACTTTGACACGATTTTCTTTTTTATATGCATTGACACTATTTTTTCCCATTGACCATATTTTATTATTATTGATAGAACGCTTAGTGTCTGTGGGTAAATTAAAAAACCACACATAGCTGAGAGTGTGATAGAGCAGATTGTTACTCCTCGAAAAAAAAAAAAAAAAAAAACACATCTCAAAAATCATCTTGTTCATGCTCTTTTATATATAAGTATAAACTTTCTACTCATTAGTCAGTGCAAGTACTGAGTTGATTTTAACATATTTTTTTTTTTTTTTTTGATTTAAGAAATCATTTAGAAACAAAGGTTCCAACTACTCAGACAAAGTTGACCATGGATGAATTTGGCTATTTTAAGTCTTTTTAGTCATATAGCTCTTCACATGTTTAGCTCTGCTTTCAAATGTTCGAATTTGAGCGCTCCTGATAAATCCAGAAAAGCGCTTCGAACGCACGAAATTAGTCATTGTCATTTACACTTTCACAGTTAACTTATTAGAGTGCATTTTGTATGAGTCTATACATTCATAACTTTAGTATCATAACATAACCTACTATCCACAGCCTCTCATCATGTTGTTCGCATAACCTTTCTCTGTTTATCTTTATCTCTATACACGAGTCTATTATGTGCTCTGAAAACAAGCCGCTGCAGTAGGGAAACTGGTTTCGAAAACAAATGTATCCTTCTCAAATATTACTCTTCAATGTTTGCCTAGTGCTATGTAGGACGATCCTGATTATAAGTTCAAATAACTATAGTATTCTTGAAGTAATATGCTCTCATCATATTTAAGCACATAGACATGGACTCATAGGATTCTCAACACGGATGCCGCATGTGGAGCAGGATCTGTTTTCCCTTACGGACTACCTGAGATCCCTAATGGTTTTTAGTGGGGTTCGTGTTGCTCAGTCTCTATTTTTCTATGCTGTGTTTTGTATACTGGTGTTTGTCTTTTGGTCGTTTCTCGTTTTTGCCACGGCGTAGTCAGTTTTTCATCGACTAAAGAGTTTGCATATTGCTTTGGTATCTTCCGCCTCAATACTTGAATAGAACTTTCATTGTTTGCCTAATTCTCTACAGGACCATAAAAATAGCATTATCGTATAAATATATTTATTTCACTATAAATACAGCAGACGAAAAGAACAGTCTGGTGTAGAAGATTTGCGTAATAAATAAGTATGTTGTTTTGAGATCAAATGCCTTATTCTATACGTGCTTCAATAAAAAAAACAAGGAGATGTGGTATAATTGCCAATGAGACAACTATCCACCAAAGTTCAAATGAAATGGATGTAAGCCATTATAGGCAACATGACGGCCTTCAATAATGAGAAAAAGCCCATACCGTATAGTCGGCTATAAAAGGCACCGGGCGGTATGGAAAATATGAAACAATTCAGTTGAGAAAACTAACGACCTGATTCACAAAAAAAACAATTTACGAAAAACAAATATGACAGACATGAACGACAAGCAATGAACTACAGGCTCCTGACTTGGGACAGGCACATAAAGAATGTGGCGGGGTTAAACATATTTGTGAGTGCTCAACCCTTCCTCTAACCTGGGACAGTGGTGTTACAGTACAACGTAAAATCAAACTATAAAAACCAGTTGAAAAGGGCTTAACTCATCAGATCGATACAAAGCAGAAAAACATCCCACAAAAACACAGATCGGACGTGGCAGTGTATTTATACACCCCTAACAAAAAAGGAAACAAAGTACAGATATGGGAGTACTCGCAGTTTCTGACAACTAGTTCAAAGCCAATAACAACTAATAAAAAAAAATCATATATCTAAGACTAAAATATCAATCAGTACACATCCAACATCCAAGGGTTTAATGTAAAGACGTTATTAACAGTCAGAGAAAAACATGACCTTGTGCAATGCCAAAATAAAGGTATCGATAGATTGTAGTACTGTGAAAGTGCATATGTGTATAACAGTAATATTTAGTATGAATTTTAATTTACTGATAACAAAATCAATATTTATACCAATAAAAATAATATTCAAAGATCTAATTACAGTGTTAAATTGGTAAACTTTTAGAATAAATCTATTTAAAAGATTTATAAGTTTACCCGGATCGTATCTAAATTTTCGAGCTCAGTAAACAACATCACCGTAAAATTAAGGATGCGCTATTCCGTTTGAAATAAGTTTTCTACGGGAACAGCCAAACTTGCAAACCAAATCTTTGTATCTATGCAAGAATTTAGTAAAGGTTTTAAGTAATTTGTGGTAACGAAATCCCTGGCTTAATAATTTACCAGTAATACATGGATTACGCTCATTAAACTCCAAAACGTCACTACAGACACGGGCATAGCGAACGAGTTGGGATATATAAACACCGTAAGTTCAATTTGTTTTTCTATTGATTGGTTGAATATGTCACGGGAACCAATATTCCGTATATGTACGAGGTTAACTAGTGAAGTTAAAGCAAATAAACAACTAGCAAACAGTAAAATCGAAGGGATATGTGCCAGTGACAATTTTTCGTTTAAATTAAGTCAGAACGCAAAGGAGAAGGTCACATTTTTGACCCCTTGATAATATTATAAACCTTTTTAAATACATTTCCGGTGTTCATTAAAAATAAGTCTGTAACTAAAATATCAGTACAATTTATTTTGTCTCGCCTGCGACGAAAGTTGCAGAATGCGAGACATAGGGATTACAATTCGGCGGCGTCGTAAATTATTTGTATAAAGGTTTATATTTCAGTGGGAAGAAGACCCGGAGGCTACATACCTTGTATGCAGATAGCTTATGTTACGAAGTTTAGGTCTATCATTTGTCCATTGCCCTTGACCTCATTTAATAGGTTAAGCGACTGCCTGATAAAAATCTATATTATTTTGTCATGTGAATTTCTCGTTTTTATGATTAATAGGATATCTAAATTTGGTATATGGAATCCTTTGCAATGGCTTCATGTCTGTTAAATAGGGATCACATGACCTCGGTCTCATTTCATGAATCGGTGATCAAGGTTAAGTTTTCGTGGTCAAGTCCCTATCTAAGATACTATAAGCAATATGTCACCTA
This sequence comes from Mytilus coruscus, assembly GCA_017311375.1. Taxonomy (NCBI): domain Eukaryota; kingdom Metazoa; phylum Mollusca; class Bivalvia; order Mytilida; family Mytilidae; genus Mytilus; species Mytilus coruscus. The sequence goes on from CM029600.1 coordinate 44,689,634, forward strand.
TAGTTGGTGCATGGAATGCTTACATAGCGTACATTTCCGACTGGCAGGTTTCTGACCTTGACCTCATTTTCATGGTTCATTGGACATAGTATTTTTGTTGTTTTGGTCTATTTCTTGTATACTATAAGCAATAGGGTCATTTTATTTTGAGTACCGACTGATTGTAAGGTGTTCATGTCTGTTTGTCAGGTTTTATACTACAATGACCTCATTTTCATGGTTCATTGGTCAATGTTAAGTTTTCATGGTTTTGTCAGTTTATCAGATTCTATAAGCAATAGGTAAACTACATGTGGTGTATGGAATACTCGTAAGGAGTATCCGTCTGACAGGTTTTATATGACCTTGAGGTCATGTGCATGGTTCGTTGGTCAATGTTAAGTTTTCGTTGTTTTGTCAGTTTATCAGATACTATACGAAGGTAAACTATATTTGATGTATGGAATGAATGTTAGGTGTACATGTCTGTCCGGTAGGGTTCATATGACCTTGACCTCATTTTAATGGTTCATTGGTCAATGTCAATTTTTGTTTTTTGTTTTGGTTTTTTTTGTGTCTGCTTTTCAGGTATTATATGCAAAAGAGCCGCTATGTTTGGTGTATGGAAATATTTATAGGTGTACATGTATGCCTGACATGGTTCGTCTGACCTTGACTTCATTATCATGGAATAATTTATTGATAATGTTAAGTGTATGTCAAAAATGTACTTATAGATAAACTTTCATTTTACAGACTTTCAACATCAATTCAAACATGATAAGTAAAGCAGGCAAGACATTTTAGCGTGTGCACTCTTGTTTTAAAATTTGTATTACATACTTGCCTTACGACTTAAAAGTCATGCAAGGCAACACTGAAAAATTGCTACAATAGTTTCATTTTGAGATCTGATCATTAATATGAGCCATGTGATATTTGTCTTCTGCAAAGAAGATGTTAAAATGTCTTTTTGAGTATGGTATTGGCTTATTACTCATTGTATCAAAATCTATGTGTAAAATGGTCATTTTATGTCAAATCCGTCAATTTCAACATGTTTATGACATAATATTGACTTAACAACTAACATTTCTAAACTGAAGTTAACATGATTTTATCGTATGATTTATCAATAGAACTCATAGTACTAACATGAATTTGAATGGATTGGAGAAGTTTGCTATTCTTATTTTTTTTTTTTTTTTTTGCAATATCAGGTGCCAAATAATAGCTTGATCATACCTCCTCCTTCAAATGTGACGCAATTCAGACAAAAAACATAAAATGCAAATTAAAACAGAAAACATGAATATATGTGCAAATATCGAGACGACCTTTAAAAGTATTAACTTTTCAACTTATGGTTTAATCTTTCGACAGATAATCGCTTTAATCAATAAATTTGCCTTTCGTTTTATGAACTCTAATACTCCACAAAGCACCATGAGGACGACGAGTAGACCATGCAGTGCTGTTTTTTTTTTTTTTTTGATTTGGTCAATTTCGGGAATATGTTTAAATGCTAGGACTATCTGACACACCCTGAAAATAGGAAAATGGAAGTAGCTTTAAAACTTGATGTATAGTTATAACACCCAGAAACGTGTCCATTCGCCACCACCCCAAATTTGTCCAGTTGTCGTCACTGTAAACATTATGATCAAACAGGTATACATGGTGTTGTACGGTAAACCTTTCGCTAATTCCCCAACGATTGGATTGTAAGTCACTGAAGGAAATGTTTAAGCGTACAACGGCAGGCGACCAATCATGTCCTTTTTTGAACGCACAAACGTGTTCATGACAATGAAATATAATTCCTGTATTGATCGTTATTAGGCGCGGATCCAGGATTTGGTGTTAACATTGGAGGTGAGGGCTTCTGAGAATTGGGAATTATGGGACCTTATTTTGACACAAAATTGGAAGTAATTCTACCGTTATTATATCCATTTTTACGGGGTCGCGCGCCTCCGCCTTATTCCACACCTGGTTATCATGTTAATGGTTTGAAAACATATCTAGACCAGCAGCAATAGTATATATATATGACTTTAGACCTGGTTTCTTTCATTGCGTATTTTGCAGTTTTTCACAAATCCTCATTTAAGAAATGATCTCCATGTGGTTTTATTTGTCAATAAACTAATGATATTTTCGAAAACACTATTAAATCTTGATAATTAATGGTTTATGAAAGTTAATGAAGGTCGTTGCTTTGTGCTTTGTGTACCACTAAATGGCAATATGGAAATAGAAGTTGGTAATTTAATTAACTCCAAAACGAGAGGGATTCAGGTGTATGGTCATATTGCAACCTAGGAGAGAAAATTTCCTAATAATCAGCAAATCAATAAAACTACTATAGGTGAAAACGAATTTTTATCATACAACTCTCTTATCATCTAGTATCTTTGTATTCAAAAACAAAATCCCGTTACATCATGCTTTAACACGAACCCCACCAAAAACCGAGTGTGATCTCAGGTGCTCCGGGCGGGTAAGTAGATCCTGCTCCACACCACCCTTCGAGTTGTTCGTGTAAGAACAAATCCGGTAATAAATCTAACTTGGTAGGTCACACTCGGGGGAAAGAGGACGTGATTGGTTACGACAATTGGAACACATCCGTCGTCATTTGTGAAACAGATATTCCATAACGGTCAACCAACTCGTGTGATGTCCGTAAAATTTTCGAAGGGATGATTTCAACTTCACCACTTGGAACTCTTGGTTTAATAGCTTCCTTGTGAGCAACATGGACAAACTAAAATACCACACTTATGAGTATATGCACAAAGGAGATAAATAACATCTTTCCCATACTTAAACAACCACATAGACCACACCTTACTTAAAAGTATGATACAGCGAAGCACTCCATAGCATTTTAGAAAGCTAAAACTTGTTTTAAATACTTAAAGTTATTTATAATTTAGTCCTTTAGGTTCGGCCATTAATCCATTAATTATGTTTAAGCTAGACCTCAGTTTCTTCCTACATCTTGCCATCCTACCATTATTGAATGATCAATTCATTCATTTGATATAAACTCTAAATTTTCCATAGTTTTAAAGGTACAATTGTTATATCTTATTATTTAATGTATAAAGTACTTATGATATAATGAACTATAAGAAAATTAGTCATATTCGTTAAGGTCTTGAAAAAAAAAGTTAAGTCACATTCATATTCGGCGTAAAAATAAGTCTGATCTTTGAAGGGATATCATTTTGAACGTTATTTCCTCATTTTCTTTAAATGTCAATTCCTCATTTACTTTAGATGTAATTCCCCAGGAATAGATTTCCTTAGCTGAATTTGGCATGCAAAACCTTTCGGAATTTCGGATTTTAGACCTGGTTTCTTTCACTGCGTATTTTGCAGTTTTTCACAAATCCTCATTTGAGAAATGACCTCCATGTGATTTTATTTGTCAATAAACTAATGATATTTGCGAAGACCCTATTAAATCTTGATAATTAATGGTTTATGAAAGTCAATGAAGGTCGTTGCTTTGTGCTTTGTGAAGGTCGAGACCACTAAATAGCAATAGGGACTGAAATAGAAGTTGGTAATTTAATTAACTCCAAAACGAGTGGGATTCAGGTGTATCTACAGGTAAAAACATCCCCTACTAAGCGGGTCATATTGCAACCTAGGAGAGAAAATTTCCTAATAATCAGCAAATCAATAAAACTACTATAGGTGAAAATGAAATTTTATCATACAAATCTCTTATCATCTAGTATCTTTGTATTCAAAAACAAAATCCCGTTACATCATGCTTTAACACGAACCCCACCAAAAAACCGAGTGTGATCTCAGGTGCTCCGGAAGGGTAAGCAGATCCTGCTCCACATCACCCGTCGTGTTGTTCGTGTAAGAATAAATCCGGTAATAAATCTAATTTGGTAGGTCACATTCGGGAGAAAGAGGAATGGAGGCTGTTTAATACTCTTCAACTTCGTACTTTATTTGGCCTTTTAAACTCAGTTTATGATTCGAGCGTCACTGATGAGTCGTATATAGACGAAAAGCGCGTCTGGCGTACAAAATTTTAAGCCTGGTATCTATGATGAGTTTTTCTCCATTTACTTTTAACGTTTTAAATTCTTCATCTATACTTAGAATGTTATTTCCTCAAAGAATGACGCATGTTAAAAAAACACAAAGGGAGCAAACGATAATGATTAGTACAATAAAAACAAACAACATCATGGCCAATAATAACAAAGACTATAAGGACAAATAACTTTAACAAAACACAACATAGAAAACGAAAAAATGAGTAGCTCCCACCAAAACAGGGAATGATCCGGGAGGATAAGCAGCTCTTGCTCCACATGTGGCACCCGCCATGATGCTCAAGCAAGTAGAAATTCGGTATTGTCACAATCGAGAACTCTAAGCTCCACATCAAGCTTAAAGAAAGAGGCACGATGTTTGGTTATTTTGTTACCATTTCAATGTTTAAAGAATTATTGCGTGAACCCCTGAGGGTTCACGCATATTTATTAGTTAGAAATATAGTCTATGGAGGAATATTCGGAAGCTAAATTATTCTTCATTCGGAACACTTATTCATCTTATCTGTATTAGCCTCCTGCAATTAAGAGCACCTCCATACGGGGGTATCTGAGATATTTAAAACGTCGCAATAAAGAAATTGTCACAAATCGCTTATTCTCTTATCTGATATATGATAATAAACTAAATGTATCTATAGATCACTTTCAAACATGTATGTTAAAGCTATATTTATGCATCGTAAGTGTAAACAAATGAATGTTAAATGGTCAAAATTAAACGACCTATAGTATCGAACATCAGTGCCAGATATTAATGGTGTTGTTGTTTCTACATAATGAGTTATAGTAGGCTTTGGGGTGGGTCTCATTGGGGTCTAAGCGTGACGCGGGATTGGCCGATTTTTGTAAGCGTGACAAGTGAAAGTCAAATTATTGGTCCGTGAAAACGGGAAATAAAGTCGGGCGGGACACGTGAAATTACCAACAAATTAGCCGGGAATCCGGGAAAATCATCATTTTATTAAGCGTGAATCCAAATTTGTTGTCAAAAAGTGAAAAAAAGGGATGTGGATTGACTGTCAATGAGACAGATGTCCACCAAAGTTCAAATGAAGTGGATGTAAAGCAAGACCATGAATAAGGAGTTGACCTCATACTTGAGTGATTTACTAACTAAAATAGATGATTGCAGTGAGATCGTAGTATGGTTGGCTTAATTTATTTCATAGTTTTCACGTTGATACTGCGATCTTACTATGATCCTGATAAGATACTACTACGATTTCGCTACGACCGTAACACTTTCTGTAGTTACTATCTTGTCACGCTCTTGCTGCGTCTAATAAGACCTTACCACGACTTACACGATCTCTGAACGCTTCTTCCAAAACCTTCCCGATCGCATTACGATTTCAATACGTGTCTACTACGATCGAAAACGACTCCACTTCGTTGTCACTACGCTCTTCGTCCCTATACATATCTTGACTTTCCCATTGTACACATCAGTTTCCTGGAGATAACTTTCCGCTAAAGGTATTAAAAACACTTAGAGATCGGGGTGCTAATATAAAAGCAGAGGTCTCAAAAAGGTATGCAATTTTGAAAGTCCCAATTTGTAAATTAGAAAGTATAAGACAATTCTCGTGGCTAGGACGTAGTAGAATCGTAGTGATGTGGACGAGGCCTGACGACAAGGGCAAAGTAGCTGCGCATTATTGTCTTCCTCATCGTAGAATAATCGAATCAATATTGTAGAAGCGTAATTAAGACGTATAGTGAAATCGGGATAGTCGCAGTGAAATCTTATAGGCCTACCTAATGTTGCAGCGAAATATTTTCCATTGGCTACCCCGATTGCACCACGTTTCCAATACGATGCTTCTACGCCCATCCCGATCTAACTACGTCCTTACTACGACTGAGCTCATACGGTTCTACTTCGACTAGTTTTGGCCATGACTACACTACGAATGTTTTGTGTATATTCAAAGCTCCACGATCATGAAGACTTGGCATGTCTTTATTACGACCTTACCACGATCTTACTATGACTTTCAAAATTTTATAATTTCTGAGATCGTAGTAGGATCGTGGTCCTTGTGATGGGGATATAAGTAATTTTGTGTATTTATCATATCAAATGTATTCCGTTTTTCTCAATATAATCTTATGACAGTCAGGGACGTAGCTGCCGTTGGGCACTTTAGGCACGTACCTATACACATATTTTTTATATACAAAAATAAAAACATTATCTGTAGATACATGTGAACTCGGTAAAACTCTTTAATTATCAAATGTCATTTGTACACTAGTCTATCATCCTTAGTGAATTGAGTATTGGATAGAATGTTATTATATTCCACCTTATATAAACTAATAACTAGATCTTTGGTTCAGATCATTTCATTTCTATCAACAAATACTTGGATTAGCCTCATCATGCTCAAAACCCTTCCTTTTTTATATACATGATTTATTTTTATTAATTGTTGTTCATTTTCAACTAGCTTTCCACTTGGTCCTTATCCGACCTACAATAAAATCCTTGCCGAAGTTAGGCGTTCGTTTGGTTATGCGTAATGTATAATTAATCAGTCACGTCTGGTCAGAATGGGGACGTTAAATCCGATGCCGCTAGTGTAGAGAGAATGCCATGCACGCTCTCTACACGTTAAGCAACTTGCAACAACTCTTTGAAGGATTCGTAGGTGGTCTACTGAAAGGCAAAATCTATGTTCCTATCCAAGAAAACCACATTTTCTATGCATTGCATTTCTTAAATTCCAGACCTTCATCCTCGACGATCAGGACCTAGCTACCTGTTGTGTTTATTGTAAATTTGTTTTGTCCTGAACAATCATGAACTATTTGCCATTTTAGCAATTAATCAATCAATCAATCAATCAACTAGTTTTCAACAACTTCGAGTACTCTCAAATCTACCCTAGACCTGCTGGGTGCATTCAGCGGCCCCAGATCCCCTGCCGCAATTTTTACCCACAGTTTATTGGACATGTAGTTACGCTTCTCACAGTCTTGGCGCCCAGAGTACCACCCACCTTTGGCGAGTTACTGACAAACTTTTGTATCATTCCTAAAATTGTGATACCAGTAAGCCATTTATCGGTTCCCTGATATCTTGCCATTGGTAATACAAGCGTGATATACCGATAGGAGGGCTCTTGCAAGGCGACTTCTTATAGAAAAAAAATATAAGCGGGAAACGGGAAACTAAAAATGATTAGCGGGATACGGGAATCTGACAAAACAATAAGCGGGATCCGGGATTAGATCCCCAATGAGACCCCTTTGGGATTTGTTGATATGTAACAATAAATTTTATGCACATGTCATTTTGACAAATCAGATAAACAAAATGTCCGTTTCAAAAACTGAAAATAAAACAAAAAAAAATAAAGACTGTTTGTTAATATTCCCAGGAAATAATCATATTCTTAATAATAAAAATATATTATATACTTTTTAAATAAGGAAATAGATTTAACAATTGCATGTTAATCTTTCATTAGGTCTTCAAAAATATGTTATGCAAAAGAAAAAATACAAATACACAAAACAACTCTAGATTTTTACACTGAATAAACATACAATGGATTCTGTAAACATTGGAAAGTTAGAAAAGAGTGTATTTGATCTTACGTTCTGGTATTTGTTTAAGCAATTATATATCAATATAAGAATTAAGATTGAAAATACATAATATACTGAGACCAACATTCTTTTAATAAATATATCTGAATTTATGAAATTGTGTTGTAAAATTAAAAATTATTATGAAATGCGGTTCCTTCAACCAACATACGTAATAAATCTCCGTTTTTGCTAACTAAATAAATGTGTGTTGCCTATAATTCAGAATTTTATCAGTGTTTCGGGATTTTTTGCTTAAAATTGTTTAAGCATGGGTCCCTTTTCAAAAGTCTCCCAACTACTACCTCGCAAGGTATTTTTTGGCATGCGTTTATATGCTTTTTTGACCTCGTGTGACTCAATTTTATTAATGAAATCTTTTGTATCTCGAATGTAAAAGTTAAGCCTCTTCAATAATGGTTTTATAATTAGATCAAGAAATCTCTCAATGCGTCTCGAGGGAGAGTTACACTTATTGATAATTGGTCGGTATTATAAGGAAATTTAATGTCTCCTACTATCTGACCAGTTCGAAATGCCTCATTAATTATGTCTAGATTTATTTTATGAATTTTTGAAAGAAGGTACATGTGTCCATGTTTTGAATCGTTATCATTTTTTAAGAAAGTATACGCCTGGGAATCCATTTCTTTTTATGTCCCTACGTAGAGGTGGGGGGCATTACGTTTTACCCTTAACTGAGTTGGTTTCCGTTCTCTAACTTAAGTTTGTCTCAAACAAATGTTATGAAACTTATACACAATGCTTATAACCACAAAATACAGATCAAGTTTGAAATTGGTGGCGTCACTTTAACCGTTCTAGAGTTATGCCCCTTTTCAAATGAAAATTGCTGAATTTTACATTTCCGTTCTCTAACTTTAGTTTTCCTCAACCAAATGGTATGAGACTTATACACAATGCTTATTACCACAAAACACAGATCAAGTTAGAATTTTGGTTGTGTAACGTTTACTGTTCTAGAGTTATGCCCTTTACAAACATAAAAGTTTCCGTTCTCTTACTTAAGTTTGCCTCAACCATATATTATGAAACTTATACACAATACCTATTACCACAAAAGTCAGATCAACTAAAAATTTGGGTAGTGTCACTTTTACCGTTCTTCAGTTATGTCCCTTTAAAACTTTATATGATATGCAAGCAGGGGCATCATGTGTGTCCCATGGACACATTCTCTTTTTATTTTCATCTCACTTTATAATTAACACCACTCTCATATTGTCATAATTTACAATAATTTGAAAAGAAAATATCATCCTACACACACATAGTCATGAAAGCGCTGAGATATAATTTTTAATTTAGTTGAATTAATAAATAGCATAAAAAAGTTCTAAGGTTCACGTATTGTCTTTTTTTTTTTTAAAGCAACTTGTTTTATTTATTTTTGTGCATACGTTATTCGATTTACATATTATCTTACTTCCTATACATTTATAGGAATATGATTGGTTAAAAACAACCGCGTGATGACCGTGTATATTCCATATTGGGTTAGTAGGGTTCCATATTGGGTTAGTAGGCGGGGCTTATTTCAATACACGGTTAGTAGTAGTGTTACGTCCCTTTATAAAAAACAACACGTGTTGAGGAAAAATCTTAAAGGTTTTAACAGACGAAGAAATTGATGATGAACGATTGAAATCAATTCATAAAACACATTTAAAGCTAACAAGTAATTGTTATTGTTGGCATTTGTTCTTGTATAGACCAATGGAAGTAGGTTCTTAATACTTACGGTATTGAAGACTTGATCACTTTGATAGGCCACTAGTCTTAATACCACATGTTAAGATAGTCGGTAAGATAAATTCGTTACACAGTGTGCTAGTGACCTAATACGATATATATGGGTCAGTAAATTCCATATGGGGATTCGAGTTTCGCTCTCACCCCATATGGAATTTACTGACCCTATATATATCGTATTAGGTCACTAGCACACTATGTAACTAATAAATATATATATATGTATTTATTTTTGTATATTCGATCTACGTATATACCTATAGCTAACCATTTATTTCTGTATATATGTCACAGGCACTTGTCTCAGAAATTTTTTTTCCTATATACAAGGTGTTATATTAAGTTATATAGGGAAAAAATTTTCTGAGACAAGTGCCTGTGATATATGTGATTCGATATGTGCTTATCCGTGCAGCCAAATTGTTTTAAATACCCCGATTCCGCGCCAAAATGGGATATATCATCATGTGACGATGTCTTAGTAAACATCCTGCAAGTACACTTTTATTCATGAGGGTTTGGATTTGATTTACAGAATAGAGAATAATGGGCAAAAAGTGCAGAATAAATGGCTATAAAAATGAAAAAAGGGAAAAATGATAAAGAATAGAGAAAAATAATAAAGAAAAGAGAATAATTGGGTGCTAAAATATAAATGATAGAGAACAACGGGCAAAATTTATAAATAATAGAGAAAATTGGCTAAAAATATTAATGAATACAGAATTGAATGATCCCCATCCACACCCTCATTCACGTTCTAACTAAATGAACCGGGGCTAAACGATTCTGTGAGCGAACGGGATTCGGGGCGGAACGAACCAGATCCTTAAAGATCATATGACAAAGTAACTAATGTATTTCATAAAGTTGCATAACCACGCAGTCACGTTCAATCAAAATGGGGACGATGTCCCGTGTAGGTTGAGTGCCACGCTCTCTGCACGTTAAAGAACAACTTTACATGTGAGACGAAAATTTCGATAATGAATTCAATTTCAAACCATTATATATATCTTATGCTGTTTTGGTATCATAAGAAAAAAAACTGATAATAAATTTTGTTTTGGTTCTTTTATCTTAGGGACGACATCAAAAGATCAATGTAGGATAAAAAACTTAAATCAAATAGTTTGGGGGGGGGGTTAAAATTGCTGCAAGTTTTGTTTATCCAAAATCGATTTTATATATATCCATATTGGTCAATCAATTTTTCCCAAATTAAGTTAAGAGGGGGGTAGGGGGGTCAGTGAAAAAACTATGTGAATTAAGTTTTTTATCCTACATTGAACTTTTGATGTCGTCCCTTAGTCGTGAATACAGACTAATTAAATAGCTACCCTGTGGCATTTCTACTCTAAATGTCATTTCCTATTAGAATGACGCATATTTTAGTCTTAGATATATGATTTTTTATTAGTTGTTATTAGCTTTGAACTAGCTTTCAGTAACTGCGAGTACTCTCAGATCTGTACTTTGTATCTTAAGTGTTTTTGTTAGTTGTTATTAGCTTTGAACTAGCTTTCAGTAACTGCGAGTACTCTCAGATCTGTACTTTGTATCTTTAGTGTTTTTGTTAGTTGTTATTGGCTTTGAACTAGCTTTCGGTAACTGCGAGTACTCTCAGATCTGTACTTTGTATCTTTAGTGTTTTTATTAGTTGTTATTGGCTTTGAACTAGCTTTCGGTAACTGCGAGTACTCTCAGATCTGTACTTTGTATCTTTAGTGTTTTTATTTGTTGTTATTGGCTTTGAACTAGCTTTCGGTAACTGCGAGTACTCTCAGATCTGTACTTTGTATCTTTAGTGTTTTTATTAGTTGTTATTGGCTTTGAACTAGCTTTCGGTAACTGCGAGTACTCTCAGATCTGTACTTTGTATCTTTTGTGTTTTTGTTAGTTGTGTTTGTGTTTTGTATTCATCTGATGAGTCAAGCCCTTTTCTCTTTTCAACCGATTTTTATAGTTTGTTCTTATGTTGTGTTGTTACACCTCTCTCCTAGGTTAGGGGAGTTTGGCGCACCCGGAAACATGTTTAACCACACCACATTCTGTATGTGCCTTTCCCAAGTTAAAAGCCTATTAGTCAGTGGTTGTCGTGTTTTGCTGTATATCATATTTATCAAGTTTTCGGTTATTTGTTTTTACACAAATCAGGACATAAGTTTTCTCGTTTGAATTGTTTAAGGATGTAGTTAGGTGAAATTTAAAAAATCTAGAATTTTAAATTGATACTTTAAGTCAGAAGAGCATTATAGTAAAGGAACAAAATAAGCCAAAAATATTGATAGGTTATGGAACTCCTTTTTGCAATATTTGATTTTTGAAAAATGGCGGGAAAAGGCTGACTCGGACTTTTACCTTATATTTAGCATTGGCATTATTTGGGTCTTAAATCATAAGAAAAAAATCTAGAATCTGCTTAAATTTTGGTAATGACCTTTTTTGAGCTATTAAAGTCTTCTAAAGAAAGAAAAGTGGGTGATATGGGGCAAAATATTTTACCCTGTATTGTAGGAAAAAACCCAAGAAGTCCGAATATCTGACAAAAATTCCTGTTCCTGACAACACTTATCATTGGGCCCTTTTATAGCCCGCTATACGGTATTGGTTTTGCTAATAGTTGAAGGCCGTACGGTGACATATAGTTACTAACTTCTACATCAGTTTGTCTTTGTAGGAGAGTTGTCTCATTGGCAATCATATCACATCTTCAAATTTTGATACTACTTCCAATAGGTGATGATTAAAATTGAGATTGGAAACGGGGAATGCGTCAAAGAGACAATAACCCGACCAAAGTGCAGGAAACAGCCCAAGGCCACCAATGGGTCTTCAACACAGCGAGAAAATCCCACACCCGGAGGCGGGTTTTAGCTGGTCCCTTAACAATAATGTATACTTGTTCATCGAAAATGGACGTCACGCTAAACTCCGAAATAATATAAATGAACCAAAATTAAAAAAACATACAAGACTAACAGATGCCGGAGGTTCCTGACTTGGGACATGCGCAAGAATGCGGCGGGGTTTAACATGTTTTGTGAGATCTCAACCCTGACCTATACCTCTAGCGAATGTGTAATAAACAAACACACAGCAATACGCAAAGTAAAATTCAGTTAAAAAAAGTCCTAGTCCGATGTTAGATTGCCCATTGTGCTGCAATTTCGAAATTACTTAACATAAAAATAAGAAGATATGGTATGATTGCAAATGAGACAACTATAGGTCAAAGTACGGCCTTCAACAATGAGCAAAACCCATAATGCATAGTCAGCTATAAAAGGCCCCGAAATGACAAATGTAAAGTAATTCAAACGAGAAAACTGACGGCCTGATTTATGTACAAAATAATGACGTAAAACAAATATGATATTCAGCAACAAGCGACAACCACTGAATTACAGGCTCCTGACTTGGGACAGGCACATACAGAATGTGTGTGTTTTTTAAATAAATTTAAATGCCAAGCCTAAGTACAGTACTCCAAAAGCTTAGCCTAGCGCCTCTTATATTCTCTCGAGTTCGGTAAATGTTTGTGATCTCAGATCGAACAAAAATTAGAAGTATAAAATGATTGAAAACTTCAATAGGAAAACACATGAACATATCAGAGACATATATACACATGTGTATATATGTCTCTGAACATATACATCCCGTCACACAAAAAATATGCAAATTTCATCACCGGAAGTAACTGTTACCATGCATCTAGGTAAAATCCTAATTGGGATATTGTTGTATATATATATTAGAAGTTTGATTATCAAAAAAATTACTTGTCAAGAAAATATTTCAATACAAAAAAAATGACAGTTAGTCATCATTTAAATGTTTCTAATTGATTTGACATTCATTATTTTTTTTTTTTTAAATTCTGAAAAAAGCCACAAAATTGTTAATGAAGGCGATGTGACATGCTTAAATGTTTATAGTCTATAACTTAAATGTATTTGTAAAAATAATTCACGTATGAATTATATATGGAGTTTATTTTTGCCATTTCATCAATTTAAGTTACATATTTAAAAAAAAACCAGTCTTATTTCAATGGTGAGAGCCTAGACTACCAAGCCCTTTATACATGTATATCCAAAATGGTTGTTTAATTCATACAAATGCATGCTGAAATTTTATTGAATGAAAGACGAATCAGATGACTAATCAATTGACTTCGTCATTAATCTAATTATAATAGAGTTCTCTGATTTCGTTATACTCATACTTATATGTACGAGCACGCGAGTTAATATAGGTCTGAATTTTAATCAGATTGATTTCGTCATATGTTACCAATTTGTATGATAACAACCTATCTGTATATATGAAAACAACCCAAGTTTATATAATTGTTAGCTCCGCAAACACTATTTTTACATATTTTTCGATGTTTTATCGATATTGTCAATATCGCGATGTCTACTGTATCGTGTCATTATTATGTTTACATTGTATCGTATCTATACCTTTGTGTTCACATTGTTTACATGGTAGACCTTGCGATATTGACAATAGCGAGTCAACATCGTGTTATATTCTATACCAAGTCTATACCTTTGTGTTTACATCGTGCACATCGTATACATCGCGATGTTGACAATATCTGTTTCAACATCGTGTCTTTATTGTATACCGAGACTTTGTGTTTACATCGTTCACATCGTCATCATCGTGTGTATGATGTAAACTGACATAATTGTTTGATAAGCAATTTATCATTGTCATTTTGCTTAGTTTCTCCTGTTACCTATTCGAACATCGGACTCGGACTTCTTTTAAACTATGTTTTACTGTGTGTATTAAAATGTGTTGGTTTATTCCACATTGGCTAGAGATATAGGGAGAGGGTTGAGATCTCACAAAACATGTTTAACCCCGTCGCATTTTTGCGCCTGTCCAAAGTCAGGAACCTCTGGCCGCTTTGTTAGTCTTGTATGTTTTTTTTAAAATTTTGGCTCATTCATATGTTTCGGAGTTAAGTGTGACGTCCATTTTCGCTGAACTAGTATACGTTATTGTTTAGGGGTCAGCTGAAGCCCGCCTCTAGGTGCGGGATTTTCTCGCTGTGTTAAAAACTCATTGGTGGCCTTGTGCTGTTTTCTGTTCTTTGGTCAAGTTGATGTCTCTTTGGCACATTCCCCGTTTCCATTCTCAATTTTATTAATAATCGAAAATAATACGAGTAAAATAGCCTTTAATTGGCAATAACTCCTATAATTAGTGATAAATGAAAACGATGTAAAAACGATATCGTAAATAAATTGTAAATATCACGAAGTTAACGATGTAGACAGTAAATAAAAGTTCAAACAATATAAATGATGTTGACACGATATCGTGAAAACTGCAATGTAAACGATATAAACACGATATTGCTAATACATGTACATTGTAAACAAGGCGATGTAAACAGTATATAGGAGTTCTTACAATGTAAACGAAGTTAACATGATATTGTCTAAACATTGTTACTGTCGTGATGTAAACGATGTTAACACGAAATTGTTACTACATTGTATACATCGCGATGTTAACGATGTCAACGATGTAAACAGTTTATAAGAGTTCCTACAATGTTAACGATGTTGACACGATATCGTGTGAATATTGTAAATATCGTAATGTCGTCAATATTGTTTTTACATTGTGCACTGGACATGAATGGCATGCAAACGGTATTTAATAAAAAAAAAAAAAAACGAAAATTCTATTATTTGAAAATTGACATTATTAATAAAGTAAGTATGAGTAATTGATAGAAATATGTAAAACTACGTTCTCATGATTTTACTTCGATTGATACGGCCTTTGTCTTAATAGACAAATTATGCCGAAGTTTTGTATGTAAACTTTTACGTCTAAGATTCAAAATGTTAATAAAATATATAGTTTTGTATTTCGAAGGTCTGTATATATAAGAATTAAATGCTGTGGGTTTAATCTAAAAACGGAATGAAAGCAAGTGCCGATCACTTCTTTTTTACTTGCATCGCCAACGGCGAAAGCAGGTCTAGTAACCGATCAAATAATTCCGTCCGTCCGAACTGAGACTACCAACGCATTATGTTATATATAGTAGTCTCAAGTTCTAAAGTCCTTGGGTAGAAAACTTTCACCGAAGTTTTCTTTGTTTCTATGAAAAGGGAATGATTTTTTCTGTCTGCAGCTTGCCACTGTTAAGTTGAAGCGTGTTAGCATTTTTTTAGATCTGCCGTGCAGCTAATTTCTGTTTGGCGATAGTTTGAAATTTCAATTAATTATACACAGCGACGCATGTATTGATTTTGTTTTATAGAAAGAGCCACTAAGCGCTTTTGCACTTCATGCAAAATGTATAGATGACTTGCTTTCATTTGGTATAAATTAAAAAAAAAAAAAAAAAACGCCAGTCAATTTCTATAATAAATCAGTGTCATGAAGACAAGTCACGGGTCAATATCATACACAGGCGAAATAGTTCTACAAGTGTTCATGAAATATTTGATCTGGGCATAATTTCAGTACATTTTCTTGTTTTTTTAAACAAAACTTTGTATTTCATTCACAAACTTAGGACTTGATTCAGTTTGTGCGCGTGTCGACCGAGTTTATATATCAATAACCTCCTTTAAAATAACATGCATTACTATAACAAATATCGCTACATGCCCAAAGTAGGCCTGAGACTTCGTTAGTCGTCAGTGTCTTATGTTCTTTCTATCATTAGACAACTTGTTAATGGAAGATCTTTGATATGTTCTTTTAAATTCATTTAGAACTTTTTTACTTACTCCGGGCTATATAAAACTTGACATATTGTAAGACACCTGTATGTCTATTGTCGGCCTCTATATATGTCGTTTGGTTATTTTCTCTCGTTCGGTATTTCCCAGAGACTTATATAGAGTACTATTATGTCTCTGGTATTGTTTCATTAACGTTTATCTTACATCCCTTTTTTTATTCATGCATGTGTACTGTTAAAGTTGGAACACCAAATGTAAAATGGCAGTATATCTGTAGAAAAAAAAAACATAGTAGGAATTTGATTTTTACGGCAAAAAAATAGATGATTGATTAATTGATGTTTGCTTTACGCCGCATCAGCGCAAAAAAAAAAAAAAAATTGAATCAGTGAAACCCAATTCGTTACGGTTAATCATTCATGCAATCTCAGGATAAGTTGACCGGCTATCATTTTAGGTCCCTTTTTGTCACATAGCTCTTCACATACAATCTTCGCTTTCAAATATTTGGGAAAGCCAGAAAAGAAATTTAGATACATCAAATTCATAACGTGTTATCATTTTTTTTTCTTTACGAACAGCATCAGGAGATGGTTGACCTTTTTTGTAAGGGGTGCAATAAAGAAACGAATTTGGTCCCATAATGTTGACGAACATTTGAATTCTTTTTTTAGCAAATGTTTTGCAAATTTTAATCATGAATGGGGTTTAAAAAATACCCTTGAAATGTGAAATAAGTTCTTTATAATGCTTAAGAGGGTCATTTTTTCATGAGAAGTCAAAACTCGTGAAAATTGGTAAGTGTTGGTACTTGAAAAATGCGAAGCCAGTTTTTTGCAGAGTTTCATAACATAACACAGCAATCTTTTAGATGCGTCGAAATATTTGTGTTGCACTTTTTATAGCTTTGCATCTATGTCGATACACACTTTAGGAGAAATGTCTGTATTGTCAAAGATTGCGTTGGTTTTGTCTTGAAATGGTCTTCAATTTTAGTTAGTTGCTGTAGTTCCGGCATATTTGTTTTTCGCTTATTGGTTTTATCAAAAATCGTGGTATGCCGTTTGGTTTCTCTTTTTAATTGTTTCACATTTTGTCATGACCTTTAATAGCTTACTGTACGGCTTGGATTTTGCTCATTGTTGAAGGCCTTTTGGTGATCTGTAGCTGCTGTCATCCTAGCTCGTCCTATGTTCTCTGATGGATGGTTGCCTCATTGGCAATTATACTACATAGGCAATCATCCTACATCGGCCTTATTTTGATATTTAACAAAAGACGTGTCTATTTAAACATGTGAAGCGTTCTAAATCGTCCAGAGACTAGACATTGTTTTTACATATTTAACAGAGACAATCAAATATCAACACTCTTCTTATTTTTTATCCCCCTTTTTTATACAGTGGGTTGGCTGGGCCATAATATATTGAGTACTTGTATAAGAATACTATTCCAATGTATTGGGTACAGTACAGCAACGATATTCTGGAAAATAATAAAATGTAATTTTTTTTAACATAGCGGAGAATTCCCGCAATCACTTAGTCTTTTAATTGCATGTGACAGTGTAATATTTCTTGAACTTTGTGTCAATTGGTGACATTGTTGTTAAAATTGTGCACACTGTTAAGTTCCAGAATGATGTTGTTGAAATGTTACAAGATTATACGCACTGTACCACCATTCCCATGTGAAATTGAAAACCGTCTAAAAGAAATAATCCACAATGCTTTTCATCATAAAAATGGTAGCATACGCTATAAATTTATTACTTTGGGATACCATAAGGCATATTTTGTTAATAGCAAACAAAAGGGTAAAACATGCTACACAGAGGAACAAGTGATCAGTATGCTGGAGTTCCTTATTGACAACATATTTGTTGAATTTGGAGGTAGACTTTTCAACAAATTGTCGGCATTCCTATGGGAACGAACTGTGCGCCTCTCCTTGCCGACCTCTTCTTATTTTCATATGAATCGAGTTCCTTCAGACACTTGTCAAAAACAAGAGGATCAAAGAAGCCAGGTTATTTAATTTCACTTTCAGATATATTGATGATGTTCTTTCCATTAACAATCCGAACTTTTCTGATTGGGTTCCATTAATATATCCACCAGAACTAGAAATTAAAGAAACAACAGACACGGCTTCCTCCGCCTCATTTTAGACTTATACCTCGAATTTGACATACACAGTCATCTCAGTACCAGAATCTATGACAAACGAGACGATTTTAATTTTGAAATTATCAATTTCCCCACCTTAGTAGCAATATACCAACTTCACCTGCATATGGGATATACATTTCCCAACTTATTCGGTATTCAAGAGCTTGCAGCTCCTACTCAGACTTTGTAAAACGTCACCAGTGTCTGAGCAGAAAGTTGTTGAACCAGGGTATGTCAAAGAACGTCTTGTCCTTTTTCTAAAAAGTTCATCGGAAGGTACCAAGAACATGTTGATAAATATTCCGTATCAACTTCACAAATAATACACGATGGTCTTGAAGTATAGATTTTGCGTAGTGACGTTGTTTATCATCTTAATAACGTGTTATAGTATTCTTTTATTTGTCTTAATTAATACTACTTTTATTGTTAAGCTCAGTTTTTTATATATCTATTTGACGTGACTCTGTGCTTATGTATCCCGTCATACCTTGAACGACATAATTATTTCATTTTTAATATTACTTTTACTGTTAAGTCTGTTTTTGTGATATACATTTGACATGACTCTACTATGTATCCGTCATAATTTGAACCACACTATTAGTTTATTTGTTGATATTGCTTTTGCTGTTGGGTCTGTTTTTGTGATGTCCATTTTGCGTGACTCTGTGCGTATGTATTCTGTCATACTTTGAACGACAAAATTGTTTTATTCATTGATATCACTTTTGCTGTTGAGTCTGTTTTTGTGATATACGTTTGACGTGACTCGGACTTATGTGTCCCGTCATGATTTTAACCACACTATTAGTTTATTTGATATTGCTTTTGCTGTTGGGTCTGTTTTTGTGATGTCCATTTTGCGTGACTCTGTGCGTATGTATTCTGTCATACTTTGAACGACAAAATTGTTTTATTCATTGATATCACTTTTGCTGTTGAGTCTGTTTTGTGATATACGTTTGACGTGACTCGGACTTATGTGTCCCGTCATGATTTTAACCACACTATTATTTTATTTGTTAATGTTGCTTTTGCTGCTGGGTCTGTTTTTGTGATGTCCATTTGCGTGACTCTGTGTTTATGTATCTCTTTATACCTTGAACGACAAAATTATTTTATGTCTACCTGTACGAATTTCAAACGCGCGATTTTACGCCAGTACTTAAAACCTTCCATCCTTATAGGTGGATTTTACATAGATAAATAAAATTGTATGATATAAGCATAATGAGGATGTTAAATTTGATGTATGCCCCCTTTTGCGCTTCTTCGTAACATTTGTTTGTTTTATAGTGATTAAGATGATAACACAATGTTGACTGCTGTAATCCTATTTTTGACATTTTACCAATTGTGTCTGTTTGTTTTGTTCACGCATCGTTGTCAATATAATGGAATTTGATACGACTGTCATACAAGTGAGAGGTTTGGCTAGCCATAAAACCAGGTTCAATCCACCATTTTCTACATAAGAAAATGCCTGTACCAAGTCAGGAATATGACAGTTGTTATCCATTCGTTTGATGTGTTTGAACTTTTGATTTTGCCATTTGATTGAGGACTTTCCTTTTGAATTTTCCTCGGAGTTCAGTATTTTGTGATTTTACTTTTCATTTCAAGAATAACATGGTTACAAAATTTTACACGCTGTTGTTTCCAAAATAACATTGATGAAGACTTGATGTCACAAAAATATGCACAATGTGATTCCTAAATAACATATATATTGCGATCGCAAATTGACATTGCTAAATTTATCCAGAGACATATATATGTTTCTGATTTATCATAATAATAACAAAATAATGTTCAATCAAAATAAAAAAAAAAAAAAAAAACTAAATATACACCAGAGACATAAATAGCACTATAGTCTTCGGATAAACCCGCTTAAAATGAAATTAATTTTCTCTAAATATTTTTTTCTTATCCTAATTAATAGCAGAGATACATAATACAATATATTTGATGATATATATCTCTGTTTATAATACGATGTTCTTTCATTTATGAATAGTATAAAAATACGGAGGTACTTTTTATACTAATACAACTAAATATCCGAAACCAAATTACCCGCACTGTCAACAACATGCATAACCCATAACGTATAGTGAGAATTATTCTTTGTTGGTAAGCAATACACAAATTGTGTATTTCGTAAGAACATGTTTGTGATGTCATCAAGTTTTGCTATCTAATTCTAATAAACTCCCATAATGCCTTTTAACCCCACCCAACTCTTGTCAAATTGACGTATCTGTATGGTTGCCTGCTTGCTAATGTCGGCAGACGAGGAGAATTACACCAGTTTAATGTCTAAGCCAGGCATTTTAGGACTTTTAGACAAAATTGAAACCATCTTTCAGTAGGTTAAATCATCCATCGATAACAATTCAGAGGATACGTGAAGGATTATCCCCGGCGTAAAGCAGGAGGGGATATTTTTTGTTGTGTGGTTGTCTACAAAAACGGGCAAAATTTCGTCGATACTGTACAGTATGGGATGTTTTAAGCCAAAGGGAGGCACGGGAGACGATCATGAAGAAGATAAACTTAGAAAACAAATTAATAAACGGATAGATGAGGAACTTAAAAAGGAGAAACAAGTATATCGAGCCACACATAGGTTGTTATTACTAGGTAAGTGGAGGTATTAGACGAATATGGTCGTCCATTTCACACCTGTTTTACCCATTTCAAAATATAGAATGGTCATGTATAAAACTATGTTTTTCTTTTGAAAGGTGCCGGTGAATCTGGAAAATCGACGATTGTGAAACAAATGAGGATATTGCACGTGAATGGATTCTCTTCAGAGTAAGTACAATTATTTATCGGTCTGTTTCCATTAAATAAATCGGAATAAACATCACATATTATGTATGCATAAGCAACTGTCAATTTTTGTTTGGATTGAGGTTCTTTAAAGGAAATTTAATTTAATTTTGATTTGAAATTTGCTTTTCAAATTGAAAGAGTGTTTTATCTAATTTTACAGTGAAAGAAAAAACAAAATAGAAGATATTAAAAAGAATATAAGAGATGCAATTTTGGTGAGTATTTTTTATTCAAAACAAACATGAATTTATGACCCCTAAGTCTTCCAAGATGGCCACCAGAAAATATACTAAGTCTTCATTGACAGATTTAAAAGAATATTAGAAATGAATAATAGTTTCAGGGAATGAAAATACAATAACACATAAAAACTGACGTCATAGTAGTTATACAGACAAAAACAAAGAGTTATTTTTAGAATGTTCACTCATCTAAATGATGATGGTGTAATTATTTCATATTTGCACCTAAAACTATTAAAAAGAAATGCAACTATAACACTTTGTTGTTGTGATGTTAGATTACAAACTTGAACATTGAAGTCTACAGTTGCAAGAAAGATGTTTTTGTAATTCTAAAAGTTTTGTCTTCACTAATACACATTTTTAGTGATTGATTGAGCTGTGCATAGGGTATATTTATATAAATACATAAAAATGTGCACATTTTTTTCATAATTAATAAAATTGGGTACGCATGATGATTGTTGGAAAATATTTATTACCCCAAGAGTTTGTCTTCGTGCTTTTTGGGTCAGTAGAAAGTTTCTCTTTGCTTGAGGTGAATTCCTTTATACTTTACAGTTAACAGTTACGACATATTTATTCTTAATATACATTTTAACTTATTTTACATTAATTCTTATTACTCTTCCTTGTTATGTATAATCAAATTGTTATGTATAATCCAAATTATTTATCCTATACATACATATACATGGAATACTTCTTCCCCTGTTATATTACAAATACAATGCTTCTTTATGTGCCAAGCGGTTGTCGAATCTAAATTTTTATAGTGTTTATGCATTTTACAGTGCATGTGTTTGGTAAATGATGATGTTTTTTTAGAAAAAAAATGTCTGCCACAATTCAATGTATGAGTTGATATTGCCCTGCATCTATGAGCTACAATATAAAGATGTAGTTTTAATTACACGTACATATAGCAATTCAATGCTTTGGCCTTCTTGAATTTGCAGTCAAGTGTGAACTTTTGTGTCCTGAAGTACAATGTTCAGTGTAATACATCATCATCCCTTCTTTTCTTACAAACAATGATTGCAAAACTTCATTCTATTTGACACTGTACACAGCTCCAAACATCATGGGTGACACAAGAAGTCTATTCTTGTTTACTGCCAAAACTAATCAATAATACCAGGCTTATAATTTGGAATTCCAGAAGCCCCTTTCATCTACACAATACTCATCAGTGGTGCTCGAAGTTAGCGACAGTAGTGAAAAAGGAACTTCAAAGACACCTAACCGAAATGGCCAGTTTTACAATTTTTATCCATTTATATTTGATTGTCAAAACAGTAATGTAGTAATATGTATCATCAGATGTACAGAAATTGCAGGATGCAATCAGGGTATTGTTTGAGCTGATTTTTCACAGAAATTTATTCTTTTAATGAAAGCTTTCCATTTATATCTGAATGAAAGTCGAGATAATATAAAAGCAGGCCTAGTTAGTTCAAGAATCATGAAGCATAAAGAGCACTTTAAAGAAGTTTGTTTATGTAGAAATGAGACCAATTGTTAATTTTTTTGTTAAGAACAGCAGATATCAGACTTGCTCCAACGTAGGGGGATAAATTTTTCTGAAATTATATTTTGATGTGATGCAGAACTAGTGCCTCAGTATACACAGAGACTTAAAATTTTCATTTTCTGTCTTTTTCTGAAATGGCAATGCTGAGAAACAAAACGAAAACTTCAAGATGTAAAGGAACAATGTGATTAAACACTAAAACAGTCATGACAAGCTTTTCTGAATGACAACACTGAGAAGTACAAATAAAATACAAATAAAAAACTTTAACATTAAGGACTAATATAAAAGTGATGTACTCCTGGCTTGGAGAGTAAATTTGATGACCGATACGTGTAATTTACTTTTGTGTTGTAGTAAGAATTATCATATTTCTGTTTTTGTTCGTTTGATTATTTTTTAACAATTTCAATGTCAGGATTAGCATGATGAGTTACAGTTAATATTGTCATCTACATACATTTTGTACTTGTATAATTATTTTAACTAAAATATACCATATTTTTCAGACAATAACAGGGGCCATGGCTACACTTAATCCTCCCGTTCTTCTAGAAAATCCAGAAAACCAATTTCGAGTGGACTACATGCAAGATGTTGCCAGTCAAAAAAATTTTGAATATCCCTATGTAAGTAAAACATATGCTCATACAAATGTATATATAATTTACTTCTGTGGTAGTTCAACACACACTCTGTATCCATGATCAGTGTTCTAACTTAGGATTTTGTGGAAAAGTCCAAGGACTCAGGAGTTTTCGTGGGTGTGAGTTCAAAAGTTCTATAGAGAAACAATATCTTGGTGTAAATTCATAATTCAAGTCATCTCATCAAAATGGAATGATAAGTGAATCAAACTTTGAATAATTTAAAAATTTATGTGAAAAAAGGATGATTTATAGCTTGCTGTTCGGTGTGAGCCAAGGCTCCGTGTTGAAGGCCGTATTTTGACCTATAATTGTTTACTTTTTACACATTGTGACTTGGATGGAGAGTTGTCTCATTGGCAATCATACCACATCTTCTTATTTCTATATATGATGACTGTATTCAGTTTATACAATTTTGATGCATCGGTAGACCTACCTTTTCAGAAAATGCTGAGTCCAGGGCTCTGGACTCATTTGAATAAGATATCTACATATACATTTGAATATGAAAAAAATTGTCTTTCTTTTGACATAGCTTGAAGATAGTCATGACTACACTGTGTTTGGACTTAGTATTATTCTTGAGCTACATTTATCATGTTTATAATATTCTAACCCAATTTTAACATGCCAATATCAGAGTTCTCCATAAGTGGTGGTCAAAAGGTTTTGACCACTAAAATTTTACAAAGGAGACATACAATTTGGTATTTTGCAATAGAAATAATAGTGACGACCAGCAAATTTTTTTCAAGGCCTGCCAAGGAAAAAAAATATTTAGAACTCTGCAATCTCCTGCTAAAGTTACATGTAACAATGACAGTCCTTTCTAATTTGATTTAAGGTGCCAAAGTGTTTGATTAATTGATTGATGTTTGATTTATGCAGCATCAGTGCAAAAAGGTTATTTTGCAGCTACTTAGCATTTGAAGTTGCATGGTAAATTACAAATGCTTTAGTATTATATGTTCATGAATGACCGATTCATTTGGAGCACCTGACTGTGTACAAAGTTGGACATGTTTTTCATTAAGTTGTATATTGTAAAAAAAAGAGTTTATAAAATTTGAAAGATATACATGTAAAAGTAACTTTTGCTTCTGAAAATTCTTCACAAAATAATTCTAGAGGTCATAATATTATACTTGAATGGAAATTAACATACTACCACTGTAGACCTCTATTTTAATTTTTTGTACAATTTCTTTCTTTTTGTTTCCAATAGCAAAATGTTGACTTTGCCGTTTCTGTGTTTTTGGAAAATTTGCAAATTGCAACAGGTTCAGTAATATATTATTTTGGAATCAATGACGGACTCATTTGTGGCACTGACAGTGTACAAGGTTGGACAAAGTGTATGATTATGCCCAAAAAACTATTCGGTTTCCATGTTTACATCAATTATTTGACAAGGTGTGTACAAGTTGCAAGTGGACAAGTTCTTTGAATATGCCAGAAAAATAAAAGAAACAAGGTTTTCATAGTAACATTGAACATTTGATTTGGTAAAGGAGAAGGACCACTAAGGGCTAGTTTTGGCCTAATATTCGAAGTACATCTAATGAAAGCATTTTGACATTTTTTAAACACTTTAAGTGTCTACTTCAGTCGATTCAATTATTTTATGTAAAAGATTTGTACAGATTTGGTCATTAAAGATGCTCAAATTCAAGCTTAAATATGAAAAATCTATCAGATATGCCATAAAACGTCACTTTTCAGATGGTTTTTGTCTAAAATGTTTGTGGCTGCATTCATGTTCAGTTTCAACCTTTATATATGTTATGTATTATCAAAATACAACATATATTTTAAATATTAAGACTGAACACAAATGCGGCCACTTCCATTTTAGACAAAAAACGTCTTAAAATTAGCACAAATGCTAAAATTGTAAAGATTTCAGTAATATTGCATGAATTTATGATGCTATTACCTGATGGATGTACATTGTATTGTCAAAAACAGCCCATATTTATGGAACAGAAGTATTCTACTTTCCAATAAAGAGCTAAAAGTTTACATTTCTACAAATTTGTAAAAATCCTTTATTTTGGGGCCAAAAAGGGGTCTTACTGGGCCTACTACTCCTTTGAATCTGATGATTTACGTTACATTGAGCAGATTTATGATATTTATCAAATCAAGAAAGTATGCATTTTTGCCAAAATTTATTACCAATATTTGTTCACTTGTTCAAGCAGATCCTATTGTTATAACTACAGTTTGAAAAAATGGGACACTATCTGGATCACAATTAATAAAAACTCACATACATAAATTCAGTAGTGATTTTCCTTCACAAAATTGTTGCAATTGCATTAATTAGATCTCACAATAATAAATGCATGCATTAATTTGTGAATTAACAGTATTATATATACCCCTGAGGGCATTTGATTGGACCTATGGGGTACTATTGGATATATATCTTTTATACAACCTGATATTATAGTTATTGCAAAGAAGTAGCTATCAATAATTTAGAAGCAGGGTTCAACATTAACTGCTGTCCGAGTGATTGGGACAAGTGAAAGTCATCATTGGGCAAATTTTCAGGAAATGACTTATTTTAGGGTAAACTATGATAAAAACAAGATAATTCAATTACCTTTAATGGCATTATGGTGTAACAACATGTATGAATGGAATGAACGTTGGCAGAATTGTACCTGTGAACCTGCATTTTTAATTATTGATTGAATTATCATACCCCACACAAAGATGAGTATACTTTATTTACCCATCTTTCATTCTGCCTGTTATACATGTACCAGGCAAGAATATACCGCCTTCATATTTTGTCAGATCAACTTTAGATTTGGACGAAGGTGTCAACTCATCAAAACATTGGATGAATTCCTTTATCAGAAAAATCTGAAATGGGGGACTAATTTTGTTATTTATTACCAGAAGCTTATAGAACATCAATGAGACAGCAACCAAAAGGGGGTATTGGATTAATGGTACAGACATGCAGTTTGGATTTAAAAAAAAAAACCCATTCATGTATTTACTTGTGAAAATCTGACCGATAAGTATATTTCATTGCAAAATCATAAACCATTTATATATTTCTCACTTATCAAATGTATAAAGTGTTTGACATCTTAATTTGATTTAAAAGGTTAAAACAGCATATAATTATTACATGTATATACAGATATCTAATCGAAAGGTAAGAATTACTGACCCATTGACGTTTTACATTGGTGAAATTACGACCCATTGATATATTTGACATATCAAAAAAGCAACCAATTACAGCCACACGTCTGTGTATACCTTCATATATGAAGAGACCACTTCATCATGAAAATAAATAAGTGACATCTAGAGGGCATTATTCCAGAACTGTCACCCCCTTGCGGGTGACTGGGGAATAGAAATATGGCCACTATTGGTCTTCTTCTGATCTTCAGTTCAACCCTTGCCAAAGTGTGGCGTACGTTTGGCTGTTTGGGATGTACAGGTATGCAGTCAAGTCTGGTCAGAATGGGGACGTTAAATCTGATGCCTCTTGTGGAGAGAGTGCCACGCTCTATGTACGTTAAGAACCCTTGCAACAACTCTTTAAAGGGTCCATAGGTGACCTGTTGCAAGGCAAAATTTCTGTCCCTATCTAATATACCCTCATTTTACTGGGGCTGTCCATATTTTCCCAACCTTTATCCTGGACGACCTCTATTATAGGACCTACCTATTGTATTTATTGTTTATTTGTTCATGTCCTGAACATGCATGAAATATTTGCCACTAGACGTTAAGCAACCAACAATCAATCAATCAATCCAGAGTTGTCATGAAAACCCAATTCTAAATCATAAAGATATGGCAACAACATTGTATTTCAATTATTGGAAGGTAGAGAAAATACATTTTATCAAAAAGATTGACAAGAAATTTGTTTGGGATTTTTTTTTATAGTTGCTTACATATATATGCAGGAGGGCAGACATATGTTTAAGTGTCAAAAAAAACTTTGATTTGTTAAGGAATACAGATCCTTTCAGGGTGCTTTGTGCATAAATAATCCCTAGGTTAAATGTTGAATTGTATACAAAACAATACCAAGATGCAGGTGGCTTTTAATTCTGACTGAAAAACTTGCATCAATTTATAAATTTTGACTTTTAAATGACCTTGATGGACCAGAAACTTCTTGACTGTGTATTCCAAGTATCATAACACTTCGATGACAGTCCTTGACAGTAGATATCAGTGTTCTGACATGTGCAGGACCTTCAAAATTCATTTGATTTGTTATGCTTGTAACACAGTGACTTGCTTTCTTCTTTACAACATAGAGGTCACTGAAGCCCAAATTACATATGAATTTCTTTGAACAGGTACAGAAAAAGTCTCCAAAAATAGCTACATGTACATTTAAATCCCCTCATTTTAAGTCTTATGAAATTTTTTGCTGACTTTTTTATGGCCAGCAGCAAATATGTTATAAATGAATATTCAAGACGTTCCTCTTATGAGCAAGTGACAAAATATATGGGTGGTATTTAATAATTAATATTGCAAACTTCTGGCCATTTAATGACCTCATGGGTCATTATTAATGTGATAAAGGTTGTAATTGATTTTGTTTGCTTTGTTCTACAGCCAAAAGTAAGGCTGTTTTTTCCTTTTAGGAGTTAAGTGCTATTTTCCCTTTTAAGATCAATCCTTAGATTTTTTTTTCAACGACAACTACTTTCATATTCTGTCTTATACAGAAATTTATAGCATAAGGGTAATAAAGTTTATATCAAATAAATTATTAGTATTACCAATGTACTGATATGGGCAAAAACAACAATATCTATATACATTGGATATTTGGAATGATTGATTGTTCTTTTGTCTAGTTTTCAGTGGAAATATTTCATTGGTAGGAAGGTTTGCAAAGTGGGTCAGCCAGGATGTAGGGCAGGAAAATTGGACAGCCCATGTTGGATAGGGGCAAAAATTTGCCTTGCAAATTGCCTGCTGCAGACCACACAAAGGGTTGTTTTAATTGCAGGGTGTGGCATTTTCCCTATATGAGGGAACAGTTTTGAAGTCTCAATTCTGACAGAATTGACTGCATATTTGTGCATCCCTCACAGCAAAATTAACAGAAGCCTTTCTAGTCATACTCATTAATGGCTCTGAAAAACAGAAGGGAGAATTTAAAAGCTCTGATTAGGACTGAATTACTTTGCATATGTGAATTAAAAGAAATGTTGATCTACAATGTGAATGAAAAAAGATGGGTTGTTATGTCAATATTTTTAACTTTTTTTTCATGAAATTAAACGTCAAAAAGTTGGGCTAAACTGAATATATCTTTTTATGGATCAGCAATTGGCACTACTGTGGATTATTATTCATTATTATTTGTTGGACACCAATTTTCATGGATTCAATGGGTTATGGGGAAATTTTCTTTATGAATGTATGCAGACTTTGGTAAAACTATAAAATCATATATCTTTGAAAATGCAAGTTTTCCTCAATCCACAAAAATTAGTTTCCACAAAATAATTTAATCCACAGTATTACACAACACACCATTTGCACCCTTAAGGAAACCTAATCATATCCTAGTATTTTGCTTGCTCTTGAACTGTCCAGTAGTGAGTCAGGACCCCAGGCTTGGTCAGCTAATGTTTGCCAACTCTTAGATCTGTAGTTACAAAAAAGTGGCAATATACTATTGATGGGGAAATGAAATAAAACCTTTTAAGGAAGGCTTTTCATAAACTTGATAATCTGTAAGGAAGCAATTTAAAATATTTAATTATATATTTAGTTCTATCTTTATAAAAAGTCTTTTGATAATAAAGAGATAAAATTTGTTTGGTTTTCCTCATTCTTTTGGTACACTTTCAAAGGATATTTGATTAGGGGAAAAAATTCAGGAAGTGATTATAATTTCCATTTAGCATATTATTTATTCCAAAGCTATGGATTAACCTGCTGCCTAATACTGCTAGCTTTTCTTATTTCTCAATATTTTTCAGATCAGAATATTTTTTTTTGTACAAAATTTCTAAGATAAAATTGTCTTCACTTGACAGAATCAATGTCATTATTTAATTTCTGTAGCTAACCTCGGCAGGTATAGTTTCTGACTGCTATTTGCTGATTGATCAAAAATACAATTGATTTTTCCTCAAACAACATAGCATGTAAAGTGTACATAAAGTCTGATTGGCTGGGAAGCATTATACTGGCTACAGGTCAGACTATTTTTAGCAACAGATGGCATAATTCACTGCAGAAAATAGGCAGAGTTAGATAAATTTAGCTTGCCAGGGGACAGATAGAAAATCAGTAATGAAACTACACACTAGTGAATACACAGACTGACAGTAGGGGGCACAAGCAAGGGGATATTATTGCTTATTTTATTGATAAATAGTAATTCATATATATCTGCTTAATAATGGTATCTTTGTTTACCAAACAGTCCAGATAATTGAAGGCTTGTCTTTTTAATAGATTTTTATTGATCATATTACAAATGAATTCAATAATGAAATGTGATAGAATTTTAAAAGTTATGCATGCATACATATTTATTGTTGTATGTGGTTGCAAAGAATTAAAATATTAGAGCAACTCTTATAGAAAAACAATAAGTAAAACTTTGATCAGCTGAATTCATCAAATTTGTTTTTTACACATTTGTGTTGTAAATACTAAAATGTTATATAATTGGCATTTTGAAACTGTTTATTTTTAAATTCACAGTTTGTCTGCTCAAAATATTATGTGGTTCCATATTTTAGATTGGTGTAAATTTGTATATATCTTTGTACCTCTTTTGTTGAGAAGGATGAAAATGTCATTGGCCTTTTCTATAAGGCCACATCCATCATTTTTATACGACCGCAAAATTTTGCGGTCGTATATTGGTATGACGTCGGCGTTGTCGTCCGAAGACGCATTGGTTTTCGCACTCTAACTTTAGTTTAAGTGAATGGATCTCTATAAAATTTTACCATAAGGTTCAATATCACAAAAGGAAGGTTGGGATTGATTTTGGGGGTTATGGTACCAACAGTTAAGGAATTAGGGGCCAAAAGGGCCAAAATAAGCATTTTGTAACTTCCAGACATAACTTGTGTGTTAGTGTATGGATCTCTCTGACTTCGTACCACAAGGTTCCATATCACAAAGGAATGCTGGGATTGATTTTGGGGTAATTGCCTCAAAATTTTAGGAATTAGGGGCAAAAAGGGCAAAAACAAGCATTTTCTAGTTTCATGACAATAACTTGTGTGTAAGTGTATGGATCTTTCTGAAATTGTACTACAGGGTTCCATATCACAAAGGAAAGCTGGAATTGAGTTTGGGGTAATTGCCTGAAAAGTTTAGGAATTAGGGGCCAAAAGGGGCCAAAATAAGCATTTTCTAGTTTCCAGACAATAACTTGTGTTCAAGTGTATGGATCTCTGAAATTGTACTGCAAGGTACCATACCTCAAAGGGAAGGCTGGGATTGAGTTTGGGGTGATGAATCATAAGGGGTTCAAACAATTTGGGGGATTTTTTTTCTCCTTTTTTCCTTTTTTTTCTTTAAAATTTTCCATTTTAAGTTGGTTATTTCTGATTTATATTTAAAAGCAAATAATAATGATATGGCAGGAGATACACACCAAACAGGATGTGTAAATTATTATATAATAAGTATTGTGCAATAGCAAGAAATTTTCAATTGCACAGTATTGCGCAATAGCAAGAAATCTTCAATTGCACAGTATTGCGCAATAGCAAGAAATATCCAATAGCACAATATTGCGCAATAGCAAGAAATTGTCAATTGTACTGTATTGCGCAATAAGAAGAAATATTCAATTGCACAGTATTGCGCAATTGCAAGAAATATTCAATTACACAGTATTGTGCAAAAGAAGATACTTTGTATAAATTGCTTATTTCTTGACCAATTTCAATGGGGTTTTATTCTTGAACTCTTGGGG
The DNA here is from genome assembly GCA_017311375.1 of Mytilus coruscus. Taxonomy (NCBI): domain Eukaryota; kingdom Metazoa; phylum Mollusca; class Bivalvia; order Mytilida; family Mytilidae; genus Mytilus; species Mytilus coruscus. Next base: position 44,721,212 of record CM029600.1, read on the forward strand.
TTCTTTAATATGCTGAATCTAACCGTGTATTAAGTTTTTGGATTTTGGGCCCCGTTTTTAAATTGGTCCACATTGAGGTCCAAAGGGTCCAAAATTAAACTTTGTTTGATTTCATCAAAAATTGAATTATTGGGGTTCTTTGATATGCTGAATCTAACCGTGTATTTAGATTCTTAATTTTGGTCCCGCTTTCAAATTGGTCTACATTAAGGTCCAAAGGGTCCAAAATTAAACTTAGTTTGATTTTAACAAAATTGAATTCTTAGGGTTCTTTGATATGCTGAATCTAAACATGTATTAAGATTTTGATTATGGGCCCAGTTTTCAAGTTGGTCCAAATCTGGGTCCAAAATTAAACTTTGTTTGATTTCAACAAAATTGAATATATGGGGTTCTTTGATATTCTGAATCTAGCCATGTATTTAGATTTTTAATTTTGGGCCCGTTATCAACTTTGTCCACATTGAGGTCAAAAGGGTCCAAAATTAAACTTTGTTTGATTTCATCAAAAATTGAACTCTTGGGGTTCTTTGATATGCTGAATCTAACCATGTATTAAGATTTTGGATATTGGACCATAATAGGTGAATGTCCAATTTAAAATTTTTAAGTTCTTAGACCACATTCATTCTGTGTCAGAAACCTATGCTGTGTCAAATATTTAATCACAATCCAAATTCAGAGCTGTATCAAGCTTGAATGTTGTGTCCATACTTGCCCCAACTATTCAGGGTTCGACCTCAGCGGTCGTATCAAGCTGCGCCTATGGAGCATTTTATTCTACTTTAAATTTATTATATATTTGTGTATAGCTTAGAATAGAATTTAATTTGTATATAGTGTGTAATCCCAGTATATTTTCAGGATTTATCATTGAACTTCCCATGGGTCAATTTAATGGTAGTTTGCTTATAAAAGGGTTATACCTTCATGATAAAGTGTGAGACCTTTTTCCTAAAGATATTGTAACCTGTGTCGCCAATGTCTAAAGCAGGTCCAGTAACCACTCAACTTGACCTTGGGTAGAAAACTTTCTTAAAAAAATTTCTTTGCTTCTATAGAAGGGAATGATTTTATATTTGGTCTGCAGCTTGGTATACATGTACATGTAGAGTTAAAGGGTGTTAGCAATTTTTATACACCTGTTTACGGGACATATTATGGTAAACCGTTGTCTGTCTGTCCGTCCGTCCGTCGTCATCATGTCAGACATTAACTCAAAAACGCTTTAACCAATTTGCATAAAATTTTGGTGAATTTTTTATATTTATTGACGTGAGCTCCATTTCATTTTTTATAAATTTTAGATTTTACGTTTCCGAGTTGCAGGGTTTTATTCATTAAAAAAAGGGGGATTTTCCAGTTTTTGGACAATAACTCAAGAATGCTTTCACCAACTTGCAAGAAATTTTGGTTAATTGTTTATATCTATTGACATGAGCTCCCTTTTGATTTTTATAAAGTTTAGATTTCACATTTCCAAGTTACAGGGTTTTATTCATTAAAAAAGGGGGGATTTTCCAGTTTTCGGACAATAACTCAAAAATGCTTTCAGCAGTTCTCATGAAACTTTGATGAATTGTTGATATCTATTGATGTAAGCTCCCTCTAGAATTTTATAAATTTTGGATTTTACATTTCCAAGTTATGGGGTTTTATTCATTAAAAAAGGGGTGATTTTCCAGTTTTCAGACAATAACTCAAAAATGATGTAAGCTCCCTTTAGAATTTTATAAATTTTATTTGTTTATAGTCTGACAACAGATTTACTAAGTATTGCCCAACAGCATAGTGTATTGCACAACAGCAAGAAATCTTTAATTGAATATAAATTCAATTCATATAACCAATTTCAAGTTCTTTGACTACATTTATTCAGAAACCTATAATATGTCCAATATTTAATTACAATCCAAATTCAGACCTGTATCAAGCTTGAATATTGTGTCCATTTTGCCCCAAATCAAAATTGAATTATTGGGGTTCTTTGATATGCTGAATCTAACCGTATTTAGATTCTTAATTTTGGTCCCGTTTTCAAATTGGTCTACATTAAGGTCCAAAGGGTCCAAAATTAAACTTAGTTTGATTTTAACAAAATTGAATTCTTAGGGTTCTTTGATATGCTGAATCTAAACATGTATTAAGATTTTTGATTATGGGCCCAGTTTTCAAGTTGGTCCAAATCTGGGTCCAAAATTAAACTTTGTTTGATTTCAACAAAAATTGAATATATGGGGTTCTTTGATATTCTGAATCTAGCCATGTATTTAGATTTTTTAATTTTTGGGCCCCGTTATCAACTTTGTCCACATTGAGGTCAAAAGGGTCCAAAATTAAACTTTGTTTGATTTCATCAAAAATTGAACTCTTGGGGTTCTTTGATATGCTGAATCTAACCATGTATTAAGATTTTGGATATTGGACCATAATAGGTGAATGTCCAATTTAAAATTTTTAAGTTCTTAGACCACATTCATTCTGTGTCAGAAACCTATGCTGTGTCAAATATTTAATCACAATCCAAATTCAGAGCTGTATCAAGCTTGAATGTTGTGTCCATACTTGCCCCAACTATTCAGGGTTCGACCTCAGCGGTCGTATCAAGCTGCGCCCTGCGGAGCATTTTATTCTACTTTAAATTTATTATATATTTGTGTATAGCTTAGAATAGAATTTAATTTGTATATAGTGTGTAATCCCAGTATATTTTCAGGATTTATCATTGAACTTCCCATGGGTCAATTTAATGGTAGTTTGCTTATAAAAGGGTTATACCTTCATGATAAAGTGTGAGACCTTTTTCCTAAAGATATTGTAACCTGTGTCGCCAATGTCTAAAGCAGGTCCAGTAACCACTCAACTTGACCTTGGGTAGAAAACTTTCTTAAAAAAATTTCTTTGCTTCTATAGAAGGGAATGATTTTATATTTGGTCTGCAGCTTGGTATACATGTACATGTAGAGTTAAAGGGTGTTAACAATTTTTATACACCTGTTTACGGGACGTATTATGGTATACCGTTGTCTGTCTGTCCGTCCGTCCGTCATCATCATGTCAGACATTAACTCAAAAACGCTTTAACCAATTTGCATAAAACTATGGTGAATTTTTTATATTTATTGACGTGAGCTCCATTTCATTTTTTATAAATTTTAGATTTTACGTTTCCGAGTTACAGGGTTTTATTCATTATAAAAAGGGGGATTTTCCAGTTTTTGGACAATAACTCAAGAATGCTTTCACCAACTTGCAAGAAATTTTGGTTAATTGTTTATATCTATTGACATGAGCTCCCTTTTGATTTTTATAAAGTTTAGATTTCACATTTCCAAGTTACAGGGTTTTATTCATTAAAAAAAGGGGGGATTTTCCAGTTTTCGGACAATAACTCAAAAATGCTTTCAGCAGTTCTCATGAAACTTTGATGAATTGTTGATATCTATTGATGTAAGCTCCCTCTAGAATTTTATAAATTTTGGATTTTACATTTCCAAGTTATGGGGTTTTATTCATTAAAAAGGGTGATTTTCCAGTTTTCAGACAATAACTCAAAATGATGTAAGCTCCTTTAGAATTTTATAAATTTTATTTGTTTATAGTCTGACAACAGATTTACTAAGTATTGCCCAACAGCATAGTGTATTGCACAACAGCAAGAAATCTTTAATTGAATATAAATTCAATTCATATAACCAATTTCAAGTTCTTTGACTACATTTATTCAGAAACCTATAATATGTCCAATATTTAATTACAATCCAAATTCAGACCTGTATCAAGCTTGAATATTGTGTCCATTTTTGCCCCAACTGTTCAGGGTTGGACCTCTGCGGCGTATCCAGCTGCGCTCAGCGAAGCAGTTTATTACATCTGCTGTGCACTCGCTTCTTGTTTTCTGCTAGTTTGAAATTTTGCAACACTGATTGTACAAGGGACTCATAATTTGCATCAAAGTTTTCTTTGCATCAATTAAAGGGAATGGTCAGTTATGCTTTAGTATACATGTTACCTCAATCAATTGCATTCAGTGACACAGGTTCAGACCCCGTATTGGTCTTGTTGAATAACAAATACTGCTGGACACATTCTCCATTAACTTCCTTTTGATCTGGCAGAGCATTCATTGTGGTCATCCTTCTCCTTTCCACTAAAATTTAACATCTAGATTTTGTTACAATTTTGCACTTTTCATTTGTAAATATTGCTTAAGTGTCTTAAAATAATCATTATATTTGTGAAAGGTTAGGTTTATATTTAAGACCCATGGAACGCAATTGTCTATTATTTTAATCAGTTGTTTGTGCCCATTTAATATATGTTTGTTTTTTTTTTTCAGGAATTCTATGAGCACACTGAAATTTTATGGAAAGATAAGGGTGTGCAAAACTGTTATGAAAGATCTAATGAATACCAATTAATTGATTGTGCCCAATAGTAAGTAAATTAGTTTTATAGGAACATAAAAATTTCCATCAAGATTTAAAGTTCTCAGCAAGCAGCATCAAAGATACCATATTAACCCAATAAGTGCATAGACCATGTACAATGTATGAGAAAAAAAGTGCACTTGGTCCTGTTTGATATAATAGCTAAAATTCTTTTAATATGCTCCAATGGGGCACTTGAGGTGAAATTTGGTATTTACAAAAACGTATTATTTTTCTGATGGTTGTGGCATGGTACATTTAAAGTGTGATTTGTTTTTATTGAAACAAATATTGCATTTTTAACGCAGTCATATGATAGTATTAATTGCATAAGTGCATTAGCTGTTTAGACTAAAATTGGGGATTGGAACTTAAAATATCAGGGCCTTTACTTCTATTATTTGTGATATACTGGATAACAGTTTCTATGAATTGTTCTGAATTTTATCTTGCTTTGTTGCATACCTGCCATCTTCTCAAAAGCTCCATCTATGATTTTAAGTACAAGAGGACCTTATCCTTCTCTTAACATGCTAAAAGAGATTTTAATATAATATACTATGGTTTTGAATGAGTGTATATACAGTGTTGTATGTACTTGAATGCCATTTTAACCCCTTCGAATGTAAGTCTTGAGGTATTCAGTTTAGATAAATAATATAGGATTTCAAAAATCAGGTCTTGTAGGGAATCACCCTTAATTGGGAAGGTTTACAGGTTTGACATCTTTTAGCAGATTTCACCTTCAGTCTTTTCCTTAATATGTCATTTGCAGAAATTCTTGTCAGAATAAAAATGAATGGTGTGTTGGTAGTGTGTCATTAAGTTAACTGAAAGAAGTTTTCTAATTTATTATTGTGTTTATTGAATAAACCTTGAACTAAAATGCCCAGAAATGTGAAAACATATTTATTTGTTCCATAGGAGATCTTCACTACACTTGTTAACACCTAAATAAAATGTCACAAGGTCAATTGAAAATTTTATCATTCTGGATCTGCCTTTGAAAGTGTCTAAAAAGGTTGGCAAAATTAGCATTTAGGTAAAGCAGCTAAATACATGCATGATGATGCATTTCTTAGATGATATTGTTTTTGGGAAGTTTGCTATAGCAATACTTTCCTTAGGCGTCGGCCTCAAACTTCCGGTGACAGACTATCGCAAATGTTCTGCTCCAAGATAATGTAGTACTAGTGTTTGAATACTGATTGTAAGAAGATTCTTTTGAAATTTTGAGTCCTTTTGAAAAGATTACAGCTTGAATAAAAAAGGAATGAATGTTCACCGACAGTTCAGATGAATTTAACTTCATTTTGAAAATAACTATCACAAACACTACTTGCGGATCTGCCATGCGCTGAAGAGAAAATCAAAGAAATCTACGCGAGACAGCGTTTAATTCATTCATGAACATTTCATGAATGAACATTTTCCGCTTTTTTTTACTATGTACGATATTTACAAATGTTTATTATTAAATAAGTAAAAGTCCAAGTGTATCGAAGAATCCCGTATGGCTGACATTACTGATATGTTTTGATCAAGCCTTCGGATAATTGACAAGTGATAAAAGTTTGATTGAACAATTATACACAGGTGACAGAAATACTCGATAATCATATGGCTTATGTCACATGCCATCGATGAGTAAAGGTAAATACCGCTATGATAGAAAGGTGCATGTTTTGTTAAAACATCGATCAGAATGTTTTGATGCCAAAACATTTGAAAACTTTAAATTCGCTATTTAAATACTAGCTATTTCACATTCCAATGTGGATTTGAGGACCTTCACTCGTCCAGCATGCTCAGTCACGTGGGTCAAACTGACAGCTGAAAAACATTGACTGAACGACAGTTCGTACATATCGCAGCCTCCTCAGCGTTACGATTAACAATTACATTTGTACACAAATCGTTACAAGGATATAAGGCAGACAAGTCAGCTTCTACTTAGAATAACTCAGTGTATCAAGACAAGTGCTGTAGCAATTATTTACATGATTAAATAAAATCTGTCCATGTAATAGGAAAATGACTTTCTTTTTCTTAGTGCTAGTCCAAATAATTATCATGATTATGACAAACCAAAAATCTCAAATGTTATTGTCTCAATGCTAAATTTCACAGCATCAACTATAAAATGTGTTACAGCCGGGGTTATTAGCACCTCTATGAATCTAGTGTATATAAACTTTTTATTCATGTCGTCATACTGCTATTGTTATGTCTCCACCGTATTAAGTTTTACCCTTTTTCTTCTGTAAGAATTTATACGTCCCTTACTTGTATGTACGTCCGTACATCCCATCTGTTCTCTAACTTTAGTTTTCCTAAACCAAATTGTATGAAACTTATATGCTATGCTTATTTCCACAAAACACAGGTCAAGTTGAATTTTGGTGGCGTCGATTTTACAATTCTAGAGTTATGCTCCTTAACAAATAAAAAGTTGCTTGAATTTTTGTTTACGATCTCTAATTTTAGTTTGTCTCAACCAAATGTTATGAAACTTATACACAATGCTCATTATCACAAAACACTGATTAAATTCGAGTTTTAGTGGCGTCAGTTTTACTGTTCTAGAGTTATGCCCTTTACAGTTATGCCCTTTACAAATTTAAAACTGATTGTTGTCGAGCCTTTGACTTTTGTCGAAAAAGCGAGACATAGCGATCCTACATTTCAGCGGCGGCGGAGGCATCCACAAATATTCACTCTGTGGTTAAAGTTTTGAAATTTTAATAACTCTCTTAAACTATCCTGGATTTCTACCAAACTTGGACAGAAGCTTGTTTATGATCATACAATAGTACCCAGAAGTAAATTTTGTTAAAAAAAAATCCATTTTTCAGTATATTACTTATAAATGGACTTGGTTTTTCTGCCAGGAAACATTACATTCACTCTGTGGCTAAAGTTTTAAAATTTTAATAACTTTCTTAAACTATCCTGGATTTGTATCAAACTTGGACAGAAGCTTGTTTATGATCAAAAGCTAGTATCTAGAAGGAAATTTAGTTAAAATTTTGTTCTTGTTTTTCCGTATTTTACTTAATGGACTTAGCTTTTCTTCCAGTTAACATTACATACAGTCTGCAGTTATTTTTAAAACATTTATTAGATTCATAAACTATCCTGGATTTTACCAAACTTGGACAGAAGCTTCTTACAATCAAAAGATAGTATAGAGAGGAATATTTTATTAATTTTTCCTCATTTTTGTTGAGCCTCGATTAACAGCAAAAGTAGGCGAAACACCGGGTTCCGCTGAACACTTACGATTTTTTTTCAATTCCGTGCTCTAACTTTAGTGTGCCTCAACCAATTGTTACGAAACTCATACAAAATACTTTTAACCACAACACCAAGATCAAGTTTGAATTTTGGTGCCGTCATTTTACTGTTGTTAGGGTTATGCCCAGTTACGAATGGAAAAAAATACTATAAAATCACAGGCCCTAGATATGGCATGGGCACATAAAGAAATTAACAGAGCTTATTGTATATTTGATTATTTTAGAACAACAGTTCAAGGTTGCAATAGAAAATATCAAAATTTTATATGAAAAACTTTTATGAAAAAAAGAAAATGGTTTAGTTAAAAATATCAAAGCTGTGATTGAATACATATTTAAAATAATACACATCTATAATCTATTTGAAAAAATACACATCTACAGTTGCAAACTTCCCAGAGGTGCTATCCAGCACTTTGATTTTAGTATTTCATCATCTCTGAGTAAAGTTAGAAAAGAAGTACATCAGATTGTGAATTACTTTGGATTTCTTTTCTTTGTTACCAATATTTTCTTGGGTGTGGAAAAATTGCATATTCGTAGTCTTGCCACAGTCTGCATTCAAGCTTATAGAAAGTGTTCATTGAACAATTAAATTTGTTGTACACCTATACCCACAAAATCCATGAAAATTGGTACCTCACAAATATTAATGAACCCACAGTAGACCCTAAGATGGATGGATAGGGTGTTTCTCTTCTCTTTCTTTAGCACCATATCTACTGTTCCTTGTCCCTTAGACCAGTCTTTTCCTTAGCCTGCTCCTCTGAATTTTTCTTTCCTTTTATCTTTCCATTTCATTCTCCACTTTTCTCCCCGTTTCCTTCTAACCTGTCCTTTCAATATTTGATTAGCAACAGCAACCATTCTTCTCCTGTACTTTATTGACCTGCTGATATTTCAATGAATGTGAACCTATATTTTTACTTGTAAGGTTGTAAGGCAACATATTTTCTATAAAAAAATGTTCTTTAAAGTGTTAAATTTAGCTTGTCCCGATTTTACAATAAATAAGTTATAGACACTTGTAAAGCATGTGTAATTGATTTGCTATGGTTTTTACCTTGGGGGGAAAGTAGGTCAGATTTATTTTTAATCAATATGTAGTAATTGGGTCAAGTCATTAATATTTTTGTTAAATAGAAGGTTATTTTGATAGGAAATAAAACAAGGTCATAAATTAATAGGGGGAGATGTTGGACTTCCTCTGGTGGTGTGAACTAACTCTAAAAAAATATAAACTGAACAATGCATATGAGTGAACTATTTGTAAATTATAGTAAATAGTTTACAGTGAAAATATAGCTTAACTTTTAAAACTTTCTATGCGTTATTTGAATACATTTTTTGATAATTCCTTAATCCAGGCAGTACTGATGAGAAGTTCATGGATACATGTACTAGGTACAACCTCGTAATGAAAGGCCTGCCAAAAATGAAAAGACATATATAAGTGAACATATGATCTTAACAATAGACAGATGTCTATAAATATAATTGTACAGCTCGAGATTTGAGGGAGTCGAGGAAAGCTATGAATAACTTAATAGACTTTCAAAGATCTGAATCGTAAAATACCTAAATGACAAAATAATTCAAAATATGAATTAAAACAACCAAGAATGAGGTTTATGACTGTCGGTCAGCATTAAGATTCTCAACTTATAATACCCAAATGACAAAAAATATCACAATACCGCTACGACAAAAAACAACCAAGTATGAGGTTTCTGACTTTTAGTGGACATGAGGATTGTTTTTCCTTCTTCTAAATTTTATGGCTATAATAGATTTTCAGAAATGGACAATTAATTTCTTTTGTTTCAGTCTTATTTTTGACATCTTTTAAGGTTTTATTGGGAAAACCTGTCAGAAATTGGCCTTTGGTTAAAGAATGATTTTGAAATGAAATATTTACATAATTTAGAGTAAAATATTCTAATTAATACAGTGATCTGGATATAAGACATATATATATATATATATATATATACAATGAACAAGATAATTACACTAGTACATTTTGTAAGTTGTTATGTACATGCATTAAGGTGCTGCCTGTTCCACGGTCATTCAACTTCCAAATGAAAAATGAAAGCGGGATTAATATAAAATAATATTTGGCAGGTTAGATTTGAAATCCCAGTTATGACATAGGAAATCTAACACCTTTTCTATATACCTGTGTAAAGGTATTTAATACACATAATCAATCAGGAGATCTAAGCCCACTCTCAGAGATTACAAAAGTCAGCTATTTTTAGCACCCCTTTTATCTGATCTTGTCCAAAAATAGCTCATTATTGACACAGTTTAAAAGCTTTTAGTACATACACAATCCAGGGCTAGAAAATTGCTTCCCTATGTGAATAATGGGGCCCAGCTATGGGGTGATCTCAGTCATTGTGCAACAACTTCTTGGTTCAATACCCTGCAGGAATTTGTTAAAATCAATAAACCCAATAAATATGAAATAAGTATGTGGTATTTTTAGCCTGGATAATGTCTCTTAATGATTTTTTCACCTCTTATGCAAGTTTTAACTTGTTAAGCTTGATTGTACATCTTCCAACTTTATTATAATGAAACCTATTTTATACAGAATATAAATTTCAAATCATTCTTTCAAAATGACCACATGTTTTCCATGCATATCCAGTGTTTTGCTAATTGTTTCCTTGGATGACAGACCTTTGAAAAGTGAATGAGGTTTAAATGGGGGATATTCATTTCTTTCTGCGATTTTTTAGGCCAACCATTGTTTTTTCCCCCCATTCTTCTCTATTCTGTAAAAACCCTCCCTTCCAAATCCAGACCCTTGTAGTTGTGTTCTCATAGCTTTGCATAAATAAATGGCCATTTGAAGCAAATTAAAAAATTAATATGCTATTTTTTTCATAGTTTCTCTGGTTTTTTTTGTTAAAAAAAGTACTGGTAATCTTTCTCTACGTTTTCATGAGGATTGGGGTAGTTTTTCAGTTTTGTTGTGTAGGAAAACATTCATAATTGATTAATTTCACATTATAATTCCTATAAAAAGGTAAATTTTAAGGAAAAAAGTAAAAAAAAATACAGTTTTGCTGTCTCATTGTCTTTTCAAGACATGGTCATTATTAAAACATCTGAATAATAAATTAAATGTTATGAATCACAAAAACATCCCTAATAATAAATTTAATGTAATGAGCTCCTCCCATTTCCAATGTATATTTTATATCAAAAACCCAAATAAGAATATATTTTTATTTCTAGATGAAGAAAGAGAGACCAGGATAGTTGTCATAACAATCCTTGACAAAAGTTTAATTTTGTATTTACAAAACAAATCACTTCATATAGTTCATAGATTGTACATTTCAATTAATAAGGATATGAATTATTGATACCAGTCAAACAGGGCAATTAAAATGAGCACTTTCAATAACTTGTACCAGGATGTTTTGATTTATGGCAATAAAAAAGATTAAAAGCCGTGTTCTAAATTTAGGTCAGTCTGTAAGCTTGCAGACTGTCAATTTCATAAAAATTATAATGAATAGGCAAAGATTTCTGTCAAAACTCTTTGTTCTCCAATTAGGAGAAAGAAGACAATTTGATGATATCAACAAATATCGATATTAAAAAAATCTGACGTTAAATATTTTGCTTTCCTTTTGGTTCAGTTTAAAAAAAGCTTTATGGACCAAACTAGCTCACAGTATTGAAATGGTCATATTTGCCAGATTTCGCTGATTTAAAATCCAAATGACTAAAAGCCAATTTCAGTCAAATTGAATTTTAAAATTCCCAAGATATTTCAATGCCCTCTTTGCCAGAATTTGCATTTTTTGGTAATCAGCCTCTATAGTTTGATTGCAATGTTTTTCCCTTAATAATACTGCCACTCTGTATTTAGGAGATAACTATATTGTATTTTAAGCTTGGCGTTCGTAAAATGTAGATTTTATTGTCGCAAATTCAGTTTACCTAGCGACACATAATTTATAATAAACTTGAAACTGAGGGTTTATTTTCTTGTCTCAAAATCAAAACTAGCATGATTGATTCCTTAGGAATTTGAAACAATTACTCATTCAAATTATTTCAATTTTAAACTGTTACAATTCCACAAATCATTCTTTAAACCTTTTTCCTAAAAACAGGTACGAAATTTCATGTAACTCCTGCAATGCAAAACTGTTGATACAGGTTGGTTTTATGTGATGACTTTTTCGTATGAATTTGACAGTTTTAAAAAAAATTACCCCAACTTTTAAATTCTTAGAAAAATAGCCAAAATAGCATGAAAAATTTCAAAACCCTTTATTAATCGATCTAGTACATAGAAGCATTGCCAAACATTTGCCTTTCAAATACATAATTCAATACAAAATTACAAAGAAGGCAGGTCAAAAGTCAACAGTTTTGATTTATATCAGTCTGTCATCAGTGTCATAAGTAATATTATGAAATGTATTGCTTTAAATACATGTACATGTATGTTGTCGGATGGTTTGGAATATTTCTTCTAAAAATTGATATCACAAGGAATAATTCAGTGGCAATGTACGAAATGAACCAGCGGCAATTTGTTTCCAAAGATGATATAAGATTTTTCGCAATGGATTTGTTGTTATCAGTTTATTTCTTCACACACGGTTGAGGTAAGCTACATGATGTGTTTATGTGGGCGTAGTAGAATAACATCCCCTGAACAGAATTATATATGACAGTACAGGTGAAGACTTGTTATATTTCCCTTTCATCAATGTATCTGATAAAACCAGGCGTTGTACATTAGGGGAATACATTATTTTAACCTCATGCTTGTTATTTTGTTTGTCAACATATGCAATTGTATTTGTAGAAATTTCAACAATTTGTTTACATTGACTTGAGGGGGTTCAAAATTGGATGTATTTTAGGGCTAAGTTCTCCTGTGAGGGGTTCAAAAATGGATTTATTTTGGGGCTAAGTTCGACCGTCTTGTTTCTTATAGTTTATTTTTATTTATGATATATTTATTAAACAATGTCAAACACTAACAATTTTCTGTCATGGAAACATTTTATGTTAATTGATGAGAATGCTCATATTAAAAAAAGGGTATGTTAGTACATAATTTTGCAATTAAGACATTATTTTGAACAAAAATCTCTAGAATTTTAATATAAGATAATTGATAAAAGATTAACAGATTTGAAATATTCCTCAACCCCCAGATATTTAAATTACTGTATATTCAGAAATTAATTGAGGTTTTTTTTGATGTGAATAATGCGACTTGGGCAGTATCAAAATGTTAAGAACTCGCATTCTGACAACTGAAACATAGATCTGTATTCTGTTTTTTTTCCAAATCGCGATAATTAAACTTGAATTTTTGTCTATTCTTGAAAAATCGCTATAATAAATGCATTGAATAATTTCTGAACTGTATATGAAATAAGGAAAATTTAAAAACTTACATGTAACACATAAATACACCAAATCATTTTAAATAGCAGAGGTTAGTTGCTACTTAACAGAATTATTGTTATCTGTCAGTGAACAATTTTAACCAGAATATTAATAAAGTAAAAGTGTTCTCAATGCATTGATACTTTTTGGCATTTGATTTGTGTGCAGTCAATATACTTTATATTTTGTTCATCCAGTAATCTAGCACATTTTGTTGACATACAAAAGTTAAATGAACAGACTTTTGGGACAAAGAATGGGAAGTTCTAGGAATTTTGTCATCCATTTGTAGTATTTATATTGTTCTGGGAAGTTCTATTGTGCATATTGAATTTGATCTGTGTTTTCCTCTGTACATTTTGTTTTTACATCGAATGAGATCAAATGGGATGAGTTGCACACTAAAAAAAATATTTTATTCTGTCAAATATGAAGTAAAGTAGGGAACCTAGCTGGTCATAAGTTGTAGTTTATTATATCTACTTAGGAATTTGGTATTAATGTTAGATTTTGGTATTATATTAAATGAATTGTCAGAACTCTGTTTGATTGTGAGCTTTAATTTAGCTGTGTAGTGTAGACATTTTATCCATTGATAGAGAAGGTACACTCATCTCTCTTGTTTTATTTTGGTGAATAGGTGCTGTCTCATTTTCTATTATTCATACTTGTTTTTGTTCTACGAGTTGTATAATACTCTTCCTATCTTGGAAAATCTAGATATCTCAGCATACCTCTTTCATTAAATTGTACTAAGTTGTATAAAAGTACACCACAGATTTTGTCGTTTTTTTGCTAGTTTAGACTTGATAAAGCAAAGTATATTGTACTAAATGTAAAAATGGATAAATAAAAAGATTTAGTATAACAAATGTTAATGTGATTCCATTCAACACTTTAATAGAGCTCAGACATAAGTAGGAATTTATAGAATATTACATTTTATACTCTATTGGCTTTGTGGGATTTTACAAATATTGCCACACTTAATTTCACATTCAACAAAGAATATCCTATATAAATATTGAGTGTTCTATTTAAATCTCTATGTGTGCATAGATTATGGCTTACTTGCTATAAATTATTCACTCTGTTACTATTATTAGAAACATACTGAGTCATCCCAGCCATATCTAGTTACAAAAGCTAACACAGGTCATGGCAAATAACTTTGTTTGTAGGGCCTCTGCCAAGGGGGCACTGTTTATTTCTGATTCAACCCTGTGGGTCTCCTCTTAAATCTTGTGACATCTTAAGATCATTTACATATATAATATTTTAGGTTAAGACAGTTGAGAATTCTGTAGTATAAACACTCATTTCACTTTTCTTAAATGAGTAGCATGTACAGATGAAACCCTTCACTGTTTATATTGACTGTCTGGTTCCAGCAGCTTGGAATAATCCAGTTTTCTGACCTCAGATTTTTTGTCCAACATCTAGGTCATTGGAGAAGTATTAAAGATTCAGTGGCAAGCCAGATTGGAATCGATCACTTAATTTTACCCAGTTGGATTAAAACAATAACCCGCCCTTCACTTATAAAAGGGTCAATTTCTAAAATTAAACATTTCCTTTATTTTTTCGAAGGATTTAGTTCTATAACAAGACCTAAAACAAGTTTATTCAGATCATAATTGTAAACACAAGAGTATGTTAGGTTAGTTAAGCTTTTACATAAGGGACTAAAACTTAACAGCTGTGTCATTTATTTATGAGATGAGCTATTTTTAGACTGTGTTGATGTATTAGTTACAATGTTAGTGTTTTCCTTTTCACCTGGCCAAAGGCCATCATGCCCACTCTCTCTTCTACCAAAAGGGGTACACAAGAGGGTTCATCGAAAAGAACTTAACGCCCATTATTACAATAGGGATGTATTTGGAAAGATGAAGAGAGAAGGACAGGGGAGTGGGATAAATGAATAAAGGCTATCAAATGAACGGGGTAATTAAAGAGTGTGACCATTGTTATTAAAAGGAATAGAGGGTTTGGTGGTTGGGGATTTAAAAGGTTACTAAGAATGGAAGGTTTCCCCAACTTACTGTTTTACTAGTAATTTTCTCTTGTAAAACCCAATAAATCCATTTCAAAGTAAAGCAAATCATTTAGAATATTTGATTTCAAAAAAGAAAAAAAAACTAGACTTAACAAATAACTGCCCATATATTGATTTAGTTATATATCTCAAAAGTAACATCTTCAGTCAATTTTGACACAAATATCAAATATCTGGCATGTTTAACCTTGAAACAAGAGAATGCATAAGGCAATGTAAAGACAATTGTCAACAAAATTTAAAAACAATAAACTTCTTTGGAAGTTATGTTTGATTGAAAACTACTGATATTTATGTAATCAAATAATATTTAGCCAACAAGGTTGACTACAGCCTTTAAGTACAGGGCTGGCAGATAATAGCAGTAAATTTTAAAATAAATGTCCTGAATCACTTCTATATCTGAGTAGTATATATATATATGCATCTATAGATATGACAATATGTGAATGTAGCCAGGTGATAGATGTAATTTACATGTACATGCACTCAAATGACAACGAACATACAACATAAAGTCTGGAAAAACCTAGTTTTTGTTTCACCTTAAAAATCTATTTATAACTCAATTTGCCAGGAGCTGGAAGAAGATATATGATACAGTTGAATGTAGATTATAGAGGGGTACATGTTACAACTTTTTAACTCATTTGATTGAATCTTGCTTTTGATTTACTTTACATAGTTTTGACCTTATGGGCATCCATGTCCCTGAGAAAGATTAGGGTTGACAAACTGATAAAGAATTTTTGTCTCTTTACAGCTTTTTAGACAGAGTTCATATAGTGAAACAACCAGATTACACTCCAACAGAACAGGTAACATATAATGTACTGTAGAAACACGTTAAATATATACTGACAGTAAAACCTCAACCTTTGTCATTTTGAGATGGTGCACTTTTTATCTCGTCACAATTTTTAGGCAGTTAAGCTGCCTTATGCTACCACCCTTGATTTGTGTTCTTCCCACTGAATGGTGTAAAAAGTGCTATTGTTATTATCTAGCTGGCTAATATGTTATTAATAACTAATTGGGCACTTTTTTCATACTTTCAATTCTGGAATACAAAAAATATGACCAGAAAAACCTTAAATGATCGTCGAACCACCCAAAATATTTGAAGGTCCACATAGGAAGTAGTGCTCAATAGAAATCTGTACATAGTTTATTATCCCATGTGCTTTTGGCTAAGATGTCAAAGAACAATTGTATGAAATATTTCATCGCCGAAAATCTCTAATTACAAGTCATTTACATTTCCCAAATGGCAAACGGCGCAGCAATATTGTTCATGTACACTAAATCTCAACAATAGAGGTAATAAAGTTATACATAGTAGTCTAAGTTGGCGGTAATTTTAACTTACAGTAAGTTACACGAAACGTAAGCTAGTAAGTATTCTGATGTTATAAAGTAAGTTTTGTTTATCATGATCTTCTTTTCGTTTAAGAAGATTGTGATTAATCAATTAATTTCAATTAAATGTATGCACATTTAAATTCCTTTCTTTTATTAAATTATTCCGTTCATCACTGAACTTGCCAAATAAAGTTGTTGTTGTTTTATGAATGACAAAGATGAAAATCGACCTTGATCGGATGTTTTATAAAATGTGGACAACTTGTCCCTGAGACAAGTCAGATAAAACTGTGGACAACTCGTCCCTGAGACAAGTCTGACCATCTAAGAAGACAACTGGACCGGTTGTCAGATTTACTTAAGGTTTCATAAAATGTTGACTAACATGTCTTGCAGAGTCATCAATCTTTTGTTTGTGCCTTGGGGTCTATTTAGGGGTATTTTGAGGGGCTTAAAGAAGGGAGTGGTTTACTATGGAACCCTATGGGATTTTATTTTTTTTCAATTTTCAAATGACTATTACTTGAAAACAGTAAGTGATAGACAGACACGGTCTTCAGTTATAACAGGACAATAGAAAAAATGAAATAAAATATAGGGTGAGTCCCTGGGGGTCATCATACCCCCTTCAATTTGAAAATGTGCTTTTATCTTGTAAACGGTCGCGATCCCCACCCTAAACCATATATATACTTGTATGGGACAATAAAACAAATCAAATGAAAATTTGGGGAAATCCCCAGCGTCACCCCATCCCCTTCTGTTTGAGAACTTGTAAATGGTCGAGATCCCCACCCCTACTGCATATATATTCTTGTACGGAACAGTAAAACAAATCAAATGAAAGATAGGGGAGTCCACAGGGGTCATCCCCCCTTGATTTTTGAAAACTTGTAAATGGTTGAGATCCCCACCCCTAAACAGTATATATTCATATATGGGACAAGATAACAAATCAAATGAAATATAGAGAGAGTCCCTGTGGTCACCCCCACCCCATTCTTTTTGAAAACTTGTAAACGGTCGAAATCCCCACCCCTAAACCATATATATTCATTTATAGGACAAGATGATAAATCGAATGAAATATAGGGGAGTCCACGGGGGTCACCCCACCCCCTTATTTTTGAAAACTTGTAAACGGTTGAAATCCCCACCCCGAAACCATATATATTCTTGTATGGGACAATAAACTAAATGAAATGAAATAAAGTGTAAGTCCCCTGTGGATCACTCCCCCCTTTTTTTGAGAACTTATACGGTGAGATACCCAACCCTAAACCATATTTATTCCTGTTCGTCATTTCAAGAAGATTTGAATGACATACAGGGTCAATCTCCTAGTGGTCACATATGCATATCACTTTACTAGACCTAACCAATTTGTACTGGACTTTGCCCAATGTCAGGCGACCATAGGAATGAAGAATTAATGGAGCTTTGTTTGGAAGACTTTGTAACAGCATCCTGTTACAATTATTTCTTGTTTATTATAAAATTTAACTGATGCAAAAATAAGTCTAGGTTTATTGAATTTACTTTACTTATTTTTTGAATTATTTCTGGGCCTATAAAAATTTTCATTTATGGCTCATTTTAATGAAAACATATAAATCTTTCAAGCAGTGTAAAGCCCAAGAATGTTTTTATAATCACCTGTCATTTTACTCCAAACTTGGGATGGAGTGACATCATGGACTTGGTGAATATAAGGGTCATTTTCATTTACTATGGGCAGGTCAATCAGACCTAACCTTTGATCCCTGTAGTAGTAAACCTTTGGCTGATTTGTGTGTCATAACTTTTGTACTGTAGAACCCAAACACAGGGTTCCTGCAAGGGAAGCAAGTCCATTCATACTATTACAAACTCGTACTACATCAACTTGTACCACTTAAAGTCAACTGGTACCAATGTTAACTACCAACTAGAACAACTGCAATCATTGCAAACTCATCATTAAAAATATACATTGATATATGCATTGCTTTTGAAAACCTTGATAAAATATTAATTAATTTGCCTTAATAATCAATTCATTAAATAAACATACATGTACAATATACGAATGTTTAATGTTTGTTCTTTCAAATCTTAAAAAAAAAATGAAGCAACACTGCCACAATTTTCATAATTACATTTGCCTTGGTTT
This sequence comes from Mytilus coruscus, assembly GCA_017311375.1. Lineage (NCBI taxonomy): Eukaryota > Metazoa > Mollusca > Bivalvia > Mytilida > Mytilidae > Mytilus > Mytilus coruscus. Next base: position 44,739,953 of record CM029600.1, read on the forward strand.
TTGGTTAACTACATATAGCGCTTACAGTGCTTTGATTTAATTCCATTTATTACTGGTATTGCAATTAGTTGATCAATATCACAAATGGGAGATCAAATGAATATGCTGTGTAAAAATGTTGTGAATGGAATTGAAAAATGTGAATTGTTGATACAAAAAAATGGCACAAGTTTGAAGGTGAAAGGTCAATGTTGCAGTCAATTTAATTCATACTTGGTAACATTAATGTTAATTTTTGACTGAGACTTTCAGATGAAGAACAGTAGTGAAAGCACTGAGACTTTGCATTAACTAGTGTCTAGTGTACATGTGTGTACGAATTTTGAGTCATGTTTTTATGCAACTATCTATCATTTCTTTTATGAAATCAGCCACAATCGATATAGTTTTTCACTGTAAATTTCACAGCATCAAAGATGACCCTCCTTTGACCCCCCTTTCAGTTCTATACAGGCTCATTAATACTGTTCATTTGCATTTTAATGAATGATGTAAAATATTAGTCTTCTGGAATTCCTACTTTCATTGTAATATTTACTATAATCAAAGGTTCTTTATTTAGAACTGATCTTGCAAAAAATTTGAGGTGATTTAAATTTCTGAAAAATAAGATTAGTAATTGACAGGTATCAGCCGATTTTTAGTCATACTTGAATATACATTAATTTATAAATACATATTTCTTGTGTTAAATATTTCAAAATGTTGAATATAATGTTTTGTTGAAATCTTGCTTGCATGTAGTTATGAAGCAATAGAATTTTAATGTGCTCACAAAAAAAACAGAACCATAGCGGATACTGTATCAGGGTGGTTTTAAATGGATTTATCACTTTAGCTAGCATTAATTTATTTTAAAGGATAGAATATAGTTAATAGAATAATTGTGCTTTCAATTGATTAATTCTATAAATAATTTATCTTCTGACTTGTATACATTATATTTTGCATGATATATACGATTTTTTGGTTAAAAGATAAACTAAACGTTGTATTTATTAAGTTCAAAGCAATTTTTATGGATGAGACTCCATTTGGTATGCATGGTACTGAAAATATGCGTATATTACTGACAATTTTGCTGTTTATTTTGCCTCATAGCCACCCAAAAATTTAGTATTAGATTTTTAGTTTTAATGATTTGTAATATGTTATGAGTGAATATTTTGGCCTTGTACAAATGGTTCTTAAAAGATTCTAATATGCAGCAAATCTATGATCATGGATATAATTTATAATCAAGGATATTTCAATTTAACCAAATGTTTTGTCTTCTTACACTTTCAATTTCTTTGAGTTTGGGATGTTACTGCATGATGTCTTCACCTTATTCCAATGCTGATAATTCAGATTTTATACGACCGCAAACAAATATTTGGGATCGTATAATGGTATGATGTAGTCGTCGTCCTCGTCAGAAGACACATTGATTTCCGGACAATAACTTTAGTTTAAGTGAATGGATCTCTATGAAATTTTATAAGAAGGTTCAATACCACAAAAGGAAGGTTGGGATTGATTTTGGGGATGATAGTCCCAACCGTTTAGGAATTAGGGGCCCAAAAAGGGGTCCAAAACAAGCATTTTTCTAGTTTCAGGATAATAACTTGTGTATAAGTGTTTCGATTGCTCTGAAATTGTACTACAATGTTTAATACCACAAGTAGAAGGTTGGGATTCATTTTAGGGGTTATGGGGCCAACAGTTTAGGAATTAAGGGCCAAAAGGGCCAAAACAAGCATTTATTGTAGTTTCCGAACAATAACTTATGTGTAAGTGTATGGATCTCTCTGACATTGTACCACAAGGTTCCATATAACAAAGGGAAGGCTGGGATTGAGTTTGGGGTTAATTGCCCCAAAGATGTAGGAATTAGGGGCCAAAAAAGGGCCAAAAACAAGCATTTTTCTAGTTTCCAGACAATAACTTGTGTGTAAGTGTATGTATCTCTCTGAAATTGTACTACAAGGTTCCATACTACAAAGGAAAGGCTGGGATTGAGTTTTGGGGTTATTGCTCCAAGGGGTTTCAAAAGTTGGGGGATTTTTCCAAATTTTTAAGGGATTCATTTTTTTTTTTTCAAAATATTTAAAATTTCGAATTTTTGAAAAGTTTCAAGAAGAAATCTTCAATTGCGCAGTATTGGGCAATGGATTTATAAGATCTTTGACCACATTTATTTTGTGTCAGAAACCTATATAATGTCAAAAATTTGATCACAATCCAAATTCAGACAGTATCAAGCTTGAATATTGTGTCCAAATTTGCCCCAACTGTTTAGGGTTCGACCTCTGCGGTTGTATCAGGCTGCGCTCAGCCAAGCATTTTATTTTTATTGAAATTGCAATGAGACAGGTTTCATAAATATAAAAATTGGCAGTTGAAATTTTGATAGCATTTCCTGAAATAGCAATGATTAATCTCTCACATTTTTTGTGAAAAATAGCTGCATGCAAAAAATTCTAAATTTACAGTAAGTTGTGCATTCTGTAATAGCCAGTGGTTTGCCACTGTTTTAAAAGCCTTAAGTGTATAGGGAATATTATTATGATGGAAAATTATATTAGCCAAGAGTATTAAAGAAAATCACCATTCAAAGTACTTGACCATTGAATACCTGTTTTTGCCACTAATAATATCCCATTTAATAATATATTAAGTAAATATTGTGTCCTTACAACAGATTAGAAATGATTTAATCACTGGAGAACCAACATGGCAGAGTATACTGTGTAAACATTCCAAATTAGTATTTGAATATTACTTGATTTAAGTAACGCAATCCTCCTTAGTCAACAGAAAAACAGTTCTACCACAAAGATTTATACCCCCTGCAAACCACTTTTTGTAGGTGGGGTTATGATGGGATGAGCCTAATTTTGACGTCTTCTTTATTTTTTGCGTAGTTTACTTCAATTTTGTAAAATAATTGATCCTTAAACTAAGCAGATTTTCATATGGTCCCTTCAATTTTTTGAAAGAGGGACGAAAGATACCAGAGGGACAGTCAAACTCATAGATCGAAAAACAAACTGACAACGCCATGGCCAAAAATAAAAAGACAAACAGACAAATAATAGTACAGATGACACAAAATAGAAATCTAAAGACTAAGCAACACGAACCTCACCAAAAACTGGGGGTGATCTCAGGTGCTCTGGAAGGGTAAGCAGATCCTGCTCCACATGTGGCGTTGTTGACCATTTCTACTCTATGCCATTAATGAAACTCCACTTTTATAGGTATTGTATCTGCATGAGACAGTGTGTCCAATGTTTGATCCATATGCAATTACATGTATGCTCATGTGTGCAATGTTCAGGTTCATTGATTAGGTTCCCAAAAAAATGGAATAAAGTTAGGAGTTAAGTCCCTTTTGTGTTTATCTGGCTACAATGCCTTTTTGATGCACTTTCATCAATTTCTTATACTATTAAACACAGGAGAGGCATGAATTTGCAGTTGATATATATCTATTTCAGCTGCCATTTGCTGTTCCTCAAATACTGTGAAATAATGAAATCTCAACAGCTTGTGTACATTGATGCACATGTTTACATATTTACAAAACACATGTAAAAGAATGTCATTCCATAGAAAGGTCTGTCATCCAGTCAAAAGTTTAAGTCATTAATGTATCTGCAGGTCTTTTGTTTTCACCTTAATTAGTAAATAGATGTAATTGTATGTGTTTTTTTTTTTTAATGTGTATAGTACTAACGTAGATTTTTGGTACATTTACCTAGTACATGTATTTTGCAATATACAATAGATATAGGAAGATGTGGTGTGAGTGCCAATGAGACAACTCTCCATCCAAATAACAATTTATAAAAGTAAACCATTATAGGTCAATGTAGTACATATTTATTGCTAGTATTTCTGCACAATTATTGGACAAATGAAAGTGTGAATCAGGCAAAATGTATAATTCAGACCAAATTTATTTTGGATAATTTTGAAAATCAAAATCAAAAACATTGGTAGGCACTTGCACCTAAGTAAGTCTGAAGCAGCATTATATAGTAAAAAGATGTGGATAATATTTAAAATTTAATCTTCTCACAATAAAATTTTTCAAGAATAAGAATATAGTCAAAGTTTTATGCACTGTCACATATTTATATCCTGTTACCTTCCATGAATCCATATTGCAAAATCTGTTGTATTGCAATTTCAGTCAGAACAGCAGACAAAAATCTGCAATGCAAGATAGCAAAAACAGTTGTTTTTAACGGCAATCGGGAACACATATCCTATTGATAGTGATAGCCAGTAATAGGGTGTTTTTGTCTTAAAAAATCTCTAAGAGTGAAATGTTAATTTATTGGGCCTAAGGTTTCATTCTTAAATCCTGTTGTATTAAAGGATTTAGTGAAAGAACAAATTGTTTTGGAGTTTTCAATGCACAGCTGCATATTTTCAACCTATTTGACCATTTATTTAAATATGGCATTCAAATATGAGGTCAGAGACCTTGATTCTTTTCAATAGTGCCCTCAAGAAATTTAACATGGAAATTCAAATTTATCATATTTGTATTAACCTTTGGTACTTATGATTCAGACTTAAACTAAATTGATATATTGACTTCTAATAAAGAAAGAATACCTTGTGCAAGAAACACAATAAAAAGGTCAGAGACTTGCACCTATAGAGAAATAGAACAGAATTTAGTCCAATGTCCCTTGTTTTATTAGATTACTGTTAATAAATCTAGAAGGCTATTTTTTTATACGCCCGTTTACAGGACGTATTATGGTATACCGTTGACCGTCTGTCTGTCCGTCTGTAACATGTCGGACATTAATTCAAAAACACTTTAACCAATATGCATGAAACTTTAGTGAATTGTTTATATCTATTGACGTGAGCTCCCTTTCGTTTTTAGCTCACCTGGCTCAAAGGGCCAAGTGAGCTTTTCTCATCACTTGGCGTCCGTCCTCCGTCATCCGTTAACTTTTACAAAAATCTTCTCTGAAACTACTTGGCCAAATTTAACCAAACTTGGCCACAATGATCATTCGGGTATCTAGTTTAAAAAATGTGTCCGGTGACCCGGCCAACCAACCAAGATGGCCACCATGGCTAAAAATAGAACATAGGGGTAAAATGTAGATTTTGGCTTATATCTCTGAAACCTAAGCATTTAGAGCAAATCTGACATGGGGTAAAATTGTTTATCAGGTCAAGATCTATCTGCCCTGAAATTTTCAGATGAATTGGACAACCCGTTGTTGGGTTGCTGCCCCTGAATTGGTAATTTTAAGGAAATTTTGCCGTTTTTGGTTATTATCTTGAATATTATTATAGATAGAGATAAACAGTAAACAGCAATAATGTTCAGCAAAGTAAGATCTACAAATAAGTCAACTTGACCAAAATGGTCAGTTGACCCTTAAGGAGTTATTGCCCTTTATAGTCAATGTTTAACCATTTTTCAGTAAATTTTGTAGTCTTTACAAAATCTTCTCCTCTGAAACTACTAAGACAAATTTGACCAAACTTGTCCACAATCATCATTAGGGTATCTAGTTTAAAAAATGTGTCCGATGACTCGCCCTCGAACCAAGATGGCCGACATGGCTAAAAAATATTACATCGGGTAAAATGCAGTTTTTGGCTCATATCTCTGAAACCAAAGCATTTAGAGCAAATCTGACGGGATAAAATTGTTCATTAGGTCAAGATCTATCTGCACTGAAATTTTCAGACCAATCAGGCAACACGTTGTTGGGTTGCTGCCCCTGAATTGGTAATTTTAAGAAAATTTTGTAGCTTTTGGTTATTATCTTGAATATTATTATAGATAAAGATAAACTGTAAACAGCAATAATGTACAGCAAAGTAAGATCTACAAATAAGTCACATGACCAAAATGGTCAATTGACCCCTTAAGGAGTTATTGCCCTTTATAGTCAATTTTTTATAATTTTCATAAATTTTGTAAATTTTTGTAAATTTTTGCAAAATATTTTCCACTGTAACTACTGGGCCAAGTTCATTACTAGATAGAGATAATTGTAAGCAGCAAGAATGTTCAGTAAAGTAAGATTTACAAACACATCACCGTCACCAAAACACAATTTTGTCATGAATCCATCTGTGTCCTTTGTTTAATATGCACATAGACCAAGGTGAGCGACACAGGCTCTTTAGAGCCTCTAGTTTATAAATTTCTCATTTACCATTACCGAGTTTTGGGGTTTTATTCATTAAAAAAGGGGGGATTTTCCAGTTTTCGGACAATAACTCAAAAACAATTTCACCAATTTGCATGAAACTTTTGTGAATTGTTCATATCTATTGACGTGAGCTCCATGGTGAACCACTTTAGGTCAATGTTTTGGTTTTGTATTAGCATTGGCATCTCATTAAATTTTTGGCCCTGAATTACCGTTTCAGAGTTTTGGGGTTTTATTCTTAAAAAAAGGTGTGATTTTCCAGTTTTCGGACAATAACTCAAAAAAACATCTCATTTAACCAATTTGCATGAAACTTTTGTGAATTGTTCATATCTATTGCCCCACGTGGTTCATTGCTTTGCCATAGTTCGTTTTTTATAAATTTCTCATTCCATGATTTACCGTTTCCAAGTTATGGGGTTTTATTCATTAAAAAAGGGGGAATTTTCCAGTTTTCAGACAATAAATCAAAAACAATTTCACCAATTTGCAAGAAACTTTGGTGAATTGTTTATTTCTATTGACATGAGCTCCCTTTTGATTTTTATAAATTTCAGACCATACGTTTCCTATTTATTGGGGTTTTATTCGTTACGAAAAGGGGGATTTTCCAGTTTTCGGACAATAACTCAAAAATGCTTTCAGCATTTTTTATGAAACTTTGGTAAATTGTTTATATCTATTTTATAAGCTCCTTTTGATTTTTATAAATTTTTGATTTTTATAAATTTTCGATTTTACGTTTCCGAGTTATAAGATTTTATTTGTTTATAGTCTGACAACAGATTTACTAAGTATTGCGCAACAGCACAGTGTATTGCACAACAGTTAGAAATCTTTCATATAACCAATTTCAAGTTATTGACTACATTTATTCAGAAACCTATAATATGTCAAATGTTTAATTACAATCCAAATTCAGACCTGTATCAAGCTTGAATATTGTGTCCATTTTTGCCCCAACTGTTTAGGGTTGGTCCTCTGCGGGCGTATCCAGCTGTGCTCAGCGAAGCAGTTTATTCAAAATGCAAATAATCTGACTGAGTGAGAATCGCGATAAGAAGAACTCACATTCTGATATCAGAAACATATAACTGTAGGAAGATTTTCCTGAAAGCGCAATAGTTATTTCTCATTTTTGTCCTTTCTTCAAAAATTGCAATAATAAATGCACACAAATTTTTTTGAATTTACAGTACCTAAGAAAATGGCTACATAGAATTTTTATTGGGGGTTACATGTAGATGGGGATGAAATTATTCATTACAAAAAGTTCAAAATGTCGAATCAATTTGATATTAACAGAAAGTCGTGCTCTTTTTTGTGTATTAATATTGTTTTGTACTAGATCTGTGCAGTAATATTGATACTGTCTGAGAATTTCATTTAAATTTCTTTATCAATGAACTTGAACCTAGATTAAGGTGAATTAGATCATGGAAAATTATATAGACACATTTAAATCCATTATATACCATTTGTAAATGCACATGTATAATGTAGGACTTGCCAAGTTTTTTCGAATTAATACTATTAGACTTGGTAGAATGTGTAAGAAGTTAGTACTCCAGTTTATAGCATGGTTAAAATTGGTAGGAAATGTCTTGCAGTCCTTTTTGACACCTTTGAGTTATGTTATAAAGTATTCATCATTACTAGTCTCTGTTTAATCTATTCACAACTTTTCTAGCCCCTGGGGGATTTAGAGCTGCCATATTGTGTTGGCTTTTATCTGTTGTTGAAGATGGTTGGTTGACTTCTAGATATCTTTTTGTGTTGATAGGTTACTGTCTTATTGACTAATGTCTTCATATCTATTTTTGGCACAAATATAGCCTGTCTAGCCAAAGAGTTTCAAATACTAGCCAGGAAGAGTTGTCATTTCCAAATTATGTAACTCTAGACTTGTTACATAACTGGACAAAAGTCATTGGGTGAAAAATTTACAACAGGCCATTGATAAGATATACAGACAGAGTTATTGACTATAAAAATTGGCATCAGTGCTTGAATGTACTCTTACAGTTTGTTTTAAGAGGTCTATATTCTGTGATAATGATGCATAAAAATAACATGGCTTCTATTACAAACCAAATAAAACACATGGAGTTAATATGGAAAACATCTATAATATTCCCTTAAGTAGAACTGTATATCCAAACTGCATACACTGTCTATACCTGTCTAAAGAAAGAGGGGTTCATACACACTTGCCTTTTTTACAATTAGATATTTTACAAGCTGGCAAAAAATCTGAATATGGAAGATTATGAAAAAAAATTCAGGTGTTGCAACAGTTGAGGTTCAATATCTGCCTTTATCAATTTTCCCTTCATCTATATCACCCTGCTCAGTTGCTCTGTAATTCTTGTATCACAACTTTGTGATGTGAGCAGAAGTTATCAGCGATGACACAATGTCTGAAGAGAAGATATCAACAACGTCACAATGTCTGTAGAGAAGTTATCAACAACATCGCAATGTCTGTAGAGAAGTTGTCAACGACGTCACAATGTCTGTAGAGAAGTTATCAACAACATCACAATGTCTGTAGAGAAGTTATCAACAACATCACAATGTCTGTAGAGAAGTTATCAACGACGTCACAATGTCTGTAGAGAAGTTATCAACGACGTCACAATGTCTGTAGAGAAGTTATCAACGACGTCACAATGTCTGTAGAGAAGTTATCAACGACGTCACAATGTCTGTAGAGAAGTTATCAACAACGTCACAATGTCTGTAGAGAAGTTATCAGCGACGTCACGATGTCTGTAGAGAAGTTGTCAACGACGTCAAAATGTCTATAGAGAAGTTGTCAACAACGTCAAAATGTCTGTAGAGAAGTTATCAACAACGTCACATTGTCTGTAGAGAAGTTGTCAACGACGTCACAATATGTGAGGCGCGATATCAAGCTTACTTATGTCAAGCGTAAAACTGTTTAAGGGAGGAAAAAATGACCAATAAATTGCATGATAAACAGATTATCAGCTTTTCTGCATATAGATATCATAAGATATCAGCTGCTTGACATCTATGAATCATTTTTGCTCGTTTGTTGCGCTCATTTGACAAAAAGGTTCACATAATTGGGGGCATCTATTTTAGGATATCAATGTGTAGAAAACCTGATAATCTTTACATACCGGTACAAATATCTATGAAAGAAGGAATAACCAGTGAAGGAAGCAGATAGACAGAAGTTTGTTTTACCACTTTTGAGTTACATTGTTATACTTTTAAAATTGTGATGACAACTATGTTTTGTGTGTTGAACAAATTAATTTGTTTTTGTTAATATTTATATCTTAACTAAGACTTTCATTTTCTTATGCAGGATATATTACGGTGTAGAGTATTAACGTCAGGAATCTTTGAAACAAAATTTCAAGTGGAAAAAGTAAATTTTCAGTAAGTGCTTTTATGTACCAGTTTAGAAATTCGTATTTGGGTAGACTCAGCTACCTCGAAACAAAAATAGATAGTTGATTAATCCAGAAATATTTGAGGTGCACACAGAAATTAATGTACTATATGTATAATAACAAAGGTTAAAAAAATTCAGCTGAATGCACCAACCACTGACCAAAAAAAACTACCAACAATATAGAACAACATATGGCCTAGGTCAAGGTTAAGTTGGAGTTATCCTCGTGTTAAAAGAATAGACCGTACTGTACTAACAGATCATATGTAATTAAAGTATACCTTAATTAATATCCACATAATATTACAGAAACAACTAGCAAAGTACTTATTCATGATACCAGTACAAATAGTACAAAACAGGAAAAAAAGTACGATAAAAGAAACAGGATATATTTTAAAACAGTTTCAGACCACAATATATGAGTTTTTCTTTGCATATCCTTTTTTAGGTGTTCAAAATTAAGGTGAACCTGTCAGATCTAACTTTACAGTTTTTATAAAAGACACAGAATGTTGAACATCCTGTGGCAATAAAGTTCATTAATACACTGTACTCAGCACAACAACAAATAGAATAATAATTAAGATAGTAGGCAAAGTGGGTTAAGTTGCTTGAAATTGGACTGATCTTAACTTGATTTATTTTATAGCCTCTCCATTGCTAATGGAGTGATCACAGTGAGCAGAATATAACATCTGAATTATTTGGGCTAAACTGCTACTGGAAAAATAAGTCTATGTTTGTTACGGGGCTGAAACCTATAGGTCATTTAGGCCCCCTGAAAGAGTAATTATAGGATCATAATCATGTGAATGTGGCTTTCTAACATTATGATCACTATTCCTACTAGAGGTTAAAAATTATGTCAACTGTAAGGCCATACTTAAGACATTATTTTTGGTTCAATAAAGTTTATCTAAACCTTGAAACTGACGCTAATTATAAAATGTCATTTATAAAGACTTATGGAACAGAAATGGGCTTCTTTTTGTGAAAGTTTAAACAGCTTAAAAAAAGATGAAATAGAAAAGAAAAAGATTTTTGTTTGTAGATAAAAGCCTTTGCTCTCTGCATTGGAAAATATGTGATTCAACATTATATTATGTAATGCTCCAATGACATCTTAAATGTGACCTAGATATATTTTTTGTTTTTAGCAGCAACACTGATAGGGGGTTGATTGATTGTTGTTCATTTAATGTCCAGTGGCAAATATTTCATGCATATTAAAGACAACTAATCATAAAACTACAGATAAGATTGTTTGATCAATTTTCCAATTGGTTGACTTATAATAATGAAACCAAAATTAAAGATGTTCTAAATGGGGTACATGCATGGATGGACTGGAAATAAAATGTCAATTTCATGATAAACGGAAGAAAAAAAAAAAAGGCTTGCACATTGCTTTTTCACCAATTTGCACAAAACAATGAATAATGAGCTTCAAGCAGGAGAACATGTCACATGTAATAAAAATTGCCATTTACTACTTTAATTAAAGTATGTTTAAGTTGTAATTATAGCACAATTCCATCTTTTTTTTGCAGTATGTTTGATGTGGGAGGCCAGAGAGATGAAAGAAGAAAATGGATTCAGTGTTTTAACGATGTTACAGCTATCATTTTTGTCACAGCCTGCAGTAGTTATAACCTTGTTTTAAGAGAGGATGCTACTACAAATAGACTCAGAGAGTCATTAAACCTTTTCCAAAGTATTTGGAATAACAGGTAGATAGAATGTTGTTGTTTGTGGATCATAGATTCCATATGAAAATAAGGCCAGACTTTTTTTTTTATCTGTTTAACAAGAAAATTTGTAAAAAATTAGGGTCGAGGGGATGAAATAAAAAAAATAATAAAAGGGCAAAATTGGTCCAGTCGACACTAAAAATAAAAATAAAACCTTTATAAGTGACTTTTTTTTTTTTTTTTTTTTTTTTGAATTTATCCAAATACAAAAACATTGAAATGAAAACAGACCAGTATATTAACCCTTCTATTAATATGAACATAAAAAATATTTTTTGATTCTGTATTTCCTCTAATTTAGATCCATGCATATGCACCAGGCAAATATATCAACCTCCCTGCATATACATGTAAACTATATATGTATATTACCAGTCAGGAACCTCTTAGTGTATGTTACATGTTTATACTGTATATACAATTCAATTAAAAAAACTACTCTGTTATCATGTTCATGAAATTTATTATTTCTCATTAAAGAGGTACTAAAATGCACATAACAAGTAATTCTTATCTAAAAGTTCGAAATAATTGATAAAAAATGCAAAAAACCCGATGTAATTTGGTCCACTAATAACAGAGATAATAGCGTGTAAAGTTCAACTATTTTTACTTCAGGAAAATCCAATCAACGCCACTTCCGGAAACAGGACTAAAACTTAATCTACCGGAAATGACTCACTGTGGGTCACTTCTTCGGCTTATCTGAGCGTTGTTTAATAAAGGAACTTTCTTCTGATCGTTGATTTAAAGCACTGCCAATGAATTTCGCTACCCCTTCAAGGTTCATTCTTCATTATGACCAAGTTGTCAAAAGGAACAAAATATGTTTCAGAAGGGAAGTGTATTTATAACGTGTTTCAAAAGAAAAAGGGGGGATGGGTTTGGGGTAATTCAACATTAAGTTTTCAACTGAAAACAATGTTCCTGATCGTAGAACTGAGACAAATTGACGGTCAATATATTATATTCTAGCTATTAATTAAAAAAAAATATTGAGTTGAAAAAAATATGGTACATGTATGTAAAGTTGCATATCATCTTGACAAGATATGACGGTACAAAACGGTAGAGGCTTCTGGCCCATGTAATAAAAATAACTAATGGCAAGTTAAAAACCGGGTATATGCAATTCCTTTTTAATAATGTTAATTATCAAACTTATAAAGTTTATCACTTTATAAACAACAGGTGGCATTTCTGCATGGCCATGTTGTTAATTACCTGAGTGGAGGGATGATAGCTACCGTTTGATCTTTATTACCTTAATTTACAGGATGTTTACTTATCAGTAGTGTCAAAGTACGGACTGTTTTAATAACCAGATGAAAAGGTGATCAAAAGGATATTTTTCTTGTTTGGTTATTTATTTGTCATTGCTTAAATTTCAAATGAAAGAAAAGGTCAATATTTTAAAAGCAGTATGGTATAATTTTTTTTATTTAAAAAAAAAAATTGGTGAGATCATAACATTTAGGATTTAGAACACAAGTAATTTGGGAATGCACACCCCTTTTTCTAAAAAAGATATATCTGGTTTTTCCAAAATTAAACTTTGTTGTAGTTTTAAATGCTCTTAGATATTTTAACCTATTTAATAATTCTATTGCTCTTATATTTCTCTTTAAAATAGGTTTTATATCTTATTTCCTAATAACAAAAAAATTAATATATATATTTACATATAAAATAGGCCTGTGATTTAGTATAATTTGTCTCTATGGCAAACGTACTAAAAGTTACAGGACAGTAATTTAAAGTAACTAATTTGGTAGTACAAAAGTCACACATACTATTTGTTTAGTTTTGTTTGAAAACATAGGAAAATTTCGACAATTTTTTTAAGTTGCTTGCATATATTCATTTTACAATTTATGAAATAGTTCATTTAAACCTTGAACAATGAATAGAAGTCAAATTTCATGCATGAAAAGGATAAATGTATTGGCACTATGTCACAATGAAACCATTTAAGTACCGAGCCACTTTAACAAATTGTTATCTTGTCAATTATTTTTTCATTATTGTTTTTTTTTTTTCAGAATAAATTTTGTTTACAAAGTTGCCATATATATAAAAGTTCTAGAAAAAATACAAAAATTATTATATCCAACGCAATGAGTTGCAGAGGGTATAATGTTTTTGACCCGTTCGTCCGTCAGTCCTGTTTCTTGTCATGGCAACTCCTCTCAAACCACACAACAGAATTTCAAGAAACCTTTTTAGATAATAAGGACATTCTATGTAGTTGTGCATATCGACAGGAAATTACGATTCAATTTTTTTTCCAGGAGTTACGCCCCTTTGAACTTATTTGCTTTAATGTACTACTGCAACAGTTTGTCATCGCAACTCCTCTCAAACCACACAACAGAATTTCATGAAACCTTTTCAGATAATAAGGACATACTACGTAGATGTGCATATCGACAGGAAATTATGATTCAATTTTTTTTCCAGGAGTTACGCCCCTTTGAACTTATTTGCCCAATATACTACTGCAACCTTTTGTCATCGCAACTCCTCTCAAACCACACAACAGAATTTCATGAAACCTTTTCAGATAATAAGGACATACTACGTAGATGTGCATATCGACAGGAAATTACGATTCAATTTTTTTTCCAGGAGTTACGCCCCTTTGAACTTATTTGCCCAATATACTACTGCAACCTTTTGTCATCGCAACTCCTCTCAAACCACATAACAGAATTTCATGAAACCTTTTCAGATAATAAGGACATACTACGTAGATGTGCATATCGACAGGAAATTACGATTCAATTTTTTTTTCCAGGAGTTCGCCTTTGAACTTATTTGCTTCAATGTACTTCTGTAACAGTTTGTCATCGCAACTCCTCTGAAACCACACAACAGAATTTCATGAAACTGTGTAGATAATAAGGACATACTATGTAGATGTGCATATTGACAGGAAATTATGATTCAATTTTTTTTTCTGATACAATTTTTTTTTCTTACACTTATTTTATTTCTCCAATGACAATGTGGGGACGTGGGGTATGTGAGCATGCTCACTAAGGTTCTTTCATTTTGACAAATATCTTCTAATATTAAAAAAAAAAGAATAAACTAAAAACTGAATTGTAAATTTTGTACTGTACTTTCTATCCTACATTCGTCCGTAGGTAGGACTATGCTCATGATTCAGGGATCTGATATAACATTAGTATATATATATATAACAAATATAACAATTTTTTTTACATAAGGTCTAAGGACTCTGACAATCATATATACTTGTACTGATTTCAGTCCATTTTAAAATTTTGTTTGATGTTTAAATTCGTATAGGTTAATTACAGGTCTATTCGGTATTTTATTTTTAAAGAAAAATAGCTTGATCAATACATATTCAGGTTTTTGCTAAACCAGTTAAGCAAATCTATGACTGACAGTACTCAATTCTCCACATTATCTGGAGAATGAACTCGGATAAAATAGAACTCAGAGTTCGGTATTTTTGTGATTTTACTTTTTAAATAATTTTGAAATGCTGCTGTAACTAAAGTCCTTCGGTAACTAAGTAAGGAAGAGAATTTTTTTTGTTTTGTAGCTCAGAAAAAAAAAACCCACATAGTTTAATTTAACAAATCAACTGGATCTGCCTATGTTTGTCTTCTTCCAAATACTTCCCACATTCAACATGATGAATATTCTGGCAAGTTGTGCTTTTGGGTTTTCAATACTTTTCTAATGATAAACATTTGATTAAAATATTTATGCGATTATCAAGCCTCGATAAATGTATAACAATATTCTCAATGTTATAACTGTTACCGATATATATCAAAACTGTTATTTTACCTAAGCAAGCCGTGATCTGTTTACACACGATATAACACACGTATTTGATCAGGGTGACCCACTGTGCGTCACTTCTGTTGGGTATAAGTAGTGAGTTGTAGTGGCGTGTTTTACTAAATCATTCAGGTGTTCAAATGACAAACTGACAGTAATTTGCAAATATCTCAATAATTACAAGATGAAATTTTATCGTTTTTTTTGCATTCTTAAACGTTAATTACGAACTTTAGAATAAGACATACATGATTTTAGCGTTTAGTACCTCTTTAAACCATTAAGCTTGGAAATAATATAATTATTATTATATTAGTGTAATAGAGTTGAGCAACTTTAACTTATAAATTGAAACAATGCATTAAAAAAGGAAATATAAACATTAATCAAAAATATCTAACCAAAAGTATGTTAATGCGTGGAATGCGTAATTTTTCCTTCTGGGATCAATTTTTGTCTGTCAGCAGTGCCATTCATGTGTCCGTAGTCATTATCGCAAGAATCCGGATTTCAGTCATAGCTGGTCCGCTTCCGATGAAATCCCGACTCCAATCCGTAGTTCTTCAATAATATACCCAATAATTTAAATGTCGAAGAAAACTTTACAAAAATAAACAATGTTTAATACGCTATTTGGAAAGGAATATGACGTTTTTAATGCAATACATGGATTACAAATTTACTTCAGGCTAATTTCATCAAGATCTAATGAAGTAATAACTTATTTAGCCGAAAGTTAGAATGATTTGATGTACTTTCTCGTGTAACAAGTAATACCGATGACGAAAGCGGGTATCGTAAACCACAGATTTTATTTTTGTTCTGAGGATTTCGTAACAGTCGGCGGGAAAAATAAAAATAAAATTAAGAAGCACTTCTTTTATTTTTATTCTGAAATGGGGAAATTGGAGTAGGCGGATCTCGTTAAACAGATAATAAAAAATGTCTGGCCTAATATGATGTGTTATGAATGTCAATGAGACATCTATCCACCAGAGTTCAAATGATGTTGGTATACATGTCAGTATTACAAAGTCATCTTAGAAAAGTTTCTGGTTGAAGAAGAAGAGACCTTAATCATAATCAGGGAAGAGAAACTGGAAGACATCATTAGCGTTGTGGCATGAAAAAGTTCTAGTATTTGTACATGTTTCAATTAACTTTTATGTAAGAAATATCTAGTCCAGTTGAGAAAAATCACTTTGCATTTCTTTCGGCATTTCTTTCCATTTGTGAACATTGAAATCTCAATCCAAGTTGGGCAAAAATTATTTGGTTGCCAGTAAGTGGTAGTGAGTTCCATTCTGTTCTGTTATTATTGCTTAATATTTCTACACAATTCATGTGCTGTTTCTTTTAAGTGTTGAATTAGGAACAATGTTGAAAAAAGGTGTCTCATGTATGCTGTGTCAGAAATATTTCATGGAAGGATTGGAAAAGTCAATAATATGAAAAAATGGAGATCTCAGGTATACCTCAATGAGACCGATAGCAAACAACTTAGATAACTGAAATACTTTCCATAAGAATTTCAGATATTCTCTGTAGATTTTTTTCTATTTGGTCTTCATAGATCACTTACAACAAAAGAGTGGGTACACATGATTACAGTAAAAATGTTTTCGGGGATGTACATTTGAAGTTGGCAAGTTACTAGTTGTTACTTAAAAACAACTTGGTATTTTGACAACTAAATTTTTGAAATCATGACTAGACATGATTTACAAGATAAGACTAACAAAAACAGGGTCGTTGTAACTAGGATTTTCAGAAATTTCTAAGAAAAATAACTGGTATACTATGACAAAAATGCAGAAACTATATATTTTTTACAACAATGCACAAGTTTAATGACACCTAGCAATCAGCAAAAAAAGAATTCATAAGTCTGACACAAAAGCATGACTTATAGCTAGTATAATACTAGCAAGACTTACCAAAAAAACATTTGGACAATAAAACCGACCACACCATTCACCAAGACCTCACCCCTCAGAAAAAAAAAAAAAAAAAAAGAACAACACATCATCTAGACAGCCTGACTTGATATAGGCAAAATATGTGTATAGTTTAGAACAAGTAGTATAAAAATGTATCAGGGCCTTGAAAGTGCTGAAATATTTGCTTTTCTATATCATTAGGTCATGTAGTATCAGTTTTAAAGTTATTTTATTATATATGTTTATAAGAGATTATCTGAGATTCCTCTGCAATTTTACCAAATGGAATCTCCTGCTAGCATTTAGCTATGCTGTTCTTGACTTGATTTAAAAATTCTGTTTTTTTTCTTTTTCAGGTGGCTACGAACAATCTCCATTATATTATTTTTAAACAAACAAGACCTTCTAGCTGAAAAAATTAAGGCTGGCAAATCAAAGCTTGAAGATTATTTCCCAGACTTTAAACGATACCAAATACCTAATGATGGTAAGATTCTATTGTCAGTGCTCAAAAATTACAAGTATGATTAGCATTTTGATCTAATTGGAATGGGATGCCATAAACTGACTGCCATTTGTAATAGTACACTGCTTTTAACTGCTTATTAATTGATAGCATTGTTAATAAAGGACAAAAAATGAAAGTAAGATTAAACCCTGCAAATTAGAAATTAACAAGAATTTTCAATGTGAATTTTAATCGATGCAACTCTTATTAGGGCCCTGCCGAATGGCGGACACCCTATAGTGATCAGTCTGTCTGTCTCCGTCCGTCCGTCCGTCCGTCCGTCCGTAACTGTGTCCACTCTATATCAAGAGAACCGTTATGATTTCAAAGTTTATACTTGACATGTATATTAACCAACACCAGAGGGTGTGTCATAATGTATGTACAATTTCCTAGGTCAAAGGACAAGGTCAAAAACTTTGGTTTTAGTTGACAACCCCATGTCCTATGGAAAAAATTCGTGTACGCTCTATATCTTGAGAACCGTTATGATTTCAAAATTTATACTTGACATGTATATTAACCAACACCAGAGGGTGTGTCATAATTTATGTACAACTTCCTAGGTCAAAGGTCAAGGTCAAAAACTTTGGTTTCAGTTGACAACCCCATGTCCAATGATAAAGATACAACTTTTTTACCACACATTATTCACAGCGGGGCCCACAGAGATGGCTCCCATCTCAATGATATCTAGTTTTGACTCATTTTTGTCGAGCCTTCGACTTTTGTCGAAAAAGCGAGACATAGCGATCCTACATTCCATCGGTGTCGTCGTCGTCGGCGGCGTCCACAAATATTCACTCTGTGGTTAAAGTTTTTGAAATTTTGATAACTTTCTTAAACTATCCTGGATTTCTACCAAACTTGGACAGAAGCTTGTTTATGATCATAAGATTATATCCAAAAGTAAATTTTGTAAAAAAAAAATTCCATTTTTTCCGTATTTTACTTATAAATGGACTTAGTTTTTCTGCCAGGAAACATTAGATTCACTCTGTGGTTAAAGTTTTTGAAATTTTAATAACTTTCTTAAACTATCCTGGATTTCTACCAAACTTGGAAAGAAGCTTGTTTATGATCATAAGATGGTATCCAGAAGTAAATTTTGTAAAAAAAAATATCATTTTTTCAGTATTTTACTTATAAATGGACTTAGTTTTTCTGCCAGTTAACATTACATTCACTCTGTGGTTAAAGTTTTAAAATTTTAATAACTTTCTTAAACTTTCTTTGATTTGTACCAAACTTGGAAAGAAGCTTGTTTATGATTAAAAGCTAGTAACTAGAAGGAAATTTTGTAAAAAATGTTGTTCCATTTTTTCCGTATTTTACTTATAAATGGACTTAGTTTTTCTTCCAGTTAACATTACATACAGTCTGCAGTTTAAGTTTTTAAAACATTTATAAGATTCATAAACTATCCTGGATTTTTACCAAACTTGGACAGAAGCTACTTACAATCAAAAGATAGTATAGAGAGGAATATTTTTATTAATTTTTTTCCTCATTTTTCTTTTGAGCCTGCGATTAACAGCAAAAGTAGGCGAGACACTGGGTTCCACGGAACCCTTACGAATTTTTGTAAGGATGAATACATTTCAATAGTTCTTATGTTGCCTGCTTTTGAAACAAAATAGAAATTTTTTTAGCTGATATGAATCTACTTTTTCTAACTTATATGTGGCTGATTTATATTTGAATTTTAATGGACAGTAAAAAAATTCAAAATGATTTAAAACATTATTTCAATTATATTAAGATGCACATGATAATTTCATGTATATGTTCAAGCATAATGATAATTACTTCTCAGCCAATGGCATTTTGTTATGTTGACTGGACATTGCACAAGACAATTGTCAATGTCTTAAGATAAAATACTTTTAGCAGACAGGTTTATTAATGTCCAGGAATCAGAGAAACTGTTGTGTGTTCAGATACACAAGCTACCATTTTCATTACTGTAAATTCAGAAACTATTGCGAGGTTTTTATTAATGCGAATAGTGCGACTGGGTCAGTATTGCAATAATTAGAACTCGCATTCTGATATCTGATATATGCATCTGTATGCAGAATTTCTTGAAATCACAATAATTAATCTCGCATTATTGTCCATTCTTCATAAATCTCAATAATAAATGTACGCAATAATTTCTGAATTTACAGTATCTTTATTTTTTATCACTGCTTAAGTTTGGTTTCACCTAGGTGTCAAGTCTTTAGATGTCAATGGGAGTCTCCCAATTTAAAAACTAAAATGAAAATCTTCCTCAGAATGTTTTGAAAGAGAGGTAGTCCCCAATTTGGGAATCTGCTGGACAGTTGTATTGCAAATGATATGTTTATTAATGATTAAAATTATTTGAATGTTGATTGATAACATCTTTTATGTTATAAATTCATCTGTATAAAGTACAGTAATAAAACCAAGATAACAATCTAATTAACCCCACTAAGGGAAGGAGATCTCTCTTAGAGGTTTGAAAGGTTGACACCTATGTTTTCAATTTTAATACAGTTTGATATGTTTTTGTTTAGTTTACTGCATCTTTATTTCGTTTTTATTTTTATTTTACTTAGAAAACCAAAACACAGACCTATCAAATCTTGATTTTTACCCTCCAAATCATAGATGGGTTCAAAGTGAGAAATGGTGCATGCATAATTGTTGTTCAAATTTGTTGTTTAAGACTTTTTCAGTGAAATTATTCATGGGATACCAATATTTGTAGGTTTTCTGGGTATTGGTACACCACAAATTTAAACATTCAAAGAAGTACAAATTTTCTCTACGTTTTGTATGCAGACTTAGCCAAACCATGAAATACTATTTTCCTCAATTCATGTAAAACTGGAATCAGCAAAAAAAAAAAAAAAAAAAATCCACAGAACCTGGCAAAAAAGACTTTTGTTACTTCAAACTGAAACTTTCTGCAACTGAAGATTATAGAAATTATATTGTATTCTCTGGTTTGTTTCAGTAAACAAGAAAAATCTTAGACTCACTTTCGGTGTATTGACAAAATGCCTACATCTTTGAACTAGATTAAGATGTTTTTTATATGTTTATTTGTTTGTGTTGTTTGTTCCTGCATGTTTAATATTTTTTATTTAGTTTTATCATTATCATAATCCTTATTTTATACATTGTGTAATCATTATTATTCATTGAGTTACAAGAAGAAAGTATGATGAAAACCTATATTTAGAAGCAGACATTATAAACAAAGTAAGGTCATACAATAAGTATGGTATAGTCTGGTCACCTTAGTGTAAACAATGTCACTGATCATGTCATATGCATGTCAACTTTTTAATTAATTAAGTTCAATAATTAAATGGTGGATGGTTTACCACTTTCTTTCAAATGTCAATTATCAATAAAATTGACCTCAGTGAACTTATGCTTACAAAGTTTGAAAAGAGATGTTGATCCAATTGACAAGCATCAACCATGATACAGATCAGACATATTAACCAGTACACGTTGAAATACTGACATAACATGAATTATTATAAACGGTATAATTTATACATTTAGAAACTCAATTTTTATATGGCCGCGAAAAATTGGCGTTCGTATAATGCTATCATGTCGTCGTCGTCATCAGCGTCAAAGACACATTTGGTTTCGGACAATAACCTTAGTTAAGTGAATGGAACTCTTTGAAATTTTCCCAGAAGGTTCAATACCACAAAAGGAAGGTTGGGATTGATTTTGGGGGTTATGGTACATGTACCAACAGATTAGGAAATAGGGGCCAAAAAGGGACAAAAACAAGCATTTTTGTAGTTTCGGGACAATAACTTGTGTGTTAGTGTATGGATCTCTCTGAAATTGTACCACAAACTTCCATATCATAAAGGGAAGGCTGGGATTGAGTTTTGGGGTAATTGCCCCAAACGTTCAGAAATTAGGGGCAAAAAAGGGGCCAAAAACAAGCATTTTTCTAGTTTCCAGACAATAACTTGTGTTAAAGTTTATGGAACTCTCTGAAATTGTACATTTTCCTGGAAAGAAAGTAATCTTCAAAATTTAGAAAAAAATTGGGGTGGGGTGGGGGTTGGATTTTTTTTCCAAATTGATTTGGGAGTTCATATTTTTTTTCTTCAAAATTGTTTGAAAATTTTTTACGGGGGAATTTTTTTTTCTTCAATTTTTATGCCCCACCTACGATAGTAGAGGGGCATTATGTTTTCTGGTCTGTGCGTCCGTTCGTCCCGCTTCAGGTTCAAGTTTTTGGTCGAGGTAGTTTTTGATAAAGTTGAAGTCCAATCAACTTGAAACTTAGAATACATGTTCCCTATGATATGATCTTTCTAATTTTAATGCCAAATTTGAAATTTTCCCCCATTTTCACGGTCCACTGAACATAGAAAATGATAGTGCGAGTGGGGCATCCGTGTACTATGGACGCATTCTTGTTTTTGGGGTTCATACTTTTTTCTCAAAGATTTTTCAAAATTTCAAATTTTTTCTAAAAATTTTTCAGGGAATTTTTTTTTTCATAATTTTTTGTTGTTTTTTCCCCCAAAATTTTCCATTTTTACATTGATTATTTCTGATTTATATATAAAAGCAACAAATTCTGATATGGCAGGAGATACACACCAAACAGGGTGTGTAAATTATTATATATAACAGATTAACTAAGTATTGTGCAACAGCACAGCACAATAGCAAGAAATCTTCAGTTGAAAATGAATACAAATCTTTTAACCAATTTCAATGGGATTAATTTAAAGTCTTAAATTTTTGGGGGTCCGAACCTTATATTACTATTTTGGATATTGGGCCCCATTTTTAAATTGGTCTACATTGAGGTCAAAAAGGGTCCAAAATAGAAACTTTGTTCGATTTCATCAAAAACTGAATTATTGCGGCTCTATGATATGCTGAATCTTGTGCATTTAGATTTTTTATTTTGGGCCCTGTTTTTAAATTAGTCCATATTAAAGTTTGAAGGGTCCAAAATTAAACTTTGTTTGATTTCAACTAAAATTAAATTTTGGTGGTTTTTTTGATATGCTGAATCTAACCATTTGTTAGATTTTGGATATCCGACCATACTTGGTAAATTAAATGTCCCAGTTCAAATTTTAAGATCTTTGACCACATTTGTTTTGTGTTAGAAACCTATATTTTGTCAAAAATTTGATCACAATCCAAATTCAGACAGTATCAAGCTTGAATATTGTGTCCAAACTTGTCCCAACGGTTCAGGGTTCGACCTCTGCGGTCGTATCAGGCTGCGCTCGGCAAAGCATTTTATTACTATTTGAAGGAATGTTACTTTATATTCTACACAATTGCAGTCATATTAGTAAAGGAATGAGTTTTAATAGCCCAAAAATTATAATCACATCCTTAGTCTTCTGCCGGGGTGCGTATTTGTTGTGGGATATACTGTTATGAGACAGCAACACTGCAATATAACAAAAAAAAAAAAAAAAAATTATTTGATTATATTTAAAAGCAAGATATCAATATATATTTAATATTAATCATTGAACTTAATGATATATAATTATCAGAATATTAATGTCTTGACCAATGAAAGCATTTACATGAAGTAAGTAATGTTATACTATTTTTTTTTTATTCAGCTTGTGTAGATCCAGGGGAAGACGCAGAGGTTGTTAGAGCAAAATATTTCATACGGGATGAATTTTTGGTAGGTTCTATTTGTAGTGTGATGTCAACTTGGCTTACATTCGGCTGTTATTTCTGCTTTAATTGTGAGAGCGAGAATCTACTTGATATTTAACTTGTACCCTTATCCGTCTGTTTATGACATCTTATATGTTTTATATAATGGCTGATTATGGTTTTGAATAAGATGTAACTTTGTACTACCCCCGTCCCCTTCCCAAAAAAAGATTTAAATTCATAGCATTGTACACCACTGCTAATTTGAATTTATCAGAATGGTAATTATTGATCATAAAATTATTTTTCTCATGTATAAATGTTATGATATCCAGGCTTATTGTTCTTGTGCAGAACAATTTTCATGTGTCAAAAGCATGCCATTAAACCCATGTGTAATAATTGTCATTTCCTGGCGAACCTATAGAAGATATCAACATGCATTAAACCCATGTGTAATAAGTATCATTTCCTGGCGAACCTATAGAAGATATCAACAAAACATCTTTCACATTAAATCAGTTGCATCACTGTTAAATTGGACATACAACTTACTTTTATATGTAAAGAGTTGAAAAGGATTTGAAATTTCCGAGGAGTTTGAATCGATCATGTAATTTTTCCTTGATTATTTACCTCGGATTCAAGAAAGAATTTAAAGTCGCGTCGTTTATTTTCCGACAAGAAAAGGAAATAGATATTTCATACACTGGAATGACTGCAATAACATGAGAAATTTTATTTAACAACAATGAAAAAATTAGGTAAGAACTTGCAGTTAAATTTCTCTTTGATTAATCTCACTCCATTAGATTAAATATATACTTATTTAGAAGTGATATTGCACACAAGTATTATATTAATACACACCTGTAGTACTAAAATAAAACGTTTTCCTGCTTTGTTTGAACTATTAGCATTTGAAGTGATGCCATTAAACTTAATGTAACTCTAAAATTATTCTTATATGTTTCCTTTTAACGGTGGTAGTTATTAGCATTTGTAGAGTGATTTGCCAAAATTGAGTGGATTTGGGTTTTTTAAAATATTTTAGGACATTAATTTTAATTGGTCAATGCACAAACAAAATATATAATAAAAAATTCTGATATGATTTAGAAATTAGATAGGTGTGTTTAGTTTTAGAGGCATATGTCTGTTAAATGAAAAGTGTTCAATTTTGATTTTTACTCTGAATTTAGATTGAAATCTTTTTAAGTTCCAGTGAAATGCAATTTTTATACAAAGGCATTTACAAATGTAGCTTCTCATCTCACAATTAAAGCACAGAAAACAGTGAGGACATGTTCTGCTGGCTTTCAATGTTTTTTTTTTTCACATGATTTACAACTTAATACATGTTTTCAGATAGCAATATATTTTGAATAGAACCTTTAGAATAGTAGTAGTTACAGTATTTTACTTTTTTTTGTCATTCATCTAATTTCTCATCATATAACATATTCATACAAGACATCATATAGACGAAACATCGTAATACATTAAAAAATATCAACCATTTCAAAACCACACTCAGTAGATTAAATCTATGCTTTTTTTTCATGTTAACTAAAATTCACATAAAGATGCATATATTTATTTTATATATCTTATACTGTGGATTCATTTATATTTTGTGGATGGAGGAAAGATTGTATTTTCGGGGGTATTTGATTTCGTCGTTTTTGCCAACATATCGAAAATTTGTACTTCAGTGAACATATATATTCTTTGTTTACCTGTACCCACCAAATCCACAAAAATTGGTATGTCGGTAATAATAATAAATCCACAGTACTTTGCTACAACTACAAAATTGCTTTTTCAATGTTGTACAAGCTTTTTAAATAAGCAACAATCAATAGTTTAAAGATGAGAAGTTGGCAAGGTGTTTTATGATCAAATATCCTGTCAACAATAGCCTCCATTATTTTATATTATTTGCCAAAGCTAGTTAGATTTCTAGTAAACAATTGCCACCATAATTTCATATTTTTGTAGAAACTATTCATTTCTTTGCTGTAAGTTTTCATTCTGTTTGAGTTAACATATTATTTTGTATTATTTATTTGCTTTATGTGCTACATTAGCTTATAACTGGATATAGAATGTCTGAAGTGGTGAGTTTTCAGTTGTAAGACAATGTTTCTACATTTGTTTTCTTTCTTCCTTGTTTCCTTCTGTTGATTTTTGTCCCAAACTTTTATTGTTGTGTTAAATATGTTAAAAACGTTTTATTACTATGAAATGTTATGACCATCATGGTCGTTTGCCTCAATTGTTTGTGGTCATCAGTTTGATCCCCAGCTTGGTCAAACCAAAGACTTTAAAATTGATATATGTTGCTTTCACCAATGCAGTTAAGAGTAAGAACACAAACTAGTCAGTTTTGAGTTGAAACAATGTATAGGGATTGGGTGAAATGCCCTCCTGCATAGTGTTACCTAGTAGAGGGTTATAGGTCAGTTTCAGAATATTGAACTATTACAAAGTTCATATTCTTATCACACATACATTTTCTAAATAAATTTAGTATTTGCAGCTGTTGGTCTTAAGTTACAAAATGATACTAAAATGTACAAAAATTTTTTCTTTTCATGTTTAGAAAATAAAGATATTTATTTATTTTTATTGAGGGTTTGTCAGCAATATAAATCTGAGTCACAATGATAGACAAACGATCAAAGTTTGGTGTTTCTTTGTATCTCACTGTTGCTCCTTATCATTGCATTTATAATTTGATAACAAGTAAAAAAAGCTAAACAGCCGAAAGCAATGTTTCCAAGGATTTAAAGAAAACATAGACACATTTATAATTGGTCATTTACATTGTAATACTGTTGTTCCTCTGTCCTTTTGATGTCAAAACTTCTATATGTGGGTAAGTGTTCTACTCCTTTTGATCCTTTTTATAAAAGATATATAACTATATGTTTTTTACATTCCAAATGTACTACTAGAAGTCCAGGAGTCAAGTATGAACTTCTGGTTATATGTCACATAATTACTGCCTAGCCCACTGTAATTTGGTCTTGAAAAATTGCTATTTTACACATGTAAAACAT
The DNA here is from genome assembly GCA_017311375.1 of Mytilus coruscus. Taxonomy (NCBI): domain Eukaryota; kingdom Metazoa; phylum Mollusca; class Bivalvia; order Mytilida; family Mytilidae; genus Mytilus; species Mytilus coruscus. The sequence continues at coordinate 44,766,312 of CM029600.1, forward strand.
CAACATTATTTTGCAAAATCTGTGATTTATCCTTTGTGCATACAATGCTGGCCATGTGAGACCTTCTTGGGTTGGGTAGTCAAGGTCCTTAAACACTCCAGTCATAAAAGATTTGAACAAAAAGTGACTGTTTATAACTGTCCAAGACTTGTCTGTGTGAAATCTAGTCATAGACAGTCATTAACAGTCATTGACAGTCCAGATAGAGGTTCAAAAAGACTCATTACTTGTTTCAATGAATTATCAGTTGTATTTAGTTGAGTGGCGTGTTTGGAATGAACTGTTGAAAAATAAGTTGAAGTTGCACACTGTCCTTGTTTGAAAATTGAAATAAAGTTGGAACAGCAAGTTATTTTGATTTATAGTGCCGAACTGGAAGTTTAAGTTTTCTGATGCAGTTAAAGATTACTGTGTTAACACACAACATAATGTCCACTTTTATGCAAAATTCCCTTATTGCATGAATGCAGTTGAGCAAAAAGCCACTATACATACCTAAGTTACTGTAAACAGGGAAATTTTCGCGGCAGTTTTATTTTCGCTATTTTCGCGGTAAGAAGTGAAACGCGAAAATAAAACAACCACGAAAATTTCAAGGAAACTCTATTCATAAGATAAAGACCATACACTTAAGTATATGATAGCATATGTAGAGGACCACTGTATTACACCGATTTTACAGACAACAGATCTATACTCAAATCATAACTGTATTTCCAAATGACAAGCAATGTAAGAAATCAATCCTTTAACTCAAGTTAATCTTATTACAATGGAGGACATCTCAAGCAAGCAGACATTACCGACATTACGGAAATTGTTATGTAAACAGCACTTGTTACAAATATGTAAATGACACCTGTCAATCAGTTTTAAAAGTACTACCTCGTTGAATCTTCTACAAAGATTAATCAGATCAAGATCGATTAATTAGCATTAATCTGACAGCATTTTATTTTTTTTCACTCTTAATTAGGTCTTCTTTTCTGTTATTATACCCCACGCAACGAGTTGCGGAGGGTATAATGTTTTTGACCCGTCCGTCAGTCCGTCCGTCAGTCCTGTTTCTTGTCATCGCAACTCCTCTCAAACCACACAACAGAATTTCACGAAACCTTTTTAGATAATAAGGACATACTATGTAGATGTGCATATTGACAGGAAATTACGATTCAATTCTTTTTCTAGGAGTTACGCCCCTTTGAACTTATTTACTTTAATGTACTACTGCAACAGTTTGTCATCGCAACTCCTCTGAAACCACACAACAGAATTTCATGAAACCTTTTCAGATAATAAGGACATACTACGTAGATGTGCATATCGACAGGAAATTACGATTCAATTTTTTTCCAGGAGTTACGCCCCTTTGAACTTATTTGCCCAATATACTACTGCAACCTTTTGTCATCGCAACTCCTCTCAAACCACACAACAGAATTTCATGAAACCTTTTCAGATAATAAGGACATACTACGTAGATGTGCATATCGACAGGAAATTACGATTCAATTTTTTTTCCAGGAGTTACACCCCTTTGAACTTATTTGCTTCAATGTACTTCTGCAACAGTTTGTCATCGCAACTCCTCTGAAACCACACAACAGAATTTCATGAAACTGTGTAGATAATAAGGACATACTATGTAGATGTGCATATTGACAGGAAATTATGATTCAATTTTTTTTTCTGATACAATTTTTTTTTCTTACACTTATTTTATTTCTCCAATGACAATGTGGAGACGTGGGGTATGTGAGCGCGCTCACTAAGGTTCTTTCATTGTGTATGTGTTTTTACAAGCAAAAATGACACTTTTAATCTTCTTCACATTAATGAACCAAAAACAAAAGATTTCTGATTGATTCTATCACTTGATTTTCGATACATGTAAAGCTGTTCACTTTCTAAATCATTTATGAAAATATTTATATAGGTCACAGGAAAATCGCGAATTCAAAACGGCGCAAATTTGGATTGTGTTACTGTGAAAGTACTTTAATTGTGGGTATCAATTTTAGTGGTTAGAGCAAAAGTTACATGTTCGTGGGTTTTAATTTCGTGGATTTTAGTTTTCTAAAAAAAAAAGCGAATAGGCGTAGATTTGAAGCCATTAGAAGCGAAGGTTAAAATTGTCTCGATTGAAGGAAATTGCAAAGTAAACATTTAAATTTTGCTCCCGTGTAGTGATGACACTAATTAACCTGAGATCGAATGATCAACAGATTAAAGACAATCAGAGGTTTTAATTAGGCCATAAACATGTCACTTAAAGAAAACAGTTACATAAGCAAATGCTTTAAATGTACATTGAATTGTAAAATTAATTCTTATCAAAAGCAAGCCCAGCATGAAATTGTTATTTCCATTACAAAATTATGAGGATATAATAAATGAACACTTTATCATAGTATATCATCACCGGAAATCTGACTTTCATCGATCAAAAATATTTTTTATGAGAATTAAAAGATCAGAAGTTGTACAGTTTAGGTTTTTAAAGATTAAATGGGTATAATCCTGCCTGCAGTTGTAGTTCATAGTGCATTTGCCCCAGACTACTATTATAGTAGTCTCAAATAGTAGTCTCAGATTTGCCGATATTCATTGTATTCTCTAGATCATATCGGTAGTCAAACCTACATGGGAATCTTTTCATGTCTTGATTTGGAGTTGTTATATTTCGTTGGACACTTAAATTCGTGGATAAAGTCATCCACGAAAACCACAAATTGGATCCCCACGAATAAAAGTACTTTCACAGTAATAAATCACGAAATAAAGACGGCGCAAAAATTTCCCGGTTTACAGTAGTATGAAAACTTGCATACATTTGGAATTGACTTATAGCAGCCTAGTTGAGAGTAATTATTTTCAAAATACTCCAATCATTTATTCTGGATGTTTGATTTTTTGCCTCACCTGTGAAGTAAGTCGTAAAAGTGAGAAATAGCAATCATAAATTTCAGGTTCATTCTGTTGGTTTAGGTATAGAGATCAACTATTTCTCAAACATTCATGGAATTTTACAAAACTTGAACAAAAGCTTCTTCATTATCAAGACATTTGATTAAAATGGACTTATTTTTTTTTTGACAGTCCAGCTTACAGTTTGACACTAACAGTAGTAACGACAGGCACAACACATGGTTCCATGAAACCCTTTACAAATCTCTTGTTTTGTTTCTTAAACCTTCAAAACATCCTCATCAAAAGATGGAATTTTGAGCCAGCCAATCTACCTCTTTTTAACCACTCCTGATGTTTAAGACTTTGACAAAGACTTGGACAATATAGGACATTAGAAATTAACACTGATATTGACATTTATTTTTATTGATAATGCAATTGCATAATGTGAAGTTTTGTATATTGCAACATGTTACAGGATACTATGAAATCATAATTTGATGCAAAACTATTGATTGTTCATCCCTTCACAGTTTGCCAGCACGTGAATGGGGCTTATTGTTTTACCCTTTCATGTTTTCTTCTGACCTTCCCCAAGTATAACAGTTGTTTAGACTTTAATTACATGGCTTGAGATACTTTTGACCAAATTTTTTATATAAAATAACTGACGAGTTTTAGATGTTTATTGGTTTTGTTCCAGTTGACATATGTTTGGCATTCTTTTGACATTTATACTTGTCCTGTTTTTTTTGGGGTAAAGATTGCACTCTGGCTGGTTGACTTTATTAGCTTGTGAAAGTGGAGGACCAACAACATAGTCGAGTAAGGCGAACATTCTTTAGATCTTTTAAATGTTTATGTCAGGCTGTTTATTGATATTTTAAACTGAGACGCTGAATGTACTAATAACATTTATATGTACTACTTGTATTATACATGTAGTTCCATTCTCATTTTTGTTATAAAGTAAACCATTTTATAAAAAGTCAAACAAGTTGCAGAAAATTTTGTATAATGTATGAACCTACACTTATGGACAAAGGGAGATAACTCAAATCCAGATATTGCTTAATTATATTTCTTTACTTGATACGATGGAATGTTCATAATGCAAAATGAAGGGAAACTTTACTCCCTTAATGCTCACTTTCATTTTCTCATGCCAACTTGTTGGTATGCACTTATTTAAATTCACCAAATTACAGTCTATTGGAATGGCAGATTCTGTAGGATCTGTGGTCTTGATTGTATTTAAAAACAATTTTTTGGCTGTTGTGTTAAGTAGATTTTTTTGTTTATGATTGTTATTGTAATACAATGGATCTGCAATCGTGTACAGCAGATTTTAATCTATGTTATTTATTGTATCTGGTGTACTGATAGTTGGTAATGGGGTCTGGATTAAGCTTGTATTTCATATTGCTGACCTACTGTTGACAGAAAGGGTTCATTGACATTACTATTTTCCTGAATTTTGTACTTGTTCTGGCTTAACTTCTGTCCTGAAGACCTAACACAATGATCATAAATTCTATTGTCAGATGCAATGTCAACAACAGTTGGTTAGTTCTTATTTATTTACTTACTTTTATAGTTTAGGCATTGAATTTTAAAATAGAAATATATTGAATTGGATAGAAACTTCTTTCTGGTCAAAGAATAAGGTGTCAAATTAAGCAAAATGGTTTTCCTTTTTTGGTATTTTGGTGGTAAATTAGTATTTATAACCAAAGTCGTTTCACATGACATACTGGTTTACCTGAATGAAAAAATTGCAACTAAGGTAATTAATTTATTTAGAATTTCATGACATTTACACAAGCTGTTTATAATTTTGAATATAATATTTTCCCTATCTGAATTGTAATGTTGATTAAAATAAATACACTGTTTAAGTACAGTCGATTCTGGCTATTTGCTTAGCCTATTTGTCAGACAAAATTATTCAATTAAGTGGAGTTTGCTTATATATCTGAAATGCAAAATTATGGAGTCAGACAAGATCGATAGTAAATGAAATCCCAGAAGAAAAATGAAGAGCTCTAATTCCAATGTTATTTATAAATACCTAGTAAGCAGCATATTTTTTTTAATTGGATTCTTTTGATTCCCTTTGAAATTGTCAAACTTGAGATATTGTCATTTTTGGAACAATATAAGGAAATACTGTCAAACCTGTCTTGGCAGGTCACCTTCTGCTTTTCCTGCTATAGTAATACTTATGCATTTTGAACCTCAAATCAAAGGTCACTTGTCTTGTAAGGTCAGTTTTCTCTGGTCCCAAGGGTGACCTTTATATACAGGTTTGACTGTATGCAAAATACTGTCATTGATGGAGCGATATAATGAAATACACAACATGAGAAAACCGAAAATCGAAAAAATTGCTTATTTTTATAACTGAACAAAATTAACTCGCAGAAAAATCTCTTTTGTAATAAAATTCATGGATTAAAGAATGTAAAATTTTGTTTATTACCCGGTACCCTATTTTAACATTAACATGCTTGTTTTATTGTGTTGGGCTACAGTCTCATTGATGTGTATCTCACATGTCCGTATATTATAAAACATGAGTTGTTAGATAACCTTAGCATACAACACAGTTTTAAAGTAATGTATTGACGTAAATCTATGTTTCATGTAAGTTTTTGCTAATTTTGATGTTGAGTTGTTGATTCTAACAAGGCATGGAGTGATGTTTATTTCTTTTTAACTTTTCAGCGGATAAGCACATCAAGTGGAGAGGGTCGACATTACTGCTATCCACACTTCACATGTGCTGTTGATACAGAGAACATTCGGAGGGTATTCAACGACTGTCGCGACATCATTCAGAGAATGCATCTGCGTCAATATGAGTTACTGTGATCTTCAATATAAAACTTAGCAAAACTGTTTCCCTGTTGTGGGAACAGACCAACACATGGCGTGATATAAAATAAAAGAATTGCTTGTGTATAGATTTAACATGTACATTGTATAAATACTGTACACACTTGGACAACTTACAGTGTATAGTACCAGGATTGCTTACCGTTAAACCTCATCAAGGATTTTTTATAGAAAGTGCTTTATACAACTGTCGGGCAGTTGTGGATGGGACTACACTGAACTCGGTCCTATAATTGTACTCTTTAGTGAGAATATGTTTGTTTGTTTTCTACAGTACATCAACAAATAACTTCATTGAAGAATGTGCATTGTGATCATTTTATTTCAGTTGTAAAAGTGCTTTGTCTTGGATAATTTTAAAGATTTCTTGCATATTTATTCTTAATTCTGATTGGATACATATTTATGCATACTTCTGCAACTGCATGACCACAAGAATGTTTTTGCTTGGAAAGACGTCTGTATGAAGAAAGCAAAAACAGGAAGATAAGAGCAGTGAAGATTATAAGTAATAACTTTGGGGGTTTTATCCCTCCTGAAACATTTTGTTATTCAGATCTTTGTCATGATATATATTTTGTGCTCACATCTGTAGAAAATGCATATTCACATATGTTTCTCATTCTCTCATTAGTTTTAGATATTTTGCTTCTATGAAACTTCAAATTTTTGCACACGATTTTTTCTGAGATTTTAGTAACAGAATATTCCATTAATTATCATTTAATTTTGATATTCTATTTCATTATTGAATTTCAATTTAAAGAAAAATCTGAAAAATGTATAAATAATTCCATTTTCCACTGGAATTTTACTTTTACTAGATTGAAACTGTTACAAAAACTTACCTGCTTGACATGCCAATATTATTCAGAGATATCAGTTACCCCTGTAACATTTTGTCGTTATTTCCATCAGAAATATACATAAAGCAATAAATTTATGTGATAACTGTTTGGACATTTTTCTAAAACCAGTGAAGACCTTAAAGTGAAGATCTCTTATTGAAAAGGTTTGTTTTTGTTTGTTTGCCAAGGTTATTGGATCCACAACTCCTGCTTCCTCCATCAAAAGAAACTGGTGGCCATGATATAGCCAAGGTTGCAGAAAAACAAGTGGCATTAAACTCTCAATAAAAAACATGTATGTTCTGAACCTGTGAATGAAATTTTATTTCAAGGACTACAGAGCCAGGAATCTTAGACTAGTGTTCTTAATATTTGAATGAGAAATTTACCACCCAAGCAATTTTTTGGTGAAGGTAATTTTTGCAGGGATAACTTATTTAGCTTGTTTTTGTATCGACCGCAAAAATTTTTTTAACATATGTGGTCGTATATTGGTATATTTATTACAACAAAACTTGCACGTTGGCGTCGTCGTCGTCGTCGTCGTCGTCCATATGTATTTACGTCGTCGTCGTCGTCCGAAGACACATTGGTTTCGCACTCTAACTTTAGTTTAAGTGAATGGATCTCTAGGAAATTTTACCATAAGGTTCAATACCACAAAAGGAAGGTTGGGATTGATTTTGGGGTTATGGTACCAACAGTTAAGGAATTAGGGGCCAAAAGGGGCCAAAAATAAGCATTTTGTAACTTCCAGACAATAACTTGTGTGTAAGTGTATGGATCTCTCTGACATTGTACCACAAGGTTCCATATCACAAAGGGAATGCTGGGATTGATTTTGGGGTAATTGCCTCAAAATTTTAGGAATTAGGGGCAAAAAGGGCAAAAATAAGCATTTTTCTAGTTTCAGGACAATAACTTGTGTGTAAGTGTATGGATCTTTCTGAAATTGTACTACAAGGTTCCATATCACAAAGGAAAGCTTGAATTGAGTTTTGGGGTAATTGCCTAAACATTTAGGAATTAGGGGCCAAAAGGGGCCAAAAATAAGCATTTTCTAGTTTCAGACAATAACTTGTGTTTAAGTGTATGGATCTCTCTGAAATTGTACTGCAAGGTACCATACCTCATTGAAGGCTGGGATTGAGTTTGGTGGTGATGAATCATAAGGGGTTCAAAAATTGGGGGTTTTTTCCCCTTTTCTTCCTTTTTTCCTTTTTTTTTTTCTTTAAAATTTTCCATTTTAAGTTGGTTATTTCTGATTTATATTTAAAAGCAAATAATAATGATATGGCAGGAGATACACACCAAACAGGATGTGTAAATTATTATATAATAAGTATTGTGCAATAGCAAGAAATTTTCAATTGCACAGTATTGCGCAATAGCAAGAAATCTTCAATTGCACAGTATTGCGCAATAGCAAGAAATATCCAATAGCACAATATTGCACAATAGGAAGAAATTGTCAATTGTACAGTATTGCACAATAGCAAGAAATATTCAATTGCACAGTATTGCGCAATTGCAAGAAATATTTAATTGCACAGTATTGTGCAAAGAAGATACTTTGTATAAATTGCTTATTTCTTGACCAATTTCAATGGGGTTTTATTCTTGAATTATTGGGGTTCTTTAATATGCTGAATCTAACCGTGTATTAAGTTTTTGGATTTTGGGCCCGTTTTTAAATTGGTCCACATTGAGGTCCAAAGGGTCCAAAATTAAACTTTGTTTGATTTCATCAAAAATTGAATTATTGGGGTTCTTTGATATGCGAATCTAACCGTGTATTTAGATTTTTAATTTTGGTCCCGTTTTCAAATTGGTCTACATTAAGGTCCAAAGGGTCCAAAATTAAACTTAGTTTGATTTTAACAAAATTGAATTCTTAGGGTTCTTTGATATGCTGAATCTAATCATTTATTTAGATTTTGATTATGGGCCCAGTTTTCAAGTTGGTCCAAATTGGGGTCCAAAATTAAACTTTGTTTGATTTCAACAAAATTGAATATATGGGGTTCTTTGATATGCTGAATCTAACCATGTATTTAGATTCTTAATTTTGGTCCCGTTTTCAAATTGGTCTACATTAAGGTCCAAAGGGTCCAAAATTAAACTTAATTTGATTTTAACAAAATTGAATTCTTAGGGTTCTTTGATATGCTGAATCTAAACATGTCTTTAAATTTTTGATTATGGGCCCAGTTTTCAAGTTGGTCCAAATCGGGTCCAAAATTAAACTTTGTTTGATTTCAACAAAATTGAATATATTGGGTTCTTTGATATGCTGAATCTAACCATGTATTTAGATTTTTGATTTTGGGCCCCATTATCAACTTTGTCCACATTGAGGTCAAAAGGGTCCAAAATTAAACTTTGTTTGATTTCAACAAAATTGAATATATGGGGTTCTTTGATATGCTGAATCTAACCGTGTATTTAGATTCTTAATTTTTGGTCCCGTTTTCAAATTGGTATACATTAAGGTCCAAAGGGTCCAAAATTAAACTTAGTTTGATTTTAACAAAATTGAATTCTTAGGGTTCTTTGATATGCTGAATCTAATCATGTATTTAGATTTTTGATTATGGGCCCAGTTTTCAAGTTGGTCCAAATTGGGGTCCAAAATTAAACTTTGTTTGATTTCAAGTTGGTCCAAATCGGGTCCAAAATTAAACTTTGTTTGATTTCAACAAAATTGAATATATGGGGTTCTTTGATATGCTGAATCTAACCATGTATTTAGATTTTTGATTTTTGGGCCCCATTATCAACTTTGTCCACATTGAGGTCAAAGGGTCCAAAATTAAACTTTGTTTGATTTCAACAAAATTGAATATATGGGGTTCTTTGATATGCTGAATCTAACCATGTATTTAGATTTTTGATTTTTGGCCCGTTATCAACTTTGTCCACATTGAGGTCAAAGGGTCCAAAATTAAACTTTGTTTGATTTCATCAAAATTGAACTCTTAGGGTTCTTTGATATGCTGAATCTAACCATGTATTTAGATTTTGGATATTGGACCATAATAGGTGAATGTCCAATTTAAAATTTTAAGTTCTTAGACCACATTCATTCTGTGTCAGAAACCTATGCTGTGTCAAATAGTCAATCACAATCCAAATTCAGAGCTGTATCAAGCTTGAATGTTGTGTCCATACTTGCCCCAACTGTTCAGGGTTCGATATCTGCGGTCGTATCAAGCTGCGCCCTGGAGCATTTTATTACAATGTATTTTCCCAAGACTTAAAGGCAAATATCCAAGTCTTGTTTTAACATATGGTTGGCAGACCTCTCATTTTAACTGCAGAATATTCCTGATTTTCTGCAAACAAAATATTATTAGCAACTTACTTGGGTATTTATTACAACAAAACTTGCATTTAATAAACTGAACATACACAATGGAAAACATATGACTTTTCTTTTGATAGATTTGTGAAAAAAATAATTAAATTAAATAAAAGAGAATTTAAGATTGGCATTAATAATTGTACATCATATACATGTCCATATGTATTTTACTGTTATTTGTTTATGTACTGTATAGTTACTGCAAATGTATATGTTTACCATATGTGAAGATCTTAGTAATAATCAAGAAAATCGTGTATATCGTTTTCTGTTTCTTGGAGTGGATCTTCATATACATGTACCATCCATAACCCATAGCATTGTGTCATACATAAAAGTGTATTTTCTTGTTTATTAGAGACAATGGGCCTTAACTTTATTTTTTCAATTCATTTTCTTCTTCTGTAGAATTGTAATGTATTGCTGTTTGGTATAGTTGTTATAAGTTTGGTGCCCTGATTATTATAAATATCGTGTTGAATACTGCAAAATACTCTTGAATCTTGTCTACAGAGGTTTTTTACCCTTCTGAAGACAGAGAGTTATCTTATTGCTTTGCTTTATTGACCAGTAAGTTGAAATCTCATTCGGACCAAATGATATGTTGTAAAAGTCCAGTTTTAAAATGCGATCAGAATTGAATTGAAATAATTTTTTAAAACATACTGCAGAAATAAAATCCCTGCACACTGATTTAAAAATGTGTTTAAAAGATTATAATCTGTATTAAGGGGATACAAAAACCCCAAACAAACAAATATTGTAATTGCCAATCAAGGTACCCAAAATAGGCAGAATAATTTCATCATAATTTTCAAACATATGAAAAATAAAATAAAAATAAAGAGACAAGATCCACCACTGATGATTTGTACAAAATTATTATGAGCCGACTTTAGTATATTGACTGGTTGTTCAGATAACATTAATAAAAATTGGCTGCCTGTGAAATTTAATTTGAAATATTTTTGAAGGAAGTTTTAGAATTCCCAATTTCTTTTTAAATGGCAGTTAGAACTAGAATTTTTTTTTTTTTCAAAACTTTCACATTAAAACTAGTGGTGGCATGTTGACCTCTCAATGTCATTTGTTTTTTTTTGTGTTGTTAACTTGCTGTCTCGTGAAGGCCTTTTATTCACATCGTGCTGAAAACAGAAGTACATGTAACTCAAACTTAAAATACACATGTTGTTGTTGCAAAAAAGTTGAAATGTTGAAACATTTTAATAGTTTGAATTTTAGTTCAATTGTAAATTATTTTGAAATAATAAATGAACAGACATTTTTAATTTTGAAAAGTAATCTAAACACACAGTTTTAAATTTAAAATTCACTCTGTTTGGTCACAACTTGAGTCTTTGTTTACTAAAGTTAGATTAGTGAATTTTTGGCATTTACTACCGTACCCAAAATTGTGCAAGTTAATAGTAAGTAATTATTCTAAAATGTGAAATCTAAGTTTTAAATCCTCATTATTTATTGAAAACATTTATCTAAGTCAATTTGACAACCATTTGGGATGAGAAATTCTACATTACCCAATCTCTTTCTATGGCTTTCAACAGTGAAGGAAGACTTCTTTTCTAAGGTATTGAGAATAAAATGTGGATAAAATCAAAGAAGATGACCTAATTTATAACATAATTGGTAAACAATATGGATGAAAATGACAACAATTGGATTACAAGATCTGGCTTTGGACGGTTTGATTAAAATATGTGGTGGCATAAAAAATATTTATCCCTTCCCTTTCCTGACTGGACAATGGTTTGAAGCCATAAGTAAAAATCAATGGAAATGGACTTACTTATCAAAGAGCTTCCTCCTGGGGAATATGCTTGAAGTATTTGTCACTGGACATTCATAAGCAAACAACAATCAGTATAATCAAAGATATTATTTCCTATAAATATTGAGCAACTAAAATAAAACATCAAGAGGGTCCTGTACTATAAATACTGAAGTTATATAACTGCAACAATACAAACATCTATTAAGTACATATGCACCTTCATGTATATTATAAAATAGGATAAATAAATGATGACCTGATAGTATGTGACGGACAGTTATTATAAAGCCCCAGCAGCTTATTCATGTTTTATTAAGATGAAATTATTAAAGGATTACTATACATTATGGAGTCGCCTGCATCTCACTGTGCTTTGGACATAGTTGAGATTTGTCAGGGGTTGAAAATAGGATATCCACCTAAGTCCAGTTGTTTCCTATTAAAAGTTCTTGAAGTTTCAAGGTTAAGTTGGTTGAGATCCATTCATGCTTATCTTTTTATGAAACTACTAAAGATTTGGCTAAGAATCTTGTGAAAAGCTTATACATTGTTAATTGTCAATTCCAGGCAACAAGCTTTCTAATTCATATCATATGGAAAAAAGTCAAAGGGATTTAAAAATAATTATTAGGAGTTAACATTATGAGTTTAGGTAATCCTTTACATTAAAAAAATTGCAGTTTTGTTGTACATACAGCATGTACAGTGGAATGTCATATAAAGATAACTTTCCTAGCTTCTAAAGCAACAAAGTGGGGCAGACAATGCATAAATATGATTCACTTTAGATATTATAGGTATGCATGATCAGGGAAAATAAACAACTTGTAAATTACTAGCATATACCCAGTAAGTAGTGGTAGACATACATTTGCAGTAAGGCTGGAAATGTTGAGAGATTTCATATATCATTTAATGACTCTGCCTTGTTTCAATAGCCTTGGCTTTTATATTGAAACAAGGTCAGAATATATCTGTTCATTGTTGGCTGTTTACGGCCAAACTATTCACAGATTTTAATGAGTGTTCGATGAATGCATGGATAATAGGTTTGTTTTTGATTGTGAGCATGTAGTGAGTGAAATTGTGTGGAGGAATACATGAATGTGAATGTATGTGTGTGTTGTCTATGTAAAATTTGCACACTTGTATAAAATATGTGACATGAAACCATTGTATAAGCATGCCTAGGTCATTATGGTATTACTTGTTGCTTTGTATCCTGATGATAGATTTGTGATTTTGTGATAAAAAGATACATTGGTTACAATTAGACATTTACTAAGCCTGTCAAGTTCAAGTATGTATGCTGATAAATAACAATTCCTAAAAATTAGAGTAAAATGGGGTATCCTTAGCTGTATGAAGATTATAGGTAAATTTTTTGTTAAATGAATGTTTAGGATAAACATTTAACTTGTTTGACCTTACTGTAGATAGAAAATAGGATTTGATAGAATGACAAATAATTAGGCTCCATTGATGTCAAAGTGGTAGCAAAAATAGGGTGGTCGACATGTTTTGATACATGTCATTCCAGTCCTCATAATTCTTGGCCTTAATGTACAATATACGAAATGATTATTAATAACAAAATGCTACATCTATCCATATATGGGAGGGAATCTAGGGCTGGTTTAAAAAAAAAATTTTGTGACCAATTCAGCTAGTTTGCATTCGATTAAATATGATGAAATCTGAACATTTTCCCATAGTTCATAGTAAGATGCTTCTTTATACCAAGCAAAAGCTTGCATATTTGAGTTAAATTGAAAAAAAAAAAAGGTATAATTTGGACATGCAGTACAGGAAGTAAGTGTAAGTATAAAGTATTGGAATGACATGTTTATAAAAGGAGGTTAATTTTTAGAGTTAAAATCTAATAAGAGTTGGGAATTTTCTTGTCCTGAAAGAGTTTAAGGAGTATTACTTATCTATTAAGGCAAAAGTGCAGAGATGCCCCATGGAATATGTATACCATCCAAAGCTTAAACATACTGGTGTGTACAACTCTGATTTTTCAATTGTGAAAGTAGTTTTTATTAATTACAATAATTTGGCATGGAGGGAATAATGAAATGTCTTTGTAGTTTATTAGAACAACATTTTTCCTGTAGGTCTGTGGTTCTCTCTCAACACTCCGTCTTCCTCCTCCAACAAAACTGACCACCACAAAATAGTACAATAGTACTGAAAGTGGCGTTAAATACCAATCAATCAATCAATCAATCTGCAGCTTATCATTAAGTGATGATATTGGCATAAACTACACAGGTCTCCTTTGCTGATGATGTTTAAATAATAGGTGCCCGGTATGATTAAATAAGACTGGCCCATGGAACATGTGTAAATAAAAAGGTGCTCGTATAATAAGAATATGACTGAAAGATATGTTACCAGGGTACAAAACAACATGTTATTCACCAATACTGACAAAGTGTTGTTACGATACTATATCTGTTGAGTGGTGTATGCTAAGGTTGACTTTTTTTAATCATTAGTTAATGCTATGGTTGAATTTTTTTCTGTAACCTATTTGTTACAATGATTTTGTTGACAGATATATATATATATCAGATAGAAATGTCTTATTTATACAATCATGCAATTTGCTAAAATATATTGATAGGATATGAGTAAGTCTCTTATTATTTTTTGTGCATTTTTTTTTCTGCCCACATGGGCGGATATGTTTTACAAGGGCAGTGCGGTTTAAGAAATTGTCCGCCTGTCTCTTGTTTAAGATTGACATATATTCAGGACATTTTTGTTTTTATAAAAGGGATGCAGAATTACCATACAGATTACATGTTTTAATGTACTTGGAATTTTTAAATACCGTTGCAAATTTTTGTGGCGGTAAAACTTTTTTTATTGACTGGGCATAAATTGTACAAGTATGGTCAGGTTTCACCAGTTCACAATTTTCAAAATACACAAATGCAGGACATGAGAACAATTTTGGAAATTACACACCTATTAGTACTGCACATTTTTTTTTTGTAAATGGCAGTGTATATCCTAGGATATACATTGTAGTGTAATATGTCAGATCTAATGTGAAAGACAGCAACAAATTGTATGAACTTTTATTTAAGTAATCAGTTGAAATCTTAAACTATTAAAACTTTTATAAGAAATAGTTGCTTTTTCTGAAAATAAACAAATAAAGGTGAGAAAAAAAATACATATCTGATGAAAAAAATGTAAAATGTATAGAGAGCTAAAGTTTATGACTGACAGTTTTATTATTATTTTTTTTATTTTTAAGTCATTTCTTTCCCAAAATTACCAGAAGGTTGATTGATCACCCACCAAAAAAAAAAAGCAAAAATATACAGGGAGTCAAGCAAAAACCATATGTCAGAAAAAGGCAGGCAATATAATGTCTGAAAGAAGAAAAGATGAAACAAAAATCTGCAAATATATAACACTAAACAGAAAACTGATGATTGAGCAACATGACCACCACTCAAAACTGAGAGTGGAATTGCGTGTACTTATTTAAAGGGGAAATTTGTATGTTTTCAATGACGCATTGGAAGACATGTAAACAGTAGTAAAGTCTATACAGGTATTTGGTCACTTTGGCCTACATCTGCCTTAGGCAAGGTTGACTTAAACATGAATTTGGCTATTCTTTTGAGGTCCTTTTTATTAGTCTCCTACCGACGAAGTCGAAGGGGACTTTAGGTTTGCACTCCGTCCATCCGTCTGTGTGTCTGTCTGTCTGTGTCTTTCTGTCTGTCTGTCCATCCGTTTTCTACACTTTTTCTTCATGCTTGAAGATATTGATTTGATATTTGGTGTATTGTTTTGTTACAGGTCAAGTTCGAATTTTGTTCCGGTCTGATGATTTTGTGCAGAGTTATGGTCCTTTGACTTAGAAAATTCACTAAAATAATCAGTTTTCCACACTTTTTTTGGTAATTCTTGAAGATATTGATTTAATAATTGGTATATAGTTTTATCATGACTAGTTATAGTTCAAGTTTGAATTTTGTTCTGGTCTGATGATTTTGTGCAGAGTTATGGTCCTTGGACTTAAAAAATTTACTCAAATAATCAGTTTTCCGCACTTTTTTTAGCTGACGTGGCCCAAAAGGGCCACGTGAGCTTTTCTCATCACTTGTCGTCCGTCGTTGTCCGTTAACTTTTACAAAAATGTTCTCCTCTGAAACTACTGGGCCAAATAAAACCAAACTTGGCCTAAATCATTCCTAGGGTATCTAGTTAAAAAAATGTATCCGATAACCTCGCCAATCAACCAAGGTGGCCGCCATGGCTAAATATAGAACATGGGGGTAAAATGCAGTTTTTGGCTTATATCTCTGAAACTTAAGCATTTAGAGCAAATCTGACATGGGGTAAAAATGTTCATCAGGTCAAGATCTATCTTCCCTGAAATTTTCAGATGCATCAGACATCCTGTTGTTGGGTTGCTGCCCCTGAATCAGTAATTTTAAGGAAATTTTGCAGTTTTTGGTTATCTTGAATATTATAATAGAGATAAACTGTAAACAGCAAAATTGTTCAGCAAAGCAAGATCTACAAATAAGTCAACATGACCAAAAAAATGTCAATTGACCCAAGAAAGAGTTATTGCCCTTTAATGTCAATTTTTCACAATTTTTGGTAATTTTTTGTAATCTTTTACAAAAATCTTCTCTGAAACTACAGGGCCAAATAAAACCAAACTTGGCCTAAATCATCCTTAGGGTATCTAGTTTAAAAAATGTATCCGATGGCCCCCATGGCTAAAAATAGAACATGGGGGGTAAAATGCAGTTTTTGGCAAATATCTCTGAAACTAAAGTATTTAGAGCAAATCTGACAAGGGGGGGGGAATGTTCATCAGGTCAAGATCTATCTGCCCTGAATCGGTAATTTTAATGAAATTTGCAGTTTTTGGTTATTATCATGAATATTATTATAGATAAATTGTAAACAGCAATAATGTTCAGCAAAGTAAGATCTACAAATAAGTCAACATGACCCAAAAGGTCAATTGACCCCTTAAGGAGTTATTGCCCTTTATAGTCCATTTTTAACAATTTTTTGTAGATTTTTGCAATCTTTTACAAAAATCTTCTCTGAAACTACTGAGACAAATTTAACCAAACTTGACCACAATCATCATAAGGGTATCTAGTTTAAAAAATGTGTCCAATGATCCCGCCTACCAACCAACATGGCCGACATGGCTAAAAATAGAACATAGGGGTAAAATGCTAGTTTTGTCTATTATTTTTTGAACCATTTTAAATAGAGAAAATCTGAAAGGAGCAAAAATGTTCAAAATAATGAGCTCTACCAATTGTCCATATACGTCAAAACTGTTAGACAAATTCTTATAGGAGTTGTTACCCATAAATGACAAATTTTACCATTTTTTTTTCATTTTTGCCTATTATGAAAACTATGATATTTAGAGAGAAACATTTTTTTTCCATTATGCCATATATGATTTAAATTATAATAGATAAATAGACACTTTAAGTCACAAAAATGATCAGCAAGGCAAGATCTATTAAAAAGTCAAATTTTGCCAATATAGTTAGTAGACTGTCACTCTTCATAGGAGTGATTGCCCTTAAATGAGGATTTTTTTTACCCTCTACTGTGTTTTGAGCAAAAACTAAAGAAGATAGAGACAAACTAAACAGACTAAAAGATCAGTAATACAAGATCAACAAAACAGAGATTTTTGTCATAAAGTCTATCTTGGCTATAATGTTGGAGAGTGTCCTTTGTTTGATATGCACATAGACCAAAGTGAGCGACACAGGCTCTTTAGAGTCTCTAGTTTCGTCATGCTTGAAGATATTGATTTGAAAATTGGTATATAGTTTAATCATGACAAGTTACAGATCAAGTTCGAATTTTGTTCCGGTCTGATGATTTTGTGCAGAGTTATGGTCCTTGGACTTAAAAAATTTACTCAAATAATCAGTTTTCCGCACTTTTTTTTAGCTCACCTGGCCCAGCTTTTGAGCTTTTCTCATCACTTGTCAGTTATGGTCCTTGGACTTAGAAAATTCAACTTCAACACTTTTTTTCGTCATGCTTGAGGATATTGACTTGATATTTGTTATATATTTTACACCATGACAAGTTATAGATCAAGTTAGAATTTTGTTCCAATACAATGAATTTTTAACCGGTAGGGGACTATGTATTGCCATGCAATACTCACAGAATGCTTGTTGTTCATAAAGCTAATGTTTCTATGTATTTACACATCCCTGACTTTCAAATGTTCGGTTTGACTATTCCTGATGAAGGTTAGTCTTAAAAAACATCTTGGAGATGCAAATTTAATAAAGTGTTATTTTCATAATACATGTTGTTTGATGAATGGTCATCAACACAGAAAATTGTTTCCTATATTCAGGAAAAGTCGCTGGGTATAAATTTCCATTCCCTTACAACTTTGCTTTATAGAGACATGATTTAATGGCACTAGTACAATGTAGTAAGCATTTATCCCTGTAGAAAAAAATGAGAATACAATGATGAGAAATTACTGGGTTCTTTTACACAAGAAATTCACAATGGATCAGTATCAAAGTATACAGATAAATGTATTAGCCACATCCTCTTCAAAAGCAAAACTGAATATTCATGATCTATTTACAGATCGGTAAAAAAGATAGTTCCATTTAACGACTTGATCCCACAAATTTGATTGAAGAGGTTTCTATTGTCCACAAGTTATTGCTATAGGTTTTGAGATTTTTCAAGCTCTATTTCATGTGGTTTGAAAGAACACCTGTCAATCTATCACAACCAATAGAAACTTGTTGAATCTTACTCATAGAACTAGTAGTCAAGATAAAACTGTAAATATGATGTTCTATAATCCAATAATAACCTTTAAGTGGTATTTTTATGCCCTGCACCACAACAATATACAGGGAAATTTCATTCACTTGAATTTCACATGAATTTAGATTTATGTGAAAGTCACTTTTTCACCTCAAACGAGCTTATATGTGAAACTGTGGTGAACTGATTTCAAGTGAATCTCAAATTTTTTTTCATGTGAAATTCACATGAATTTGTAAAATAAAGTTATTCGAATGACATCTAAATTTTCAAATTTAATTAAAATCATGAAAAATACCATTTTTTTTTTGTAAAGTTCATGTGAAATTCACGTGAGAATTTTCATGGTTCATTGGACAATGTTAAGTTTTGCTGGTTTGGTCTTTATCTCAGATACTATAAGTTTATAGGGCCACTTTGTTTGTTGTAAGGTTTATATGTCTGTCTGGCAGGGTTCATCTGACCTCATTAACATGGATCATTGATATAGTGAAGTTTATGTGAAACTTGTAGATAAACCTTCTTAAGACTTTCAACATAAATTAATTCATGATAAGTAAAGCAAGCGAGACATAACATCGTTTGCACTCTTTATTTTAAATCATTCAAATATGACATACCGGTAAACAAAAAAAGACCAATTACTTAAATAAAGAAAATACTGCTTTTTGGAACCTCTAGGAATATAAAAAATAAAAAGATTTGGTACTAGTATGATGCCAATGAGATAACTATCCTCCAGAGTTCAAATGACGTGGATGTAAGCAACTATAGTTCACTGTCTTGCCTTCAACAATGAGCAAAATCCATGCCGTATAATTAACTGTACATTCCACACAGACATCTCTAATGACTATGGACAGGCACATCATTAAGCCATATAGAATACAACAAGAAAGTATGTGAAGACTTTTGCCTGTGCCAAAATTGCATTATAAAATGCCCGTACATGATAAAATGTGAAACAGTCTGCTTTATAACAAATCAATAATCTAATAACATATATGACAGACAGCAACGAACCACAACACTCAATTATATTGAAACTTGAGACAAACAATAAACTCTACCAGTATGGAATAAAATTGGAAATATTTTAAAATTCAAAAGTAGAGAAGAAGATTTGTTACTGACAATTATTCCAAGTACAAGTATCTTGTAAGGTTTCTGTAAACTTTAAAAAATGATGGTGCAAATGTGTGCTAACACTCTAATTACATGATATTTTAAATGTCAGCTAAAACTAATCATACAGCTGCAAAGTTTACTGCTTTATTAATGTTTTAATAATCAAATGTCCAATATAAATGTTAGATATTTTCAGTCAGAGCTGAATAATTTCAGAGATCTGTGTGTGTAGAGCTTTGTCTGGACAAAATGGGATATCATCTAATGCTACATGTAGGGAGAGTGACACTCTTTGATTGTTAAAAATAATACATGGGAACTTTTGGGATGTACACCCCTTTTTTCATTGCTTAATTTTTTTAGAAAATTTTCTTTAATGTTTCACTTTATTTCCCTATATTTAATGTGTTCTTGCTCTAATCATTACACTATTACAATAAAAAAAAGGAATAATATATACTGGAAAATAAGAATTGAAGGACAGCATGTATTAGAACTGTTAAAATAAATCTCACATCTAAAAATGAATATTTTCAAGAGGTCAACACAATTTGATACAGCCGAAATGTTTATTTCAGTATAACAATATTCCAATTTCGATGGTAATGTGATAAGCATTAGTGGTTCCTTTCATAGTTTGAAAACAAAGTGGTTTTTCTGTTGACGACTAGTACACACATTAGGGTTTCAGACAGTTGAAACCACCACTTTAAATTTGTAATTGAATTGTATTTTTCTTATCGTTCAGTGGCAAATATTTCACGCTGGATGAGAACAAATCAAACAAACATCAAATAATTAGGTACTGCAATTAGACTGATAGGGAGGAAGGCAGGACATTTAGACTGCAGTTAGGGGACAAAAATTTTACTTGCATCAAGCCACTTAAAAAATCCTGAAAAGTTGCCATAAGGGCACTTTTCAAGCAGATACTCTGTCACTCTTTCATCGGTAGGTATTTGGTTTAACATCCATTCCAAGTAAACTGCTTTTGTATTTGATACATTCTGACATATGCAGGCTCCTTTTGTGGTGTGTAATTTATATCAAATCTGACTAGAACATTTATCCCATACCAACATAACTAATAAATTTATAAATGTATAAAAGAAAAGGACAATTCCAAATACTAAAGAAAATGAAAACTAAAATGATCAATCCGGCAAGGAGCAATTATTAAGCACCTACAGCAAGGCTCTAAATGGAATGGAAAATGAAAGGTTGTCTCACAGGCACGTGTCTCTGAAAAAAAATACCTATATACTTTAATATAGCATTAAAGTACATAGGTTATTTTTGTTCAGAGACAAGTGCCTGGGGTTGTGCTGCATTAATACAACAAATATGTCAGAGTATATGTATATTAGTATGTGTTTCTACAAAATGGCAATTGATAAAAAAAGAAAACTAAAAAAAGTATTTGTACCTTTTAGATATGGCTAAGTCCATATTGTTATTTACGACTCGAAAAAAAAGTATTTGTACCTTTTAGATATGGCTAAGTCCATATTGTTATTTACGACTCGAAAGTTGTGCAAACCACTGTTTGTAGATGTCTGTTTTTTTGTGTATTGAAGTCCCAGATTTATATGTGGATTAAGAATGTTTATGGGATGGTAATTGATATTCACCTCTGACTATGGAACTGTTTAAATAAAAATTTGTGTCATTTTTTTTCAGCAAATTTCCTACAGAATTTTGAAAAAGTTTAATTTTTGGGACGAACAGACAAACAAGTCCACCCAACACAGACAACTAAATATCTAGCAATACAAACACTACCCACTTGATTGGGGTGCTTCGAAAGGGTCAACCTTTCCACTAAATATACTGGTCAATTCCTGTTTGTAGTCACAGTGGCTTCTCTGACAATTTTCTTGTAGTTAAATCTTTTTCTACAGTGATAAAGGATTTTTATTTTCACTAGGCTGGCTAAACATTTGTTTTACATTTGTCATTTTGGGGCCTTTTATAGTTTACTATGCGGTATGGGTTTTGCTCTTATATATAATTACAGGATGTACGGTGATTTGTTTTACATTTGTCATTTTGGGGCCTTTTATAGCTTACTATGCGGTATGGGTTTTGCTTATATATATAGTTGAAGGATATACGGTGATCTGTAGTTGTTAACTTTTTGTCATTTGGTCTATTGTGGAGAGTTGTCTTATTGGCAATCATACCACATTTTCTTATTTTTATATTATCTAATTTGGTGTGGCTGGCTTCGCCATGTGTAAAGATTTTGTTCATTTTTCAAGAATTTTATGGGTCAGAAAATTGGTATCTTTCTGTCATGGGTAAGATTATTCATTTTTTAGCTCTTACCAGACCAGTGCGAATATTTCAAAAATCATTACTAGATCTTACGAGTATATTCATATGAAGAATCATCCTGACCCAAACTCAACCCAACACCCTGCAAAATAAAATGATTTTCCCTTAAAAAGAAAACCCTGTAGCATTGACCTGACAAGTTTGTTTTGTATATTTACAAAGGTAAAAAAGAATTCCCTTTTAGCTCACCTGACCCGAAGGGTCAAGAGAACTATTTTCATCACTTGGCGTCTGGCGTTAGTCGTCATTGTCTGTTAACTTTTACAAAATTCTCCTCCTCTGAAATTACTAGGCCAATTTGAACCAAACTTGGTCATAATCATAATTGCGGTATCTAGTTTAACTTGAAAATGTATCCGATGATCGCGCCTACTAAATTACATGACAGTTCACTCTTTTACACAAGTTGTTGCCGTTTAATGATGATTTGTTTACCCTTTTTTAATATGTGTTCGTCAAAAACTATAGAAGATAAAAAGAAACTTTTATTCTACTTCTTATAAAAGTAATTGCCCTTCAAAGGCAATTTTACCCCATTTAAAAGCTGAAGTAGATGGAGAGAAACTAATCAGCAATACAAGATTAAAAAAAAATAGATCATAGTCATGAATTATATGCTAGTCTTTAATGTTGGAGAGAGGCCATTGTTGAATATGCAAATAGATCCAGGTGAGCGACACAGGCTCTTTAGAGCCTCTTGTTCACCAAAAAAAAAAAAAAGACAGCGCTATAAATTTTGATTACTAGTACATCCTACAAAAAATGTTTCTTTAATTGCTTTTAGTATGTCCATGTCCACAAAGAGATTAAGTGTCAAAAATTAAAACATCTTTTCCATAATTTAAATAATAGATAAGAATTCTAAAACAACTGACAATTATGGTAAAAAAAAAAATCTCCATATTTGGTCAGAAAAAAACCCTATCAAATTGTTGTCCCCTTATCTAACACATCTAAACATACTTTTATTTAACTGACATTTTCAAAGGTCAAAAATACATGTTTTAAAGCATGAAATCAAAAGTAGTGTGTGTGTTATATCTATAACAATTATCTTACCAAATTAGACCAAACCTTTCATAAAGTAGTGTGTGTGTTATATCTATAACAATTATCTTACCAAATTAGACCAAACCGTTCATAAAGTAGTGTGTGTGTTATATCTATAACAATTATCTTACCAAATTAGACCAAACCTTTCATAAAGTAGTTATCAAAATAGAATTCCTGTTAGAAGGCAATTAACACCTTGGATCAAACAACCAAGAATAGCAACAGTAGACTTTTACAATAGGAATTAAGTTCTGCATGGAAATGAAAATAAAAATTCAAACAGCATCGTTGCAAAAAAAATGAATAATCGTTCCTTGATTCATTGAAAATAAATATCTTTGTGGGGGGAAAAATCCATCCTCCTGCAATAACCCCAGCCCCTGAATATCCAATGATTATCCTCTTTATCTAAAACATCTAAAACAAATTTTACCTACATATTTACATTTTCAAAGGTCAACACATACATGTGTAAAAGCATCGAACAGCTTATATGAATTTTTATGATTCAAACATTTTAATGTTGTATGAATATTCATAACAATTATCCTACCAAATTAAAAAAACACCTTTAATTCATAATTTACATATTAGAGTGTCATTGAGTCCTATCAACAGACATTTTACACCTTGGATCAAACAACCAAAAATATCACAGTAGAACTACAATAATAAATATTATATAGGCTGAAAGTGAAGTTTATTTATGTAAATGAGTGAAGCACCGACCATTCATCTTTTATGGGGGCTTGGAGGTTTTAAAGAAAATGTATGATAATTTGTTTCAGAAGGGAAGAGTAAAAAAAAAACACAGTTTGCTTCCATTGAAAATAAGCGGGGAAAAACAAGTCCAACATTCAGTTACAAAAAAAAAATCTTGTTCCTGTATGTTATTGAAAAAAAATAGTGCGTTATTAATCCAAAGTCGGAAAAAAGTGTCAAACCTGATGAAACAAACCCCCTTCCAAAATAAAATTAAAAAAAAAAAGATGAATGGTTGGTTCCTTATTACTTTTTATCTCGGAAGAGCAAGTGTAGGCTTGAGCCAAAATGAACACTACTGAAAATACTAAATTGGACGACAGATATCTAAAATATATACAGTTCTGGTATTGTCAGACCTGCCAACTTTTCTTATTTCTCCAATGAGGTGTGTGTCATTGAAATCCTGCATTATATAAACCTTACCTTACAACCAATATTAAAATGTGTCTCAATTGCATTTAAGAACATTTACTCATCTCATTTAAAACCATAGTATGATAAGTTAAATCACTTATGTCATGTTTAAGATATGTATTAGGTCCTCTAATGCTAAAAATCTAACATGGAGATTTAGAGAAGTTGTCCTGTCGGATATGTAATAAATTTTATACCAGAAATGATTAGTTGTTAACCACAAAACTGTAAATTCAGAAATTATTGTGCGAAATGTATTATTGTGAATCCTTGACAACTGGCAAAATGAGACTATTGAAATTGTGAAAAGGAGTTTTTTTTATTATTATGAACCTGGTACTGTCACATTTACCTTATTAATAAAAAAAAAAAAAAAACAATTTCTGAATTTACAGTATGTCATTTTCCTGAGAAATTAAATGTCTTATTACAAAGAGTTTTAAAATTATTAATAAATTTATAAAATTTGTTTGAATTATTTCAGAGAATAAGTATGCCACCTGATGAAGGTAAACATGGCGGCCACCACAACCCAGTCCATCATTGTTATCCACATTTCACATGTGCCGTGGATACAGAAAATATAAAACGGGTGTTTCGGGACTGTCGAGACATAATTCAGCGGATTCATCTCCATCAATATCAGTTGTTATGACATTCATATGATGGTGACCAAACTGTTTATTCAACCGTCATTAAATGAACCATGATGACAGAAAGGTACACAAAACATGATGGACTGATAGAGTGCACCTTTTACATTGTTTCAATATTGTGCTTTACAGAATTGACAAATAATCTTACAACCAAAACCATATATATATGTGACCAATTTTACAATTAGGTCATTATTTTTCAAGCTGTTTTTTTTTTTATAGTTGTTCAAATCTGCGTCATGGTGGATTGTTGCCTAATTAGCAGTCATGAATTTTTCATAAGTAAGAAAAACAAACATGACCCCCTTTCAGAAGATGAATGGTGGGTGTCTAAACTAGTGGCTAAAATGGTTAAAACATGTTAGGCTTTGGTTGTAGAGCGAATATTTGTTTTGATGCATACTTTAAACGGTTATATGTTGATGCTATTTATAATATAAACTAAATATAAGTCTAACATAATTTATATGACGTTCCTCTATAAAGACCTGTAGTTCAAAATAAAATCCTGAATAAGGCAGAAGTAATTCACAAAATCATAAACATGTATTCTATAAATATTTTATTTTAGTCAGGATATGTGCTGTATATACAATTAACGATTTTATGGTTAAATCATATAGCAATGATTGTCATTATTAGATTATGCTTGAAAAATTGTAAAATTTGTTCAATTTTCGTAGATATTTACGAATTTCGAAACGTATTCTTATATTAAGAAAATCTCCACAACATTTATTAACGAATTTCTCCATAATATTTATTAACTTTTAAGAAAGTTGACATGCAATTGTTATAAATGGTTAAAAGAATGCAATGCAGATTAATCCAGAGTGCTATCTATTTTTAACAAAAAATGATAATTCACCAGATTTACAAACAATTTATATTTTGTGTCTGTTTATCATATGTAATGCATTTTGTATGGATGTATCTGCAAGTAAAAGTGTTCAAGTGTTAAGAAGTTTTATATGACATAAGGCCAAGCCAAATTAAATTGTTGATCTTTAGACTTAATAACGCCTACAGTTTTTAGATAAAAATTTAAATAGAATTCTTTCAAATTTTATGATGTTTTTTAAAAGTTAAATCTAGAAGTTGCCGGTAATAAAGTAGCTGTTCGCTTCCCAAAAAGATCCTACATAATGTTGAATGACATAATGTTTTTGCTGTAAGTCTGTTCATTAATTATTTATAAATTCAGAAAAGAGAAATTAAAGTAAAGATACTCCTTGTATTTAAAAGAAAAAAATTCTAGAGAACAACACGTTGTATTTGTGTGGTCTGTTAGTGGTATATCATAGGTCTTAGGAATATTAATGCATTTTTCAAAAGAAATTAAGAGATGTAGCAACCTAAAAAAACATATTTTTTTTTTATCATACAACAAAAATTGTTGTGAATACAAACTTGTGATACAATTTATTTCTC
Source organism: Mytilus coruscus (assembly GCA_017311375.1). Taxonomy (NCBI): domain Eukaryota; kingdom Metazoa; phylum Mollusca; class Bivalvia; order Mytilida; family Mytilidae; genus Mytilus; species Mytilus coruscus. Next base: position 44,792,736 of record CM029600.1, read on the forward strand.
CAGGAACAAATTGTGAATTAACTGTTTTTAAGAGGTGCAAAACCTTTTTTTCAAAACTAGTTTGTTAAAAGTTAACTTTAAATAACAAAACTTAGTACCTTTTAAAAAAAAATTAATTCATCAGTCTCAATGATGTTTAATTATCAAACATCCTTTTTTCAAAATAAGTGTTTAAACTTTTAACACAAAACTTTACACCATTTATAAAAAATGCTTTGTGGAACGGAATTTTCAGTTCTCAGGTTGTTACATCTCTTTAATGTTCTGCAATGCAAGTCCTAGATTGTTTCTCACTAGGTGCTGTTATATTTATCAAGCTTTGTATGTCGAAAGAAGTACATGTGTCTTATTTTATCTTAGTCCGTCTTGTAATGTATATTTTTAAATTTTAACAAAAACAATTCTTAGTGATACACAGATGTGGATTCAAGAATTGAGGGGTGGATTGAAAACCCTCAAGAGGTTGTTTCAGTTTTTAATCATTTCAGTTTATTTGAAATGAAAGACTTAAAACTTTTAATAAAAATGGAAAAGAAGGCAGTTTTCCTCGGATAACTGTACTGTTATATCAAACAATTTAACATATGTTTTTTGCTCTTCAGAATTTTAAAATATAAGATGTGACAAACACTGTTGTGGATTAATTTATTTTTCGTAGTTACAAATTTAAGTGGATTGAGGGAAAATTATTTTTATGGAAACTTGAATTCATAGTTTTAAAAAATTCTGCACACAAGTTTTTGGAATTTTTTTGTTTTTGGAACAGTTGAATTCATGGTTCACTTTTACCTAAGAAATCCACAAAAATTAGTAATACACCAATATTAATGATCCAAAGTATTATCATTTAGCAATTTTATTGTCCAGGGTATATCCTCATGCACATATATTGCATATTGTATAAATGTAACATTTAGAGATTTCTTATGTAGAACTTTTGTGGTCACACAAAATATTATTAGAAAAGTTATTTATATGAAAAAAAAGAAATAAACAGTGTTTTAAAATATTTTTTTTTCATCAAGAAAACATGTAAAATAAGTAGTAAGAAATCAAAGAGAGTTATCTCTGTGTTATTAATCATGATAAAAGAGAGTTATCTCTGTGTTATTTATCGTGATAAAAGAGAGTTATCTCTGTGTTATTTATCGTGATAAAACAGAGTTATCTCTGTGTTATTTATCGTGATAAAAGAGAGTTATCTCTGTGTTATTAATCATGATAAAAGATATATAGAATGTATGTTGACCTCTAGATGTTTTGGTCATTTCTACTGATGGTGGGCTGTCTTATTGACTTTGACATTTTTCATATATTCCCTCTATACATATCTTTCAAAGGTGTACTCTATTACTATTTTTTTTTCAGAAACCCTTTTATTTAACAGCAGTGCGTGTGAACCCAGGACTTTAAAAAAAAAAAGAAGGAATGGGCACTAAAAAAATAGTGAGGAAGAAAGCATTCAAAACTGAGACTACTATAACACAGTCTCGGGTCAAGAAAAATGCTCTTAAAACCACAAATTTATGGCCATTCATTCTGGATTCAATTCTGAACAGCTGCTGTGTGAAATATAATAACACTTATAAACAAACAGCAAAAATATTGTAATAATCATGTATTTTTGCAGAAAATAAAATGAATTCAATGAGTGTTACATAAAAACAACTAACCAAGCAGAATGAAACATGATTGGCCCAAAACGCAAACATCAATTTCAAACAACAACCCACCATAACGTACATTCTTGAATGAAAATAAAATTGGTTTGAACTAGCAAATTTACGTCCAGAACAAACAGAATTAAGCAATAAAGATTGACACACAATAGTTCACCTGATTATTAGTAGTCCCTATTTGTATTTTAATAGTTGATAACCTTTGGAATGAACTAAATGTGTTATTTCTATTCGCTAAGCTATTATTTTACAGGTGTTTCCTAGTGTGAATTTAAGGTCATGCTAAAGAAAGTATTTTAAATGTCAAAACCTATTTTTGTTTTAAACTGTTGCCTTGTGAACAATTTTTTTTTTAGCTGGAACACTTTCCAAAATAAACATGATTATCGGTGTCTTCTTGTATAATGAATGAACGTCAAACCATTTGGAAGTATTTCAAATGTCACAGTTTTCACCTGTTAACTATTAGCACAAAAGACGTATAGTAGATAGTGACATCAGAAAATATCTAAATGAGGTTTTTTTTATGTTAAATTCTTGATATATAAGTTTTCAAATGTTAAAGATGTTTACGGTAAACATCATATTTAAACTTTACTAATCAATATAGAAGAAACGGATGATTACTAAATTGGTATCCGATTTTAATAGTAATAAAGCACTTAAAAAAGTTTTATCAATAAAACAGACAAATCCATGTGATTTTTGACGAAGTAAAAGATTTCGTTTTGCAAAACGAATGCATTAAAAGAAAATATTTTCAAATTTGTTTCTTTTGTTTGACATACCACAAATGAGACAGACCCAACAAAAGACATATGGAGGTCAGCCTATGATCCTGTTTTCAATAAAGACTTGTTAAATAGCACATAATGTCTTAACTGAGCGATTTCAAATAGTTTATACAAATCACTTCTTCGCGTTATGTGTGTTTATTTTAAAATATGAGGAATGCATATGTATAAATAGTACAATTGATTTTGTAAAAAAAGGTATGTCCACTAATTATAATGTTGATTCTTAAGGAAGGTCGGGTGTCTTCCGTCATCTTGGATTGTAAAATAGCAGAAAAAAATCGGTCTAGATCTTTAATGAAATGTGCAAATTTTGATAGAAGAATGTTATTTATTTGTTAGACTTTTCATCTGAAGGAAGAACATTTATGTGTTTTATCATATTTGTGCGACTGTTTTTTCAAATACAGAAATTTTTTGGTTTGATGCCATTTTTTAAAATTTTTTATTTGACATATAAGGGGAGATAACTCAGATTATGTTTCATTTATACTGGAATGTGTTATGAATTTACCTATTTTGATTTGTAGCAAGTAAATGAGTCCCGTTACCGTAATTTTTCTTTTAATTTTCTAAAAGCCCACTATTAGAGCTATCTTCTCATATTTTATCTTAAAATTCAATCGTTTAGTTTTCTTTCTATCACACAAAATTGTGTTTTCCATGAATAATCTATACAAAATCTGACAATTTCGTACAACCTGTAGCTTGAAAAAAAGCCTACTCACCCATTCTTTTTATTTATATCTTTAAAAAATCCGTGATATAAACAACATTTTGACAATTTTAAAAAAAATCTATCGATTCTAATTTAGAATCCCCCGCCCCCTCAATCTACCTTAAGTGTTAAAACCTTTGCAAAGATAGTACAATTTTAATATTAATGTGTTTTGCAATGTATTTGATATAACAACTCTACCATGGATCGCACACGATACGCTCTTCTTTTGCATACGGTGTAAAGTTTATTTTTTGCAGTTATTTGATCCAAGCATACTACAGCTAGACTGTGGGACATGTGACGTATTACTTTTAATCTGAATGTTGAAGTTCAATAACTCTGGAATAAAAAATTGGAAAATTTTCAAAATCAAAAAGTACCTTACTTTTACCAATACCAACAAATTAAATTTGAAAGTCTCGTAAGACTCAAACTATAAACCAGAAAATATTCAAAATCAAAAGGGAGTTTGTTTTAATTAATCCAAATAATAGCATAAAGTTTTGAGCTAATCAATCTAAGCATAGAGTATTTTATTGTGCGCAATATGTGAGAAATTGCCTTAAAACTGAAAGACAAAGTCCTGTAACTCTGGAACGAAAAAAAAAACCCAAAGGGGAACTTACTTTTATCACTGAAAACAACTGTGTTAAGATTTAAGTACATTGATCTATGTCAACTGGAGTTATTGTGTGATACGTAAAAAAATTGCGATAAATGTGACGGAACAGCAAACCAAAAAAAAAAATTATAAATCGGAAGTGAATTTTCTTTCGTAAATTCTAATGCTGTCTTAAAATTTCATGTAATTTGTTAAAGCAAAATTAAGTTATCGTTCTACATGTTGATATATTGACTTTTAGTCCCCGAGGGTATCACTAGCACAGCTTCAGTACTGACATGAAAATATTGATATTGTTTAATGAGACTTGATATTAATAAATTTCAGAAATCCTTTTGAATTAAGGAATATATCTTTCTCATGCAACGATCTGTTGCCTTGTCCAGATTCGGCTATACTTTAGGTCCGTTTTGGTTTTATCAGATGTTTATATTAGGTTTTGGATTTTCAAATATTTTGGCATCGTACATCAGTGAAGAGATGTTAATTGTTGAAATGCTCATCTGGTGCAGTAAATTGGTACTGTTAATGTCATTGCTACAGAGGTTGTCAAAAGTGAACTTGGTTGGGTAAAATATTTTCAGATGGTCACTTCAGGTAGAAATAGTATTGTTTTATAATGATTTATATGGACAATAGAGGGACACGATCACAGTAGATATTTGCACGACAAAAGGTGGTTTCAACAGTATAACTGAGTGGAAAGGCAATACAAGCCCTGCCCTTTTCCCCCATGTTCATGTAGTGAATACCGGTATGTGTCATGAATAGATAAGCCATAACTTTTTCTTTTATATTAAATCAAAACCCATTAATGGTTTTAATTTTCCGAAACACAAAATGCATTTGCGCAGTTTTATCTGTACTTGGAATAAATTTGGTTGTGTAAACACAGTCATTTTTGTCAAAGGTTATGACAATAGATATAAGAAGATGTGGTATGAGTGCCAATGAGACAACTCTCCATCCAAGTCAAAATTTATAAATGTAAACCATTATAGGTCAAAGTACGGTCTTCAACACGGAGCCTAGGCTCACACCGAACAGTAAGCTATAAAGGGCCCCAAAAATTACTAGTGTAAAACCATTCAAACGGGAAAACCAATGGTCTAATCTATATAAAAACGAGAAACGAGAAACACTTATGAACCACATCAACAAACGACAACTACTGAACATCTGATTCCTGACAAGCCTTAATTAAAACTAAGCATTTGAATGAATGATGAACAGAAGAGCCACTACACTGCAATCTTTAATCACAACGGTATTTTAGAATTTTGTGTAACTATGTGAAAAGTCTAGGTTGTAACATTTGAACCATTTTAATATAGCAAATGCAAAATGTGTCAAGAATTTTTTATGTTTGTTGTACATGTATGAATTGTAAAATTATCTTGATAATTCTGGGATAGAATGTTATTTTGTACAACTATTGATGATATTGAATACATCTCTACTATTTGTAAATTATTCATGTATAACTTTTATGAATAAAATATAATTTTCTGCAGTTTTTGTGTCGGTAAGAGTGTCCGCGTCATTTGTTGATCTGCATTGGCCTTTGTTGTGGCGAATTTAGACACCAGTGCGTCTGTCTGACATATTTTTGTACATGATAATGTAATAAGATCTACAAATAAGTCAAGACTACCAAATCGTCAAATGACCCCTTTTAGGAGTTTTTATACGACCGCAGGTAGTATTATGTTATGGTGTTGTCTGCATCTGCGTCTGAAGACATTTTGGTTTGCAGACAATAACTTGAGTATAAGTTCATGGATCTCTATGAAATATTAGCACAAGGTTCCATAAATGATGGTTGGGATTGTTTGTGGGGGCTATTGTCCTTGTGGTTTTGTAATTAGGGGCCAAAAAAGGTCAGTTTTACTGGTTCATGGAAAATAAATTGGTTCTCAGACAATAACTTTAGTGTAAGTGTATGGATGTGTAAGAAATTTAAGTACAAGGTTTCATACCACAATAGGAGGGTTGGGATTGATTTTGGGGTTATTGTCTTAGCTGTATTGTAATTAGGGGGTCAGAAAGGGGCCGAGAACAATTATTTGTCTGGTTTTAAGACAATAACTTGAGTATAAGAAATATTTCTTTAGTCAAAATTTTAACACAAGGTTCCACACCACAATAGGAAGGTTGGGATTAATTTTGGGGGTTATTGTCATAGCTGTTTAGGAATTAGGGGCCAAAAAGGGTCTAACAAAACAATTTTTTTGTCAGGTTCACAGACACTTACTTGAGTATAAGTGTATGTATCTCTATTTAATTTTAGCACAAGGTTCCATACCACAATAGGAAGGTTGGGATTTATTTTGGGGGTTATTGTCGTAGCTGTTTAGGAATAAGGGGCCAAAAACAAGCATTTTCATGTTTCAGGACAATAATTGTTGAATAAGAGTATAGATTTCTTTGAAATCTTACCACAAGGTTCCATACTTCAAAAGGAAAGTTTAGAATGATTTCTGGAGGGTCATGGCCCATATCGTTTAATAATTAGGGGTCAAAAGGGGCCGAAAACAACTACTTTTCTGGTTTGCAGGCAATAACTTGAGTATAAGTGTATGGATTTCTATTCAATTTTAGCACAAGGTTTCATACCACAATAGGAAGGTGGGGGAACATTTTGAGGGTTATTATAGTAGCTGTTTAGGAATTAGGGGCCAAAAAAGGGCCTAACAAAAACAATTATTTGTCTGATTCACAGACGATAACTTGGGTATAACTGTATAGATCTGTATTAAATTTAAGCACAAGGTTCCATTCCACAATAGGAAGATTGATATTTATTTTGGGGGTTATTGTTGTAGCTGTTTAGTAATTAAAGACCAAAAAGGGGTCAAAAACAAGCATTTTTCATGTTTCAGGACACTAATATGTGTATTAGAGTATGGATCTCTATGAAATTTTACTACAAGGTTCCATACTTCAAAAGAAAAGTTGGGATTGATTTTAGGGGTCATAGTCCAAATTGTTTAATAATAAGGGGCTGAAAAGGGGCAAAAAAACTAGGATTGTCTGATTTCTGGACAGTAACTTGAGTATAAGTCTATTTATTGCTATTTAATTGTGCCACAAGGTGTTATACCATAATATAAAGTTTTGGATCGATTTTAGGGGTTATGACCCTATTGGTTTAGTTAAAAACGGCCAAAACCAATACTTTGTATACATTGCTTATTTTTTTTTTTAGCAATTTCAATGGGGTTTAATTCAAAAGTCTTGAATTCTTGGGAGTCTTTAATATGCTGAATCTAATTGGGTATTTAATATTTGGATTTTAGGGTCTTTTTTTTTTAAATGATTCATATTAAGGTCCAAAGGGTCCAACATTAAACTTTGTTTTATTTCTTTAAAAAATAAATTATTAGTGTTCCTTGATATGCTAATCTAATTGTGTATTTAGATTTTTTTTAATTTTGAGGCCTGTCTTCAAATTGGTCAACATTTAGGTCCAAAGGGTTCAAAATACAGCTTTTTTTTATTTAAAAAAAATGGAATTCTTGGGGTTCTTTGATATGCTGAATCTAAGCGTGTATTTAGATTTTTTATTTGGGGCATGGTCGGCCCACATTAAGGTCCAAAGGGTCAAAAATTAAACTTTGTTTGATTTAAAAAAAAAAGAAAGAATGGTTGGGGTTCTTTGATATGCTATATCTAACTGGTATTTAGATATTTGATTTTGGGCACAGTATTCAAGATGGTCCAAATTGGGGTCCAAAATTAAACATTGTTTGATTTCATCAAAAATTAAATTGTTTGTGTTATTTGATATGGTCAATCCAACAGTGTATTAGATTTTTTGATTTTGTGCTTGGTTTTCAAAGTTGGTCTAAATTTGGGTCCAAAATTAAACTTTGTTTGATTTTTTTTCAAAAATTAAATCATTTATGTTCTTTAATGTGTGCAATCTAACAGTGTTTTAAATTTTTGATTTTCGGACCCGTTTTGATATGCTGAATCCAGCCATCTATTTAGAATTTGAATATTGGACGATAATTGGTAAATATCCAATTTCAAAATTATTTAAGAACTTATACCACATTCATTCTGTGTCAGAAACTATGCTATTATAGCATATTAGCTCAGAATCTAAATTCAGAGATGTTATTGCACAATATAAGAAATTTTAAGTTGAGTCATAGTTGAAAATAGATATAACATCATATCTAATTTTAGAGAACTATTTTTGTGGTTCACATCACTGGTTCATGGAAAGTAAATTGTTCACAGACAATAACTTTAGTATAAGTGTATGGATGTGTAAGAAATTTTAGCTCAAGGTTCCTTACCACAATAGAAGGGTTGGGATATTAAATAGTTAATCAAACTCTACATTTATAGATTTATTATAGAAATTCTAAATTGAGTCATAGTTTAAAATAGATTTGCTGATTCAGATATATTAATTGTGGTGACAATTGTGTATGCATTGTGTTCTATTTAAAGATTGTTAACATGTTTGAATATTTTGTTATGATTGAAAATTCCCTTGGAAATTAAAATAGACCTTTGTCCATCTGTTGAAGTGGAAGTGAAGTTTTTAAATACAATTGTGCCATACATTATGTTATGTTACATCTTATTAAATAAGAAACAATTTTTTAAGATTATAATCTATTTTACTAAAGGATATATTTCATTACAATACATTGTGTAGATAAAGATGTTGATATTGACAGATATTAGTTTGTGACAAATAAAAGAAAAAATATTGGGAACTATTAATTATATATATATAAAGTTTGATTACACTAAGTGTTTTTATACGATCTAAAATTTATTTGCCTTCTTTAATTGCGTGAACCCCCCTGAGGGGTTTACGCCTATATATTGGTGAGTTTTGGACCGTGCGAGGGCTGTAAAGCCAGTCAAGGTCGTTAAACACTTCCATCATCATCTTCTATGGGCCATTCGGAAATCTTCGGAAACAAGATTCTCGGAACCTCTCAAAATTTTTCGATCATTTATACAGGTAGTTGTCTATGTTTTTGATACGGTCCCTCTATGGATAGGCTACCACGTGACATTGTATATTTCAACAATCAAAGTTCATTTGTAGATCGGAAAGTAAAAAAATAAAGACTATAGGTTGCAGTCAAAAATCATTTATATTTTGGAACCTGTTTTGAGACGGTCTCTGTACGCGTTGTGTATGTAGTATTTTATACAGTGTGCTATTGTGCATTGTGACAATAAACCTTGGAATAGTTTATTAATTTATAATGTCCCGGAATAAACTGAATATTTCTGAACGTTTACCACGTGATATTTAATATTTCAATCATAGCCAGGGAAAATGTCGGAAAGAATGAAGAAAATTAACAAAACGATATTTCTGTTATAAATATTTATCTTAGGTCGGAAACACAGTGGTCTGAAAGCAGAAAGATAATTAAACAAAAGGATTTTTCTGTCAAAAATAACTAATTTCATTAATAGATACCGCCAGACCAAGAGAATATTCATTACAATTATTAAGTTTAAACTGAGACTAAATTCATCCTCAATAGAATATAATTAGAAATGTTATACGTGTATTATGTCCCACAGGTTTGAACAGTGAATACATTTATCAGTGTTTATGAAAATTATATGCAACATGTGAGCATCAAATTGGCAATGAGCAGGGACGCGTACACATAATTTAGTATCTAAATTTTAAACGGTAGTGAATGAAAAGTACTTGCATGGTTTCGATTCACAAGAATTTTAAATCCTTGCATCTCACAAAAAACGTCATTAATATTTTACAATAATCATAAAAAAAATTAATTACTTGTTTACGTTAATTATTTTATACTGTTTTAGTATGGTTTTATAAGTCTCTGCTTATATTTTGTACGGCAATATATTCATATAGTGAAAAGTAAGACTTTAAGAAGAGATTGATTTGATACAGTAATTACTTTGTGTTTATTGATATTATATTCTTAATTTTCGGAATAGATTCATTAACAAGAATGTATGTTAATCAAATTTCAATTCTTTTTTGTTTTGTTTTAAATAATTCAACCTTAAATCATCTCAATCTTTGCAATATGGTACGATTTTGAAAATTGTATTCATTGTGTTGACCAGCTATCATACACACGTCTTGATACATATCACCCTGTTCACACGACACACTATCGGTTTGCGTTCAACCATATTCTGGATTAAAGGGCAATGATTCCGGAGTCAAAACACTTGAGGTAGGTAGTTTGACATCCGAATTCAACTATTAAACATTACATTTGAGCCTAGATTAATATATGTGTTGACGCAAATGCGTATTCTTATCGAGAGTATCAGTGCATATGCTTTCTATTTACTATTTCTTTCGCAAGAAAACCACATGCGTGCATAAATATTAGTAATAATACACTCGCGATAATATACGCGAATGTCAATTTTCTTATCTATATTCAGGACACGACAGTAAGAGCTTCACATGTGACGTTCAAGCATAGTCATCATTATTTAAGGTATTCTGACCTCTAGCTGCTTCTTTTTTCTTTTTTTTGAGTGACTGTCTTTTTATAAACTTTGACATTTTCGAAATGCTAAGGATTTTCTACGCCAGGAATAGATTTCTGAGATGTATTCGACAAAACCTTGGTTTCAAGAGTTTGGGTCCTCAATGCCTTTCAACTTCGTACTTTATTTAGCCTTTTTAACTTTTTTATTCGAACGTCACTGATGAGTCTTTTGTAGACTAAACTCGCGTCTGGCGTACAACATTTTAATCCTGGTATCTTTATATATCTACATATCTTTTTATATAAATTGGTTTCTTTTGAGAGTATGTTCAGGCATTTATAAAACTTCTGAAAATAAGATATTCTTTAAAACCAAATTTTCCTGTTTAATATTAGGATTGATTTAAGTAACTTCAGGAAATCCTTAAAATTTGAGATGTTGTATAAGACCAAAATAATGTTCAGTATATAAGAGGTCCCAATGAAGCTGGTGTATTACTCGCAAGAAAAATAGACGAAACCTTCTTATAAGTTGCATGGCACAGGGTTTCACTTCACATGGAAATTGGACTTTAAATTTATCTATACAACATCTACCATGAGTACAGACAGCTTCAATAACGAGTATAAGAATAATTGAAGGCATCCAGGAAACAAAATATGAAGACATGATAGATAAAATAAAACGCATTAAGATTATGAAGCATACTGAGTGCTTAAATTTATATTGCGATTGGTTTGTACAATTTGCATTTAGACATCCGGTTGCAGAAAGTGGGATTTGCAATAGGATTAAGAAAAAATGATGTACACTCCAAAGTAATAAATAAAATAGTCAAGCCTTAAAAGGTAAATTCAAATAGTAGCTGTATATATACACTTTTCTATTCACAACTAAAATCCATCATTACTTTCTTTTGACTTGTGCAAGAATCTAGACACAATTACATATTTTCAATAAAGGTGTTTTAACCTCCAACTAAAATCCATCATTACTTTCTTTTGACTTGTGCAAGAATCTAGACACAATTACATATTTTCAATAAAGGCGTTTTAACCTCATCATTACCTTATTTTATTCACAGTCTATTATTTCAAATCAAAAGCAAAAAAAAATTCAACAACAATTTTTTGATGACCAATCAGCGGGCTCGTGTTCACGTATTGCTTTTCTTTTTTTTAAAGAACGCAGCTTGTTTTTGTTGTTGTTTGTTTTCCAGTATGATAACTGTGAAATACCATGCCCAGACTGAAAAGAAAATCTACATTAATGATAAGAAATGATCGTAAAATCAATTACACAATTATAATTGGAGTGACAGATTTATTTTAAAATTTTGTGTTTCCTAAGTGTTGTTGATGATAAGCTCTGTAGGACGGTATAAATATAGTTTGAAATTTACTGTTCATTATTAGATATTTTCAAGATAATTACAGATAAGTTTTATAGATTTTTAAAGACATTGTATTAATGATAAATGATATTTTGGAAATTATTTTTATCTTTTCTTTGGTAAATTGTTTGAAGAATTTTGTGGTAGGTTTGTTTGTTATTCTGTATAAACTAATTTTCTGAATGCTATATATATTTTTATGCCCCCGCCGAGGCGGAGGGGCATTAAGTTTTACCCTTGTCCGTCTGTACGTCCGTCCGTACGTCCCAAAATTGGTTTCCGTTCTCTAACTTTAGTTTGCCTCAACCAAATACTATGAAACTTATAAACAATGCTGATTACCACAAAACACAGATCAAGTTTGAATTTGGGTGGCGTCACTTTTACCGTTCTAGAGTTATGCCCCTTTACAAATGGAAAAATTGCTGAATTTTTTGTTTCCGTTCTCTAACTTTAGTTTGCCTCAACCAAATGTTATGAATCTTTTACACAATGCTTATTACCACATAGCACAGATCCAGTTTGAATTTTGGTGGTGTCACTTTCACCGTTCTAAAGTTATGCCCCTTTACAAATGAAAATATTCAGCGTTTCCGTTCTCTAACTGTTAGTTTGCCTCAACCAAATATTATGAAACTTTTACACAATGCTTATTACCACAAAACATAGATCAAGTTTGAATGTTGGTGGCGTCACTTTTACCGTTCTAGAGTTGTGCCCGTTTACAAATGGAAAAATGCTGAATTTTTCGTTTCCGTCCGTTCTCTAACTTAAGTTTGCCTCAATCAAATGTTATGAAACTTATACACAATGCTTATTACCACAAAACATAGATCATGTACAAATTTGGGAATTTGGGTAGCGTCACTTTTACTGTTCTTGAGTTATGTCCCTTTATAACGTTATATGCAAGCGGGGCATCATCTGTGTCCCATGGACACATTCCCCATTTATTTTTATTGATAAAGCGAACTCCTTTAAAAACTAAGCATATATTGTCTGTTAATAAACATGTATTTAGATTTTTTATTTTGGGCCCAGTTTTCAAGTTGATCCAAATCAGGGTCCAAAATTATCAGTTCTTTGACCACATTCATTTTGTTTCACAAACCTATGCTGTGTCAAATATTCAATCACAATCCAAATTCAGAACTGTTTTAAGCTTAAATGTTGTGTCCATACTTGCCCCGACTGTTCAGGGTTCGACCTATGCGGTCGGATCAAGCTTCACCCAGCAGGGAGCATTTTATTGCCATTGAAATACGAGCTTTACCCTTTTTTGCGTTTTTTGCTGATATGCACTTCACAAAAGTCACAATTTTAACTATTTTATTTTTTTTAAATTTCTGCTTATAATCGTTAAAAATATAATGGATATGTAGAAACTTGGTGAAGCATTGTGGTCAGCAAGACAGAATTTGTTCCACATAGTTTCCATTCAACACGCATAATTTTTGTATCAATTTATTTTTGGCAAAATGGCAGATGAGCGGTACAGCCTCATACGAGCCTCTTGTTCTTCTATCTGTCCATCAGAAAAATTTGTCCATGCAAAACGCTTTTTCCATAGTACTGGAAAAAAGACTCCGTACATTCCCACACATGGCATATAAGAGCATACAATTGAAATAAGTGCTTTCAGTGCGGGCATTTTATTTTAGATTTATACAATACTTATAAGTATGAAGGACCATCATATAGTTCTTCCTTCATATTTTAATATCACTCTGAGAAGTTCGAGGTTGCAGCTACCTTGATATTCTGCTCTGCATCAGAGAAAACTATAATGCTATAACCCATGCTTAATATCGATTATATACCAAATAATTTCCAAGAAAAACCCTTCACAGTAATCCAACTCATAGGGTTCTATCTTAACTTTAGCTCCACTGAGATGACCATAAACACAAGTTGGTAAGCTTGGTATGAAAGGGAACCGCCCGAAAAAGTCATTTCACAAAGTAAGGTTCTAACTATCTAGGTGGTTTAAAAATAGATTCCTACCCTGCCTCTACCATTCAAGTCTCTTATCTCGGTTATCTTGTATGATAGGTCGGCATACCGGATACTGTTATATTTCGAAAAAGGACTAGCCAACTGAGGGACAATTTCACACTAGTTCCATTTGACCATGCAGAAGTATCTACTTAGCAGAGACTCTGGCGGTCATCTAGTAAATGTTTAAAGTTAAACCATGAAGGGAACCGCATAAACATGTAAGAACCAATCCATCAAATATTGTTTTAAACTAGATAACCAAGAGGTTCTCGAAGATAAAATGAAAATGTCAAAAGTTAGAAGAAAAGGTGGTGTCAATAAATGTTTGTGACTTGGCGCTCTTGAACAGGTGAGCAAAAAATTAATTGAAGTAACAAAAACGAATGCACAGAAATCTCTCGTTCGCGAAAAAGATTATGATTCAAAATTGAAATTTGTTGAAAGTTTGTAAGATCAATCGCTCCCAAAATTATCAGATTTGCAATCAAACTTCAGACAACACGATACCTTAGCTATCGAATTTGTAATGAACATTGTGTGCATTGTCGAACCATAAAAAGTATCTCATAAAATTGAGAATGGACATGGGAAATGTGTCAAAGAGACAACAACCCGACCAAAGAGCAGAAAACAGCCGAAGGTCACCAATGGGTCTTCAACACAGCGAGAAAATCCCGCAAATCCCGCACCCGGAGGCGGGATTCAGCTGGCCCCTAAACAAAAATGTGTACTAGTTCAATGAAAATGGACGTCACACTAAACTCCAAAACATATAAATGAAATAAAATTAAAAAAACATACAATACTAACAAAGGCTAGAGGCTCCTGACTTGGGACAGGCGCAAAAATGCGGCGGGGTTAATTATGTTTTGTGAGATGTCAACCCTCCCCCTATACCTCTAGCCAATGTAGAATAAACAAACATACAGCAATACGCACAGTAAAAATCAGTTTAAAAGAAGTCCGAATCCAATGCAAGAAAAGGTAACAAAAGAAACTAAGCAAAATGACAATGATACATAAATTAACAAAGGACTACAAGAAGTTACTGACATGCCATCTCCAGACCTCAATTAAACTGATTGAAAGATTATGTCTTCATCATACGAAACTCAAGCACATTCCCTCCCGTTAGGGGTTTAGTATCATACCATCATAAAATATATGAGAAGAACATAACCCGTATCATGCCAAAAACTGGTTTTAGAATAAATGTGTTTATTTACGATGCAAAGACCCTATGAGTGAATCAATATTAATACCAAAATATGCCATCTTTAATGACCTGACAACAGTATCGTAACTATATCCCTTCTGAATAAGTCTGTTTAAAGGTTTGGTTGTGTATATCATCATTATGCCAGACAGAATACCTAGAGCTTTGGACATATTTGTACCAATTATTGCTTGTATAAATCATCTGCCTTTCAATACATAACGTTTTTACACATTGGTAATAACGTCACCGACTGCCAGATGTACATATATGTGTCTCAAGTTCCAAAGCATTTGTTTTATTGCTAAACTGGCACAAATGAAATGTTCCTTTTGATTTCCTGCATTGAAATTCTGAAAAACGTTTGATTTCATATCAGGAGGTTAAATATTTTTCGCTTGCTTTCATGTAGTAAATGCAGAGATTCCATGATATGTTTCTATTTAATTATTGTTTGGTTTTGTTATCCATTATACCGATACTAAAGAATTTAGTGCCTTTCTTTTTTTGATTTTTACCTGGATTTCTGTAAGGGAATCCGAAGTAATGCTATGGCAGTTTCTGAGTGTGCTTTTAACCACGCTTTACTGCGTATAAATAACGTTATCGAGTGCCGAAAATGGAATTTATCGCTTCATATATATCAATATTATCAATTTATGAAATTTCATAAAACTATTTTTTTTAAGAACATTAATTTATAATCAACATGTTTGATCTTGAGTAATATATATCATTAAAAATCATTAATATCATAATAATTGAATTTTGGATGCAACACGTCTTCTGATTGGCTGACCGTGACGTCATCAACGTTTTTTCATAATTTACTCCTTAAAAATGGAATTTAGAATTAAATTATAAGGAATGACTCTAATATTGTTTCTGTCTATTCGAAATAACCTCAAAATTGTGGTGCACACTTTAAAATAACCCGTTGCAGCACATTTTGGATGTTATTTCTTCATAGACAGAAAAAAATATTACAGCCATTTCTTAAATAACAAACAGGTACCTAGATACACGGGTCATCTAAGTACGCATAATGCACGCGGATGAATTTTAAGAATTGTATTCACGTAATCATACAGAGTTATCTACCTTTTGAATACAATAAGTCAACAAAACTGGTAACGCTTAACTATTATGGTTAACATGGGATTAATACATGACACTGAATGCATTTATTGTCTCGCCTGCGACAAAAGTCGCAGTATGCGAGACATAGGTATTACTATCCGGCGGCGGTGGCGGCGGCGGCGTAAACTATTTGTATAAAGCATTATATTTCAGAAGGTAGAAGACCTGGATGCTTCATACCTTGTATGCAGATACCTTATGTTACGAAGTTTCCGTCTGTCATATGCCCATTGTCCTTGACCTCATTTTCATTGTTCAGTGACTGCTTGAAAAAAAATTACATTTTTTTTGTCATGTGAATTTCTCACTTATTATGAGTAATAGGATAACTATATTTGGTATATGGGTTCCTTGCATCGTCTACATGTCCGTCCGACAGGGTTAACCTGACCTCGACCTCAATTCATGGATCAGTGATCAAGGTTAAAGTTACGTGATTAGGTCCGTTTCTCAGATACTACAAGCAGCAGGTCAACAATATGTGGTGTATGTAATGACTGTAAGGGGTACATGTCAGACTGGCAGGTTTCATCTGACCTTGACCTCATTTCCATGGTTCATTGGTCATTGTTAACTTTTTGTGTTTTGGTATGTTTTTCAAGTACTGTAAGCAATAGGTCAACTATATTTGGTGTATGGAATAATTGTAAGGTGTACATATCTGTCTAGCTGGTGTCATCTGACCTTGACCTCATTTTAATGGTTCATTAGTCAATGTTAAGTTTTTGTGTTTTGGTCTGTTTATCAAGTACTGTAAGCAATAGGTCAACTATATTTGGTTTATGGAATGATTATAAGGTGTTCATGTCTGTCTAACCGGTGTTATCTGACCTTGACCTCATTTTCATGGTTCATTGGTCAATGTGAAAGTTTTTGTGTTTTGGTCTGTTTTTCAATTACCATAAGCAATTGGTCAACTTTATTTGGTATATTTAATAATTGTAAGGTGTAAATGTCTGTGTGACAGTTTTTATCTGACCTTGAACTCATTGTCATGGATCTTTAAAAATGTTAAGTTTATGTGATACTTGTAGTAAAACCTTTATCTTTAGGACTTTAAACATAAAATCAATGGTCAGTAAAACAGGCGAGACATTTCAGCGTGTGCACTCTTGTTTTGTACAATAATTCTTATAGAATAATTGTTTAAAAGACATTATTATGCGTGCGTCCGTATTTTAAAGTAATCATTATAAGGTTTAACTATGTAAAAAATAATAAAAAAAATATGACCAGCAAAAATGAAATCATCTAGATAATGGTCTGAAGTACTTGATCCTGCTTCATTTACTGTTAACCAATGCAAAAAAGTGGAGAACTTTTCAAACGTTGAACAAGAAATAGAACATCCCATGTGCATACATTTGTCTATAAAATATTTTGAATCAATTTTAAATCCTAATAAATTAAAATCACCTGGATAACAGGAAATAGTCTAAATGACGATTTTATGTCCATTTTTGCAATGAGAGCATATTTCCCAATGTTCTAATTATAGAGACCGCATTATCAAATGATGAATAATGAACTGACGTAAACTTTGGATCAATAAAGTCGTTAACACTATTTGAAGGTGGATATGATAAATGTGTTATTAAACGCCAGCCTGATGTCTTTTTTGGAACCAAACCTATTGGAGAACATTTCAAATTTTGAAATAGGCCTGTAATCAAATGGTCCAGCTATTCTTCCATTTTTTTATTCAATTTTCAACTTTTTCACTAGATGCCCTATGATTTTCAATAACCGATTTTAAATTTTTTGTTTCAAAAGGAAGTCTGGGCCCTTCATATTGCAGCTTAAAACCATATTTAAAACCATTTGTCAATAATGTAGCAGTTTCCCTATCCGGATGTAATTGAAAAGCTTCATCTAAATCTGCAGTGCATATAGGCGAGTAACCAAGCTTCCAAACGTCATATCTATGAATGTTATTGTCTGAAAATATTAATAACGAATATTGTGAGGATACAAAGCAGGTGGTCTTAATTGGTCTAATGTTGAATTGCTGATTATTTTGCACGTTTTTAGAATATACACATAAAGCTGAAGGGTGCATCCCATAACATCTCAAACATGTATGTCTATATATGAAATGTATTCTGAAGCACCCTTTTTAAAGTTGTAGTCATAACAACATCTTTGTAACGTTTGAGATTGAGGGAAATTGTCCTCCAAAATGCACCTTTTGCAATGAGGCGAAACCGTAAATTGCCATAAATTTGGGACCATATTTTTGTAGGATTCTGAGCTAACCTAAGTCTAAATTGTTGGTCTTATTGATACACTCTTTCACAAAGGGGGCATCAGTTACTGCACACCTTATTATTAAAGGCTAGATATGAAAATAAATCATTTGCTAGCAAAGGATGTCTTTGAATGACTATCTTTGCAAAATTAACAAAGGCGTCTGTCCATGCCTTTTTAATTTCAGTTTAAAAGGAGTATGTTCACGAAGGGTTAAGATAGGCCCTAATAATTTGATGTTTTTCTAATTAGGCCAAAACTCTACAAATTTCACATAGAAGTAGTTGTGATATATCTATTAATACAAAATAACTTCTTTTTGGCACATCACCTTAAAAATGATGAAGAAATAACCCCTGACGTATGCATTATTTGTGTTGTAACGTCAGATTTGGTCAAATTTTCAATAATTCTTAACAGTTTTAACATAATTCACTTTGGCCGCCACCCCTGATCCCGAAAGTTTTTGTGTCTAGCGATTCAATATCATCATTGGCAACTTTTGGCTACAGAACATTTTGGATCCTAGGTTGCGGCCAAGGGTTTCTTCTAGCTTTTAGGTCCAACAAATGCACAAAATCATCATGTTTTGACAATATTTCCAAAATGTGCTGACTTAAAAGCCTAGAATGTACTCTAATGAAGAGATTTGGTTAACCAAGTAGTAAGACTTTTGAAATAGATCCATTTAAGAACCAAATTATGGCCATTTTGATATTTTGTGATAAAGTTGAATTTCAAGGCCATATTTGGCCTAAAATGAACCTTGTCATTTCTATTTTCAGTATT
The DNA here is from genome assembly GCA_017311375.1 of Mytilus coruscus. Lineage (NCBI taxonomy): Eukaryota > Metazoa > Mollusca > Bivalvia > Mytilida > Mytilidae > Mytilus > Mytilus coruscus. Next base: position 44,811,812 of record CM029600.1, read on the forward strand.
TACTACTTCACTTCCATTCATAACCGCCAGCTCATTTACTTTGGATTCATTCGGAACATTAAAATTCTGATAAAAGTGCCAAATCGATATATTGTAAAGCCCAATTTTTTCTTTCAAACCTTGAAATACAAACAATTCAATCTCATTGTTTGAAAGTACAAATAAAGGGTCATTGTTATAATTACACGAAATAGGAGTAGTTTCTTGCATAAAATCCTCACCATTAACAACATTGTTGTCTGCCTGTACACCGACATTACGTGTAGCTACGTCTTGTTGCCCTTGATCTTGTATTGGTGCTTGTGGGACATCTCTTCCAGTTGTGCTTGTGGAACATCTGCTTCCTGTTGTGCCTGTTGTCGTTGATTTCCTGGTTCCCTGTTATTACGGACAGGGTTTCTCCGTACCTGTCCCCTCCAATGTCACCATACGGGTTTTGTTGCCTTGCCCGTATTATTCCACGACCTCTAGGCATCTTATATGAATTCTTTTTTCCGTCCAAACTCCTTTATAATTTTCCAACAACTAACAATATGGTAGATTGAAACTGCTTTTTTAATGTCTTCGAATTTAAAAGCAAGTAATACAATAAATTAATTGAATAAATAAATAATTAAATTGCAATAATTTAAAAAAAAAACCATCTATTTATTAGCGTATGATATACACAATACACAGAGTCCAACACACAGCTTGCTTATAATTTTATAGAAGGAATGTTTGATAACATAAATAAAATAATTTCAAGTAAGCGTTAGAAAAACAGAAGTAAAGTACTATCCCTTTCCTTATTTTGTTTTTATCAAATGCTTGTAAGGATCAACAGGGGCGGATCCAGAAATTTTTCAGTAGGTTTCATCAAAATAAACTTTCAAACTATTTCAATTTTTTTAGTTGATATTAATGTAATTAAAAGTAGTAAATTAACAAAACAAATGGTAACACATGGTTTACAAAATTGATTCTAATTTTATTTTTCTTTGACCGCCACGTGGTCTTTTTGAAGCGTGCTCCCCTCGAATGCGGGAAGTCGTGGGTTCGAACCCCGGCCGGGTCAAACCAAAGACTTGGAAATACGTCTTTGCTATCTCCGCTAGGCATATGGCATTTAGGAGTAAGAGCATAGACTGGTCGACTTGGAGTCAGAATAATTTGTCCGCGTAGGATGACATGTCTGTGGATTGTTTCCTTGTGAAAAAGCACGTTAAGAATCAGGTTAAGTGTGTCGGTTCAGTACAAAACAGGGTTTATATTCTGATCATATCACATTATTATGATGCCCGAAAAGTGTAAACTATCATATCAAGGTATAAGTGTATATATGTAATACACGTGCATCAGTGCTAATCCATTTTCTGGAACATGATCTCGCTATTTAACCGCTCACATTCGGAAATGGCTACTATCATGCAGACAATTTAAGAATGACAACGATGCATTTGGATGGTAAAACTAGATGCATTTCTTAATGCTTTCAGTTGTTGACCTTGGGCAATATTTCTTTTGTAGTTTGCCAGAAAGAACGCCCACTTTGCTAAACACCAAAATCAGTTGAAGGTTTTTCTAGCCATGACATGCTAGGTCTATACTCTGGGGAGGGGGCGTTTTCTATATAATATGTGGTAGGGATCGCTATAGTAGGTAACTGTTTTCTGCTTCATTATATGGATAAGACTAAAAAATTTTTGTATGTGTGTGTGTGTGTGTGTGTGTGTGGGAAGGGAGGATTGATTCTAAAAGTGGAAAGCAAAAAAAAAAAAAACTTTTCTATAGTCAAATAGTCTAGAAGTAATTCCGTTTTGCCCCTTGCTCCAACGGCCTTGAAGTTTAGCAGGCACTTAATTCCAATTTCTAAATTCAAGCAATCCAAACGATATTTCCAATAGACTTTGAATTTTCAATATCGCAAATATTCAATAGATGTCTATGAGTGTTAATCTTTTATGTTAGGTTGCTGACCTGCTGACTTTTAACTAATTATCTCCTTATTCATATCTCAAATACTAGTATTTGGTATAATAGAAGGTTTGGCTCCTCCTTCCTCCCCTAATTGACATGTAACCACATACCCTTTTTAATAGTTCTTTGATCCACTACTGATTGAACTAAGCCAACCAAAATTATGCTTCTGTTATTTACCTATTCCGTTTGAACAATTTATCAAGACAAATAAAACAATTGCTACTATAAACATGGTAGAAATTACATGAATTTAATATGTTATGCATTGGTGGGGTCATGGCATGATTAAGAAAAAGTGAGTGAATTAGAAATATTTAAAACTAATCAAAAAACAAAAAAGGTCTACGCTATGAAGTTCTAAGGAAAAGGAAAACCAACGCATACTGTACACACAAGCAAGAGTCACATGAATATAGAGTAATAGTCACATAAACTTATCCAGTCTTGTATTGGGGAAGGGTGTCTGTTTTAAACACAATCACGTATGGTCGAAATGCATTCATTAAATGTATTAATTATCCAGTCTTCAGACAGTGCAAACCACATTTAACATTTTTTGTTATCCCTTTCGAACCTCTATGCTCACAGAACCTAGACAATTGATTACATGTTAAATACTAGTGGCTGAAATGTTTGATATTTGACTTAAAAAGCTACTGCTAGTAGTCTACATGGAGGTAGAACATTTCTTTTTAATTATTTGCCAACCACCAGATCTTGGGTTCATCCGAGTAAACAGCACGTCAGTACTTTGATTATTATATCCTTTGTTATGTATATATGTTAGTTCGATGAGAAAAATTAAAAAGGGAACATTGAAATCTAAAAAAAATAGTTTAACCGTCAGATGTTCATGTGTCTGTCCAAAGTCGGGATATCTTTTGTCATACTTTTTAACATTCAGTCATATAATCGGATCTAATCAGAGCTTGACATATTGAATTGACACCTGCCTGTTGTTGAATATCGTACGTAGACCTCTAGATGTCTTTTGATTTTTAAATCGTTTGGTTTCAGTCTTATTGACATATACCGTACATCACCTTTAATTAATTGTCTACCTTTTTGTTCACATATCTTAAAATGGAATAAAAAAAATACATTTTCCTTACAACTTAAGAAAATTTGGAAGACTAACATTCTGCAAGCTGCAGGTACTCTGTACTGAATATTTTAGCCGAATGGTGGTTACAAGGCAACTTTGGTTATTATGCTTTTCTAAAGGATTAAAAGGACAAATCATCGCACATTGACATCCGTCGTTTTTAATAGGCAGTTAAAAAAAGTCCAGTTCACAACTGTTGAATATCAAGAGAAATTATTATTTGGTAGTATGACGAAGCGAACATGCCAGACCCTCATGAATTGTCCAATTGGTTTGACAGCCTTTAGTTGTATTCTGTGTAATCTTACTTGATACTTAACCCCCACCCCCAAATCACACACACACACACACACACACAAAAAGAAAAGAAAAACGATTAAAACTTATTAGGAATGATATATTAATTTGAAAGTTTTTTTATAGCAGTTATCGTTTATACATTTTCTTTCGCCAATCATAACAACAAATGTCCATGGTAATATTTTGTTCACTGGGAGTTCAAATAAAAGATAATGGCGTTATGATTTTCTTAATACCCAGGTATGACACCACACGGATGCCTAGTCTGGTCTGAAATTTAGGGTCTGGTATGACTGGGTCTGCTTAAATATTTGTATTTTCCTTAATTCATGAAAATCTAACTTTGGAAACTCGGATCCGTAAAAGGATGCTCTTTTTATTTGTATATACAAATATATTTCTATACGGTATAACTTCATCTTTTTGGTACATAACTTTTATCAGTTTTGTTGCATAAATTAATCTTTAGATTTGTATATTTAGTCAAATATTCATATCTTGTAACAATAGATGCCTGCTTACTTAATAGCATTTTGGGTCATGATCACCAGTTTAAATTATAATTTGGTAGAGATCGCAAAAGGGTTTTGAGGGATTTTTTTATGGCACATTTAAGGCTACAAAAAATTGTCTTGTCTTCACTTGTTAAAGTGGAATAAAAAATCAATCATTTTAAGTACCAATTGGATAAAGCACTCAAGAGGATTTTTTTTTTAAGTTTGCTGATTTTCTCTTTAATAGTTTCCATGTTCAGGCAAGACGATCGATGATTAAAACAAATTCCTCTAGTGCTCACGAGAGCAACTATTGATTTCAGAGAATTTAATTGGTTGTGCGAAGTCATGTGCTGACCGTGTATGTGTGTACAAGAGTTATCGTTCTTGACATCGCCCGATATAAGACGGAATATGTTGATCAATATTCAAAGTTAGTAATAGCATAGTTGTAAAAAGCCATAGATATGGCTTTATAATCTATGGTAATATATATTCATGTTTTTTCTAAATATGAGACACTCGGCTGGGTATAGATACTACAAAGTCCGCCAGTGACCTGATATGGTTCATATACGAGAGCAATGTTTTATATAGGGATACGAGATACGATCTCACACAATTCACAGGCGCTTGGGTACATGATTTTGATATTTTTTTTCATGCATTTTCCCCCCATTCAATATTCAATTTTCTATTTAATACCACATACCTAACACTACTAAGCTTGTCTTACCTTGTTTTGGGTGAATTTATCCATTGATAAAATCCCTTTTATTACTATCCATACTTAAAAAAACTGAAATCCATTGTTTAAAACAAAATGGCCTCGAGTTAGCTGCCTTGTTGTTTTACGAGATTACGAGTACTGTACATATTCAATATTACCTTTTATCTTACCTCCTATAGATTTCTGGGGATATGATTGGTTAAAGGACTACACGTGGTGACTACATATATTTGATATAGGGTGTCCTAAAAAATATGGGGTTAGTTCAATCACAGTCACGTCTCAGTCCTTACAGCCGAAAGGACGTGCTGGATCAGCTCCTGATTATCCGTTAGCTACAACATGTTACGCTACTCATATGGTTCAACGAAAAACTAGTTTATGAGGCTCCCGTACAGTAAATCCGCGTCAGCAACACTCTGAAACTCATTGTGGATGGGTGAGTGTCATATGCTGCCCAGACGTCCGAGGGCTATGTGTATCGTAGTTTTATTGCAATTTGTAATCATCTACTACTGAGTCAATGATTCATGTACCAGCAACACATCGTCGTAGATAGCGGGCTGCCCAGCTGATCAACCTGGCCTTGAAAGCAGCCGTTGTGGAGTCCATATTGCAAAGAAACATCAAAATAGTAAAAACCAAAATCAAAACAACTCACGTAAACCAAGATGGCCGCCTACCAAAATGGCGCCTCCAACCTGTTCCTGACCAACTGCACAAAAATATTTAATGCTTCCGTGCGAGGGCTGTATAGCCAGTCAAGGTCGTTAATAACCCCCATCATCATGGGGTTAGTTACCATATGGGTTTAGTTACCATATGGGGTTAGTAAGGAGTTACTTCCCTTTCAAAACAAAAAAAAAAAAGAAATCCGAAAGGTTTCAATAGACGAAGAAATTGATAATGAACGATTGAAATAAATTCATAAAACAAATTTAAAGCTAACAAGTTGTTATTGTTGGCATTTGTTTTTAGTATAGACAAAAGGAAGTAGGTTCTTAATACTAAGTCTTGAAGACTTAATCACTTTGATAGGCCGCTAGTCTAAATACCACATGTGAAGATATCCGGCAAGATAAATTCGTTACATGGTGTGTTTGTGACCTAATACGATATATAAGGGGTCAGTAAATTCCATATGGGAATTCGAGCTTCGCTCTCACCCCATATGGAATTTACTGACCCCATATATATCGTATTAGGTCACTAACACACCATGTAACTAATAATACATCTTACCATTTTTATTTTTCAACAACATTGTATAAAACAAACCATATCGCCATACAGTGTCAAAATCTATAAAGGGGCAATATAATTTCTTTGTCTTATATTTCAATAATTAAAAAAAAAAAGAATATAAGGTAAACATATTATCTGTAGTAGAATACTACTCTGGTTTTCTTGTATGATAATAAATTCGTCTGAAAAATCATTTAGTCTTTTATTTAAGATTGCAGTAAATAATTTTCCCAGGCAACTAAAAATAGTGATTGGTCTATAATTCGTTGGATCTTTAAAGTCATCTTCATTTTTATATAAAGGTTTAATAGTACCAATTAGCAAACTTTGTGTAATTAAACCTTTATTAAATATAATTTTAAAAAGTTTCTCATAAATGCATATATAGTAAAATAAGGGATTTTATCAGAGTGGATAAATTCACTCGTTTTTAGATAATCAATTACACGCATACATTTTAACCTCCAAAAAACATTAGAACTTCGGCAACCAATATGTTGGAAATTAGATTTTAGTGAATATACAATGAACTTCTTAAAGAAACTATAATAAAAGTCTGTCGCATAAATGAATATTCAATTGATATAGCATACGCATACACATATATATGTTGTGTAGGGGATTCAAAATTAACAGTATTTGTTCTGTTCATAACCTTTTATAATTCCAACAAATTTGAATTTTATCCCGATGTATCTATTCTCTAATAAATAAAGTGGTAAAGTGTGTGATATTTTCTTTATCATTTACATCACTTGAAAAAGAGAAAAGCATGACTGACGACTAGACAATACATTCATGGCTCTTGCGATTTTTACATAAACAAGATCATTTAACGAAAGATTTTGCAGAACAACTACACTGTTCGTCTCCCAGTGTCCGTTGAATGAAAAATAGAATTGTGACAAACCCCTATTATTCTTGTATAAATCTGCAATTCCATCAGGAGCTGATGAAGTTAGATGTGTTGATATAAAGTAAAGACCTGGCTTTGTGCATCTAAATTTGCCTCCGCTTTTAAAAGTCGACATTTCTGAACTACTAAGGCCATTCACTGCAAATATCTCTGTGAACAGTACTACTGCACCAGATGAATAAGTTCTGCTAGAACCTACACATGCTGTCACTGCAACTAAAGAAATAAAATGCCAATCTTTAAAACATTTTCAGCACGAGAACACGATAAAGTGATATAAATATTAACCCTGATTTGTACAGCACCGACACCCTAAGCCGGATTTTCAACGTGGTAGTTCACAAGGTAACAGTTTGCAGGAAGACATGTCACTCTACCCGGACACATTATTCTGACTCCTTGCAGAACAGTCTTTGCTCTTACTCCCAAATTACACTTGCTTAGCGGAGAAGCAGCAAATACTAATTTTCAAGTCTTTGTATAATGTTGGGATAGATTTTATCCAATATTAACATAAAAGTAGAACTTGATCATAACAAGTGGAAGTTGTTGATAACATATGAAAGGTAAACAACATCAAATGAACTAATCATATCATATGAGCTACTCCATGCGAAAAGTTACAAAAAAGGTGTATTTGATAACCTTTTACAGGACACGTTGTTAAATTGTTAAAGTTCGTTAAAATATTTTTCAAAAACGAATTTATCCATAAAATTGGTATAATGCCTACATTCATAAAACGGTAAAATCTGTCCCGAATGTGTCAGTTAAAACGGAGAAAGACGTAGAAATATCTGAATGTTTGTACTTAGGCAAGGGTAAAATCATTTGTTACATGGAACAATGCTATACTGAGCCGAAATAAAACCATTTACGACACTATAGAAAGAAAAGGCCAACAATTTTTATTATCACTACCTATGCGTAAAGAAAGGAATACTACAGTTAAACGTAAGGGAAAATATTCTCATCTTGTGTTTTTGAAATTGAAGTTTAAGTTAAGTTGTTAAATATTATATAAATCGACAGTCCTCATACGAGATTCGAACCGTAGCCCCCATTCTATTGCATTGATTTCTGCGTGTTAAGTGAGAGCCTTATTCCCACCACTGCTACACGAGAGAACATGATAAAGGCAAGTTACGATACTTTAACTATACATTGACAAATGAATATAAAATTTGAAACAATCTTAAAGAAAGAAGGGATGAAGTAAGCATTGGAACGCGTGTAAAGCTAATACAGCTAATTCGTATGAGGAAAAGTAACGGTGTTTTATTGATCACAAGTCTGCTACCAATAATTTTGCACACTTTTGAGAATTTCATTAATTTTTCGTTTTTGTACCTTTTTGCATGGACTGGTTCATATAGGTGATATGGCCCTTCACTTTCATTGTGCCTTTTAGGTTTCGTAGAAAACTCTATGACTCGCGCACATGCTAGACTCCTTGGTCCGTGTTTCAAGTAGGGTCGGGTTTGAGGACAGAGCAATTCGCTACTGACCCGTGGCACCCGTGGCACCCGTTGCTTCCCGACAGATCCAGGCAAAATATCGAGCAATTTCCTGGTATAGTAAATTGGTAATTTTGGCATATCTTTTTTAAAACTGAAAGTGTTTTTTGCAAACTACATGTTTTGATGGATGACAAATCCATTCGAAACTACAAATCGTTGCTAAATTGTTTGGAATATGGACTTTTGCTGATTGATGTATGGATGCTTAGGGAATAATTCTTGTTGCTATGAAATTTATTTTCAAAATTCGCAGTAAATTATAACGTAGGATATAAAGTATTATGAGTATTTTCTATTTTCTATATTTTTTGCAGTAATTCATTATTTTTTTTTTTTGACACTTCGAAAATAATATGAGCCACTTCATGCGAAAAGTTACAAATTTTTTTTTGATAAGCTTTACAAGACAAGTTGTTAAAGTTCGTTAAAATATTTTTAAACGATTTTATTCGTAAAAATTGGTATAATGCAAACATTCATGAAACGGTCAATTCTGTTCCGAATTTGTCAGTTAAAACGGAAAAAAACGAAGAAATACCTGAATTTTTGTACTTAGGCAAGTGTAAAATCATTTGTTGCATGGTCTGTCTCATACAAATAACGTAACATTACCCAATTTGCATCCTTTTTGCATAAAAGTGACGGATATCTTATTTGTTTTTCTTTTCTTAAAAAGTAAAAACTAAACAATTCGTATTTTGAGCATTCATAATTATGCACGTCTTTCATATAGACAAATATTCTTAAAGATACACAAAACGGTCACATTATATACTAGTATCAACAAATGAAGTCTCCAGTGAAAATAGTAAAAAACGTTGCATGCGATGTCTACAAACAGCCGACATTTAAAATTGAGAAATCAAAATATGCCACAGACAATCATTTCATACAAAATGCACAACAAGCATGGACTTTTGTCAAAATGTTAAAAAAAAGGGGAGAAAAAAAAACCCTCAGTCAAACGATATTCAGGTATTCCTCAAAGAGAATTTTGGATAGATTTGTAGTCGATTCAAACCCATTTTTCAGTATGGATTCAAAATGAAACTTGTTGAACCATATTGTAAATAAGGATACATTTACAAAATAAACAAAGAATGGAATTTTGTCTGTTTCTTAAATAAATGAAGGTGAAAAACTGTCAAAATATGTGCAAATTGGGTATCCGCACGTCTTCTATTTATGAATGCTTTAGCTACTGACAACATATACGAGATAAAATACTGAACTATGAGTTAAAAAATATCAGTGAGACACAACAGGGTGGTAAGGTTACGGTAGGAAAGGTAACAGACATTTTACGCAATATTTCAGATATAGCTTGTACAAAATCATATAATGACCAGAAAACATTCAAAAAGACAACTGTGGGCAATGTTATATATGAAACAAAAATTGAAAAATTAAAATAGGAAATAGATTTTTAAAAATCCCAATGATAACTTAAATTAAACTTTGATGTATAGGTTCTGCTTACCATTCCGGAGCACATGAGATCTTTAATGGGGTTCGTGTTGCTCAGTCTTTAGTTTTATATGTTGTGCTTTGTATACTGTTGTTTGTCTTCTGGTCTTTTTTTTTCGCCATGGCGTTGTCAGCTTATTTTCGACTTATGAGTTTAAATGTCTCTTTGGAATCTTTCACCTCTCTTTTAATGAGATAGAATTATTTTGAATTATATCAATAAAAATAATGGTAAAAGAAAAGAAAATACAATATCAATAAAAAATATTTAATACTCTGTCTGAAAATATTGGGGAAAATATCCAAAAGAATATTGGAATATTTTAAAACATTTGAAAAAAAAAAAATAAATGAAGATGATGTACTTGATTTATTGAAAGAAAATACTTAGCTAATAAATCACTATAAACAACAAGGAAATCCTACAAAATTTAATGTAGAATTTCAAGAAATATTTGAAAACAAACTTTATGGAAGAAAATCTTATTGAAAATATAGGAACAGACTATCCATTTACTTTTAAGAAAAAGAAAGATTATAAAAGGGCTAAAGCAAGGAAAGGCAGCTGGACCATATAGAATGATAAATGTAGTTAAAAAGTAATAAAAAGTTACTTGAAAATATCTGATTAAATCCTGAAAACAGGGAAATATCCTAAACTTTGGAGAAAACTTATTTGATTCAATACATTAGGGGGGAGATAACAATTATCCAAACAACTATAGAGGGATCTCGCTAATATAATGTTGAACAATCCTTTTTAATGCTGCATTAAATAAATGACTTATTAAAATCACAAATAAGCAATCAAGCAACTGTCAGTTTGGTTTTAGAGAATACCACATTAATTTTGTTTTAAAATCAGTAATTAATAAATATATAAAAATAAAAATAAAATGAATGCCTGTTTCGTAGACTCAGTATGAAGTATATAATCTTGTAATATGGGGTTGGGTAAATATCCTTCAGAATAATTAAACACACATATAAAAATGCAGATTCTTCGTTGAAATATAGAAATGAATATTTTGATTTATTTATAATATTAAGATGGGTTAATTAAGAGATTCCTAGAGACCTACTATATTTAGCATTTTTATTAATAACGTCATGGCAAAAATATTTGAAGTTCATGAATGTTGACTTTCCTTTGAAAATTATAGACTCAAAAGTTAGTGGCTTATAATTCGCAGATGTTGTTTTAAAGAGGCAGTATCTACAAAAGGCATGCTGAGGTGAAAACTGAAAACCGCGTAAATGCGATAATTGATAGATCAATGAAAAAAATATGTTTCATGTCATTTTCAGGATTCTAATGTACATAATTAGGAGACAAAAACATATTTTTCGTCATCTGTTAAGCAAAGGGGCATTAGCTACGAGATATAAAAAAAATATTAAGATATAATTTTTTTTTTTGTTCAATCATTAATGAAAGTGAAATAGTGTAATATTATAATTCGCTTTTAGCAGCCAGTTTGGTTCAATTATGTCAAAATAAGCTAAGAAACATCGCTGATGAATTATTCACTTGCAAGTGAATAATTCGACCTCATTGAATCCGTATTCATGTGACCTTCAATTTAACCACTTAGCCAGAGATGGGTTACCCATGAACTAGGCGTGTTCAGCTATTAAAAGGAAAAGAATGTCAACATTGGAAGTGAAACAAGGGTAAATCGTTTGGTTGACTGATTCGATCCACAAAAAATCATTCTTCTACAGGTAAAAAAGATGATTAAAATATTTGTTTAACCTATACTATGAAATCAAACAGACCTAGGAAAAATCCAATTGCACGAGTTCGCTATCTATCTATTTATATCTATATTTATGTTTATAACGGGTTAAATGACCGTCGGCAGTCTTCGGAGGTCACCTCGATGGTTCATTAAATGGCGTCTAAACTAAAATAAACACGTAAATATTATCGTGTTCATGCATCGTAAATTGTTTATTTTAGACTTTTTATGATTTGGATATACGTTTTAGTATGTTACAAGTCGAATATGAGAATTTGAGTCAAATCGGTGAACATGAATTTGACAGCTAATGCCCCTTTAAGGTAATATTTATAGAAAAATGAAAATCAAATTATTAATATTAAATAACTAATTTCAATACAGAATTCAAATTGAAAGTTTTAAAAGTATCGTATGTAAATCGGTAAGGATTTATATTTAGAGTTGATGAAGCACATAAGGGTTTATTGTTATTAAATAATTATTTGAATTTTTTTGCAAATTTTTAATGTTATCGACTGAAAATCCATTGTTAGATGAAGAAATTATAAATCAATAATAATAAGATAGTGAGTTAGATGTATGTACGTTTTTGTATGCCTATTGTGGCAGTTGTTTATGTGTTTTTTTAATGTTATTTTGTTTTGTAATTTCTACTTTTTTTCTATTGTGTACCCTGTTGGGGCCTCTCGGCTGACCACGCTTGTTTATAGGTAAAATTTGAGGTTCATGTGGACCCTTTGGCTAAAATGGCTGCGTTTTCACCTCAAAATTTACTCTGAGTACAGACTAACCTGTGCATGCCGAAAAGTTTTAAGGCATAGCATGCCGTAGATAAATAAAATTCAAATGCATTTTATGTTTTAGAAAATTTAAAACTTAACTGGATTTTGCTGTGCACTTTTTTTCATCCCTGCTGAAGATGATAAAATTAACAAACAGTTGAGTTTCACTTGATATGGTCGTCCACTCAGGTACACAGTTTAAATCTCCAATTATTGTCAGGTATCTATTGTCCCTCTATTGTCCATGTCAATCAATACAGTTCACTTCAATTATTACCTGCGGGGAAGTTCTCAAACCTCTTTCCCAACTTTTGTTTATTTTGACACCTTCTGGAGGAATAAAAAAAAGTGTACTGCAAAATCCAGTTAAGTTTTTAATTTTCTAAAACATAAAATGTATTTGAATTTTATTTATATAGATTATGCTATGCCTTAAATTTTTAAAATGTACTCAGGTTTTTCTGTACTCGGAGTAAATTTTGAGGTGAAAATGCAGCCATTTTAGCCAAAGGGTCCACATGAACCTTAAGCAGTTTCAACGTGCTAATTACTAATTTAAGTACGTTGAGGCCTTAAGGCAAACACATTTACTAGTCAAATTATAATTCTATGCTGATTATTTAAATTGGTATATCATCCTGGAAAATAGGTATATAGCATTGAGAATTGAAAGGTCAGTTTACCCATTTCGAACAACAATAGTTGATAAATTTGGCTTCATGCCATTTAACTTGTCCAAAAGTTAGGACACTCTATTGTTATTGTGATATTGTTAAAGTAAAAATAATAGACCCTATAGTCTGACCCGTACTTTAATTTGAAAAGTTTATGCATCTCAAGTTAATTATTCAAAATCTGTGAATGTCTTTTAGGCCTTTTAATTGCATTTTACATTACATTGTAGTTATTTTGTGATACAAGAAAGTACTTTCTGCCTGCCTGTTGTAGAAATAGACTATGTTTGACATGTTTTCTATTACACTCTTTTGTTCACACCAAACTCTGATGGAAAATTATTAAGTTGCAAAATATTTCAAATGATTTTTTTTTTCTGGCCAAATTTGGTTTTTTAAACCATTTTTTTCAATCAAATTTGAAATTTTTACCCAAAAATTCAATTAATTTCGCACCTATTTTGGATATTTTCTGCCAAATTTATTATTTTTTTTATAATTTTTTTCTCTCGCATAAACCATTTAGTCAAACACTATCTTGAGCTACCTGTGTACTCTAAGACCACAATTTAGTGTCAATACAATTTGCACTTTTACTGAGTCAGTTTGATCATGAAATAAAAATGCTTCGTCCTTTATTTTTGACAAGGTAAATGGCATGAAGCTAAATAAATCTACTATTGTCCGCATTGCATAAATTGATCTTTCAATTCCCAAGGCTAAATATCTATTTTCTAGGGTAATATACTAATTTTTAAACGGCAACACAGAATTGTAATTTGACTGGTACAGGTGTTTTTCAAATGACCATAAGACTAATCATCTTCATGAAACACTGTCTCGATCCCTATATTTATCGTGGTCTTTGTAAATTTCTCTAAAACTTCTATACGATTTTTTTGGCCGAATTCTGCGGGTTTTCAAAGGAGTTTTTGAGATTTTGTCACTTTCACATCAAAAGTTTACTCTTTGTTTTCCTTTTTTATTTTTGGGGGTAAATTTTATTATAAAAGAAACTGTCCCAGAGAAGGGACGACAGCTGAGGTGCTGTGTGTAAAACTTTTCAGATCAAGTGGTACGATTTCCTTTCATCAATTTTAAGGGCATACGATACCGTTACAGGGGAGGTATTGTCGTCGCTAACGCCAAACTGTGACATATTGGGAAAAGGTACATTTTTCTTTTTCAATATATTTTGTTTCTTAAACAGAGGAAAAGTGAATTAATCCTCAGGATTAAAATTCCTTTTGTTTCGAAGGCTTATCTATTCATGACTTATTACTCATGATCGTAGAGAGTCTGGCTTGGGAATGGAGATGGAGAATAATGGGGCAATACTACAGAAAAAAGTAATAAAGAATAGAGAATAATGGGGTGCTAAAATACAAAGAATAGAAAATAAAAGGCAAAATTTATAAAGAATAGAGCAAAATGGCCGAAAAAAATTAAAGTATACAGAAATAAAGAACTCCCATCAGCCCTCATGCCAGAGGTGGTATAGAGGAATTGAAAGTTCAATTTCAATGTGTATATTCAACACGAAGAAAAAATGAAGTACACTCCCACGTAATAAATAAAACAGTCAAGCCTTAAAAGGTAAAATCAAATGGTAGCTGTATACACTTTTCTATTTACAACTAAAATCCAACAGTGCTTTTAATTGACAAGAATCTACACACAATTACATATTTTCAATTAAGGTGTTTTAACATTACATTATTGACAGTCAATTATTTCATGTTTTTGTCACCTATCGGTCTCGGGTTCACGAATTGCCTTTCTTTTTAAAGAAAGCAACTTGTTTTATAAGATATAAGAAATTCACAAAACGTGACTATTATCGTCCAATTGATCCTAATTGGTACCGATCAAAGAAAACATGACATCTGACGGGATAACATTAAGAAGCTAGTGATTCAGACTTCCTTTTCAGTTGTGGCTTATTTACGATGATGGAGTTCAATTAAGAATAATTACATTACATGTATGTTTCATTATAATACGTTATTTTGATTGGCTAACAGTAATCTCGCGTCATTCTGAAATTAACCTTCATTTCAAAACGAAATGTAACATTCATGATGACACGAGTTTCTACAATAAAGTGCACAGGCAAATAAAAGAAAAACTTGATAGAAATCGTGTTTTCATGATCCTAGCCAAAAGATGTAAATATAAGTATTGAATGCTTCTTTAGTAATTTTATAGGGTTGTAAAGCGTAAGTTCTGTTGACCGTGCGCACATTTTTAGAATGAAGCGCTTTC
The DNA here is from genome assembly GCA_017311375.1 of Mytilus coruscus. Lineage (NCBI taxonomy): Eukaryota > Metazoa > Mollusca > Bivalvia > Mytilida > Mytilidae > Mytilus > Mytilus coruscus. The sequence goes on from CM029600.1 coordinate 44,827,017, forward strand.
GCGCTTCATACAAAATGTACTTCGGTCAACGCTTTTACACCCCATAAATTTACAAAAGAAGCATTCAATTTAAATAATAAATTATGATTGACGATTACACGTGTACGCCAATCATAATATATTATTCTAAACTTCAAGCAGCGTGGGGCAACTGTCAATAAATTCCGGACACTAGAAAATTGATTAATTAGGTTTTCTATTGTCTTTGTTTCTCCGGGGATAACTTTTACAAGTTTAAATCTGCTTATTTTTCAAGCAATTAAAACTGACCAATAGTAGGTTTGATGCCAGCATAAATTGATATATCAAAAATGGTATGAAAGTCCCCAAATGATACTCAGAATTCTAAAAACGTAAATTTCCATTTTCTTACCTGGAGATGATATGAAATCCAGTCTATTGAGGGTGAAATTAATCGTGTTTTCAAGATTATATATTTGTGTTTCTACCATTGAATATGCATTCGATAAAGATTTGTTTTGCATTACTTCTTCAGCTTTCAGCTTATTTTCAAGGTCGACATGAGTGCGATTTTTGAATTGAATAACCCTTTCTTCAAACTGTGTGATTGAATTATTGATTTTACTTTCAAGTATTTCCAACACCAAGTTAGTATTTAGTAAATTGTTTTCTGTTTTATCAGCCTTCTGAAATAGAGCAATAAAGTCCTGTTTTCTCGCATTAACATCATTTGTTACGGCGCCTAGCTTGTTTTTGGTTAAAGTTAGTTCATCAACCAAGTGTTTTGTTTCATTATGGACATCGATAATAAATTGCAATTCGCCAACAATCGGTAGTTGCTTTAGTGATGTCAACTCCTTTTCCATATGTTTCGATGATTTTTGTAATGAAGAATGATTGAGCTGGAGTTGGTTGAATTTTACCTTCAAAGTTTCATGGTCATTCTTTAGGTCAGAGTACTTCACTTCCAAAGCTTTCAGAAGATTTGCTTGGTCTTCAAGTGTTTTGTTGTTCACATTACTGGAATGGTAAATATTTGTAACTCCTGTCTCGGTAGCAAGTTGTTCTTTTTATAATTGAAGGAAACGACCCTCAAGATTCAAGCGTGCCTGTCTTTCTTCTGTTACCAGGTTAAGAAGCATATAGAAATGTTTCTCAGATAAAGCTCCTTCGACTATTGTCGGTTTCGTTGTCCTGTCGTCTACCAGAAATCCAAAGCAGCCAAGAAAGCATTAACTTAAAATTGTAATGTGCATGTACATATTACTCTCTTAAACGTATTGTATTATACGAATCTGAATCAAACCAAGCTATGGACTCAAGTGCAATAAATGAACTTTTAGCTAACAAACTGATGTATTCATACATTTATCAATGAATGATATTCTGTTCAAATAGTATATGTGTGTTATCTGTTTACAATTTATTTTGTCAGTAGTTTGATAATGTAAACTAAAGATACTAAAATTATATGAACCATCTACTGCGTGTTATGTAGGTGAACGTATCGTATTGAAGTATGTGTGTATTAAGTCGGATGAAGATAAAATCCGCTTACTGATAAAAAGAGAAATATCAATTTGAGCAAATGTAAAATACACTGTTAACATGTTCATTTTCTAGCACTGGGTGGATACCGCTGCTGGTAGACTGCCTTATCCCGGGAAATCATCAACTTTGTAGCCAGGGTTTCGGTACTGACTTGATTTATAACATCTTTTTTAAATTCTCCGTTGATAAATTTAGAAATGATTAAGAAACAATGGTTTCCTCAGACAAAGTAAGGTAGATTTGGCTATATAGCTTCAGTTATATAGCTTCTCAAGTATTTTATACACCCTTTTCTTCCAATAAATTAAAAACCAAGGACTACCTAAACAAGTGAAGGGCTGTATGACCAAAAAGTTCTAAAGAGAACAGCTAATCCAACAATCCACCAGCAGCTGTGAGGGGCCTGATGGGTTATTTTCGATCTTCGTGATCGGCGCATTTTCGCTATCGTGATCCGTTTTTCTACAGATTTATTTATTTTTTTTTATATTTTCGTGATCCGTGATCATTGAAATTTATTTTCTGTGAATCGTGATTGACAAAAAAATCAACTCGTGAATCATGATGAGACCCCCCCCATCAGGCCCTCAGCTGTATCGACCCAATTGAAAATAACGCTTTAAAATTAATAGCGCTTTTCTGGATTTACCTTCATCAGGAACGCTCATACCGCAAAAATTGAAAGCCCCGGATGTAGAACTACCTAAACAAGAGAGGAGCTATAATACCAAAAGGGGAATACAAGAATAACCAAATCCACCTAAGATCAACTTTGCCTGAGGGATTTGGAACCCTAGGTTTTTTATAATTTGTTATCAACGCCGATTTAAATTATAAACGAATGTTATAAATCATGTCATGATTTCCCCGGGGACTGACAGTCCACTAGCAGCGGCATCGATCTAATACTAGAAAACTGAAAATAATACTTTATAATTTTGTAGCGTCCAAAGTGCTTTTCTCGATTAACCTTCTAATAAGAGTAAAAACTTTTCTGAATTTTGATGTGCACTTTTGCTGGTGGACTTTTAGTCCCCGAGAGTAACACTAGCACAGAAACCAGTACTTCAGTACTGACATGAAAATATTGATATTTAATGAAATTTGATGTTAATAAATTTGGGAAATCCTTTTGAATTAAGGAATATATCTTTATCATGCAACGATCTGTTGCCTTGTGCAGATTCGGCTATACTTTAGATCCTTTTGGTTTTGTCAGATGTTTGTATTAGGTTTAGATTTTCAAATATTTTGGCATCGAACATCCCTGAAGAGATGTTAATTGTTGAAATGCTCATCTGGTGCAGAAAATTGGTACTGTTAATGCTATTGCTACAGAAGTTGTCAAAAGTGAACTTGGTTGGGTAAACTATTTTCAGATGGTCACTTCAGGTAGAAATAGTATTGTTTCATATTGATTGATATGGACAGTAGATAGACACAGTCACATGCAGAAGATATCTGCACGATAGAAGATGGTTTCAACAGTCATAACTAAGTGGAAAGGCAATACAAGCCCTACCCTTTTGTATTCTTTTCCCATGTGCATGTAGTAATTACCGGTATGTGTCATGAATAGATAAGCCGTATATTTTTCTTTTATATTAAATCAAAACCCATTTTTTAAAGGTTTTAATTTTCCGAAACACAAAATGCATTTAACTTTTATATATTTAAGTCCTGCCAGGCTTTAACACTTTTTCCAGTTACACAGTTTTGTCTGTCCTTGGAATAAATTTGGTTGGTTTAACATGGCCATTTTTGCCACAGGTTATGACAAGCCTTGATTTAAATCTAATCATTTGAATAAATGAAGAACAGAACAACTACACTGCAATCTTTAATCAAAACGGTATTTTTAAATTTTGTGTAACTATGTGAAAAGGCTAGGTTGTAACATTTGAACCATTTCAATATATCAAATGCATAATGTGTAAAGATTTTTTATGTTTTGCTGAATTATAAAATTATCTTGATGACTCTGGGATAGAATGTTATTTTGTACAAACACTTGTACTAACACTTGCTGATACTGAATACATCTGTATTATTTGTAAGTTATTCATGTATAACTTTTACGAATAAAATATAATTTTCTGCAGTTTTTGTATTGGTTAATGCTATAGAAGAAATTCGTTATGACGTAAATTTATCAAGTGTATCTTATCAACGTAGAATATTTTATTTTCTATGTGAAAATAAAGATATCATTTGTATTGTCTCCTACATACAAATTTAAATTTTATAATTATAGTTATTTCATAACATTGTATGTCATATTTTGATCAAAACTTATTCAAATTTAACCATGGATGAAATACAGGTTACTGCTAACAGGTTTATATAAGGACTAATCCATTAACATGAATTGGAGGCTAGGCAGTAATATTTTATTTGTGGACATAGGTAGTGGGTCATTTATAGTTCAGTGTCAATATGATATATGAATTTCAGCAACGAAAGTATGTTGGTTGTTTGGAAGGTTTTTGGAAGACCAATCCTTCCTCCTGCTTTCGTTTTAATGGAATAGTCCAAAACCAGAAAAGCGGCTCTCGCAGGGTCAAAAACGTCCTGCGACCTCCGGGCTTTTTAGAGGCGACTTCCGACCTTAGTGCCTTCTAAAAACGACCTGCGACCTGTAAAATTTGGAAAAAACGACCTCCGACTTCATCCACGCTAAAAACGACCTTGTCATTTTGGGCGCGATGTTTTCCTTTGTGGTCCTTTCTCGCCATTTCGTTTATCTGACAGATCGAGTAATGCAAGTATCATAATGGCCTTTTTGCATAACAGAGCTGTAGATGATCCGCCCTCAAACGTCGTTGACCCTATACTCATTCTCCAACAAGATCAGGATTCATGTTTTAAATTTTCAAAGCCATCAACAACTACCGCAGAGAAAACTACAAAAGATTCGATAATTCGGAAACTTGACAAGTCAGAGTATACTTCAATGAACGTAGAAGATTGTGATCATTTTCATCTTAATGAAGATAGACTACAACATTCTTCTTGATAAGTGTCAATTGGTTCGCCCTGAAGAAGAATCCGACGAGGACGAAAATGAGACGGACAATGTTGACCGAGTTGTTCCTCAGAGAATTGTGTCGGAAAACTACGTTCCTCCCACCAGTAGAACTAGATAGGGAAGAACAATCGGCTGGTGTCGTGACCCATTAGGATGGTAGATCTGATAAAATAAAATGCCCAAATCACATGTCTGTTATTAAACATAAACTGCGGACTGTTGGTCCCACCAACTATGGTCAGCCATACTGTTTTCCGGCCATCTGTCACACTTTTGTCTACTTTATTATACTCCACTACACGCAGTAGAGAAGTATTACATGGTTGGGTATCCGTCCGTACTTCCATCTGTCTGACCGTCCCATGGTGGTATCCAGATGAAAACTTGAGAACGGATCAAAGATTTATTTCATTTGTTCCCAGTTGTTTAGCACTATAAAGTACAAGTAAAGTTCGATTTTCATCCTAAATCAACATGCAGTTTTCAAATAATCAATTTTGAACTATTTGTGACCATTTGTGACCCTTTTTATACGACCGCAAAAATTAAAATTTTTTTGGTCGTATATTGGTATCACGTCGTCGTCGTCGTCGTCAGCGTCGTCCGAAGACAGATGGTTTCCGGATAATAACTTTAGTATAAGTAAATAGAAATCAATAAAATTTTAACACAAGGTTTATAACCACTAAAGGAATTTTGGGATTGATTTTGGGGGTTATGGTTCAAACTGTTTAGGAATAAGGGGTCAAAAAAGGGGCCCAAATAAGCATTTTTCTAGTTTCCAGACAATAACTAGTGTGTAAGTGTATGGATCTTTCTGAAATTGTACCATAAGGTTCCATACCAAAAAAGGAAGGTTGGGATAGATTTTTGGGGGAATGGCCCTCACTGTTTAGGAATTGGGGGCCAAAAACAATACTTTTCTATATTGCTTATTTCTTGACCAATTTCAATGGGGTTTTATTCTTGAATTCTTAGGATTCTTTTATATGCTGAATCTAACAGTGTATTAAGTTTTTGGATTTTGGGCCCCGTTTTTAAATTGGTCTACATTATGGTCCAAAGGGTCCAAAATTAAACTTTGTTTGATATCATCAAAAATTGAATTTTTTGGGTTCTTTGATATGCTGAATCTAACCGTGTATTTAGATTTTTGATTTTTGGTCCTGTTTTAAATTGGTTTACATTATGGTCCAAAGGGTCCAAAATTAAACTTTGTTTGATTTCAACAAAAATTGAATTCTTGGGGTTCTTTGATATTCTGAATCTTAACATGTAATTAGATTTTTGATTATGGGCCCAGTTTTCAAGTTGGTCCAAATCAGGGTCCAAAATTAAACTTTGTTTGATTTCAACAAAAATTGAATTTATGGGGTTCTTTGATATGCTGAATCTAACCATGTATTTAGATTTTTGATTTTTGGGCCCGTTATCAAATTGGTCCACATTGAGGTCAAAAGGGTCCAAAATTAAACTTTTGTTTGATTTCATCAAAAATTGAATTCTTGGAGTTCTTTGAAATGCTGAATCTAACTTGTATTTAGATTTTGGATATTTAACCATAAAATTTTTAAGTTCTTAGATCACATTCATTTTGTGTCAGAAACCTATGCTGTGTCAAATATTTAATCACAATCCAAATTCAGAGCTGTATCAAGCTTGAATGTTGTGTCCATACTTGCCCAGACTGTTCAGGGTTCGACCTCTGCGATCGTATCAAGCTGCGCCCTGCGGAGCATTTTATGGTATCTATAGTCGGTTAGAAGTCTTCGTTTCTTTGTTTCTAGAGCCTAATAAGCTATCAAATTGTCAAGTTATGATCATTTTTGGACCATTTTTGTTTCTTAAAAAAGATTTAAGTTGATCTGGGTTATTGTTTCAAATACACTATGGACACTATGGGCGATGGTCATCACTAGCGCATAGGGCACTAGCTACAAGCGTCTCTGTGTGTGCTGCAAAGAGACAAATGTATCCAAGTAAGGTTAATGATCAGTTTCATGTTTTATGTCCCGACAACATTGTTGCAGTAAATATAGTTTTTCGGTCTGTTCGTCCATCCGTTCGTTCTTCAGTTACACTTTGGTTTACCTTTGCGTTTAAGATGATTTCCTAAAAAGTTTCAAGTCGAATCTTCATCATGATATGGACTAACAACTGTGTAAAAATGGGGGAGTTCCATCGAAAATGGAAATAAGCGCCGAACGGGACACCCCTGTCTTCAAGACATTTCTTTGTAGCCATCAGTCTATAGATCGTATTCAAAGTATCTCAGTAGGTAAATCCAGCTCTACATCCCCGGTGATTTTATAAGTTCTGGGGACTTGCTCAATATGAATATTGTGTTGGATTAGTGAAATATTGAATGTTTAGTTGAAACTACTGTTCTGAAAAATCGAAAAGTTCAAATCCTGTTTTAGTCTCAATATGGAAAAGAACGGAGATGGGTTTATGGCACGAAGACATCACATATTGATAATTAAATGCAACACAAAAATAAATCTAGAGCTGACGACACGAACTTCAATAGAGCAGGAACTTCCCACTTACACACAGCCATCTCTGGATGGCCTCAAACAAAACAAGAACAACCGAACCCAAGGGCACAGCAAAATGTCCAAATATTTAATTTAAAACTAAAAGGTTTAATCAGGAACATATATGTCCCTGGTTTAATAACACAAGAATCGACACAACAATGACTTAAATGGATCCTTTAAATATAAAAACGACTTCCGACCTCTATGTTGGAAAAAACGACCTGCGACCTGTACATTTCCCTTAAAAACGACCTCGCGACCTTGCGACGAATTTGAAAGCGACCTTGCGACCTGAGGGGGTACCCTGTGGGAGCCCCAGAAAATTTCTTTAGTCCATTCCCTTATTAGATCTGTTAATGATGCAAAGGTCCAATGTTAAGTAGCTGTGTCCTGTGTTGGAACTTTTATGCAATCATTTGTGCAAATATTTTGAACAGCCATTCCATTGGAGTTCCACTGGGATCTGGTGGCTTTTAATGATCTCCATTGATGTCACATCACTAATGATGTTAAATTAGGTATGTTTTCCATAGATGTATTTACACTTTGGTAATTAGCTGAATTTTGACTCCGAATGACCCTTAATCTGACTCTGAATTACCTTACGTCAAGTAACAGTCACCTTTTAATAATGACATCAAATTTTTAAAAATTATGATGCAATATCTTTCGGGAACTTTTGATTTTAAGTAATGGCGGATGCATATAAGTGTAAATACGTGTATTGTACATGTAGCGGATAATTATTGAGAAAAGAAATGGTTATTAATTAATTTCATTTCCAATTTCAGGCTAAACATATTTTCACTTCCATAAAAGATAGGTGAAAGATATCAAACGGACATTCAAACTCATAAGTCGAAAATAAACTGACAACGCCATGGCAAAAAAATAAAAATACCAACAGAAAATCAACAGTACACAAAACACAACATAGCAGTTGAATTGTCCCTTTCAAGAAATAACAAAGACCACTACTTGAAAAGTTTTTTTCAAAAGAATACACGAAAAACATTTCCTATCATAATGTAAATTTTCCAATCCTTGATTCTGATCTCCCATTGGCTCCCTCGTGTGAAGTGTACATTTCTTAGTTCGTTGGATATGCACATGTCTGCAATGACATCTCAGATTTCAATGAACGTTATATTTTCATTAATGACTTCTCACCATCTGGCCTTATCTACTAACATTCAAATCAAAAAGTAAAATTGGAACAAAAGTCATTCATATTTTTATATTGCTGAAACATGAACGATAACAGTAATGAGCATGAATGACTTAACTGTTAACTTAAATTAAATCTCAATACAATTAACATTTTTCAGTTGTATTTAGTGGCAGATCCAGGGGATGTAGAGGGCGTAAGCCCCCGCCTTTGATCACGATTTTCACGATATATATAATTTTTTTGATATAAATTTGTATAATATTTTTTCGTCTCTCCTCGCTCTGCGGCATAAGTTCAATTATCGGGAATTACGACCCCCTTAAAAACCAGATATCTACGCCTGGTATTTGTTCGCAAACTGCCAAACAGGATTAAAGTATCTCCCACACACTTTTTTAAATGTTTTGATAATGAATTTTGTGTCTTGATATGAACAAATTTTGAACAAAAAAGATTACATTGATAATGTAGGACAAAATAAGTGACGGACTCACATTCTGAAATTTGCCTTCACGACCAATTAATATTTTCACATGCAAAATTAAACAACGAGTTAAAATCATAATAATTATCACATAATCATTGTACAATTTAACAAGTTCAAAAATAAAGAACTAGTCTAAAAAAAGCAATCAAATATTTCAGCTAAAAGCAAAATCTATATTTCCACGGAAAAAAAAAAAAAAAAAAAAATAGGTAACCGTTCTGATTTTCTCAAAATGAAGATACAAAATCATAAACAATATTAGAAGTACAAAAAAAAGGACTAGTTCAAAGTTTTTATTATCATGGTTATGCTTCTTTTAAATGGTAAAACTATTACTACTTAAAATTTCCAAAACAATTAAGGATTAAACACAAATTATTACATTGGTAGCAATGAATTACATTGATTTCCCAGTCAAATAAAAACCGATAATTTCACATGTGAAATAAACGTGGTTATTTCACTCTCTGACGTCATACAACAATAGGCGTTGTCAAGACGTCGATAACGTCGGATCAAAACAAATTGTGAATGCGTAGAAAAAAGATATAGTTCCTTACATTTTCTACATTAATTTCATTAAAAAAAGCCCTTTGCCAATGTAATAAAAAAGAATAACTAATAACAAATATCGAAAAATATTCAACTCGTGACCGAACAACACTGATAATTAACTCATGCGCTACGCGCATTCCTGAATTAATGTGTTGTTCGGTCACTCGTTGAATATTTTTCTCTATTTGAATTCTTCGATTAGTTATTCTATAAATAAAATTGATCAAATATTTCAGGTCTTAAACAACGTATTCAGTGAACAGAGAATACAACAAATCTTTCAGACTAAATGAGGAAAAACAGCCTCTAATTCTAAAGGTCAGAGTTTATGTAATGGACTTGCGTAAAAAGGAAAATGTTTGATCTTGATCTAGATAAGTACCAAGTCAGGAGCCTGTAATTCAGTAGTTGTCGTTTGTTGCTGTATATCCTATTTGTATTTCTTTCATTGTTTTTGTTTTTTTTTTTCAGGCCGTTAGTTTTCTCGTTTGAATTGTTTTACATTTGTCATTTCCGGGCGTTTTTATAGCTGACTATGCGGTATGGGTTTTGCTCATTGTTGAAGGCCGTACGGTGACCTATAGTTGTTAACTTCTATGTCTCATTGGCAATCATAGCACATCTTCTTATTTTTATAGTATATATACGTAGTGATTATGTGTTTATCAAACGAAAACAGTGGCCATGTAATTGTTATTCCAAGTAAGTACTTATATATTTTAACCCTTTCGGCGCCAAAACGACATTTTTGTCGTTTACCGTTAGCACGCCAAAACGACATTTTTGTCGCTTTTTAACAGATTCCATAAACCATTAAAAACGTATATAAAAACATACAAAAAAGAGAGGCGAAAGATACCAAAGGGATAGTCAAACTCACAAGTCAAAAAACAAACTGGCAATGCCAAGGCAAAACACGAAAACTGATCAAAAGACAATTAACAGTACACACACAACATAGAACACTAAAGACCGAGCAGCACGAATCCAATAAAAACTGGGGGAGATCATATATTCAAAACTATTGTTGAAGGCCATATGCAAAACTATTGTTGAAGGCTGTACGACGACCCGTAGTTTATAACCTTGTCCTGATGTCTTTGATGGCTACAGGTGTCTCATCTATAACCATACCAAATATCATGACTTTCATATCATAACGAACTCTTTCAAAATAATACTGGTGCCAAAAGAAAATTCTTATTTCGTTATTTTCACAACCAAAATTGTTTAATGGTAGCTAAAGAAAAACAATATTTAAACATGGACGGCAGTGCATGATTCTATGTAAAAGTTAAACTAATACTAGTATTGAAAATTCAAATCCAACACACATAATTGATATACGAACTTGTTTTTTTTTTAATTTTATACAGAAGTTAATAACAGCATGTAGATTTTTCAGTCCTTCTGTTCCATTTAAACTGTTGAACTATTGTCATCATTTTGAATCGTTTTATTTGGTTTTTTATGTTTTGTGAGTAGGAAAGATTAAACAAGACTCTAATCTAACTACTTCGTATGACTATATACGAAAAAGATCCAGATATACTCAAATAGAGCTAAGGAAAAGAGATTAAAGTATAACAAAATATAATGTTGCCTTTCTTGTAATTTCGAGACCACATTGTTGTAAGAAATGTTTCCGTTTGGCTTTAAAAGTCCAAGTCTCGGGGGAGCAAACATTCGCTGGGCCACAGCCTCATCATGATCATCTTCTCAAACTTGTTTATTTTTAAATTTATGTGAAAAGCTTTCCTTATGGTGGAACCTGAATAATGCATATAGCAAAACACTTTTTTCAGTTTTAAGAACATACAAGAAAGGATTAATTAATTCATGTAATTTGAAAATGTCCATTTTTGTAAAAAGAGTTTTATTTCAATTGGAAAATAAAGGGTCGTCTAAAATCGTCTATTCTTTACACAAGTGCAACCTTCTATCCAACTTTATTGATATACAAGGGATGGGATATAATTGGTTATTTTAATCCGGCACCATTTATCTGTGAGAGTCAACAGCGGTTGTTTTCACTCATGTCGAAGTTAATTTATTGTCCCAGTCGTTGTTTTTTCGGTAATATTTGAGTGGGTTTTTTTGTCCAAGCGGTTGTGTATGTTTATATCCGTCTGCTATATTTTATTTTAGGAAATGAATGCTGATAGCAAATTTTAGTAGTCTCTGATAATTTGTTCACAGACTACATGTATAGATTGTCCTTTAGTGTTTGAAATATCGTACATTGTATAATGTATAATGCCCGACTATCTTTTGAGAATGTAAGTTGACCTCTATATATCTTTGTTTTATTGTTTGTGTCCTGGAGATAAAGTCTCATTTAACTCGGCAACTTTTTTTTAAATTGGAGAAGGGTTTTAAAGTAACCAGTTTGTGGTTATGTTTGTGCATGTATCAAATCAAATTCGAAATCAAAATCTTAAAGAATCAACCACAGTCAAAAGGAAAGTACGTCGTCCGTAATAATGATTGTGGTAAAATATTGGTACTAAAATTTACCTCTTGAAATTCATACTTCAAACTAACCATGTACTAGTTTTGAAAAATAGATACTACATCATAAAGTTGGAAGCAATGAAAAAATAGTTACAGAATTTGGGCCAAATCGATTTTACCGAAATTCCTAAAGGATGAACTCTTGCAAAATATTGTATCTTTACGATTAAATAGTTGCTTCTCATCATCTGCCTAAATCACACCTATGAAAAAGGGTGTATACAAGATTTTCTATGTCTATGATCGCAACAAGAAATAGAAAATAATTTTATCGACAGGCCTCATTTAATGACAAAACTGATTTAAAGTCATATGAAACTTCAAATTAAAAAACATGATGCATATGTTTTTATAACTAAATGGCTAGTTTTATTATTATTATAAAACTTATGTACATATACTTTTGTCTGAAGAAAATTCTATAATTTGTCCAAATTTAGAAGAAATTTACTTTTTTTTAATTGTTTGCTTCCAGTAAACAATTCGCCGATATTTTTTCCGTATGCAGTGAACTCAGCGTGACCGTTCACGTAAAAATCCGGTGATCGCAATACGTATTGGTCTGTCATTGAAATAACTTACTAGTATCTTATTGTACATGTTATACACGTGATCAATATCCATGCTTCTTTGTTGATTGTTTACTATAAGGTGACAATCGGTAAAATACGGCTTCAAAACACGACAATTAATTAGCTGCCATATTTTCACATCATAACAGACCGAGAGAATTTTTTGTTTTACGATTATACGATATTGATGCGTAAAATATTATAAAGTCGGACATATAGTGAATATTCATGAAATATTTGTCGCTGAACGCAGTTGTCATTCTATTTATAGTTTAATCAGTTAAGACTTTGATGGTTAAATTATTATAATGTTATATACTAGTATCCCGATTTTTTTGGTGATGTTCAAAGTGTTAATTAAGTCGGACTCTATATTGACGGTGCTTAAAAAACCTAGACCGACGCCAACTATGAAGAAACTGAGAACACTGTTCGTCTTTTGGAGCCCTCGATGATATCAGTTCTTGCATGGGCCTTTATATCAAAATACAGTAATTGAGCTATATTTTCTTCAATATATATCTTTATTGTTTGTAATATTTATCATGTTATAAAAACCATCATTTATTTCATTTATTTCCATATTGTCGTTTTTATATAGTATTCTAGAAAAGAAATAGAAATGAAATAAAACATTCCAACTCGAACATAAAAATCACTGAATATACGCAAGGTACGCTACATGTACTCAAGTTTAAAGGTTAGTCCCGAGTATGTTGGAAATTCCCTCGAATGTGCGAGATGTCTAATAAATCGATTAACGAGGATAACGTGCATGTGCTTGTAGGTAATGTGTTGACGTTACGTTACGCATCGTTTATAGTAACGTCATTCAAATATGTATGGCAACGTAACAATGTGAAAAAACATCGTCTCGGCGCTCAAAGGGTTAATATGCCCTAATAATTAAACAATGAAAGATAAGTAAGAAAGACAATGGCGGTATATTGACCTTTGTGATTTTTCATACGCCCGTCAATTTTTGACGGGACGTATTATGGTATACAAATGTCCGGTGTCCGTCCGTCTGTCCGTCCGGCGTAAACATGTCGCACCGTAACTTGAGAATGACTTATCCAAATTTCATGAAACTTAACATAGTTGTTTCTTATGATGGTCAAACGATCTGTATACTTTTTGGTGAAAATAAGTTTAAAACTTTTTGAGTTACGGGACTTAGTAACTAAAACAGGTGTGTGTTTTTTTTCACATGTCGCGCCGTATCTCAAAAACAGTTTATGATTATTGCTTAAAACTTTACACACTTCTTAGTTATATTAACCTTAAGATCTGTATACTCTTTGGTGATGATTCAAAATTTTATTTTTGAGTTATTGAGTATTTTGTAAAAAAAAAGGGAGGGGTTTTTCACATGTCACGCCGTATCTCAAAAACGATTTAAGATTATTGCTTAAAATTTTACAGACTTCTTAGTTATATTAATCTAAAGATCTGTATATTTTTTGGTTTTGATTCAAAATTTTATTTTTAAGATATTGAGTTTTTTGTAAAAAAAAAAGGGGGTTTTCTCATGTCACGCCGTATGTCAGAAACTATTTATGCTTATTACATAAAAATTCACACACAAGACGACGGGCGTATCATGCGCTCATGGTGCAGCTGTTTATTTATGTCATCGGGTTGCTGTCTCATTGATGTACATCAAACATCTCCCTTTATAAATAGTAAAGTGGGATGAAGGGCAGGAAATTTGGGTTGCCACTGCAAAAACGGTGTGTTGGACAGGGGTAAAAGTTTTCCCTTGTAACATGTTGAACTATTGACGCAAGGGATCTTTAACGTGTAGAAAGCATGGCAATATTCCTTAATGTGATATCTGATTTAACATTCCCATACATGACCCAGTGCGGCTGCATAGTTATAAATCCCACATGATAAAAAAGCGCCAACTCATGAGTTTCACTGCGGGTGACTTTATTTATATATCCCAATAAACTATCGAACATGAATAATTCAATTGTTATATTCCGAAGCTTTATAATGGCTACATTAACGCATGAATGCTTAGTCAATGAAAAATAGTCGATTAATCATTTAAAATTAACTCAGGTCCTAGTAAGTAAGGAGATTGATTAGGGAAAGGGTCTGAATTATTTGGGTTATCAACTATTGGAATCAAGTGGCTACTTTATTGTTTTCTTCTTAGTAAGTTAATTTTATTTCTTGGCAACGACCTTTTAGATTGAAATACCATATTCCCCATTTTTTTCTTAATTTTCGTTACTGAATGTTTTAAACCATTGACTAGCTAATTGTATTTCATTCTTGCAACTACATGGCAAAAACTATTTTATTAATATTTCGAAAAGTCTATTTATACAAACAGTGATCTTCAAAGTATTCCTATTAAAAATTTTGTTGTCAATGACGATTTATGTTAAAGACCAAAATACACAATGCGAAGTCTTTTTTATATATATATATATAAAAAATGATCTTCAAACTATTACTACTATAAATTTCATTACCAACAATGACATAGGATGGAAAAATATTTAAAAAAAAAAAAATGAAATGGATAATTGTTTCTGTTTAGAAAAGGCTAAAACTTTGCAGATTGCAATTTTCAAAATACTGCTTGGTTATAGTTCTTTGTATTTGATCATGATAACAACCAATCAGATGTACACAGGAAAATTGGTCTTCAGTTTTACAGTCATAAACCATCAAAATTGGGGGTTGGGGGAAATAGCATGTCTGAAATCATCCCTGTTTAAAGAAAACTAGGAATATGAAACAGGATGATTTTTTTCTCACCAAAAATAAAAGCAGCAAATTCTATGAATGATTAAGTAATGGACATATCCAGAATCCAATCAGTCAACATATTCTCAAAATAGGAAAAGTATCATCTTTGGTAAAGTTTACTTTCTTTTTAATTTGCTGTTTGCCATATACTGAAAATATTGAACTGAACTGAACATCTCCTGTAACCATGGATATTTTGGTGGGTTGTTATTTTCAAGATTTCAATTCAATCACTATTCATCAGGCATTTAATTAGCACAAGGAATGATAAGTAAGTCCTTCATATAAATTTTGTTGATTTGTAAAACTATCCATGTGGCGGACATTTTTACGCCTTTTACATGATCTATAAAGAAGCCTAGTTAACCACAATGAGGAAAATGTAGTGTTTCATTAATAAAATTGATGTTATGATGTTAACCTGTGGAAATCTGTTTTGTTCTTTAAAAAAAAATCTCTATACAGAAACTCAATTAAGAGACAAATAAGCTAAATCTTATTACAATGCCAGGGTTTCGATAAACCTAATTAATATAGAGTGACATAGAACATACATGTAGTAATCTTAAAAAAACATCACAAAGGATCTGATCCACATATTTGTACAGTAGAACCCATAGCATTTTGATCTTCTTCATTATTTTCTTCTGATGTTTTGAGATACAATGCATTTACAAAACTCTGGGTGTTAGGTTGGTATGATTCGTTCTGTCTACTGAATCTTAAAATAAATAAAATGGCTGCCACTATAACAAAACATCCAAATATACCAATTACGATTCCTATTATTTGTCCTGTCGTTAAACCAGTGGTTTCTCCTGAAACTGAAAAAAAAAATAAATAAAATTGATAAAAAAGTCATCTTTACAATAAATTTCTATAAAAAAGGAAATCGTATTGGTGATTTATTTCTTCGCCTCTGCTAAATAATTGTCTGAAATAACTTAATAGGTTATCACTACAATATAATTATAAAAATCATAGTGCCTGTGAGCACTAATATATATTAAAGTAAAAAGTGCTTTTATTTTGAAGCGGGAACTAAACACTGAACATTGCATTGCATTTGATCTCTTCCTTTGTCCATAATTGTAGCTGAAGTTTTTGAGTCAGAAGGTGTACTTATTGCATAAGAAAATGACGTTTGCTTGTTTCTTATGTGAACAATGCAGTCTTTGTTAGCTGTTGTATAGACACGATGGTTACACTGATTTTTATTCATCATGTTCTTACCTATTCCATGATTTGATTAGCTATAATGATTACAAATTCTTCTTCTTTCATAAAGAATAAGCAAATGTATTAGTTTTATGGTCCACCTAGCAAATTTAATTTCATAGTTTTTGTACATACTCAAACAGATGAGTTGTAACAGTAGTTTCATAAAATTCTTTGATTGCAATAACTGCTTTAACTAAAATTCAACTGTATAATATCTACACAAGAAAGACGATACTTTAAAAATGATGTAACAGAATTTACTGCATAACTACCATAAAGAAGAATGAAACTGAGTAAACATATCTCTTGTAATATTGATTACACGGTATAAGGTTAAGTAAACTTATAATTAATTCTAAATCACTGAAAATTAATGATGCATAAGATAAAATATTACTGCAAATTCAGAAATGTTTATTATTGCAATCGTTGAACAGACAAACATAAGAGATTAGTTATTGTGATTTTAAGAATGCTGCATTCAATAATGCTATCAAAATTAAAAAACTAGAGTTTTTATTTTTACCAAATTTATATCCCGATTCAATTTCCCAATAATAAAAAAACTGATTTTAAAGTCCTGCTTATCTTGTTCTTGTTTAATTTGCTGACAAAAATTGATTCATTGATTGATTGGTGTCTAACCCCACCTTCATTAAAATTTGCTATTTCGTGGTGGTCAATTTTTATCAGTGGAGGGAGCAGGAGTGCCTGGAGAGAATCACAACCTTTGGCAGGAAAACTGACAATCCTAGTCAATTAAGATTTGAGTCGAGCCACATGCAGGGTTCTAACTCACAACCTCAGTGTTGACAGGCTTTTGATACAGTGGTTGGACTACTTAGACCACTCGGCCACCGAGGCTCCTGTTGAAAAAAAGGTATTCAGTCAAATTTTGGTCATCTTGGATGATTAGTTCAATAGTTTTGAACAATACACACAATTGAATTTAGTTAGATTCTAATTATGAATTATTTTTTGACATATTTCTACTGAATATTTTGGTTATTTTATCGCAATAAACAATGGATAAAAAGGGTTAAACGATGTAGTCGTATGACAAATTCTGATTTCCTTAAAGATAGATTAGACTGTTTGGTTCAAATTTCCGAGGAAATCTGTAAAAAGAAAACCGACTATGACATAGATTTTTGATTGATCAGTAATTGCTTTACGCTGCATCAGCACAAAAAGGTTATATGGAGGCGAAAAATGACAAAGGCGGCCAATGCATAACAATTTTTTCACATATAAAACTTTGATACATGTAAGCAAAAATTGTTAATCATAAAAGGGGTGGGGGAATCTTATGTTAATAAGAAGCTTAGGATATATTTATAAGATATTCAAAAGTTATGTTCCGACTAACCCAGGTTTATCTGCTTACACAACATGAACATAGATTAATGAAATCTGTCATTCATGATTTAATACCTCTTTTTTGACTAATGAATTCATCATCTCTTGGTTTTGCTACAGCTGGTGTCGTAGTTGTTACTTCAGTTGTTTCCATGGCAACATTAGTTACTGAAATGAGAGAAAATCATTTATAAAATAAGTCTACAATTTCGGCAATGATGACCAAGGAAACTCATGAACTTCTTCAAGTTTGTCATCTCCTGGGTAAAGATATGAACTATGTTTCCACAAACATAAATAACCAATGATTACAATATTGCATTATGTTCCGAAATGTCTTTAAAACTGATATGCTTATACATGAAAAGATATATAAAGTTTATATTAACATCACAACTGATGAAAAATATCTAAAAGAATAGAAAAGAAAGGATATGGAGTATCCATCCATAACACAAAATCAGTACATGCACAGTATTAAACACAAACAGCAAAGGAACAGAGCTTTTATTACTGTTCTCTATCTCGAAGTCACAGTGACGCCTTTAAAACGGAGCAAAAACTCTCACCTCACTGCAAGTTTAAGACGGCCCCTATAAGTTCATCTTAACATCACAACTGATGAAAATAAATCTAAAATTTATGCTAACATTAACTAATGAGAAGATATCTAAATTTCATGTTAACATCACAACTGCTTGATTTGTAGTCAAACAGGTTCTAAACATGTTAACTTGTGTAAAAGGAGAAGTTGGGTACACACCAATGAGACTGGAACCAGTCACAAAAAAAAAAAGAGACTCAAAACATCTTGAGGTCAATAAACATGTAAGGTCTTCAGTAAGAGATAAATGTGTATAAGATATTCCAAGCTGTTTAGTACTTTGAGTTCAGAAACAAACAAAGTGGAAATGTTTTTTGTGAACAAAAAACGAATGTTACACTTCACTCCCATAAAAAAAGTCACAACAGATACACTAATTCTAGTACTGGAAGGGTATTATCATGATAATTAGAAATTTTATTGTTTATAGGTTAGGTTTTTAACTGTTTTGAAATATTTTCAAAACTATCTATGATATGACCCTCCGGACAACAATATCTATGTTACAATAGAAAGGTCGCTCACATACATGTTTAACCCAGCAACATTTTTTATGTACCTGTCCTAAGTCAGGAGCCCGTAGTTCAGTGGTTGTCGTTGGTTCATGTCTGTCATATTGCTTCTTCGTAAATTGTTTTGTTATAAATTAGGCTCTTTTTTTCTCAATTGAATTGTTTCATACTATAATTGCTTACATCAACTTCATTTGAACTTTGGTGTATAGTGTCTCATTGGCAATCATACTACATCTCCTTATTTTTATATTGTCATGATAATTTAGAAAATATATGGTTTAGAAATTGTGTTAAAGCTTAAATTTGAAAGTTTATAGCAACAAATTGAAAAATGTCTAGTATACCTTTAAATTAACTTGACAACTGATACGAAACGATAGTAAACTGTACACAAACGACAAAAAAATGAAGTGGAATTTAAATTTAATGGGAATGTTTGTAAATATGCTTGGGTCAGAAGTTTTTTAATGAATCGCAAAAATGGAAGTGGGGGGATGAACCACTAAGTTGTAACATTAATCTTAACTAGCAAAGCTGTACAGCTTCGACACTGGCATGAATTTATATATCCTTTTTGAAATATCCCTTTACGTCATCAAATCTGGGACTGAAAGAGATATATTAGCCCAATTCAAACCCATTGAATTCAGCGTTTGTTTTTATTTGAACTATATATATATATATACAGCTAATACAATTTTGTGATTTTCGATTTTAAACAATTTAGTTTTTTAATGTCTCTGTTTTGTAAATGCTGCATAGAACATGTAGAATATGATGTTATTTGTAGATGCTGCATAGAATATGATGTTGTTTTTAGATGCTGAATAGAATGTTATAGTTTTTTTTAAGATACTGCATAGAATATGATGTGAGTACTTATTTGCAATAGGTTTCAATTTGATACCCCTCCACATCCTTTTTTTCTTAAATCCACTTTTGAAAAACTTTTAAGGCTAATTTTATGAAAGAATGCTCCTGGTCGCAGGCTGGACAAAAATGTTATACAGATAAAACCTAACCTGCTTTTGTTGTAGCTGTAGTGGTGATTGGCGGTGTAACTGTCTCATCTGAAAACAAAGAAGAAGAAATAGTATACAATATTGATAAAGGTCAAATGTGTTATAATCTGTTTATTGTCATGCAAATCGCCCAAAGAATTTATCCACCTATAAATATCTTTGTTTATACTAGAAACGTAATGTCGGCTGCTTTTATTCTCTTATGTATTTTAAAGGAGTAGGGACTGTAAGAGCCTTATGTGGACCCCAATATCAAGTCCTCATTTTTGTTTATAAGCCTGTAAAATGTTTTCTTTAACAAAGTCAGATATTAATTATTCATTATCAGGGTCTGATTTTGTTAATGGTATGAATTTTTGTAAAGTCAAAGTTCTTCTGGTCAGACAGTGACTCACTAAATCTATGGTTTTGAGGGGTTTGCGATGACCAAGCCTGACATAGACGACCAGATTTGGTTCGACTAATATTTCCTCTATAATTGGCTCCTATCAGATTCATTCTACACTTTAGACCTATGAGAAGAAAGACTTTTTTTCACTCAATGCAATTCTAATGTTTCACAGATGGGTAAACAAAACATGAAACATATTCAGTGTTATTTATACTTGACAAACATACAATGCTGTACTGTTTCATATACTGCAGATTCATTTATTTTCGTGGGTACCCATTATCGTGTATATGTGATTTCATGGTTCTGCCAAAGTCTGCATACCAGCATATGGGAAATGTGTACTTCGTTGTACATTTAAATTCGCGGAAAAAATTCACAATTTCAAATTCCAAATATGAAAAGTAAACAAAAACTGTCAGATAAGTCAATTGGTGACTTGTTTTTCACCCAACCAATTTGTTCGTTTGAGATAAAATCAAACAGCTTTTATGAAAAAAAAATTGCTGTTACCTCGTTAATTACATGATTATCAGTTGTCTAGGCTGACAATTATGACAACCTTGAGTTACAACTGCCACTGTGTCTTGGACAACTGATCCTTACATAAAGTTTTCCAAAAATGTCGACAAGTAGTGAAATATATCATAGAAAAACACACACAACACAAACCAACCCAAAGAGTAATTGAAATCCACTTCTCTCTGTCCTAGAAGTCACTTTCCTCCCCAAAATCCTAGATTACTATGGTTCGTCGGTACAAGTTTTCGTGGATTGACAGAAATTTGTATTTTCACGGATATTTGAATTCATGGTTTTGCCAAAGCTTATAGAAAATGTGTACTTCGTTGTACATGTAAATTCGTGGTAAACCTTTATCCAAAAAACCCCGAAAATTGGTAACCCTTGAATAATGATGAATCAACAGTAGGTCCTTTTTTATTTTATTCTTATAACATTCAGCAGACTTAAATTAAGATATATATATCTAAAATATTCATTCATGACATAAGCTTTATTTTGAAGAATTTCCATCTCATTTTTTAAACAACTATGTTAGCGATTTATTTCAAACAAACAAAATCTTACTGCTCCACATATGCAATGTAACATTTCTTGTAAACCATGACAATAGACTGTTTACACAGAGATATGTCTCGCCTGTCGGCATAAAATTCAGAAAAAGACCATCTGAAGGACAGCAACATTGCTTATTAGTTCAGTCGCTGGACCATGATCAAGTGGGCTGGGCCAGAAAATTGTCGACAAACTGATGTACAGACAGTAATGTAACTTTATAGAAAATATTGTTGTCTATTGTAAGTAGTTCCTAGCAATCTAACTTGGGCAAACAACTAAACATTGAAAATTGCTAATTAATTCAAAGTCACTTGACCATGTCCTAGGGGCAGGGCCTCAAAATAGTCGTCAAACTGATATGTACTGGAAGTAATGCATCTTAATAGAAAATATCATTGATCTATCACAAGTAGATCCTAACGAACTAACTTAAGCACAAAACTTAACATTGAAAATTGCTTATTTATTGAAAGTGGCTGGACCCTGACTTAGGAGGCAGGGCCTCGAAATAGTCACCAAACTGATATGAACTGATAGTAATACAACTTCATACAAAATATCATTGATCTATCACAAGTAGATCCTAACGAACTAACTTAAGCACAAAACTTAACATTGAAAATTGCTAATTAATTCAAAGTTACTGGACCATTGTTTCATACTATAATTGCTTACATCAACTTCATTTGAACTTTGGTGGATAGTTGTCTCATTGGCAATCATACTAAATCTCCTTATTTTTATATTGTCATGATAATTTAGAAAAAATATGGTTTAGAAATTGTGTTAAAGCTTAAATTTGAAAGTTTTATAGCAACAAACTGAAAAAAATGTCTAATATACGTTTCAATTGACTTGACAACTAGTACGAAACGATAGTAAGTTGTACACAAACGACAGAAGAAATGAAGTGGAATTTAAATTTCATGGGATTGTTTGTAAATATGCTTTGGTCAGAAATTCTTTATGAATCGCAAAAAGGGGGGTGGGGGGTGGTGGGTGCATCACTCAGTTGTAACATTAATCTTTACTGGCAAAGCTGAACAGCTTCGACACTGACATGAATTTATATATCCTTTTGGAAATATCCCTGTACGTCTTCAAATATGGGACTAAAAGAGATATATTAGCCCAATTCAAACGCAATGAATTCAGGATTTGAACTATATATATTTACCTGTGTATAATATGACGCAGGTTTTTTCAAAATTGATGATTTTCTAATTTTTATTAACTATGTATTTGCATTCAGGTATCACAGATCAAATTTATTCGTTCATTGTGTGTTAATTTACGTTTTTCATTGAGTTAAGCCTTCCAATTGATATCTTATAGTGTGTCTTTCTATGTTGTGATGTTATACTATTGTTTCAGGGGAAGGGAGAAGGTTTGGTACCGTTGGAGCGTTTGATCCCGCTGCGAATGTTTGCACCTGTCCTGGGTCGGGAATCTGATGTACAGTGGTTGTCGTCTGTTTATGTAGTTCATACGTGTTTCTCGTTTCTCGTTTTTATATAGATTAGACCGTTGGTTTTCCCGTTTGAATGGTTTTACACTAGTAATTTTTGGGGCCCTTTATAGCTTGCTGTTCGGTGTGAGCCAATGCTCCGTGTTGAAGGCCGTACCTTGACCTATAAAGGTTTACTTTTATAAATTGTTACTTGGATGAAGAGTTGTCTCATTGGCACTCATACCACATCTTCCAATATCTATATACAGCTAATACACACTTTATGATTTCCATGTTAAACATTCTAGTTTTTTTATAACTCTGTTTTGTAGATGCTGCATAGAATATGATGTTATTTGTAGATGCTGCATAGAATATGATATTGTTTTTAGATGCTGAATAGAATGTTATAGTTTTTTTAAAGATACTGCATAGAATATGACGTGAGTACTTATTTGCAACAAGTTTCAATTTGGAACCCCTCCACATCTTTTTTTTCTAAAATCCACTTTTGAAAAACTTTTAAGGCTAATTTTATGAAAGAATGCTCCTTGTCGCAGGCTGGACAAAAATGTTATACAGATAAAACCTAACCTGCTTTTGTTGTAGCTGTAGTGGTGATTGGCGGTGTAACTGCCTCATCTAAGAACAAAGAAGAAGAAATAGTATACAATGATGATGAGGGTCAAATGTGTTAGAAACGTAACGTCGGCTGCTTTTATTCTTTTGTCTATTTTAAAGGTGTAGGGACTGTAAGGGCCTTATGTGGACCCCAATATAAAGTCCTCATTTTTCAAAGTGCAAAGTGTTTCAATTCCATGAATAAACATGCAAAAAGTGAAATAAAACAATTTTGTTATTATTTCCTATCAAACACCAAATTGGCCAAAAACAGTAAATTTGGTGAAAAAAACCAAGTTTAGGCATTGTAAACAAAGAACTCACAGGGTTTTGACAAACTACCGGTAAAATATTCAAGCAAGTTATGTTAATTTTTTTTTGTGTGTGCAAAATTAGACATATTTTCTATTTTTTCATTGTTTGAACTGTGAATCAATTTAATAAAAACAATTAAATACTAAATTGAAATAATAATGGCCATATTCCGGTATATCGAACCTACTTTTGGTAAGCTCATGTGGATATCATTGCATCTGAAATTTTGTTTATAAGCCTGTAAAATGTTTTCTTGAACAAAGTCCGATACTAATTATTCATTATCAGGGTCTGATTTTGTTAATGGTATGAATTTTTGTGAAGTCAAATAAATATTCAAAGTGCTACATACCACAATATGGTGTATCACAATACTCCCATCTTTGGTTTACATCAGTTGTATAGCACCATGGACCATACGGCTCATTATCTGGATTACGACAATAGTTCTTCTGGTCAGACAGTGACTCACTAAATCTATGTTTTTGAGGGGTTTGCGATGACCAAGCCTGACATAGACGACCTGATTTGGTTCGACTAATATTTCCTCTATAACTGGCTCCTATCAGATTCATTCTACACTTTAGACCTATGAGAAGAAAAACTTTTTTTCACTCAATGCAATTCTAATGTTTCACAGATGGGTAAAAACGTGAAACATATTATGTGTTATTTATCATGTTTATACTTGACAAAATACAATGATGTACTGTTTCATATACTGTAGATTCATTTATCTTCATGGGTACCCATTATCATTTATATGTGATTTTATGGTTCTGCAAAAGTTTGCATATCAGCCTATACAAAATGTGTACTTTGTTGTTTATTTAAATTCGTGAAAAATTTTTCCTACGAAAAAAACATCACAATTTCGAATTCCAAATATGAAAAGTAAGAACAGCGATTTCATTCAAACAAACAAAATGTTACTGCTCGACATAAGGTAGAACACATACAATGTAACATTCCTTGTAGAACATAACAATAAACCTTTGACACAGAGATATGTCTCGCCTGTCGGCATAAAATTTAGAAAAAAGACAATCTGATAGACAGCAACATTGCTTATTAATTCAGTCGCTGGATCATGATCAAGTGGGCAGGGCCAGAAAATTGTCCACAAACTGTTATGTACAGATAGTAATGTAACTTTATAGAAAATATTCTTGTCTATTGTAAGTAGTTCCTATCAATCTAATTTAGAAAACATAAAATTGAAAATTGCTACTTAATTCAAAACCAATGACCCATGTCCTAGAGGGTAGTGCCTCAAAATAGTCGTCAAACTGATATGCACTGATAGTAATGCAACTTTATACAAAATAACATTGATCTATCACTAGTAGATCCTATCAAACTAACTTAAGCAGAAAACTAACATTGAAAATTGCTGATTAATTGAAAGTGGCTGAACCATGACCTAGGGGGAAGGGTTTCGAAATAGTCACCAAACTGATATGAACTGATAGTAATGCAACTTCATACAAAATATCATTGATCAATCACAAGTAGATCCTATCAAACTAACTTAAGCAGAAAACTTAACATTGAAAATTGCTAATTAATTCAGAGTAACTGGACCATGTCCTAGGGACAGGGCCTCAAAATAGTTATCAAACTGAAATGTAATGATAGTAATGTGACTTCATACAAAATATCATTGATCTATTACAAGTAGATCTTATCAAACTTAAGGATATACTCAGGTCAGGTTGATGAATTTTTGTCAGATGTTCGGACTTCTTGGGTTTTTCTTACAATACAGGGTAAAATATTTTTCCCCATATCACCCACTTTTCTTTTCATAGAAGACTTCAATAGCTCATAAAATGGTCATTACAAAAATTTAAGCAGACTCTAGATTTTTTATCTTTGATTTGTGACTCAAAGAATGCCAATGCTAAATGTAAGGTAAAAATCCGAGTCAGCCTTTTCCCGCCATTTTCAAAAAATCAAATATCGCAAAAAGGAGTTCCATAACCTATCAACATTTTCGCTCATTTTGTTCCTTTACTAATGTTCCTCTGACTTACAGTATCCATTTTAAATTCTAGATTTTTTTAATTTCACCTAACTACATCCTAAAGCAGAAAACGTAACATTGAAAATTGCTTATCAATTCAAAGTCACTGGGCCATGTCCTAGGGGCAAGGCCTCAAAATAGTCGTCAAAATGAAATGTGCCGAAAGTAATGCAACTTTATACACCATATCATTGATCTATCACAAGTAGATTTATCAAACTAACTTAAACTTAAGCAGAAAAATTAATTTTTCTTTATATTACTGGGTGGGAATCTTTACTGTTTTCAATATTTTCGATATCTGTCCACCAGTTCCTGTAATCGTCTTGTCACAGCAAATGATAAAATATATATGACCTCATTTGAAATCATCCCATATCTTTTTTCCAATATTTTCGATATCTGTCCACCAGTTCCTAGTCATTGATATTTTTATGATGCACTAAAAATGCATTGACATGGTAATTCAGAACACATATGGTTTATGTTTGGGGATTTACAAACTTTTTAATATATCTAACAACTTACAGTAAAGGAGATTGGGGCATGACATCAAGGTCAATACATATGGTGCACTGTAAAGGTGTATAGTCATGACAATTAAGAATATATTTAGTTGAGAGGTTGAGGATCTGAACAATTTTCAAGATATTCAACATTTTAAATGAAATGGGCATGGTATGTTCTCCTTAATGCACAAGAAAGGTCAGATGGTTGCAATCAAGAATTAAAATATGGATTATAGATTGGTATCTGAACCATTTTAAAGATATTTAACCATTTATTATATGATGGGGTTTGGGCATGAACCCCAGGGACAAACCTTTAGATGCACTGAAAAGGTTATGTCATGGCAAACAAAAATACATGGTGTTCATGGTTTGGAATGGTTATGACAAAAAAAAATCTTAAGTTTCTGTGAACTTGATATCAGAACTTCACTAAGGTTGTATGCAAACCTGTGTCACCACTACAAATAAATGGTCTTTCATAATTCTGACAATTGATATCATTCCATGTCCCATCTGGTCTCATTTCCACACATTCCTCTTCCGTGCCAAGCCATGATGATGAAGGCTCCCCACTGTTCCAGTTTTCAAATGTCTTTTGAAATGATTCTACCCAAGACCAAGCTAAAAATTTAATGATGCAAATTATAAAACGGCATATGAAAACAGAAATATCAACTAACAACATACTTAAGGTATAAAATATCATTACTTTTTGGTAATCAAGTTTTTAAGGGAATGTAAAATCAAATGTGGTTTGATGATATTGCTATTGGGATGTCATCAAAATGATGTCATAAGTGAAAATAATGGCAGGTCATGGTAAAACATAGAGCTAGTTTCTAGAACGTTATAAAATTCTTAAATTCTATACAGTATAAGTGTCGCTCAAATTAAGTTTAACCCAAGAAATTATGACTAAAACACATCCTTGTATGTTCTATTATTTATCATTTATTTGTCTATTGACGAGAGTTCAAAGAGGGAGTATTGAAATATATATATATATCAAATCCAAAACATGCGACTGTCATACAAGTAAGAGGTTTAGCTAGCTATAAAACCAGGTTTAATCCACCATTTTTCTACATAAGGAAATGCCTGTACCAAGTCAGGAATATGACAGTTGTTTTCCATGCGTTAGACATGTTTGAGCTTTTGATTTTGCCATTTTATGAAGGACTGTCCGTTTTGAATTTCCCTTGGAGTTCGGTATTTTTTTATTTTACTTTTTGCTACATATATATTTGCCAGTATGCAGTCAGTGCCTCTTCAGCGGTTGTTTAACGTCAAAAAGTACAGTTTAATGAATTTCATAACTTCAACTTATACTCTTGCATATTGGAGGACATTTAGTGATACATATTTCACTTTCCACCCAAAATTATACTCTTTCTTTTGTTGATCAATAAACTTGACATAGACTTACAATAAGAATATCTATTCAGCTTGCTTAATCCGATCCAAACCTTCAGTCTGCTTCCAGCCAATTTTTGGATCAAGTTTATCAAATAATCTATTTGATCAAGGCTTTGTATGCTGGTCAATGTTAAACCTTTTTTATCACATTCTTTCTTTGCTTCGACCCATGTCAATGGATTATGTAGAATTGGATAGTAACATTTGTCACCAAATACATAACCACCTTCCTGGCAAGTGGATTGGTCTGCTGCTTTTGGTGGTGATTCTTAATAGAAAAAAAACTTTTTGTTTTCCATTTTGTCATTTAAATTTATTTATCCTGCAATGTTCTTAGACAAAATATGAAGAATTAGCTTTGGGGTATTGGAAAATATTCACAATATTCGTATTTAAGAATGTAATCAGATGAAGTCTATGAATTTTTGTCAGATGTTCAGAATTCCATTTTTCCATGTTTTCCCCATATCACTCACTTTTCTTTTCATAGAAGACTTCAATAGCTCATAAAAAGTCATTACCAAAATTTAAGCAGATTTTAGATTGTTTTCTTACGATTTGAGACCCAAATAAAGCCAGCGCTAAATATGAGGTAAAAGTCTGAGTCAGCCTTTTCCCGCCATTTAAAAAAAGGAGTTTCATAACCTATCAATATTTTTATGACTTAAAGTATCAATTTCAAATTCTAGATTTTTTTAATTTCACCTAAGTACATCCTTAACTAGGTCACTTACCCTACTTGAACATTTCAGTGATCATTTAAGCGTACTGTACAAGGCCGAAATATGAAGTTGTATCTTGCCCTTCAAATCCGGATGTGAGAAATAACACCTACTTAAATATATAAAAGGTTTACTGGACTTACAGGCTGGAACAATTAAACATTTCTATTTGTTTGAAAACAGTGAAATAAAGTAAATTTAGGTAAAATGACCCTGAACATCTATGAAACCTTAATGTAATAAATATTTGAAAGAGAAAGAAAATGCTAAATAAAGTCTCATTTTGCTCAGCACATCTATCAAACATAACAAAATAAATTTTTGAAGTTAAACATGCTTTCTGTCGATTGAGAATTTCTATTGATTTTATTAACCAGGAAAGAATTGAAACAAATTAAAGCCTGCCTATTATTGAGGACATTGAACTCTGCTATCTGTTTTGATAATTGTTTGTTGATTTGGCTGACATCTGCCGATATTAAGCTAACATTTCCTTAAATTCAAATCAAAATATAATTTTCTTAATTGTTAATACATACCTTAACTTTGTATTTTGTGCTTACACTGACCAACTTGCACTGACTTACTTACTTTTATTGATCTGACACAAAGCTGGAAGTTTGGTATCACAATCTTTATCTGTCCAAAAATCTTCTCCGACAGCTATACAAGGTTTACTCGGCAAATAATCTGAATTCCAATGAGTGTACATTACAGGCCAACCATTACTCCATTTATAAGTTATACCATCCTGAAAAATGAATTGGAATTATAGTTACATGTATTCAATCAACAAAAAATAAAGTACTGAAAATAACATAGATTTACAAATTACTATAGATCCTTTTAATCTTTTGAATGTAACAAAAAGACAGATGGAAAGAAATAAACCTTATCCAAGCGATTTATAAGCAAAGATACTGTAAATTCAGAAATTTATTTAAATATTGTTTTTTTTTTTCAGACTTGATAGATTAAGGAAAAAAAAAAAAAAAAAATTATTTGTTTGAACCATTTCTGAATTGACAGTAATTACTTGTTAAATTTTAATGCGAAAGTTAATCTTGAAAAAATAAACATAATTTTAGCCTCTCCAGAATTAATATTTAACTATTATTGATTTGAGGAAAAAAACATTAATTCACTTTACTTTATAACTAACCTTAGAATTCAAATTGTTGAGGCCGATCCAAAATGGTAGTGATGACTTGTTATAAGTGAGATAACTAACAAAACTTTTCTCTGGAAAATTGAGTATTGATGCTAAACTACCTCCGTCTTCTTGACAATTTGACAACGAAGTATTCCAATCATTCGTTACTTCAAATAATTTATAACACATTTGATCATATTTTCTATATCCTAGTGGACAGTACACAGATTCAGAAGTATGTATAGGGAATAATGGATCTGCAATAGAAATTGATAGAGATTCATATATTCAGAATGTCTTGGACCTCACATCACGCTTGGGCTAAAATTCTATTCTGCTTAGAATATTTTGCCTGAATTCTATACAGCTTAGAATATTTTGTATAATATTCTCCTCTTAGATTTTTAAAAAATCACTAAATTATTAGCAAAATTTAATTGAAAATGTTCCTGAATGGCAATGGCAGTCTAACTGGAAATTTACTCGTATCATGTGGTTTTAAGTATTTTGCAAAATTTAAAGGCTCTATATATATCCTTTGCCTTTCTATTATATTAACTGAGTTTGTTTTTCGTGCTGTGTGGAGGCCTTTGAAAGTTTCACCGTGCTTGAGGTGTATGCTCTTCTGCATTTTCAAAGTTATTGTGTATTTATTCTCTTATGTGTGCCACATCCTTCTCTCAATTTTAGGCCAGTTTATAAACTTAAATTTTAATTAGACGCACACCACCTATTCTTGGCCATCATTCCTATCGACGTTAAATTTTTCACTACTAAACATTTATGGGGTGACCGGGATCAATATACCGTTATATACATCATACCGTACTGGTAACGGAACTTTGATTACACCAATCCAGGTATTTCATATCTGAGAAACAGGCAGTATATGCCCTCAATCTTAGATTTCATTCATACATTTTTATATTATTGAAAATCACCAGTCGATATGTGTTCTACAAGGATCACCAGTCCTTACCTTTCATTTGATACCTCAAATTATAAAATATATTCTTCATAGTTTGATATTTACACCTATGCGTAGGAACTAATTTGTTTTAAATATGTACTACTTTCCAGTATGTTCTTTTCTGACTGACCGGGCCCGATTTGGTGGTGTAAACTCATACAAAGTCTATCCGAATTATTTACAAAGAAATCCGGTCAACCCGGTGCTAGGGGCCGTCTTTAACTTGCATGATGTGAGGTTTTGTTGGCTTTGTGTTAAAGTCGTCACTGTGACTTTGCGATGAAGAACAGCAATAAAAGCGCTCCGATTTGCTGTTTGTGTGTTTTTTTGCTGTGCATGTACTGATTTTGTGTCATGTTGAATACCCCATATCCTTTGTTTTTCTATTAAGGTCAAATAAAACTTAATTTGTTAGTCATCAACGAATACTTTTGTTGATCTATTTCCACGGGACATCATTCTTCGTTGGTAGTAGACACTAAAAAAAAAAAAAAAAAAAAAAAAAAAAACCTTAACCTGTTTAGTGCCATAGTAGATGGATATATGAATATATAGTTTCAATATTATGTGTTAGTCCTATTTCACTACAGGGCCTCGTTGGCCGAGCGATCTAAGTAGTTCATCTTCTGCATCACTAGCCTGTCTATACTGAAGCGAAGAGTTTGAACCCTGCACGTGGTAGGTGCATTCGACTCCAATCTTTATAGACTAGGATTGCCAGTTTTCCAGGCGAAGGCCATTTGTTCTCACCGGGCATCCCGGCTTCTTACAACAATAAAAATAGATGCTCAGTGGTGCTCAGCCTATTTCTCTTTTTCAGAACAAGGTAGATAAAATTTACATGTATCAACCTGAATACCCGTATGCATAAAAAATAAAATAACAAAAATACCGAACTCCTAGTTAAATCCAAAACGGAAAGTCCGTAATCAAATGGCAAAATCAAAAGCTCAAACACATCAAACGAATGGATAACAACTGTCATATTCCTGACTTGGTACAGGCATTTTCTTATGGTGAAAATGGTGGATTAAACCTGGTTTTATAGCTAGCTAAACCTCTCACTTGTATGACAGTCGCATAAAATTCCATTACATTGACAAAGATGTGTGAACAA
Organism: Mytilus coruscus; assembly: GCA_017311375.1. Lineage (NCBI taxonomy): Eukaryota > Metazoa > Mollusca > Bivalvia > Mytilida > Mytilidae > Mytilus > Mytilus coruscus. The sequence goes on from CM029600.1 coordinate 44,858,659, forward strand.
AACAAACAGACATAATAGGTAAAAATGTCAAAAATAGGGGTACAGCAGTCAACATTGTGTTATAATCTTAATCACTATAAAACAAACAAATATACATAAAAAAAAAGAAACACAAAAAGGCATATAGACAAAGCACATTAGCAAAAATGAAAGACAAGAATACAAAAATTTACCATAGAACAATAACATAATGACGGGATGTATAAGTACAGAGCCACGTCAAATGGATATCACCAGCAATAGACTAAACAGTAAAAGTAATATGCATAAAGACAAATAAAAGAATACTATAACACGTTATTAAGATGATAATTTACCATAGCACAATAACACAATGACGGGATGTAAAAGTACAGAGCCACGTCAAATGGATATCACAAAAAATAGACTAAACAGTGAAAGTAATATTCATAAAGACAAATAAAAGAATTCTATAACACGTAATTAAGATGATAAACAACGTCAGTACCCAGAATCTATACTTCAAGACCATCGTGTATTATTTGTGAAGTTGATACGGAATATGTATCAACAAGGTCTTGGTATCTTCCGATGAACTTTTTTTAGAAAAAGGACAAAACGTTCTTTGACATACCCCTGGACCATCAACTTTCTACTCAGACACTGGTGACGTTTTACAAAGTCTGAGTAGCAGCTGCAAGCACTTGAATACCGAATAAGTTGGGAAATATATATCCCATATGTAGGTGAAGTTGGTATATTGCTACTAAGGTGGGGGAAATTGATAATTTCAAAATTCAAATCGTCTCGTTTGTCATAGATTCTGGTACTGAGATGACTGTGTATGTCAAATTCGAGGTATAAGTCTAAAATGAGGTGGAGGAAGCCGTGTCTGTTGTTTCTTTAATTTCTAGTTCTGGGGAATATATTAATGGAATCCAATCAGAAAAGTTTGGATTGTTAATGGAAAGAACATCATCAACATATCTGAATGTGAAATTAAATGATCTGGCTTCTTTGATCTTCTTGTTTTTGACAAGTGTTTGAAGAAACTCCGACTCATATGCAAATAAGAAGAGGTCGGCAAGGAGAGGCGTACAATTCGTTCCCATAGGAATGCCGACAATTTGTTGAAAAAGTCTACCTCCAAATTCAACAAATATGTTGTCAATAAGAAACTCCAGCATACTGATCACTTACTTCTCTGTGTAGCATGTTTTACCTTTTTGTTCACTATTAACAAAATATGCCGTATGGTATCCCGAAGTAATAAATTTATAGCTTACGCTACCATTTTTATGTTGAAAAGCATTGTAGATTATTTCTTTCAGATGATTTTTCAATTTCACATGCTATCATTTCCAACTGACATCCAGATTCCATCAATTAGTCACGAATCCACCAAGGATTTCTACAATCCTAAATAAGCAAGAAAGTGCCTTGCATTGCAAACTGATACTCTCTCATCTGCGCATTTATGGAGTCAAAACATTTTTATTGCAAGGATTAGAAATATTGGTATGTCTAGAGGGACGAATACACATGAGTATTATTGTCAAAATTTCATCTGTATAAATGTGTTATAATTTATAGTGGGATACCTTTCAACTTAAAAAAAGTCGGTATTTAGTAATAGTGACCTTGGTATATGACCTGTTGACCAAAAAGTCTTAATCTTCTCTATAATGACCATATGTATAAGGTTCATTTCAATCAAGAAAGGGAAAATCAAGCTATCAATCTGAAACCATCGATCCATTTTGTTCTATTTTTAGTTGCATTAACCTTTGACCTTTGACTCAAAAATAAAAAAAAAAAGGCTTTGTCTTGCTAATATTTTCCATCTTTATATGTTTCATTCCAATCAAGCAAGGAAAATTCATGCTACCATCCAGAAACCATAAAAAAAAAAAAAATCTGAATTAGTAACAGTGACTTTGACCGTTGAACTTCTTTTCCTTCACTGTATCTTCCATCTGTATGTTTTATTCTAATCAAGCAAATGCTACTTGAGTAACCATCCGCAAACCACTTGTTTATGCTCAAGAACTTTTTTTAGGAGCACAACAGATATGGACCATCAATATTCTCTGTTATATCAGTAATAATAAAATACAGCCGACAAGTTATAAAATTAGTAAATTATTTTAATAACAGAACTATTAATACTTTGTCATAAGTGAAAACTTACTTTGAAACCCCTGACAGATAAAATACTTGGTTGATCTGCATCTCTCTTTTTTCCATTCTCCAAACTTCTCGTTGTTCACAAAAATATCAACACAATAACCCTATACGAAAGGTAACAAATATATCAACACAAATCTGAACAAAAGTCAACAAATACATCAACACAATGCTCCTTTACAATATTCAATAAATACAGCAACACAATGATCATATACAACAGTCAATAAAAATAGCAATACAATGATCCTTTATCATAGTCAATAAATATATCAACACAATGATCATTTACAATTGACAAACAAATATTTCAACACAAACCTCCTATAAAAAAATTAACACTTATATCAATTCAGATTCTTTAAACAAAAGACAACACATATATCAACACACTGTTCCTATACAAAAGTCAACAAATATATGAACATACATGTACTATTCCTATACAAAAGTCAACAAATATATGAACATACATGTACTATTCCCATACAAAAGTCAACAAATTTATGAATATACATGTACTATTCCTACACAGAGGTCAACAAATGTATCAACACAACGCACCTATACAGAAGTCAACAAATGTATCAACACAACGCTCCTATACAGATGTCAACAAATATATGAAAACACTGTTCATTTACAGAAGTCAACAAACATTTCAAAACACTGTTCCTATACAGTAGTCAACATAAATAGCAATGCAGCTTCTTCAAAATAAGACAACAAATACATCAACACAATGATCCTTGAGAGAAGTCAACAAATATATCAACACAATGCTCCTATACAGAAGTCAACAAATATATCAACACTATGCTCCTATACAGAAGTCAACAAATATATTAACACTATACTTCTATACAAAAGTCAACAAATATTTCAACACAAAGCTCCTTTAAAATAGACAAACAAATACAACAACATAATGCTCCTGAACAGAATTCATCAAATATATCAACAAAATGAACCTTTACAGAAGTCACCAAATATATCAACACAATGCTTCTATACTAAAGTCAACACACATTCCAACACAATGATCCTTCACACAAGTCCACAAATATGTCGACACAATGCTCCATTATAATAATCAACAAGAATAAAAAGTCAATGCTGCTTTACAAAAGTCAACACATGAATCAACACACTGCTTCGATGCAGAAGTCAACAATTATATCAACACATTGCTCCTGCACAAAAATCAGCAAACATATCAACGCAAGGCTGCTTTACAAATGCCAACAAATATATCAACACAATGTTTCTTTAAAATAGACATACAAATACATCAACACAATGCTCCTGTACAGAAGTCTTCAAATATTTCTACACAATGATTCATTAAAGAACTCAACAAATATATCAACACAATGCGTCTATATAAAAGTCATCAAATAATGCTCCTGTACAGAGGTCATCAACTCTATCAACAAAATTATCCTTTAAAGAACTCAACAAAATATATCAAAACAATGCTCCTATACAATAGTCTATAAAAATATCAACACAATGCTCCCTTACAAAAGTCAATTAATAAATCAACACAATTCTCCTTTAAAATAGACAAAAATGATACATCAATACAATGCTCCTCTACTGAAGTAATTAGATACATCAACAATTTGATCCTGTACAGAAGTCATCAAATATATCAACACAATGCTCTTGTACAAAAGTCATCAAATATATCAACAAGATGCTCCTGTACAGAAGTCATAAAAAAAATCAACACAATGCTCCTGTACAAAAGTCATAAAAAAATATCAACACAATGCTCCTTTGCAAAAGTCAACAAATATATCAACCCAATGCTCCTTAAAAAGTCAATAAAAATATAAACACAATGCTCCTATTATAATAGTCAACAAAAATATAAACACAAAGCTACTATACAAAAGTCAATAAATACATCAACACAATGATCATATCATAATAGTCAACAAAAATATAAACACAATGCTCCTATACAAAAGTCGGCACTTATATAATGCTAATTCTATAAAAAAGACAACAAATATATCAACACATTGTTCCTACGGAAAGTCAACAATGTTATCATTACAGTGTTTCTATTCAAATGCCAAAAATATATCACCACAATGTTCTAATAAAGAAGTCAACAAATACATCACAAACATGTTCTTCTAGAAAAGTAAACAAATATCCCAGTCAACAGACTAACAGTGGGCCAACGTTGTCAATTTGTCAGTCCGTTGTGCATACGTTGGTGTTGGCTGCACAACATTGGTCCAACGTTGGCCCGCTGTTGTAAATTCATATTGTTTTCTCATGTTGGTTATAAATAATCGGGCCAACGTTGGCATTGTGTTAGCAGCAAACTCCATTTGTTGTTGTTTACATCACAATTTTCAACTTATGTTGGCCCAATGTTGGGCCGATGTTGGACACAATAGATCAATAAATCTGATCTTTGCGACGAATTTTGTTCACTTTATTCATTTTCAAATTCACTTTTTTATCCATACGAAAGTTTAGTGGAATGATATTTTGTACTTTTGACCAAAAAAAAAACACCAAACTGACCAATATTTAGATTCATGCTTTGCATACTCATATGTTTGCCCAAAGTTGAAACTATCAAACTCAACTTGATACCAACATCGGGACAACATAGGGCCGATGTGAAATTTGTTAAATTAAAATTGATTATGAAATATTTTCTCTTTATTTCTCTTGGGAAGGCGGATAATTCGATTTTTGCATGCTTTATAAAAATGAATGTTATACCGAATGTGATCATTGACTGAAATCAGATTTACTACTCTATGTTGGGCCAATGTTTGGTCAACATTGGTCCTATCTTATACTCTATAGATTAGCCATGTAAAACTATATAACGGGGTATCAATACTTTAATAAAAAAATATGTATTCCTTAAAAATAGACTGCCTGATTAAAAGATTAAATTTATTATTATCATTATTTATCATAACCTTTTTCATTCAACTTTGTGAAACATGATAAGCAATTATATACAGAATGATATTTGATACAGCCATTCTGTTAATCAAGCACATTCTGGTAAGTTTGGCCATATGTTAGACAAAGTTCAAAGATAGTTGCTATGGTAATTAAGTTAATAGGAAATCTTAATGTAATGGGCTGGTCACTTTATGGTTATTTCTTATCGTGTATTTGTAAGAAAGCAGTGATAACGAAGAAAACAACAAGAGAATCACGTCATCTGAAGTTCAAAGAGAAAGAAACATGTAAGTTGCAACTTTAAAAATTGTGATATATATTTATACATATATAATTATGAATGACAAATACAATATGCTTTTTAACTTTGGGGATGCCGTTTATACAAATCATACAATTTCTATCATTTTATAGTGTTGATCTTGAAATTTACGTTTCGGTAGAAATATTTTCTAGATTTTGTTTAAATCAGTTTTAATCCCAAATAACCATGAACTTTTTGCCACTGAACGCAAGTATTATCAAACAAATTGTATATAACCGATATTTTATTTGATTTCGGAAATCTTTGTTAAATATGACGATTGCATTTATTACCATTATTAATGGAAATGTCTGTCTTAGTATATACCTTGTTCCGTTATAATGTTTCAGAAATGTTGTTTAATGATTTCTACTTCATAGAAATATAAAAAGAATTCGTTAGTTTAATTATTTTTTTCATATCTAAGTCGCAAAACGTGTACGATATATTTGTGAAACATGATCATATACACATGTACATGTGTAACATGTTTGAGATATCAAATATTGTTACGGTATTTATTTCTTATTTTTTTAAATTCAGTGCAAGAATTTGTCATTTATATATATATATATATATATATATATATATATATATATATATATATATATAAATATACGGACTCGTCTAAATTTTATATTTTGTCCTCTGCAAAACTTAAGCAAAAACAAAATCGGTATTTGAATAGTTTGTAGGAGTAAATGTCACAAAAAAAGCTGACACTACTTTAAATTATATGTATGCCGCGTTATAAACAGTAGGAAATAAAAAGTAAACTGCATCGAAAAGTTATATATAAAAAATAAAATGAAACGGCATGTATGTGTGATGAATTATATCTAAATCATCTAATTAATTGTATTGAACTACATAGAAATCTAAAGAAGAAAGCCATTAAACAGTTTGAAATAAAAATAAAAAAAATAAAAAAATAAAGAAATAGGGAAAAAAATGAATGAAAAAAAAATCATACCACACTTTAGGATATTTCTAAACGGAGAAGTCTATAAAAATTGGCAGACAGATTCGTGTATAAATTACGTGAAGTATATTATCTTTTCAATAAACAATTTTACATTCTAATATAAATTTATAGGTCAGGTATTTGAGTTCGACAGAAGACAATAAAAGTCAGTGTGCAAAAGGAATAGTAGGAATCATTGGCAATATTCTGGCTAGAAAATGCATGGAAATGGAGATGGGACAAAATGCGTTCTACCATTTGATAGACCAGAATGAATTACTAAGTAAGTATCACAATAACCATCCGTTTTGCTACATCGGATTCGATTTCATAGATATACAGAAAATGTTTAATATTACCGTTACTGTTAGTGTATTTAGATTTGACTTTGTATTTTTTTTTTAACTAGATATATTTATTTAGTTAGAATGTATTTTGAAAAAAGTTCTATTTCCTGTATCCATACCTACCCCCAATTTTCCTGCTTAACCTAGGGAGCACAGTGAAGTCTAACCATTATGGTAAAGCATGCATTATGCCTAGTGCCTTGCCTTGTAATGTCTAGGTAAATTATTTTAAAAAAAAAGTCTTTTCTCTGCCTATTTACCCTATTTTCTTGTGCCAGTAGACCGGAAACAATATATTTTTTGGCCTTTTTGTTTATTTTCTATGAGGATATGATATTTTCTCTTAAAGAAGTATACATTGAGTACTCATTTATTCATTACTTTATTACAGGGACAGTGAAATATTTTATGAAGATATGCTACTGGATAAAGGATTAAACATAAGACGGAGTCGAGTCAGAAATAGCGACAAAACAAAGTGTAGCAGAACACAAAAGGAACACTCTCGTGAATAAAACCATGTTAGTATACAGGACTAGGAAAATAGCTGTATGAAATGAATAAGCAATGCCTTCATACAGAGCTTTGATATTGCAACATAAACCGTAATGATTTTATACAAATGTGATAAATGAATTATGAATAGACTTTTAAATTGTTCATTCTAGATCTGATTAAGCAATGTATAGATACAAAAAAAAAATTAATATGTTGCTGGTTGTCTAGCTAATAATAAATTATTGAATTATTAAAGAAAAATAGGTAACATGGATATGTTGATTTAATTCATTCAAATATGGGTAAAATTCAAAAGAAAAATTCAAGAGAGAGGCAAAATACCCGATTTTCAGGGTAGTATGTAAGAAACAACATGGTAACAACAGTGGATCAGTAAAACTCAATATATGAAACATTTTAAAAACTAATACTTTTGCAATTTGAACTGATGTAAAAACCAAGAATTATTTCAGTTGTTGGTTGGAAGGGATTTTAACATCCTTCATATGGATCGAAAAGTTTACAAATTGAACCAACGGAGTTCCAACGTTTATTTAAAGTTTGTATTACTACATTGGCCCAACGTTTGTTCAACATCGGCTGTATTATTCCATCATTGAGCCAACGTTGGACCTATGTATTGTATAAAACCTTACAATGTTGTGCCAACGTTCAGCCATCACGTTGGGCCAACATAGGGCCACTTTGCACTTATACATTGGGCCAACGTTTAAAAACAACGTTGGGCCAATGAAATTAAATACGTTAGGCCAATGTTGTGCCAACGTACAAATGTTGCCTGGGATATCACCAATATATAAAAGCCAACAAAAACTCGCCACACTGTTCCTGTATAAATGTTTACTTATATATCACCAAAGGCACACCAGAGACATCAAATAAATTAGCCAACACATAAACAAGGAATGAGCTGCCAAATTGACAGCAAATTAGGTTTTCTGTAATTTGAAAGGCGCTTTCAGGCTTTTTCACCTGTCACATTCTATGCATATTTTATACTAATCAAGAACCATAACTCCTGAGCGGAAAAAGTGAAAATCATCAATTTTGAACTTAACCTCCATTCTGTCATCAGTAACAACATATTATAATTTAAAAACCATTGGTATACCTCCAATGTCTAAAATGCTAGATCTTTCCTAAGAAAAAAAACGACAAATTTGAAATTCTTCTTGAACGGGAAGGTCGATAATTTGCTATCAATGGAATCATTTACAGCTAGCAAAACATTATTTTGACATTATTCTTATTGAAAGACAACACATCGCTAGTTATCTCGTTAATTGTACCCTAGAGGTGTTGAGGCCGGTACAGCTTGAAAACTATGTTATATTCTGATTTATTTGATTTGTCGTTTGCAAATATCAGTACTAGATATCTCCGATTAAAATCATTTTAAAAGAATTTGAATCTCTTAACACATATCTGTTGGAGAGATACAAGTCGATTAACTATTTTGAACCATTTAATTTTGTCATCACTTAAATTACATGTACTCTATAAATTGCACAGAATGTAAACCACTGTAAATTATCCTTTCTCTTTATCTTCCTCCTGTGTATAGGAGCACATAAGCTATAAATGACTCATCATGGATACCAGGAGTTAACTGATTTCTTTTAATAGTTTGGGTTTATAAAATTCATTACTAAAATAACAGTGTGAATGAAACAATAAGAGGGCATAGCTTTATATTGATGTTTGAAGAGAAGTTAATATTTAACAGATACAATGAAGTTGAAATTAAAACATAAATTAACTTTTAAAAAATTTTCAGTAAATATGTCACAGTTGTGAATATTTAAATTAAACTTGTATGTTATAGAAAAATAAACTAGACAAAGTGATGCCCCCACACTCCACTCTGAAGTAACTGTATTATAACAAAGTCAATGTAGGATATTCTTTGAGATATTATTGTGTCTTGGAGACCCAAGTGATGCCCCCGCAGATGCAAAGTGCTATTTTAAAATACACAAAGTTGAGCATGGGAGCACATAGGTCTATGGTTCGCTGTAGGAGGAGTTATCCGGAAACGCTATGCACCTCTTACGCGAGTATATACTCCAGAAATGACAAAGTTCAACTACCTCCAAAAAGAGTAAATATCAATAAAAATGAAAACCCTGACCACATGCACACCTTCAATACATGAACAAACAGCAAGCAAAGTGAAAACTTCCTAGCATTCAAACTGAAGGAGAAGTTATCTGGAATAACTATATACCCATAATGGGACGGACAGACGGACAGGGGTAAAACAATACCCCCCCCCCTAATTTTTAGTTTCGGGGGACATAATAATAATAAAAAAATCCTCTAATTACTAAAATTCAACCACAAAAAGTGTGTACGCGTTATGACCTGACATTTTTCAACGGTTGACAGGTATGACTATGCACTTAATGTTTCATGTACTAAAAGTTGTATTCGTTGGAAAATTGATATTGATTTTGCTTCTTAACTGTGACGTCATAAAACATGCAAAACAAACCCTTGTACGCAAATTCTAAAAAAAAAAACATACTTTTTATCTTCATGATCTTGTCATTGGTTTAACTATGATCAAATGTGATAATAGCCATCAAATATTTATTTGAAACTTTAGATAAAAACCAGGAACCATATTGTAGCCTTATTGAACCTAATGTAAATTCAGATATTATTATGTGCATTTATTATGGCAATTTTTAAGGAATAGAAACACATGCCAGAACAACTATTGCGATTTTATGAAAATCTGCGTACAGATATATGTATTAAATATCAGAATGCGAGTTCTTATTATTGCGATACTCAACCAGTCGCGTTATTCTCAATAATAAAAACCTCGCAACAGCTTCTGATTTTAAAATATTTCTTTATTCACAAGTACTTCAGGGGCAGATTCAACAAGGTGAGGCACTTGAGGTATGTGTGCCTGTGTTCTTTTACTGGGGCTCCTTGTAAGATATTAACACAATTTATATAATTATCACTGATGCAGAAAACATTTATCATAAACATACAACTCATACATATTTGAACTAAATAAAATGATATACATTAATTTCCCTATTATATTGGGGATCCCAATGTGACCTACCGAATTAGACTAATCACCGGATGTGTACTTACATGAGCAACATGACGGTTGCCACATGTGGAGCAGGACCTGCTTACCCTTCCGGAGCACCTGAGATCATTCCCAGTTTTTGTTGGGTTTCGTGTTGCTCAGTCTTTAGTTTTCTATGTTGTGTTTTGTTTACTATTGTTTTTCTGTTTGTCATTTTCTTTTTTAGCCATGGCGTTGTCAATTTATTTTTAACTTACGATTTTGAATGTCCCTTTGGTATCTTTCGCCTCTTTTTTCCCCATAGATTATAAACTAAGAGTTGAGTTACACAATAAATTGAAATAAAGTATGTGAATGATATCCTTTCATTTTTTTAATAACTTACCGACTTTGCCCAATGAGACAAGATAGGCTTACAATTGCATACACTAAATACTTTGCAAGATGGATTTTATTGCCTTATATTTAAGAGAATAAAGATTTTAATATTTAACATCACAATGACAATGCGTCATTTTTTATTCCTCAATAATATATTTATTTGATCATTTACATAAAACCATCTTCTTTTCGTCGAATGTGACCCTCCTGAATGTGACTTATCACTGAATATGAATTTTCCGTGTGCCACATGTGGAGCAGGATATGCTTACACTTGTTGGCTCAGTGGAGTAGCAGTTATCCTCCCGATTTGTTTTTTGTAAAGTTTGTGTTCCTGAGCCCTTTGGTTTTCTGTGTAGTGTTGTTTGCCCTTTACTTCTTTTTTGTTGCATTTTTGGCATGTTTTTTTAGTTTCTCTTCGACTTATAATTTTTTATTATCCTTTTTGTAACTTCTCTCACATTCTTATCTGGTTCCAAGACGTGTGAATAAGTTGTGATACTGTGAAGATGTCATGATTAATTGTTATTTGCGTCACGTCCAGTGGCAACTATATCATATATTTTCAGTTAAAAAATTACAAATAAATCTTTAAGATGGGCATGAAAAGTCATTAGTTAGAGAAGGATGAATGGCCGGAAATTTGGGCAAGCACTGGAAAAGGCTAGCATGTTTGATAGAGGCAAATAACTACAATGGGTCAAGAACGGAACCCTGAAGTGTTGTTTAAAGGGTATCTTATCTTGCAGATACACACTTTCCTGATATGGGGCTCCAGATTTAAAGTCCCAATTTGGACTGAACATATCCTGAGCTGTACATTTGCATTTATACACCCCATTTAGCTAAATTGATCCAGACAACCTATGTGGGGGATTTCTACCTTTCATAGAGAAACAGGGATCTATTTCTCTTCACCAGGTATTTCTAAGGGAATATGTTTTAAAGCACGTTTAATACCTCGCAATATCCTGCCCTTTCTCGTTGGACCTTTGTCTCCCCTCCCCCCGCAAAAGAAGTTTCTGGATCCTCCCCTACGATTGTCTAAGATCTAGATGATTTGGAGATTGACATAAAGTAGAGACACTTGCCTATTGTTGAAGACTGTATGTTGAAATCTAAATGTCTTTTGTGTTTTTAAGTTGCTATTTCATTAATGCATCCCCTATATATCATCTTATTTATAAGTATATCAGTCATCTAAATATGAACCCAAGGAAATAACATGTTTCTCTTTAAGGTCACATATTCTTATTTCACACCAGTAGTTGTTCATTTTGTTCAAATAAATTCCCATTCCACACTCGAACATTTTCATTCCATACCAATGATTACTGTTTCATACCAATAGATCAACTTTCCATTATTGAACATTTATTTCATAGCAATAGATTCTCATTCCACATTAGACGTTTTTCATTCCATATATCAATAGATTATTATTTCACAAAAACAGATTTCAAACAAACATATTCCACACCAGAAGATTTTTTTCATTTTATACCAACAGAATGCCATTCCTCACTTGATGTTGTTTTATTATTTCTCACAAATAGATGCCCATTCTGCACTAGAACATTTTTATTTCATACCAGAATGTTACTATTTCATACTAGAAACGTTTTATTTCATACCAATAGATTCTGATTTCACACTTAAAGTTTTTTATTTCAAACCAAAAGATTCGCATTCCACGCTAGATTTTTTTTCGTTTCATACCAATAGATTATCATTCCACAATAGAGCATTTTCATTTCGTATCGATTACTATTTCACTCAAACAGATTCCACACTAGAAGTTTTTCATTTCATACCGACAGATTCTCATTCCATACTAAAAGTTTTTCATTTCATACAATTAATATCCCATTCCACACGAGAACATTTTAATATCAATAGATTACTTTTTCATACTAACAGATTCTCATTCTACATTAGAATTTTCATTTCATATCTATAGATTCTCATTTAACACTAGCAGTTTTTTATTTCTAACTTTTCCAATTTCATATTTACATTTTTTCATTTTACTTACATTATTTTCATTAGGCTCCAAAGAGTTCCAATTGGTGTATGCCACTTCTGAACCATCATCCCAAGTATACTTCAAATAGGGATATTGATTTGTCAGTCCTATCCAGACCATCTGAAGGCTGTCATACAACAAACTGCTTATCAACACTACAAACATATATAACACTGATTCAAGTTCGAATAAATATATTCTAGCGCAGACTGTTGACTACAGAATAAAACATAAGTTCAATTGAATTTTATTCATTTACACCATGAAAAAAAAAATAATACAGAATCACTACGGAAGCAAAAGTAGAATTGAGTTCTTACTAGATTTAACTTGTAGAACAAGCTTTTTTCTTCCAAAAACAAAACATAACATTATAAAACTTACATTGATTATAATTGCATGTTGGTGCAAAAGATATTGTCCAAAAAATAAAATTTTTCAATGTTTCTGTCCTTTTTTGCTGCTGTAACATAGACCTTTTGTCTGATGACCTCGAAATCAAGATTGATTGTTGAATGATTAACATCGATCTGCGGAAGGTCTTTATCTCCCTCAAGTGTAATATCAAACAAAGTTAGGGGCCTCGGTGGTCAAGTGGTCTAAGTAGTTCTACTACTGTAATCACTAGCCAGTCAACACTGAGGTTGTGAGTTCGAACCCCGCTCTTGCGGGTGCACTCGACTCCAATCTTAATTGACTAGGATTGTCAGTTTTCCTATCGAAGGTCGGTGGTTTTCTCCGGGCACTCCGGCTTCCTCCACCAATACAAACTGGCCGCCACGAAATAGCCCAAATGTGGCGCTTAAAAGTGGCGTTAAAACACCAACAATTAATCAATCAAACAAAGTTTGCTTAAGATCATTGACTAAAGAGATGCTGTTTGGAAACAATTTTTCACAAAATGTCAGTCTATTAAAAAGCTCTATTATCTTGACTTTTGATCTACGTACCCAAAGATAATTAGGATCTTGTTTTTTTCAAGGGTCATTTTCAAGTTTGATGAAGATTGAATATATGGTTAAAAAATATGAACGTAACATAATTACATTAAAACACTATCAAAAAACACTATCAAAACAAGTATACCAAAGATTCATTGTACGACTCAAGAATTACTGTTGGGAAATAAAATTTTTCAAAAATGTCAATCTATTTATAGACACTGTGACAGGACATTTGACCGATTGACCTAATAAAATTCACGTAGTACATATTTTGACTTTGTTGCAACTAAGCTAAAAATGTTACATGAACATGATGTGGATTATGTTGAGACTTACTTTGTTCTAGTTTGCTCTGTATAGTGACCAAACTATAAGTCTTTCCATAAGCTTGACAAGTTGCTTTTGCTTGGCTCCAAGTTTTCTGTTTTTTAAAAAATCCATAACATTTACTATCTGAAAAGACATAAACAAAATAACAAAGAAAAAACTTCAGTGCAATTGAAAACAATTGGTTTATTATGCTTTTAGATTTCAACCGGTATGAAGACCTCCAGAGAACAATCAGCCATATATTTGCTATTACAGCTCAGACAACATCAAGTATTTTCCCAAAAAGAGTTGTTTACAAGAAATTTGGGTCTAAAATTTTCAAAAAATAATAGGTCCATTAGTAATTTCCTGAACATTGGTCTAGAGACTTAAATTTAAATTTGAAATACTGATTAAACAAGAACTTTCACATGCTGTCTCGCTTACAGATACACACATTTCAAAGTATCAGACAACAGAAAGTATATGCCTGAAAGATCTAAAAAAACGTCTGTAACTTCAATTTCTAACATGTATAAAAAGCATTCTATATAAACTCATCATATAAACCAGGATTGACATTTTGTATTTGCGCCAGTCGCGCGTTTCGTCTACAAAAGACTCATCAGTGAAGCTCGAATAAAAAAAAGTTAAAAAGGCTAAATGAAGTATGAAGTTGAAGAGCATTGAGGACCAAAAATTCCTAAAAGATTTGCCAAAAATAGCTAAGGTAATCTATTCCTGAGGTAGAAAAGCCTTAGTATTTCAAGTATGTAAAGATTTGTAAACAGTTAATCTATAATTATGACCATATCAATGATAATTCATGTTAACACAGAAGTGCTGACTACTGGGCTGGTGATACCAGTTAATTTATATGACACAGAAAATGTTTTTGAAATACTCTATTTTGATGGCTCAATCTTAATATGATTTGTAACTCTTTTTTTTTTTTTAATTTGATCAACTTTGAAAAGAAAACAACAAGAATATATATCCACAGGACACCATGCCTTGCTTGCACTATCCCATTTCCATGTTCAGTGAACTGCGAAATATGGGTCCAAATCCTAATTTGACATATATTAAACTGTTTATTTCAAAATAAGCACGTGTACTATATTTTAAGTTGATGTGACCAAACATTCCCCAACGACCAAAACTTTAACAGACGGACGTACATACCTGATATTATGACATACTATCGTAAGAAGACTATAAAAATATCTTCAACTTAATTGCTAGGTATGGTATAGCAGATGGTAAATAAAGAAATAAAGCTGGTGTAGAACCTTTGAAATCTGTCTAAATTGAACACTGAATGATAAAGTACAAAGTTATGTGAATCTTTTTCATAATTTCAAAAAGGCATAAAATCATTTGCCTGAAAATATAATGAAATGGGTAGTTTCCATCTGAAAGATCAATATTTGATACATCCAATGCATTCCATATTAAAAGAAATTTAGCCAGTTTTTTACCAGAAAAAAAAGGAAAGGAAATCCAAAACTAAAGGCTTTAAAGAGCCTGTGTCGCTTACCTATGTGCATCTTCAACAATGGACACATTTCAATATTGTAGACTAAAATAGAGTTAATTACAAAAAACTCTTTTTTGTTGATAATGTATTGCTTTTATTTTTTTTTTTTTACATTGTATCTCTATCTCCTTTAGTTTTTGCTCAAAACACTAAAAAGGGAAAACAAAATTGTCATTTAAGGGCAATCACTCCTATATAGAGTCTACTAATGATTTCGGTAAAATTTAACTTATTTGTACATCTTGTGTTGCTGATAATTTTTGCTATTGAAAGTTCTTTTATAGTTATCCAGATAATAGAAAAACACGTACTATATTGCTAAGAATTGTCATTAAAGTGCAAGAACTCAAGTAACGAGTAAACTGACGATTTCAGCTATCTTGACTTATTTGTTTCTCTAGTAGAGCTGATCATTTTTGCTATTTAATGTGGCTATCTATCTATAACAGTTTTCAAAATAAGACGCAGAACACTTAAACGGATAAAAATAGTCATCAAAGAGCAAAAACTACGATAAAGAAGAGAGGCGAAAGATATCAAAGGGACATTCAAACTCATAAATAGAAAATAAACTGACATTGCCATGGCTAAAAAAAGAAAAAGACAAACAGACAAACAACAGTACACAAAACACAACATAGAAAACTAAAGACTGGGCAACACGAACCCCACCAAACACTGGGGTGATCTCAGGTGCTCTTGAGTGAACTGACGATTTGAACCAGTAGACTTATTTGTAGATCATGTCTTGCTCATCAGTTTTGCTAACCAACGTTTTCTTCTATATATTATAGTTGATGAAAATAAGGGAAAAACGCAAAATGATATAAATCGTCATTAAAGAGCAATAACTCCAATAAGGAATCGTCTAAAGATTTCAACCTTGTTGACCTATTTGTAGATCCTGTTTTGTTGATTTTTTTTGCCATATAAAGTTTCTCTCTATTTTTTTATAATTTTCGAGATAAAAGGTAAAAGTGAAAAAAAAAAAAAAAACGTTAAATTCGTCATTTAAGGAGTAGTCTGATAGTTTTGATGTGAATGAACATAGGGTAGATCTGATATTTTTGAACATTTTTTAACCAGTCCAGTTTTCTTTATTAGTAGCGGTTTTCAAAATAATAGACAAAACTTGCATTCAAATCTTGTTTTATTTTTAGCCCTGTCGGCAATTTTGGTTGGCAAGTGGGGTCATCAGACACATTTTAAAATAAGATACCCAAATAAAGATTGTGGACAAGTTTGGTGAATTTAACCCAGTACTTTCAGGAGGAGAACATTTTTGTATGGACGATGGGCAACGGACGACGGGCAACGGACGCCAAGTCATATGAAATGCTTACTTGACCCTTTGGTCCAGATTAGTTTAAAAAAAAAAGACCACATTGAATATATTTACGTCTGACAATAGTTTTAAATTTTACATAGCAATGTTAAATAGATTTATGAAAATTTTTTCAAGCCGTGTTTGTCGCATCCATTTTTTTTCTCTCTTCTCATTATTAGTTATTTACATTTTAGATGAATTATATGTATAGAATCAAATAGATAATGTTAACTAGGAAACATATATATTTTGAAGCTATAGTTTTCTTGACGACAATCTTGCCATTTTATGTCATTTCCCAATCTTGGAAAATTCTGATTTCATTGAATCTGTGAAATAAATATAAAGTCCTGAGCCAAACTATTCATTAAAGTTTCAAATTCAGTAGACTATAATTAAGAACGAAGGCAAACTAATCTTCATGGAAATGAGATATTGCATAACTTGTTATTGACTTTTCATTACTGATTCCTCTTAAATTGACCTAATCCCAAACTAAACATATCAACTTTGCAAAAGTGCCAAAGTCAATAGACCATGATTGAGATGACAGTGCAAAATAATCTCCTTGGAAATCAAATGTACCAACGCTTATACAACTGCTTACCAAGTATCATTGACCTACTATAAGTGGTTCCCCTTAAACTGACCTAATTACAAACTCTAACATTTAAACTAAGCATATTTAGTTAAAATCAATAGACTATGACTGAGGGGCAGAGCTGAATGATCTCCATGACATTGAGATGTTCCAATACTAATATTGTATAGCAAGTACCATTGATTTATATATAAAACCAGGTTCAATCCACCATTTTCTACACACGAAAATGCCTTTACCAAGTCAGGAATATGACAGTTGTTATCCATTCGTTTGATGTGTTTGAGCTTTTGATTTTGCCATTTGATTAGGGACTTTCCATTTTGAATTTTCCTCGGAGTTCGGTATTTTTGTGATTTTACTTTTTACCATAACTGATTCTCATTGAACTGACCTACCGACTCCGGAAACAGCAAATCTTAGTCTAGCTTTTTGATTCAGTCATAGTGACACAAAAAATTGAACTGACTAATTTGGATCAATTTCATAAGAGCCAACGGTAGAATATATATATAAATATATATCTTACTGAATGTAGATCTAACGAATCCTCCCAAACATCCACCTCTCACCGTAGGTACTGTAGGGGCTAGGGTTGTTGTAAAACTATCTGTGCCATTCTTCCTCTTACAAATATATCCATCATGTTGATAACAGTGGCGGTCACTCCAACGCCCTGAAACACAATAAATGGCAACGTCTTCACCTATATCCTTATAATACATTTATTTTCTGCCGAACACTGTTGCCTGCCAGGAATGCATTCTTACCAGACCGTAATTTTTTGTGAACCACATTGAGATGATCTTCCAAACTTCACATTGATACAACTAGAACTGTGAGTGAACTCACAAAAGGATTCCCCTACCCCACACATTTGATTATCTCCCCTATCATATGCTGGACTGGTATTTTAATCCTGTATTAACATCCTTAGGAAGTGTTCCACAACTTTGTAAAGATTCATCAATATCCTTCCAGTTAGTTACGAGTTGTAATTACACGGCACACGGACAATCGGATGGACAGGATGATTCCTGTATACCCACTTGTTATTATAGTGGTTGTGACGGTGGTGGTGGTTGGGAAGGAAGGTAGAACAATAAGGTAAAAGATCAACTACCAACACCAACGAATTCCTATTGATATACTTTGAAACATTAAATACTTAAATATGGCAGTATAAGTTGGCTAGTATTAGCATCAGATAGTTTTTCTCTTATACATGTCTTATTTGTATCTGATCTAAAGTTCTATGATTTTGAATGAGTACAGGACAATGTCTTGTGTGTATTTAAAATGATTTGAGAATGATTGAAATCTCAACTATCTGATGCTAAAGCATCTTGGTGTAAATGTAGTCTTAGATACTCGATTTCTTTATTAGTTGTTATTGGCTTTGAACTAGCTTTCTGTAACTGCGAGTAATCTCAGATCTATACTTTGTTTCTTTGATGTTTTTGATAGGGATTTTTTGTGCTTTGTGTCGATCTGATGAGTTAAACCCTTTTCTAGGTTATTCTGATGTTGTACTGTTACATCACTGTCCCATGTCAGGGGAGGGTTTGGCGCCAGCAAACTTGTTTAACCCTGCAACATTCTGTAAGTGCCTGTCCCAAGTCAGGACCCTGTAATTAAATGGTTGTCGTTTGTTGCTGTTTATTATATTTGTTTTTCTATAATATAAAAATAAGGAGATGGGTATGGGTTTTGCTCCTTGTTGAAGGCCGTTCGGTGACCTAATTATTACCTTCAACGTCATTTGGTCTCTGGTGGAGAGATATCTCATTGACAATACTACCACATCTTTTTATTTTTACAATCAAAATAGCAGACATTGAGTCTAGTGTAGACGAAACACACGTCTGGCGTAACAAATTATAAGCCTGATATCTTTGATGAGTTTTCACGACCACTGGGCGATGCCGCTGCTGGTGGACTATCACCAGCCCAGTAGTCAGTACTGTGTGTTGACATGAAATATCATTGATATGGTCACTTATTCTATAAATTTTCTGTTTAAAACAGTTAGATTTACTCTAAACACTTATGATATTTTACCCTCAATTAGCCGTATTTGACACACTTTTTTGAAATTGTTTTTGATTTTAGCCTTCCAATATTTTAGTTTGAGCACCACTGATGAATCTCATGTAGACTAAACGCGAGTCTGGCGTAACAAATTATAACCCTGGTATCTGATGAGTGTTTAGAAAGTAAGCATACTTGAAGATTCCTGTACCTTCACACACTTCAAAGCCGAATAGCTTAGAAAGTGTACATACCTAAACCTGACTGCATCAAGCTTATCTGAGTAAGTTTTCATAGTACCAGAACCTGACCTTATCTAGCTAGCCTGAGAAAGTATGCATACCTGAACCTGACTGTATCTAGCTAACCTGAGAAAGTATACATACCTGAACTTGACGTATCTAGCTAGCCTTAGAAAGTGTACATACCTGAACCTGTCTGTAGATAGATATAAGAAGATGTGGTATGAGTGCCAATGAGACAACTCTCCATCCAAGTCAAAATTTATAAAAGTAAACCATTATAGGTCAAAGTACGGTCTTCAACACGGAGCCTAGGCTCACACCGAACAGTAAGCTAAAAGGGCCCCAAAATTACTAGTGTAAAACCATTCAAACGGGAAAACCAACGGTCTAATCTATATAAAAACGAGAAACGAGAAACACTTAAGAACCACATCAACAAACGACTGAACATCAGATTCCTGACTAGGACAGGTGCAAACAAATGCAGCGGGTTTAAACGTTTTAATGGTACCAAACCTTCACCCTTTTTCTGAAACAATAGTGTAACATCACAACATAGAAAGACACACTATAAAATATCAACTGAAATAGCTTAACTCAATCAAAGGACATATGTATCTAGTTAGCCTGAGAAAGTTTACATACCTGAAGCTGCATTTATTACCACACACCTATTAACAGAAGGATATCGTGGTTGCCCTAAGCCCCAGGATACAAAATCTACCAGGGAATTATCAGACCATCTAAAATAGGAGTAAAATGGTATTAATGATTTTTATTATCAAAAAATATAAAACTAAGTTCTTGTAATGTACATGACTATGAATAATTTTAAACTCCTGAAAAGTTCCGATCGGGAAATCAGCTGATAATTTATCTTTATACCAGAATGTCATAAACAAAGCTACTAGACTAACAATGCTATGTATGGTAGCTTTGTATGACACATCTTTGTTTCTATGGAAATATTGTCCTTTTTCTTTAACAATAATTGCTAGTTTTTTTTTTGTAAATTTTGAATTTGAAGTTGGTGATTTAATTTGGAACAAGAAAAATTTTGCGTCCTGAAATGTTATACAGTGTGTCCTCGCTTATCTAAGTGCACTGAAGGGTAAAGATTGCTTTCATTTTGCAATATTGACTTAAACTGAACATTGAATTGTATTATGTAAGTAATGGAACACATTTAAGCAATATTTTGAATTAGAGTTGGAGTATGTTCCTTTGTTCATAACTTTACATTTGTAGTTGAACCTATCTTTAGAACAGATAGATTCATACACCATGCACAACTTTCTTGACAAGTATATTTATACAAACCATTTTGTTTCTTTATTATATGAGTATTCATTATTTATAAAATGCATCACATGGGCTGGATATGATTAAAAGAATGCCCTCCTCACTGCTCTTTATTTTTTGAACTCTCACAGGTAGACATGAGGTCTGGATGATATTAAGCCAGTGACATAAGGGTTTTTGGCTGCAATTTATAAACTGAATATCCCAAAAGTGAACCGCCTCGCTGGTCTCGTGGTAGCGTGTTCGCCTCGAGTGCGGGAGGTCGTGGGTTCGAACCCATGCCGGGTCCAACCAAAGACTTTAAAAATGGAATTTGCTGCTTCTCCGCTAAGCACGTGTCATTAAGGATTAGAGCAAAGTCTGGTCGGCTCGGAGTCAGAATAATGTGTTTGGGTATGGTGACATGTTTTCCTGCGGACTGTTACCTTGTGAGCTAGCACGTTAAAAATCTGGCTTAGCGTGTCGGTCTAGAACAAAACATGATAAATATTCATATTCATCAACATGTTCTCGTCCTGAATATGCATATTTATAATAAAGATGAGACGTTAAGCAACTATCCATCATCATCATCATCATCCCAAAAAGTGATTTTTGTTGTGGTTCAAGTTTCAACAACTATGATGCTTCCCTTCTGAAGTTTGACAACATTATGTTTTGTTTCAAAGCAATTTGCTTTCACACAGTACATGTATGTCATATGAAACGTAAAGTTGTGGTTACATTATGAATATACAGAGAACTGTAAACTCAGACACTTTTGCGCGCATTTATTATTGGGATTGTTAAGCAATGGACAACAGTGCGCGAATTGATTATTGCGCTTCAAAAAATGCTGTATAAAAATAGTGCAATGAAAATTAAAAATGTAAGTTTTTATTTTTCCCTCACCTATCATGTCAAAAGCGACGCCAAAATTTCTGAATTTACAGTATTCTATGGCGTGTCAAATAAAGGCAACAGTAGTATACCGCTGTTCAATAGTCATAAATCGATTGAGAGAAAACAAATCCGGGTTACAAACCAAAACCGAGGGAAACACATCAACTATAAGAGGAAAACAAAGGAACAACAAAAAAATTATCGCTAAAATGACAACACTACGTGACAGAAATACAGCACAAACACACGCAAGAACACTCATCACAGAGAAACGCACAAATAAATAATATAATAGTCGATACAACATGTAAACCACAGAATAACAACGATAATAATAAACGTTGCAATATTCACAAAGTATAAAATATATGTTCATAAAATAAAATAATTGTTCGTAAAAACGAGTATAGGTTCATAAAAACAAAATATATATTCAAAAATCAAAATATATGTTCATAAAATAAAATATATATGCATAAAACATAAATAATTGTTCAGAAAAAAATGTTTTGTTCTTAAAAAATATAAATGTTCATAAAACAAATAATTGTTTCGTAAAAACAAAAAAACAAAATGTTCATAGAATTAAATAATTGTTCATAAAAATTAAATATATATTCATAAAAAGTTAAATATATATTCATGAAAAGTTCTATATATATTCATGAAAAGTTCTATATATATTCATACACGCAAAATTGTCATTAAAAAAATAAAAATATGTGTTCTTAAAATAAAATATATGTTCTTAAAAATTTATGAATATGTTCAATAATTTGCATCATGGGATACTTCGTTGCTTTTGTAACAGTGTATTTGATTGGGTACGCACTGAAACGGGACTCCGGACCCGGACCCAGACTTTGGTCTGAAACCCGGACACGGTCTAGTGGTGCCGGATCAGGACTGAGAAAATTATGGGGGAAAATTGTTTAAATTTACTAATGAGGGAAGGAAGTTAATTTTTGAGGCACTGTCCATAAAAGAGTCCAACCAGCAAATTTGATATGTACCGGATCGTCTAAAATAGACGATACTGCGCACTTAAGGAAAAAATCATAAAAGTCTAAAGATTTGCGCAACGGTACTAATAAAAGAAGGTAATATACGAAGATGATGTTATAAAATCGCGTTGACAAATACTTCGACTGAACAAATAGCCTTCGTCAGTGTCAATATATACATGATACGTTCATCCTATTTCGACTCTTTAAAATTCAAGAGTCTATCCTAAATTGAGGTAAATTATATGGCCTTCCAAATACCGTTTCGATCCCTAACATCACTGAAGAGACATTAATTGTCGAAATCCGGATATGGTGTACAAAAACCTTTGCACCTTTTGTTTGCGGTATATCATCTTGTCCGCAAGTTTATTGTTTTCTGTTTAGTATTAAATTTATAATTAAGATCCATTTATTACATCGGTGATCCGTTTATTTGGCAATCGCCAATGGTAGTCAGCAGGGTTTAAGAACATTTGTTGTTCGACCTGTTAGTCAAATGCGTTTTGTTAAAATATACTTTTTCACTTTTTTGGTCTTTTGGAAAATGTTGTTTGTGCTGTAGTTAGACCCCTCTAACAAGAAATTTGTTTTGCATGCACACGTATAAAAATTGCGGTTTTTTTCCAACGCAATCATAGGTTTGAACGTTGTTTTCAATTTAGACTTGAATATATACATGATATATATATATATATATATATATATATATACATATTTTTTTTATGGTAAATGGAAGATTGTATACATATTTGCAAGAAAAATTTTGAAAGCACATAAAAAGAAAAAAAACAAAACAAAAATGTTAGAATCCTGCGAAGACGCCACCGAGTTTCCATAAATGAAAATAATTATTTGATTAAAGCATTTCTTTCAGTATAAACGAAATTATCTAATATTGAATAAGTTAGTCCAGGTTGTGACTTAAAATTACCCCCGGACTTTAAGTTTTTTGCATAAGATAATCATATACTCTTAAGTCAGGGGTCACTTCAGTTTATAGCCCGGATTCACCTATTTTTTTTTTATGTGAGCTCTGACTTAAGAGTATACGTAATAAATACACATCGACAGAAATGTAATTTAGATAATTTTTATAACATGTATAAATATAAATACTGGCATGAAGTATGCTTTGAAGACCACTCCAATAAAAAGACATTGAAATACCTTCAAATACAGTGTAACCATTCGTTATGCCGCATAATATCTGGCAGTGTACAAGAAACAACCAAACGAATGTGAAAACAGGAGAAATAAAGAGCAGACTAGTAACACAAACATATATACTACAGAAAGTTAGGTCTAGATACAATAAGAATATATCCCCAATATATACAGTAGATGAAGATCCAGAACACTCCATACTTTAATGCAGTAGACGTAAGCATACACCTGAAAGGCACCTCCAAAAAATAAAATCATACCTGGAAAACTTAAAGAATGGGCTCTATCAGAACTTGGTTGACTGTGATATGCCTATACAAATGGTGATGGACTGTACACAAAAAAGCATTAACTATAGATTCCATATGAAACAACAACACTACATTGATCTAGAAAACCTCGCACGGCTGTTCTGCTGCAATATACATACCAGTAGAATGATACAGATGGCAAGGTAGGGGTGATGGCGTAGTGAAGGTATATCTAAAAGCATTTTATCTTTTCTAAGATAACAATCCGCTTGAGAAGTGTTTATATGAATATATAGAACACCTGTAACTAGATTTTAAGGGGCTATCTACCTATTATTTATTTGGACATCTTACTAAATAGTGCTTTAACTTTTTTCTTTTCCTGCATATTTGCCGAATAGTGCTTTAATGTGCCCTAATTGTTGAACATATTCTACATAAATTGCAAATGAACGCATCTATCCAGTATAAATAGTATTTCTAAAGTATAAGACATTAACATTTAGTGCTAACCTATAGACTGTTATAAAGGTAATGCATATATCCGCACTGCTAGCATATAATAGCAACAAGCGTTTAAAGTATGGAGCAATGATGATCATTACACGCATAAATTATCATCCATCTTCAACCGATTGAACTGTAATGCACGATGTATACAAAATATTTGAACAGCACGCTTTTACCGTTACCGTTATATACATATATATATTTGCATGAATTGGTGGATTAGTGGCACTTTATTTTGTGTGTTGATATGAGTTTTTAGTGGGTGCTGGTGTAATTTTGTATATGGCACATCAGCCATCCTACTATGTAGGAGTGCGCTGATATAGAACGGCGATTCATAACTGTAGAAAGAAAGAAAGGAAGACAGAATGAAAGAATACAACGTGACAATTTTCAATTTACAATAAATAATATCAAACATTTATCAGTGCTCCAAAAAATTAACTTCCTTCCCCTCAGTAGGGTACACAAAAGGAGAACCTAATGCTAGTAAATTTAAACACTTTTTCCCCATAATTTTTGCAGTCCTGGTCCGGCATCTAGTCCGGGTCAGGGTTTCAGACCAAAGTCCGTGTCCGGAGTCCCGTGCAATTAAAAGAATAAAGCCATTTTGTGCTTGACACTTTTTATGTTCCTTTTACAGATAAAGTTTAATGTCAAATGGCTGGTATTATGATGGGAGCAAAAAGTGCGTTTTTATTGCACATTTGATCCTTTACTGTTATTAGTCATAGTTTGTGGCTTAAATTCATGAGGAACTTAATAATAACAGGTCAAAAACTGAATTCAGTGGTGGGTCATTGACACATTTTAGGTGAGTAGGTAATTTCCAAAGGTCAGTGAGATCACACCTGCCACAATTTGGTCAGGTGACAGGTATAATAAAAGAAGTTATCCCCAGAATGAACAAGCTAATAATGCATGTGTTGTCTTGTAAGAAAATCCTCAATAAACTCATCATAGATACCAGGATTAAAATTTTATTACGCCAGACGCGCGTTTCGTCTACAAAAGACTCATCAGTGACGCTCGAATCAAAAAATGTTAAAAAGGCCAAATAAAGTACGAAGTTGAAGAGCATTGAGGACTAAATAGTAATTCAAAGTATCTGAACAAAACAGGAAGTAGCTAGACAGCTGACAGAGATAACAAAAAAATGCCTTTACATTTCAACCCATCACTGTAAAGCTGCTTTCCAATAATGAGTAATTCTATTAAGTAGTTTCTGAGAAAAGTGTGTTCAAATAATTTGTTTGACGGAAAGACGAACAAGGTAATTGCAATAAAGGCGTCACTTCTAAGTGGGAATATGATATGCCATAACCAATAACAAAAATGTGTTTACCTCAATAAAGAGTCACATTTTACAATATCCACTCTACAAAAGACAAAGTCTGTAAATTGAATGGAAAAGAAAGGATGTGATGTATTAAGTCATGATTCATTTGCAAAATCAAAAATCACAAAACCAAAACCAGAGGAACCGTACTTTTATTTGTAATTCTTCTGAAAGTTGGTGCCTTTTTTCATCTAGAATACCTTTACAAAGCATAGTACATTTAATTGATAAATTCAACAACACTTACCGTTATCTTGATGATATTTTTTCGTTAAATAATCAAGAATTTTCTCAATATACTGCTGAAATTTACCCCAAGGAACTTACTTTAAATAAATCAAATTTAAACGGTAATAACTGTCCTTTCCTAGATTTAGATATTTCGGTTTTAAACGGGAAACTCTACACTAAAATTTACGACAAAGGGACGATTTTTCGTTCCCTATTGTTGATTTTCCATTTTAGATGGTGATGTTCCTTTGGCACCATCTTACGGTGTTTATATTTCACAGCTCGTTCGCTATGCCCGTGTCTGTTGTGACGTTTTTTATTTTAACGAACGTAATCTATGTATTACTTGTAGATTATTAAACCAGGGATATCGTTACCATAAATTACTTAAAACCTTTACTAAATTTTTCCATAGATATAAAGATTTGGTTTTGAAGTTTGGTTGTACCTGTAGAAAACTTATTTCAAACGGGATAGCACATTCTCATTTTTACGGAAATGTTGTTAACCGTGCCCGGAAATTTAGAAATGATCCTTGTAAACTTATTGCTCCTTTAAATAAACTTATTCTAAAAGGTTACCAATTCAACACTGTAATAAGATCATTGAATATTGTTTTTATTGGTATAAATATTGATTTTGTTATCAGTAAATTAAAAGCAAACTAAATATTACTAGTATGTTATATACATATACACATTCATGGATCTACAATCTGTCGATACCTGTATCTTGGCATTGCAGAAGGTCATGTTTTTCTCTGACTGTTTATGACGTCTTTACACTAAATCCATTGGATGTTGGATGTCTTAGATGCATGATTTTTTTATTAGTTGTTAGTGGCTTTGAACTAGCTGTCAGATAACTGCGAGTACTCTCAGATCTGTTCCTAATGTCTTTTTGTTGTTGGGATGTACAAGTACCCTGCCACGTCTACTTGTATTTTTGTCCATCTGATGAGTCAAGCCTTTTTCAACTGATTTTTATAGTTCGTTCTTATGTTGTACTGTTATATCACTGTCCCAGATTAGGGGGAGGGTTGGGATCCCGCTAACATGTTTAACCCCGCCACATTATGTATGTATGTACCTGTCCCAAGTCAGGAGCCTGTAATTCAGTGGTTGTCGTTTGTTTATGTGTGACATATTTGTTTTTCGTTTATTTCTTGTACATAAATAAGGCCGTTAGTTTTCTCGTTTGAATTGTTTTACATTGTCATTTCGGGGCCTTTTATAGCTGACTATGCGGTATGGGCTTTGCTCATTGTTGAAGGCCGTACGGTGACCTATAGTTGTTAATTTCTGTGTCATTTTGGTCTCTTGTGGACAGTTGTCTCATTGGCAATCATACCACATCTTCTTTTTTATACAAATGTATATTACCTGTAGCCTTCATACTGACGATTCAATGTATTCAAGCCAATCCACATATCACCCACTTTTTCATTAATCTAAAAGTAATACATATGCATATAACAAAATTGTATTCTATACCAGTTCCAATGGGTTGAGAAAACTTTGTATTTTTGTGAATATTTTATTTCGTGGTTTAATCAAACTCTGCATACAAGCCTATAGAAAATTTGTTCTTCGCTAAACATTTAAATTTATGGTTAACCTACACCTATGGAATCAACTAAAATTTGTACCCCACTA
This sequence comes from Mytilus coruscus, assembly GCA_017311375.1. NCBI lineage: Eukaryota > Metazoa > Mollusca > Bivalvia > Mytilida > Mytilidae > Mytilus > Mytilus coruscus. Next base: position 44,886,687 of record CM029600.1, read on the forward strand.
TAAAAAATTTAAAATCCACTGTCATGAATGTCACAGTATTCGGTTAAATTTTAAGGGTGAAGGTATTCCACGAATCTAAGCATTCAACAAAACACAAAGCCCATAAAAACTTATAAGCAGAACTTGTAAAGGCCATGTAATAAAACAGATAGATTGTATAGGAGTACTGTATTGTATGTTAACCACCGAGGGTAGGTATGGATAGATACTGTTGATAGACTGTGTATAGGAGTACTATATTGTATGTTAACCACCAAGGGTAGGTATAGACAGATACTGTTGATAGCTGTGTATAGGAGTACTATATTGTATGTTAACACCGACAAGAGGTGGACAGATACTGCTGATATACTGTGTATAGGAGTACTATATTGTATGTTAACCACTGAGGGTAGGTATGGAAATTACAGAAACAGAAAACACTATTTTCAATTCACAAAAATGGAACTTTTTACCAAGGATAATACATGACTCCGCTGTTATTCAAAATAAAAACTGATTATTATTCTTAAAATTTCTAACATGCAAAATAACAATAAAACAACAGACACATTATTTTGACTTTATGTCTGGTTTTCTTTTATCCTGCACTGGTTTGGATGTCAGAAAAAGAGAGGAGGAAGATACTAAATAGAAATTACAACACACTGACATTGGGCTATTTAAGGAATACCCCCCCCCCTTTTTTTTATGGAAGACACTGGAATTTCCAGACATTTTTTTTCTCAAACACCATGGAAGAAGCTGGGTTTACAGATTACTTTACTTTCAAGAATAAAATTTGGTAAGACAAATGGGTGGAAATCTAAAAAAATTCTCTTAGGATTTTTTTTTACTTTGCATGTCGTCCATAGGGGTGGATAGACTATTTCTGGAATATCCCAATGTCATGTCAAAAAACGAAAAAACGATGAAAATTCAAACAACAGTCTTTAAAACATAACATAGAAACCTAAACACTGAGCATATACCGGTGAGGAAAAAATCGGAAAGGAAGCAGATTTGTCTTCCGGCAAAGAGAGTGCGGTAAAAGTATAGATCTTTTATTTTCGCAACAGCAAAATTTCGGTTATAGGCCATAATGAAAAAAAAAAATTAAAGCATTCTCTTTTATTTTCATTTCAATTTTCAGGAACATACGATTGGCGGGTTTGTCAAAAGATAATTAAAACATGTTGACATAATTGTTACTCTCACATAGGATTATATACTAGCCATATAAGGAAATGATACCCGATTTTTTTAAATGAAACTTTTTATTACTCAAAATTTATCTATTGCTAGCTGTATTTTCAAAGGCAGTTGTAAGCCTTTATGTTACTTCTATTATTTTTTTTGGTTCTACCTGGACAAAATGCCACTAAAGCGTTGCTTTAATGTTTAGCGGAACCGCATTCATATTGTCCGAAACTGGTTTAAAATTTGATGAGGTTAATCAAATATCCAGTAAACAAAAGGTGATTGGAGGTGATTAAAAAAAAAACTAATTTCATTTGCCTCAACTACGCCAAAATGAGCATGATAGTGCAATAGGAATGGTGCAAGCAGGTATGCGTCATACTGACGTCACGAACAATTTTGGTGTTTCCAAATTGACAATAACACGACTAATGAGACGTTTAAGAAAGACTGTTTCCTCAAATTACAGACCACGTAGTCGACGTTCCGTCAAGGCCATCGAATAGATTCACCCATCTCAGGGATCAGTTTCTATATGCCATTTTGTTTTTCATTGTTGAAATCGTAATTTGTTTTACAGTGATTAAGATTATATTAAAATATTGACTGCTGTACCCCAAATTTGACATTTCTGCCTATTATACCGTTTGTTTTACCGATGCATTGTTGTCAATATAATGGAATTCTATGCGACTGTCATACAAGTGAGAGGTTTAGCTAGATATGAAATCAGGTTTAATCTACCATTTTCTATATTAGGAAATGCCTGTACCAAGTCAGGAGTATGACAGTTGTTTTCCATTCGTTTGATGTGTTTGAGCTTTTGATTTTGCCATTTGATAAGGAACCTTACGTTTTGAATTTTCCTTTGAATTTGGTATTTTTGTTAATTAACCTTTTCTTTCTGCTACAATTATTGCAAGACAAATACGTGGGAGCCTTAATCCAAGAATATCACCCAAACTGTTCGCATCAGGCTAAGATAGGTTGGTTTTTATGTTCACCGCGCCCATCAGTAGGAGCCATTCTAAAGCAACGCCTTCGTTGGGAAAATGCACGTTTATATTAGAAACGTGTTAGGTCGCAAAATGTACTCTTTAGTAATGAGTCACGTTTTGTCTGCGTAAAAGTGATAGAAGAATGAGAGTTTACAGACGCCGAAATGAACGGTATGCAGACGCATGTGTGCAAGCATGTGATCGCTTTGGTGGAGGCGATGTGATGGTTTGGGCAGGAATCACGCATTGTGGTTGTACTTGAAGCTCATATACGGAAGTCTTGCTGGACTGCGTTATCGTGACGAAATTCCGTCTCCAACTGTCCAATCATTCATTGCAAGGCATGGAAATCGCCATACTTTTCAACAGGAGAATGCGAGGTGTCATGTGGCACGTGTATGCTCACAATGTCTTGGGCAGAATAACATTCTTCAATTGCCGGCTGTTTCACCAGATATTGAACATATTGGATGGACTTGACAAACGTATTTGTAGACGTCATCAACCGCCAGAGTCTGTCAACGAGTTACGAGCAGCCTTGTTGGAGTAATTTTACTAGTCTTTATCCAACGCTTAATTGGATCCATGCCTCGCTAATTAAGTGCTGTAATCAACGTAAGAGGTATTCATAGGCATTATTAACTTTTAACTTTTGGTTTGGACGACGACATCCTAAAACGGTCCGTTCAATAAGGCGAATGAATTGTGATCTTTTTTCATTGTTAGTTTTTATGTTTTTTTTGTTATTGTTTTATGAAATTCAAAGATAAAATAACATTGTTGAAAAGTAAAATAATATGTTTGATAAAATTTGGGTATCGTTTCTTTTCGTGGCTTGTATATATAGAATAATCTTTGATTATAAAGTTTGCCTATTTATTCCATGTGCCTCTGTAATATGAATAAAAAAATTGAAATATCAGGCTAGTGTCAAGACATTCCAAAACACTCTAAGAAATCAGAGGCTCTAAGGAGTCTGTATTACCCACATTTTTGCACGTTTGATACAATGCGATTAGAATTTTCTTATAGTTTCTGACTAATTATTGAAGGACAATAACTACTATAAGGAGTCTACTGACTATTTCAGCTTTGTTCATTCATTAGAATAGATTGTCATCCTCATCATTTTCATTGTTACATTACAGTAACTTTTAATCTACTATAGACCAATATGGATAAAAATCAACTTTCAAGGGCAATAACTCCCTTAAGGCCATGTTGACCTTTTTGTCGATCTTTTGTTATTCTGGTCATTTTTGCTGTTTACAGTTTGTCTATACATACATTAGTCTCTACAAAAAAAAAAAAAAAAAAAAAAAAAAAAAAAAAAAAAAAAAATAAATGGGGAAAAATCTTCTTCAAAGGCAATAACTTCTATAGGAAGAGTCGAACGATAGTAAAGACCATTTGCCTTATTTGTAGATTTTGGCCTATCGATTCTATTTGCTAATATTATTTTTTTTCTATCTACAATAGTTTCTGTAAAATACACACAAAAAAATCAAAGGACACAACTCATATAAGTACAAAAATGTAGTTGATTTACCATTTAGGCGATGTTCAATTATCTGGGTTTTTTTTCTGTTCAATTATCTGTATATCTTGACCTAATATTCATTTTATTGTTTACAGGTTCTCTCTATTTACTAGAGTTTCCACACAAAAACCCCAAAGTGGGTGAAAGTTGTCTTTCAAGGGCATTAATATAACTGCTTATAACTGCTGACTGACGATTTTTGCCATTTTTAACAATCTGTAGATCCTGTTGATCATTTTTGTTGTATACAGTTTCTCTTTTTCTACAATAATTTCTATAAGAAATACTCAAAACGGGTAAAATACGTCTTTCAAGGGTAATTACTTCTAAAAGCAGTCGACGGACAATTTTTACTATGATTATAGCAACAATCGCTAAAATATTGCCGTAAAGTGTCATTCAAAGGCATTCACTCGTTTAAGAAATTGCCTGACAGTTTTGGCCTAAAAGAACAGAAGGTACATCTTGACATTCTGAAAATTTCTACTGACTGTAAGAATTTCTCTTTCTACTACAGTTTTAAAGATAATGAACAATACTTGTGTTTAACTCCCATGTTTTATTTTTAGCCTTACCGGCAATGTTTATTGGCAAGAAGAATCATCAGACAAATCTTTTTAAAACAACAGCCCAAAGATTGCGGTTAAATTGGGTTCTAATTGATCCTGTAGTTTCAAAAGAAAAGATTTTTTTTAAAGTTAACAGACGACGATGAGGAGAGGTAACATAAGGTGCAAGGAAATGAAGAAAAATAGTCATATGGCCCTTTGGGCAAGGTGAGCTAAAAATGACGAGTGCCAAAACCACATGTCAAGTTCTCAAATACCTAAATTAAAAACATTGGTCATAGACTCAAATGGCAAGGTTTGAAGGATCTGAGTTTATAGGTGCGCAACTTTATTATGTGTGTAATCTTTCTGTTAAGTTTTAGGATTGAAAACTATAGGAGTAAGTGATTACACAAAATTTGCCTTTTTTAATTTTGCTGAAAAAGTTCGTAAGTCTAAACTGGATAATGGGAATCAATTTCACAAACAATGTCCTTAATAGTAGATCTTATATCTTTATTAAATAACTTATTTTGTAAAAGAGCTTATGAGGACTCTGACTAGATGTTTTTCAAAAGCAAGTTACACAGCTGAAAGTCACCTTGTTTTCATACTGAAAACTGGACTAATATGTAAAACTTAATTAAATTCAATTTTGAGATAAACTCAAAGCAAAAGAATAAAAAAAAAATGAGTAACACCTCCTCACCAAGTATCATAATGGTAGGTCAACTGGTTGATGGAAAATAAGAACGGACATAGTCACACATAATAATTCCAACTGTACAATATTTTTATATACTATCAATATTTGATTTATTATTTTACTATTTTATTTTCAACTAAGCTTACTTGTTCTAAAATCCAATTACTTTCATGCTGAGAATGGATGCTGAGTAAGTTGGATTTTTTATCGTAACACATCTTTGCCGCCTCTTTGAAATTGAGCCATTGGGATTGTTTTATGAAGTAACAATAGCCATCAAAATATAGCCAATCATTATCGCAATATTCTGTAAGTAGAACAATAATATCAGAATTGATGAACATTTCTTTTCCAGCATTACACAAAAAACATGAAAGGACCAATCATATAGCATTATGAATCAATGCCTGTGGGCCAGGCAACAAGTGCAGCCATTCGGAATCTTTTGCATCAACTTTTCGGAAGTTTTAAAACAGAATTTTGTTTTATAAAATTATACAAAGTAGCATTTGTGTTTATAGAATTCAATGCCCAACTCCAACTATCATATTCCAGGATCAGTGTACTACGAAGTTGGGTCAAATCCTTAATTTTGTACATTATTTTAAAATTTCACATTATAATGAACACGTGTTTTTACTTTCAAGTTCATGTTACTACAACTTCATGGCAAACTAAATGAAACCGAAACTTTTAAACGAAAAGGGTTGAAATCAATGAAAATAGCGCTTAAATAGGCGGAACATAAACATTTTAAGGGTCAATGAATCACATTTATTTGAAAACTGGTATGCCAGCAAAGGCCCTGCTTGTACATTTTTTGATGATACAAACAAATCAGTCCATGTTCATGGGGTACCAATTTTCCATAATTTTGACAACAGGATGTGTTTTGATAAAAATAATTTTGTAGAAATCTAAGAACCATGTATTTTGTTGGGCAAACAATAATTGTTGTCACAAGGAATCATTTTATAGGTCAACTTATACTTACATATAGATTTTCATTGAAATACAAGCAAATACTAAATTATCTTAATAACAATAATTAAGTTTATACTACCAACAATTTTGACATCTGGGAACAGTTTAGAAAAAAAATTCTCAAAACTCGAGATTTTCAATTAAAATTAATGTTATACCAAGTATAGCTTATTTCACTAACATTTTTTTTCTCTGTTGATATCCTAGCATAGGAAATTTTTTTTTTTCAATATGTGATCTTTTTTACAGATACAAATTTTCATCATATCTTTCCCCCTTTTTAGCTGCAAATCTGACACCAGGAGTTGGAAAAGTATATAAATTCTGCATCCTAATTCTTGTTGAAAAAGAAACAATAAATGTGTCTCAAAATTGGTGAATTTTTAACAAAAATAGGTTTTCACACAAATCTTTTCCCACTATTTTAATAATAAGCATGTTTGACACTGCGAAACTTTTTATATGGCATATTATACTTAAGTATTTAAAAAGTTGTTATCATACTAGCACAAAAGGATGTTTCTCAAAATTGATGTTTTTGTAACAGAAAGAAAGTTTTTACCACATTTAAAAAAAAGGTTTTTGACATCTGCTTTCAACTTGAAAAAGCTTTTCATACCTATATATCAGATTTAATCGAAATTCTAGACCAAAAACAAAAGTACAACAAAATCTTAGTTTTTATGATTAATTTTACACCTATCAAGATTGCAACCATCTTCGTGCTAAGCATATCCCTACTCAAATTATCGGCAAACAGGAAGTAGGTGTCTAACAGATTAAAAAAAGTCTTACACTTCAGAAATCATTACTGCAAAGCTGCTTACTAAATATGAAGTAATCATGTTCAGCAATATTACAGAAAAGTGTGATGAAAACATCAATGTATCGGAAAACAGAAAGTTGTCCACCAATCCGAAAACTGCCCACATCTTTCAATTCATCACAGTGACTGTCAAGCTGCTGACCAAGATATTAAAAAGATCAAAGTATCAGCCAATAGACAGATCTGAAAAGTGCTCACGTTGCAATTTTATCACTTTATAAAGTCATTCTGTTTAGTAATACCCGAGAAAAACACAACAGAGAAATTTGTTGGACAAATATATTGACAGACGGACAAACAGACATACAGAGTGAGAAGGTGATTGTAATATAGCTCCTACTCCTAGAATGGGAATATAATTATCCCATAGATCAATTTTCTTCCTTGGAAATTAATTTTGAATCGCATATTATAACTGACATAGCAATTTTGTTGAAATTCTAGCACTAAATGTTTGTTTCAAAATTTTACAAAAAACGAAAGGTACCTTCCTTCTATATGTATTAACACTGTGCGTAAAAATTCTGAAAAGTGTAACCTTATCGTAGTACATAGAAGTGATTAAGGATAGACAGACCGAGCAATAATTATAGGGCACCAGAGGACTGATAATGTTATACTTTAATGCAACAACTGCATTATTAATGCTTAATAGAAATTTCAAGTGAAATAAAAATCTGAGTTGACATATGGTTGCAAATTTCCTCCTAGCATTATCCTTGCCATTTTGTAGTGAAAAGAAATAAATACAGATGGATTATTTGGTTCTAAGTGTATCAAGATAAAATCTACTTGAATAACACTTAATTGCTGGTGTCGAATAAATAAAGATCTGTGTTTCTTATTTTCATGCTTATCTAACACTTGAAATTCTAATGATTTTTTTTAACATTAATTATAACTAAAATAATTCAAAGTAACAGCAAATTCTCTCATCATATAGATATTCTACTTACAATTAAAAGCACGTATTGCACACATACTTACCTATAGTGTCTGTTTCATTTAGTTCTATCAATGGCATTCCTGAAATATATCATTTTACTTTTATGATCGTATTCAATTGTTGTATTGAAGTATTGAAATAAAGCCATATAATCATCTCCTTCAGAAAGGAGGGGGTGGGGGGAAAGTGTGCCTTTAATTAAGATTCCTTTTCCATCCTAAAATCCAAAGTGGTGACTAGAGTCAAAAACGAACAAAGTCAAATAACTCTAAAAGGAATTGTCAATCAAAATGATAGTATAATCAGGTCAACTACACATGATGACAAACAATCCCAGCAAGTATGAAAGCTTCTGGGCAAACAGTCTCACATGAGTTACATTCTAGTTACCAAATGGCAAGCTTATTGTAGTAGCTGCACTTACACTATTATTACGTTGTTACAAAATTCAAGTAATTTATTTTCCCTGTAACACGTCGGAATGGTATTTAATTCCTTCGTGCACATTCTCAGGTAGTACCACAACTTTGTAAAGTTTAATAAATATCTGTCTAGCCAAATAGGAGGATTTGTGCTTAAATGCTATGGGTTGCACTTTGTAAATACAGCTGATTCAAAAACCACGCCTCTTTTGGGAGATATTTAATATTCATATATATTTTGTTTTGTTTATCTTCTAATTTCCAGATATGATCTCCATTTACATATATATATATATATTCTGAAATGGTTTCAATTCGTTATCAAAGTAGTTTAATACAGGTTCTAGGCATTTCATGTCAGAAAACACGCACATAGGGCATGCTGACAATGATTAAAATCTTGTTTTTAAATTCTTAAAAATTGAAACCGAGGTGAGGGTACTAAATGTACTGTAAAACAATGTTAGGGTATATGCAGTGATTTCTTTTAAGCTATGACTATGATAAAAAAGTATGGATGTGATAAAAAATGTTTTCACAAATTTTTCTTGAAGGTTGCAGTTTCAGCTGATTCACAATCTACGCCTCTTTTTGGGAGACTTTACTATTGATATAGTTATAAATAAGAGATACAAATTGGGAATTTTACCAGTAGAAATACTGTTGAAATACTGTTGAATTCTCAGGAAGACTCAAAATAATGGGAAAGGTAGTAAAGAATTTCATTGTAAGTTTTAATTCTTAGCAGTTGAAGCCATATACATGTTGAAAATATGCCTCACAACCCTATGTTATGACCTTTGCAAAACATAATAGTGCATATGAACTTTCCATTCCAGAGTATGATTTTTTTACAAAACTTCATAGTAAAAGAGGCTCAGCTTTAGCCGTAAAAAGCGTTACTTTAGGAAATTGCATTGCCTATATTTACAGAAGTGCAACGTATAAAATGAAGAAAATTAATTAGAAATTCTCCCTTTAAACACGTGGGAACAAGATTATAGTCCTTCATGCATATTCGCAGGTAGTATTCTACAATTGTGTAAATGTGCATCAATATCTGTCTTGCAGTTAAGTAGGATTTGCACTTACACGCCTTTACCTTATGTTGCAATATTGAAACCAGTTAATTTGATTATCTCCTCTTTAATATGTTGGGCGAGCTTATATTTCTTTATGCATGTAATGAAGGTTAAATTAAGCTGTCATATCTTTGTTTGATTGTTAATTTCTTTCCAGCAAATTCAGATTTTCCCTCCATAAATGCTATAAATTTTCTGCATACATAAGGATATACTTAGGTCAGGTTTAGGGTTTTTTGTCAGATGTTCGGACTCCTTGGTTTTTTTCCTACGATACAGCGTAAAATATTTTGCCCCATAACACCCATTTTTCTTTCATATATGACTTTAATAGCTCATAAAAGGGCATTTACAAAAATTTAAGCAGATTCTAGATTTCTTTTCTTTCGATTTGAGACCCAAATAATACCAATGCAAATATAAGGTAAAAGTCAAAGTCAGCCTTTTCCCGCCATTTTTTAAAAATTAAATATCTCGAAAAGGAGCTCCATAACCTATCAATATTTTTAGCTTATTTTGTTCCTTAACTAATGCTCTTTTGACTTATAGTATCAATTTTAAAATCTAGATTTTTTATATTTCACCTAAGTACATCCTTAAGGTATTCATAAGACATTTATAGGACATATTTGTTGTTGTACTTGTTGTTAATCCTATGTTTCGTTAGTAACTTAGTAACTGCTATTTACTCTTTTTTTTTACTGCAATATCAGTGCCAGGACTAAAAAATTTGTGTTTGCATCCAAATGTTTGCATTGCTGCGTAATTGTTTATATTGTTTCACATGATAACCTTAAATGTTAGCGACCTATTCTTATCTGTGTTGTTATTGTGTTTACCGCATGTATGAAAAAGTGGGATCCCAGCAATTGTAATATGTTCTTTGAAATTATAAGATGATTAAGGTAGGACAGAATGATTCTTATTTGTATATCATCTCTTACCCAAACTTTGTTTGCAATGGTTATAATCAATGTATTTAATCAAACAGCATGCCAGGTAACTTTGGCACTATATTATGTGAACAAACAATCTTTTGATGAGAGTTATTGAAAAAAAAAATATAATGAAAGAATGAAATATTTCTACAAAATTAGTGATTTGACCACCTTTTCAGAAGACTAGTGTGAGAAGGAGAATTTCAGATTTTTGGCTCCAATTAATATCTGAAATGAGAAATGACCCATTGACTTTGCAATAATTGCCATAGCAACACAATGTATCTTTCTTTTTTGGAATCGATAGCTATGTAACCGGTGGCATATGAACTGATTTATACCTTTTTGAATTTTGCAAACAAACGATTTAAGTTTGTAACAGTTATCATCATTCCAAGCATTGCGATGTTTGAAAGTAGTAGCACAATCTTCTTGTTGATATTTATCGTTGGGTTCATTTCTTCCCCACATCATGAGGTCCACTGGGGATCCATCAGACCACTCAAAACCTACATTAAAAAAAAAAAAAAAAATTATCAACAACTTGATATTTTGGTACCTAACCTTCATTGGTGGCAAATTCGTCTTTAATAAAGGCAACAGTAGTATACCGCTGTTCAAAAGTCATAAATCGATTAAGAGAAAACAAATTCGGGTTACGAACTAAAACCGAGGGAAACACACCAACGATAAGAGGAAAACAACGGAACAACAGAAACACTAAACTGCAACAAAAACAAACGCCAACATTATATATGGAACAATTGAATACTCTCAACAAACTACTGTGGATTTATCATTATCAGTGGGATAAGTACAAATTTCCTATAGGCTTGTATGCACATTTTGGTAAAATCATGAAATCAAATATCCATTTAGATACAATTTTTGGCTCCATGCATGAAAATAATTTAATCCACAGTAATTTTCGTGAGTAAACAATTATGCAAATATAAATAGTCTCTTGTATGTAAAACTTGAATCTTCCCACATATAAATACATTAAGAAAGTTTAGAAAACCTTAAATATAAAGCATGGTATATAAATGAATAGTAAACTTACCATTTTCTGAATCTCTATCATTTAAACCAATCCAAATGTCACCATGGCTACATGTACGGTAATTAAAAAATATTTTAAAATATATTTAGTTTCAAGAGGGCATGTATCGATACAAATGTAATCTACAATTAAAATCGTTGCCGAATCATATGAATTTTCCTTTTAGGACAGTGATCTTCTTTTGGCCTCTTCTAATATTTTTTTTTTCAACACCTCATTCACTATGCTCATGTTTGTATTGGCGCTATTGCTTTACAATAATGTAAACGTATGGTCCTTCATCCTATCGATACTATCTTTTTCTTAAACTGTGTATGATATCTTTACACTTAACCTGTTGGATGTTTTCTGATTGATACTATGCAAAGAGAACATGATTCATTTATCAATTGTAATGGGCTTTGAACTAGCTTTCAGCAAGTGTTAGTACTCTTAGATCGATACTGTTTGGTCTTTGGTTTTTTGCTTCATATAAATCTATTTAGTTAAGACATTTCCAACGGATTGTTTTCAGTTTGATCTTGATTTGTGCTGTTAAATCACTGTCCCAGGTAAGTGGGAGCTAGAGGATGAGCACTCACAAACATGTTTAACTATCCTACTATCTGTCGATACATTTATTTTTGGCATTGCTCTTGAGCCATGACATTAGATACGGATGTTTTTAGTTGATGTCTGTGCATGATTTTTCTAGTCTGAATCGTGTCACATTATGTCATGTCAAGGATTTTTATAGCAGACTATACGGTATGTTGTTTCGAATGCTGTGATGTGAACTATAGTTGCTTATGTCCACATCATTTGGAGGTTGTTTTATTGGCAAAAATACCACATCTCCTTTTTGATGAACCTTAAACAGTAGAAGTATTGACAAACCATTCCTTCTCCCAAGTAAATATGATCTTTTATCCTATTTTAAACTGGAATTCATATATTTTTCAATTTGAGTACAAAATAGCTTAACTTTTGACATGGCGAAAAACTCTGAAAACAGGCTGTTTGAAAACAAACAAACATAAAATATTTATTATTCAACCCCTCAGTGGTTAAGGGGATATCTAATACGATTGACACTTTACCAAAGGAACTATACATGTAAAAATCTTCATTTAAATTGTCAATTCTAATTCATCTGGAGGTTAAGATAAGTTTCAAGTTCACTATTTTACTAAAGATTGTCATTTCAGGGCAATGTTTTCTATAAGGAGTTAATTTGCAATTTCAGACATGTAACTTATTTGTAGATCTTAGGAAGCTGATCATTTTTGATTTTTGATATTTCTCTAAATCAATTATAGTTTTGAAGAAAAAGACATTAAAGGCAAACCAAATGACAAAAATCAAGAGCAATTACTCCTTAACAGAGTCAATTAACAATTATATATTATGCAAATACTCCTAACTTATAGTACTTAAAGCCAAAATTGCTCAGCTAAAGCTCAAGAAATCTAAGAACAACTCACCTTAAGTACCTGTATTCCTGTATCCCCTCAGCAATATTTATTTTAATGCAAAAAGTAAAACAACAAAAATACCGAACTCCAAGGAAAATTCAAAACGGAAAGTCCCTTAACAATTGGCAAAATCAAAAGCTCAAACACATCAAACGAATGGAAAACAACTGTCATATTCCTGATTGTCAAATTGATTATACAAATAGTTCTGGATAATTGCAAGAAAATTGTTAACATGTGCATGGTTTTGTTGTAAGAGACCTTTTCCTATAAGATCTAGGAAACGAAGAGTAAGAATGTAAGCTTTCAACTGCACATTATATATTACCTGCTGTCTCTCACAAATTTGTTTTCTTCAATACTGTGAATACTGACTAAATCTGCTCCTCTCTCTCGACAGAAGTTACGGCTCTTCATCCAAGTTCTCTTTATCCCATTCTCATGCTTAACAAAGAAAACACAAAACCAGTTTACGGTGTTAGAACATAAAATTTGTCAAAAATAAGTTAAAAACTTATCTTCCTATTCATTTTGTAAAAAATCCTTAAAAGTATAATAAGCATTTTGATTATGGTTTGGATACCTATACCTAAAAGTACTAGCAGTCGAATTTTGGAATGGGAAATCCTTCAAAATCACATAGAAAATGTTTTGTTGAAGAATCTTTTCAAGTGTGGTTGAATTTTGTCAACCTGTTTTAAAGAAAATATGGATTAAAAAAGATAGGCGGAAGATACCAAAGGGATATTCAAACAAGTAAGTCGAAAACAAACTAACAACTCCATTGCAAAATAAAACGTAAATGTGTAATTAGATAGGTCACTTTGGGGGAAGAGGACTTGACTGTGGTTACAACCATTAAAACATATCCGTCGTCATCTCAAAAACATATGTTTTATAACGGTCAACCATCTCATAATGGCTTTCGTAAAATTTTCGATTGGTTGACGTAAACGTCACCTCTTGTAACCCTTGGTTTGATAGCTTCCTTGTAAGCAGCAACCCTTTATCAAGAAAATCATGATAGGAAATGCATGCTCAATATGCAGGTACTGCTAGAATGTTTCTACATAGAAATGAAAAATTAGGAAACTGAAATCATTTTTTTTTTCTCAACTGACCCAACTGACATGTAGTGTGGTGCAGAGGTCATCAGTGATCCCCATGTGTTACTCCAGCTGGATGTTTGCAGGCCACATCAAATATTTAGTAAATTACGTAGCTATGAAAGAGATCTTTTCAATAATTCAACTTGGTATTGTATTAAAGTTATGTTAAGCAATCTCAACATCCCTGTGAATGTCATTTGACCACTCAGAATTTCAAAAACATTATTTCCTCCCAATACTTAGTCCGAAAATAATGAAAAATGACAAACACAGGATAAAGGATTGAATCATTCTTTACGATTTTATTCATATATATTACATACATCACATGTGTAGAACACACCAGTAATTACTTCATCATTTACATATCAAGTTCGACAACATACGAAAACTGCTAAGTTTACTTTTTATAATTAACAAATATCATCAAAGTAAAAATTAATAAACGAGACAGGTAACCAGACTTGATAAAACAATATCCACCAAACACCTAATATAGTCAGTAAACATCACTGCATGTGGGACTACTCGACTACTAAAAAAAAACAGATCTTTTTTTAGATCGAAAAAAGATCAATGTAAATTTCGCTAAAAACAAAACCTTTCACATTGGTCTATAAAACTTTATCGTTTTTACTTTTAAGTTACTTTTTTTGTTGTTCTTTTAATTTTTTTATAAACATCTTAGAGAAATGAAGGCTTAAGAGCAAATGCAATGCAATTTCCGGTTTAATTGATATTGCCAAAGGGCATAACTATTTTAAAAGTATTTGATCGACACTGATTTTTGTGAACGTCCGAGACATTGCTTAAATTAACTTGATATTTCTTACGGGCATAACTCTTTTAAAAATAGTTGATCAGAACTGATTTTCGAATTTGTTCAATATATTCCTGATATAAACTTATGGTATACGTTTTATGAAATAAACTGGCAAGAATTGTACACATGAGAGCGCTAACAATGTAATTTTCCACAAAATTAGTATTTCCAAGGGCATAAATCTTTTAAAAAAACAGTTGATCGGCACTGGTTTTCGAAATAATTGTCCGAGACATTGCTGATATAAATTTATGATATCAGTTTTATAAAAATCTGGCATGACTTGTCACGAGAGCTCTGACAATGCAATGGTCTATATAATCAATATTTCCAAAGGGCATCACTCTTTAAAAATAGTTGATCAACACTGATTTTCGAAATTGTCCAAGATATTGACGATATAAACCTATGATATAAGTTTTACCAGTAACTTATTGGTGCACGCACCAAATGTTTCAGCCGGAAACTTTTGAATGCCATCATTACAATCTTTGCATTTAGTGGAAAATGAAATGTTTCCATCAACATATATTCTGAAACAATAAATGATCCTCTATTCAAATAAGACCTCTACCTGTGTATTATAGTCCTAAGCATTGTGACATGTGCTTGCTTTTAATAAGAGTAAATGTGAAGACAAGTTTACTTCTTCTTTACTATGAACTAGGCACATTTATGTCAAAATAGTTATTGAATAATATTTATACACCTGTGTGCATTAAACAAATATGATAAGTGATGTAGTTTTGCTGTGGTACAGGTGCATGTTAATATTATTTCTACATGACATGTGACATCATTCTTATTGCATTTTTAAATGTATATATTAATTTAAACATCTAAATACTAATTTTACATTAGACACACGTTATTAAGGAGCTCTAAATAGTTAAAGATGAATAATAAAAGAGTCATCGTTATCTAAGAGTATCAGAGAAATTACAGGAAAGTTCTAAAACGACGCACACAATGGACAAAAATACCAAAAATACAGAAAACGTCTACAAATAGGAGAAAAAAGTAAAATAACAAAAAAACCGAACTCAAAGGAAAATTCAAAACAGAAAGTTCCTTATCAAATGGCAAGATCAAAAGCTCAAACACATCAAACGAATGGAAAACAATTGCAATTCTCATATTTTTGACTTAGTACTGGCATTTCCTTATGCCGAAAATGGTGGATTAAACCTGTTTTTATAGCTAGCTAAACCTCTCACTTGTATGATAGTCACATAAAATTCTATTTAAGTGTCAAACAGCTAATGTTGTGAATTATTGGTTATTAAAGGAGCATTAGCTGTCAAATTCATATTCACCGATTTGACTTAAATGATCATATTTGATTTATAACATATTAAAAAGTTTATTTAAATTACAACAAAAAAGACTAAAATAAACAATTAACAATGCATTGACTCGATAATATGTATCAACATTTCGTGTGTATTTTTGTCTAGACGTCATCTAATTAACCATCGAGATGACCTCTGACAATTATATAACCTGATATAAAGATAAATAGAAATATAAATAGAAAGCGACCACGTGCAATTGGATTTTTCTAAATTTGTTTGATTTCATATTGTAGGAAAAAAAGTATGTTTATCATCGTTTTTACCTTATAAGAATGATTTTTTGTGGATCGAATCAGTCAACTGAATAGTTCATCATTGCTTCACTTTCAATGTTGACATTATTTTCCTTTTGATAGCTGAATACATGTGTAACCTATGTCCAGTTAAGGGCTAAATCAAAGTTCACATGAATAAGGATTCACTGAGGTTGAATTATTCACTTGCAAGTGAATAATTCATCAGCGGTGTTTCTTTGCTGATGCTGACAAAATCGAATTAAATTGACTGCTAAAAGCGAATTATTATTTCACTATTTCACTTTCATTAATGATTGAACAAAACAAAATCATATTTATTTTTTTTTTATATCTCGTAGCTTAATTCCTTTTAATAAGACTTTGGCCATATCTTTAGATTTATTCCGGCATTTACACAAAAAAGCAAGAAGAAAAAACAAAAAAACTGAAAACTGGTTTTTCTGGTGTAAATTATCAACTACTATTTATTTGTAAATAACCGATCATATATATTTTGAAACATTTTAATTTATTGAATAATTTCATGGTATTATGCTAGATATACTGTAGGTATGATGAGATGATTGAAGCGGTTAATTTTCTCCTTGATAACATTTATGTACGTTTCGGCAATAAAGTGTTTCGACAAGTTGTAGGTATTCCTATTTGCACCAATTGCACCCTTTCTTAGCAGACTTGTTCTTTTGCTGAATCACAAGTGATGGCCTAACTCAGTAAAGACCCGTCTAAATTGCATTCAATTGACAAATTCAACAACACTTATTGTATCTTGATCATATTTTTTAGTTAAATAATCAAGAATTTTCTAAATATACAGCAGAAATTTATCCAAAAAACTATGCACTAAAATTTAGAACAAAAGGGACGATTTTTCATCCCTATTGTTAATTTTCCTTTTCTGGATGGCGATGTTCCTTTAGCACCATCTCATGGTGTTTATATTTCACAACTGGTTCGCTATACTAGTGTCTGTAGTGACGTTTTGGATTTCAATGAACCTAGACTATGTATTTCTGGTAAAATAAGTCAGGGATTTCGTTACCACAAATTACTTGAGACCTTTAGTAAATTCTTCTTTAGATACAAAGATTTGGTTTTTAAGTTTGGCTCTTCCTGTGGAAAACTTATTTCAAACAGGATAGCATATTCTAATTTTTATGGAGATGTTATATACCGAATGCGGAAATTTAAATACGATCTGGGTAAACTAATCGATCCTTTTAATAAACTTATTCCAAAAGGTTAACAATTCAACACTGTAATTAGATCCTTAAATAGTATTTTTATCTAATTGGACACCATCACGAATTGGTTGATTTATACGATGTGCCTGTGTCTAAACTAACCAACGACATTTTTGCCACTTCTTAAATTGTGGTTTACCATCTACGTCGTCTGTCTGCTAAGTACCGAACGTGACCTATTCCCGAATATGACTGTTTTGCCGAGTATGACTTCGCATTGCTATACGACGTGTCTCGGTATTTATACATGCAACATTTATGTATTTAGTTATGATTTTTCTTTTGTAATTACGGTTGAATATTGTGTTATGTCTTATCGTTTGTGGTTTGAATTTTGTATTTTCGGTACATTTCACATATGTCTTAATTGTCAGTATAGTCGAGTTAATTTCCTTTTTCTATGGATAAAGTATTGAGTTAGTCCAAAAAATTATGATCGTCATAGCATTAAATTAAAATAGCCTTTCAAGACCGACATAATCATGATAATTATTTGGACTTGTATTGTGAAAATAATTGTGATTTTTTGGATCTTATTCCATATAATTGTATGACTATCAAGATTATATACATTTCACAAAATACGTCACTGTTTGTGGTGTCCGTAGTTATTCTGTGGTTTACATGTTGTAATGTACTATTATATTATTTATTTATGCATTTCTCTGTGCTGAGTGTTCTTGCGTTTGTTTGTACTGTATTTCTGTCACGTAGTGTTGTCATTTTAGCGATATATATTTTATTAACATTGCCATATAAGCGGGAGGTTTGGCTAGCCATAAAACCAGGTTCAACCCACCATTTTTTCTTAAAATGTCTTGTACCAAGTCAGGA
Source organism: Mytilus coruscus (assembly GCA_017311375.1). Classification (NCBI taxonomy): domain Eukaryota; kingdom Metazoa; phylum Mollusca; class Bivalvia; order Mytilida; family Mytilidae; genus Mytilus; species Mytilus coruscus. The sequence goes on from CM029600.1 coordinate 44,904,995, forward strand.
ATATGGCAGTTGTCATCCAATAGTCCGTTTCAATGTATGTTGGCGTTTGTTTTTGTCGCAGTTTAGTGTTTCTGTTGTTTCGTTGTTTTCCTCTTATAGTTGATGTGTTTCCCTCGGTTTTAGTTTGCAACCCGGATTTGATTTTTCTTAATCAATTTATGGCTTTTGAACAGCGGTATACTACTGTTGCCTTTATTCATTGATATTAATATTGATTTTAATATCAGTAAATTAAAACCAAACTAAAATTATTGTTATACATTCATACATATGCACATTCACGGTTCTACAATCTGTCGATACCTGTATTTTGGCATTGCTCAAGGTCATGTATTTCTATGACTGTTAATGACGTCTTTACACTAAATCCATTGGATATTGGATGTGTGCTGATTGATATTTTAGTCTTAGAAACATGATTTTTTTATTAGTTGTTATTGGCTTTGAACTAGTTGTCAGTAATTGCAAATACTCTCAGATCTGTACACAGTGTATTTTTTGTTGAGAGATGTATAAACACACAGCCACGTTCCGGTCTTTGTTTTTTTTACTTGTTTTTCTGTTTTGTATCGATCTGATAAGCTAAGCCCTTTTCAATTGATTCTTTATAGTTTGTTCATATGTTGTACCGTTACAGCACTGTCCAGGTTAGAAGGGGGGGCGCTCGCTAACACGTTCTAACCCTCCATATACTGTATGTGCCTGTCTCAAGTCAGGAACCTTTTATTCAGTGGTTGTTTTTTGGTTTCTGTATATCATATCTGTCATTCGTTATTTGTTTTGTATAGTTTATTCTTGTTTATTGCTGTTGCACCACTGTCCCAGGTTAGGGGGGGGGGGGTTAAGCGCCCGCAAAACATGTTCTATCCCGCCACATTCTGTATGTGCCTGTCCCAAGTCAGGAACCTGTAATTCAGTGGTTGTCGTTGGTTGCTGTATATTCGTTCATTGTTTTACATAAATCAGGTCGTTAGTTTTCTCGTTTGAATTATTTTACATTTGTCATTTCGGAGCATTTCCTAGATACATATGCTGTATGGGTTTCCTCAAGGCCGAGCGGTATTCACACAGATTGACATAAATTGTGCAATGAAATAAAAAATAACGGAGAATGTGTTTATGGGCCATATATGTCCCCGCTTGTAAATATGCATGGGTCACCTTCCACATACAGATACAGTATTCACGTAGTTAAGACCGTTTTGTGATTATAAGCATTGTGTATAAGTTTCATAACATTTGGTTGAGGCAATCTAAAGTAAGAGAACGGAAACGACAGATTTAGCATTTTTTTTCATTTATAAAGGGACATAACTCAAGAACGGTAAAAGTGACGCCTCCCAATTTCAAACTTGATCTGTGTTTTATATGTGTATATATAAGAGTCATAACATTTGGTTGAGGCATACTAAAGTTAAAAAACGGAAACGAAACAGTCAGTAAGTTGTATGTTTATAAAGGGGCATAACTCATGAACGAAAAAAGTGACGCCACCCAATTGCGCTACGGCGGGGGCATAAAACAGTAAACCAATGAACTGCAAGTGAATAAATGAAAATTGGACTGAAAATCGCTAACTAAGTACTTAACATAGAAACATATCGTTCTATAATCCAAAATACGTATGTTTTCTCATGCAAAGCTCTGATTCCTTGACCGGCTTTGGCTATACCTTTTTGTCCTTTTTGGTTTATAGCTCTTCATCTTTTTAATAAGCTTTGGATTTTTTTTAATATTTGGCCTCGAGCATCACTGAAGAGACATTGATTATCAAAATGCGCATCTGAAATAGGTACCGTTTATGTTATTATCACATTCATCTATGTGTTATTTAGCATTAACAATCAGCACAACTATTGTACTTTGAATGATTGTTTATACTTCGAGGTCCAGCTGGAAATATTACATGCATACAAGAGAAACATATTAAGATTTGAAAAGAATTGGCTGAATGGTTCATACGTTAATGCACAGAAACTGCGTGTAACCACCCTCCACCACCACCATCAGTAAGAGAAACTGTGCTCTATTTTTATGCCCCAGGGTAAGAATTAGAAATCCTCTGTTACTAACCAATGCCGCGCAAAAAAGGTCTCTGATGAATGATAAACTGTAATGAAAACACTGCAATAGTGACAAACTGCTAGTATAAATGCGGTGAATAAGTACATTAGGAAAATAGATGCTCTTAAGAGCATGTGTCGCTCACCAAGGTCTATGTGCATCCTCAAAAATGAGCACTGTACAACATTATTGAGTACAATAAGATTCATGACAAAAATATTTTTTTGCTGATCTTGTATTGCAATTTGTAATTTTTCTGTTTACAGTTTCTCTCCATCTTCTTTTTTGGGCCAAAACACAAAAAAGGGTGAACAGCAATCATTCAAGTTAGAGTCTACTAGCGATTTCGGCAAAATTTGAATTATGTGTAGATCTTGTCTTGCTGATCATTTTAACTATTTAAAGTGTCTATCTACCTTTTATAGTTTTCAAGATAATAGGCATTAACTCAAACTATAGGTAAAAATCGTCATTTAAGTGCATTAACTCCAATATGGAAATCACTGACGATTGCGGCCATTTTATTTGTAGATCTTGTCTTGCTGATCATTGTTGCTCATTTAAATTTGCTATCAATCTATTATAGTTCTTAAGATATTAGGGAAACACACAAAACATTTGTAAAAAAAATCATCATTTAAGGGCAATAACTCCTAAAAGGAGTTCTCGTATGATTTGCGCCATAATGACTTATTTGTAAATCTTGTCTTCCTGAGTTTTTTTTTTGTTGTTGTTTTTGGCATTTTTGTTATTCAAAGTTTCTGTGTATCACAGTTTTCAAGATAAAAGGCAAAAATAAAAAAAAAATTAGTAAAATTGGTCATTTAAGGGCTTCAATAAGAGGTCGTCTGACAATTTTAATGTATATGGACAATAGGTAGATCTCAACATTCTGAATATTTCTGTGTCGTCATATTTTCTCTATGTAAAATGGTTACCAAGATGAAAGACAAAACTTCCATTTAACCCCTATGTTTTATTTTTCAGCCATGTCGGCCAAGTTGTTTGGCAAGCGGTGTCATCGGAAACATTTTTAAAACTAGATACCCCAATGATGATTGTGATCAAGTTTGGTTAAATCTAGCCCAGTAGTTTCAAAGAAGAAGATTTTCGAAAAAGTTAACGGACGACGAGGACGAAGACTGGCGCCAAGTGATGAAAAAAACTCACCTGACGCTTTGAAAGAAACGAGGAGTAACAATTGAGAAAGAAGAAAAGAGAGAATATCTACCACTTTGTATCTTTTATACAAGAGGACAGGTTACAGGTTTCGATGTTGATTCGGAAACAAAGAAGGACGATAAGGAGACAAGTTATTATCCTATTTGTAACAAATGCAATTTAATCCTTCTAAATGAAAGAAGACAGGTTATAGAGTTTTATTTTAACGATGTGGTTGTAGATGTAAATTTGATGTTGTGCAACAGAAAAACAAGAGGATCCTAAGAGCCTGAATAGGTCACCTGTTAAAAATGAAAATAATAGGCAACAAGGAATGAGCTGTCAAATTGACTGCAAACCCAGTTTTTTTTATTTTTTTTTTATTTTGAAAGACGCTTTCAGACTATTTTTGCCTGGAAATCCTATGCCTGTTTACTAATCTATCCTAGAACCTGTAGTCCTGAACGGCAAAAAATGTAAATCGTCATTATCAAACTTGACCACAATTTTGTCAACAGTAACAACATATTAAAATTCAAAGAGCATTGGCTGAAAGATTCATAAGTAATTCCACGGAAACGACATATAGTGCAAATTATCGATCTATCAAGAACCATAACACCTGAAAATCGTCAATATCAAATTTGACCACCTTTTGTCATGAGTAACAGCATATAAAATTTAAAGAGCATTGGTTAAACAGTTCATACGTAATTGCAAGGAAACGACATAAAGTGTCATTTTTCAAACTATCAAGAACCATGTCTTCTGGACGGTAAAAATGAAAATCATCAATATCAAACTTAACCGCAATTTTTTGAACAGTAACAACATATTAAAATTTTAAAAGCATTAATCAAGTGGTTCATAAGCAATAATATGGAAACAACATTAAGTGCAATTTTTCAATAGATCAAGGACCATTACTTCTGAACGGTAAAAGTGAAAATCGTAAATATCGAACTTGACCTCCATGTTGTTATTAGATACAACAGCTTATGATTTGCAAACCATTTGTGGAATGGTTCATAAGATATTGAACGCAAACGCCATAAAATGACATTTCTAATATATCAAGGACCATAACCGGTAAAAGTGAAAATTGTCAATATCAAACTTGACCTCCATTTTGTCATTAGGATCAACATATTAAAGTTTGGAAAGCATTGGTCGAACGGTTCATTAGTTATTGCACGGACATTTTTGGCAGCGGTAATCCCAACCACCACCCGCCGAATTTTTCCAGTTTATGAATCGTATTTTTTCTTCTGAAAACCCTGTTAGAAACCCAAAGGTCAGTTAAATTTTATTTTTTTTATAAGAGGTCAGTGGTTTCCGTCATATCAACATTCTTATATAGATATTGTATTCTGTAACAAGTGTCTACCTTTCTATTATATTGAAATTCGCAAAAACATAATCGTATATGGAGTCATCTGAAAGTTACGTCATATCGGTATTTTTGTCAAGAGCAATATTTCTTATAAGGAGCCATGCAATGTTTTCGCACATACAGGAATTATTCTTAGATCTTATATTGCTGGTAATTTTTACTGTCAAAGATGGAGTGATTGTAGATATAAATTTTGATGCAGTGCATGAGAAAAAAAGGAAGAGAGATAAATATTGAAAAAAACTAAACCACTGTAATTTTAATCCATCGTCCCTGATTAATTTCCAGATTGCAGTGAAAGGTCGTAATGAAGATATGAATGTTAGACAGAAAACAACATAGCAAGGGAGATAACTACTGAAACTAAAACAGGATTAATCCTACCTTGTAACAATAACCATTAAACTCCTTCCAAGTTGAAGGACATAATGCAGGTTTTACTGTAGTTGTTGTAGGTTTAGTGTAACCTTCTCTTGGATATTCACAAATGTAGGTCTTTTGTAATGTGCAGTTTCTAGTTTCCCATAAACCAATAGGATGGGTTGTTGTCATGGCAACACACATATCATCTTCATCAATATTCCCTAAAATCAAATAAGCCTTTGTCCAAATTTTGACCATCTAATATTTGATCTGAATAACTAGATAATGACAGAGAAGATATAAATATTGAAAAAAATGGCTAGAATAAAACAATTTTGTCCTATCATGAGTAAATCAACGTTAATGAGTGTCTATCTATCAACTGACAACAAATTTGTTCTGCTTTTTGTTGTCTTGTCTCAATTGAACCAGTGAGATGGATATTAACACTTTGGCTGCAGACAAACAAATAATACCACATTTAATGCAGGCAAACGATTGAGATTACCTGTATGACTCCTGGCCCAAGCTGTATATGATACTGGAAGACCACTAGTCCAAGACACCATAGCACTAGAGTTAACACCCTGGGTAAGACCAATCCAATAGTGTCCAGATTTTCCAGCTATCTGACTAGATAAGAATAACTGAGTGTACCTGTATCATAATGAATAAATATATGGTAAGAACTCATGTGGAAATAAATCATTTAGTGATAAATATAACATACCAAAAATGAAATAATCCATAAAAGATCCATTTAAAGCTATTAGGGAAGAAATAACCGCTTCCATCAAGTGTTTTTACATACTTATTCAAGCTAACGAAAATACCGTACTGAACTGTAAAATAGTTGTTACATAATCTGTTGTCACTTAAAGTCCATATTGAAACTGGGTACATTTAATTTCACACTATCTAATTATTTTTGTTGCCAAATGTCCATACTGAGCCTATGCAAAGTAACCAGTACATCATTTATTGCTACCAGGTCCTGAGCAGTTATTTTGTAATCATTCACTATTGTAAGATGTCCATTTTGGTGTTTAGGAGTTTATATCAGGAACTGTTTTGATCATGACCAGTTACTAATACACATTTTCTTTTTGTTAGAGTCCTTTTAAATCATGATCAGTTACTTATATACTTTGTTTTTACATATATCCATTTTGTTCATGAGTAGTTACTTATACAACTTGTTTTCACAAATGTCCAAATTGATCATAAGTATTTATGTATATACCATTTATTTTTTTTAAATATTCATGTTGATCATGAGCCGTTAATCATACATCATATTTATACAGATGTTTATTTTGATCATGACCAGTTACTTGTATGCCATTTATTGGTTTCTGATGTCCATTTTGATAATTCGCAATTACTTATATACCATGATTTATGCAGATGTTTATTTTGATCATGAACAGTTACTTATATGCCATTTTTTTGTCTGATGTCCATTTTGATAATGAGCAATTTTTCTACTGTACTTTTTTGCCAAAATGCATAATAAGGCTGAGACTGTTATTTACATATTGGCTACTATTACCAGATGTCATATCAATTCTGTAACGAGTAACTAACACAATGTTAATTGCTTCAACACGTCAAATTTAAATTTTAGCATAGTAGCAATTTTTTTTGCTGTAGGCTAAACAGATTTACTACTTACACATGTTATTGTTGCCAAATATCCATATTGCCAAACTGTTATGCAGACAGATGTCAATGTTCTGCCTTAACAGATTTACTACTCACACTTTTGTTTTTGTTTTGTCAGATGTCCGTATAGAACCATTGTTATGTAGGCAGATGTCAATGTTGTGCCTTAACATATTTACTACTAACATATTCTTTATTGTTGCAAGATGTCCATATTGAAACATTGTTATGTAGACAGATGTCAATGTTGTGCCTTAACATATTTACCACTAACATATTGTTTATTGTTTGTAGATGTCAATATTGACACATTGTTATGCAGACATACACAGATCAAATTTATTCGTTCATTGTGTGTTAATTTACGTTTTTCATTGAGTTAAGCCTTCCAATTGATATTTTATAGTGTGTCTTTCTATGTTTTGATGTTATACTATTGTTTCAGAAAAGGGAGAAGGTTTGGTACCATTAAAACGTTTAATCCCGCTGCAAATGTTTGCACCTGTCCTAAGTCAGGAATCTGATGTACAGTAGTTGTCGTCTGTTTATGTAGTTCTCGTTTCTCGTTTTTATATAGATAAGACCGTTGGTTTTCCCGTTTGAATGGTTTTACACTAGTAATTTTTGGGGCCCTTTTATAGCTTTGTTGAAGGCCGTACCTTGACCTATAATGGTTTACTTTTATAAATTATTACTTGGATGGAAAGTTGTCTCATTGGCACTCATACCACATCTTCCTATATCTATATGTCACTGTTGTGCGGTAACAGATTTACTTTCACATTGATTATTGTTGCCATATGTCCATGTCAACATGTGATTAACTTTTGATATATATCAGTGTTGTACCTAAACAGATGTTCTTACACATTGTTTATTGTTGCCAGATGTCCATATTGAACTTGAGCACAAACACTCTCTGCAGTTGCCCAATCTGTCATTTCATTATTGATTCCATAACAGTACGCATCGTAACCAATGGTGTTCTGTAAATAAACAAGATGTTATTTGGCTTATTCAAATGAAAAAAGAGTTGAAAATAAATTTCTGAAAGAAAGATTTATCTGAAAAAGAGTATGTGTAAGAAACCATCAGTATATGGCAAAAGAATAAAAATTTGTGATAAAGGCATCTTTATTAGTTTATACTAGCATAAACTAGTAGAAATGAGGAATGTAGTAAGAGCAATTACTCACCAATTTATATCCCTGCTCTTGCTTTTTTATTTTGAACCCAAAGAGTTGACGGAGATATAAAACTATGGCCATCCCACCGTAAAACTCATGTAAAAGAAAGGTCCATATGACTGTAAAGGATGCACAAAAAATTATGCATAAATTTTATAAGTCTCGAATTGGGAGCGAGCCAATCACTCTCCACGTACAAAATGTAGAGAATTCCTTGTAGTGTTTATAGGACGCATGTTGAAAAAAAGATTTTCTCTGCTGAAATGTCAGTTTAAATTTCTTACCATTGTTTTCCTTAAACTATTGACACAGCGATATGTCTCTCCTGTTCATAATTTCTTTTTAATAAAGGCAAATCTTGGAACTAAAACAGCAATACTTTAACATGTAAATTATACAAAATACTCAAAGTCTATGAACCATGACTGAAGGAACAGGGCCAACTAATTTCAGACATATAAGATATGTCATGATAATACCACTGAATACTAAGTATCATTAACTAATTATCATAAGAGGTTCCCCTCATACTGACCTAATCACAATATTTAACATGTAAACAATGCAAAAGTTTCAAATTCAATTGACTATTACTGAGGGGCTGTCACGAATAAAATACATGGAAAAGACTTGTGCTACTGCTTATACCACTGCATACCAAATATCAATGACTAATCATACACTTCCACATGCAAACTTTGCAAACGTTTCAGAGTCAAACTTCAAACTTGTAGGTGCTGATAAAACTGAGACAAAAATAGTTCTTATATGTGGATCATTCTGAAGAACATACATGTATTCTGCAAATAGGAAGTAGGTAAGTGAAAGATCCGTCTATGTGTCATATAGTATAACTTACCGATATGAAGCTTGGTACCAAATATAAAGAAGTTCTAGTTTGTAATTGCTGAGAAAACTGTGACAAAAATGTGTTACAGACGGACGGACAGAGGTAAACCAGTATACCCTTCCTCCTTTGGAGCAGGATATAATTTAAAAAAGGGCGTCTTATGTATTTTCTAAAGCTGCACAGATCTTGGAACGAGTTCTGTATTTCCCAGACAAAATCTTTTCAAGAATAAAAGCTGTGATTTTATAGGATATGACAGATTGTCAAAAATTTATATAAATCCATAACCTGTTTAAACTGACCATTTCAAACAGAGGTTATGATGAATATTCCTTAATTATCCAACTTATGCAAGACACCAGTCTAGACCAGAACCAAAATTAGTCCAACATGGCTTTTGCTTGAACAGAATTCATTGCACTTGCTATTAGTGTAGGGTCACATGCTCTTTCATCTTTATATTTTTCAAGTAATCGTTTTGATTTTTCTTATTGGAGGCTAAAATTAACGATATTATGAACGAAATATTTCTCATTAGCTGTCCATATAACAGGACATGCAGTTATTGTTTTTAAGTAAAACTATCAATCAAATAATCATGATAATGGAGATTCTAATGCAATATATCATGTATCTCAATTTTTACAGGATGATGTCTGCTGTTTATTCCATAGTTAACAGTCGAAGGCATTGGCACAGGCACGTTGCCAATAAAACTGCATTTGCAACTGTCAAATCCCCCATTGATGAAGGCAACTTTTCAAATACAGTACTGTTATTCCTTAATTGTGGATGTGTACTTTGTCAAACACGTATTCGTTAAACTTACATTGACACAACCGACAGCTAGTGGTGACTGTGTAACTTCATCTAAAACCTGTTTCCCTTTCTTACAAATAAATCCTGCATTGGCCATGTCACAAAGAACATCATTCCATTTTCCATTCTGAGTGATAAACAAGTAAGAATAAGTTATGGTAGTATTTTAACATAAGGAGATGTAAGGGGTACATAACAAGGAGACAGCAACGCAACAACATAATATATCAGTATATACTCGAATATATACTGTATTCCATTCTGAGTGATAAACAAGTTAGAACAAGTTATGGCATTCTTTTAACATAAGGAGATGTAAAGGGTACATAACAAGTAGACAGCAACGCTTTTGAATATAAAACACTATTCCAGAAAATTGTGTAGGACTTTAATTTGTTTTCATCATTTATATGGATTTTTGCATTGATACAACCTCAAATATAGTTAGGGAAAGATACATTTTAAGACATCTTAATAAGGTCATAGTACAGTTTTCACTAATGTTACAATTGCTAAGTGTTTGTAGCAAGTAGTCCCTATATTTCAAACCACTATTCAAGAAAAGTTGTATAAGACTTTAATTTGTTCTTTCATCATTTATATGGATTTTTGCATTGCTACAAATATAGTTAGGGAAAGATATAGAAGATTAACAAATGACTATACATGTTTATTCCTTCAGATTTCTTGCAAAACACATTTCAAACTCAATGAATAGCAATTTACTGTACACGCACACACCTTCAAATGATTTGCAAACTTTCAGTTAACTTGCAAATGACAGTTCAAACCAAAAGAATTGCAATGAGCTAATGACTATACAACTATACACACCTTCAGAAGCATAATAACACAAATCCCCCGTGGCTGACCATTCCAATTGTTGGGCTCAGTTTTTGCCCATTTTGTATATTTGACAGTGCTATCGTCTGACCATTCAAAATTCATCTGAAACACAGTATCACTTAACCCAATCCAAAATCCACCATAGATAGCTAAAATTAGAAAGACAAACTTCACGATGCCTGTTTAGCCATTTTCTTCATATTCTATGGCACTTTTAATGATGTTCTTCATCTCAAAGTTATAGTGTTTGTTCTACGAATTACATTTTAGAACAAAACAAACAAAGAGCTGTGCATGAGCGCATGATACGCCAGTCGCCAGCTGTTCAGTTTTCAACAATAAATCTAACTAATAAAGTTCCATAACTCTGCAATGTAATATCAGAAATTTATAAAAAAAATAACAAAAGTGAGCTTATTTCAATACTTTAAACAAGTCACCAATATTTCATGATAACTGCTAAAAGCGTTTATGAGTTAATCTCCGAAATACTGGAAAATTCCCCCTTTTTATGAAGAAAGTCCCAATACTCCAAAACATAAAATCAGAAATTTAAAAAAAATCAAAAGGGAACTTATGTCAATATATATAAAAATTCACAAAAGTTTCATGAAAATTGTTCAAAGCATTTTGAGTTATAGTAAAAACTGGAAAATCACTCATAACTCGGAAACTTACATCTAAAATTCATAAAAATCGAAAAGGAGCTTACGTCTTAAATAGATATGAACAATTCGCCAAAGTTTCAAGAAAATTGGTGAAAGCGTTGTTGAGTTATTGTATGACATATTGACGACGGACGGACAACGGTATACCATCAAAAGGAACTCAAACAAACGTAATATTTTCTCATCCAGTCCTGTTTCAATTCTGCTATTATTTTGGTTCAGTAGGCCCAATATCTTGATAAAAAAAGATTACAATGCCAATGAATCAACAGATATCAGAAATCATACATTTTAGTGATCAAAATATCACACTTTTGGACATTCAAGCTTAAAACCATTACGAATACAACATAGTAATGTTTTTTTTTAATTGGTGGATTACATTGAAGTTGTTGCATGAGTTCACATATTCTGATTGAAGTTTGATTGATGACAGAATAACACTGCATCAGCACACAAGGGCTTTTTCATGGTGAGGCATATTTTTCCAAATAACAATCAAGTCAGGCAAAAGACACATCATTTAGATAAAAGCATACAACATTACCCGAATCACAAGTTCCACATGACAATGGACAATACTTCAACATATAAGTTGGGTTTTTGTCACATTCACCAACACTAGCCCAGTGGTCACACTCCTTAGAATAATGGATATTTTTACAATCATCAACACACAAATTACAGCTCTTTTGACATAACCTTGCCATCTGTTTTGGGTTTGTCTGACATTCTCCTTGATCTCTCCATAAATCGCACTGTGTATCATTGAAATGCATGTTGTAACAATGAGCTAAAAAAAAGAAATCTATAAATAGATTACAGCCTCAAAACCAATGTCCATTCATAACTGTGTTCTTCTGACATTACCTTCATCACACACAAACATTCTTTTTTAGGATAATAAAATAAAAATACATATCAGACCTTTAGACAAAACCTTTCTATTTATACTGGATTCTTCTAACATTCTCTTTAGCTGGATCTTGAAATATATATCACACTGTTTACCATTTATGCTGTATTAAGTAATAGTGAAATATAAATTGTTTATAAGTCATGCTTAATGGTTATGTCTTATGCATTCATATTAAAGGCCTCACAGATAAGAGATGAGAGTATTGGATAGTGATAGGAGCCATCACAAAGGGCTCCCCTCGAGTAAACAAGTATAAATTGTGATGGGTTATTTGATTTAAACATATCTTAATGGTATAGAAAGTATACTTGTGGAAGGCAGAAATGTCCTACTGCTACACTAATTCAAACTCAAACTGCAATTGGTTTTATGCTGAAACAATTGTGAACATATGCACGGCAAAGGCTCATTTGAAATAAGTGTTTGTTCATGACTTTTTATATATGGTTTCTTCCTTGAATAAACGACACACCTTTAACAACTGAATAATGATTCTCATAAACTGCTTAGGGTTTGAAAGTTCGAAAGTAGAAATGATTTTACTACAGATGCATAGGGTATGACTAAATGAAACTTTAGTCTTTGACCTTGACCTTTACTCTAGGTTTTTCTTCAATGTATGCAAAAAGTAAAATAGCAAAAAAACCGAGCTCCACGGAAAATTAAAACCGGAAAGTCCTTTATCAAATGGCAAAATAAAAAGTTCAAACACATCAAACGAATGGAAAACAACTGTAATATTACTGACTTGGTACAGGCATTTCCTCATGCAGAAAACGATGGATTAAACCTTGTTTTATAGCTAGCTATACCTCTCACTTGTATGACAGTCGCACATAATTCCATTATATTGACAAAAATGTGTGAACAAAACAAACACACATAGTAGGTAAAATTGTCAAAAATAGGGGTATAGCAGTCAACATTGTGTTATTATCTTAATCACTATATAAGCAAATAACTATTTCAACAAAGAAAAACAAAATGGCATATAGACACTCTATAGACATGATAGACAAAGTACATAAGCAAAAATGAAAGACAAGAATACAAAAAATGACCATAGAAAAATAACACAATGGTGGAATGTATAAATACCGAGCCACGCCAAACCTATATTACCAAAAATGGACTAAACAGTAAAGGTTAAAAATATACAAAGACAAATAAAACACTATTTCACGTAATAAAGATGATAAACAACTTCTAGTAGTGATAAATAAAATGTCAATAAATTCTAAGGGGTTTGAAAGATTAAGAGAGCTGAAAGGATTTGTTTTGATAAGTATAGGCCTTCTCCCCATCAATAATTGAGGCCTCACTTACTTTTAGGGATTTGGCTTGTAATAAAATTCTGTTCTTCTTCTTCTGCAATCGAAGCTAAATCAGCGCCATTCTTCCTACAAATAGATCTGGCAGCATTCCATGTGGTTTTGTTTTTAGCAATCAAGTAGCAGATCGATCTATAACTAACCCATCCATCTTGACAACCATACGTTTGACCTAAAATGACAAAATGCAATGTTAACATAATTTGAAAATCAATTTGTTCATTAAATGAATTTTTCTTTATGGACTTTCATACCAAAAGGGACCACATAGCAAACAAAATGCAAATTTTACACCAATAATCTTGCATAACAAATAAAACATATCCCTTTTAAATAGTGTGAACCAATGCAATACAACAAAACTAAATGAGTTCTCTTCATTATACTCACAAGATGTTCTTTCGACTAACACAATGGCACCTTTAAGCATTGAACATTTTACTTTGCAATGTTTAAAACTAAAGAAAAGCTAAGATAATCTTCCCACTGCTGAGAATTTTTGAATCAGTGCAAAACGTCTATTTCAACAAATCACGAAAAATTTCAGTTGATCTGAAAAAAAAATACATCATGTCTCCATAATTCCTCTAACTTGTTACAGGCGTAGATGTATTATATTTGTCTCTGTGAATATACAATACATCTATCACAGTATTTACTGGGATGATAGAAAACGTGTGCATTAAATGAAAATGTCTGAAGTTACAGAAGCATTATGCGGAAAAAAATATAGGTCAACCACAATGCATCTTAAACTGCAATGTACTACTGACTACCACAAAACTATGAGAGATACAAGCTCAATTTTTCAAAGAATGACACTACTTTATTGTCGTACTGCTAACATTTATGAAGTTTGTTAATTCACAAACCCCTGAAAATGAGACTAAAATCCATTAGGGCTTTTAGCAACTATTCAGAAAAAAATCAAACAGCAAATTACTGTGACCCATACCACGCTTATTTACTATTTTTTGTATACAAGATGATAAATGAAGAGTATTTTTTTCTTCAAAACTCAAATTTGATTAATTTAAGCATCTAAATATTTACATTCGTTCTGTTTCTGAACTTTTACTAAGAATATTTGTCAATTTCCTTGCACCGCATTTCTCTATTCAAACTTTGGTCTACTTCAGTACTGTTAAGACAATTCGCTTGCAGTCAAGTTAGATCTGATCAGTAGTTACAATTTACCTATACACATCAACAACACTGAATTGTCTTAAAAGCTACTGAAAAGTATTGAATTGACCGGATGGGAATTGTCTGAACATTACTGAATGTATTGAAGTGGACAAGTCTGAAAATTGACTGACTTATTATTTAATGTTTAGACTTTTCAGTTGATGTTAAGATCGAAATGACCGTTTAAGACTTCATTTATTAGTATTTCATGATAATTTACCATTAATGATATTTATATGGTTGGAAAGATGAGGTTTCAAAGGGTAACCAAAAATCATTGACTGATTATAAGTTGTGTTCCATTATTTTGACCTAATCACAAACATGTTAACTATGCAAAATTTTCGGTCAATGATTGAGTGGGCAATATAAACTACATGGAAATATGATGTGCTAATTTTAACACATGTACAACTTCATACCAAAATTCATTGCTTACCATGGGGTGTTTATTTCAAACTTACCATAAACTTTGATGTGTAAACTTTGTTCAAAAAGTTTCTCAGTCAACTGATCATTACTGAAGGGGAAGGACTAATTAATCTGTGAAAAAATGATATGAGCCAATTGTAATACAATTGTACATCAAATATCATTGACTTTCATAAGTGGTTCCCCGCAAACTGACTTAATCACAAACTTTACATCTGAATTATGGAAAAGTTTCAAAGTCAATAGAGCATGACCGAGGAGACAGGGCCAGCAAATCTCAATGGAAATTAAATGTGCCAATACTTATACAACTGCATATTTAACCTTAGTATTATTGACTCGTCATATCTTGTTTCCCTTAAACTGATCTAATCACAAACTTTAATATTTAAACTAAGCAATTGTTTTAAAGTCAAAAGACCAGTACTGATGAATCAGGGCCAAATAATCTCCGTGGAGAGACAAATTGTTGACGCTACCAGATGAGCTAAAACAAGTCAAATTAAAGTCATAGAGAATATTCAGCAACACATGATGCTATACAATCATACAAAATGTGACAATTTTAAGAAAACAGTTGCAGAGGAGTATTGTTCACTCAGACACACATACAATGAATGAACTATGTACCTCGGTTGCCTTGAGGACAGGAGAAAGATAATCAACTATGTCCCAGTTGCCAAGAGACTGGGGAAAAGTTATTCACAATGTCCCTCAGTTGCCTTGAAGAAGTAGAAAACGAATTAAATATGTTCTCAGTTCCCTTCAGAAAAGTTGAAAAAGACTTCACTATGTCCCTCAGTTTTCTTGATGAAGGAGGGAAAGAATTACTATGTCTCTCAGTTGCCTTGAGGAGGGTTGAAAAAGACTTCACTATGTCCCTCAGTTTTCTTGAGGAAGGGGGAAAAGAATTAACTATGTCCCTCATTTGCATTGAGGAAGAGGGGAAGAATTAAATATGTCCCTCAGTTGCCTCTTGGAAGGGAGAAAATTAACAATGTCCCTCAGTCACCTTGATAAAGGCGTAAAAGAAGTTACGAAAGATTATTTCCAGTATTTTGTTCTTATTAACTGCTGAAAAATTATTAAAGTGTGTGTTTTACTTGCCTAATGCTCTAATGACTTCATTGGATAGCAGTTTCAACATATATAACATTTAAACTGCATATTCATAAAAATACATTTGTGTTTTATATGGCAAAGTGGCTTCATACAAAGTATATTGAGACATTTGCAATATTTGATGACTAAATGCACTTAGAAGGCCATGTAACCTTATAATCAACTGGATCATATCACTTTTTGTTGAACTTATATTTCCTTATAAAGTGTTGATATTTTCCATTTTCATCATAGTTTTCCTAACACTGCTAAATAAGATTAAAAAAAAATCCTTTATTTTTTGTTTAGTTTAAAAGTTTTATATCCTTTAATTTTTCCATTGTTTAAAGCACCCACACTTATCCTCTTCGTCCTAAAAGGAAACACAAGACTATAAAAAGTCACATATATATTATTCGCTCATGTATTTTCAAAACATTGACACAATGTGTATTATATAGTGTCAGAGAAGTTTCCTGAAGTGCAATGACATGTTTTTTTTTAAATTGAAAACATATTAAAGAAAACAATACGGAAAGGGAAAAGGCTTTCTTAAAGTTGAGACATTATAACTTAAATTTCTTGTTAAAACTTGTTGGTTTTGTATTTCACAAAATATTGGTCATTAAAATATTTTCTTTCATCTTTTATGAAGGAAGCAAGACTATTTGTCAAAAGTGCACATTGCCACGCTCACACTATTATATTTCCATGTTCCTAGCCCGAATTTAAGAGCTGCGGTGCATAGAAATCGACCTCATACAAGTGCATGTATACATGTGTAAGACTTTGATTGGTGTGTTTTGTAGGGTTCTTATAACAACTCAATTTTCTAATCGTTACAGACGCAGAGATTTGTATAACTCAAAAATAGGTTAACAGATACATTGATATACATTTGCATATGGTCTAATTTCTTATCATAATAAATATCTGAACCAAGTTTCAAGTAGATTACAACTTCATGAAAACTGCCTGAAACCTAAACTAAATCTGATACAGGAAGGACAAATACACTGATGAAAAGACAAATGCACATACTGGAAAACAGACTATCAAAGACAGGGAATCAAAATAATGAAGCTCTGAAAATTCTGCGTCACTCATCTGGATCTATGACCAATGTCAAACACTATCAAACTATGTCAATCTCCTACATCTATATTTATAAATTAGAATTGTTAATTGATATACAGGTAAAATTAAGGTTTCATTCATACATAATTTTGGACATTTGAAACGTCTCATGATCTCTATTTTTCAACATAAATATGGATGGATTGTTTTCCAGTGAAAAAGATTTTAGACAAATTGTTTTCTTTTGCTCAATATTCAGTCAGGTGATTTACTTAAACAGATTTGTTTAAGGTAGTCAAACACGAGTTTACTACATGTAAACATACATGTGGGTGTGTATGTTAAGGTGTTTTGATTTGGCTGATAAGATATTTTTGTTTGTCGATTGGATGAATTAAGGCCGCAGTGCAGTATATTCAGAATAATAAAATATTGTTATGTCAACAGCACGAAATTTGATTTCGCACGAAAACATTTTCTTAGTAAATATATTTTACTTATATTGATTATTTGAAGCTCTACGGTCGTCCAATTAGGAAAAGATCATATGGAAACTGTTTTGTCAGTTTCTAAACTAGTCAATTTACCAAGTAAATGAAACTACCGCTTATTTTTTTACAAATGTCTATGCCGAAAGATTAGATCTGAGCAGACTTTTAGAATTAGGAGGTTAGCTTTCTATATTTCTGACATGTTACGATAATCTAAAGTAACTAGTGGAAGTAAAGGTGAAGGACTTGATTTGATAGGCGATGATATGAATATAATTTGTACTGATCCTACTCAAGGTGTATGAATCACAGGAAGACGTAATTTTTGGTGGTTCGACAATTCCCATAGTTATGAATAATGAGAATACCAAACCATTTTTTATATAACTAAAATTTAAATCATCTTGGGTGTATGCTTTCAAGTGAACAGTATAAACTGTTTTGTTTGCCAATTTTGAATTCACCCAGAATGGCAAATATAGCGCAAATTCATGGTCTGTGTATATCAGATACCAATGAACAATTTGAATTTTCTTAATTTTGCCTTAAATGTCACCAATAGATATTTTAAATGCAGCCATGGGTTAGTAGAACACGTACAATATGGCGTATACATGAACTTATTACCTAAATAATATCTTCTGGGGAGTTATTTGTTCCAATTGGCTGCAAAGATCCGTAAATGAAAATCTGGATGTCGAATTTCATTTTCTGTAGCAGAAAAAGATTTGATATTTTCCTTCAGTCATACATAACTGTTATGTTATGCTCTGATAATAATCTTGCTGACGGACATATTAGAGAAACATGCAGATTTGAAAGGTTAAATATGTTCATATTTCTTAAAACATTGATGTCTTGGATTTCAGAAGAAACAGACCCAAATTTATGGTGACAAATTAATATTATAACTTGTTTCATGGCATTTCTACAAAGGCTGCTGTAATGTGTAAGATATTCAATCTTGTCACATTATTTTATTTCTGACAATAACTTATTTTACTCACGGTTCAATGTTATGAACAAAGAAAAAAAATAGAAACCATACTTTAGAATTTATATGAACAAGAAAGTAATTGTTTTCTTCTCCTGAGACGCTGAAAGATTATCAAAGACAATCCTTCAACGTCACTGAATCTTTAGCAAGTGGAAATGTCATCAAAATATTTCAGAACGGACCAACATTTAATAATTAATTAATTAACAAATAAGAAAATACTTCAACTTTTACTTTATCATTGTCTGCATCTTTCAAGAACAGGCTAATCTAGAGGTTTATTTGCTTTATATTTATCAAAGGTATGTTTGTATGTTCAAGATATCTATATAGCTAAGAAAACAAAAACACCAATACTGCAAGTACAAATATGGTCTTAGCCATTTATTGATAGGTGTACAATCAGATGCAGTTTCAGGAGGATGGTTGTCATTGGCATGGTTCTTCTTTGTTCATAATATTTACTTTGCCTCATTAAGTGTAATAAACTATGCATTGCAGAAATATACAGATGAAAAAAAATTATTCGATTTTTCATATATGAGAACAAATTAGTCAAACAAGAAAAACAAAAGCTGAATCTGATGAAAGTAAAGTACACATCTATCCAAAAAGATGAGTTGAATCAGCTGAAAAAAGAAAAACTTTATACAGTTTTAAAAATATTAACAATTAAAAGCTCTTACAATTAACTTGGGGTCATTAATGATTCCACAAACATAACAACTTTATCATTAAAACCTTGATTTGCATGATCATTTACCATTTGCATATTTCCTCAGCTTCTTGTGGTACTACGATCTACATTACATTACATCATATAACAATACATCATGTGACAATATCTTTCATTACAAACTCAATTAGTGTTTATGTAAAACAGGATGCTTTAGTTTCACTTTTTCGATATCGTCGAGGAGAGATAAAAATTAGTCAAAATCATCATTTAAGGGCCATAACGTTTATAAGAAGTCATCAAATTGTTTCTATAATATGATCATCCTTATAGATATGACGGAAGCTATGTGATGGCAATAGCTCATATAGCCATTTGGTCCAAGAGGCTAAAAACTATTAATATATTAATTACCTTTTCCAATTACAGGTGATGTTGGGGGATTGGTGGCAGGGTTGGTGCAGCAACTTAAATGAAATAGAATATTGTAAGACCTTATATAATACAATGCAAATCAGCATTTAATGATAGCCTTTGTATAATTGTTACTTTATAATTTTATGAGGAGGTTACGAATAGCACTAGACTGCAAGGGAGTAATTCTTTGTTAATTTTCTTAATCGTCATTATTAATTCATATACAATTTTTTTTCCATTTATAATGATTAAGAGCTTAATACTTTGCAACAAAAAAAACACTTTTATTGAAAACCATATGCTTATCTTTATATAGCTTGTGATGTTGTGCAGTTAGGTTGCTGTTCAATGACATATACATCACTTCTCCTCAAATCCTATTGGAAAACAAATAATTTCTCTTTAATCTTGAGCCATGAGATTCAAATAAAAATATCCAAAGTCAATGTTAATATGATGCTTTCATTTCTTCATTATTCTAAAACGTTATGTTGACTGACAAAGATTTCTTTCTCTTAATGGTAAGTACCCACTTAAATACTGCACAAGGACTAATATTTTATCTTTAGAGGAGAAATGTACATATCTCACTAAAAACAAATAACATTAACTCACCTGTCTTTCAACAAACCATATCTCACTAAAAAAAATAACATTAACTCACCTATCTTTCTACAAACAAATCCTTGTTTGATATCACATTCTTGATCTTCCCATTGTCCTATTTTAGTATTCATAGAAACACAGTCTTCACCATTATCAAGACCATCAGGCTGATCTACATGAAATTTAACTATTGTTTTAAGTTTACAGAATTAATGTAAGAAGAACAACACCCTAAATGATTTTTTTAATATTTATCTTATTAAGATGATTTGGTACACAATGTGGTATAAAAGGAGTAGGTTTTCATTACATTTTGTGGAAAATTCAAAGTAATGTAAATTATGGAATCATAAAATGAACGTTGATACATACATTTTCAAATCAAAAGATTTATAACCTATCTTGGTATCTTAAAAAAAAAATAACAACAAACTTTGCATCCAGTGGAGAAAGGAGAATGGTGAACCATCAGACCATCTCCAGCCTTCGTCTGCTCCCCGACAATTGGCACCTATCCACATTGAGCTGAATATATTACTCTGCAAACGCCCTATTAAAATGTAATATAAAAATTGTATGTATAAAATTGGTTTTAACATAAATGAATTAGATGTACTCAATTTCATTCTCCAGTTCTCTACTCCCCGAGAGTAGTTTATTTTGTGGGTAACTTATTGCTCAGTCTTTTGTACTAGTATTTCATGTATTGTTTATTATTTTTGTCTTTTCACAGTCTTTATTTTTTGCCATGATTTTATTCGACTCTTTTCGATTGACGAGTTTTGATTCTCTCTTTGTTTCCGTTGCTAACAAAACAAATTTACACAATGAGTTAACAGTTACAAATATTATAATCTGATATATGTGTATAACTTTCAAATGATTTTAATGCATATAGGTAGACAGGTAGATGCTGCGTTATCGTTTTGAGAAGGTATCACATGGTATAGCTTATCTAGATGGAATTTCAAAAAAAGTATACAACAGCACAAACAGGTGTGAATGTGAGTGACTTCTCTTTATTCCGTAAACAGGAAGTTAAAGACCAACGGATGTGAACATGCATCACACGGTATAGCATAACATTATAGATAAACCATATATTGTAATCAATTTGCTATGAATAATTTTTGAAAAAATGATTATTATAAAACTTACCAGCAAGGTAAAGCTGTTCATGTGTTGATGTGATACTAACTAGCTTTCCACCTAACGTTTGACATTTTGTTCTTGCTTCCATCCAGCTTGATAACCGATCATCAAAATGATAACAAACATCAGGGATAGGTGAATCTTCCCAAAATAACCCACATTTTCACTCCATGTCTTGGCAGCAATTGTCGTAACTTAAATTAAACATAAAATGAAAATGTGTCCATAAAACATTTTTATGTACTCGCATTATCACATTTCAAAGTTCAGGGAACCACAAATTAAATATGGGTCAAAACCTTGATTCAGCATATATTTTTATAGCTCATATCATACCATACGATATATGATTCAAATTAATGTGACTACAACTTCACCATGTCTTGGCAGCATGTGTTGTAAATAAAATTATAAAGGAAAGACCATGTATCTACAGGACACCGTGCTGTACTCGCATTATCACATTTCAATGTGAATCGCAAAATCTAGGTCAAAAACTTAATTTGGCATATATTTCTTTATAGTTCGCATCATAATATATGTGTACTAAGTTTTTAGCCAAATGTGACCACAACTACAATGGTCAATTACAATACCTTAAACATAAACTGTAACCTGATACAAGATGTATGAATGGGCAGCTAACGGACGCACAGACAGGAAAATATAATGGGTCGCCTATTATCAAAGACGGGACATAATAAAAACTCAAAAAAATTAATATCAATTAGGAACTATTTGAAGAAGTTTTATTTAAAAAGTTGGTAAAGGGTTATTTGTTTGTTTTGCTTTGCCAGTTTGTATTACACTTCTTTGTGCTAAAAGGCTCTTATTCAATGTGTTTCAAGAAAATGGACAAACATACAATGCCGTAGCCTACAAGTCCATCATGATATACAATTCCAATCAACACCTGATCATCATTAAAGTATCCAAACAAAATTCAGGAAATAAATGTATACAAAAGTGTAAATAAATCTTCGCGAATTAATTACTCCAGTCTAGCAAGAAAATGGACGGAAATGCACTGATCTAGCCTACAATTCCACAAGTCCATAATAATATACATTTCGAATCAACACCTGATCATCATTAAAGTATCCCAACTAAATTAGGAAATAACTGTATACAAAAGTGCAAATAAATCTTCGCGAATTCATTACGCTAAACAAGTAATAGATGAAAATGAATATTCTATCCGAAAACAATAACAACCACCACCACCTATCCCCGGAAATTCAAATTGTTGTTATCTCCTTACTGATAACACCTTACCTGCTTTTGTTGTAGCTGTAGTGGTAATTGGTGGTGTAACTGCTCCAGCTGAAAATATAGTAACATAATATGTTACCCTATAAATTTGGTACACCCGAAGCCCTTTTCTAAGTTTATCAATGGAAACAAATAGAATGCTATAAAAGTACATAATGCGAACTTGGTCGTTTGTTTTCAATATAAGAATAAGGAGATGAGGTATGATTGCCAATGAGACAACTATCCATCAAAGTTCAAATAAAGTGGATGTAAGCAATTATTATAGGCAACCGTACGGCCTTCAACAATATGAAAAAAAACCATACCGTATAGTCGGCTATAAAAGGCCCCGACATGAAAAATATGAAACAATTCAATTGAGAAAACTAACGGCCTAATTCATAACAAAACAATTAACGAAATACAAACATGACAGACATGAACAATCGACAACCACTGAACTACAGGCTCCTGACTTGGGACAGGCACATAAAGAATGTGGCGGGGTTAAACATGTTTATGAGCGCTCAACCCTCCCATGGGACAGTGGTGTAACAGCACAACATAAGAACAAACTATAAAAATCAGTTGAAAAAGGCTTAACTCATCAGATCGATACAAAGCAGAAAAACATAAAACTTAAACACAGACCGGACGTGGCAGGGTATTTATCCATCCCTCATCCCTAACAACAAAAAGGACACTAAGTACTTTACATCCAAAATATGGTCTAAAGATTTTCCTCCATCGATGAACTAGCTTTTTTGCCAGACATGTTACCAGCGTTTGATTTCTTTTCTGTATGAAAATCGTGTAATTTTTTTGTATTCAAAATTCCTCAGGTCAAATAAATATTCAAAGTGTTACATACCACAATATGGTGTATCACAATACTCCCATCTTTGGTTTACATCAGTTGTATAGCACCAGGGACCATACGGCTCATTATCTGGATTACGACAATAGTTCTTCTGGTCAGACAGTTTTTCACTAAATCTATGTTTTTGAGGGGTTTGCGATGACCAAGTCTGACATGTACGACCTGTGTTGGTTTGACTTATAGTTCCTGTATAATTCTTACCAATCTGATCCATTATACACTCTTGGACTATGAAAAACAAAAATTTCAACCAATGCAATAATTATATTTCAAACTTGTGGGGTTTGAAAGTTATGAGAGAGGAACAATTTGGAACGGACGGACACATGGCAAGCCGATTACTTTAGGCCTTCTGCAGATTAATCACAAAGCCTTAACTAATGTTCAGGGATATAACTTCAATAGTATCTAATACAATCAATGGTAAAATGCATACCAATTATCTGTAAATGGAAAATTCCTTACATTTACGCCCACGTTGCAGCTGGTTGACAAAAATTAGAAAATTTCTGATGCTGATTGCTGACAGCAGCAAGTTTTTAGAAATGAGGAGTTTTTCAATGTGTTTTATTTTTAAATAGAAAAAAATAAGTATGAATTTTTCTTTTTTGCAGACAAATGTTTTCATTTATTCACATCAATCTCCAATTTCCATTCCTTGTGTGCAATCTGCATGTTTGATAATTATATCAGTCAGTTCGACTTTGTTTTTGTTTTACACATTGTTTTCATATTTCCTGTAGCATGTGTCGAATGGTTGAAAGAATTTTGAACAAAATAACAAAGACAATTTCCATTCTCCTTGTCCCTTGGTGAATTACAATGTAAGTAATAATGCCAGTATGGCCTATATATCCTAGTTAAAATAATTAGTTATGTTATTTGTGGTAAATGTCCCGAGAAAGCATATCCAAACAGCTTACATTCAACGAACAATGGCCTTTGTTTATATTATCATGTGTAAACTTTTGTGATGTTTTATTTGAATCCAAAAACAGTATTATCTCATATATTTTTACATCATATGTAGTTTTTGATGAAGACAATATTTTCATACAACTCTAGTCAAGTCAGTTTAGTATTTCTATCCCCTTTTTTTTGCCAATAATATTTTCCATTGATCTTAGCGTTTTCAATTGTAGGTTTTTGTATTTTATAGTTATAGTTAGTAGTTTACAATGTTAGTTATTAGTTATTAATATTTTTCATATTGTAGCTTTTCACCAAATGTATGTTGCATCATGATCTGTCAGCTCCTGACGTATTGAATTTTAATGAATGAACTGAACTACATATGGTTTATTTATTTGCGCCCTTGGCAGACTATGGCAATTTGCTTGCTGTTTGGAAAAGAATTTTGTTTTCATCCTTGAATTATATTTTCCAAATGTAATTATGATATTTTAACATTGGTTTGTGAGCATGGAAAATTGGTTTGACTTCGCATACCTGGCTATCTGAGCCATGTGTTTTTTTAGTTTTTCAGAGGTTTCAGGCAATGTCAGGGGTTCGTTGTTGTTGTGGTTAGTTCTACTGTCAAATATTTTTGGTAATTCCTGTTATACTTCAAATGTATAACAATGTAGAGACCTGCTTAGAGAAACAACCAGCATATTCAAAGCTGTGCACAGGTAGCAGGTTATAACAGGAGTATTGGAAAGTAAAATTGTAAATATGATAATGACAAGCCTAGATTTCACCTTTACAAAGAGCAAACAGCCTGCATATGATTACAGGATATGCAACTGCTATCTTAAGGTATATATAGTATGAAGGGAATTTTACTAAAATTCTCCCTCATACATTCGTCCGAATTTAAAACATTTCTACATGGCTGAATAAGAGGCAAGTCAAAATGTAGGCTTGGTATGCTCGCAGTATCTTATTATTTTCTGTGCGATGCAACATTTAATAAAGAAAAACAAAAAAAACATTACAAACATCTACACACACATCTAGCTATTCTAATCTAAATCAATATTATGTATATAATAAACTTGCTGAACGTGTTGTACTGTGAACAAATCGATACATACTATACAAGTGTCTGACTTATATATGACTAAAGAACCCTAAACGTAATATCCGTGCAGTACTTACACAAAGACTTATAACTTAATACTAATCAAACCTGTTCTACAAACTTAAAGTTAAATCAATATGTCCAGCTGTTTAGGAGTTGCACTTACTAACCTGTTAGGCAGAAGTAGCTTACAAGGAACATGAACAGACTGACGCACAGTTTTTCTTCCTGTATACCACAATTTTTTGACAAAATAGAAATCACAGAAAGACCTTAAGGGGATAGTGGTTTGAAGGAACTATAATGTATAATAAAAGAAAATGGTTTGTGACTTCTACGAAACATGTCAATTTATGGACTTTGGTCATGATCAATTACGTAGAATGACAATACATTCTATTAAGTATGAGACCCGTTTGAAAACGGCCTGACAGGAATATCCGAAAGTATTTTAGTATATGTGGATCAAATAAAAGGGACATGACTCTCAATATAAAATTATATATCAGTATGGTGGGTTCATTTGATTAGCTACAACACCCTTCATGACTAAACAATCCACCAAATAAAATAGTGTTAGAAAAACAATTAAGAAAACTTGCTCATGAGGTATACTTATGTCTATAGAGTGCTAAAAGCAATACAAAATAAAGGGATACGATGATAATTATCACATAATGATCAACCTGTTTAATGATCTCTGGGGCTTTTCATTTATAAAGTATCATTATTTATGCAGCTATACAATTTTAAAAGGCTAAGATTTCTTCCAATTACTCTGAATCAAATCATCTAATCAATTACATGTACTGATGAGGATTGACTCTATACTTTACCAACTAAGAGAACTAACAAACAGAAAACAATAGTTCTCATAGGAATAACACCTGGAAACTGACACGATGGCAAGATTGTAATTATAACAATTGATGTGCATTGTAATATGTTGGAACGATTACAAGAATTTGAAACAAGTCATGTCCTAGAAATTTGGAGATATTATTGAATATATTTCTCACTTAACATTTAACTTACCTGGTACAACAGTTGAAACACCTGGCTCTGTTATAGCTGCATTTGTTGTTTTTCTTGTTGTTGCTGGAGCTTAAAAATTTATAAAATTACTTTAGGTGAAATTTAGTATTAATATTTTTCAGATTGGATTTAAACAAAGATACATACAGTAACTATTATCTGCTTTTCTTCCATTCAAGGCTAAAGGCAATTTGTTTACAGTTCTTGGGAGTCTTATTAGAACTTTTCAGAATATAATGCAAATCCCGTTTCTCTATCAATCAAAAGAGAATTTATCAATTTAAACACATTTTCTTTCAACATATTTGTCCAAAACAACGACAATAGGATCAGATATAATCTTGCACATATAAACATACCGTTGAAATGTCAACGTGAATACTATTATTTGATAATTACTTGCAGTAGTGGTAGGTGGAGTCACTGTTGTAGTTGTGAAACTTACTGTAGCAGGTACCTCACACACAACTCTAAGTGTTCTATTACATGGAAAGTTTCTATTCCATCTACCATTATCTCCTGTAAAAGAAGAAATCAAAATCTAATTTATTTATAATATTTGAGCTGCGTCGGATAGAAGTCGACGTTATGCAAGTACACGTATACATGTACACGTATATAACTGTGATTGATTTTGGAACATTCAAATAAGAAACGCAAGATGAATTTTGGTCTGTTTTGTAGGGTTCTTATATCAACTCAATCAGTTACATACTTTGGATATAGATTTTTTCAACCTAAAATAAGTTAACAGATGCATTGATATTCATTTGCATAAGATCGGCTTCTATCCGACGCAGCTCATTTGTGGAACATTCCATTTCGTGCATTTTGTGTAAAGGCAAAATTATAAAATAAAGTGATGATCAGTTAAGGCTTGTCCAGATTTTTTTACTATTGGTAGCGGCTGTAGACAAGGGACCCCTGTCTCCATATCTTTTTATTTTATGTGTTGAGATTCTGGCATTGAAAATAAGGGGAAATAGTGACATTAGTGGTATAAAGGTCACACAGGTCGAGCATAAATTGTCACAATTTGCTGATGACACCGCTTTGATTTTGGATGGGAGTGAAAATCTCTGCAAGAATCACTATTAGAATTAGACTGGTTTGCAAAATATCTGGACTGAATATTAACTTCACAAAACACAAGTTATTTGGTTTGGGAGCAAAAATATATATAGATACATTATGTCCTAACAGAAATCTGTCTTGGGGTGAAACTACTTTTAAATTACTAGGAATCAATTTTGATGTGGATCTTGAAAAATTGTTAAGATAAATTATTCTGAAAGAATTGTACAGACTAAAAATACTTTAAATCAATGGTCTAAAAGGAATCTAACTGTAATAGGTAGAATAACTGTGATTAAAACTCTAGTCTTGCCTATTGTAAACCATCTCATTATCTCTCTGCCAAATCCTTCAGATGATATGTTAAGAGAATAAATGAACTTATTTATACATACATATGGAACTCACCTATACATAGAGTTAAGAAGGATATCCTAATCAAATATTATTTGAGGAGGTTTGAAAATGCTTGATTTGAATATGTTCATTACAGCCCTTAAATCAACATGGATTAGAAGGATTTTGCAGAGATAGTAAATGGCAAAATATGTTCATGTCAAATATAGATAAAAGAAAGTTGTTTAGTTGTGGTGTTGATTATATTAGACAACTTTACATGACAGTTAACAACCATTTTTGGAAAGATGTACTAAGATCCTGGGAAATGATTATTCAAAAAGAAATAAACTTGACTTATGATTCATTTTTATCAAATCCCCTATGGCTAAATAACAATATTAAGATTGGTCATAAATCAGTAATTTATCAAGAATGGATCAAAAGTGGTATTAGATTTGTAAATGATATAGTTGACCAAGATGGATTGTATATTTCATTTGACCAATTTAAGCAAAACTATAACATTAACACAGATTTTCTTAAATTTAACATTGTTATTTCGGAAGTGAAAGAGGCATCAAAATCTTTCACTAAAGGATCTTACCTTTTATACCATCATGTCTGCAAGTATTTTTAAATCATTGTAAAGGATCAAAAGATATGCAATCTGTACTGACAAGAAATAATGTTACTCCTACTGGACAGCTTAAGTGGGTTAAAATTTTAGGTGAACAGAATCTGAACTGGAAAACGATTTTCAGACTGCCTTTTGCTGTTACAAAAAATAGTAAATTACAGTGGTTGCAATATAGGATTAACCATTGCATTATTGCAACAAATCAGTATTTAGTTAAAATAAAATTGACTGATGATCCTTTATGTACATTTTGTAAATCAGAGAACGAGTCTATAGAACACCTATTTTGGAATTCCAATACTGTACAAAATTTTCTACAGAATATTGATAACTGGTTCCTTTCTGGTGGAATAAGTCTCCCAATGAATAAATTAAACTTTCTTTTGGAGACTTATCAAGATATTCCCAACAACCCATACAACATGATTTTCCTTTATATTAAACAACATGTGTATAATTCTAGATGCTTTAAAAGAATCTCTCATTGCAAGCAGCTATAATAAAGCTGAAACATATGTATAAATTAGAGAGTATGATAGCTGTAAAAATAAAAGATAACTGAATTTGACAATGTATGGAATGTTTTGAAAACTTTTATTGAATACCAGCTAATGTCTATTTCCTGTTCTTTATTTTCATCATTATTTGACTGCTTTTACAGATGATTGTTTGATTGCTACCTGTCATCTAGCAGTACAAATACATCCATTTAGAGGACAATAACAAGATAGGAATATATCCTGCATGTAACTTGAATGACAAAATGAGTCAGATTTTAAACATGATAGCTCACAGATAACAATCTGCAGGAAGGCATATCACCCTATTCAGACATATCATTCCCCAAACTAACAAGGCACTCCTTTTTCTCCTTTAAGTTGTGTACTAGTAGGAGGAGAAGCAAATACAATTTTTTTTTCTTTTTTTATTGTTTGACCTAGCCATCAATGAAACCCACAACCTTCAGCATTTAAGGCGACGAGCACACTATCACAAGACCATTGAGGCAATTTTTACACTTTTGGTTTCAGCAACAATCTTCTACCTCCTGTGCTGTAAATCATAATATGAAACAATCAAAATTTCACAGATAATTGATAAGCACAAAAAAGCTGTGTACTGCGTACTGCATGCCACGATCTCAAAATAATATAAGCATATATTGTCCATATTTTGGTATGGGAAACCATAATGAAAAATTAAAATAAGTGTACAAGGGTTTTAGAAGAATTAGGTAAAATTAACATAATTTTGTAGAATTTCAATGCTTTTATCGTATACTCTTCCTTTATACTCTCTCAAATTCAAATTTCTATTTATGTACAAAATTGATATTCATTTTTATTTTTTCGTCTCATTATTATACATAATTTAAATCTAAAGGTGTGAGGAAACAACTGTAAATGAACTAGAAAGGGAGACAAACAATTGTTATCTAACTTCTGTAGAAAATTATCTGAGGTTACAAAGCATGGCGAAATGGTATGGCAAGCCGTTCTCGTCAAAACTATGTTTAAACCATTTTTTCGAAAAAAATACACACTGAGAATTTAAAAAAATTACACTGAGATTTAAGAACCTAAAATAACACACTGAGATTTTAAAATTATCCACTGAGATTTAAAAAAAGGAAAAACACACACTGAGAATTTAAAAAGGTATACGGAGATGAAATAAATTCAAAAACACACACTGAGAATTGTTAATTTCACAATGAGATTTCAAAAATACACACTGAGATTAATATGCAAATTACTAATGAATATTCATGAAATGAATAATTCAACAGATTAATATCTTGGTCTCCCGAACTCTTGTCATTATAATGAAATGCGGTTCCTACAACCAACATTCGTAATAAATTTCTCAAGACTTAACAACTTTTTTTGCTAACTCATATTCATAAGTTTGTTGCCTATAATTCATATTACTACTAACAGTATATCGGGATTTTTTGCTTTAAACAGTTTTAGCATGGTCCCTTTTAAAAGTCTTTCAACTGTTACCCTCATTTCGCAAGGTAATCTTTTATATTTTTTTGTAACGTATATATGCTATAATAGGCACTTGGGAAAAAAATCACTGCATTGTTTGTATTTTTGCAGATTGTTCCAATGTTTTCTTATAATTTTAATAAAGTTTTTCACTATCTGGTTATATTTTGTAATGTCTCAGAGTAATTGGGTATTTTTCTTGTTGTATTGGTCTTTAATAACGTAGTTTTTCTATACGTTGTATTTTTAATGTTTTTTATAAAACATTTAGCGCCAAATTGAAGGACTAACGAGTTCTGTCTCCTAGTTGTTTTAAGCTTGCAGTAGATTCAGATTAAATATGCTAATTAGATATGTGCGCATAAAAAGTACGCACAAATCTCAGTATGTAATTTTTAATTCTCAATGTGTAATTTCAAATTCTCAGTGTGTGTTTTTCAGTTTATTTAATATCAGTGTGTCTTTTTAAAAGTTCGTTGTGTAATTTTCAATTCTTAGTGTGTAATTTTCAATTCTCAGTGTGTGTTTTTCATTTTTTGTAATCTCATTGCGTTTTTATGAAATCTCAGTGTGTGCTTTTAGGTTTTTTAATCTCAGTGTTTTTTCTTTCTTTTTTTAATTCTCAATGTGTAAATTTTTCGAAAAATGGTTTAAACATAGTTTTGATGAGAACGGCTAGCCATAAAATGGAACAAAAATGTTCATAGTCAAAACACGTGCAACATGTTTTATTCAGATTTTTTTTTACCATATTCAAAGAAAGGAAAAGTTACATTTAGGGGCTTATTTGGCATTGTTAATTCACAGGAAAAAAACCTTTAAAAAAACATGGGTGCATAAGCAGAGTTGACATATAATTGGATCAGTAGCAGAAGAAACAGATTTTGATGTCAGGTACATTGATGACTGAAAAATCTATCTAATTGTCTAAATCACTACAACCTTGAACTTATCAACTGAAAAAATGACAAAGTGCCGTCCTCACACAAAGGTTATTATCTTAATAAATCAAGACATTCTGAAGGCATCTCTGCTTTCTGCTCTTCGAACGGGTTGTTGCCTCTTTGACACATTCCCCATTTCCATTCTCAATTTTATCATCAAATTATAAGGCAAGTTTAAACTGAACTACTCCTTTTCAAATATCTCATGCACATTCTGAACAAAATCAAAATGAACATGATATCAATTAATTATAATCTTCAAATTGTATTATCTAGTTGGAATGCACCAACCAATTAGCTTCATGTTTTAACCTTTGATCAAAACATCACTACTATATCTTACCAACATTCATGTAAGCACAGTCATACAAGATTTCATTGCTATTTGGAGAGATGTATGTCCAGTATTTCAATGATGGAACTTCGCCTGTGCTAGGCCAGTACCAGTCATTAGCATGTTCTAAAAACAAATACATTGTGTAAGTATTATCATTCCTGTGGTGCTATGTTTAGAGGATTTCATGGTTGTAGATAAACAAAACACAAAATACCCAACATTACAGTAAGTGTTACATTAATTTGTAATACATAGAATTGAAATTTTCATGAATAGGTTCACAAAGGCTACGTAATGACCCTGGAAATCAATGACCACTTAAACTTGGAATTGAACCATCATTTCTAATGAAAGAAATTTTGATATTTAAAATTGATACAAAATTAAAAACTTAACATTAATTTCTCATTACATTGTCTTTTTGATTTCATAATCATTGATTTGTTCCACTTGTAGCCATAATCCTGTCCTCCTTTCAATATCTATGACATGATTGGTTTTTGACTTACCATGATAGAACAGGACAAGTTCCGTTAGTAGAATAGGTACTTCCTACCCCTCTGGAGCACCTGAGTTCACCCTCAGTTACAAAAGGGGTTGTATTGCTCAATCTTTAGTTTTCTATATAGTGTTTTGTCGACTTTTGTTGTCATTTTGAGTTTTTTCGTTGGAAAGGTGGTATGAGTAGAAAATGAAAGAAGCTATTCTTCAATTAAGGTTTTTGTTACTCAATTTTTCTTTCCTTATTTATTTTCTTTCCAGCACTGGGGTCTTCATTTCTGTTCTTTTTAATGTTTAGGGTACTTTTCTCTTTTCGTTAATTTTGCTCATTATTCTCTATTCTTTATTATCTTTTTTTACATATTTCTTTCTTCTTCATTTTTTGGCCAATTATAACCTGTTCTCTTTTTTTTGTCGTATTGTTGTTTATCATGTAAACCTCTCAAGCAGATGCTCATAACTAATGTTTTAATCTGAAAAGTTTATCAATGACCAAATCACTGCTTTTCTTAAAAAGTTTGTTTCATTTAGGAATTTATAGTCCCATACTCAATTAAAATGATTTTGAGATAATATGTAACTTAGCACAAATCTTTTGAGTACAGATTTGTTGAAGCCAAAATGAAAAAAAAATGTTTTCCCTGTTCCCAACCTCTACCAAAATTTATGTTGTTATTGTGCTAAAAACTAGAATATTTTGTTACCACTGTTTACTCTCATTAAAATGAAGTAATTTCTGTTATTGTATAGCAACAACATATTTCATACAGAACTTTACCATACATTGGTTTACAATAATGAATTATATTTCACCAGTGCGAATTATACTTTATTAAGTGACGTCACCAGTGACAAACATATGTTTTAAACAGTTTTTCAGACTAAGAAGGCCGTACGGTGACCTATACTTGTTAACGTCTATGTCATGTGGTGTCTGGAGAGAGTTGTTTCATTGGCAATTATACCACATCTTCTGATTTTTATATTAGCTATACAATAAATTGGTTACTGCATGAATATGGTGAAATATTATCACTTGAAGAATATACATTGCACTCTCAAATTCATGCAATATAAAAATCTACTTAGGGTAATAATTATCAATACAAATGCAATAACCCTATATTATTATTATAATTATCATAATTTTCATAAATACTGAATTGTAAAAATGAGTAGATTGAACTCAGCACAATGTTATTTTAGGAAAATGTGATGATTATCATAAAAAAGATTAACTTAACTACCGAAAGCTATTCAGGCAAAACTACATACTGTGGAACCATTATTTTTCGTTGAAAACCAGTTTTTGTGGATCTCGTGGGTACAGGTAAACCACGAATTCAAATGTTCATCGAATTACACATTTTCTATAGGCTTTGTATGCAGAGATTGGCAAAACCACGAAATCAAATATCCACGAAAATGCAAGTTTTCCTCAGTCCAGGAAAATTGATGCCCAAGACAATAAATGACTCTACAGTAAATCTTAATTTTTTTTAAACTCCATCCCAATATTTTAATAGACATGTAACAATTTTTTTTTCAAAGAACTTACTTTTCAATCCAATCCATATTTCACCGATATTATTTCTTTTCTTCAACAAACTGACCAGATATGATGATTTACTTGCACTGTGGATATAATTTTATTTCAAAGAATTAAGTCATGAAAGCATAAATGATAATTCTAAAGGCTGCTCCATAATATAATATGTATGAAAATGTGCAGAGCTTTTAAAAAAAACCCATCCACTCATAAAATTTTCAAAAGATTTCCGAGGAGGACATACAAACACCAACCATTTAATTATTTTTAAGTTCCTGTTCTTCAATACTAAAATTATGAAACAACCCTAAGCATTTAAAGACTTAAACATTTCACAAATAAATATTGTAAACGTGGAAATGTTTGAGGGGGAATATTTTTGTTTGCTTATTTCGTGATTACATAAAATGCACAAAAATATCTCTTTCTTCCCTTCTCTTAGGTTTATTTGTGATTTGCAAAAGTTACAACACACGAAAGTATCCATTTTCACAGTATCCAATTTCAACTCCTACAAAAGTCATTTAAAACTTTAATGAAGCTTTATTTGATCCATTTCATTTGCATCTAATACATGTTCACATTAGTAAATCTGTTTCATTTTAAATCCAAGATAGTTAATCCTGAATACATTTTACCATTACACACTTGTTAAAAATTTACCCTACTTAAAAAAAATCCTTCAACTATTATAGAAATGTCCCCAAAAAAGGGAACACAGCTTCTATGACAAAAAATTGCAATGAAGAAAAATTATCGTTATGAATCTTAAATTCAAGAGAAGGAATAGGTCTGCTAGGTTAAACAGATTTATTAGTGAAGATTAAGGACTATCTTAACATTAGCTCTAGATTATACTATGCAATACCTGATTCATAGTTGTCAAATTCTGAAACTTCCGAAGTTAAAAGTCTATTCAGAGAAGGATTTTACGTTCACCTCATTTCAATCTGTTTTCTGTGATATTTTATTTATTTACAGTCCCTTATAGCTTTTACTTATTATACAGTTAAAATGAAACAAATCATCACCAATTTTCTGTGGATCCATTATAATTCGTGCACACGAATACCAATTCAATTGGTTTTTGTGGGTATTGATGAACAACGAATTAAAATTTTCAGCAAAGAAACATTTTCTGTTGGCATATATGTACACTTTGGCAAAACCATAAAATCAAGTATCCACGAAAAAATAAATTTTCAACAATCCAAGAAAATCGGTATCTACGAAAATGAATGAATCAATAGTACTTGACTACAGCACAATTTTAGGTACCTTAATTGCAAAAGCAATGATTTAACATAAAATTGTTGGGGATAATCAATCATTTACAGTTAGATAATGAAGACATAGGTCGGAATTTGGCAATAGTTTTCTAAAAGTTGGAAATCGCCTTCTCACAAAACTTTGCAAGAAATACTGGAACGTTCCCAAGGACATCTGGAGCAATGATACCTGTTCTTACATGCACATGCTACATTTCTAAGGTCAAACTGATTGTAAAGTCTCCAAGTCTTGATCGACTAGTCATTGAAGAGAATAGACCTTCTTAGTTAAGAAAGGTAACTCTTTAAATAATGAGATGTGGTATGATGGCCAATGAGACAACTATCTACCAGAGTTAAAATGAAGTGGTAGTTAGCAATTATAGGCAATCGAATGCATTGTTTTAACATTCAGATTCAATAATGATTTTAATCAGTTCATACGAAAGAATTTAAATAATCTACAATACTTAGAAGCTTAGAATGCATCTTTGAAAATGGTTACATTAAGCATACAATTGATTTTTTAGAGTAATGTTCCTTTAACATAGGTCTACTTCCTTAGATATAAATAAAACACAAACTCTCAAGAACACAAACATTTCTGCAGCTCAGGTTGATTTTGATTTTCAACCAATTATAATTGAGACAGAATTAGAAAACTCAATATTGTCCACCCTATCTATTGAGTGGAAATGCTGAGTCTTTGTTTTTTTCGGGCCTAGGTGGCGAAATGTTCAACAACTGTATCACTAGCTTTTTAATAATGAGGTTTTGAGTTTGAACCCCGTACTTGGCAGATGCATTCGACTCCAATCTGAAGTTACCAGGATTGTTAATTTTCCTGCCGAAGGTCGTGGTTCTCTCCGGGCACTCTGGCTTCCTCTACAAATAAAAACTATCCGCCACAAAACAGTCAATAGTGCTGAAAGTGGCATTTAACACCAAATCTCAATCGATCTTTGTTTTTTTTTCAAAACATTTACAGCGAAAACTAAACTGTTAAAGGCAGATAAGTAACTGTGTTTAATTATTCTAAAAAAATTAATTTTATTTACTTAATTTGACACGAATAAGTTGCACAAAGGGAACGGGTGGGAAAATAAAGTAAACTTGGGAAGTAATGTATAAAATTACCTAGTTATATCTACCAGTGACATTTTCATGACTTTACAAAGTGATTCAGCACCACGTCTGTTCTGTTCCGAGTACGACAGATAGTAACACATTGACTGATGTTGTTGATACCCAGGTTTACATACTCCTGTAAAGATACTCTAAAGTTTACTTGGTATTTAAGTATGAACATCCTTTGTTCTACTAATTCAAACTTTTTCCATACATAAACACTTGCATTAGTAATCTGTAGCCTTTTATAGCTTCCTATTAGGTATGTTGTTTTGCTCATTGTTGGAACGTCGTAAGGTGAGGTATAGTTGCAAACATTCACTTCGTTTGGTTTCGGTGAATATTTATATCATTGGCAATATCATACAACATCTCCTTATTTTCATATAAATTTTGACACAAGTTTAAACCCTGATCGTTAAAATATCAGGCATTCCATAAAACATATTTAATATCTAGTCAGTTTTCCAAATATACTTATGTAAACTAAACCTTTGATTTCAGCCACGCGAGATAAAGTAATAACTAGTCAGGTGTTTCGAAACTCACACAGACTACACCAAAGGAATTTCCTTAATAAGTCTCCAAAAGAACTGAATAGTGTATTTTACGTAATTTGTAAAAAAAATAGTTTCACTCAATGTCAAATTATGCAATTTTCCAATAAAGTGGCGTGCAAAACAGGCATTTTGATCCATGCAATTATTTTCTGTTGGTTTTACATATAATTTCGGTATTGCTTATTTTCCCTAAGACTTTACTAAATTCACAGCTTTTAACTTTGTATCCCTCTGGTTAATTTACCAAATACTTAAAGGCCTGATCTGACCTATAAAATTTACCAGGTGGTAAGCAATTAAGAATTTTTTGAATGAGGGGTGGAGCTAAGTTACAAATATCACATACAGCATCTGTTGACAATAATAACATATGGCTGAACTCACGTTTTCAGT
This sequence comes from Mytilus coruscus, assembly GCA_017311375.1. Taxonomy (NCBI): domain Eukaryota; kingdom Metazoa; phylum Mollusca; class Bivalvia; order Mytilida; family Mytilidae; genus Mytilus; species Mytilus coruscus. The sequence goes on from CM029600.1 coordinate 44,942,314, forward strand.
GGCAATAATACAAGGTTATACACTGATAAAATTCCAAACAATGAAATAAACAAGGAATAAGTTTTAAAAATTACCTTTTAATTATTCTGAATATTAGACTTCAATGAAACAAAATAATAAATAAATCAAGAACAATTACATTCTCAACTCCAACTCTATAAATTGTAATTAATCATTGTTCCCTTTCCTTTTGTTTTGTTTTTTTCTTTTTGTATATATAAATTGTAAATATAGCGAGACCATATTTTATCTCTTAATTTATACATTGCTTTTTTGTAGTTTTTCTTCCCCTTCTTACTCCGTGGTCTCCTATGATCATTGAGATGGGACACTGATGTATATTCACGATCAACGTTTTCGTTCCAATGACACACGGCTATGTTATTTCTTGAATTGTACTGTAAATCCCCAAAGAAATTCTCTTATTTTGATAAATGTTTATTACATTATCAAAACTTTCCACATAAAAAGTGTCTCTGCCAAGAGTGTAGTCATTTGCATATTTGTAAACATTCGATCCGAGGATGGCATTTACAAGTAGCTTTTCAGCTACTGGATCCGAAATCACAATCCGCGAAGGTTCATAATTAGTATCTTTCCGGCATCTAGAACTTTCCCTACAACCAGTATGGATTTTTTTGTAGTGGTCTACAATATTCAACAAGGATGATTTCAACATTTCTTTCTGTTGGTTAAAATTTCTTATGTACTAATGTACGTGTGTTGCCACTGGCTCTACTTCATCACTCAGCCGAAAAGACCACGTTTTGCCTTTAGAATATTGAGGCCCGGATGAAATCTTTTTCATTGCTGTTTTCATTGCCTTCACACAATGCCAAGTATTATTTTGGTTGAGCGTTTCAATTTCTTCTATTTTTATTGACAAATTTCCGTCGTGGCAACGAACACCGACTCGTACATCTTTATCCTTCATGTACTGGTAAACACGCACGGTTTCAACTTTTTCATGACCCTGTGAAACGATATCATGAGCCTTTGTAACATGCTCACAGTTTAAAACTTTGTGAGTTTTTTCTCCAATTGCTACAACACTAGTGTCTTTTGCATTTTCCTCCATCCATGGTGTGCATCGGACATAATGTCTATTGAGTCAAGATCTTCATATGAAGCAATTTCCTCTAATAAGGCAGTGTCAATACATTCATTATATTCCTCTTGTATATGTTGTTGGTGTTTATTGAAGAAGCTTGTTCTTTTTTCCTCATTTAACATGCTTATTCCAGAACCACTAACAAATCATTTGTAGTCTGAAGGAAGTATACCACTGCATACAATACCATGGTTTACCCTGCTGTTTATTAGATACTCCTTTGTTGGTAAATAAGGAGAGGACGACCAAGGAAAAATATGTGGTGTCTCCTGGTTTCCGCATTTCAAATTGGTTTTTTTATGGTCCTAATATATGTGCTTGGACACATTGCTGGCCCAGGATTTTCATCTTCATTGTCAAACCATTTTTCAAACAAAGCTTCAAGTTCTTGTAAGTTTCCCATGGGCCTATTGCTTTTCTTTGTAAGTTCATTTCGAATTTTAGTTAGTTAATCAAAAATGATATTTTTCTTCTCCTCACTTCCAGAAAGTTCAATTCTAAAACTAGAAGTTCTTTTGCGAATTTTCTGCTCATTCTCTGACATTTTCTTTTTTCTTCATGAATACGTGGTGATGTAAATAAATTTTATAAATGAAATGGATACATGAAATGAGACCTAAGAAATTCTTCCAGGAATAGTCCATGAAATGGAATAGGTGAATTTGTATTCTTTTCTTTTTTTCCATTATAGTAATATATTTTGCATATATCATTAAGACATACTTTTTTAATGTTCGTTATAAATGAATATACTTTTTATTTTATTGAGTCATCTTCTTTTTTAATTTTTGAAATCTTTAACCAACTGTTACTAACTTCCCCCTACTTGAAAGTTCCACACTTAAAGTCAGCAGGTGTATTATGATGCTTTGGAATGTTCCCGCGAAATATTTCTGATAGTAAGCAAAACATGTGTATGTGTGATATAATAAGTGAGGCTTACTTAAAGGTTATCATTTTAATTGAATAATATTTTTGATTAATTAAGTATATAATTTTCTATGTTTTCTATGTATTGTGTGCGATTTTGTCCCATGTACATTTAGTCCATATCCTTTCATTTTCTATTACTTAAGAAAAGATAAACATGTTTTATGTCAAGTGAAATTTCTCAGCAAAATAAATTGGGATAAAAAGCAGAATTTCTTTGACCATTTTGTTCTGAAATAAAATACTTGTCCCAAGATTACCCTAACTACTGAGTGTTCATTAGAAAAAGAGTGAAAGAATGACATATATTTAAAATAAAATGAAGGAGACAGCAAATAATTCAAGATCGGTTTTGGCATTAGAAGTTACACAAGAGCAGAGGGAGGCAATTTATCATTATTTTGCACACAATGATTGGGAATTTAAAGACATATATGGTGAAAATGCTAGTGTTTAGGAAAATGAGTCAAATGAAGGAGATTTCTTCATTGCACAAGATGAAAACTCAGAGGAATGTCCCAATTGTTTATGCAGGCCATGCATAACAAATGAAAAGAACAGACAGTTGTGGTGGGAAAATGAAAATCACCCTAAACATGAAAGGAATGCATATTTGAGAAAAGACAAGTATAAACGTTTTTGGACCAATTTGTTACACAGGGGAGTTTGGAAAGACCCTAGGTACTTATTGCGAAAGAGAGCGGCACTAATAAGATCCTAGAAGACGTAAATGTGTATATCATCGCAGGGATTTAATGCCTAAGTTTGTGCTTTAGCTAGTGAAACAGTGTTCCAAACTTACCAGAACAACAATACATGGGTCACATGTGGGAATAATAACTCAGAAATATAAGTGCTGATTAGAAATATATTTAATTGACATGATGAATCATTTGGTGTTTGTAAATTGGATGCTAATAGTTCTCCTGTCTCTAAGGTAAGCTGATTTGTTAGCAGCATGCTGATATGTAGGAAAGCATGGTATTTCCTACTTCTTGTGTAAACAATAACAATAAAAGCTCCGCCTTCATCTCTCAGTCTGGGAAGTTCAAAATTTGAAAATCTTGCCCCTTGAGTATTTACAACCTTGATATTTCTTCAAATACAAGTTATTTTTCAGCAGTTTTTTGAGAAAAGGTGTGTTGTTATTGTTCCTCCTTGAGTGGTAAATTTCATGGGAATAAAAAAATTGTTGAAAGTAATGTTTGAAAAAATGTGCTCTAATTTTGAAAACTGAAAGAAAAGCTAAGAAATATTTTTCATTGGCAGCTATTTATACCCCAAGTCCGGTCTTTAAGGGAAGATCTATGTGGTAAAATAAAACCTGATTCATAATGTTAGTTTGTAGTATACTAAAAGTGTTATGATTCAACAACACAATTGTATTCAATGAATAATTGTAAATACACATACAGATAATTTGAATAATTTAATTTTTCTGAATCGGCTCTGTTATCCGTCATCAATATGTTCTCTTGTTGAAATTTAGATTTTGACACAGTGCAAATTCCGCAAACATGTACGTTTTCGGATAGGTGAGCAATTTCTGATTAATGATTATGACTTCAATCCCTTTTGTTAAACAAACATCTCCTTGAAAACAAAATTCAAGCCCTGGTTACTATAATAACTATACATTTTTGGAGATAATGTTCAGACAAACCTTCAGGCTTTTGACAGATGTATGGTTTCTGAGTTGTACAGCTATCTGGATACAGGACTTCTCCTGCATACTTAGCTGTACTTTTATAGTCATACAGGCAGGGTTAAAATTACTGAAATAAAATGTTAAACAACTGAATCAGATGTTGTTCGTGTTAGATTATGTCATAACAAACAGGGCTAAAATGTAGAACCACTTATTCTGACTGTGTCAGAAAAGACATACTAATAAGTAATGCATATTTAAGATAAAACATTTTCTACGCATATGTGTACAGTTAAAATATTTGGAATATATTGCTTATTTTGGTATCAAATGAAAGCTGACTTTGGATCATTGTAGAAGAGAAAAGATGCCAAATGGATATTCAACCTCATAAGTTAATAATAAACTGACAACTACATGGCAGATGCTTAATAAATGATTATTTTGTAATTTTATTGGAAGTCATGTTTTACCTTTTCTTAGAACTAAAGTACCTGTTTTGGTACTTCCAAAGTTCCAAACCAGTACGTTCTTAAATGCAATTAAACGTACCTTAATTTTTTTTTGCAGCACATGCCACAATAAGGTGTTGCTTTGACATGCAATTATTTTCACATTATTTGAACTTAGAACAAAAGGGCTATGATTGCTTGAAATTGAAGAATTTAACATAAAAAGCAATACAGCAATAAATTTGGTTAGCTAACTTAAAAGGGAATATACAATGTTCTAGGGGAGATAACTCTAAATTTTTGATATGTTTTCCCATATTATGTCATTGATAATTACTTATAACATTGAATAAGAAACTAGAGTGTTTTGATGTCACTGTTTTTGTCATACTGAATAAGGAACTTTTTACATGTCTTTTCATTCTTATGAGTCATACTGTCCTTAGAGATTTTTGGGATGACGAACAAGGAATATGTCATAACCTCCAGTTTGTAAGTTTTCATTTGTATGACGTCACGTTTAGCCATGACGTCTTTGCCAAAATCATTCATGAAGTTTCGCGGATTTTTTTGTGTATTCATTCATGATTCAAACTCCTAAAACTTGTAAGGTTGTTTGATGAGTCATGAATTCTGTATTAGCTAGTGAAAATCTAAAAACATCTAGTCCAACAGGTTCCCATGTATGATTGCCTTATGATAAAAAATGTTACTATTTAAATAGCTAGTAAACAAAGGTAATACTGTATTGATTTTATAGTCCACACTGAAGATGTATCTTCTCTTATCTATGTAGAAACTAGAGTATATTTGCTGTAACAGTTAGCTATTTGATGATATATACCTTCTAATAAATGGTTATATGGGTGAAGATGTGCAATAACTAAACATATTATACTTACTCTGATGTTTTACTTGGCTGTATATATCTATCAATTCCAATAGCTTCCGAGGAATTTGTATAGAAGTATGTCTGAAAAAATTAGTTCTGAATTAGACAACATTTTTTCAGGTGTCAGTATGTACTTTTTTCACAAAAACTCACATATTATAGTATCGGTTATTATAAACACATATCACTCTTTTTTAAAGAGACATTAACTGTCAAATCAAGTTTCACCGATTTGAGAAGAGATATCATATTTGATTTATCACATACTAAAACGTATATCCAAATTAAAAAACAAAAAAAAAAAAAAAGAAATAATTAACAATACATAAACTCATTATATTGTATTACCAATTCATACATATTTTAGACTATACGCCATATAATTAAAATAAACCTCCGAAGCTACTGATGGTCATTTAAACTGATATAAACTAATATATAAATATAAATAGACAGGGTCTATGTCTGTTTGATTTCGTGTTAAAGACTTGAAATATATGCAAATCATCGTATAAACGGTATAAAAATGTTGACATTCTATTCTATTTAATGAATAAACATAACACGTGCGTAAATTGTTTTTTGTTATAAATAAGGCCGTTAGCTTCTCGTTTCAACGACTGTTCATTACCTTGTTTTTCCTTAAAACTCCTACCCAGGAATCGAACTGTTGAAAGCTAGCTATTGTAGAAACTGCATGTAGGGAACCAATATTTGCAGCAGCGGCCAGGTTAGAGTCTAAATCTTTACAGTCTGATCTGTAAAATAAAACAAATAAGGTAAAGCTTAAACATAAAAAAAAATAACTCCATTCCATATTTCATCTGTCCAAGGGCAAAAATTCCCAAAGAATTGCATGTATTGTTGTACTACTCATACCCAACTTTGAATTCAAAGTATCAGAAAATAATAGAAAGTAGATATGTGACATATACGAAAGTGCTCATGCGTTACAAATCGTCACTGTTAAGCTGTTGACCAAATGTAAAGTCATTCATTGTTCAGTAGTACTAAAGAAATGATTTTTTAATTCATTCAACATACTATATAATCAGCTGCGCCTAGAGCGCATGTTATGCCAGTTTTGTTCATATTGAAATTGTTGCCAGAATAAAATGGAAATTTGGAAGGCATCTAATCAGAATTTAGTAAAATGTCTCGTAAAACTTGTATTAGAATATCCATAAGCACATAAATATTACATCAAATATGAATGTACATCAAATATGAATATATTCTAATAACTCCGGGTATACAAACCAGAGAATTTTAAAAATCAAAATTGAGACAGTTAACTTATCGCAACACAAACAATGACACAGGGGTCGTCAAATTTTTTAGTACAAATGTCCACCCTCCCTTCCCCCATTCATATATTGATTTTTGCGGAAAAATACTTACCATACATATATTTCAAAGCTGGAAAACATGAAACATTTATATATTTCCAGCCAGACAAAAAATCTGTATTTGACATCATTATCAGATGTTAACCACATAAGAAAATTCATATTAATTACTTAAACAGATCAGTACTCAGCTTTTACGGACATCTTAGCAGAAAATGAACATTTATGACCCATTGCCATATATAAATTTCTACCGAATGTTATATAACCTTCATAACCTTGCACCCTTTTGAAATATTTGACATTCTCTTTGTATACCTTCATATAGAAAGATACCCTCCAACCCTGTGTCCCAACAACAGTGTCAAACTTGTAAAAAGGTGTAGGTTTGAGAAGGTCATAATATGGTCAATGTTTCTAGCAAAATTTCAAATAAGACTAGATAGGAAATAAAAGGTCTTTATGTTGAAAATGTACAAATCAGACTTAACAAATAGCCCAAATGTTGATTCTCTTAGCAATTCAATGAAAGCAGGTGGTTTCTTATTAGTCTTAAGAAACATGCAGCGCAACATAAAAGATCTCTTAGCATTACTTTTGATATACTAGAAACAAAAACAAATCAAACTTGAAAATTTAGGTTGTCAAATCTTTGTCTCTATGTTTCCTAGGCTGGGTGAAATCTGGACGATTTTGTCAGTTTTCCCAAAAATCCTGATGTTTGGCCTTTTTTGGGATGCAAATGTCAACGCTTTAAAAGAAAAGCTAGGCAAAAATTGTTCTATTTTACTTTCTTACATGTCTATTCATCAACTTGTAACATTTTATATTTTGCAACAATGGACCTTACATTCAGGACCAAAAAAGACCCTTACCAAACTTACTTCTTTCAACCCTGCATACTAGAGACATGACATGTAAAAATCTGCATTTCATTAATCTTACAATTTAAGTCCTAAAACTATGGATTGCAAATATTGACCGAATATAATTTCTATTCTGATCATTTTTACAGCAATATGATAAAAATGTTGCACATATTGAAATTATTACACTGTAAGCAATAAAATACGGTTTCCTGCAGTAGGTTGATGGTTCTTTCTGGGTATTCTGGTTTTCTTCACCAAAAAGAACTTGCTAAAAGTAGCATTAAACATCAAAAATCGTCAATCATTCAATTTTTATTACATAATAATAATCATCAATAAATCTTTTATTATCATTCCTCACACAATTAGTGCCATCAAAGTTACATCAAAATTGATTAATTGATTGTTGTTTAAAGCCACTTTCAGCAGTAAAATTACTCCTTCTTCTCAGCCATAATGTCAACATATTTAAACACTAAAACTATTTCTTTATTTCTTTAAACATGTTTATTTACGTTATTTGTGTGTGTATATATTTAATTTATTTTTATCTATTTTTATTTTATTTGTTTTATTTATGTTTAACATTTTATTTTTTTTATGTTATCACATCTAATAGTTTGTATGCATGTTTTTATCTTTTCTGTAACCTTTGTACTCGCATGGTTTTATGAGAATAAACTATCTATCTATCTAGCACTATTGGCTATTTTGTGGTGGTCAGTTAAGAGAACATAAAGATTAAGTTCCTTAAATTTCTACTTACTGTAAATTCACTGATTACTGGTAAAAATATGAAACTTATTAATGCGATTGGAAAAATTGAGTGAACCAAAATTACAACTGAATTTATAAATGTGAGTTTTTATTATTGCGAATCTGATACTGTCGCATTTTTCGCATTAAAAACAAGAATGTGTCCATAGTACACGGATGCCCCACTCGCACTATCATTTTCTATGTTCAGTGGACCGTGAAATTGGGGTCAAAACTCTAATTTGGCATTAAAATTAGAAAAATATTCAATGAGTGACCAAACAACACTATAGTTCACAAATGTGTATATATATATGAAAAGTAAATTTGTATGTTGCATTGACTTTTAATTTAAAGTTTGTCTATCTATCTAGTACTATTGACTATTTTGTGGCGGTCAGTTTTTATTGTTTTATTGGCGAGGCAGCCGGGATGCCCATAAAGAGAACATAAAGATTAAGTCCCTAAAATTTCTACTTACTGTAAATTCACTGACTACTGGTAAAAATATGAAACTTATTAATGCGATTGGAAAAATTGTGTGAACCAAAATTACAACTGAATTTATAAATGTGAGTTTTTATTATTGCGAATCTGATACTGTCGCATTTTTCGCATTTAAAACAAGAATGTGTCCATAATACACGGATGCCCCACTCGCACTATCATTTTCTATGTTCAGTGGACCGTGAAATTGGGGTCAATACTCTAATTTGGCATTAAAATTAGAAAGATCATATCATAGGAAAAATGTGTACTAAGTTTCAAGTTGATTGCACTTCAACTTCATCAAAAACTACCTTGACCAAAAACTTTAAACTGAAACGGGACAGACGGACTAACGAACGGACGCAAAGACAAAAAAACATAATGCCCCTAGGTGGGACATAAAAATGCAATAATTTCTGAATTTACAGTACTTTAAATTAAAAGTCAATGCAACATACAAATTTACTTTTCATATATATACACATTTGTGAACTATAGTGTTGTTTGGTCACTCATTGAATATTTTTCTATAATTCTTGCTTTAGATATTCCATAAGTATTCTATTTTATTTTCTCAGTGGATTTTAAATACGTACGCGGATTCATTCCACGTCTTGAATTTTTGGACAAATTTATAACATGATCCCTGGTGGTACTCCCATCCATTATCTGCATCACAAGTCAATGGATATTTCTCTGGAAAAAAGAATGAATGACAAATGTTAACAAATGATTTAACTGCAAACGGTGTATGTGAATCACGCCATGTAGTTTTCAAGGAAATAAATTGAAAAATTAAATATTTATGATGGATATAAAAAAAAAAATAACATACAGATAAAAAATCTTGAAAAAAAAATTTCATTTAAAGAATTAACTGATCAATATTTTAAAATAAGTGGTTTACATAATTATCATCTTGAGCAATCTATTTCAATAAATGAAAAGTAGAACATGCCCATCCTTAAATTCCATACCTTTAAATATAGATGTCCACAAGAAAAGATTATTCATGGAGAGAATATTTTGAAGGCATCTACCTAACCCTGTGTTTGCCTGCAACTGCTGCTGTCAGTATCAAAGTGTAATATTGACTATTAAAAAATATCTTAATTTTGTTTAGGGTACTATCTCTTGATTGTGAAGACGCTTCTGGCATAGCTTTGTTAAATTCCATGAAGGGTTGACAAAGTCCTTGATATCTAAAAAACCTTGAGACTGTGTCTAAATGTTAACTACCAAATAAGTCCATTTTAAAGTAAAATAAGAAGAATGAAAAAACAAACAGTTTCATTCTTTTGAGAGCCTAATAGGATCTCTTGATAGAAGCTAAATAAGTCTCATAAAATTCTATGAATGTTTGTGAAAATTACTGACGTCTAAAAATTCTTAGCCCCAGACTGTATTTTAATTTAAATGCATTTAACAGTTAGGTAATATATCAGTAAAATAATAACAAATACAAGAACAAAAATTACTCTAGTTTTCTAAGATATAAAAAATTTAATTTACTTTTATATAATGTTGCTAATAATTCAAAAATTTGTGCTCGCATTTATTATTTCGTCTGATGAAGAATGAACAAAAATGCGAGATTAGTCATTGTGCTTTCGAGAATAACTTCATAGTAATTTTGCCGTGCAATAGGCCACCTACGGGCCCCTCTACATATATAATGCTATATGGGGTTAAGTCTAAATGCTATATGGGGTTAAGTCTAAATGCTATATGGGGTTAAGTCTAAATGCTATATGGGGTTAAGTTTAAATCGATAAAAATATTATACAAATGATTATTGATTATTATTTATATATAAAAAGAGAGGCGAAAGATACCAAATGGACATTCAAACTCATAAGTCGAAAATAAACTGACAACGCCATGGCTAAAAAAGAAAAAGACCAACAGACAAACAATAGTACACAAAACACAACATAGAAAACTAAAGACTAAGCAACACGAACCCCACCAAAAACTGGGAGTGATCTCAAGTGCTCCGGAAGAGTAAGCAGATCCTGCCCAACATGTGGCACCCGTCGTGCTGCTCATGTTAGTACAAACCCGGTAATAAGTCTAATTCGGTAGGTCACATTCGGGAAAAGGGGACGGGACTGTAGCTACGACATTAGGAACATATCCGCTATCATCTGTGAAACGGACATTCCGTAATCAACCAACTCGTGATGGCGTCCGTAAAATTTACGAAGGGATGATTTCAACTTCACCACTTGGAACTCTTGGTTTAATATAACTTTATATACAACTTTAACCTCATTTGAGAATAAAGAATTCAAATCTGGCTTGTTAACTGACTGCTCTTAGAAATATGGCTGTAAAATGTCATATATCATACAATTGGAAAGTTCTAGTAATCTTAATTTTTCCAGTAAAAATTCAGTTTATGAAACATAAGATTACCAAAAAAGTCAATATATGAACTGTTTTTGTATTTGACATATAACCCAAAACTATGACCTTAAATACTCTTATAATCGAAGTGTTGAAATACGAACCACGCCTTCTATTTGAAGAATCATGCATAAACATGTAGTGTTACTGTGACCTTGCTGCATAAATAATGTTTCTATTTTCCATATTCAAGACAAATATATCTGTTTGGTTCCGCTAGGAGCTTTATGTCAAGCAACAAAAATGTTATTGACAAGTTAGTAATTATTAAATAGCTGGTTCTGTTAAGTGAGTACAAATGAAAAATTGGAATAATTTTGATGATACTTGAAATGCAAGGTGCATTTGGTAGGGTTTTGATAATAACATAGCGTATTTACCTGACGATATCGGGATATAGGTATTAAGTCAAATCTTAACAGGAAGTTGTGATAATATTAAAGAACCGACACGGATAAAAAAAATAAACAATGTCAAAATGTTCAGGCTTCAATTAAATTTTTACTTGGGTAAGTTGATGCAAGCATTCGATCTGTATTGTGTCGTGTATTGTTAGAGGCAAATAATGTTTAACGACTATATTATATTAAGGTGTAAACACGTTAATTATGAGCTTTGAAAGTGAAGTAGTTCGTGCATTTTTCTGAGTAGGTTTAAAAAAGTTTCAAACAAATATACTTTACTGTGGTTTAGCATTCGTTCGCAGTCATTATCCTATAGATTAACAACTGTTGGTTATATTGATAATTTAGAATCTTCATTGAAGCTGGAGCACGAATGTTGTGCGAATTAATTCGTTTGATGTGTCATTTGTACTGTGTTTCAATTCCAAAACGTCAAGCACAAACACACACAAGATACACATACGCACAAACACAAAAACAGAACACCATAAATAAAGGCAACAGTAGTATACCGCTGTTCAATAGTCATAAATTCATTAAGCGTAAACAAATCCGGGTTACAAACTAAAACCGAGGGAAACACATCAACTATAAGAGGAAAACAACGGAACAACAGAAACACTGAACTGCAACAAAAGCAAACGCCAACATACATAGAAACGGACTATTTGATAACAATTGCCATATTCCTGACTTGGTACAGGACATTTTAAGAAGAAATGATGGGCCGAACCTGGTTTTATGGTTAGCCAAACCTCCCGCTTATATGGCTATGTTAAAAAAAACCGCTAAAATGACAACATTACGTGACAGGAATACAGTACAAATAAATGCAAGAACACCCAGGACAGAGAAATACATAAATAAATAATATAATAGTACATTACAACATGTAAACCACAGAATAACAACGGATAACAACCATAACCACCCCTTTATTCCAGAAACTTCAAACTTATGTCAAATGCTTTAGTGAGAAATAATGTTTGGAACCTACATAAAGCATTTGAACTTTTTTGAAAAAGACTATATATGAAAACCAAACTATATTATCTCCCTATAATGATGAAATATTGGGAAGATTAACCAGAGTTATCTTACATTAATCACAAAGAGGGGCTAGGAAACATTTTTAACTAGAGCTTAATTAACGTTAAAACAATTTTCTACTAAAAAGAATGTTACGTTATTTAATTATAAGGACTAAGTTAGCCAAATCAACTTATTTTATTTGATATTTTGAATATTTATGACAAAAGATAAACATGCTAAATAACAGGTCAACTCATACGCAGCTATATCAGTCACAACAAGGGTCGATAACTCTTACGCTGTAGATCAGCTGGTAAAAGGTCGATAAGTTCTTACATGTAATTAAGTGCAATTTTTCTCGACACTATGTCAAATATCGATAAAGAATTTGTCAAGTTAAATTGTTTAAAGGATAAAAGAAGAATGTGTCTGAGGACACGAATGCCCCTGCTCAAGCTTTGCAATTTTCTAAGTTTAAAAGGGGCATGACTCTAGAAGGGTAAATGGATAACTGCCCAAATTCCAACTCTGTCTGCGTGTTGTGGTTGTAAGAATTGTGTATGAGTTTCATAAAAATTAGATGAGACAATCTTAAGTAATCTCTAGAACGGTTAATGATTCACTGCCCAAATTCGAACTCTGTTAGTGTTTTGTGGTTTTAGCATTGTGTATGAGTTTCATGAAATTTCGATGAGGAAAACTTATGTTAGAGTGCGGAAACGAAATTGGGACGGACGGAAGGAGGGAAGTACGGTCAAGGGTAACACTTAATGCCTCCATTGGCTACGGTGGGGCATAAACATCAGAATGTCTAAAATGTATTATAATAGTCTCAGAATGATATCACGAATTCTACACACAGAAAATAAAAATCAAATTGATCTATTTTACTATTGATATATTTATAAAACATAATTACTAGTATGTTAAAACATTTAGAAGCTGGAAATATTTAATATTTAAATTATTCATTTTCATTATTATTGTTATGACATTTTATTCAGTGTTGTGATATATTTAATTTTCCTGAGGCAAAATATGTCATATATTACTTTAAAACTCTAGAAATAACTTTGTACACGGATGACTATAACAAATATTGGTACTTTTGTTTGGCGTAAGTTTCCTGTGTAATACTTGAATAATTGCGTAATGAAGATTTGTATCTAACTGTTTGTAATTTACACTGCTTATTTGGATCATTAGCTTTGTTTGAGATTTTGTAGTAATTTTAGTCTTTTTGTATTGAAATGCCGATGATTCTTAAGTATAAACACAATAATAACACAGCTGCCATTTTGAAAAATTCTTATGTCGACAAAAGAATCAATTTTTCAATCCATTAGGGACTTAATTTGCAATGAATTTAAACTGTTTAAAGTAGTATACATTGCTTAATTAGTTATCAAAGGTACCAGGATTATAATTTAGTACGCCAGACGCGCGTTTCGTCTACATAAGACTCATCAGTGACGCTCATATCAAAATATTTATAAAGCCAAACAAGTACAAAGTTGAAGGGCATTGAGGATCCAAAATTCAAAAAAGTTGTGCCAAATACGGCTAAGGTAATCTATGCCTGGGATAAGAAAATCCTTAGTTTTTCGAAAAATTCAAAGTTTTGTAAACAGGAAATTTATAAAAATGACCACATTCTTGATATTCATGTCAACACCGAACCTGCATTGTATGTTTCCTTCATTACAATAAAGTTGCAAAGTATTACTTTTATTTGAGGAACTTGTGAAATTGATTTATAAGTAGACGTTGGGTTGCCAATTTAACTTTTTATGGGCAGACGAGGAAAACAATTGGCTACAATTGATTAGGGACGATATTTAATCTGTCAGGACCAACATTTTTTGGGAGAATTATGTTAGAACACTAAAGAAAGAGCTGTAAAGGTAGAAAATGGGTCGAAGTAACGGAAAAAATTAAGTTAATTGAAGGGCCTATGCAATTTCTATGAGACAACTTTACTAAAGATGGCGAATTACAACATCATGAAAGTCACGTTATGTCATACTTGGTTGGACATGAGGAGTTGAAGCTCTGGTGATATTGCTCGAGACATCCTGCACTAACAAACTCTAGTCCATGTACGTGTTTTATATTGTATATCTTTTTCTGTCTTTTGTATAACTTTATAACTAGAGGCTCTAAAGAGCCTGTGTCGCTCACCTTGGTCTATGTGCATAGGCAACAAAGGACACTCTCCAACATTTTGTTGATCTTGTATTGATGATTATTTAGTCTGTTTATTTTCCCTCTATCTTCTTTAGTTTTTGTTCAAAACACAAAAGAGGGTTAAAATATCCTCATTTAAGGGCAATTACTCCTATGGAGAGTGACAGTCTACTATAAACTATATCGGCAAAATTTTACTTGTATGTAGATCTTGTCTTGCTGATCATTGTTGTTATTCTAAGTGTCTATTTATTTTTTATCATATAGGGCAAAAAGCAAAAAAATGGTAAAAATCGTCATTAAAGGACAATAACTCCAATAAGGAGTCGTCGGACGATTTCCCCCATATGTCTTAATTGTAGGTCTTGTCTTGCTGATCATTTTTACTTATTTAAGTTTCTATCTATCTATTATAATTTTCAAGATATAAGGCAAAAACGCTAAAATTGGTAAAAATCGTCATTAAAGGGCAATAACTCTAATAAGGACTCGACTGACGATTTGACCATGTAAACTTGTCGTGCTGATCATTTGTGCAATTCAAAGTTTCTCTCTATCTATAATAGTTTTCAAGATAATAGGCAAAAATGAAAAAAAAAAATGGTAAAATTTGTCATTGAAGAGCAATAACTCCTAAAAAAGTCGTCTAAAAATTTGACGTATGTGGACAATTGGTAGAGTTCAACATTCTGAACATTTTTGCTCACTTCAGATTTTCTCTATTTATAACAATTTTCAAAATAATAGAGAAGACTTGCATTTTACCCCTATGTTATATTTTTAGCCATGTCAGCCGTCTTGGATGACAGGTTGGGTCATCGGACACATTTTTTTAAACAAGATACTCTAATGATGATTGTCGCCAAGTTTGTATAATTTGGTCCAGTAGTTTCAGAGAAGATTTTTGTAAAAGTCAACGGACGACGACGACGACGGACGACGGACGCCAAGTGATGAGAAAAGCTCACTTGGCCCTATGGGCCAGGTGAGCTAAAATAAGGAGATGTGGTATGAATTTCAATGAGACAATTATTCCATCAGATATCATAAGTGTATAACATACCTTTATCAAGTTCACAAATATAATTGCTCCTTTTTTCACAATTGATACCATTTAAGAAATGTGGACAACAGATTTCTGCACAAATTTCCTTGTTCGGATGAATATTTGGTTCACCTAAACCCCAGCGACTGAAAATAAAAAAAAGTCAATAACAAATTCATTTTGTGCTAGAATATATCATGAAGTATCTTTTAAAGATGCTTGCTGCTCACTATTTTAGCTTTTTATTTATTCTACAAACCTTCTTGCTTTTTAAGCCATTTTCAATAATTTTAGCCTGACAACCATGTACATTCCACAACCAATTCAACTATTATTTCAATGTACTCTACATTTTCCAGAAAAAAGACTTCATACTGTTTATCTGAAATACCAAAATCTATTTTTGCCAAGTAAGAAGTAAATAAGAAAATAGATGTTTATAGTCTAGAAGGAAAAGGAATGTCATATTGTGTATTTGGTATACATGATATACACTTACACAACCGTGTTATCTAATGCAATATTACTGCTCCAGTTCCAAACAGTTCCATTCTTTTGTAGACTGGTCCACCATTCTGGAGTACCAGTTGTCTTTGCTTTAACTTTCGTCAGTTCTTGTTTAATCCATGCCTTCAAAAGAGAAAACAACACATGAATCTAACATGGAAGAGGTGTGTCACCAGCTGTGCACGTTTGATTTAGTTTTCAAGGAGTTTGGGATTAATAAAGTGTTATGCAAACACCGACGATAAAAGACGATAGCAGTGATCATTCTGTCTTTGTCTGGTGACAGAATATTTATAGACAAATGGCATTTTTGGTTTTGCCAACCTTATCAGCAGGTTTTTGAAGCTAGCCTGCTAGGGTGACATTCGACTGATGTATTCATTATCAAAATATAAATGCCATTCACTTATGGTTGTGGCCAGTTATCTATTGCATGAAGATATATTTCTGGTATCACACTGCATGGAGTGTGATACGAAAAAATGTTACGAAAACTGTTTTAATTTGATTGGCTTATCCACCATCATGAGACGATATTACGACATTTCCAATGGCTATTCGTTAGGTAATTGATAACTTTCAAAAGATTAAGACGATGTACATTTCGTCCATGGCACCTGACATATACTATTTCTTATACAAAACACTCACACTTTTACCTAAAAATCTTCTGTTTGACAAATTTTATTACATTCTAAAGTGTACAAAAAGTTTTAAAATGCCTGATGTTCAAGTTTGACGCCGGAATAATATAAACGGTACTAATTGTACTGCACCAGATGCGCATTTCGACAATTAATGTCTCTTCAGTGATGTATTTTAATTTGTCCTAACAATTTTTCTCGAGCTATGATATGAAACTACATGAAGCTTCAATACTGTTAGGAACAGTACGGTTTTTTTATGATTATAAAATTAAAATGAAGCTTTAATACTGTTAGGAATAGTACGATTTTTTTTATGATTAATAAAGGCATTAAATTTTGACTGCCACTTAAAAATGAGGGTATGTTAGATATCTCGATAGGGATTGAAATGTTTACTGGCAACAGGCTACCTACAGAACCATCAAGAGTTATGTTAAGGGTTCAAGGCACATGCTACCAGTGGATCCATGAGAGTTGTTCCTAAACATTTGTGTCGAAATAATAACTTAGCATGTATTTTAAAAAGTTCACATCATAATAAACATGTGCAAGTTCCAAATTGAATCTAAGAGCTTGGGATCTCTGAGGGAAAAGACGGCCATTGTTTTTTTTTTTTTTTTTTGGGTATCAATATTTAGAGAGAGAAAAATGCAAGAACAGTTAAACTAGCCACTGTGAAATATTTTTAATTTTAATATGATTGACGAGGTCAGATTATTAAAAGTCTTTGTGAAGGCAACTTTGTTTATACTCAAAAATAATAACTTAAAATGGGTTTTGCTCATTGCTGAAGGCCGTACGGCGTCCTTTAGTTGTTAGCTTCTATGTCATTTGGTCTCTGTTGGAGAGTTTTCTCATTGGAAATTATACCACACCTTCTTATTTTTATAATGAAATGCAACTATAATGACAACAAGAGTGTACATGCTGAAAAGTCTTGCCTGCTTTAAATTGAATTTCATACAATACACCAAATAAACTGGCCTATTGCATATACTCAGATACTGTAAGCCAAAGGGCCAAAGAAACAGATCTGATCGCCTTAATTGAACATTGCCTACTTTAATAAACCATGAAATGAGGACAAGGTCTGATGAACCTTACCAGATAGACAAGTACACCTTACAATCATTTCTTTCAACAAATGTAGTTGACCAATAGATTACAGTATTTGATAAATGGACAAAACCATGAAAACTTGCCAGACAAACATGTCTACCTAACAAACATTCCATGATATATACCAAATATAGTGGCCCTTTGGCTTATAGTATCATAGATAGAGCCCAAACAGGAAAAACTTAAAACATCGTCCAATGAATCCAAAAAAAAGGTCAAGGTCAGATGAAACCAGTCAGACAGACATATACACCCTACATTCATTCCATGCACCAAATACAGCTAATCTTTTGCTTATAGTATCTGAGAAACAGACCAAATCACAAAAACTTAACATCGACAAATGAACCATGAAAATGAGGTCAATTTCAGATGAAACCTGCTAGTCAAACATGTACACATTTCAGTCATTACACACACCAAATATATAGTTGACCTATTGCTTATAGTATCCGAGATACGGACTTGACAACGAAAACTTAACATTGTAATCCCTATGTCTTGCATTATGCGACTTTCGACACATCATGACATGTGAGACAAAAATATCATGGTTTAATGGATATTGATTAATATACTTATGATCTAAGATTCTGGTCATTTTATTCCATTGGGGGACCTGAAAGGAAAAAATGGATTTTTTCTTATTTTTTTTTCAAGTCCCCCCTTGAATGAAAATAAATCCAAGACCATCTTCCAAAAGCCATGAATATTTCAACACCCCTCCAGGCTCCCTACAAATTTATCAATACTTTATTACTGCCGGTTTCTGTATTGACCCTGTTATAGATTCAAGGTTATATTAGCTTATTTGCCCCGGGACTCGAAGGGTTGAGGGCCAATACATATGATCATGAATCTTTGATTAAAAAACCAAGAAACTTACTGTTAAATACATTATAGATACAGGAAATCACATTTCAGTCACTTGAACTTGCCTCTTCCCAGTCACGACGAATTGTTTTGTCAATTATATTGTTGATATTTCTGATTTCCAGTCCAGGTACTTAATCTTTGCTAATTCAATTATTTTTATCTAGCAAGTATAAAGTATTTGGGGAGAATATTCAGACACAATGTTTTTTTGTCGACGGAATGATAATGAAATTGAAAATTCTACTTGGAAAGGTTGTGGAATATTTCCGCAAATCGTAACAAAATGGATCATAATTACATTTTCTTGTCATGAAAATTGTAAAATGTGTCTTCCAATTTCTTTTAGATTCGTTAATTCTAGGTAAAGATACGTCCAACATAATTTGGAAGCGAAAATTTGCCATTGGAAGTGAAAATCCTGTATTGGTTTTCGGCCTTTTTTCCGTATTGGACTGGGCCGAAAAGCAATATTTACTCATGATTTACGTCAACACGGCAACGTCAACAGTATGACACATGCTGATTTATCCGTATTAGGACCGATTTGCTCAAATCATTTAATAAATATAAATATTACACGAGGAACGAAGTTGCACATATATATATTCAATGAGGTACGAAATGACTATAATCATGACAAGAAAACAACGCCACCTATGTCACAGTTCGTTAGCGTTTTTGCTTTGCTCAAGGACGTATATTAGTTATACATCCTTGCTTTGTTTAAGTACCACACGAAAATAGTTCTCCATTTCATGAGGAACTTCATTTAAAATCATGTTAATAAACAAATACCGATTTTATAATCGTACACGATTTCTGAGAATGATTTTAATACTAATGAGTGCAGGATATCCCTACTTCCCACCATGACGTCACTAGGTTGGATATATTTGGAATATTTCGTAATACAGATTTTTCCGGATTGTAAAAGAACGTAAATAGTGAATGGGAGAGCTCGAGATACGATAATTTCACGAAAAACAGAAGGGAAACGTGCAACACAGTTATTAAACTCAATCTGTTCATTTGTTTATCTCCTTCTCATCCAATCAGTATGAAATTTTGAGGTGTTTCGAACTATAAAATACAAAATGGTTGACGTGAGAGGCTTGGAAAGTAGAACTTCTGGCCAGCCATATAGCAATTTGACGGCTTGAAGCCGTCTTTTCCTAAAAAACATCATCGTTAATAAACTATCTTAAACAAAAACTTTAATCATAATGGACAAGTTAACAGACAGACTAACTACTGGTCAAATGGACAAACATACGGAAGAACACGAGGACTGGAAACAATGATGAACATGTGTACTGTGTTTTAAGTTGGTATGACCATAGGTTCATGGAAAACTTAAACCACAAATCAAAACAGATAAGGGACATACAAAGAGATGCTCAGACAGGAAAACAATATGCCCTACAATTGAAGTCAGGGCATAGAAATAAGATTACACAAATTTAAGACTGCTAAAAATAAAAGTAACACAAAGCCTCTGTTTGAAAGAGTTATTATGAATCATGTATTCAATGGAAAGCTTTCATATAACTTCTATTCATTTGGTAAAACATAGAAAACTCTATATTCCTGCAAGCATGGTTAAGGCCAACCAATATATATATATATGTATATCATGTATCTTATATATACTTGATTTGTGGAGGAAAAAATTGGAAGGTTGATAAAATAATTTCATTTTGCTAAATATTTTACATCGCTGTAAAGTTATATTAATAGGCATGTGTTCTGAATGTTTAATCAATGCTTAACCAAATATGTCAGGACTTTATGGGGACTAAACCAAATATACAAGTCCATATAATTGGGTTATGGATGTAGGATCATAACTATAATTTATTTGCTAACCTTATGAATAGAAAGTAGTGAAATTCTAATGGCAGACTAACTCACATTGCTTATTTATACTGGATACATCAGAACTGCAAAACTGCACAAGCAAGTATCATTTGGCAAAATTAACAGATGTCTGAATCCAACATGGTATTTATCTAAGAATTAAATAATCGTTTGTTTCTGTTGTAAGGGGCAATATTCAATTAATCTGCTTTTTGCAATGGGCAGTCCTAAAAAGTAGACACTGCTTCGAGTTCTCAAACTATACAGCGGCTGAAAATTCCTTAAGCATGGGGTACCAGACTCGTGGATTTATGGATACCATGTTTATTTAAGTAACAAAAGTCTATGAGACTTGCTTGTCATAAAATACATAATGTATCTAACAGGTTTTACTTTTTGAAACAAACCCTCATAAATTGACCTACCATCAAAGATTTATATGACTCGAAGTGCCCGTCATGGTGTAATACACATTTTTTGAAACTTGTTCAATACCTACGAGCAGGTTACACCCCCGAATCGAAAGCTGATGTTTATCAGCTAAAGTATGGGGATAAGGAGGCTGCGCAATGCTATAGGGGTATATTCAGTAATTAAATATACGTCATCACGGACCGCTCATTTAAGGGAGAGCTTTCTGGGTTACACTGAAGTCCTGAACTCCACCGATTGGAAGATTATGTTTGTAATAAATATTTTTGATAAGGTGGAATAAAACTTGGGTTTAAGAAATAATGAATGCACTTAATTTTTTTTACTACAGGATATAAAGTAATGGGGGTCAGTTTAGGAATTTAGTGAGAACCTACAGTGTTTGTAAACAAGGCCATGAGAATGGCCCAAAAATGCCGAATGACCCTTTGGTTTGATTGTTGCAGAAGATGGAGCTACATTTGTACTTTAATGAATGATATACGAAAGCTTCTGATGTCTAAAAGTAACCCAGGTATCAATTTAATTCCAGTAAAAGTTTTGCATTGAAGTCAATGGGAGATTTTTACTGAATTTAACCCCTAGACAGTGTTGCCATAGAAAAAACAATACCGGATCAAGCACCGGTTGGGGAGGAAATAAAGTAGCAGACCGCCTCTTATATTGTTGATTTTCTAGGCACTTTATATATGTATATATATATATTTTCATTTTTTTTTTTTATTAAATTACCAAACCATTATAGATATGTCCTTAATAATGTATTATGTTTTATTCTTAATACGATTATCTTTTCAATGATTCAGCTAATTAGTTTTGTGTGTAAAGTATGTCCGTGAGGCGTTATGATTGTTGACAAACATAATTGCGACAGTTTATTTGTCAAATGTAATGAGATTTATTATATTTAGTCTTAAGAAGTAGTTTTCATTTCTTCATAAATTAGTGAAACACCAGGATCTTATGATCACGACATTTAAATTATGATATATTTCATTAAATTCATTTTAAAGTATGATGAAATGCAAAATAGATACAAATAGCAAAATGTGGGGAAAACCAACATTCATGAGACATTAAGCCAAAATCACAACAATACAAAATAAAAACTTCAGTTAAATCATAATCCACATGCATGCATGCATGCAATACCAATTTGATATTGTTGCTTGCTTAATGCAAAGTGGCAAATATTTCAAACATACTCAACTAGAACAAATTAACAATTAATACAAAAGGTAGGTCTACAGGAATGAAGGACAGGAAATTTGAACTGTCAATGGAAAAATGAGGGTATTTTGGATAGGGGCTGACATTTTAGATTTAACAGGCAACCTAGCTATTTTAAAGGTTCAAGGCACAACATACTTATGGACCCATGAAAGTTGTTCCGAAAAAAAGTGGGTCAAAACCCTAATTTGGCAGACATATTTTCAAACGTTTATTTCACAATATGAAGATACATGAAGAAATATGTGAAAAGTTTCTAATTAATTTGATCGCAACATCATTGTAAATAGACTACCATACACCAAAACTTTAATCTGATACATAATGAACAAATGAAAAGACAGACAAAAAGTGGGTAAAAACCCTAATTTGGCAGATATATTTTCAAACGTTTATTTCACAATATGAAGATATATGAAGAAATATGTGAAAAGTTTCTAATTAATTTGATCGCAACATCATTGTAAATAGACTACCATACACCAAAACTTTAATCTGATACATGATGAACAAATGAAAAGACAGACAAACTATTTGTCAAATGAAATAACAGATGGAAGGACATCCAGACTAGAAAACAATAATTAACATGTGTACTATTTTTAAACTTGATGTGACCACAGGTTCATGCAAAAGTAACTTTTATTTTACAAAATATTTTATAATTGAGAATGGAAATGGGAAATATGTCAAAGAGACAACAACCCGACAAAATTGCAGATAACAGCCGAAGGCCACCAATAGGTCTTCAACGCATCGAGAAAATCCCGCACCCGGAGGTGGTCCTAAGCTGGCCTCTAAATAAATTGTGTACTGGTTCAGTGAAAATGGACGTCACACTAAACCCCAAAACATATAAAGGAACTAAAATTAAAAAACCATACAAGACTAACAAAGTCCAGAGGAACCTGACTTGGGACAGGTACAAAAATGCGGCGGGGTTAAACATTTACATACATTCGTTCACTGAATGGACATGTGTTCTGGAACAAAACCAAATATGTTCATAAAATGAGTATGGGGTGGCAGGAAAAAAACAATAAATTATTTTTGTGGCCTTTTGAATGGAAAATAGAGAAAGTGAATACTAAACTCCGCATAATAATGATTATACTAACATAACATTTATCAGTGTACCTTCTGAACAAATAAACCATAACCTATATATATATATATATATATATATATAAAATCTAAATTGAAAACAACGTTCAAACCTATGATTGCGTTGGATAAAAACCGCAATTTTTATACGTGCGCATGCAAAACAAATTTCTTGATAGAGGGGTCTAAATACAGCACAAACAACATTTTCCAAAAGACCTAAAAAGTGAAAAAGTATATTTTAACAAAACGCATTTGACTAACAGGTCGAATAACAGATGTTCTTAAACACTGCTGACTGCCATTGGCGATTGCCAAATAAACAGATCACAAGATGTTACAGAATGGATCTTTTAAAATTATTATTTTAATATTAAACAGAAAACAATAAACTTGCGGAAAAGATGGTATACGGCAAACAAAAGGTGCAAAAATTAGTACACCATATTCGGATTTCGACAATTAATGTCTCTTCAGTGATGTTAGGGATCGAAACGGTATTTGGAAGACCATATAATTTACCTCAAGTTAGGATAGACTCTTGAATTTTGAAGAGTCGAAATATTAGAAATAGGATGAACGGATCATATAAACCCGAAGGAAAATATAATACAAGCCCAAACGAAAAAATATAAACAAGTCTAAATTGAAAACAACGTTCAAACCTATGATTGCGTTGGATAAAAACCGCAATTTTTATACGTGTCCATGCAAAACAAATTTCTTGATAGAGGGGTCTAAATACAGCACAAACTACATTTTCCAAAAGACCTAAAACATGTAAAAAGTGAAAAAGTATATATATATATTAACATGCATATATCTCACTTACCATTTCAAGAGAGTTTTCAATTGACAACAACTGTGCCCGCATAGAATTACATACATATTTAGCTTCAAACCAATTTCTTTGGTGGTTATCAGCAAAAAGGTAGCACTTCTTCCCCATAGGACCATCAACCCATCCAGGAGGGCAAACTTGTCCATTGACTAAAAAAGGAAAATATCTTTGTTAAGTTAATTTATCTTTTATTCCATAATGTACAAAACTGTTGATATGTCCTTAGTTTATTTACCCTGATGTCATAGCAGTCCTTTAAAAAATCTACTGTATGATACCAGAAAAAAAATACAGGACCGTAAGATCTAAAAAAAAAACAGAAAAATAGAAGTCAGCCCAGATAACAGTATAACTGAGCCAGATGTTAAAGGTGCTAATTCACAAGGTTAAGACCGCAGTAAGACCTGTCACATTACCTGGAAAATTTTTCGGATTCCAAGCCCACCAGTCTTTGCTTTATTTTTAATGCCTCTTGCTCAGCCGAGAAAGAAGCAACAACAATGTTAAAGTTTTTGGTTTGACCTCACACACTTGAGTTGACACTACCTCAATACCCCAAAGGCGGTATCTTATCATTTGGAAGTACAAAATATCATTTGGAAGTACATTCTTAACTTTGCAGACCTAATTAAAAAGAACTGGTACTGCTGTATGTGATTCAACTATTTCTTTTACTTTTGAAAGAAAAATAATCCCTTCCCTTCTTAAACAAAATTATGATATACGTTGATATTTTATACACAGAAATTTCAAGCTATGTTACTTTATTATGCCTGAAAAGGTTCGGGGTAAAAAAGCAGAGATTGAAAATTTATTTGAAAATTGTCAAACCCGTTTAAAAGGAATATTACCGTATAGCGGGTTATTTTCGCGGATGTAAAATTTCGCGATTTAGGGGCAACAAAGTATCCGAAAAATTTTGGCGGTTTTTTTTTTGGCGGATAATTTAATCCCTATTTAATATTTTGGCGGATACTGAAATGGTTGCAGTTAAAAAGTTGTAAAAATTGACAAGAGATAGAGAGATATATTATTTTTATTTATTTTTAGTGTTTTAACGCCACTTTTAAGCACCGCTTTTGGGATAATTCGTGGCGGCCAGTTTTTTTTGGTGGAGGAAGCCGGAGTGCCCGGAGAAAACCACCGACCTTCGATAGGAAAACTGACAATCCTAGTCAATTAAGATTGGAGTCGAGTGCACCCGCACGAGTGGGGTTCGAACTCACAACCTCAGTGTTGACTGGCTAGTGATTACAGTAGTAACTACTTAGACCACTCGGCCACCGATAGAGATAGAGAGATAAGATAAGTAATAGTTTATTTAAGTGTCACATATTGATCTATAATAAAAGTATCTATTGTTATGATTAAATGATTGTTTTACCTGCATGAGACGTCTTTATATTTATTGATTATATTTTGATACAGTTAATCAATAGAATACCTAGATATTGTCACAGGTGTACAAACCTCTGGTAACTGATACGGTTGATAAATTACGAAATTTACCGTACCTTTGATGTACTAATTAGATCATAAAATTATCATGAGTGACTTGCGACTCTTATATAATTTGACACTAATTAATAAGGATAAAATACCTGACAGAGTACCTTACACTCTAATATTATTAATTATTTTATTATGTAACCAATTAACTAATTAACACCTGACAGCCTGGGAACAATGGCCTTTCGCATTTATGTTGGTTAAATTAACGTAAACCATTATTGATTCGACGAACGGGAAAAATAGATAGTTTTCAAAACGTTTTAGCTATTAGAAAGTACCGAACGTATGCATAAATTTTCGCGGAATTTGATTTTGCGATTTCCCCTTACCCGCCAAAATAAGCGAAAATAAACTCCCCGCGAAAATAATCCGCTATTTTACATGTCTCAAATTTATATAATAGGAAAAATTGACTTTTCAAGGAAAACTCACCTGATGAATAACGGAGATTTTTGTAAGCAAAGATCAATAGCCTACCGGCATGTCTGCCTTCTTCTTTTTCACTAATACATTATTAGATTATTAATTGAACAATACTTAAATTAAACAACATTACCTGGACATTAAGTAATGAGTTCTATGGTTTACACATATAATGACATCATAAATTAAATGCCTAATACATGACTGACAGCATAGGGGACAATGGCCTTGTTTAAGCTTACTTAACTTTAGAAATAAAGTAAGAAATTCGTAATTTTTATGGTAAACTGGGATATTTGTTTGTTCAATCGTGAAGACAAATATATATAGTATTTTCATTTTATATGCTACATAAATGATCATTTCTATGACTTTTGCAATGTTAGTACCAAAAGGAAAACAAAATGATGTTCTTAGTCTTAAGATTCAAAATTAATTTAATTTATGTCACTGTAAAATATAATGCTGTATAACAAAGCTACTTAAGCAGATTTTGTTCTCTCTCGCACTGGTAACACCTGCTCATATATTAACGCCCAATTAAGCTATACCACGGGTGACATTTTGTGAACAACAAAGGGGACAATCCCTTGTTTTGGCTTACTTTTCATCATATCTTGACTTAAATGTAGAGATTGACAATGAGGGTCGGTTGTGAACAAAACTTTACGACAAAAGAGATGATTTCAGCTTTTAAATTCTGAACTTTCCATTTCTATGTATCATCATTCCAGTAGCGCCTGCATATGGAGTATATATCGATACGATATTCCAGGGCATGCGTTTCTTATCATGATTTCATTGAGAGAGGGTTGCTTCTCACAAGGAAGCTATTAAATCAAAAGTTCCAAGCGGTGAGTTTGTAATTATCCTTCTGAAATTTTACGGACGTCATCACTAGCTGGTTGACAGTTATGGAATATCTCTTTCACAGATGACGACGGATTTGTTCCAATCGTCGTAACCACAATCCCGTCCTCCTTTCCCCAAATGGGTCCTACAAAATTGGACTTATCCTCGGGTTTGTACTTACATGAGCAACATGACGGACTCCACATGTGAAGTATGATTTTCTTACCCTTCCGGAGCACCTACGATCAGCCCCGGTTTTTGATTGGGTTCGTAATGCTCAGTCTTTAGTTTTCTATGTTGTATTTTGTATACTATTGTTGGTCTTTTTCTATTTTTGTCATAGCGTTGTCAGTTTATTTTCGACTTAAACGTTTGAATGTCCCTTTGATATCTTTCGCCTCTCTAGATCTTTTCTACAGAAATAAAGCGAGATATTGTATTGTTTTTTGGCAACATGGGATATTTAATTGTCCAGGCTTCAATCGTGAAGACAATCGCATATGGCATTTCCACTTTATATGTTATATGACTAATTTTTGCTATAGGACTTTTAAAATATTTATACCAAAAAAGAAACAAAATTATTTCCTTAGTTATAATTTTCAAAATTTTATTTATTTGATTTAAAAAATATAAAACTGCTGTATAACAAAGCTACTTAAAACAGATGTTGTTCTCTCTCACTTAGCACCTACCCTATACCAAAACCCAATAAAGCTATTAAAAGGGTGAAATCAACCACCAAAATGATAAATAACTCCTTTGGGATATAATGTACAGTGTATATATCAAATGGGACATAATGTTCCTGTGTTTGATTGTTTATCAGATTGATCTCTAGAACGATATAGGTTTTCAGAGGAATAAATCTAGAAAATTATTAAGTATATGGAAAAGTCAATAACCAAAAATTGCTCGTATTGACCTGATCACTTTTGTATATTTTGGACGGAATCTATAATTACATTTTTTGCAGTGTGAATTTATATCCCATTTGGGATTCCTGACCTTAATATGGTTTGCATTAAGTTGCATAACGGGTCATTGAAGAGCGTCGAAGCGTCGTTTAGGAAAACAATATGTGAAAGAAGATCACAAAAAATGTTAATCTCTTCATTATAAGAATATTTTCGGTGCAAAATGTTGTAGAAAATTATTTAGATAACATTGAAAAGAATAGTAGTCGTTAGTTTACATAGGTACGAAAGTACATGCATGTGGTTTGCAAATATTGCACAAACCTAAGCTTTATAAACCATTCGATTGTATGATGAAAAATATATATAAAAAAATAATATAAGTTTTTTTTTCGCACATAAAAAACAGTCCCGAACGTTCAATGTTAATGACGACATCGTTATAATAAAATACATCACAGAGAACAGAGAATCTTAAAAAATAGAGCAAAAAGTATCCATCAAACGACACTAGAAATATTTTGTTGTTTTCACATGACATTGTGGGAAAGTGTAGATCACTTCCTATTTTTGAACTGCATTTGACGACAGACATTATTAAACTGTTCCGAACATTAAAATGGGAGGCGACAATTAGAAAAACACGATTCCAGCGCCAACTTAATTACTTTTTTCCTAAAATAAGCATAGAAACGGATACTTTTTTATGTATTTATTTCAAAATGAAGAATGAAAAATAACTCATATAAATATAAAAAATATCAACAAAATCAAGGTAAGTTTGTCTGTACTCAATGTAAATTTTGTGTTGTAAGCATGAACATGATTGCATATCCGTAAAGGTAAATGTGCATCTGAAGGACAGCTGGTAGGCAATCTTTATATTGCAAAGTGGCGCTTAGGAAAGAGTGATAACTTCCATGTTATTTGGTCTCTGGTGGAGAGTTGTCTCATTACCAATTATACCACATCTTCTTATTTTTATGTTATCGAAAATATCAAATTTATTTGTTCGAGCTTTAGAAACAGGACGAAAAGCGAGGCTCTCAGAGCTTTTCTCCTGTTTCGTAGCGAGTACAAATATATTTTGTACTTCCAACAATGTACAAATATTGTTTTTATCCTACAATTTACACCCGGTATTTTAAGATTTAGTTGTTGAATTTCAAATGGTTGTATCTGATTTTTTTTCACAGAAATTGACATACTTTAAATGCGAACCGCGAAGAGAACCCCAAAATGAAGTGTCATACAAAAAGAAATATGTACATTACCGTTTGCTCAATATGGAATCAGTGTAACAGGAGACTTAATTTGTACTAGTTTCTGGCTGATTGCAGGATGAAAAGGGTTCTGGAAACAAGATTACAATAGCGTCCGAAAATCGTAAGGTAGTCTGACGAGACCAATAGATTCCAAGAAGTAGTATAATGTGAGGAGAGAACAGACAAAAAAGTAAGGTTCCGATCGTGCTAGACACACAAGCACTCAAAAGACAAGTTTAATTTACAAATTTTACCCATTCGGTCCAAAAGTTGCACACATTCATCGAAATGCAAAATAAAAAAGCACATCGCATCTTTAAAATAACAGTATTGCTTATCTAAAAATTGTATTCAGTTTCTAATAATATGTCCTTGGTCGATCGAAAAGAAAATTCAAAGCTTCAATTCTATGTTTTGTTTTGGTTAACTCCTTATTGTTTTTTGTGTAAAATATTGTACATGTACATAATGTGTTATTATTTCAAATTAACAATTGTCACTATAAATTTGTTGAATGACAGTTGTAAACTAAAAGAAAACAACATGTCATTTAAGTTAGTATTAAAATGTTCACTGTCAGAAAACCTTACCTTTAAGAAGAATTACAAGAATCACATAGGTGAACGCCTGCTGTTTCATCCTCACCGATAGACTTTAATACATAATACATACAAGTAGTAAAGTAATTCTTTTAGTTGTTGTCCTTGAGAAGAAAACAAGTAAATAAAAGTGAAAACAGTGCAAATAAAAGTAAGATAATTAATCTGTGCCAACAACACGATTCGTTATTGTATTTGAGATGTTCTTCCTTCGTGTATATCCGTGTTTGTCGTGCCTCAACAATAAATATCAGGCCTACTCAAGTTAAAGAGTAATAGGCTGTGGTTTTGTTGGGTTTTTAAAGACAAACATTCATTTGATGTATTTCTTGTTGTGAAATCGACACAGGTTTGGTACACAGCTTTCATTCGGTATATCGAGAAAAATAATCGTGAAAGAATAAGTAACGGTGGTCAAGCATTGCGATTGGGTCATGAAAGATCTGGTATCGGATCGTGAGAGCAATTAGATACAATTCAACTCCAAAATCTGTGAAGATATTCATTGTATCATCAAAACGCGGAAACATCAGAAAAATAGAAGCAAGTCTGTCAAAATGGTTCATTTTCCTAAATAATACGGTGCACTAAGATAAAGGAAAAATGTAGTACTTTTTGAGAAAACACAAAAGGCGACACATAAACCTTATTCGAATCTTTAAAGAAACAAGAGTGCACACGCTGAAATGTCTCGCCTACTACACTGACTATTGATTTTATGTTGATAGTCCTACATATAAAGTTTTACTACAAGTATCACATTAATACATTTATGATCCAAGAAAATGAGGTCAAGGTCAGATAAACCAGGCCGGAAATACATGTACACCTTTAATACAATCATTCCATACACAGAATATAGATGACCTATTGCTTATAGTATAAAAGAAACAGAATAAACCATGGAAATTCTATATAGACCAATGAACAATGGAAATGAAGTCAAGGTCCGATGAACCCTGCCAGACAGACATGTACACCTTCAAATCATTCCATGCATCAAATAAAGTTGACCTATTGCTTATAGTATCTAAGAAACAAAGTTAACGAGGAAAACTAAATATTGAGCAATGAACCTTGAAAATGAGGTGAAGGTCAGATGATATCTGCCAGACAGACATATATACTTAACAATCATTTTATACACCAAATACAGTTGACCTATTGCTTAAAGTTTCAGAAAAACAGACCAAAACACAAAAACGTAACATAAGCAATGAACCATGAAAATGAGGTCATGGTCATATAAAACCTGCAAGACTGACATGTACATCTTCAAATATTTCCATACACCAACTATAGTTTACCTACTGCATACAGTATTAGAAAACAAAAAACACCAAAAACTATTGAAAATGAACCGTTGAGGTCAAGATCAAATAAAACTGCCAGACTATTAGAAAATATTTCAACACCAAATATAGTTGACCTACTGCACACAGTATTAGAACAAGAGTGCACACGCTGAAATGTCTCGCCTTCTTTACAGACCATTGATTTTATGTTGATAATCCTAAATATAAGGCTTTTCTAAAAGTATCACATAAACTTAACATGATCCAAGAAAATAAGATCAAGGTCAGATAAACCAAACCGGAAATACATGTATACCTTGCAATTATTCAATACACCAAATTTAGTTGACCTATTACTTATGTTTCTAAGAAACAGACTTAAACAGGAAAACTAACATTGACCAATGAACCATGAAAATAAGGTCAAGGTCAGATGAACCATGCCAGACAGACATGTACACCTTACAATCAATCTATGCATTAAATATAGTTGACCTATTGCTTATAGTATCTAAGAAACAAACTTAACATGAAAACTTAACATTGACCAATGAACCATGAAAATGAGGTCAAGGTCAGATTATACCTGCCAGACAGACATATACACCTTCCAATCATTCCATACTACAAATATAGTTGACCTATTGCTTATAGTATCTGAGATATGGAGTTGACCACGAAAACTTAATCTTGTTCACTGATCAATGAAACGAGGTCGAGGTCAGGTGAAAACTGTCTGACATACATTGGGACCTTGCTAGGTACGCACATACCAAATTTAGTTATCCTGTTACTCATAACCAGAGAGAAATTAACATTACAAAAAATCTAAGAAGTCACTAAACCATGAAAATGAGGTCAAGGACAATGGACATATGACAGACGGAAACTTCATCTTAGAGGTTTAGCTAGCTATAAAACCAGGTTCAATCCACCATTTTCTACATAAGTCAGGAATATGACAGTTGTTATCCATTCGTTTGATGTGTTTGAGCTTTTAATTTTGCCATTTGATTAGGGACTTTCTTTTTGAATTTTCCTCGGAGTTCAGTATTTTTGTGATTTTACTCTTTTCATATCATAAGGCATCTACATACAAAGTATGAAGCATTCAGGTCTTCTAACTTCTGAAATATAAAGCTTCATAGAAGATAGTTAGCGCCGCCGCCGCCGCCGGATCACTATCCCTATGTCGAGCTTTCTGCGACAAAAAGTCGCAGGTTCGACAAAAACTAGTTTTGGAGCTATAATGGTCAAATTCCAATAAATCATGATATATTTGAAACAAAATATTCTGTATGTCAGTACAGTAAAATGAAATAGATGTTTTCCTTGACACGGTTAATTAAGATTATTATTTAAAAGAAGTATGTTGTTCATTTTTGATAAACATTCGTAAGGCATTGTAAGGGGTTCCACGGAAACCTGTGTCTCGTCTGCGATTGCTGCTGTCAGTGTAAACGTGTAATGTTGACTTTAAAAGTGAGGCCATTTATCAGTAAATTACAGAAATTAAAAAATCAAACTTTTTCTTTAGATGCTATTTTTGGTCTTGAAGATTAGCTTCTGTCCAAGTTTCATAACAATCCATGAAGGTTCACCATTTAATCATGTCAAAAAATATTTAATGCCAGACTGCCTGTAAATGTTAATTATAAAAATCCATCCATCAGAAAAATACTAAAATGAAAAAAAAAAGATGTTTTCAAAACGTTTGCTTCTTACATTATCTCTCAATTATAAAAAAAAAAGCTTCTGCCAAATTAAAGTTTATAAAATTCTATGAAGGTTTGACAAAGTAATTGATGTGTAACAGTCTTTAACCCCAGATTGTATTTACTTGTTAACTGTAAAAAAAAAACTATGTCCATTTATCAGTTAAATACGGAAAAATGAAAATTAATATTTTCAAACTTTTGCTCTGGATACTGTATTTTGGTCATTTACATGCTTTTGTCCAAATTTCATAAAATTCCATGAAGGTTTGATAAATTTATTGATGACTGAAAAACTGTAACCTCCGACTTAATCTGGATGTTAACTGTAAAAAACAACTAAGTCCAATTATCAGTTAAATACGGAAAAATAAAATAAATATTTTCAAAATTTTGCTCTGGATACTGTCTTTTAGTCATAAACAACCTTTGTCCAAATTTTATAAAATTTCAGGAAGGTGATGGCTGAAAAAAGTTAACCACAGACTGAACCTAAATGTTAACGCCGCCGACGAAAATTGATCGTGAAAACAATGTGTGACAAGACGACACCAGACTGTTTTAAGTTTTTACTCATCTTTCAAAGCCTTACAGTGAGCTATAGTTGCTTAGATCTACGTTATTTGGTCTCTAGTGGATATTTGATAATCATACCACATGTTACTTGTATATAAATCATCAGAAATTGATTGATGCTTAAGATATATATCTTAATCATATAATTCTTGTTAGTGTATTTGGTAATTTGGTAAATCATAACCACCTCATTTTCTACAAAACGTTTGAAAAATCTAAAATGAAAAATAATACTTATTACATTACTATCGAATATAAGTGGTACTTCCTTGGTCATTCACCGAGGGACGAAAGAAAAAAATAACCAACTTATATCTTACAAAGTATAACGATTTCATCCTTCAAGGGACTTTCGGATAACTCTATTCGTAACTTAAGATTTATATTTATATATATATATATATAAACACATATTTATAAGAATTAGAAGATGAGGTATGATTGCCAATGAGACAACTCACCACCCGAGACCAAATGACGCAGAATGTTAGCATCTATGTCTTCAACAATGAGCAAAACCAGTACCGCATAGAAAGCTATAAAAGGCCCCGAAATGACTAATGTAAAACACTTCGATCGAGAAAGCATACGACCTGATTTAAGTAGAAAATATAAAACGAAAAACAAAAATGAAACAGCAACACGCTCCAGACTTGGGACAGCCACATATATTGTGGCGGGGGTCACATTTAAACATGTTTGCGGGCGAGCCAAAGCATAAAAAAAAACTATAAAACTCAGTTGAAAATGCCTCAACTCATCAGATCGATACAAAGCAAAAAACAAAATACTAACATAAAACAAAAGACACAGAGTACAGATCTGACAGTACTCGCAGATATTGAAAGCTATTTCAAAGCCAGTAACAATTACAAAATTTAATAAGAAAATCATTATTTAAGACTACCCTCCGGCTGTTTTTACTTACATGTTAGAGCCAATTATAATTAGGCTTCCAAGATAATGAGACCACCAGGAGCCTAACTGTTGAAAATTAAGTATCATCTACAATGCTAAATGCAGTTGCAAATGCACGGTGAGAGACGGTGGTCTGGGGGTCTGAAATATATTGAATGTTTACAATTGATTTACGTCATAGTTCCCAACTATTTGGTGAAAATACGAACGAACGTAACTCGAGTGTGGTGTAATCGATTCCTTAGTTTGGTCTGTTAATTTACCGTTGTTGTTCTATTTCCGATCGTAACAAGTCTGGATTTGCTTGACTGATGATGCATGCTCGCTGAACTAGTATTAACAGCTAACTTTGTCTAACTATAAGAGAAACCCATATTTCCGGATTTGTTGATCCTGCGAACTGTCAACATTTTTCAGCTTGAACGTAAAACTATTTAGCTTGGCTTGGCTTGAAATGAGGTCAAGGTCAAGTGGAAACTGTCTGACAGGCATGAGAACCTTGTATGGTACGCACATACAGTTATCCTATGACTCATATATACTTTTTTTCCAAGTAGTCACTGGACCATGAAAATGAGGTCAATGACAATGGACATATGACAAACGGAAACTTCATATCATAAGACATCTATTCCTTCTGAAATATTAAGCTTTTAAGAAGATAGTTATCGCCGCCGCTGGATCACTGTCCCTATGTTTCGGTTTCTGTCAGAAGTCGCAGGCTCGACAAAAAATTAATTTTAACGATTCATCGAAAATCTGTTCTTGTGAACTCTTTGGCTTCCATATTATACCCAAACATAAATTGTTCTTGAAATACTAGCACATAAAAGTAAAATCAACTTTGTTCTATTTGCAATTTTTATCATATTTTTCACATCCTGCAAATTTGAAATGTCCGGAAGCAATTACCATTTTCCATTGAAATCTTAGCTCAAATAGCTATTTTTCAAAACTAGAGAGTTTTTAATATAAAAGAACGAGTTTTTTAAAAACTTGTTTTTTTTTTTAACAAAAATAGACAAGGATCTTACTTTATAGATATAAATACTGATATCATATGAGGCAAATCGAATCTCGACTTATAATACGAAATAAATATGTTGACGGATGGACGGACAAACAGTAATTATTGTAGGGCATCACGGCGTGGTCTTAAAAAAACCCGACCAAATGACATTGAAACATGATATCCCAACATTTTGATTTCCCAACAAAAGTGAATGGGAAAGTCATGGACATTCAGTCTTTTGCTGTACCAGTTACAATGATAAATATTACAAAAGATTTAATTAAATGCCTTCAATGATTTTTGCAATTACAAATAAGCCACACCGGATCTTTCACGATCACAAAAAAGTTGTTCCGATCTTTCACGATCCTAATTATCACACTATTACAAAATAATTTTAAGAGCCATTTGAAACATTAATATAGAACAATATTCAGAGAGTAGTAATTTATTCATTCATATGATGAAACAAATATGGTTTGTTTACTTTTTTCACATCATTGAAATGTTGCAAAGCAATCTGTCCTTATAACTTGATATATTATATTATCTATCGTCCTTGAATGTGTTTTCTCGATAAAATTTCCTTCACGATCTTGTACCATATCTTTCACTATCCCATCGCAATACTTGACCACCATTACTTATTCTTTCACGATTATTTTTCTCCGAAATACTGATTGACAGCCTTGTGATAGTTTTAATTTTATTTTATCTATGATTTAAAGCATTTTTGTGGTGATGTCAATTACTTACAAGATAGAAACGAAAGATATCAAAGAGATATCTAAACTCATAAGACGAAAAAAAGCTGACAATGCCATGGGAAAAAACGAAAAACAACAAAATGACAAACAGTACACAAAACACAACATAGAAACTAAAGACTGAACAAAACGAACCCCACCAAAAACCCAGGGTGATTTCAGGTGCTTCGTAAGGGAAGCAAATCCTGCTCCACATGCGACACCCGTCGTGTTGCTCATGCAAGTACATACCCGGTGATAAGTCTAAATCGGTAGGTAACACAAGAGGAAAAGAGGACCGAATTGTGGTTTCGACAATATGAACATATCCGACATATGTGAAAACAGATATTCCAAAACTGAGCAATCATTTAAATAGTTTAAACAAAAATTTAGCTAGGTTTATCACTGTTCATTAAATCACAAGGTGAACTACAGGTAGCACTTGGTAAACAATTGGTACATGTAGCACTTGCTGATCTTGTAGAAGTATGAGGTTTTGCCCTATTTTGATTGTCCATCAACCACTGGAGATAAGACTCTCTTGCCACCTGTTCTTCTATGGTTTCTTGGGTAACTTCCCAGTCTGTTTCCTTCAGTTTATCTTCTAACATACACTTTTCTATATGAGTGTTTTCAGACCGTTGTACAGCATCACCCATAAGATTTTTCTCAGCTAACCCTGGTTGGAATCCTGGTAGACCAAGACCAACACCAATGGTAGCCTTATAAGGACAGATATTCCAAAACTGAGCAATCATTTAAATAGTTTAAACAAAATTTTAAAGCATCATATCATTAAGTGAATTCCCTCTATATCTTAATAATGAAACAATTCAGATTATTCTATACTTGAAAAATTTAACATACTAGAACTATTTTCTAATGCACATTTTTTAATGTATTTTTCATTATTGACATGTGGCATTATTTGGAAAATGATTACTCCGTTTGCCTCTTTGTACAAACATACAAGTTTCCATTGGAGTGCAAGATTTTGACAATACAATTTCAGTTTTTACTGTAAAAATTAATGCCCCTAAAAAGAGCAAATCACACACTGATGGAAAATGATGAAATGGGGAGAAAATCATGAAAGATCCGGTTCAGGTTGGGATTTCCAATAAAAAAAAATCAGAAACTGCAACAAGACATATATACGTCATATATTTGCATTCAACCTATTATAAAAGTTAATTGCTTATCTTTTTTTAAGAGTTTCTTTTATAATATAAGGGTTTAGCATTGACATTATTGTGGATATTCTTTTGAATGCATATAGGACTGTCTGTTATGAATCAATATTACAATTGCTTTACGGGTAAAGGGTTATATCCTATTAATTCATGACCCATAATTCAAATGCTGATACTTTGGTCTTTGAATAACAACAAGGAAAGCTTAATTTTAAAGTGTTTTGCAATTATGCTATCGGTGGCAAAAAAAAGTTCAAATTATTTTCTATTTAAACTTTTTCTTTAAATTTATCTGTTTAAAAGAGATGCTTGAACTAAAAATAAAATGCATCACCTAGTACTTTAGTAATACTTTTTTATGTTTACACTTGCTTTGATAGTCTAATCTAGTCTAATATCTGACACCTTAATATTGAAAATTGAGGAATAAATTAGTAAATAACTTTCACACTCAATATGTGAAAACCAATTTCGACTGAAATTATGTCATTCAAACGGAAACTAGAAAAAAACTAGATCAGAAAATACCATTGGAAACCGTTTTCAGATTTAAGAACATAACCAGCACACATGGAAACTAATTCTAATGTGAAGACTGAAGGTAATTGGGTTTTTATATTAGTATTAGTAAAGAATTCAATTAAGATCGAATAAGCACTTACTTTCTCATCTATTAGGAACAAACTAATCTTAATCTAAGGGACTTGTATTAAGGGATATATCTCTTTAATTAGTAGAATTCATGTCATAAGAAGAAGAATTATTAGAAGAATGCATACGCTCTCTGATAATTCAAACTAGAGGCTCTAAAAGCCTGTGTCGCTCACCTGAGTCTATGTGCATAATTAACAATGGACTCTCACCAACATTGTAGACAAGAATAGAATTCATGACAAACATTTTTTTTTTGTTGATCTTGTATTGCTGATCATTTTGTCTGTTTAGTTTTTGTCCATCTTCATTAATTTTTGCTCAAAACACAAAAGAGGGTAAGAAAATCCTCATTTAGGGGCAATCACTCCTATGAAGAATGACAGTGTACTTACTATATCCGCAAAATTTGACTTCTTTGTGGATCTTACCTTGCTGATTTTTATGATTCATAGAAATAGTCATATTGTCAAAATGTCAACAGGAAGTTCAAATTGAAGTGAGAAAATTTTGGTAGGGACATGTACTAAAATTAGTATTGTTAAATCTTGATATATTTTGGTGGCAATAATTCAAATATTATAAAGTTATCACACATAATCTTTACCAGACTAAAAAGCTACATATAGGATTACCTTAAAAGGCTTTATTAGTATATGAAAAGTACATTTAAGTCTTTTATATTAGTATAAAAATTGGTTGGGCATCTAAAATTTCAACTGGGTCCTTGAAAAAAATATTTTGGGGCCCCTGGAGAAAACAAGTTCAGTTTAGTCCCTTACAGTGATGGTAAAACATCTATGGAAAGGATGGACTTGGGGACAAATGAATGGACACACAGACCAGAAAACATACCAGTAACGCCCCACTTTAATAGTAAATGGGGCAGTCAAATTGGAGTAAATGTTTCATTTCTTTATGAATTTATCATATCATTAATTTATGCATTAAATAAACAAAGCATATATAATCCTTTAATAGCACTGACATAAATACATAAGGAACAGTAAGACCCTGTGGTATATGACCTGAAAACAAAATACACCTATGATAACAGACATAAATGCATAAGGAACAGTAAGAACCTGTGGTATATGACCTGAAAACAAAATACACCTATGATAACTGACATAAATACATAAGAACAGTAAGAACCTGTGGTATATGACCTGAAAACAAAATACACCTATGATAACTGACATAAATACATAAGGAACAGTAAGAACCTGTGGTATATGACCTGAAAACAAAATACACTTATGATAACAGACATAAATTCATAAGGAACAGTAAGAACCTGTGGTATATGACCTGAAAACAAAATACACTTATGATAACAGACATAAATTCATAAGGAACAGTAAGAACCTGTGGTATATGACCTGAAAACAAAATACACTTATGATAACAGACATAAATGCATAAGGAACAGTAAGAACCTGTGGTATATGACCTGAAAACAAAATACACCTATGATAACAGACATAAATTCATAAGGAACAGTAAGAACCTGTGGTATATGACCTGAAAACAAAATACACTTATGATAACAGACATAAATTCATAAGGAACAGTAAGAACCTGTGGTATATGACCTGAAAACAAAATACACCTATGATAACAGACATAAATTCATAAGGAACAGTAAGACCCTGTGGTATATGACCTGAAAACAAAATACACCTATGATAACAGACATAAATTCATAAGAAACAGTAAGAACCTGTGGTATATGACCTGAAAACAAAATACACCTATGATAACAGACATAAATGCATAAGGAACAGTAAGAACCTGTGGTATATGACCTGAAAACAAAATACACCTATGATAACAGACATAAATGCATAAGGAACAGTAAGAACCTGTGGTATATGACCTGAAAACAAAATACACCTATGATAACAGACATAAATTCGTAAGTAAAAGTAAGAACCTGTGGTATATGACCTGAAAACAAAATAAACTTATGATAACAGACATAAATGCATAAGGAACAGTAAGAACCTGTGGTATATGACCTGAAAACAAAATACACCTATGATAACAGACATAAATTCGTAAGGAACAGTAAGAACCTGTGGTATATGACCTGAAAACAAAATACACTTATGATAACAGACATAAATGCATAAGGAACAGTAAGAACCTGTGGTATATGACCTGAAAACAAAATACATCTATGATAACAGACATAAATTCCAGTAAGAACCTGTGGTATATGACCTGAAAACAAAATACACCTATGATAACAGACATAAATGCATAAGGAACAGTAAGAACCTGTGGTATATGACCTGAAAACAAAATACACCTATGATAACAGACATAAATTCGTAAGGAACAGTAAGAACCTGTGGTATATGACCTGAAAACAAAATACACTTATGATAACAGACATAAATGCATAAGGAACAGTAAGAACCTGTGGTATATGACCTGAAAACAAAATACACTTATGATAACAGTCAATAACACTTTGTGTTAATGACATAAAGACACAATACGTAGTCTATTTGTACAAACAGTGATCTCCGAACTATTCCAATTGCATATTGCAAAAAGACGATTGGAAGAGTAAATCCCCCCCCCAAAAAAAAAAAAACCCAACAAAACAAAACAAAAACAAACAAACTGAAAACAATTAATATCTCCTCTTTAGAAAAAGCTTAAAATTTGTTAAGCATGAGCTTACAGTTCAAATGCATTATATTTGATCATGATTACTACCAGTCTAATGCATAGAGAAATTGGTCTTCAATTTTAGTTTTAAACCATCAAAATGGAAAATCAAAGTGCTTGTGAGGATTGAAGGAAAATATTGCTTTCTTTTGCAATAGGAACTAAAAATCTACATTTCATTTTATTAATAATTGGAATGAAACCTGTCTTCATAATTATGGACAATAGAAGTTAACTCCAAATAAAGAATGTTGTGCTCAATGCACTTTGCTTTTTTATTTATATCTGAACAGTAGTGATAAAGTCCTGAAAATAAAAACAAGCCCCACAAGCCTTTAAATTGCATGAATGACTCCAAAAATAGAATTTCAGAATGCCTTACTCTTGTCCGATTATAGAAAATTCAGAAGAAGAAGCAGATCTGATTTTTTACCAAAAAATAAAACCAGTAAATTACTTTGTATGATTTACTTTAATTAGTTGACCGTTGACCTGTTATCATTTTCATGATATCAATGCATACACTTTTTCTAGATGACTTTAAAGTTGTGAATTATAAGTTTGCCCTTCACATTGATAATGTTGATTTGTATAACTATTTATGCATGGATACATCTTTTACATAATCAAGAAATAAGCTAATATATCGGTTTTGTTCTTTTAAAAAATCTCTGTACAGAAACTCAATCAAAGACTAATTCTAAAGTCACCAAAAGCTAAATATTGTCAACAGACCGGAGTTTTGATAATCCTAATTGACATAGAGTGACATAGAACATACATATAGTAAACTAAAAATCACAAAGGATCTGCTCCACATATTTTTACAGTAGAACCCATAGCATTTGGATCATCTTCATTATTTTCTTCTGATGTTTTTAGATACAAGGCATTTGCAAAACTGTGGGTTTTAGGTTTGTATGAGTCATTCTGTCTATTGAATCTTATGATAAATAAAATGGCTGCCACTATTACAAAACATCCCAAAATACCAATTAGAATTCCAATTATTTGTCCTGTTGTCAAACCTGTGGTTACTCCTGAAACTGAAAAAAAAATGAAAATAAAAAATATGATAAAAAAATCATCTTTACAGTAA
The DNA here is from genome assembly GCA_017311375.1 of Mytilus coruscus. NCBI lineage: Eukaryota > Metazoa > Mollusca > Bivalvia > Mytilida > Mytilidae > Mytilus > Mytilus coruscus. The sequence goes on from CM029600.1 coordinate 44,983,958, forward strand.
ATTTCTATAAGTAAAGAAATCATATTGATAATTAATTTCTTCACTTCACTAAAAAGTTGCCTGAAATAACTCAATAAATTATCGCTTCAACATAATAATAAAATCAAAGTGCCTGCGAGCATGCAAAGATTGCTTTTATTTTGAATCGGGAACTAAAAACTAAGCATTGCATAACATTTGAGGCAATACTATGAATGGAGATATCTTCCTTTGTCCATAATTGTAGCAAAGTGTTTGAGTCAGAAGGTGTGCTTATTGCATAAGAAACTGACGTTTGCTTGTTTGTTGTGTGAATAATGCAGTCTTTGTTAGCTGTTATATAGACACACTGGTTACACTGATTTTTATTCATCCTTTTGTTACCTGTGTCATGATGGATCATGATTTGATTAGCTAATAATTAAAACGTCTTCTTCTTTTATAAAGAATAAGCAAATGTATTCATTTTATGGTCTTCCAAGTAATACATTGTTTTTTGTATATATATAATAACAGATAAGTTGTAACAGTAGTTTCATAAAGTTCTTTGATTGCAATAACTGCTTTAAATTAAAATTCAAATGTATAATATCTACACAAGAAAGACTTGATACTTAAATGCTGTAACAGAATTTACTGTAAACTACCATAAAGAAGAATTAACCTCAGTAAACATATCTCATGTTATATTGATAACAAACTATAAGGATAAGTAAACTTATAATTAATTCTAAATCATTGAAAATCAGTGATGCATAAGAAACAGTACTAGTGCAAATTCTGAAATGTTTGCCTGCATTTATTATTGCAATCGTTGAACAGACAAACATAAGAGATTAGTTATTGTGATTTCAGGAATGCTGCATACAATAATGCTATCAAGATTTAAAAACTTGAGTTTTTATTTTTATTAATAAAATTGAGAATGGAAATGGGGAATATGTCAAAGAGACAACAACCCGACCAAAGAGCAGACAACAGCCGAAGGCCACCAATGGGTCTTCAACGCAGCGAGAAAATCCCGCACCCGGAGGTGGTCCTCAGCTGGCCCCTGAATAAAATTGTGTACTAGTTCAGTGAAAATGGACGTCACACTAAACTCCAAAATATATAAATGAACTAAAATTAAAAAATATACAAGGCTTACAAAGGCCAGAGGCTCCTGACTTGGGACAGGCGCAAACATGCGGCGGGGTTAAACATTTTTTGTGAGATTTCAACCCTCTCCCTATACCTCTAGCCAATGTAGAATAAAGAAACACATAGCAATACGCACAGTAAAACTCAGTTTAAAAGAAGTCCGAGTCCGATGTCAGAATAGGTAACAAAAGAAACTAAGCAAAATGACAATGATACATAAATGAACAAAGGACTACTAGCAGTTACTGATATGCCAGCTCAAGACCTCAATTAAACTGATTGAAAGATTATGTCTTCATCATATGAAAATCAAGTACAATCCCTCCCGTTAGGGGTTTAGTATCATACAATCATAAAATATATGAGAAGAACATAACCCGTATCATGCCAACAACTGGTTTTAGAATAATAGTGTTTATTTCCGATGCAAAGACCCTATGAGTGAATCAATATTAATACCAAAATATGCAATCCTTAATGATCTGACAACAGTATCGTAACTATATCCTTTCCGAATAAGTCTGTTTAAAGGTTTGGTTAGCTTTTGAGGTGAATGCCGACATTTTTGTGCTTTGTAAAGAATATTACCATAAAATATTGGATGTGAAATACCTGAACGTATAAGATGTCTACATGTTGATTTATATTTACGAATGATGTCCTTGTACCGATGATAAAATTTAGTAAATGTTTTGACTAGTTTGTGATATCGAAAACCCCTGGTGTAATAATTTTTCAGTAATACATAGATTTCTTTCGTTGAAATCAAATACGTTGTTACAAACACGAGCGAATCGAACAAGTTGAGATATATAAACCCCATAAGATAACCTATATCCCGACGCAATTATCCCAATAATAAAAATACCCCAAAAATGTCTGATTTTACAGTCCTGTTTATCTTGTTCTCATTTAATTTGCTGAAAAAAATTGATTCATTGATAGATTGAATGGTGTTTAACGCCACTTTCAGTACTAATAACTATTTCGTGGTGGTCACTTTTTATAAGTTGAGGAAGCAGTAATGCTCGGAGAGAACCAAAACCTTTGGCAGGAAACCGTTGTCAATAAAGATTGGAGTCAAGTTCAAACTCGCAACCTTAGTGTTGACAGGCTAGTGATAGTGGTTGGACTACTTAGACCACTCAGCCACCGAGGCCCCTGCTGAAAAAAGATATTCAGTCAATTTTGTTTTGGTCATCTTGGATGATTAGTTCAATAGATTTTCAACAGGAAAAATAAATGAATTCAATTTGATACTAATTATGAATAATACTATAACACATTTCAAATGAATATTTTGGTTATTTTATCCCATTTTTCTTGTGATAGTATAAGTAATGGATAAAAAGGGTTGAACGATGGAGTTGTATGACAAAATTCTGATTTCCTTAAAAGATAAACTAGACTATGTTTGGTTCAAACTTCTGAGGAAATCTTTAAAAAGAAAACAGACTATTTCAATTGATATTTTATAGTGCGTCTTTCTATGTTGTAATATTACACTTCTATTTCAGGTTAGGGTGAAGGTTGGTGCCTGTTAAAACGTTTAAACCTGCTGCATTTGTTTGCACCTGTCCTAAGTCAGGAACCTGTTTCAGTGGTTGTCGTTTGTTGATGTGGTTCTTAAGTGTTTCTCGTTTTTCATATAGATTATAGGTTTTCCTGTTTGAATTGTTTTACACTAGTCATTTTGGGGCCCTTTATAGCTGGCTGTTCGGTGTGAGCCAAGGCTCCGTGTTGAAGGCCGTACTTTGACCTATAATTGTTTACTTTTTATACATTGTGACTTGGATGGAGAGTTGTCTCATTGGCACTCAAACCACATCTTCTTATTTCTATGAAAAAGGTGGCCAATGTATTACAATTTTTCACACACAAAACCTTTGAGAATTGTGAGCAAAAATTGTTAATACTAAGGGGAGGAAAATCTTAAAAGGAGATAACCCTTCTAAATCAGTAATGTGTATGTAATAGCCATTTTCAACAAGGTTTTTTATGCTTTCAAGTGAAATAGTATTTCTAACAATCTGTGTTAATAGAAGCTTAGAATATATGTAAAGATATTTAAAAGTTATGTCCTTCTAACCTAGGTCTACCTACTTAAACAATGAATTAATCAAATATGTCATTCATGATTTAATACCTCTTTTTTGACTGACAAATTCATCGTCTCTTGCTTTTGCTACAGGTGGTGTTGAAGTTGATGGTAAATATGTATTTGTTGCTTCAGTTGTTTCTATGGCAACAGCGGTTCCTGAAATGAAAGAAAATCATTATAATAAAATAAGTCTACCATTTCTGCAGTGATGATGTGATAATGTGTATTTCTCATATTTTATAATACATTTATAAAATATGCTTTATTACTTATGATTATTTGACATTTGAATAAAACTATATTTTAAAGTTATTTGATTGATACATTTCTCTTTTGATTAAAAGAATACATTTTTTCATCTACTTGACAAAAGTATCGATTTTGTCTTCAGGCTATGATTTGATCTTTATATTACATATATTTAACTATACATTGGATTTAGGAATTTTCCAGAGGTGTTATGGTCAAGTGAGTTGTGAGTAGTTTAAGGTGTGTCTTGTTTGAGTCTTTCTATTGGTTGGATATTCCTGGATTCCTTTGTTTTCTGGTTGGGAATAGTTTTCCCGCCTAAATCTATATTGTGGCCAGTGGGTTCTTAGTCTTCATATAGTTAAGACATATTTTCTATTCATAGAGTTTGAGGATATTGTAGATTATATATTCTTGTGACAGATATATATTTATAAGGTAGATATTCTTCCTTATTACCTTTTTCCCAGTTTTTACCCATTTTTGTGTGAAAGAGCATGAGTGATAAATTTATGAAAAATGTGTGTCTTTTGGTACATTATGGTATTCATTGTTAGATAATTTCAAAGTAGTATTCTTGTAATTGTGATATACTGCAAGTATAATAATTAGAACTTTTATTTGAATAATTGATAAAGAATTGTGTTCTGTAGATTCAACATAGAGTTTCATGATTTTAAAGATTCAGACAGTTATAATATTTTCATTGTTCATAGGTAAAATATGTTATTACTTTCTATTTTTCAGATAATATTTAGTAGACTGAATAAGCATATAGTTACTGGTACATATTACCAGTATAAAACCTGGTCCCATAGACAGGTAATAACATGTTCTTGTATTTGTCTTGTGTCACGTCAGTTTTGAATGTATTGTTCGACTGGTTGTATTTTATGTTATTTTTCAAATATACTCCAGTTTCATAACTAAGTACCAATCGTATTATGCAAAGAACATTTTGATAAGCTACATGTATTTTTGTATACTTAATTCAGTAGTACCAGTATTAGCAGGAACTAATATTTTGGGGTCTTACATTGACCAATTGGAGCATACTAATGGTGACAAATATTTACAAAGTGCACAGCTTTATACACCAGTGTACATGGCTTTACGCTGTCTCAATTTTAGAGAGAAACAGATTAAGAAGCAAAACCACAGATTGGCCATTATAAAATCAGCCGAGACAAAACGTATTCTGATTGAACCAAATACTGAAGTTAAAATAAGAGGGTATCTGGATAAAAAAAACTACCATACCACCAAGTTTGTTGCCTGATCCAGTCAACCAAGGGTTCTATAATCCCAGATGATATTGACATTACTCCAACTATAGTGTCATACACATATGGGCAAACCAAGATGGCTGACGTTCATTTATCCAATATCTCAACCAGAACTGTGACTATATCACCAAATGCAATTTTATGTGAGTTACAACCAGTCACTATAGAGAATTTAACAAGATTTGAGGAAGAAGAAAAGGTTGATACTGAAACAACCAAGCTCATTACAGAAGAGGGAGTGACTATATGTACTGATGATTTAACACCTGAGGAAATACAGCAGGGAAAGAATTTAATAGGTAAGTATGCTGACATCATGTCCAAGGATGATTTGGATATAGGAACAACTAAGATACAAAAACACAGAATAGAATTAGTAGATGAGAGGCCTTTGAAACAGAACCACCGGCGTATTCCACCTGCCATGTATGAGGAAGAAAGAAATCATATACTCTAGTTGTTAGGTAATGGTGTAATGAGGCAATCATTTTCTCCATGATCATCAAATATTGTACTTTGTCGTAAGAAGGACGGGAAATTAAGAATGTGTGTGGACTACCGTCAATTAAATGAGAAAACTATAAAAGATTCCCATGCGATTCCGAGAATTGAGGAAATTTTAGAGCCCTTAGCCAGAAATAATTACTTCACCGTTATAGACATGAAGTCTGGTTACCATAATGTGGAGACAGAAGAAGAACATAAAGAGAGAACAGCTTTCATATTGTTTATAGATATCGGAAGATGTGGTATGAGTGCCAATGAGACAACTCTCCATCCAAGTAACAATTTATAAAAGTAAACCATTATAGGTCAAGGTACGGCCTTCAACACGGAGCATTGGCTCACACCGAACAGCAAGCTATAAAGGGCCCAAAATTTACTAGTGTAAAACCATTCAAACGGGAAAACCAACGGTCTAATCTATATAAAAACGAGAAACGAGAAACACGTATGAACTACATAAACAGACGACAACTACTGTACATCAGATTCCTGACTTAGGACAGGTGCAAACATTTGCAGCGGGATTAAACGTTTTAATGGTACCAAACCTTCTCCCTTTTCTGAAACAATAGTATAACATCACAACATAGAAAGACACACTATAAAATATCAATTGGAAGGCTTAACTCAATAAAAAAAACGTAAATTAACACACAATGAACGAATAAATTTGATCTGTGATACCTGAATGCAAATACATAGTTAATAGAAATTATAAGGGATAAATAATTAAGGTCAAAAGTAAGTAAACATGTTTAAACAAAGTTAAAGTATGATACCACTGTGAAATGTTAAACAATTTTTAGAAAATCATCACTTTTGAAAAAACCTGCGTCATATTATACACAGGTAAATGAAAATAATTTTGTTGTTAAGTATATTTCTTCTTCTGTGTGTATAAAATCTTCCAATTAGGAATACCAAGAAATTTCTTTAATATCAATAAAACTAATCTAACACATGGTACATATGGGGTGAATATCAACAATAAAACTATACAATTAGTGCTAGATAAAACTTCCTGTACAGGTGCAAGAACAGTATTTAGGGAGAAATGAAATAATTTTGATGTTCATAGTACGAAGAAGTGAAAATTTGTAGTTATTCCAAATAATCAAAGCTGGTATATAGACAAGATCCATGTTAACATTAAATACAAAAAAGCATTACAAATAGTATCAACAGCTCAAATTAACAAGAAAGTACGATTTGAGAGTACTCGCAGTTACTGACGCCTAGTTAAAAGCCAAAACAATTAATAATAAAAAATCATGCATCAGAGACTGAAATCAACTAAAACACATCCCAGGGATTTAGTATTTTAACGTCATGAACAGTCAAAGAAGACATGACTTGTGCAATGCCAAAAATAAATGTATCGACAGGTAGTAGGATAGTTAGGAGAGACTTCTTTATAGATAAAAATGAACGTGTGTGTGTGTGTCTCTATACATAAAGAAAATACAAATTTAGTTATGTTTTAATTTGCTAATGACAAAATGGATATAAGTGCCAATGTAAACTATATTCAGAGATCTAATTACAACATTGGTACGATAACCCTTACTAATAAGTTTGTTTAAAGTATCGATGAGTTTACACGGATCACATAGTGATTTCCGCGCTTTAAGTACAATATTACCGTAAAATTTAGGATGTGAAATACCATTTTTAATAAGTTTTCTACAGGTACAGCCAAATTTACTAATCAAATCTTTGTATCTATGAAAGAATTTAGTAAAAGTTTTAAGTTATTTATGGTAACGAAATCCCTGACTTAATAATTTACCAGTGATGCATTGATTACGTTCGTTATGTATACTTAGATGATGTCATTATATGTTCAGACACATACCAAGAGCATCTAAATAGAATAGACCTTGTATTTCAAAGACTTCAAGATGCTGGCCTGAAATTAGCTCCAAAGAAATGTTCATTTTTCATGCGGCGTGTGAAGTATGAAGAGCTTGCAGCTCCTACTCAGACTTTGTAAAACGTCACCAGTGTCTGAGCAGAAAGTTGATGAACCAGGGGTATGTCAAAGAACGCCTTGTCCTTTTTCTAAAAAAGTTCATCGGAAAGTACCAAGAACTTGTTGATAAATATTCTGTATCAACTTCACAAATAATACACGATGGTCTTGAAGTATAGATTTTGCGTACTGACGTTGTTTATCATCTTAATAACGTGTTATAGTATTCTTTTATTTGTCTTTATTAATATTACTTTTACTGTTAAGTCCGGTTTTTAGAGATATACATTTGACGTGACTCTGTGCATATGTATCCCGTCATACTTTGAACGACAAAATTATTTTATTTTATTTATATTACTTTTACTGTTAAGTCTGTTTTTGTGATATATCCTGTCATACTTTGAACGACAAAATTATTTTATTTATTAATATTACTTTTACTGTTAAGCCTGTTTTTGTGATATACATACACTTTTACGTGACACTGTATTTATGTATCTCTTCATACTTTAAACGACAAAATTATTTTATGTCTACCTGTGCGAATTTCAAACGCGCGATTTTACGCCACTACTTAAAACCTTCCATCCTTTATGGGTGGATTTTACATAGATAAATAAAATCGTATAATATAAGCATAATGAGGATGTTAAATTTGATGTATGCCTTTTTGTGCTTCTTCGTTACATTTGTTTGTTTTTATAGTGATTAAGATGATAACACAATGTTGACTGCTGTAACCCTAATTTTGACATTTTTACCTATTGTGTCTGTTTGTTTTGTTCACGCATCGTTGTCAATATAATGGAATTTGATGCGACTGTCATACAAGTGAGAGGTTTGGCTAGCTATAAAACCAGGTTCAATCCACCATTTTCTACATAAGAAAATGCCTATACCAAGTCAGGAATATGACAGTTGTTATCCATTCGTTTGATGTGTTTGAACTTTTGATTTTGCCATTTGATTGGGGACTTTCCTTTTTGAATTTTCCTCGGAGTTCAGTATTTTTGTGATTTTACTTTTTGGACATATAGTTTCAAAAGATGGAATTGAACCAGATCCCGACAAAATTGAAAAGGTTCGTTCTTGGCCTATACCAACTTCCCCGGAAGAAATAAGGAAATGTCTTGGCTTTGTAGGTTACTATAGGCGTTTCATTAAGGATTTTTCAAAAATAGCTCGTCCAGTGACAACTTTAATGCCAGCACCTAATAAAAAGAAACATAATAAAAGAAACAAGGATCAAAACAATAAAATATCTTGGAATTGGACCTCTGAGCAAAATAATGCATATAAAAGATTAAAACAATGCCTCATGAAACCACCAATTTTAGGCTATCCCGATTTTACCAAACCGTTTGAACTACATACTGATGCGTCATCACATGGATTAGGGGCAGTCTTATATCAGGATCAGGATAATCAAACGGGTTAAAGCATATGCAAGCAGGAGCTTAACCAAATCTGAAAAACATTACCCTGCTCATCGAATGGAATTTTTGGCATTAAAAAGGTCTATTACAGAAACATTCAGTGATTACCTAAAACTACACAGATTTCTAGTTCTTACTGACAACAATCCATTAACATATGTACTAACATCTGCTAAATTAGATGCAACAACTCAACGATGGATTGCTGCTTTATCATCATATGATTTTGAGATAAAATATAGATCTGGAAAAAATAATGCAGATGCTGATGCAATGTCTCGTTTACCAGAATTATTACAAAAAGGGACATCATGTAGTTAAATTTCATCAGAATCTATGGAAGCGATATGCAATGCCATTCCTTCTATTCCAGTTATTGAAACTGTGTCATGATCATCAGATTCTTTGAACAATTTAGATACCGAGCCTTCAACTATACAACAATTGAATGTTCCGTATATACAAAATAATGACAGGATACTGAGTTTTTGGATTGATAAGGTACAAACAGGTAGTAAACCACTAAAAATCATATACCAAATACAGGTGAACATAGAGCTATACTGAACAACTTTGATAAGTTTGAACTCATAACAACTGCCTTTATAGATTCACCACTGATACTGTATCAGGAGAAACAAGAAAACAGTTGTTAATACCAGCAACTTATAGAAAATTTATACTTCAGAAGATACACAATGAAATGGGTCATCAAGGACGACACAGTACCATATCATTACTCCGTGATCGCTTTTACTGGCACGGTATGACAAAAGATGTAGAAAGCTGGATATCAAATTGTGACAGATGTCTTATAAGGAAAACATCAGCAAAACAGAGAGCTCCTATGGTAAGTATAGAGACATCTCAGCCACTTGAGCTAGTATGTATGGATTTGCTAGGACTTGAAACATCAAAAGGAGGCCAACAGTATATTTAAGTGATAACCGATCATTTCACTAAATATGCAATAGCAGTACCAACTAAGAACACCACTGCACGTACCACTGCAGAAGCCTTCATGAACAACTTTGTAGTCCATTATGGATTTCCCAAGACAATCCACAGTGATGAAGGTGCCAACTTTGAAAGCATGATTGGAAATCACATGTTGCAACCATGGTACATGCGTACAATTGCAAAAGACATGATACAACAGGAATGTCACCATATCATGTTCTATTTGGTAGAGAACCACAAATACCGGTAGACATTATATTTGATTTGAACAAATCAGAGAAAATTCTCAACACCAAATATATAAAAGCTTTAAAAGAAAGAATGGAATCAGCATACAAACTTGCAATAGCATCATCAAGGAAACAACAAACACAACAAAACTACATTATGATTTAAAATCAAGAAATGCTATTTTGGATATTGGAGATAAAGTACTAGTTAAAATTGTTGCTTGGGATGGGAAACATAAATTATCTGATAAATGGGAGGAAGATTCGTAAATTATTATAGGACAACCAAATTCAGGAATTCCAGTTTTTGAAATTAAGAAGGAAAATGGTACTGGTTGGAAACGAACATTACATAGAAATTTGCTGCTCCAAATAGGACACCTTTCTGAACAGTAGAATACTGATCAAGGGCAAATTACTCTTGACTATAAAGAAGATGTAGATAATGACTCATTGATATTTGATCAAGTAGAGTACAATGTTAATGATACAGCAGATGTATCAATTAGTGATCCATTGCCTACACAGGATACTGGAAGTGTGGTAGCAGGGGACGCCTTGCATCCTGATGATCAAAGTGAAGATGATGAACAGGAACATTCTTTTAGTTTAAATTCAGAAATTGAAAGTGGTCAGGAATCAACAATTATTGTTGATGATGATATTAAGCTTTCCAATACAGATATTAATCAGAGCGCTGAGACAAATGATAAAGTTGTTAATAATCAAGAAGACATTGCTCCTACACCAGCTCCACGGAGATCAAAGAGAACGACTACTCAGCCAAACGGGATAAGTCTAGTGAATTTATTATGGCTCAACAGTCAAACTGGCTAGCAAAAGCTGACTTTCTTAAAGGATTAGCAATGTCTGGAATGTTTCCTTCTGCAGGAAAGGATATTCGGAGGGCACTTGTGAAAATAGTGACTGAGAATACATGAACTCTGTGAATTATTTTATCTTTGTGATTCTGATTGTACATTGTTTTATTTATTTGTTTTGTTCTACTCTCTTGTATGTAAATGGTGGGGTCACCATTTCACAAGCTAGGGAGTATGTGATAATGTGTATTTCTAATATTTATAATACATTTATAAAATAAGCTTTATTACTTATGAATATTTGATATTTGAATAAAACTATATTTTAAAGTTATTTGATTGATACATTTCTCTTTTGATTAAAAGAATACATTTTATTCATCTACTTGACAAAATTATTGATTTTGTCTTCAGGCTATGATTTGATCTTTATAATACATATATTTTTTACTAAACATTTGATTAAGGAATTTTCCAGAGGTGTTATGGTCAAGTGAGTTGTGAGTAGTTTAAGGTGTGTCTTGTTTGAGTCTTTCTATTGGTTGGATATTCCTGGATTCCTTTGTTTTCTGGTTGGGAATAGTTTTCCCGCCTAAATCTATATTGTGGCCAATGGGTTCTTTGTCTTTATATAGTTAAGACATATTTTCTATTCATAGAGTTTGAGGATATTGTAGATTATATATTCTTGTGACAGATATATACTTATAAAGTAGATATTCTTCCTATTACCTTTTCCCAGTTTTTACCCTTTTTGTGTGAAAGAGCATGAGTGATAGATTAATGAAAATATGTGTCTTTTGGTACATTATGATATTCATTGTTAGATAATTTTAAAGTAGTATTCTTGTAATTGTGATATACTGCAAGTATAATAATTAGAACTTTTATTTGAATAATTGATAAAGAATTGTGTTCTGTAGCTTCAACATATAGTTTCATTATTTTAAAGATTCAGACAGTTATGATATTACTTTCTATTTTTCAGATAATATTTAGTAGACTGAATAAGCATATAATTACTGATACATATTACCAGTTTAAAACCTGGTCCCATAGACAGGTAATTACATGTTCTTGTATTTGTCTTGTGTCACGTCAGTTTTGAATGTATTGTTCGACTGGTTGTATTTTATGTTATTTTTCAAATACATTCTAGTTTCATAACTAAGTACCAATCGCATTATGCAAAGAGCATTTTGATAAGCTACATGTATTTTTGTATACTTAATTCAGTGTATTGTATTATATTGTCTTACTAATAATGTGTACATGTCTATGTTTATTTGTGCATGATTTATGTCTATTTATGTCTATTTATGTACTTGCAGGTTTATTGTTTATACTGTCGTAATCAAAGTATTGACCTGTAATATAGACTGCTCTACTGCCCACTGTACCCTACTACAATGACATAGAAAACTGACATGACCTTATTCAAGTTTGCCATCTCCTGGGTAAAGACAAGAACTAGGGTTCCACAAACATTGATAACCAATGATTACAAAGTTTGCATTACCGTATGTTCCCAAATTCTTAAAAATCTGATATGATTTTTCCAAGAAAAGATATCCAAAGTTCATGTTAACATCACAACTGATGAAAAGATATCTAAAAGATAGAAAAGAAAGGATATGGGGTATCCATCCATAACACAAAATCAGTACATGTACAGCAAAAACGCAAAAAGCAAAGGAATAGAACTTTTATTGATGTTCTTCATCTCAAAGTCAAAGTGAGGCCTTCAACACAGAGCAAATACTCTCACCTCATTGCAAGTTTAAGACGACCCGTATAAGTTAATGGTAACATCACAACTAATGAAAAGATATCTTAAGTTCTTGTCAACATCACAACTGCCTGATTTTTATTCAAACATGTTCTAAATGTGTTAATTTGCATAAAAGGATAAGTTGAGTACACTTCAATGAGACAGAAAATGAACACGCAAAAAAAACATCTTAAGGTCAATACACGGTCTTCAATAACAGATAAATGTGTATAAAATATTTCAAGCTGTTAATTGTACCCATGACAGGCATATCATTTCCATATATATTTCTATGTTTAACACTCTAGTTTTTTTATGTGTAGATGCTGCATAGAATATCAAGTTTTTTTTAAGGTACTGCATAGAATTTCATGTTACTACAAATATGCAATAGGTTTCAATTGGAACCTTTTGACTACCTTTTTTTCTAAAATCCAATAACTTTTGAAAAAAATTTACAGGCTGGACAAAAATGTTTTACAGGTAAAATCTAACCTGCTTTTGTTGTAGCTGTAGTGGTGATTGATGATGTAACTGCTCCGTCTGAAAACAAAGAAGAAGAAACAGTATACAATCATGAGGGTCAAATGTGTTCAGAACTGCTTTTTGTCATGAAAATCGGCCAAAGTATTTATCCAGCTATAAATTTTTTTTTATAGCAGAAAAGTAATGTCAGCTGCTTTTATTTTTATCTATTTTCAAGGAGTAGGGGCTGCAAGAGCCTTATTTGGCCCGTAATATCAAGTCCATATTTTTCAAAATGCAAAATGTTTCAATTCGATAAATAAACATGTCAAAAAGTGAAACAAAATGATTTTGTTGAACTTTTGCTCTGAAACACTAAATTGGCCAAAAATAGTTAATTAGCTGAAATTTAACCCCCATATCAACCAAGTATGAGCATAGAAAGCATAAGAGCGCACAGGGCTTTAACATTCAACTACCAGTAAATATGCAAGCAAGTTATGTTGAATTTTTCATTATAAAAAAACATAATTTATAAGATTTTTATTGCGCTAAATGTTTCAGATTCTGAAAACCAATGAAAAGTGCTCTTTTTTCATAAATTTGGTAGAAATTGAAATTGATGCTAGTTGTGCCTTCACAAAAAGAAAATGCTGAGATGGTAAGTTTTCAAGATTAGACATATTTTCTATTTTGTTATTGTTTGAACTATGAATCAATTTGACAACTAGATGTTTCAGAAAGACACGAATAATGGGCCCACTCGCAAAAATGCTTGCAGCCATTTTTAGGAGTGGTAATTTGAGAATGAAAGTCCGTATAACTGTTATTTTCAACAGTCCAAAGCCAGTAATTTCAGCAAAAATCAATGGAGTGGTAGCAAACGTAAACTCGATCTGTAACTCATCATAGTAGACTCACGTACTAAAAATCAGCTCAATATGTGACGGCGTTTAGAAAAAAGTCTGTATAACTGCTATTTTCACAAAATGTTCAAAGTCTAAAGCCTGTTGTTTTGTCAAACTTCGTTGCGGGCCATAAAATATTAATTTGAAATAGTTTAAGATGATGATGATAATAATGATGGCCATATTCTGGTCCTATTGAACCTACTTTGTTAAGCTCATGTGGACATCATTGTTTCTGAAATTTTGCTCATAAACCTTAAAAATGTTTTCTTGAACAAGTTCTTATCAATTACCGGGTATCTATTATCAGGATCTGATTTTGTTAATGGTATGAACTTTTTCAAAGTCAAATAAAAATTCCAAGTGCTACATACAACAATATGGTGTATCACAATACTCCCATCTTTTGTTTACATCAGTTGTATAGCACCATGGACCATACGGCTCATTATCTGGATTACGACAATAGTTCTTCTGGTTAGACATTGTCTCACTAAATTGGTGTTTCTGAGGGGTTTGCGATGATCAAGCCTGATATGTTCTACCTGATTTAGTTTGACTAATATTTCCTCTATAATTGGCTCCTATCAGATTCATTCTACACTTTAGACCTACTAAAAGTAAGACTTTTTTTCACTCAATGCAATTTTGAAATGTTTCAAAGATGGGTGAACAAAATATGAAACATATTCAGTGTTATTTATACTTGAAAAAAATACAATGCATTGGTACTGTTCCACATATGTAAAATTATTTTGGATGCAATCTTTGTGTTTAGATGTTAGGCAATCTGGACTTATTCAATCAGATCGTTGTTGAGGAAACCATTTTTTACCTTGTCATTTCGGCTGTCTTCTTTTCATATTTGAAATATGAAGGTAAAGAATAGCTGACAGATAAGTCGATTGTTGACTTATTTTTCCACAACGGTACCAATTTGTTAGTTCGAGATACAACTTTGATATGAGTACACAAACTGTATCATTATGGAAGGAGGGATGTTCCTTAAAGTTCCTCATTACTTGTATTAGTTTCCTTTGAAACACCCGTTCATATTTGACTTGACCCCAGATTTACCCTCTTAATATCTTCTTCCTTTCTATTTTTATCCAGGTATAACCAAAACGATATACAATGTTTCTGTCAAACGGTTACTTTTGTAAACAACTAAACTTAAATGCAATAAGTCACAATGCAATAATCCTATAACATCATCTCTACAATATCTTGTTATGCACTAATCCTCAGCAATAATCTTATAACATTATCTCTACAATATCTTGTTATGCAATAATCCCCAGCAATAATTCTATAATATTATCTCTGCAATCTCTTGTTATGCAACAATTCTCAGCAATAATCCTATAATAATATCTCTGCAATGTCTTGTTATGCATTATAATCCTCAGCAATAATCGTATAATATTATCTCTGCAATATCTTGTTATGCAATAAGCAATTGTAATTCAGCAAATACATATTTATTATAAACTAGGTGGAACTGTGAACTAAATCTTATGTCTCGCCTTCTTCTATATGAGTCACTTCAGAAAAGAAAAGGCACAACAAACACATTGTAGAACTGGAAAGGTACTGTCATGGCAAATAAGATAAAATTGAGAAAGGAAACAGGGAATTAGTCAGAGAGACAATAACCTGACCAAAGCATGCAAAGAGCAACACTTATGAGTCTTCAACACAGAGAGAAAATCCCACACTCTTTAGCCGCGGGCTTCAGTTGGCCCCTAAACAAATCTATTTTGTCTTATTGGCAATCATTCCATATCTTCTTTTCTTTCTATTACTGGGTGGGAATCTTCATTGTTTTCAATATTTGTAACAAATGATATGAGGGCATAGGTCATGACCACCAGTCCCTAGTCATGGAACAAATTTATGGTGCACTAAAAAGGTATTATGGTTATTCAGAATACATATGGTTTATATTTGGGGATTTACAAATTTTTTCAAGAACTTACTATAAAGGAGGGTGGTGCATGACCCAAAGGTCAAAACCTATGGTGCACTGTAAAGGCCTTGTCATGATAATTTAAATATATATATGGTTTAGATGTTCGGGATTTGAACCATTTTCAAAATATTCAAAAATTAATTATCTGAAAGGGGCAGGGCATGTTCCCCTTAGTGCACCAGAAATGTTTGATTATGGCAATTAAGAATTAATATATGGTTTAGAGATTGGGCTGACCTCCAGGGCCGAACCCTTAGGTGCACTGATAGTCATGTCATGGTAAAAAAAAAAAAGAGAAAATACATGGTTTTCCTGGTTTTGGAACTGTTATTAAAAAAGTTCTAAAAATCAATTATTTGACCCAAAATATCATAATCTAAATTTCTGTAAACCTGATATCAGAGCTTCACTAGTGTAGTATACAAACCTGTGTCACCACTACAAATAAATGGTCTTTCATAATTATGACAATTGATATCATTCCATGTCCCATCTGGTCTCATTTCCACGCATTCCTCTTCCGTACTACGCCATGGTGTTGAAGGCTCCCCACTGTTCCAGTTTTCAAATGCCTTTGAAGATAAGTCTACCCAAGACCAGGCTAAAATATTAATGAAGCAAATTATAAGACGGCATATGAACACAGAAAATATGAACTACTTAGGTTACTCATAACCTTTCATCAAATATAGTTGTATTTACACCACAAATTCTACTCTGGGTACAGAAAAATCTGTGCACCAGGAAAAGGCATGGCGGGACCTATATAAAATAAAATTTTAATGCATTTTAAGTTTCAAAATCGTAAAAATTTAACTGGATTTAGCTATTCATTTTTTATCGTTCGTGCAGAAAGTGCCAAAATAAATTAAGTTGGGAAAGATGTTTAAGAAGCTCCCCTCATATAAAAATGTGGTGAACTGATTTACATGAACATTATATATCTTCTGACAACAGATGATTTAAACTGTAACTGAGTGGACCGTATCAAGTCAAACACAGGTGATAATTTATTTTCATCTCTGCAGACTAGAAAAAAAAATGCAGATCAAAACCCATGCAAGCTTTAAATTTTCTGAAACATAAAATGCAAAAACCTTTATACATCTAGGTCCAGCCATGCCTTAGAATTTTCTTAGCTGTATCAGATTAATCTGTACTCTGAGAAGATTTTCGATGTAAACAATGCCATATTGATGAACCTTAACATACTACAGGTATAAAATATCATTTCTAATCACGTTTTGAAAAGTGTGAATACAGATTTTATAAATATTAAATGTGGTTCGATGATATAATATGTGAAAAAATGGCAGTTCCTGGCAAAACATGGGGCTAATTCAAAATATTTTGGCTAAAATTGTATACTGTACAAGTGTCACTCAAATAAAGTTTAGGTCATCAAATTATTGCAAAATCACTTCCTTGTATGTTCTTTCATGTACCATTTATTAGCTATACACATAGTCTATTGATAACAGTTTAAAGGGGAGAGTATTAAGATATCTCAAATCCTTAGGTTAAAACTGCTACATATATATTTGCTTGTCCTAAGTCAGGAACATCATCACTAATTGTTCAATGTCATATCGTAATGTTTTTCGTTATTTGCAGACCTGCCATCATTCTTGATTTATTGGGAATTTCTGACTTGAGTGACGCTGAAATGAATCTTGAAATCCTTGATTATTTACACTGAATACATTTCAAGGAGTTTGGAAGACATTTAAGCACATATATACTCATTCAAAACCACAGTATATGAATAAACCTTTAGTGAGCAAGCTCACATACCTAATGCCCCTACATAATTAATTTGGATATTTTTTAAAGTTCCCCTTCCTAAAAAAAGTCCCCTACTTAAGATCATTCTGCTTATCTTTCTCCTTCAAGATTTTTTTTTAATTGGAAACCTTCATCCAAATCTGATGAGGATCTGTTGAAAATGAAAGAGCAATCTAGGTGACGAGTTAAAAGATGGGATATTTTAACAATTCAGACTTTTCTGGTTAACAAACACATCCGTGGTTGTGATGAGGGGAAACATTTATCCAAATTTGAAGAGGATTTGACAAAACAATAAGAAGTAAGCTTGGAGACACAAATAATCATAATTTTTTTTAAATCCAGCTGATCTGAATGGGTGGTTATTCTTTGGTTAAATATTACCCTTAGTTAAATATAAATCAGGGTTAATTATCTAAAAGTTGGTTATGTAACCAAGGGCAAAAGTTATGTTACTCAACTTCTTTTAACCCTTGATCATGTTGATCATGTCTAGTATTATTTTAACTGTTAAAGGATGAACAACAGAAAATAACCTTGGATTAAATTTTAAAAAGAGCTATATTTAACCCTAGGTTTAAATTTAACAAAGAGATGAACAATTGGGTCCTGTAGTTTTGAAGAGGATCCCACAAAAAATGAAGGCCAAAAATTGTATTCCCTCTTTTGTTGACTAACAAACTTGACATAAACTTACATTTTGAATATCTATTCAGCTTGCTTAATCCGATCCAAACCTTCAATCTGCTTCCAGCCAATTTTTGGATCAAATTAATCATATAATCTATTTGATTAAGGCTTTGTATGCTGGTCAATGTTAATCCTTTGTTATCACATTCTTCCTTTGCTTTGACCCATGTCAAAGGATTATGTAGAATTGGATAATAGCATTTGTCCCCAAATACATAACCACCTTGCGGGCAAGTGGACCGATCTGCTGCTTTCGGTGGTGATACTGAATAGAAAAAAAATTACGAAATTACTTTTTTTCATTTTGTCATTTAAATTAGTGTTCTTAGAAAATATATTTAGAATTAGCTTTTGGATATTGTGAAATATTCACTATCTTCGTATTTTACTGGGCAATTTACCTTACATGGAAATTTCAGTGTCCATTTAAGCGTACTGTACAAGGCCGAAAAATTAATACACTAAAGTTGTAACATGCGCTTCATAGCCAGATGCCAAAAATAACAACTATTTACAGTATTTAAAGGTTTACTGGTCTTATAGTCTTGAAACAATGAAAGATTTCTATATGTTTGAAAACAGTAAAATAAAATGTGACACGGGAATTTCTTTGATATTAAGGTTAAATGACAATGTTCATCCTTGCAAGAAATCTATGAAATCTTAATATAATAAATATATGATGCTTTAGCAAGGGCAGAATACAGTGGATCTAAATGTAACTGGTTGTATTTGCAATGACACTGTTGCTAATGATTAGCACGAAAATTTCAAAAAAAATCAGTAATGTTATCAAGTTCGTTACGTGAATTCAAAAATATTTACATGTTGTATATTAAAGTTGCGGTATGCAAAATCTACTACTGGGGCATTACATTTGAGACAATTGAAGACTATTTACTTTCTATCATCAATAAATTCGCATATGACAATAAATTACTATAATTCATATAGTTTTTGATGTGCATCAGTAATGGCTGCACAAGATGTTGCATTACGAATACATAAGTTAGCGCCAAAAATGGGAAATGAGTTCTACAGCATTTAAAATAGGTTTTATATTTATAACTAAAAATTAGCACATTGACCCCAATTTGTTAATACGGTAGATTTTTTTCTGCATGCATTTGTATTTGCAAGATAGTTGTCTTAGTATTTTTATAACCAATAACTGTATGGTTTCACTATTTTTTATCCAATTTAGCCTTCATTATAGGGACTTACTTAAAGGCCTATAAATTAAGGAACACTTTGCAAAAGAACAAGTAAAAATATCTCTTTCTGTTCCAAAATTGTGTTATACTTTCTGAAAAGTATTGAATTAAATTTGTGTTTTTACATAATACATACATTTTCAAACTGATATAACTCGAAAAGTAAGTTATGAAGGTTTATCGGCAATTAGAACATTTCCTCTTTGATCTTGCTGCCTAATATTTTCAATATCATGGACAGGACTTGATACTCGAAAATATTAGGCAATGACGTCATGTATCAGTGCAGTAACGTCACATGTTGTTGTCCATCCGCTTCAATTTATCAATGAAATGCACGCGACTTCATTCATACAACTGAACAACGAACTCAACGTTTTGTACGCGTAAAAGTAGTTTTACTTATTATTTCATTTTACTTCTTATTCTTTACAAACAAACATAGAGTAAAGACAGATTGCCGATAAAAAGAATAATGGCATTTAATTTTTGATACTGACTTCATCAGCTCGAATATCAGCTCGCCCTAGCGGGCTCGCTTGAGATTCTTACTGATAAAGTCAGTATCAAAAACAAAAATGCCATTATTCTATATATATTTTACTTTGCATATTTTGATAGCACATATCAAAATTGACCTTGTGTAAAAATTTATGGAAAAATGAACACGAGATTTTTCTGTATTATATGCACTTAAATATGATGATTTATCTTTCAAAATAAAAAGCAGTTTACAATTCATCCAAGTAATTTCTTGCATATTGATTCTTCTGACTTCTATCATAGTTTTGATAAACAGTTCATGAACAAATTATCTGTTAACGCATCTTTTTAGAATTTTAGTTTTAGATAAGTTAATTTCAACCAAAAGTATTTTGATTGAATCTAGTATTACACAAATGTACCTAGTGGGTAGTAGTAATGTGTCATTTTATGCATTATATGTTTACCGACACTGATTAAAGAAATTTTGTTTTTAAAGGATTTTCAATATGTTTTTCTTCAAATTAATTCCAATCACCTGTTGGTAAATGCAGCATTCCTTTTGCTAGAGGCTTTTCAATATGATTTATGTTATTTCAGGAAAAATTCCATTCATAAGGCAGCATGACTGATAACAAATATTGTTCCAATGTTTGCTACTTTGATTTTTACATCATTTGTGATAGGGCTCTGTTTTCAAAATGAAAAATGCTGTGAAACAGATAATCTACATATCAGAATATCTTTATCCTCTAATTTAGATAATCTAAAATCAACTTAAAAACTTGATTATCTAATATTGCAAACCAATTGATTTTTGTGGATTTTGGGAGTAGAAAAATAATTAGAATACAATTGAAACTGCGAGCTACTGCTCACTGATGATACCCCCGCCCAAATATTTCGGTAAACAGGAAGTTGTTGAGTGATGAATCTGAAAACGCATCACACGGTATAGCTGACTTATATAAACCCTGAAACCAAATTCCAGAAATCCTTATGATGTAGTTCCTGAGAAAGATGCGACAAAACATATTCATGGGACGGACGGACGGACGGACAGAGGTAAAACAGTATACCCCTATTTTTTTAAAGTGGGAGTATAATAAATAGCTGCAAATGTATCGAACTATGATCTCAATAAACCAATAAGATTGCAAAATCAGAAAAATTAATGGTTCCAAATTTGTCTCTCAAGGGCTAAACATAGAAATAAAGTTTTCACAAAATAAACTAGTTTACAATACTTTTATTTTATGTTTTGTACTTACATTGACCAATTTGCAATGCTTTACTTACTTTTATTGATCTGACACAAAGCTGGAAGTTTGGTATCACAATCTTTATCTGTCCAAAAATCTTCTCCGACAGCTATACAAGGCTTACTTGGCAAATAATCTGAATTCCAATGAGTGTACATTACAGGCCAACCATTACTCCATTTATAAGTTATACCATCCTGTAAATGAATTGGAATTATAGTTACATTTATTTTAAAACAAAATATAATGCACTGGAAGTAACATGAATTCACAAATTACTATCTTTTAAGTGTGGCAAAATTTGTCAAATGGACAGAAGTTAACCTATATTTCCGACCTCCTTTATGAACAAAGAAGTTGTAAATTCAGAAATGTTTACAATGTTTTCATTCTTGAGAAATTATGACGGGATAGGTTTTGCAGAAGTAAACACTCATATCTTAAATTTTGAAAGCATTTTTTGTATGAACCATTTTCTTCAATCTCAATACGAAAATTTGCATTTTCGTCCCTAGTTAAAAAATCATAATAACAAAAAGTATAATAACAAAAATACAAAACTCCAAGGAAAATTAAAACGGAAAATCCCTTATCAAATGGCAAAATCAAAAGCTCAAACTCATCAAACGAATGGAAAACAACTGTCATATTCCTGGCTTGGTACAGGCATTTCCTTATGTAGAAAATGGTGAATTAAACCTAGTTTTATAGCTAGCTAACCCTCTCACTTGTATTCCATTATATTGACAACAATGTGTGAGCAAAACAAACAGACATAATAGATAAAAATGTCAAAGATTGAAGTACAGCTGTCAACAATGTGTTTTAATCTTAATCACTATAAAAACAAACAACTATGACGAAAAGAAAAACAAAAACAAAATGCACACAAAAACAATAAAATTTTAATGTGAAAGTTTATCTAGAAACAATAAACACAAATTTTAGCCTCCTAGAATTAAAATTGCACTATTATTATTTCAGAATAAAAACACATTCATTCACTTAGTTCATAAATTACCTCAGAATTCATATTGTTGAGGCCGATCCAAAATGGTAGTGATGACTTGTTATACGTGAGATAACTAACAAAACTTTTCTCTTGAAGGTTACGTATGGATGCTAAGCTACCTCCGTCTTCTTGACAATTTGACAATGAAGTATTCCAATCATTAGTTGCTTCTAATAATTTATAACACATTTGATCATATTTCTCATATCCCGGTAGACAGTACTCAGATTCAGAAGTATCTATAGGAAATATTGGATCTGAAATAAGAATTAATAGAGATTAATATATATTCAGAATTTCTTAGACAATGTGACGTTTTTATGGAGTCATCATCCAAAACGACGACTGTATCACATGTTTAGGCTTAAAGTTTTTCCAAAATTTGATTCTGCTTAGAATATTTTTGTCTAAAATTCTATTCAGCTTAGAAAATTTAATCTAACATTCTCCTCTTAGATTTAAATCTTAAAAAAATCACTTAATTATTTTCAAAATTTCATTGAAAATATTCCTGAATGGCAAAGGCAGCCTAACCCGAAATTTAATTAGCCTCTGGTTTTGAGTACTGTAAATTCAGAAATTATTGCAAGGTTTTTATTAATGCGAATAATGCGACTACTTGAGAATCGGAATAATAAGAATTCGCATTCTGATATCAAATATATATTTCTGTTTGTAGCTTTTCCTAAAATCGAAATAATTAAACTCGCATTTTTGATAATTCTTCATAAATCACAATAATAAATGCAAGCAATAATTTTGGATTTAACAGTATTTTACAAAATATAAAACCTTTAGGACAAAGCAAATTATTCAGAAACCAATACTTTTGTTGATCTATCTATTTCCCATGGGCTTCATTCTATATTTTATGATTAACTGTTTTAGTACACAGAGTAGGAAAATATATATCTATATAATTAAAATATTATATGTTAGTCTTATTTCACTGGATGAGAGGGGTTAGGGGGGTTGGGGGGCTCTGTGGCTGAGTGGTTTAAGTAGTTCATCTACTGTATCACAACCCTGTCAACACTGATGTTGTGAGTTCGAACCCCGCACATTGCAGGTGCATTCAACTACAATCTGAATTGACTAGGAATGCTAATTTTCATGCTGATGGTCAGTGATTCTCTCTAGAAACTCCAGCTTCCTTCACCAATAAAAACTGGCCACCTCAATGCTCCCCATCTGCACATTTATGGAGAGAAAACATTTTTATATCAAGGGTTAAATATACTAGTAAGTTTGGAGGGACAAATACAATTCATAGTGGGATACCATCCAAAAACCAACTTTAAAAAATGTCTTTATCTAGTAAAAGTGACATTGACATTTGACCCGTTGATCCCAAAATCAATGAGTTCTACCTCTTCCTTATATCTTCCACCAATAAATGTTAAATTTTATCAAGCATGGGAAAATCAATCCACCATATGGAAACCGCTTGTCCATTTCTTTTACTATTTTTAGTAGCAGTGACCTTGACCCTGGACTCAAAAATCAATAGGCTACTTCTCAGTCCCTATATCGTCCATCTGTACAAGTTTCAGTTCTAAACAAGCAAGGTACTCGAGTTACCATGCATCCACAAACTGCTTGTTTCAGACACATGGGAGGATGGACAGACAAAGCCTGAACTTTATGCTTTAGAACTTTTTTGAAAGCATAATAAATATAGAGCATGTATATTCCCTGTTAGAAGTTAAAGAAAAAAAACAAAAGTCACACTAAAGAAGTAGTGGCAATACGGCCATTATTTGGCCCAATTATTAGTGCAAACTGAAAAGTTACCATTCATATTCTTAATTTTTTAAAACGTACAAAGTGTTCAGAAAATAAAAACAAATTTTACAATTTGCAACAATATCATCCAAATTTTACAATTTGCAACAATATCATAATGAAATTTGTATTTTTTGTAAAATTTCTTGATTTTCCTTGTTTTAAGTAAAAGTCATATAGGAAAAGTATGTGCACTGTCTGTGCACACCAAAGAAACAACTTTAAATTCAGTGAGATTATGTCAACAGTTATAACCAACCTTCTCTTAAATTATTGTGTTGTTTCTTGGCTGCACACAATGGAAATAATGATGGAAAACTGCATAAATTCTAGTTTTCTTTGTTTTAAAAAAAAACAGTGCATATCATGATGTAATTGTGACGTCATTACATCAATAATTTTGTGTTATTCATTTACCTTTCTTGTTCTTATGCATTTCCAAACATTATGTGCAAATTTGAAATAGCTTTCAAAAACTATCTTTTTCGGCCACTCCTCTTTATAATAACATCACTATAAATACTTTGAACTAAGTGAAAAACTTACTTTGTAACCCCTGACAGATGAAATACAAAGATGAACTGCATCTTTCATCATTCCATTCTCCAAACTTCTCCCTTATCACAAAGAGATCAACACAATGTTCCTATACAAAAGTAAACAAATATATCAACACAAATCTATACAAAAGTAAACAAATATATCAACACAATTCTGTACAAAAGTAAACAAATATATCAACACAATTCTATACAAAAGTAAACAAATATATCAAAACAATGCTCCTATACAAAAGTCAACAAATATATCAACACAATGCTTCTTTGCAAAGGTCAAATGATAGTCGAAATAAAACACACAACGCTCCTTTACAATAGACAAACAAATATATAACCACAAGGCTTCATACAAAAGTCAACAATTATATCAAAACAGATTCTTTAAAAAAAAGACAACAAATATATCAACACACTGTTCCTACAGAAAAAGTCAACCAATATATCAGCACAATTCTCCTACACAGAAGTCAACAATTAAACCAACACAGTGATCCGATACAGAAGTCAATAAATGTATCAACACAATGCTCAATTACAGAAGTCAACAAATATATCACCAAATTGTTCTGATATAAAAGTAAACAAATATATCACCAAAATGTTCTTATACAATGGTCAACAAGTGTATCTTCACAATGTTCCAATACTCAAGTCAACAAATATATTACCAAGATGTTCTGATATAAAAGTCAACAAATATCTGTTTTTTTACTAAACTATCTTATATATAGTCAATAAATGTATCAACACAATGCTCTATTACAGACGAAACAAATATATCAACACAATGCTCCTATACAGAAGTCAACAAATATATCACCAACTGTTCTTATACCAAAGTCATCAATTGTATCTTCAGAATGTTCCAATACATAAGTCAACAAATATGTCATCAAGATGGTCTGATATAAAAGTCAACAAAGGTAGTTCCTTTACTAATGTATTTTAAATATAATCAAAATGTTCCAATACAGAAGTCAACAAATATATCACCAAGATGTTCTGATATAAAATTCAACAAAGGTATGTTCCTTTACTAATGTATTTTAAATATAATCAAAATGTTCCAATACACGAGTCAACAAATATATCACCAAGATGTTCTGATATAAAAGTCAACAAAAGTATGTTCCTTTACTTAAGTATTTTATATATAATCAACAAGTCAACAAATATATCACCAAGATGTTCTGAAATAAAAGTCAACAAAGGTATGTTCCTTTACTAATGTATTTTATATATAATCAAAATGTTCCAATACAAAAGTCAATAAATATATGTCTTTACAACATTTATAAACTAATATGACAACATATATATGTAACACTCAAAAACATGTCCATCTCCCCAAACGTGTCTGATTCCCCCAAAAGTGTCCTTATGACGTCACTGAACTGCAAAATATGTCTAGTTGCTAAAGGGCGCCAAAGCGTGTCCTTTTTATGACCGCCCAATCGTATCCATTCAAAACAAAACCGCGCAAACTTGTCAATATGGAGCCAAAACGTTTCCTTCAACATGAACACTCAATCATGTCCATATTTTAAAAACATCCAATCATGTCCACTATTATTAAACAGTGATTCATAATCACATATGTTGTTTAAATACAAATACAATCGATATCATTACAGAAGTCTTCGTATTCAACCACAGGCCCACCTGCCCAGGCTTGTAAAAATGATGTCGGGCCTGTAAAAATCATCTGTACAGGCCAATAGAATCTAACTAAAATTTTCGTAAAAATCAGTTTTGGCCTGCAGATTCAAAAGTATATCGTGAAGACTGTTACAGGAACCTTAGTTTTGTTTTGTTGTTGTAAAAATGGGACAGTAACTCTTTAAAAGCCCAGACACCACTTCTATAGGAACTAGGCCATGCAATACCCTCTTATATTATTAAGATAGTTAGGCATCATCAGAGTATATTAGTACAAAAGAGTTCACTTAGTAAACGATGAATATAACTGTACAAAACTAATTAGTTGCAATTCTTATGTTCGCTATAAATATGCATGACATATTTGCCACTGGACATTAGGCAATCAACAGTCAAGAGTTAATTTATGTATTGCAAATTAACTTGCAATCATGCTAAATATTAACAACCGGCGTTGAACAAACTAATGCTAATAAATGACCACTCAATCAATAGTTGAAGCACTGGGAAAACGTTTTTGATTTCTTAAGTTTGAAGTGCGTCCATTTAAAATTTAAAACAGTAATAATCATATTTATAAAACAAACTAATAAAACCACTGTAAGTAAAAACAAATTCTTATTGTGCCATTCTTTTTCTTATCTTGTGTCTATTTATTTCAAAGCAGAAGTTAGTGATTTCATCTTTCGCTGTGGATAGTGTACATTTTCCTATATGCATCACTACACCTTTCCTCTAGATGTCCTTGGATAGCGGCTTTTGGTTTTTTTTTCAGAATC
Organism: Mytilus coruscus; assembly: GCA_017311375.1. Taxonomy (NCBI): domain Eukaryota; kingdom Metazoa; phylum Mollusca; class Bivalvia; order Mytilida; family Mytilidae; genus Mytilus; species Mytilus coruscus. Next base: position 45,010,987 of record CM029600.1, read on the forward strand.
TGCAATCAAAACACGACGTCTTAAATCGTGTCTATCATCATTGAATTGCTGTAAACGTAATTGACGTCACTGAGGACATATTATAGCTAAAAGTCTGGACAAGTTATGGCGAACAACAATTATCGGACACGTTCGGGTGATTTGTGATTTAAACGACACGTTTGGGCGAAATGGACACATCCTTGGGTATTGGACACGTTTGGGGGATGGACACGTTTGGAAGTGTTACATATATATCATCCTATACAAAGACAGCAAATAAATCAGCCCACACAACAAATATATCAGAATGATACGTCTATATAAAAGGTCAATATTAAATACATTATATACACAAAAGTCAACAAGATTATATATCAGCTACTTAAAGCATTGCAGCGGATCATGACCCCCTGCACTGGTCATAACATTGTTTCATGACTTCTACATCAGCAGATTAAATACTTTCAGAATGCTTACTGCAACAGAAATACTTCAAGATGGAAAGTGTTTCTAGTTGATGTATAAGCATGTGAGAAAGTGAAAAAAAAAAGTTTGTCAAACTTTCTAATAAAATACTGACGTTTACACCCCAAAAAGGGTAAAAACAGAGAATTTCTAGAACTTTGACCAAATCTTCTGGATTTCAACCATGTTTTCATTGAATTCGGAAGAAAATTTAAATAACTATAATTGTGACATCATTAAAACAAACCCTGATACATAAATTTTCAAAATTATTTATTATTGTTTTAACTATTATTCAATGTATTGATAGCCATAAATACTATTTTGAAAAGTAAGCTAAAACCAGGAACCATACTTGGGCCTTGTCAAACCTACTCCTTTATTCTCTTGACTAAGATCAGTGTGATTTACAGCTTGACATTTAATTAAAGACACTTGTCTATTGTTGAAGATTGAATGTTGAAATCTAAATGTTCTCTGTGTTTGTAAGATGCTACTACATTGATTCCTACACTATTCGAGCGGCGACTGTTGAAAAAGACGCTTAGTTAACGAGTTTAAATTACCTAAATACCTCATGGAATATTAATGTCTTAAAATGTCTATCAATTATTCAGCTTCAAACAAATATTTGTCGTAAATATCAAATGTGGTGACAATGACGTTAAAAACGATCTTAACTGACGTTACCCAACTGTCACCGAAGACCCCACTGCTGTTTCTGATAGACTAATCTCATATTTAACCCTTTTCTAAACATGATCTGTGAACTAAATTGGTAAATAGGGTTACTCTTGAACTTAAACATTATAAGGGCATTTTTTATAAGTGCTCTATTTAAAGCACAGAGCATCTGAAAATTGTGGAAAAAAAAACTAAAAAAAATCACTGTTTTTCACCTAGCATTATTTGCACGTGCAATAAATGTGTATTTCAAAGGTACGACCATAAAGCCGTCGTATAATACTTCAATCGACTCGATTTACTTTTTGCAGAAAATTAGTAATAAGCAATATAATTGGTTAAACATCTGCAGTTAATGAGAATTTCAATTCCGGATATTTGTCACACATGAACCGACGCTGTTCTGGTTTCTAGTTATCAACCAACATTAGGCAATTTTGCGACGGTCATTTTTAGTTATTCTCACGCGTATTACTTGTTTACTTTATAATTTCTGAAGCTTTACGATTTATTTATATTATTAGGTATCGTTGTTTAGTCGTGTTTGTTGAATTTGGCCCTGAATGTGAAAATCATTGTAGGGTGTGTTTGGTGTTCAGGTGTGTTCGATCTGTTGGATATTCAAGTAAAAGGACAACTACACTAGTTCGTTTAAACTGGCTCCGTCCGATGCCAAGAAAAGGTGCTCTGAAGTATGAGTTGACAAACACATTACCTGCAATTTTGTATTTATATAAATATTGCTAAAATTTTAAGAATAGGAACAGAATCTAGAAAACAAAAGTCTGCTAAATGCGCAGCACTGAGCCGTTATGATTTATTTATTTATTTATTTCAATAAACTATGTAATGATACGTAGACTGATTCAACCATATTTATGTATCACAGGTCTTGTTTTAAAAGCTACACAAGTAAACAGAATTTGAAATCAGTAGCACGACTGAAAAGGAAGCACCAGATTTGAAGCCAGATTTGTTCAATTCTTTGTTGGTTGAAAGTAATGTTGACCTGGCCTCTCGAAACATTAAATTGTATAATTTGGAAGAAAGTTCCTCAAAGAAAGTGAAAACATTACATACCATGCAGGAAGATAAGCAAATCTAAATGATGTTACTGTTAGAGTTGGTGGAGCTGATATGATATACCGAATAAAGCATGAAAATTTGCTGAATAACGCAGTTGATCATGCTGAATGTTTGACCACATGGTTGGCATAAAGTTCAAATTACACAAATTGTAGATAAAATTATAGACAAAGACATTATTAATGACAAAAAGACTATTTATTTAATCAATAATGATAATATACCAGTCTTTCCTACTAAATAACATTATTAAAACCTACTGCAATTACTCTAAAGTCAAGGCTAAACTTAAGAAGCACTACATAGTGTTCTTTTCTAAACAAGGACATGTTAAATCAAACATTTAAATTGCAAGCGTCATTTCTATTGGCGACGTCTTTAAAGCCGCGAATCAAAGCAAAATCGAAAAATGTTTAAAAGCCGACAGACGGTAATTTTATTAGCTGTCCGACTTCACGCTGTAACAATGAAGAGGCAGATACCACAATGATTTTCCATGCTTTCATGCTGATGCTATGTATTTCTACCTGATGCTTAAAATTACAAAATTAAGAAGTATGTGTTCAGACTGGTTCCATTGACAGCTTGAAGGATAACAGACGATTTATCCCAGTTCACGCCACTGTTTCGTCTTTTGATCCAGTTGTCACCGAAATTCTGCCGATCATTCATGCCTAGAGTTGATTTATGCCACTTCAAGTTTTTATGGAATCGGTAAAAAGTCGGTATGCAACCTACGAATTCAAGCCACTTCAGTAATCTTGTAGCATTAGTACACGGTGATGTTGATAGTGCTACAGATGATGCTTGGGTGTTTGTTACTGCGCTATACAACTTAAAATACAAGTTCAATAAATCGCACAACAATTTAAATTTGCTACGACAACAGTTGGCTATATATAAAAATAAGAGTGTAACAAAGCTGCCGCCATGTGAGTTAGTGTTTAAGCAACACGTACTACATTTGTACGTGCACTATGGCAAAGCAAAGTTTGAGTGTAGGCAAATGTCGCCAACCCAAATAATGGTACGCCATGTGAGTTTGGTTGGAAAATTTGGCAAAAAGACAAGTAAGAGTCAGTTTTCTTTGAAGGACAAATGACATCAGACTCTCAACAAGACCTTGTTTGTTTGTATAAGGGGGAAAGCATGTGCAGGCAGCATGCGTTAACAAGGAGCAGCGACTCATTTCTAAAACAATATTACGAGAAAAAAAAACTGTTATAAGTCATGAACATTTCAGTATAACTTTTGATCAATTTTAGTCGTAAGATTTCTTGGTAAAAGAGTCGTATGTGGGCTGTTGCAAGGCAAAATTGTTGTCCCTATCCAATATACCCTCATATTCCAGTGGCAGTCCAAATCTCCCGACCTTCATCCCGGACATCCTCTGTTACAGGACCTACCTATTGTATTTATTGTTAATGTGTTCTCGTCTTGAACATGCATGAAATATTTGTCACTGGTATTAGGCAACCAACAATCAATCAATCAATCTTTCTTGCACGAATTTGTGTTTTGTCAAAATGTAGGTAATTGTAAAAATGTCCATGCCGTATCAGTCGACATAGCTGATGACACCGATGACATATCTTGAACATTATTTAATGGAAATATTTTCTAATTAGATTGGGGTGTTCCGCGTTCATGTCGTACGTGAGTTTTAGCTTTCTATATTTTTTTCGACGTTTCATTTCGTATATGAAAACGGTCATGTCATACTTTTAAATTTGTCATAAAACCTGCTTGCATTCACTACAGTACCGTCGAATGAAAGTTAATCGTAGTTGTCACTTCAATAACTCATGTTCTTGTATCATCTGAAAAATTATTGTGCATCGAGACTAACGGTGGGAAATGTTTTCAAGAAAACTCTGTGACATATCGGATCCTGGAAAACTGAGACGAAATCTAACCTGCAAATGTTGTTGGATTTTATCGACAATGTATTTTGGATACTCTATTAATATATATTATTCTCAAATGTATGTATATCTTGTCCAGAAATGCTATTTATTGAAGTCGAAGATCAAGGTCATTATGTTGCAGTTATTTATTAGGCTTTGAAATTTCCATCAAATGTGTTACCTTCGAAAAAGTTAAATAATACGTCATTCTGACGTCGTGTTCAAATATAAAACACATCTAAGTCGGAACTTAAGCATTGATAAATAATACTACTTGTATAATTTATTGAATGGATTATAGATTTTGAAAAAGTCTGCAGTTTGTTTCTCTAGATGAAAATAAGAATTTTTCAAGTGATGACCTTTGACCTTGATTTAAGGCATGATGGCACCAGCTTTCATATTTACGACACATATATTCAAAAAGTAAACAATTTCAGCTTTCAAATGAGCTATTATAATGCCATGAGGTATGTAGGTAATTTAAATTTCTAAAATTGTCCTCTCCGCTGCTCCACTACACTAAATATCCTCTTATTCATATGAATTTAAGGAACTGAGTTTTTTCTCTCAGATTTTGAATTGTTCAATCTATGTCTCAAGTTTAATCATATATAACTATATTGCTATCATGTGTCCTACTGGGTTAACAAAATGTTAGCTTTTTAAGGAGACAGAATCTCATTTCACAGAAGGTTATCATTTTGACCATAAAATTCTCATTTGACACTAGAACATTTCATTCCATACCAATAGATAACTATATCACACTACCAGATTCTAGTTTTACACTAGAAGTTCTCATTCCATTCAAACAGATTCTTATTTCACACAGGAAGTTTTCATTCCATATCAAGATTCTTATTTCACATCAGAAAATTTTCATTCCACACTAGAATTTATTCATTTCTTACCAACAGATTCTCATTCTAAACTACAAGTTTGATCATTTTATACCAAAAGATTCTCATTTCACACTAGTTTTTCATTCCATATCAATAAATTATTATTTCACTCCCAACAAATTCTCATTCCACACTAGAAGTGTATCATTGCATACCAATAGATTCTCATTTTACACTAACAGATTCTAATTCCATACTTGCTTTCATTCCGTATCATTGATTTCTATTTCCCACTTTCAACACGGGAAGTTTTTCAATACATAGTAATAAATTTCAATTTCACTTTTAACAAATGTTCATTCCACACTAGAAGTTTATCATTGCATACCAATAGATTCTCTACCACACTGGAAGATTATCATTTCATATCAATAGGTTTTCATTCTCCACTAGAAGTTTTTCATTTCATATCAATAGATTATCCTTTCATACTAACATTTTCATATTTCCATACAAGAAGTTTTTCATTCCATATCAATAGATTACTATTTCTCACTAACAGATTCTCATTCCACACTAACAGTTTTTTCATTTAATATCAATAGCTTACTATACCACACTAACAGATTCCAATTCAACACTAAAAAAATTTCATTTCATAACCAAAGATTCCTATTCCACACTAGAAGTTTTTCAGTCCATATCAATAGATTACTTTTTCACATTCACAGATTCCCATTCAACACTAGAAGTTTGTCATGTCATACCAATCGATTCTGATATCATACTAGACATTTTTCATTCCATATCAATTGATAACTATTTCACACTAGCAGATTCCGATTCCACACTAGAAGCGTTTCATATCACATCAATAGATTACTTAATCATTCTTACAGATTCCTTTTCCACACAAGAAGTTTTCATTTCATACAAACAAATTCTTAATCCACACTAGAAAATTTTCACTCCAAACAGACAAATTCTAATCCAAACTAGACGTTTTTATTTCCATAACAACAGATTCCCATTCCACACTGGAAGTTTTTCATTTTATACAAATAGATTCCCATTGTACTACAAGAAGTTTTTCTTTCCATACAGATCAATTCTAATTCCTCACTGAAATTGTTTCTTTCCATACTGATAAATTCTGATTCACATTACACACTAGAAGTTTTTCATTTTATACAAATAGATTCCCATTCCACAATAGTAGTTTTTCTTTCCATACAGATCAATTTTAATTCAACACTGAAATTTTTTCTTTCCATACTAATAAATTCGCAATCCACTCTAGAAGTTTTTCAGTCCATATCAAAAGATTACTATTTCACATTAACAGATTTCCACTCTATTTCATTTCATACAAATAGATTCCCATTTCACACTAGAAGTTTTTCATTCCATACAGACAAATTCTAATTCTACACTAGAAGTTGTTCTTTCCATACTGACAGATTCCCATTCCACACTAGAAGTTTTTTTTTTTTTACAATTAGATTCTAATTCCACACCAGAAGTTTTCCATTTATACAAATAGATTCCCATGCAACACAAGAAGTGTTTCATTCCATACTGATCAATTCTCATTTCACACGAAGTTTTTCTTTCCATACCGACAGATTCCCAACCTGAATTAGACGTTTTTCATTCCATTCCAACAAATTCTAATTCCACACTAGAAGATTTTCTATCCATGACAACAACTTCTCATTCCACACAAGAAGGTTTTCATTTCATACCAACAGATTTTCATTCCCCACTAGCAGTTTTTCACTCAATACCAAAAGATTATCATTTCTAACTATTCATATCAATAGATTCTCACTTCACACTTACAGATTCTTATGTCACACTTACATTACCAAATTCGTGCTAGTATTTTCACACGTTACGTACATTATACCCATTAGGCTCCTCAGAGTTCCAGTTAGTGTATGAAACTTCTGACATATCATCCCAATAATAATTCCCGGAGGAATGTTCATTTGTCATTCCTATCCAGACCATCTCTAGGCTGTTGAACAGCATAGTGGTTATAAACACTACAAATAAATAATATTGATTCAAGTTGGTATGAACTCTAAAGAAACCATGTAAATAATTACAGAAGAATCATGCATAGATTTACCTTGCAGCACTAGAAAAACATCATTCCAAAAATTAAAAAAATATCATTATCAAGCTAACTTTAGTTTTGATTTCTACAATTGTTTGTTTATTAATTGTTGCTGTAGCCTAGAACATTGATCCTGTTACCTCAATATCAATAGCTCTCCAAATATCAGTCCAACTCCTGCTATAATCTTGACCTACACCTTTGTGATCTAAAAATGAGAAGAGGTCTTTATAATCCAATGGGGAATTATCAAACAAAGTTAAGCTAAGACATGTAAGATCTGTTTTGTGGCGCAAAAGATATTGTCGGGAAACACAACTTTCCAAATATTTCAGTCTGTCTATATCTGCTGTGACCTTGACCTTTGACCTCATATGTTGACCACATACATTATATCATATCCGATTTCAACTTGCTCAAACTCCGCTAAAAATAAAGCATGAAGATGATATAGATAAAGTTAGGACTTACTTTGTTCTAATTCACTATGTATAGTGACCAAACTATAACTCTTTCCATAAGCTTCACAAGCTGCTTTTGCTTGGCTCCAAGTTTTCTTTGTTTTAAAAATCCATAACATTTACTATCTGAAAAGATATAAACAAAATGACAAAGGAAAAAACTGTAAGGCAATTCAAAATAAATTTCAACAGGTATGAAGACCTAAGAAAACATTATCCATATAACTTAGTATCACAACTCAGTAAAACATTTCTGACCAAATACAAGAATGTTCCACAAACGAGTTACTTAAACAAAATTCTAGTCTGTTACATCATAATTTCAACAATTTAACAAGACCACTCCAAATCTGCAGAACTCTGGCCTACAGGCTAAACTAAATTTGTAATACTGATCAAACAAGTAGTTGTATATGCTTGTCTTGCTAAACATACAGACACACGTATTTCAAAGTATCCAACTGGAAGTATACATCTGACAGATCTAAAAAGGTCTGTAACTTCAGTTCTGTAATGTTGCAGGTTTCGACAATAACTTTTTTAACAACTTGACCTTCTGACAAGTAACCATGGTATAATACTTGTAAGTAAGATAAAACCACTTGTCCAAATTTAGTACTTGCTTAAGAAATTTTAAACTGCTAATTATGAACATTAAATGGTAAATGCAATTCAAAAAGGAGTGAAATGTAGTGGATTGCCTACAGTGATGTACCAAGTCACTTGAACCCCACCAGTTCAGTGAGCACACTCAAAGAAGAATCTATGGTTTAAAAGTCATAACATAATATTTTTGTAGTTTTCTGTGTTTATTGTTTGTTGAATTTGCAATGACTTATTTGTGGTTATTTTACAGTATTTTCAAATAATCCATTCCACACTATATTAAATTCCCTCAGAGTCGTTTTACCAGTATTCAATAATTTCCTTTTACTCTTTTTACCATGTAATATTTGGATTCATCATTTTCAGCTTTTCATTTTTTTCAGTATTCCTCCCAAAATTTCCAAAGAATTAGCTGTTGTGCCACCTTAAATCACTGGGCTTAGGAATGTTCTTTTAGAAGATAATGTGCTCTCTATCTTTCTAACATTTTGAATTAAAAAAATACCCAGACCCCTTCAGGTCGATACTGAAGCAGCTCTTGCATATTTTTACCCACAGAAACCCTTTCCTTCTATAAAATAGTGCTGAAAGTTGAGAAAGTCCATAAATATATAACATGATCAAATTTACTTATATGTATTTTCTAATATTCTTTGGTCAAACATATAAAATATCAATGATATTAAGGAAATCTTGAATTAATATTATAGTGTATAATCTGATTATTTCATCAAAGAATGTGCCAATATTTTGAAAATGTCAATAGTTAGAAAAAGAAAATACTAAATATACATAAATTTGTCGACATGTCTTGCCAATTGGTTGGTTGTTATGATGATTTATTTATAAAATAGAGAATTAATAAGTATATTCAGTATTTTCACCATTTATAACTTTTGATTTTTACTTGCCCATTGGACAAGTACACAACAGCTTCAACTTCCCTAATGATGACTTTCACTTGTCTCAGGCAATTGGACAGCCTCTAATGTTGAACTCTGCATTGTTTCAATAACATAATAGGACACTTGCAAGACTAATAAAAGAACAGAGTTCCAATGTCCCCCGCATTGCACATACCTTATCTATCCAAGGTACAAGGGCGATAACTAAAAAAAGCACTTTTTTTGGTTTCTTAAAAACTTTTTATTAATATCTTAGAGAAATAAAGGCTTCAGAGCAAATGCAATGTGATTTCCATTATAATTAATATTTCCAAGGGGCATAACTCATTAAAAATATTTGATCAGTACTTATTTTCGAAAGTGTCAGACACATTGCTGATATAAACCTATGATATAAGTTTCATGAAATTCTTGCAATAATTGTACACCTGAGAGCGCTGACCATGCACTTTCCATATAATCAATATTTCCAAGGGGCATAACTCTTTTAAAAATCATTGATCAGTACTGATTTTTGAACTCGTCAAAGACGATGATATTAACCTAATAGTATAAATTTCATAAAAAATCTGGCAAGAATTGTACACATTAGAGCGCTCATAAGGCAATTTTCCATATAATCAATATTTCCAAGGGGCACAACTCTTTTAAAAAGTGTTGATCGGCACTGATTTTCGAACTCGTCAAAGACATTGCTAATATAAACCTATGATATAAGTTTCATAAAAATCTGGCAAGAATTGTACATGTGAGAGCGCTAACAAGACTGGACGGAGGGACGGACGCCCGTTATTTCTATGTCCCCCGCAACGCGTTGCGCGGGTGACACAAAGATTACTGGCATTTACTGTCAAGTGAAATAAAAGAGTTTGAAAGTTTTTGTACTTCCCATAAATAGTTGAACTGAACAATATTTCATCATTATAGAAAATAAAGATAAAGATCTAAATATGATTTCTATTTTTTTCTATTTTTTTTAATTATCAACTTCAAAACTAAAACAACATAAAACATTAAAGAAGGACAGACAGAATTTGATAATTCATTGGAAAAACAAATAACACTAAGATAAAAGGGCCTGGAGAGAACTGGAAGGTTATTTTAGAAGTGTGTATCATATTTACTTCAGAATCACTGAAGGGACATAAATGTCAATATGCATTTGGTGCAGTAAAATTAGCACCGTTAATGTTATAATAATGGTTGAGTTCAAGTAATTAGGGTACAAGTTGGTACAGGTTTGAGTTGACACAGATCCAATATAGCTTTCTCTGTCACCCGTGCAACTATGCTAAACATACAAAGGACAGACAAACCATTCTTAGTTATTTTTATTTTGTATGAAGTTAACTTGGGAACATATATATTTTGAAGCTATAGTTTTATTGACGCCAATCTTGCCATTCTATGTCCTTTTCCAATCTGGGAAACACAAAAATCTGTGAAAGGAATATAAAGACCTGAGCCATAAAAGTTTCAAATTCAACAGACCATTACTGAGGGGCAGGGCCAACTAATCTCCACTGACATGAGATGTACAAATGCTTGTATACAACTGCATACCAAATATCATTGATTTATCATACATTGTTCCCTTAAACTGACCTAATTACAAATTTTAAGGAGAGGGCTGAATAATCTCCATGGAAATAAGATGTGCCAACACTATTACAACGGCTTAACAAATATCATTTACCACTAGCAGTTCTCTTTACCCTGATCAAATCATAAACTTTAACAAATTGTTGCTGCTCCCACCATCGGAAACAGCATGTCCAAGTCTCGCTTTTTGACTCCGTCAGGGCAAGATAAACATTGAACTGTCTAACGTGGATAAATCTCATCAGACCCAACATTAAACACCATAAATATCTTACTGAATGTAGATCTGACGAATCCTCCCAAACATCCACCTCTCACTGTAGGCATAGTAGAGGCTGGGGTTGTTGTAAAACTATCTGTGCCATTCTTTCTCTTGCAAATATAACCATATAAGCGTCTGTTACAGTTGAAGTCATTCCAACGACCTGAAACACAATATATGGCTATATTTACATCAAGATGTTGAATATTATATTTTTCTGCTAGACATCCTCCATATTGAAACTTGAATTCCTCAAAATGAATGCATTCAAAGCAGTTAAAATGGAATAAAAGAACTCATTAACTCATTCAAACCATAGAACATTATATCAGATACACTTAAGACATGTATAAGAGAAAAACTATCTGACGCTAATGCTAGACAACATATACTGCCATATTGAAGTGACGAATATATATATATTCCATGTCTTAAATTATATCAATAGCATGTTAGGGAGTGTTTGTAGTTGATCTTTTACCTTATTGTTGTAAACATCCCCCTTCACAACAAAGAGGTATATAGGAAACACCCTGTCTGTCTGATTGTCCATTTGCATTTTAAGTGCAACTATCTGGCTGAATGGATGTTAATGAAACTTTTCACAGTTGTTGAAAACTAACAAACACTCCCTAACATGTTTTTAACTGTGAAAAGTTTCATTAACATCCATTCAGCCAGATAGTTGCACTTAAAATGCAAATGGACAATCAGACAGACAGGGTGTTTCCTATATACCTCTTTGTTGTGAAGGGGGATGTTTATAACAATAAGGTAAAAGATCAACTACAAACACTCTCTAACATGCTATTGATATAATTTAAGACATGGAATATATATATATTCGTCACTTCAATATGGCAGTATATGTTGTCTAGCATTAGCGTCAGATAGTTTTTCTCTTATACATGTCTTAAGTGTATCTGATATAATGTTCTATGGTTTGAATGAGTTAATGAGTTCTTTTATTCCATTTTAACTGCTTTGAATGCATTCATTTTGAGGAATTCAAGTTTCAATATGGAGGATGTCATTAATCAGGCCAACCCCTCTTTTTTGTTGAAAATCCCCATTTAATGAGGAAAGTTGAAAGGTTTGCCTATGTCTTGTGGTTTTTTTTATTGGATTGCAAAATAAGATAACTTGGCTTACACGATTTTGAGGTATTTAGTTTTCATTATGAAGGATTTCATTATTCAGGACAACCTCTCTTTTTTGTGGTCAATCTACCTGTTAAAAATGTGCGTATTTGGCACATCTGTTTTAGAACTTATTTGCAATCTTCTTCAACTTCGTGTTTGATTTTCGCCTTCTAACTTTTTGATTAAACGCCCCTGATGAGACTTATGTAGAAGAAACACCCATCTGGCTTAAAAAATTATAAACCTGATATATTCAATGAGTTTTTACAATCACTGGGTTGGTGCCACTGCTGGTGGACATTTTGTTTCCAAAGCTATTACCAGCCCAGTAGTCAGCACTTTGTGTTGACATGAAATACCATTGATATGGTCACTTATTCTATAAATTTTCTGTTTATAAAATTTTGAACACCTCAAAATACTAAGGTTTTTTAAACCCCCAGGAATAGGTGGCCTGAGACCTATTTGGAACAACTTTTTAAAAGTTTTGCAATACTCTTCAATTTTATGTTTGATTTTCGCCTTCAATTTTTTGATTCGAGAATTAAGGATGAATCTTTTGTGCACAAAACCTGGGTCTGCGTAACAAATTATAAGCCTGGTACCATTGATGAGTTTTTAGAAAGTAAGCATACTTGAAGATTCCTGTACCTTTATACCCTTCAAGGCAGAATAGCCTAGCTTACCTAAGAAAGTGTACATACCTGAACTGGACTGTATTTAGCTGATCTGAGAAAGTGTAAACAAACCTGAACTTGACTGTATCAAGCTTACCTGAAAAAGTGTACATACCTGAACTTGACTGTGTCTAGTTTACCCGAGAAGGTGAACATACCTGAACCTGACTGTATCTTGACACACATGTTAACAGAAGGATTACCTGGTTTGCCTGAACCCAAAGATACAAACCTGAACCCAACTGTATCTTGACACACGTTGACAGAAGAGTAATCTGGTTTGCCTGATCCCCAGGATACATACTTGAACTTGACCATCTTTACACAAATTTTGACAGGATAACCTGGTTTGCCTGAGCCCCAGGATACATACCTGAACCGGACTGTATCTTGACACACTTGTTGACAGAAGGAGAACCTGGTTTGCCTGTGCCCCAGGATACATAGTCTACTGGGGAATTATCACTCCATCTAAAATTGGAGTAATATGTCAGTAATGATTTAGTTTATCAAAAAATATCAATCCAAAGTTCTTATAATGTACATGAATATGAACAATTTTAAATTGCTTATAGAGACTCGAGTTTCACCAGTATCACCCAGATTACAATTCTATGTTGACATTTAAGTTTGTATTTAGCCTAGAAAATTCCTATTTAATCTTGAGAATTGAAAGGTCAGTTTATCCCATTCATACAATAGAAGTTTGTCTATGATGGTCTGGATGGGGTGTACAGAATTTTAACGCTAAAGAAAAATGCACTAAAAATTTTAAAGAATACAGATATTAAAAACCCCCATTCAAATCCTCATGTCATGTACATTGTCAAAATATAGGACACGATTGTTATTCCAAGACTAAAGAGAAAAAATGCAAAATTTATTGACACCTATTATGTGTATTCAGCACACTCAGTATCTTTAGCTAACAGTTAAACTTTATGTAAGAACAAACAAATTGATTTGATTTATCATTAACTGATTAATTTTAGTAAAGTTGAATGGCATATACAAAGTAATTAGGGGATGACCAGACCATTTAAAAATTGGAGGGAGTGATTGGATTTTATGATTGAAAATGAATATTAGGACATTATAGAAATCCTTCTGCCAATTCATCACTCACCCAGATGATCAAATGGTCATCCACTTGCTGATAAAAAAAACATTTTGAGGCAGTGCTCATTTTTAACTCCCTCTAAAATAAATCTGGCATTTAAATGAAGAAAAAATGCACCTTAAAAGGAAATGAATTATCCCCTAGTTACATAATTTTGAAAAGTTAATTTAATTAACTTTCTGTTTAGAAACATAATAATCAGGGTACCTGTAATGGACTCAATATATATTTTTTTTATTTTCCTGGTTAATTATTTTAATTTTTATATTTTACATATACCTAAAATAGATTTGCTCTATATCTTTTTTCAATTAAAGTGGCGTTTTTTTCTACCCTACTAGCAAATTTCCATATGACAAAACATTACACAGGTTAAGGCTATATTGTTTGGTAACTTGTAAATCTAGTCAAACTGGTTTGGTATAATTGACAGCTTGCTCCTGCCCTAAGATGTCTATTTCACAGTGACCTAATGTGTTTGTGCTTAAGTACATTGTACTGTAGTGTTTATTGATTTTCTGTTGGGGCATCCCCTAAACAGTGGCTTGAAATTCGAATGTAATATGAATCAATATAATCTTCAAGTTTATTTTATGAAATAATATTGATATAAAAAAATAATTGGAATTTTATATCCTAGTTGATGATGTTTTTTTGTGATGTTTTCTCTTTTTCATTCTTGTTCACATTATGATGTTTTTTAACCTTCAAAGAATTTTGAAACATATTGAAATTCTTTTAAATAAAAGTAAAAAAGTGCAGTTGGAAAAAATTTAAGGCCTAGCATCTACTACATATATACATGTATTAATTTAAATGCATTTTGTGTTTCAGAAAAATAAAGAATTTTTGGGATATAATATTGATGGGCATATTTTTTATAACTGCAGTTGATAGTAAATGAACAAACACATGAGTTATATTTGATACTGTCCATTCAGTTACACTCTGTAGATCACCTATTGTTGCGTATATATCTATTGTCCATACCAGTCAATACACTACAATATAATTGTTTCCTGAGAGGGGGCACCTCCAAGATTTAACCAACTTAGTTTATATTTACACATTCTGCAGAATTAAAAAAATGCCCATCAAAATCCAATTTGTTTTCATCTTTCTGAAACACAAAATGCATTTTACTTTTATATTTCTAGTGGATGCTTGGCATTATAACTTTTTAAATACATATGCTTGTCTGAACGAAGAGTACATTTGTAGATGCAAACAGATATTTTTGTCCATTTGCTATGAAGATGGACAGAATTTCAGCTCTTATTTGAAATATTTTGTAACTAAATAATCCTCCATCAGATTTTGGTGTGAACAAGAGAGTGTAATAGAAAACCTGCCAGAATAGTCTATTTTCTATAACAGACAGGCAGATAGTATTTTCTTATATCACAAAAGCACTACCATGTAATGTGAAATACAATTAAAAGGCTTAAAATAACCCAAAATACTTCAACATTAATCAAAATTTAAGTAAAGGTAAGAATATAGGGTTCTTTTGTACCTTAACAATATCACAATAACAATAGAGTGACCTAAATTTTGGACAAGGTAAATGGCATGAAGCCAAATTTATTAATTCTTATTGTTCAATGGGATAAACTGACCTTTCAATTCTCAAAATTAAATAGGTACTTTCTAGGAACATAGATGTCAATATAGAATTGTATTAAATGAGAAGACCTCATTTTGTGTGTCGCTTCTCTTCCTTCCACAATAAATTAATCATCATGCCTCTGTGTCCTATAGGTACCATGCATAGTCACATTTGTTATCCTCGCTTATGATTATTCCGTTTGGGTTATTTTGGGAGGAAACGAAAATAAAGGCGTCCGGATATTGTTTCCGTCGTCGGACGGACTTTTAAGTCATAGACAAGACTTCCGTTTAGGACTGTTTAAATTACACAGAATTTTGGTAAATATAACGACCCAGGCCATGTGAAAATGAAAACAAATCTATGGAATGCATGAATTATTTTGATTCTAATATGGTAAAGTTTCCCACTGAAAACTCTGACGCCATTTCAGTATAATCCTTCCACAATAAATTAATCATCATGCCTCTGTGCCCTATAGGTACCATGCATAGTCGCATTCGTCATCCTCGCTTATGATTATTCCGTTTGGGTTATTTTGGGAGGAAAACGAAAATAAAGGCGTCCGGAAATTGTTTCCGTCATCAGACGGAGTTTTAAGTCATAGACAAGACTTCCGTTTAGGACTGTTTAAAATTACACAGAATTTTGGATAATATAACGACCCAGGCCATGTGAAAATGAAAACAAATCTATGGAATGCATGATTTATTTTCTATTTCTATACATTTAAATGAGAAGCCCTCATTTTGTGTGTCGCTTATCTTCCTTCCACAATAAATTAATTATCATGCATCTGTGTCCTATAGGTACCATGCATAGTCGCATTTGTCATCCTCGCTTATGATTATTCCGTTTGGGTTATTTTGGGAGGAAAACGAAAATAAAGGCGTCCGGATATTGTTTCCGTCATCAAACGGACTTTTAAGTCATAGACAAGACTTCCGTTTAGGACTGTTTAAAATTACACAGAATTTTGGTAAATATAACAACCCAGGCCATGTGAAAATGAAAACAAATCTATGGAATGCATAAATTATTTTGATTCTAATATGGTAAAGTTTCCCACTGAAAACTCTGACGCCATTTCAGTAAAATATGGCGTTTTTGTGCACTAATTGCATTGTGACGTCGTCGATTTATAGTGGTTGTGGTTTATTGAGTATTTTATTATGGCTCTATTTATATGACGTTATAAGCACCCCATATTAGAATTAATTTGCTTTCTTAAAAGTCAACACCTTATTAAGTCTGACGCCATTTCCAGATTTCAGTAAAATATGACGGTTTTGTGCACAAATCGCATTGTTTATTTAGTATTTTATTATGGACCTATTCATAATTCCAATCAAATCTTTCAACATATTAATTCTTTAGATACCTTCCATAGCCCTCCCATTTTTACATGATGAGGTTCATAACAAAACCTTAGTCTGCCGGTGAAAAATTCAAAACGTTATATTGACATCAGTTTATGTTTAAGATACTTTGAATACCTTTCTTGAAATTCTCCAGTCATAAAATCTTTTACAAAAATTCATCCTACAACAGTTTACACACTTTCAACCACGCTCTAAATTACCGCAATTTAAATTCCCGCGATTTCGCGACTTTGTTCTAGTAGAATTGTAATCTGGGTGATACTGGTGAAACTCAAGTCACTATAAAAGTTCCAATAGGAGCAATCAGTTGATAACTTATCCTATTACGAGCATGTAATAAGACCAAACTACAAACCTGCAATGTTTTGTCTGGTAGCTTTGTACGACACATATTTGTTTCTATGGAAATATTGTCCTTTTCTTGACCAATAATTGCTACTCTTTTTTAATTTTGAAATTGGATATTTGGTACAAGGAGACGGTTGGATCCTGAAATGTTATTTGTTATACAGTATTTTGAATTGGAGTGATGTTCCTTTGTTCATAATTGTACATTTGTAATTGAACCTATTTTCAAATCAGATAGATTCATACACCATGCACAACTTATGCATTTTTCAATAAAATGAGTTTCTTAACAAGTATGGATATACACATCATTTTGTAATTTGAATACCTGAATATATATTATTAATAAATGCATGACAAAGGCTGGATAGGATTTTAAAAATGTTCACCTCGCTGCACTAAATTTTTTTAACTCTAACCGGTAGAGATAAGATCTTGAAGATATAGATATCAAGCCAGTGAACGATACAAACGTTGCAAAAATTTCTAGAATTTACAATATTCCTATCTAATAAAATGGTCTTTCAGTAAATCTCGCTGTTACTTTTATATGTTGAAGCATTACAATTCCTTTTTGTGTAATAAAACTCAGGAAAAAGTAACATTAATAAGTTTGAAATGCAAAGAAATAATTAAGGCCATTATTTATATTCCATTTACAGATAAAGTTTATTGTCAAGTGGCTGGTATTATGATGGGAGCAAATAGTACTCCTTTAATTGCAGATTTATTCCTTAACTGTTATTAATCATAGTTTGTTGCTAAAATTCATGAAGAACTAACAGAAACTTATAATAGCAAGTCAAAAGCTAAAATCAATGGTTATTTGTTGACCCAGGGTGGGTCATTAACAAATGTTGTGCGAGTAGGCAAATTCCAAAGGTTAGTGAGGTCACACCTGCCAAAATCTGGTCTGTTGACTTGGATGATTATAGACGTTATCCCCATGTATTTACAAGAATGCATGTGGTGTCCTGTTAAGCAACCCCATTAGTAATTCAAAGTAAAAAAAAGTGTGACTAAAATACTTGTTGGATTGATTGATTGATTGTTGGTTGCTTAACGTCCAGTGGCAAATATTTCATGCATATTCAGGACGAGAACAAATTAACAATAAATACAATAGGTAGGTTCTGTAATAGGGGCGTCCGGGATTAAGGTCGGAATAATTTAGACTGCCACGGGAAATGAGGGTATATTGGATAGGGACAGAAATTTAGCCGTGCAACAGGTCACCTACGGACCCCTCAAAGAGTTGTTGCAAGGGTTCTTAACGTGCAAAGAGCGTGGCACTCTCTTTACACGAGGCATCGGATTTCACGTCCCCATTCTGACCGGACGTGGCTGCAAATTTGTACATCCCGCACAGCCAAACGGACGCCCCACTTAAGCAAGGGTTTTACTGCCGGTCGGAGGAAGACCAATGGTGACCATACTTCTATTCCCCAGTCACCCTTGGGGGGAATATACTTGTTGGACAGACAGACGCACAAGGTGATTGCAATATTGCCCCACTTCTAAAGTTGGAATATAGTATGCCATAACCAATAACTATCAATGTGTACACCTCAATAAAGACACACCTTTTATGACATCATCACAGCAAGAGACAAAGTCTGTAAATTGAATAGAAAAAAAAGTGATGTGATGTATTAAGTCATGATTCATTTGAAAAATCAAAAATCACAAAACCAAAAGCAGAAGAACACCGCTTTTATTTGTAATTCTTCTGAAAGTTGGTGCCTTTTTTCATCTAGAATACCTTTACAAAGAATAGTACAAATGTTACCTGTAGCCTTCATACTGATGATTCAACTTATTCAGACCAATCCACATATCAGTCCGTCTGTAAATCTAAAAGTAATATACATTCATATAACAAAATTATATCAATTACTGTGGATTTTGTTTTATTTTTATGGGTACCAATTTCCATGGATTGAGGTAAATTTGTATTTTCTTGGAAATTTGACTTCATTATATTTTTAAACTCTGCATACAAGCCTATATAAAATTTGTACTTCGTTTAACATTTAAAATCACGGTTTACCTATACCAAGAAAATCCTAAAGACATTTACGACCATGTTGCCTTATTTTTAGATCTTGACTTTACTAATTTTACTTTTTTTCCTATCTAAAACAGTTTCTTCAAAAAACAAAAAAATAGATAAAAATCACATTTCAAGGCAACAACTCTTACAAGTAGTTCACTTACCATTTCGGCCATGTTAAATTATCTGTAGATCTTGACCCGATATGCATTTTTGCTTTGTTCAGTTTCTATCTTATACAGTTTCCGCAAAAACCTTAAAAAATGGGTAAAAATTGTCTTACAAGGGCATTAACTCCTATACGGGGTTGACTTACCATTTTTGCCATGTTTGACTTATCGGTTGATTATTTTTGTTGTATAAACTTTCTCTTTTTCTACAACAATTCACATAAAAAACACAAGGACAAAGGCAATAACTTCTAAAAGGAGTAGTCTGACAATTTTGACAATGATATTAGAGAAAATCTCTACAAAAAATTGTTATAATTGTCATTTAAGGGCATTAACTCCTATAAGAAATTGTTTTACAGTTTTGGTCTAAATGGAAAGCAGGTAGATTTTGACATTTAGAAAATTTTTGCTGACCGTCAGAAACTTTTAAAGATATTGAACAATACTTGTGTTTTACCCACATGTTCTAATTTCAGCCTCCGCAGCCATGTTAGTTGGTAAGGAGAATCACCAGACATTTTTTTAAACATAAGCTCAAGCCCAAAGGCTGATTGCAGTCAAGTTTGGTTCTAATTGGCTAAGTAGTTTTAAAGGAGATTTTTTTTAAGTTAACAGAAAAGGTCACATGACCATGTGGGCGAGGTGAGCTAAAAATGGCAAAAACTATACAGATGTACCACATATCTAGCTCTCAAATGACTCTTGCCTATAATGGGCAATTTGCAGTACCCAATTTAACAAATAATGGATCAAAGGCCAGGTTGCAAAGAATGTTTCTTATTCAAAAAAGGGCAAAAATCATTTGTTAACACCCAATCGGAGGCTTAGAATCTGGGTTTATAGATAAAATAATTTCTGTGAAATTTCAGAGATTTGGAGTGAAAACTGTAGGAGTAGGTGGTTACACAAAATTGGTTTTGTCTTTTGTAAATTTTCTAAAAAAGACTCAAGTTCTCAAGTATGAACAAATGGATATCAATTCCACAATTCCACTCTATTTTCAAGAGCTTACAAGGACTACTAGATGCATTTCAAAAGCAAGTTACATAACTTTAAGTCACTTTGTTTTTAAACTGGAAACTGGACTAATATTCAAAACTTAATCAAATTCAACTTTGTAATATAACTCAAAGAAAAAAGAATAAACTAGAGCCTGTTTCACTCCCCAAGGTTTATGGGCATCTTCAACAATACACACTCTCAAACATTGTGGAGAATTCATGATAAAAATCTCTTTTTTGTTGATCTTGTATTGTTGATACTTTTTTTTTTTTTTTTTGCTTAATAGTTTCTCTCGGTCTTCTTTGGTTTTTGCCGAAAACTCATAAAAGGGTTAAAAAATCAGTCATTGAAGGGTAATCACTCCTATAAAGAGTCTCTGGATGGTTTCAGCAAAATTTTACTTATTTATAGGTCTTGTCTTGTTGATAATATTTGCAATTTAAAGTGTCTATCTTTTATAATTTTCAAGATAATAGGCAAAAACAAAAAATTCATAATTTAAGGGCAATAATAACTCCTATTAGAAGTCTGACAGTATTGATGTAAATGGACAATAGGTAGATCTCCGCATTCTAAACATCCCTGCTCCTGGCCAGCAGTTTTTCTCTATTAATAGAGGTTTTCAAGATAATAGACAAAACTTGGATTATGCCTATGTTATATTTTTAGCCATATTGGCCATGTTGGTTGGCAAGCGGTGTCATTGGAAAATAATTACTGAAAGTAAATATACCAAGGATGAATGTGGTCAAGTTTGGTTAAATTGGGCCCAATAGTTTTAGAGCAGATTTTAGTAAAAGTTAACGACAGACAACAAGTGATCAGAAAAGCTCTCCGGGCCCTATTGGCCAGGTGAGCTCAAAATGAGTAACGCCTGCACACTGAGTATCATGATTGTAGGTCAATTGGTTGATGAAAAATTAGGTATGGACACAAGTCACACAAAATGATTCCAACTATACTCTGATAATATCCTTAGTCTCTAATAAGCCAAAATAAATTAAAACGTTGATATATATATATTCTTTTAATAACATTATGTTCAATACTAAGCTTACATGTTCTAAAATCCAATTACTTTCATGCTGAGAATGGATGCTAAGTAAGTTGGATTTTTTATCATAACACATTTTGCCGCATCTTTGAAATTTTTCCTGCCATATGCTCTTATTAAGTAACAATAGCCATCAAAATATAGCCAACCACTATCACAATATTCTGTAAGTAGAAAAATAATATCAGAATTGACAAACATTCTTTTCCAGTATTCCATACAGATAAATTGATACCTGTGGATAACAATTGAAGCCACTTGGAATGCTTTTGATTTTTCCTTCAACTCTTTTGAAGTTTTGAATCAAGATTTTTTTTTAAGTTATACAAAAGTAGAATTTGTGCCTATGTAATACCTTGACCATATAGCACTTTCAGGTTCCACGATCCATGAACTGTGAAATTGGGTCAAATACAAATTTTGTTAAAATCTAAGTACTTTGTATTTTGGTGGGCAAACAATAATTTTGACAAGGAATAATTTTATAATTCAAATTATAACTACATATCAATTTTGAATGAAATCCTATCAAAAAAATAAATCATTATGTAACAAAATATATTTTGATATCAGAATTTTGTCATCTGGAAACAATTTAGAATGTATTTGTTTTATTTTTGAACGTTACTTCAATCATTTTGAAATATCTTATCACTTACATATCACTATTTGAATAAGAAGACATTTCTCCAATTTGTCATCTATCCCCAAATTGAACTGTTAATCTGACTGCAGAAAATTTCATACCTGCCAACTTTTCACCCCTTGTCCCAATTGAAAAGCTTTAAACAAACTCTTATTTGAATCTGGCATAATTTTGAATTCTTGAAAATTGATAAGAAATGTATGATGAAAACTAACCAAATTAAAGAGGGTTAGCGCATGGCTAAGGTTAATTTTACTTTAAATGATAATTCAGAATGAAATACCCCCCCCGAGCCATGCATGCATGGCTTACCCTCCTAAATTGGGTTAGTTTAAGTCATAGATTTCTTGTACATTTTCCATAATTCAAAATTATTCCAGATTCAAATAATTTCTTGTTTCTAAAACATGATTTTGTGTGATTCTACTAGAAAAATTTGTTAGTTCCCGATTTTGAACTTTTGGAAGACAATCATGATTAGCCAATTAAAATCAGGGTTTCTTGTGATTATGCTAATAAGTCACTCAACATTTATGTTTCTCCTGATTATTGGGGATTGCAAACATGGAAAAATTCGAACTTGTTTAGAACTTTTTGAGTTGTAATACTCTGTCTGTATGTCAGACATTTTAAAAATCATGATCATGGTAGACAAAGTACAGTCTTTTATTTCTCACAAGGAATCAGATGAATGTTCATTCTTTGTCCATATTTTTTAACTGAGTTATAGCTACATGTACTATCTTCTAAACACAATAATATAAGTACAAGAACCATGCAAATGAAAAGAAAATAGTAACCTTTGAAAATGATGTTGTGTACTAGATCCCCCATGGGAATTTTCAAAAGTTGGCAGGTATGAAATTTGGAAAAGCATATTATATCTGCATCTTAAAATGGTAGCAATAAAAAGCAGTTTCTCAAAATTTGAATCCAATGTGCGTTTCTTAATTTCAGGCTTATTTTACTGCTCTCACCTTGCAACTATAATTCAAATACTTCAAAGTTACTGTAACTTACAATCAAAAACACTTCTTGCACACATACTTACCTTTAGTGTATGTGTCATTTGGTTCTATCAATGGCATCCCTGAAACATATCATTTAAATTGTATTATCACATTCAATTGTTGTAATGAAATAAAGCCCTATACTCAACTCGTATGTGCCCTTAAGAATCTAGCTATAGAAAGAATTGTCAATCAAAATGACCATATAATAAACGTAACTACACATGATGACACACAATCCTACCAAGTATGAAAGCTTTTGGGTAAACAAGTCTTACATGGGTAAGATTCTAGTTACTGATATTCTTTTAGGAAGAGTTGCATTTTATTATTACATATTGCAAAATTGAAGTTGATTTATCTACCCTTTAACAAGTGCAAACAGTATTTTATTCCTTCATGCACATACTCAGGCAGTTCTAAAAAATGTGTAAAATTTCATGAATATCTGTCTAGCCATTTAGGATTTGTGCTCACATGACATAAAATGAAGAAAGTTCATTGGATTATCTCCCAGTCTACATATGGGAACAGGATTATATTCCTTCATGCATATTCTAAGGTATTGTTCGATCATACCTGCCAACCCTCCATTTTGAGCAGAAGCCTCCCGCACAAATGACGAAATTCTGGAAATCTCCCTCTTGCCAGTCTGCTCCTGTGCGGAAGTATAGGATCTCACCCATTAGGATATTTAAACCAAGAATGAACCGCGTTCGTATTTCTCCAGATTTTTAATCACTATCAATAGGAATAAACAAACAATGAGCGATCATTTGAAAACTTTGGAGAGTAGTTTTTATGTTCCAATTTATAAGTAACTGAAAACCATTTCTGCCAAGTTAACTCCAACAAGAAAGATGTCTTTGTCTGGACCAAGCGGCAGTGTAAAATAAAAAATATAACTGCAATTCTTTTCAATTTTTACGACCAAGTTAACTCAGCGATAAATGTTCATTTTGCACACTATCAGATTACGTTTAGTCAACATTATGATTGCTTCTTTTGGCCTGTACGATGTTAAAAAGCATGCTAAGTGCAAGACTCCCAATAAGGCAGTGCATGGAGGTTAAAAAAATACAAAATTGATTGGGTTTTTCTTTCAGAAACCAAACGACAAATTTGACAGTCAACTTATCATGGTTGAAACTTTATTCAGTAATGATTTGAAGAAATAAAGTATATTTATTAACTCTAATTGGTGTTTAGTAGATGTATATAATGTATAGGTCAATCATTTAGCTTGGAAATGTCTTTCCCACAAATTCTCCCCCTCATTGAAGGTTTCAGAGGCTAGCAGGTATGTGTTCTATAATTGTATTAATGTTCATCAATATCTGTCTAGCAATTTAGGAGGATTTTCTCTTACATGCTTATAACTCATGTTGCAATATTGAAGCTAGTAAATTGGATTATCCCCTCTTTAACATGTTGGATGAAATTATATTCGTTTATGGATGTAATGAAGTTTTATTGTGGTCATATTTTTGTTTGATTGTTCAAGTCGTTTCAGCAAATTAAGATTTTCCCACCATACTTGTGCTATGAAGTTTTGCAAACTTGAGGCATTCATAGGACATGTTTGTTATAGCACTTCTTACTATTTCATATTACAATATCAGTGCCAGGACTAATAAATGTGTGTTTTTTTCAAATTTTTGGATTGCTGTGGAATTGTTTATATTGCTTCACATGATTAACCTTTAATGTAAGGGACCTATTTGTGATGTTATTGTGCACACAGTATGTATAAAGTATGTTTGCAATGGCTATAATGAAGGCCTTAGCGTAAACAGCACGATAGGTAGTTGGGCACACTATATTGTGTGAACAAACAAGATGATTTGACCACACTATCAAGATAAATTTAAGAAGAATTTCATCAATTTTTGAAATAAAAATAGGGAGGCTCCAATCAATAACTGGAGAGCAGACATATTGACTATGCAACAGTTACCATAGCAACTCAATGCATCTTTCTATATTTCAATCTATAGCTATGTAAAAGATATCATATGAACTGTTTTTTTAACCTTTTTGAATTTTGCAAATAAACGATTCAGTTTTGTAACAATTATCATCATTCCATCCACTGCGATATCTGTTGATCGAAACACAATCTTCTTGTTGATATTTATCGTTGGGTTCATTTGTTCCCCACATCATGAAGTCCACTGGGGATCCATCAGACCACTCAAAACCTAAACATTAAAAAAAAAATTATCAACAGCTTGCAATTTTGGTAACTACCTTTTACAGACAAATATTGGTGGCAAATTCTAATTGATTCAATTAAATATGGAACACTTTGAATACTCTCAACTAACTACTGAAGATTCATCATTAATCGTGGAATACCAATTTTCATGGTTTACGTGGGTATAGGTAAATCACAAATTTACATGATCAAGGGAAGTACAAATTTTCTACAGGCTTAAGCTTGTATGCTGACTTTGGTAAAACCATGAAATCAAATATCAAGGAAAATACAATTTTTGCTCAATATTGTAAAAAAATGAATCCATTGTAATTTTTGTTGGTAGAAAAAAATGCAAATATAACTTGTCTCGAATATGTAAAACTAAGGTCTTCCCTTATATAAATACATTTAGCAAATAAGAAAACTATGAAGAAGAAATAAAAAGTAAACTTACCATTTTCTGAATCTCTATCATTTAAACCAACCCAAATATTTTCATAGTTACGAAAACTAAAAAATATAGTTGAACTACATGTATATTAAGTTTTTAAAGAGAGCATGTTTACCAACACAAATGTAATGGACAATAAAAAAAACTTGGTCCTAATCTCAAAACTGGCTTGAATTTGGGTAACTAAAATACATATATTAACTATATTAAATACAAATTGATTGATTCGTTGTTGGTTGCTTACCATCCAGTGGCAAATATTACATGCATGTTGAGGTTGAGATCAAATTAACAATAAATACAGTAAGCAGGTCCTGTGATAGACACTGTCCGTGATGAAGGTTTGGGAAATTTTGACTGGCACTATAAAATGAGGGTACATTGGAAAGGGATAGCAAATTTGTTTTGCAAAAGCCCACCTATGGACCCCTCAATGAGTTGTTGCAAGGGTTCTTAACATGCAGAGTGCATGGCAATCTCTCTACACAAGGCATAAGATTTAATGTTCCCATATTCTGACTGGACGTGGCTGCGTACTTGTAAATCCTGCACAGGCAAACAGACACCCCACTTTTGCAAGGGTTTACTGCCAGTCGGAAGAAGACTAAAGTGATCATATTTCTATTCCCCAGTCAGCTTTGATGGCTATTTAAAGAGTGCATGTGCACCAATATGAATGTAGTCAAACATCAAAAACTTTGCCTTATTCCAAAATTGACTTGAATTTTATTTTTTTTATAATGATCTTCCTTTTACTTTTTTTTTTTATTTTATTTGTTTTCAGTAGTCAGGCTTTTACAATCCCTGTACATCACCACCTGACTAAGGTGTTAAAGTTGTTTGATGAATAAAACAAAACTTAAATAATTGACTCCATTTTTTCTACTACTGTGAATATATATTATATGAATATCAACATTATAATAAATATGGGAAAAGAACAATCACACACACATACACACACTATTGCACTTGCATTTACATAACATACATCAACTTGTGTATTGCAAAGAAAATGTTATCTTTGTAAAGATCTGCTCTTTATAAACTGTAAGTCTTTGGTCGGGTTGTCTTTGACACACTCCCCATTTCCATTCTCAATTTTATTGTAAGTTCCATTTTATTTATATGATTTGAATCAAAAGTAATTGTTACTAATCAGTAAAAATGTAATCTACAGGGTCCCAGAATTATTGAAAAAATTCGTAAGGGGTTCCGCAGAACCCAGTGTCTCGCCCGCTATTGCTGCTGTCAGTGTAAAAGTGTAATATTGACTTTAAAAAGTGAGTCCATTTATTAGTAAAATACAGAAATTTAAAACAAAAATTAAAAATTATTATTTAGATGCTATTTCTTGGTATTGAAGATTAGCTTCTGTCCAATTTTAATAACAATCGATGAAGGTTTACAAATTTATCATGTCTAAAAATTTAATCCCAGACTGTCTGTAAATGCTAACTGTAAAAAACTAAGTCTATCCATCAGAAAAAAAACTGAAAATGAAAAAACAAATTTAAAAGTTTGCTTCAGACATTATCTCTTAATCATAAAAATGCTTCTGAAAAAGTTTCATAAAATTCTATGAAGCTTTGACAAAGTAATTGACCTGTAACAAACTTTAACCCCAGACTGTAACAACTTGGTAACTAAAAAAAAACTAAGTCAATTTATCAGTAAAATACGGGAAAATGAAAATAAATATTTTTAAAATTTTGTTCTGGATACTCTATTTTGGTAATTATCAAGCTTCTGTCCAAATTTCATAAAATCCCTTAACTGTTTGACAAAGTTATTGATCACTGATTTTTGTTTTACCTCAGACTGAATCTGAATGTTTATTTGTAAAAAAACTAAATCCATTGATCAGTAAAATACGGAAAAATAAAAATAAAAATTTTCAAAATTTTGCTCTGGATACTGTATTTTGGTCATAAACAAGCTTCTGTCTAAATTTCCATGAAGGTTTGACAAAGTTATTAATGTCTAAAAAAACTTTTAACCACAGACTGAACCTAAATGTTGACGCTGCCAACGACGGAATCAAGGATCGCTATGTCTCGCTTTTGCGACATAAATGTTGCAGGCTCGACAAAAATGGAGTGGTACCATTTTTCTTTGCTATATAATGTTCATTTCCCTGATATTTTCTTATTTTTGCTACTAGCTCTATAATACTCGGTTTCTTTTCATACAATTTACATTTGTATATATATTTCTTTGCAAGTATAATCATTAAATTCAAAAGTAAACTCTCATTTTGAGGCTAAAAAAATGTGTTTCTTAGACAACGTAAAATTCATAAATATTGTTTCAATTTTCATGAAAAAGATTGCCATATAGAATGTGTTATTGAATATTCATAGAACAAATGCTCCATGTTTTCATCAGAAACCTTACAAAATTTACAAAGCTTTGAATCTTTAAGTTTAACTTTATACAAGAAAGTATTAGTTGCAATTATTTTATGCAAAAATTCGTATTGAAATGTTCTTAAATAAGTGTCTTTACATGATTTTCTTAAAGTAATATAATATTCTGACCAATCTGCAATTTCAATGCCTAGTGATTCCTCCCATTGCAAGAACGTTTCTGTTGGCAGTTGCCCATTTCTGTCAACAAGATCTTTGTATACAAATTTGGCCTTTTTGTTGCACAATAATCTTTCCAAAAAATTGTCAGTACAGTTAAAAGTTTCAAAACTTACAAGAGCAATGTTCTCTTTAATATGTTCTCTCATATGCTTTGGAATTTTGGCAATGAGACCATAATACTTCAAGAAATTATTTGTTTGAAGTCTTGGTCCCATCTGACCAAAATTACAAAAATCCTTAGTCTCTAGGTTAACAAGGTCAAACAAAGACTGCACTCCCCTTCTCTGCCACTGAATGAAGTACAGAAAATCTACTAGAGATGCGAAATTTAAATATATATCTAATGAAAAATTATCTTGAACAGAAATATTAGTAGTAGGCTTTGCTACATGAAAGCTAAAAAATACATCCTTCTAAAAAGGATTGCTCAGACTATCAGAAATTTCTCTGAGTTTCTCCTTTTGAAAATGCAATACTCTTTCTCTACCATACTGTTCAAGGCTTTTCAATAACAATGATTGCCAATTACCATATAAATTGGATGAAAATCGCTTTATCCAGCCAATCTTAAGGTATATATATTAAAATAATGTATATAAATCATATTTAAACCTCCTTGTGGAATATCTCCAATTAAAGTACTTCGTCTAATTCTATCGGGTTTTCGATTCCATATTATTCAAATCATTTAATTTTGACTCTGGCAAGTTGGGAAGTGCAGTCAACAGGTGAATTAATTTTGGAAGCGCCAAAGTATTGATAACATTAAATTTCCCATTAGGGTTAATTTCCTATGTTGCCAACTCTTAAGAATGCCCGACACTTCCTTTATCTTTTTATCTTTTTGGAGAAGTTAATTTCTGGCGTACTGTCAAGATCTAAAGAGATATCAATTCCCAAAAGTTTAAAATTTGAATAGCACCACTGAAGTTTTGATTCGGGACAGAGAATCAGATCTGAATACTTTTTGTTCCCAACCCACACAGCTTTAGTTTTGGAAGAGTTAATTTTTAACCCAGATACTTTTTTGGAAAGAATCAAAACATTATAAAGTCTCCCTGAATGATGTTTCACTTCCATCTAAAATCAGGAAAGTGTCGTCAGCATATTGACTCAAAAGGGATTCATTTTCATGAACAAATGTTCCTTTTTATATTGGGGTTTGACCTTATTTTCATAGAAAGTAACTCAACACCTATAACAAAAAGGTAAGGGGAGAGGGGGTCTCTTTGTCTACAGCTTCTCTCCAAATTAAAGAAGCTTGAAAGATGACCATTATTTATAACACAACTTGCTTTCAAATAAAATACTTCAAACCATCTGCAAATAGATGGTCCAAAATTGAAACTCTTCAATGCTTTTTTCAATAAACTACTTTGCCGAGCGCAGCTGGATACGACCGCAGAGGTCCAACCCTGAACAGTTGGGGCAAAAATGGACACAATATTCAAGCTTGATACAGGTCTGAATTTGGATTGTAATTAAATATTTGACACATTAGAGGTTTCTGACAGAATAAATGTAGTCAAAGAACTTGAAATTGGTTATATGATTTGAATATATATTCAATTGAAGATTTCTTGCTGTTGTGCAATACATTGTGCTGTTGCGCAATACTTAGTAAATCTGTTTTCAGACTATATACAAAGAATTAGCAAAATAAATTGTGACCCCCAATTTTTCTTTAGAAAATTGACAATTTCTTAAATCTTGAGGAAAAAAAACACAAGTTATTGTCTGAAAACTAGAAAAATGCTTGTTTTAGACCCATTTTAGCCCCTAATTCCTGAACAATTGGGCAATTACCCCCACAATAAATCCCAACCTTCTACTTGTGGTATTGAACCTTGTGGTACAATTTCAGAGCAATCAAAATACTTATACACAAGTTATTGTCCTGAAAATAGAAAAATGCTTGTTTTGGGCCCTTTTTGGCCCTTAATTCCTAAACGGTTGGGACCATCACCCCCAAAAACAATCCAACCTTCTTTTTGTGGTATTGAACCTTTTGGAGAAATTTCATAGAGATCCATACATTTAAACTAAAGTCATTGTCCGGAAACCAAATGTCTTCGGACGAGACGACACTGACGACGACGTGATAGCAATATACGACCCCAAAATTTGTTTGCGGTCGTAAAAAAACTGCAAAATGTCCTTAACATTACCAATTCAGGGGCAGCAACCCAACAACGATTGTCTGATTCGTCTGAAAATTTCAGGGCGAACAGATCTCAACCTGATTAACAGTTTCACCCAATGTCAGATTTGCTCTAAATGCTTTAGTTTCAGAGATATAAGCCAATAAAATGCTTCGCTGAGTACAGCCTGATACGACCGCATATGTCGAACCGTGAACAGTTGGGGCACGTTTGGACACAATATTCAAGCTTGATACTGGATTTGGATCGTGATCAAATTTCTGACATAATATAGGTTTCTGACACAAAATAAATGTGGTCAATGATCTTAAAATTTTGAAATGGGACATTGAATTTACCTAGAATGGTCTGATATCCAAAATCTAACAACATGGTTAGATTCAGCATATATAAAAAAAACAAAAATTTAGATTTAGTTGAAATCAAACAAAGATTAATTTTGGACCCTTCAAACCTTAATATGGACGAATTTGAAAACAGGGCCCAAAATGAAAAATCTAAATGCACAATAAGATTTAGCATATCATACAGCCGCAATAATTCAGTTTTTGATGAAATCAAACAAAGTTTAATTTTGGACCCTTTTGACCTCAATGTAGACCAGTTTAAAAATGGGCCCCAATATCCAAAAAAGTAATACAAGGTTAGAACCCCCAAAAATTAAAGCCTTTAAATTAATCCCATTGAAATTGGTTAAAAGATTTGTATCTATTTGCAATTGAAGATTTCTTGCTATTGCGCAATACTGTGCAATTGAAGATTTCTTGCTCTTGTGCAATACTGTGCTATAGCTCAATACTGTGCAATTGAAGATTTCTTGCTATTGCGCAATACTGTGATATTGTGCAATACTGTGCTATTGCGCAATACCGTGCAATTGAAGATTTCTTGCTATTGCATAATACTGTGTTGTTGTGCAATACTGTGCTATTCCGCAATACTGTGATATTGCGCAATACTGTGCAATTGAAGATTTCTTGCTATTGCCCAATACTGTGGTATTGTACAATACTGTGCTAATGCGCAATACTGTGCAATTGAAGATTTCTTGCTATTGCTCAATACTGTGCAATTATTTGAAATTTTAAAAATTTTCAAGAAAAAAATATGAACCCTCCAAAAAAAATTGGAAAAAAAACCCCCAAATTCAATCCCAGCCTTCCCTCTGTTGTATGGAACCTTGTACAATTTTAGAGAGATCTATACACTTAAACACAAGTTATTGTCTGGAAACTAGAAAAATACTTGTTTTTGGCCCTTTTTTCCCTAATTTCTGAACGTTTGTGGCAATTACCCCTTAACTCAATCCCAGCCTTCCATTTGTGATATGGAACCTTGTGGTACAATTTCAGAGAGATCCATACACTTACACACAAGTTATTGTCCGGAAATTAGAAAAATGCTTGTTTTTGGACCCTTTTTGGCCCCATATTCCTTAACTGTTGGTACCATAAAGGGCCCTTCCTTTTGTGGTATTGGACTTCTGGTAAAATTTCTTAGAGATTCATTCACTTAAACTAAAGTTAATGTCAGGAAACCAAATGTGTCTTCGGTCGACGACGACGACGACGACATCATAGCATTGTACGACGCAAAAAAAATTTTGCGGCCGTTTAAAAAGGACCATTCGATGGAGTCAAAAGCCTTTTCAAAATCTACAAGTAGTAAAAGACCAGTTTTGTTATGTTTTCTAAATAGTGCATCAAATCATACAATAGACGTGTATTCTCACCAAT
The DNA here is from genome assembly GCA_017311375.1 of Mytilus coruscus. NCBI lineage: Eukaryota > Metazoa > Mollusca > Bivalvia > Mytilida > Mytilidae > Mytilus > Mytilus coruscus. Next base: position 45,043,270 of record CM029600.1, read on the forward strand.
AAATCTATCTTTTATAAAGCCTTTCTGACAGTTACTGATAATAGATGGTAAAACAGGTTTTATTCTATTAGCAATGACAGCAGAAGCAATCTTGGTATCAGTATTCATAAGGCTAATTGGGCGCCAATTAGTAAATGACGTCTATCTTTTTCTTCTTTTGGAATACATGTAATTACACTTTGAAAATACATAAAATAACACCATTACAAACTCAATCCCAATTTAATATTCTTAAACGTGTCTATAAATAAAACAAATCTATTTTATTTTTAGAAATTTTCCTGTGATAATATAAACGTCCCAAAAAATACATCACTGTTTGTGACGTTGATTCATTCATGTGAAGCGCAGTTTATATTTCGTTTGTGGTGTCCTGGTGTGCTGTCGTAAATTCACGGGAGGTGTCCGTAGTTATTCTGCGTTTTACATGTTGTAATGTACTATTATATTATTTATCTATGTATTTCTCTGTGCTGAGTGTTCTTGCGTGCGTTTGTACTGTATTCCTGTCACGTAGTGGTGTCATTTTAGTGGTATTTTTAACATTGCCATATAAGCGGGAGGTTTGGCTAACCATAAAACCAGGTTCAACCCAACTTTTTTTTCTTAAAATGTCCTGTACCAAGTTAGGAATATGGCAGTTGGTATCAGACAGTCTGTTTCTATGTATGTTGGCGTTTGCTTGTTGTAGTTCAGTGTTTCTGTTGTTCCGTTGTTTTTCTCTTATAGTTATTGATGTGTTTCCCTCGGTTTTAGTTTGTTACCCGGATTTGTTTTTGCTTAATCGAACTATGACTATTGAACAGCGGTATACAACTGTTGCCTTTAGTTGATACTGAAATTTTGAAAATTCCACACTTTCATAGCCAAAATATAATGATCTAAAAAGAAAAGGTCCAATATCTCTCTAAAGAATTTGTAAAAAATCTACAGTATACCCATCTGTGCCAGGACTTTTCCCATTTGACATAGACTTTAATGATTCTGCACATTCTTTAAAAGTAATATTACCCTCACACAAGTCTTTCTGTTGTGAGTTTAACATTGTGCTTGAAAAAGGATTCATCGTCACATTCCAGATTTTTACTTGAGTACAATGTTTTAAATAAATTAATTTCTTCTTGTAAATCTCTAGATTGCTCCGATATATGTTTTCATTTTTCGTCTATGAGCTCAGTTATAGTTTTTTTAATAAATTTTTTTTTCAAATGTACAAAAGAACTGTGAACACTTTTCCCCAATCTGATGCCAGTTAGCGTGGGATCTTAATAAAACACCTTCAATTTTTTTCCCTGAAGTTTTCCAATTCTAACTTTTTCTGGTTTAAAGCTGCATGAATTTGACTATCTGGAGATATGTTCAAACAATTTTCCAAATTTTGAATGTGATTTTCAAGTAAGAGTGTTGCAGCTTTTTCCTCTCTAGCTTTTTGAATACTATAACCAATTGACAAAGATCTAATTTTCATTTTTAAAAACTCAAAAAATACTTGATCGTTGCATGAGATTTTAACATTCAAAGGATCATCTATGTCCCCTGATTCATAATATTCTAAAACACTTTCATTTATTTATGTTTGAACTTTTTTAATATAATCTAAATCTTGTAACAGTTGGGAGTTAAATTTCCAGTATCCCTTTCCCCGCTTTGCTAAACTGGCAGAGAAGGTGAAAGTAATAACAGAATGATCTGTCTTATACCCAGGAATAATGTTAGTATTTTTCATGAGTGACTCCTCTGTGACTAGAAAAAAAATCAAGCCGACTTTGTTTAGTGAGTGAGCATTGAGGCCATGTATATTTTCTTTCATTTGGATAACAAGTCCGCCAACGATCAAATAATTCAAGACTTTCTACTATTTCTTCAATCCTTTTTCGTGAATTAGGGTTTCTATTATGAATAATATTGTAAGTGTCTATGTTTGTATCTTGAACAACATTCCAGTCGCCACATAATAAAATGCTAGTATTTGAAATGATGCAATTTTCTTAAGTATATCATTAAAAAATGGAGGTTCATCAGTATTAAATCCATACAAACAAACAAAAGTAATACGTTGACTTGACCATCTATATCAATAATAGAATTTTGCACTTTAAAATCAAGACCTTTATTAAACATAATACTGACACCTGCACTTGTATTACTATGATGACTGAAAAAAACGTGTATTTCCCCATTCCTCTTCCAATTTTTTTTCAATGTCTTTCTTACTATGGGTTTCCTGAAAGCAAATAACTGAAGCATTTTTGCTCTTTGCCCAATCAAAAAACATCTGTTCTCTTTTTTGAATTAGAAAAAACCCTTTCATTCATAGACAACACTGTTACTATATTATCCATTATCATATAAAACAAAACAACACTTCAAACTTGAGCAGACCATTTGTAACATAAATACAAATACACTATCATAATTGATACAATCATACACACATTCAACAATAAGATGACACTTTGGCATAAATACCTGTAAAGTCATTTTTGTACAACAAAATTTCATTTTCAGTAGGGCATTATCGTTATTTACATTATAAAAATAGTTGTAGTTTAAAGACAACTTTAATTAATTGGTTTTGCAGAGAGATCCATGACAAGTAAAAAGAATTCCAGTTCATTTGTTATGTTATCTCCCTTTGATTTGTGAAATATTTTGAGTTATCTCTCTTTAATAAGTATAACTTTTACTCAACTTTTACTGAATTCTTTCATATTTACAAATATTTGGTTTGGAAGTTTAGCTGCACCTGTAGAGTTCTGATTAAAACAATATATCACATTATAATTTTTACAGTAATATTGTTTATATAGCCCATTTATTAAGTTACGGTTTATGTCAATGCATTGATCTTTTGAATAAACTTATTCTTATTTAGGTCATCACTTTAATTTTAGTAATTTCTTTGAATATTGTTTTCATCAGTACTAACATTGATTTTGTTTTTGATAAATTAAAACATAACTAAATATGTATTGCTATATAATTATGAAAACTTATGCTCTTACATCCTTTCTATACTATTCTCTCATATTTTGGCATACTCTTTACACTAAATCGGCATTGGATGTGCACCGTTTGATACTTAAACTGTTCGAACATGATTCAATCATTAGTTGTGATGGGCTTAGAACAACAGTTAGCTTTCTGTAACTGAATACTCCTAGATTGGTACTTTGTGTCTTTTGTATTTATTTTGGTTGTTGTTATGTTCTTACCAAATCGTTGAGATAAGCCATTTCTAACTAATTTTTCTCAGTTTGTTCTTATATTCTGCTGCAACACCACTGTCCTAGGTAAGAAGAGGTTAAGCGCTCACAAACATGTTTCTGTTTCATTGGCAAACATACCACATCTTCTTATTTTTATTTTGATAAACCTTAAAACAGTAGAAACATTGACAAACCCTCCCTTCTCCCAAGTAAAAGTGATAGGTCTTAAACATGTTAAAGTTGGAATAAAAAGAAAACCTCCAAATTTTTGTCATGTTTAAATTGTGACAGCAGGTTGTTTGAAAATAAACGAAAATATAATCTTTTGTTATTAATGTTTTCAGTGCATACGGGGATATCTATTATGATTGATTGTTTACCACAGAAACCACAAGTGTTAACCAATTTTCTTGTAATATAAGAATAAGGAGATGTGGTACGATTGCCAATGAGACAAATATCCACCGGAGACCGAATGGCATGGATGTAAAAAATTATGGGTCACAGAGAAAAACCCATATGGTAAAGTCAGCTATAAGATGTTCTGACATGAAAAATGTGAAACAATTCAAACGAGATAACTAGAGGCCTAATTCAACTTACGGAAAAAAAACAAATATAACAGACATGAACCAACATCACACTGAATTACAGGCTCCTGATTTGGGACAGGCACAACTTATCAATTCTTTTTATATAGATCTGCTTAAAAGAATAAAATAAGTGTTAATCAAAGTACTATATCACAAAAAATCGTCTTTTAAGGAAATGACTTCTATAAGGATTGAAGAATTTCGGACATGCTTACTAATTTGAAGATCTTTGGATGCTGATCATTTTCAATTTTCTTAGCTTAAAAATAGCCTAAAATGCAAACGAAATTGCAAAATTGGCAAATCAAGGAAAATAAGTCTTTAATGGAGTCAGTTGACAATTAATTATAATGCAAACAGCACTAGCTGATAGCACTTAAAGCCAACATTTCTCAGGTGAAGCTCAAGAAACCTTTATTCTGGTTGCAAGAAAATTTGTTAACATGTACATGGATTTGGTTGTAAAAGACTTTAAAAATATAAGAAAGAAAAAATCGAAAGAAATGAAGTTAAAACTGCATATATATAGTACCGAATCATTCTGTTTCTCAGAAAGTTGTTTTCTTCACTACTGTGAATACTGGCTAAATCAGCTCCTCTCTCTCGACAGAAGTCACGGCTTTTTATCCAAGTTCTTTGATCAGCAATCTTGTATATATTCTTTAACAAAGAAAACACAAAACCAGTTAAGGTATCCGAACAAATATTGACCATGTCATTATTTACAAAGACCACGATCTTTTCAAAGCAAACTGTATTACTTGATTAGAAAACTGAAACACTATTTATCTAGTACATTTCATTAAAGTTCAACAGGTTATGGTTTTTTTCAACTTGAGAACATAACATCGGTCATAAATATAAAGTTAATGCTGTCTGGCCACATTATAATATCTATACACTAGTAAACCAATTTTGATACAAATGGTCATTTTGATCTGAACAGCTCTTAAAAGACTGAACATTAATTATCAAATCATTTTCAGTCTTTCCGTCCATATTCCAACTTATCCACCTCAGTAAATTCGGTACTGTTCAGACAATTCACTGGGGGTCAATTACGATCTGTTCAGTCTATATTCAGACTGTTCACAGTTGTTATTTACCAGTACAGTAAAGACTTGACTGCAAGCGAATTAATAAATTGGAACTATAAAATAATCCATTTTCATCTTGTTTAAAAGTTATGTTAGGCAATCTCAATGTCCTTGTAAAAGCCATTTTGAAAAAATTAGAATTTAACTAGATGTGTCAGAACAACACGAATGGCTCCGCTCGCAAAAAAAAGCTTAAACCATTTTAAGGAGTGGAAATTTGAAAACGAAAGTCTATAACTGTTATTTTCACAAAATTTTAAGATTCCAAAGCCCATAATTTCGGCACATATCAGCAGAGCAGACCCAAACGTTAACTCCACCTGTAACTCATCGTAGAAGACTCACATACTAAAAGTTAGCGAAAAAATGTAAAGGTGTTAAGAAAATAAAGTGTGTATAACTGTTATTTTTACAAAATTTTCAAAGTCCAAAGCCCTAATTTCGGTAAAAATCAGCGGAGCGGAACCAAACTTAAACTCGATCTGTAACTCATCATAGTTGTCTCACATACTAAAAAATCAGCTCAATATGTGAAGGCATTTAGAGGAAAAAAGTCTGTATAACTGCTCGTTGTGGAATGATGAAATGACAGATAAGAGTAACACTATATAGCCCCGAAGGGCCATAAAAAAACACAGTAACATTTCCATAAAGTGAACCTTTCAAAATTGGTCAATTACATTTCTGGGTTTTTGACTTTTCAGTTACTAATAAGTGTTCACTCAGCAACATGTCTCATCAACTATGCAGCAACATCAAATACTGTAATTTAATTGAATGAAAATTGGACTGGAGATCATACATGTGACAGAGTTGTCTTGTCACAACTGCAGATTTGAATATTTTCAGCTGGAGTTGGCCCTCAAAAATGGAGATTTTTTATCGACATTTTTATCAACGTTTTTCATTGCTCGTGTTAAGGATTTGTATAGTATACAAATCCTCGACCAAGTTAATTGTCATGATAGTTAAACTACACATTCTCCATTTTTGTAAGATTACAGCTTTACCATTAATGTACTAGTATTCTCTTAACTGGATAAGATTTTAATGCAGAATTTTTACTTTTGTCAAAATAAAATTGAAATTATTCCATAGCTATAAACATGATTCTTTTGAACTAAAATAAAACATGTAATAAAAACATTCGAGTGTCTTCATATAAACAGTTCAAAACCAATTGAACAATGTGATGCTGCTGTACTGTGTAGTTTTGACTGTAATTTGATCCCAATGCATTAATAGTGAATTTTTATTTATCTGATTGTACTCCCCTCAATATTATTTTTTTTTTTTTTGACAGAGTAAAAAAAAAACATGACAACTTAGTTATAACTGATGGCTATGGTGGCCGGTTAAGGCCATTTCGCGTTTTCGCGTTTTCGCCTTTCATATTCTATAGGGCGAAAACGCGAAAACGCGAAATCGCGAAGTCGAAAACGCGAAAACGCGAAATCGATTTCGCGTTTTCGACTTCGCGTTTTCGCGCTTTCGACTTCGCGATTTCGCGATTTCGCCTTTTCGCCTTTTCGCGTTTTCGCGATTTCGCGTTTTCGCGTTTTCGCGTTTTCGCGTTTTCGCGTTTTTTCGCCTTTTCGTGTTTTCGTGATATTCATATTATTATAACATAACATTTTAAATATAATTGGAGACAAGACTACAAAGTATAAGTCATTCAAATGATTGTCATATAAATTTCATATCTGTCACGTATTTTTAATATTTTCATAAATTAGACAATTTCTTCACATTCTTTGTTGACAATTACTGAACAAATTTAAAAACAGATGCATTTGTATAAAATGCCTTTGAACATACAATTTGCTGGAAGTTATACAGGCGGACAAAAATGGACACAGTGCTATTTCTATGTAAAAAGATATAAACTGCTGGCTACAGGCGAATACAGCTGGACACAGAGCTATTTCTATATAAAAATAACAGAAACAGGGGGCTACAGAGGGACACAAGTGGACACAACGTTATTTCTATATAAAACTTAAAGAAACAGGGGATACAGGCGGACGCAACTGGACACAGTGCTATTTCTATGTAAAAATTTAAAAACTGGTGGCTACAGGCGGACACAGCTGGACACAGTGCTATTTCTAAATAAATTTACAGAAACAGGGGCCTACAGGCGGACACAACGTTATTTCTATATAAAACTTAAAGAAACAGGGGATACAGGCGGACGCAACTGGACACAGTGCTATTTCTATGTAAAAATATAAAAACTGCTGGCTACAGGCGGACACAGCTGGACACAGTGCTATTTCTATATAAAAGTTACAGAAACAGGGGCTACAGGCGGACACAAGTGGACATAACGTTATTTCTATATAAAACTTATAGAAACTCGTGGCTACAGACAGACACAACTGGACACAGTGCTATTTCTATATAAAAATTTCAGAAACATAGGCTACAGCCGGACACAAGTGGACACAACGTTCTTTCTAAATAAAACTTATAGAAACAGGGGATTCAGGCGGACACAACTGGACACAGTACTATTTCTATGTACTTGTATATAAACTGCTGGCTACAGGTGGACACAGCTGGACACAGAGCTATTTCTATATAAAAATTACAGAAACAGGGAGCTACAGGCGGACAAAAGTGGACACAACGTTATTTCTATGTAAAACTTAAAGAAACAGGGGATACAGGCGGACACAACTTGACACAGTGCTATTTCTATATAAAAATTACAGAAACAGGGGGCTACAGGCGGACACAAGTGGACACACTGTTATTTCTGTATAAAACTTATAGAAACAGGGATACAGGCGGACACAACTGGACACAATGCTATTTCTATATAAAAATTTCAGAAAACAGGGGCTACAGACGGAAACAAGTGGACACAACGTTCTTTCTATATAAAACTTATAGAAACTGGTGGCTACAGGCGGACACAGCGGGGCACAGTGCTATTTCTATTGAAAATTTACAGAAACAGGGGTCTACAGGCGGACACAAGTGGGCACAACGTTATTTCTATATAAAACTTATAGAAACAGGGGATACAGGCGGACACAACTGGACACAGTCCTATTTCTATATAAAAATAACAGAAACAGGGGGCCACAGGCGGACACAAGTGGACACAACGTTATTTCTATATAAAACTTATAGAAACTGGTGGCTACAGGCAGACACAACTGGACACAGTGTTCTATGTAAAAATATATAACCTGCTGGCTACAGGCGGACACAGCTGGACACAGTGCTATTTCTATATAAAAATTACAGAAACAGGGGGCTACAGGCGGACACAAGTGGACATAACGTTATTTCTATATAAAACTTATAGAAACTGGTGGCAACAGACAGACACAACTGGACACAGTGCTATTTCTATATAAAAATTTCAGAAGCAAAGGCTACAGGCGGACACAAGTGGACACAACGTTCTTTCTATATAAAACTTATAGAAACAGGGGATACAGGCGGACACAACCGGACACATGGCTATTTCTATGCACTTATATATAAACTGCTGGCTTCAGGCGGACACAGCTGGACACAGAGCTATTTCTATATAAAAATTACAGAAACAGGGGATACAGGGGGACACAACTGGACACAGTGCTATTTCTATATAAAAATTACAGAAACAAGGGGCTACAGGCGGACACAAGTGGACACAACGTTATTTCTGTATAAAACTTATAGAAACAGGGATACAGGCGGACACAACTGGACACAGTGCTATTTCTATATAAAAATTTCAGAAAACAGGGGCTACAGACGGACACAAGTGGACACAACGTTCTTTCTATATAAAACTTATAGAAACTGGTGACTACAGGCGGACACAGCGGGACACAGTGCTATTTCTATTGAAAATTTACAGAAACAGGGGGCTACAGGCGGACAAAAATGGACACAGGTTTGGATATTTTTGCTAAGATCAACCTACGACAGTTTTGATGCGAGGTCTTGGATAGTCCTAAGAGGATCATAAGACATGTCAGAAGATATTCTAGTATCTTATAACAGGTCTTAAGATAGCTTAGCGAAACCGTCCCAAGTTTTATTTGACAAAAGTCTTATCTCCACAATGTATTAAATTTTAAACTTTTTTCACACAAGCTAATTTAAATATTAAAAATTTTAGATTCACAACAAGAGCAGTTAATGAATGATTATGTATTTTAAGTAACCATGGCGATAATAATGATTAATTTCATTTATTTTAAAATGTCCAAACTATAACTTCCAGCAAATTGTATGTTCAAAGGCATTTTATACAAATGCATCTGTTTTTAAATTTGTTCAGTAATTGTCAACAAAGAATGTGAAGAAATTGTCCAATTTATGAAAATATTTAAAATACGTCACAGATATGAAATTTATATGACAATCATTTGAATGACTTATACTTTGTAGTCTTGTCTCCAATTATATTTAAAATATTATGTTATAAAAACATGTATATCGTAAAAACACGAAAAGGCGAGAAGGCGAAATCGCGAAAACGCGAAAACGCGGAATCGCGAAAACGCGAAAAGGCGAAAAGGCGAAAGGCGAAAAGCCGAAAAGTCGAAAACGCGAAGTCGAAAACGCGAAAACGCGAAGTCGAAAACGCGAAATCGATTTCGCGTTTTCGACTTCGCGTTTTCGCGTTTTCGCGTTTTCGACTTTGCGTTTTCGCGTTTTCGACTTCGCGTTTTCGCGTTTTCGACTCCGCGATTTCGCGTTTTTGCGTTTTCGCCCTATAGAATATGAAAGGCGAAAACGCGAAAACGCGAAAACGCGAAATGGCCTTAACCGGCCACCATAGATGGCACTACATTGCGGAAGTTAAAGAAATTCTACATATAATTATATTTCAGAGACTACCTATTTATTTGCATAATGTGTCAGTGCATTAATAACAGTGTGATTATCAAAAATAATTTGCAATATACTTTTATTTGTATTTAAAGAAGGTTTTGACCCTTAAGGTAACATTCTTATATAATTTCGTATTCAATTTGTATTTTATTCCTATTTTCAGTGATAGGTAATATTTTAGGAACACACATTTGTAAAAAGCTAAAACGGCAGCAGTCCTTTTGCGCCAATTACTGTGTTTCAGGGGTATCATTTGCGCCAATTTTTTTTTCAAATGTATCAATTGCGCCAATATTCGGAACTCATTTGCACCAATTTACCTGAACACATATTGATCGTACATATTAAAGATTAATATATATTTATTCTTATTTTTGTCTTATAAATTTGTATTCGTGAAATAATTGTTACTCTTATTGGTGAAAGGTAAGTATAAATAATAGGATTAACATTATACTAAAGGTATGTATATAAACCAACAGGTGATCACTAATTATAAAGAGTGTTCAGTGACGAATATAAAAAAAATCAGTGTAAGAGAAGTCTTTGCTTGGACAACATGGATATTACTATAAAGAAATTAGAATCGAATCGAGGGAAGCCAGTTGTTGTTTTAGATGGCCATAAATTTCGTCAGGCTTTTATTTAAAATAGAAATAAGATGGCGATGTACTACCAAAAACTGCAGTGCTACAGCTTATACCGATGAGCAATGTATAGCTGTTTTGAGTGGAAATATTGCACATATACATGAGACAGACCCACAAAAGTTAGAGCGTCAAATACTACGCACGGCATGCAAAAGAAAAGCTACAGAAAATATATCCGAAAGACCAGCAAAGATCATATGTTCGGAGCTATTTCATCATGAAGAAGAACATTTGCAGAAAAATGACTTAAAGTGCATTAGACAGTCCATGTACACAGAGAGAAGAAAACTGCACCCTGCCACACCAAAAAGTTCAGTAGAATTTCAAGAAATTTTAAGTGAAATAGGAGTAATCACAAATAAGGAAGAAGAGTTTGTTTTAGTAAATGATATTGGAAGTGGCATTGTTATTCTCGGTTGTGAAGCTAACTTGAAATTTCTGTGTATGCAGGCAGAAGATATTTTTGCTGATGGAACATTTAAGTGTTGTCCGAAGTATTTCCAGTAATTGTATACAATACATGGATTCAGGAATGGACATTATATTCCACTTTTATATTGCTTTTTTCTTCCAAATCAGGAGACTGTTATAGAAAAATGTTTTCTTTGCTTAAGGAATGTTGTGAAAGGTTTAATCTTCAAATGAATTTTGCATCTATGCATGTAGATTTTGAGGAGATAATACACGTTGTCGTTAAAGAGTTTTTCCCAGGAATTATCATCAAGGCATGTCGTTTTCATCTTGGCAAAGCATGGTGGCGTAAAATATAAAATCTTGGACCAGCAAAAGAGTATAAAAAAGTTGGCAGTGATAGTAGCAAGTGGTTACACTATTTTTTTTTGGATTAGCCTTTCTGAACCCAGATGAAGTAGGTGATTGCTTTGCTGAAGATTTGATACAGGATATGCCAAAAGACAAGAAAATAGAAGCGTTTGCTGATTATGTTTTAGCCACATATGTTGGTGACAGTGCTTTGTTCCCACCATCCATATGGGCCGAAACCCTATCTACCGCAAGACGTACTAATAATGGAGCAGAGGCATTCCACAAGAATTATAATGAACTCTTTTATTCATCCCATCCTTCCATGTTTGTGTTTTGGACAGTAAAGTAAAGTGTCAAGCTACAACATACATCAAATTGCGAAGTACGCATGCACCAGCAGTTAGAACTAGACATGTATCAGAAAAGGAAACTTTTGCCGTTCAAAAGTACATGAAATATGCAGAAGGAGAACTCAGCAGAGACTTTGTATGTGTAATGAGTTACAAATTCCAGCCTTAAACTTCTTAATCAAATATATATGATGTCCGACTGTACATAGTTTTATGTTTTAAAGTATTCCATTAAATGACTTAAAATGACTTGAACTCCGCCAGTAAAAACTGCCGGTCCCAAGCCCGGATAAAGAAGGAGGGAAGTCATTTTTCTTTTAATTGGTGCAATCGTATATTTTATTTTTGGCGCAAATGAAACTATGTAATTTTAAAACAGGTGGCGCAAACGTAGCATTGGATAAGAAAAGTTGTGGCGCAAAAGGACGCATTTTTGGCGCGAACGGATCTCTCCCGCAAAGGCAGGGGGAGTAGCTCCAAAATTAATTTCCAACACGTTTGAAATACAGAGAATATTTATGACCTAAGGCTGAGGTAATAGACGTTATTTAACGGTTTGTTTAACACCCAAGCTGACAATTGAAGCCAGTTAGTTTTCCACTGAATTTGCTAGTAATAATCACCTTGATTAATGACAAAAACCAATATTGATTAGGTTCAACAAGGGAATGACATCGATTGTATAACAAAAATTGACATTGAAAAAAATTTCGGGATTAAATTTTCGAAAAAGCGGAAGATTCAAATTCTTAACGGGAGGGACGGAAGAGAGCTTAAAAATCTGGAGATTTTGACTCCTGTTGGAAGAATCACATGTGTGGTACAGATCACTTACTGAGTACTTATAGTGACTTGAGTTTCACCAGTATCACCCAGATTACAATTCTATATTGACATTTAAGTTGGTATATTAGCCTAGAATATACTTATTTAGCCTTGAGAATTGAAAGGTCAGTTTACCCCCATTAAACAATAGGAATTGAAAAATTTGGCTTCATGCCATTTACATTGTCCAAAATTAAGGTCACTCTATTGTTATTGTGATATTGTTAAAGTACAAAAGAACCCTATATTCTTACCAATACTTAAATTTTGAGTTACTTTTTTCAAAATCTAATAATGTTGAATGATTTTGGGTTATTTTAGGCATTTTAATTGCAGTTTACCTTACATGGTAGTAGACTATTATTGCAGGTTTTCTATTATTGTAACACTCTTGTTCACACCAAAATCTAATGGAGAATTATTTAGTTGCAAAATATTTCAAATGAGAGCTGAAATTCTGTCTTTCTTCATAATAAGTGGACAATGATGTCTGTGTTTGCAACTAAAAATGTACGCTTCGTTGTGTATCAAAAAGAAAAAAAAATGAATTTTGATGGACATTTATTTTAATTCTGCAGAATGTGTAAATATAAACTAAGTTGGTTAAATCTTGGAGATGCCCCCTCTCAGGTAACAATTATATTGTAGTGTATTGACTGGTATATGACAATAGATTTCTACACAACAATAGGTGATCTACAGAGTGTAACTGAATGGACAGTATCAAATATAACTCAGGTGTTTGTTTATTTACTATCATCTTCAGTGATAAAAAGAAATGCCCATCAAAATCCAAAAAATACTTTATTTTTCTGAAACACAAAATGCATTTAGTTTTAAATACATGTGCATATAAATTGGATGCTAGGCTTTAAAACCTTTCCAACTGGCTTTTTTACATATCGTAAAAGAATTTCAATATGTGTCAAAATTCATTGAAGGTTAAAAGTATCCTAATGTGAACAAGAATGAAAAAGAGAAAACATAACGAAATTAAAAAAAAAAACATCATCAACAAGGATATAAAATTCCAAATTTTATCTTTTTATACCACTATTAATTCATAAAATAAACTTAAAAATTCTATTGATTCATATTGAATTGAAATTTCAAGCCACTGTTTAGGGGATACCCCAACAGAAAATCAATAATCACTACAGTACAATGTACTTTAGCACAAACACATTAGGTCACTGTGAAATAGACATCTTAGGGCAGGAGCAAGCTGTCAATTATACCAAACCATGACTAGATTAACAAGGTACCAAACAATAAGAGTTATATATCCTTGACCTGCATAATGTTTGGTCATATTGAAATTTACTAGTATGGTACCACGTTAAATAAAAAAAATATATATAGCAAATCTAGTTTAGGTAAATGTAAAATATGAAAATAAAAATAATAAACCAGGAAAATAAAAAATATATATATGGAGTCCATTACAGGTACCACAGGTACCCTGATTATAATGATCCTAAATAGAAAGTACATTAAATTCATTTTCAAAATTGTGTTATTAGGGGATAATTCATTTCCTTTTAAGGTGCAATTTTTCTTCTTCATTTAAATGCCAAAGTCTTTAAGAGGGTGTTAAAAATAGACACATAATAGGTGTCAATAAACTTTACACTTTTACTCAGTCAATTTAGTCATGAAATAACAATGGTGTCCTATATTTTGACAATGTACATGCAAGGATTTGTATAGTTAGAAGGATTGGAACCTCGTGGATTTTTTTAGACTGTAATATAATGTGTTATGCAGCGCGAGATTTTGTGTGATTACCCATGATGCATTTCGATAATACTCACCGTGCCTTGAATGGCGGATTTTGCATCGCCTAAACAGCTAGAAAAACGTTATGTAAGTATAAAAGTCCATATTTATCAAATGTTATGCATGAAATAAGAAGTTTAAAATGGTTCTGGAGCAATTTATAAACTTTTACGATTGAAGTACGAATACACGGTTCCTAGAATGAATTTCCATGTTTACCCGAATGACCTCAACTTATCCCGCCTAATGGGCGGTCCAAACATAATTTTCTATTTCATACTCCTAACTCAAAACACGGAGATGGGTGATAAAAGTTATATTTTCTTATAGATATAGGATTGCTTCAGATCTTGAGTAAAATTCGTAGTGTTACATGCATTAGTTTTCGTTATTTTCCAGTTTCCTTGAGTTGATTACCACAAACAGGGGCGCGTCGTAAGAAAAACGGGGGTGGCTTAGAAAAAATCATTAAAGTTCTACAATCGGCCGAGAATAATGTTCACACATGTTTACAAACGTAAAACATTGGTGATGAAATTACTTGAAGAAAGCTCAAACCGCTAAATAAGGGAATTGTGATACTTTTCTGGCTTTAAAAATCAATGTGGTCCTCAGATGAATCGTAACTTACCAGGCATAAATTGAGAGGCATCCAGTTGTCATAATAATCTGATACTTCCTTCCTGTTACCGAAATCGTTAAACCCAGTTATCTGGAAGGATTTTTTCTCTATGGGCCCAGGGCCCCCCAAACATAAATTCAATGGGCCATTTTTAGAATTAATGGGCCATGTTGTCAAATGAGTGGGCCATTCGTTTACAAGGAAAAAAAAATAAAAAGTGTATATTTCAGCAAAGAGGTAGTGGTTATTGGTATGATTCTAATTGATATCATGGATATTGTTCCTGAGCTTTTGTAATTTCAATTTCAATGAATAACTTCTTCCAAACCGGGCAATATTTACGATAACCTTTATCTACAATGTTAAAACTGGTACTGTTGCCTTGTTCATGTTCATGTTTTTTTTACATTACATTTGGGTCTTCGTCGATTGCCATCCTTTATTCCAGATGTTCCGTTTTAGAGGACGTTTCTGACATTTCCTCTGCACTTCTTGTATTATTATAACATCATCACAGCAGAGAGTTTCGTTAATTGATAAGGGACAACAACAATTCGCTGAAGGCATGTTTACAAAATATTCAAACGAGCCATGCAAAGACCAAAAATTGACAAGGACAGTTTAGCGCCTTTTGTGAAGACAAATACTAAATTCATAAAAATGCTTTTGGGTTTTTCAATCAAAATAACAAGCTTACTTTAAAGATTATAATTAGAGAAAAACTGTACTAGCCAAATTTCACAAATTTTAAGTTGTTTATAAAAATTTATACCATGAATGATGGATAATTATCTTTTTTGGAAAGGGATTAATATAAGTTGCAATAACTTGTTTTCCAATCCACTATAAATAAATATGTTTAAACTAATTACGTTTTTTTCGGTAATCAGTTATACCGCATGTTGCTGTTATTACCATCGGAAAACGCCCGAGACG
The DNA here is from genome assembly GCA_017311375.1 of Mytilus coruscus. Taxonomy (NCBI): domain Eukaryota; kingdom Metazoa; phylum Mollusca; class Bivalvia; order Mytilida; family Mytilidae; genus Mytilus; species Mytilus coruscus. The sequence continues at coordinate 45,058,941 of CM029600.1, forward strand.
TCCCAAAAATTAGGCGGTGCTCCTATCATTGGAGGGAACACTACACAGTTTTGTACACACACACGTGGCGACACGAAACACGATCGGAAATCCATTTTATGATATCTAAACGTTTCAAAACAAAGTGAAAAATATTGTGCGCCACGTGGGCGCTTACATTTGCCACTCTATGCGCCATTTCTGGTCGAAAAGCGCAATTAGCGCGTGGCGCACGTCCTTCCCGATCACTGTAAACCATGTGGTTTGAAATAGTTTACATCAATTTTATCAAGGCATGTGCCATAGAAAAAAAACCTAGATTTGCCTTTGACGACGTGGAAAGGGACAATGCATGGTAGGTACTCTTTTCAAACGTTCAGCTCAATGTTTACTAGCTAACCTTCCTATTCCTAACTAAAGTAATTTGTGAAAGTACAAGTGAATGTAATTTTTTACTGACATCACTACCTCAACACAGCTCATCATTCTTTACTGATAGGTACTGCTGTGTTTGCCTTCCTTTAATATATAAATCCTTGCCTCCCTTTATCTGTTAATGTACTCCCATCTTCTCTATCTGTTTATACCGCATATCACATGCATGGCATGAGCTCTGTTGAGACTCTTCTCTCAGCCTAATTGCTAGTAACTATACTTTACTCCGGTCCAGTTTCAGTAATAACTATATATATTCATTATAAGATAAACCCAAATAATTCAGCCTTTTTTTCTAAGTCGCTAAATATTAAACTTTCCCATACATCTCGTCCTTTGGTTTAACCCGTACGAAATTATAAGGCGTATTAAGCCTGGAAATCTGGCGTAAACCAGGCGTAAGTGGTAGTTACGTGTCCAGATCCAGGCGTAATGGGGCAGGAAACATAGTTTTGTACGTTTTGGATAAGCATGCACCATTAAATTAAAATGTGAATTTCTATGTTTGCGACATCTTATCCTGTAGAAAATTTTACAATAATAAAAACATTGCTTAAATTCCTGAATTTGAATAAGCTTACATCATAATTAACCCATAGAAAACTTACATAAGTCTTGCAATGTGTATAACAAATATAATTGTTCGAGCAGAGCTCTTGAGGTTATATTGCTGTCTCTATTGTAGATACAGATTTTATATTGAAAACTTTAAAGCCATATGATATTGTTTTTATTGCTACATGTAACCATATTACACAATTTTTTTCCAGTATTCTCCAAAATGTCTAAACTGGTGAATTTTAAGAAGAAAACCCCCATCACTAAGAAAGCAAAAAAAAGCAGTCTAAGCCGTTGTGTGCTAACAGGAGTTGACCATTCATACACTTATCATGTGGACTTACCAATGGCATGCCTTCAAAAAGAAATAGAAATACTAGTCTTGGTACAACTAAATGTGACTATTGACCAAAACGTTCCTCTGATTACCATTTATGGAAAGATTTACCAACAATATTTCATTGGATCATTGAAATTCAATCTCTTTAATCAAAACTTGAGAGCTACTCTTCGTGTGTAGGGAACTTTGATAGTGACTCGATAGACGTGATACCAGTACTAGTTGAATTGGATGTCTATATTTTAATGTAAAAATAAATTATTGAACATCATTTATCAAATTCCTTTACATGCCAGAATCATATAATATTCTGCGAACCTGCTAAAAGCCTATATCTCCTTGGTGGTGAGTGTATATTAATTATTATCTTTCCTGTCATTGCCTTAATTAGTCCAGTTTTTCATATAAATATGTGTGATTAATGTCTATGAGTACATGTAGCAAAATTAGGAGACATGGTATGATCGAAAATTAGACAACTATCCACCCAATATCCAATACAGATTTTAGCAACTAGTAGTCTACATGTATGTCATCGTACACAATTATCAAAACCCATAGCAAGTCAATAAAATTTCTCACATGAAACCAACAGCCCATACATAAAACATGTGCGAAAATCAGTTTTTAGACCAACTTAAGTTAAGACATATAAGAATAAGGAGATTTGGTATAATTGCCAACGAGACAACTGTCCACCAAAGTTCAAATGAAGTAGATGTAAGCAATTATACAGTCTATCTTTAATTCATATCATGATAGACAAAAGTCAAAGTCTTTTACATGAACATGTATGCTATAAAGTCAATACAAGCCAAAAATGTTCAAAAAGTATATACTGTTACATAATAAACATTTTAGTTATCATGTGTACCAAGACATTATTCATAAATAGCTATAGACCTAGCATACATTGTGCATGAAAGTTACACAAAGAAAAGTCAAACTAATTAGAAACGTTTCCCTTAAAAGTGACGTAAACCAGATGAAGCTTTGCTGCTTACCTCATTTCTTTCAAAACATGTGAAAGCATACCAACGTACAGTCAGAAAAAGATGAACGAAGTCTTCTGTGATAGATGACACGGTATCACAAGTCTCTCTTCTCAAGATAATGTCTGTATAATACGTAACCATGAATAATTCCATGATTCACTATTTGAGAGGCTGTTATGACAGAGAGGTAAACAGACAGAAAGTCACAGGACAAAAAGCCACAGGACACAAAGTCACAAATTTGATAGGACAAAAAGTCACATGACAAAAAGTCACAAATAATTTGTTGATAATTGTTCGAATATATAAGAGAAAGATCTTGAAATATTTTCTTTTTATTATATATATTCATTTTTAAGTTTAGGAAATTGTTCATAAGCCTTGATAAATGAAAAATTTATTTAATTTTAATCATGCAAAGGATATATTCTTTGCACCATGAAGCCATTTAAATACCAAGCCACTTTGACATTTTGTTTTCATAAAAATTATTTGATCATTATTTATATTGATTGAATAAATTTTAATAACAAAATTGCTTAATATTTAAGAGTTCAAGAAAAAAAAATTAATTAGGTTTTTTCTTGTTCAAAGTAAAATAATCTCAAAACTGAATTGTGACTTTTTGTACGTGACTTTTTGTCTGTGACTTCTGTCCTGCATTCGACAGAGAGCTGACACTATAAGGTTGACCTATTAATTTTTGTACAATTGTTTCAAGTTCTCTGACAAGAAAGAAAAATGTATCACTTGGTTTCCGAAGACCCCTTCTGTCCTTTTTGTTAAACCATTTCCCATATGCATTTACAAATGTAATGTTATTAATACAATTCAAAACATTTGCTTGCAGTGGATTATTTATAACACACTGAGTAACGTTTCTTAAATGCCTTTATGATGAAACCGGTTACTTGTATATAATACACAATGCAGTTATTCTTCTTGAAATGTGTGGTCAGTTCTCAAACTATGTAACTGGCGAAATAGCAGCTCACAATCACTTGTTGTGGTAAGATAAGTTGAGCTTGCCACAAAAATGGTTTTGCACCTATTTCCTGAAATTGATAGTTCGGGAAGAAGCAAAGTTGCATATAGCAATAATGTCATCATTTACAAGAATGACATATTTTTTTCAATGAATTGCAATTGAATGAAATCAAAAATTTACAGAAGTTAACAAATAAACACATTGTTCTTACACATTGAATTACGCTTTTTCATCAAAAGTAAACACTTCAATTACGACTTGTCATTAAAAGTAACTTGAGCGGGAATCAATAATAATTACATTTAAAAACGATAAAAGTCCCTTACCATCACAACAATGTCTATACGTAACAAAAATAAGAAAATTAACTCGATACATGTGTAAAAAAAAACCAAATAATTGTTCCGATATCGTAAGTGACAAGTAGCAGTGGCGAGTAGCGAAGCCTCGCCGCGTAAGAGAAAACGATAAACACCAGATTCCAATCATTCTTACTATACAAATCCTTGGTACATGACATGAGGATCTGGGTTGGGTTTTTTTATATCTGTATTCTTAAAATTTTTAGAGCATTTTGTCTTTAGCGTTAAAAATAACTCTTTCTATAAAATTCTCATGAAAATGATTTTTCTATAAAATCTTTCTGTAATTGAGGGGTGGACAGGAGGGTATTCAATTCCCGCTTCCCTCTCCTCGATTTCCGCTTCCCTCCCCTCGATTCCCGCTTCCCTCCTTTAACTTATCATTTCGTTCAGATATGCCTCTTTTCCCCCTTCACACAAGAAAATCTAGAACTGTGAACATACCTCCGTCTCTCCAACAAGTTCTTGCTGGTGAAGGGGTTGATCTTTATGATCCTCAATGATCCTCAATGAACATGAACATCGTCACATGCACACGAGTATCTAGCATACCATACAAGAGGAGTGACAATGACAAGATCCACAGGGATATAAAACAAATTTAAGTTTAAGGGTTATAACTTTGGGAAAACTCGATGGACCGGGTCATTCTATCGAAAAATTCTACTAATTTTCATGTGTATCCTGTCAATGGAGTTGCGATGTCAAGATAGATCAAGGTGCATACTGGATAAGCTCAAAATTATTGTCCAAATGGGTATAATTTGGGGAAAACTCAATGGACCAGAATATTCTACCTCCAGGCACATCACGAAGTTCTAACAACCTACTGGTTTTTATGTGTATCCAGAAAGCCATGTCAGAGGAATTGCGATCACAAGGTGCATACTTGATAGGGTCAAACTTTCTAAGTTCAAATGTCCATAACTATGGGAAAACTAATTGAACCATAACACCTTATCTATACTGAAGTTTGCATGTCATGGTCAGCAGAAACATATAATGCAAGATATTGGAAAGTCCACTATACGGCTTGGTTTTTTTCACAATAAACAAGGTACGATCCCCTCCTTACCTTTGATATTCATTTAACATATTTCTTTACCAATAAGTGAATTATTATTCTTGATATAGTTTAAAAAATCTGAAAAAAAAATTTGAAAAACAAAAAAGATATAAGGGGAAAAGTGGATTTTCTAAATGCTCGGTTTACGAATGACATAACAGAATACACAAATACACAGATTAAAAGACTTGCCGTAAAGTTTGGAACGTGCCAACCAAATATTTAGCTATAGGCCAACTGTTCGGACAGATTTTTTGAGGTATCAACTTATTATCAAATGAAAATGTTTATATTTTCTTATAATTTATTGTTCAAACTTTACAATTAACACCAATAAAAATAAAGATAACTTTAAAATCTAAACGTTATTATCTACTGTACTGACAGATTTATATATAAATACATAGATTGATTTTCATATTTCCGAATGTAGAACTAAAAAAAAAGAAATAACAATTTCATTCCAGACAATTATTTTTAAGAAGATATTGAACTTTGTATTTCGATTTGAAACGAATTTCTTCACAAGTTAAGACATAATAAGCTACTGTCCTGGCAGATTTGTTTTTACTTTAAAAGTGAAAAGTATTCAATTTCTTGATTTTTTTGATGATTGTGTCTGTAATTTTATAATCATATCAAAATAGTATATATATATAGAAACTATTTCATTTATAGTTAAAAATTGCTTTGTTTATTTCCGCCATTTATACAGAAATTTAACGTAATAGGCTACTGTCCTAGCAGATTTTTTTGTGTTAACGAAATAAAAGTCCATAAAATTTTATATTTTCATACTGCTTATATTTTAAACTTTCCATTAAAAAAAATTGCTTACCAGACTTTTATGAGATTTTGAGCGAATTTCAACAAAATTTCTAATGTAATAGGCTACTGTCCTGGCAGATTTTTTACCTTTAAAAGACGAAAAAAATATCAAATTATAAATTTTTGAAATGATTATTCCCTAAACTTTTTAATAGAACAAAAATTTTATGCCAGACAGTTATTTTGGAGAAATTATTTCAATTGTAAGTTAACTTTTCTCGGCATTTTCTGCCATATTTTTCTTAAAGTTTAACTGTCCTGGCATATTTTTTTGATTTATAAATTTGTTATCTTTAAAAACTTTACAAATAATGTAAGTAATTTTCCTGCTCTTTATCGTACAGTTTAAATTTTAACAATATGTTGAGTAAAACGAAAGTTACAGATGAAAACGTATCGAAAATAACTGTCCTGCTTTTTAGACCTTCCCGTTGGATACAGATACAATACGGTACGGACAATACGGAAAGTCCGGAAACGATTTTTTTCGCATGCAATCTTCTACAAATAATCTCCAAACGCAATAAGATAGTCATAAATAATCACAACACCTTTTATCATGTAAGATTTTTGTTAAATACAGCACTGAATCGGTTTCCCTGTTTCCTCGAATTCTTCATGTTCCCGCCCCGCTCGCTCTCGGTTCCCGTCCCCTTTACCCCCGGTTCCCACCCCCCTTACTCCCGGGTTCCCGCCCCCTGTCAATCCCCTCGTAATTAGATGATTTTCTTTATTCTGTATATTGTTCATTTATGTTTTCATTATTGCATTACTTAATTTTTTTATGTTGTACATCTATTCTTTATACTTTTGCATGCCATTATTCTCAATTCTTTTTTTTCTTCTTTTTGGTTATTTTTTTCTTTTCAATATTTTTTTCAATGCTAATTAGTATTATTTTCTATTCTGGAAACCCCATCCAAACTCTCATAAGTAAACTTCTATTGTATGAAGGGGATAAACTGACCTTTCAATTATCAAGGCTAAATAGGTATAATATAGGCTAAATACAAACTTAGATGTCAACATAGAATTGTAATCTGGGTGATACTGGTGAAACTCAAGTCACTTTAACACAGAAAAATATAATTATTACAAGTTAAATGTCCACGTTTTATCATAATTTATTCATCGTTGATAATCAGCAGAGCTATTGTACTTCATAAACACACCTAACAAGGAAAACGTTTTTGATGATTGTTTTTACTTTCAGGTTCAGTGGCAAAAATTTCATGCATACAAGAACAAATTAACAACAAATCTAATAGGTATTTTCTGCAAAGCAATCGACCTTAGATGACAAGCAGGAAATTGGCACATTGGTCCATTATCAAACACACTTACAACTTTTAAAAACAAATTGAGATTGAATTTAATTAATTTGTTTCTTCTACCAAAAGGAAAAATTATAAACAAAAATAGTATAAACCATTGGTTATTAGCATCTATAATTGTAGTGATGTAATGCATGTAAGAACATTTCAACCTAGGCCACACCAATTTGATTAATAGTTCTTCGGACAAAAGCTCCAAAAAATATGGGGCGAGCGAGCGAAATTTTTTTGTTTTTATATATTTCTTGAAAATGAGTTTTTTTAGGCGAGTGCTCTACAAGTGAAGCGAGCAGTATAAATTTCTTTTTAAATTGTGTGATTAAGAAGTCGTACAATTTATGTACATGTTATAACTGGGTTATTTCATAGAAAAGCGAGTAGCAACAGATGCTCTAATAGATATAAGAAGATGTGGTATGAGGGCCAATGAGACAACTCTCCATCCAAGTCAAAATTTATAAATGTAAACCATTATAGGTCAAAGTACGGTCTTCAACACGGAGCCTTGGCTCACACCGAACAGTAAGCTATAAAGGGCCCCAAAAATTACTAGTGTAAAACCATTCAAACGGGAAAACCAACGGTCTAATCTATATAAAAACGAGAAACGAGAAACACTTATGAACCACATCAACAAACGACAACTACTGAACATCAGATTCCTGACTTAGGACAGGTGCAAACAAATGCAGCGGGTTTAAACGTTTTAATGGTACCAAACCTTCACCCTTTTTCTGAAACAATAGTGAAAACATCACAACATAGAAAGACACACTATAAAATATCAACTGAAATAGCTTAACTCAATCAAAGGACATATTAACACCATTGAACATACACTGAACAAATAAATTTGACCTATGATACAATGTAAATTCAAAATAAATAAACTAAGGGAAGAATAATAAAAGTAACATGTTATATCGGTATGAAATGTTAAACAATTTAAGAAAAACAATATGCTCGAACAAAAATATCAGCCATTTGCAATAACTTTAAACACAGGTAAATGAAAATAATTTTGTTGTTAGGTATACGTGTAATGCATATATTTCAATTTATTGGTGCCTGTACCATATCAGACTTTCTTGTTTCACTGTGGTTTAGTTAATTTTGGTTATTTTCTTCAAGTAATCTTTGTCTATGTGAATTTTCATTCAAATCCATATATATATTTAGGAAGTATAGCAGATGTAGTTTTACAAGAGGAAGTATGTTAGTTAGGTAAATGACACATGTTGAATAAAATTAAAATATGGGTATGTATCAAAAAAATGCCCCTGAAAGATATTTGATAGTTTTCATTATATGGTAATGATTGTTTATTGTTGTAGTTCAGTGCTTCTGTTGTTCCGTTGTTTTCCTCTTATAGTTGATGTGTTTCCCTCGGTTTTAGTTTGTTTCCCGGATTTGTTTTTGCTTAATCGAATTATGACTATTGAACAGCGGCATACTACTGTTGCCTTTATTTATTGGCTGCTTGACATCCAGTTTGAACTGTCTATGCATATTTAGGATCAAAATAATGAGTGAGGTGAATATTTCTTGCTTTGTACTAAAACAACATCCTGAGTAAGATATATAGTTATATTGCTATACATGTAGATCCAAATGTATTGAAATATTCCCTTAAAATACCTGTCACCCCATTCACATGCATTCTTCTTACTGAGCAAAATACTCATTCCTTTTGCTCCTAAAAGCTGTAATGTATTGAAAACTCTTTAGCTTAACTAGAAGTGGTTGAACCAATTACAGCTGATTACACACCCCTAATTATTATGAGCATGTCAATCACAATTATACGGCATCACCTTGGTCTCGTTGGAACTCTTTAAATCCTCCCCACCCCATCCCCACCCCAACTACAACAAAAGAAGAGTTCTGCTTGCATGCCAAAAGACTAACAAGGGGATATGGGGTTTCATCAACATCAAATACTTCTGTGATTTTTTTAAAAAGTAAAAGTTCATGGGAATTTACAATTCATTTCATCAGAAAAAAGAGAGATAGGTCTATAGATATAAGAAGATGTGGTATGAGTGCCAATGAGACAACTCTCCATCCAAGTCAAAATTTATAAATGTAAACCATTATAGGTCAAAGTACGGTCTTCAACACGGAGCCTAGGCTCACACCGAACAGTAAGCTATAAAGGGCCCCAAAAATTACTAGTGTAAAACCATTCAAACGGGAAAACCAACGGTCTAATCTATATAAAAACGAGAAACGAGAAACACTTATGAACCACATCAACAAACGACAACTACTGAACATCAGATTCCTGTTGAAACAAGGATCGGGGTGACGATGGTTCTAACAAATGCTGATGTGTCTGTGGTCATCAAACGAAAGATTTTTAATTTTTGAATCCTAGAACAGGTCTTTAAAGGTAAAACGAGAAGCATTTCGAATAACAGTGTGTTCAATGACTACTTGTCCACGGCAATGAGCTGACACAACTGCATGTTGGCATCCCGATTTTTGACCTTTTATTTACAAATCGATTTATCACACGTGCGTTTAAAACGATAATAGCATTATATGCAACAGAAAAGCGTCTATGTGAGAAAAAAAATTTCAAGGAGAAACTAATTTTGGAACGGCATGCGGCCCAAAAATTTGCGGAAGCGGTAATTTATTTTTTTTATTGAAAAGTCAATTTCTCAAAACATGAGCGGGAAAATCCAAAGAACTATTAATCAAATTGTGTGGCCCTATTGTGAAAAAGAATGACAACAGATTAACATAATCCCTCAGGTTTTTTAAAGTAGTATTTTTATAAACCACAAAAAAATTGTCCAGAGTTTTCGAAAACTGGTTGTCTACAAAGGTTTCAACAGCAAACTTTTGCAAAGGACCGACACAATTTTGGTATTTTGCAATAGAAATGATAGTGAGGACCAGCAGGTTTTCTTCAAGGACCACCAGGGATTATGAGAACTCTGATCAATTAAGACAATTATTTTCAGAAAAAGTGACAAGCACAATATAGAGGGTTGGGTATGGTATGATGTTAACATTTAGCCTTAGTCGGAGAAACTGGACTTGTTTCTATACCCTAGGGTGAAAATTAGATATTCCCATTTACTAAGCAAATGCCTAACCAAAAAAAAATCTCTGATTAAAGTTAAACTGAAATGGAAACACTCTAATCATAACACACAGCTGGTTTAAATGTAGTGCAGAGGTTCTTTAAATAAAATAAAAAACAAGGGAGGTAACAATTGAGAAATATGAAAAAAGGGAATATATATATCCTCCCTTATATATCATTCATGCAGGCTGTAGGTTTGAAGTGGATTTAGAAGAAAGTAGAGACAGTAACTATCTAAACAAAAGGTTAATTGTAACACAACCATTAAATCAGGCAAATGAGAGAGGACACGTTGCAGATTTTGATTTCACAGATGTTGTGGTAGATGTAAATTTTGAAAACACTTGACTATTGTTTTTACTCCCTTATCCCTGAATACACCTATCTCGAGTTGTTTTTTGAAAATGGATTACACTGGTTGACCCGAACTATCAGTTCTTACTGTGGCGTAATAACATAAGCATTGTGACATAGGAAATTTACGGAAAAGTGCACTAATTCGAAAATTGTCTATAGCTTTCAGATTGCAATGTAGTGGTTGTAGATGTAGATCTGGCTGTGGGAAAGTAAAAAATTAGCAAAGGAGATTACTATTGAAAACTTAAAATGAGGAGTTATCCTACCTTATAACAATAACCTTTAAACTCCAACCAAGATGAAGGACAGAATACAGGTGCTACTGTAGTAGTTGTAGTTGTAGGTGTAGTGTAACCTTCTCTAGGATATTCACAAATGTAGGACTTTTCTAATGTACAGTTTTTGGTTTCCCATAATCCAATAGGATGGGTTGCTGTCATGGCAACACACATAGCATCTTCATCAATACTCCCTGAAATAAATATTATTTGTCAATATTTTGACCATGTCTAAATATCAATAGAGAAGACATAATTCTTGAAAGAATGGCTAAAATATTATAAGATTTTGTCTAATCATGAGTTTTTATCAACATAAATGAATGTATGTATGTAATCAACGGACTACAAATCTGTTCTGCTTTTGTAGTCTAGTCTCAATTAAACTGTTATTGTAATATGATATGACATGAAATGCTTCTTTTGATAAGACGACATCTGCAGTCAATTCTATGGTTGAAGGTCTGATCAACAACATTGTGCCAACACAGATGATTTTTTTTGGACATTTCAAATTTTTAATTTGAAACAATTTATTACAAAGCATTGTAGTGAATAGAAATAAAATAACTGTATTTGAAAAGTTGCTGCTGTCAACTGGTATTTCACAGTTGTAAATATTCCTTTTAAACTGCATTTGTGTCCTTCAAATCCAATATTGACAGTGTTATACTTTTATTTTATCTTCACATGCATAGCTGTCAACTGACCCCCTTCACACGGGATTTTTTAAATACCCGCCGGGTATTCAAATAACCCGGGATTTCAGAAAATAACCTGTTTTCACCCGTATTTCTAACCGGTATTGTTTCCGGTATTTAGAAGTCAAATATACGTTCGGTTTTCCCGGCGTTTTTCCTTTGAAAAGGTAAACAATTGAAATTAGAATTTGCTTATTTACCGTGCCAATGACAGCTATCAAAACATTACATTTGATTGAAAAGTAATAATTCGTGGATTGTTTGTTAATTGTACCCCAGAAAGTTGAAGCCAGTCAAGCTTGACATACAATTCTATGTCCTGATTAAAAGATTTGCCGTTTGCAAATATCCTCAATCCTGTAAAAATCATTTTAAAACATTTGAACCTTTTAATACATTTCTGTTGGAGAGAATAATTTTGTTATCACTTAAATGTAAAAGCTTTAAATCAAATCCGTATGCTCTAGATATTACACTGAAAGGAAACACACTAACTTCTTTCTATTTATCTTCCTCCTGTGTATAGGAGCACATTAGCTATAATTGATTTCTAATTACATGTATAGCTTGGGTTTATGACATTCATTAATAAAAAGAAGTAAACTAGTGTAAATAAAACAATAAAAGGGCATTGCTTTAGAAAGATATTTAATTAATGATAAATATTTATATATTTAACAAATACAAAAGTGATTATTTTTAGGAAACTCAGTGGTACATGTATATGTTATAGTATATAAAAACTCTCCTCAACACTAAAATTGGACCAAAAAAGTTCGTACGCGTTATGACCTGACATTTTCTTCTTCAATGCAGGTCATGACCTGCATTTTCAGTTTTAGAGGTTGACAAGTATGTTCACATGTGAGTTGTTAACAGAATTGAACTGTTATTTACAGGTATCAAATGAGAATCAATGATTGTTTTGCCTATCCTAAGCCGCTGATTAGCTTTTGTTTTATAAAGTGTGATGGATATTACCATATTGACTGTAGACAAACAAATAATACCACATTCAATGCAGACAAACAAATAGTAGAAAATTCAATGGGTGCTATAAATAGTTTCGTATAAAAACTAGGGGTTATTCCCCGACTTAAAATAGTAGATATGTCCTATTTTCGGTGCAAAATATAGTTAGCATGCATTTTGTGTCCGGGGATACAGGGACACGTATGTGTGGCTTAAACAAATCAGTACTAACCTGAACACAACGTTAGATCTATATATAAAAATTAAATAAATAGTGAACACAAGTGGATTCAGTGCTATTTCCTATATAAAACTTAAAGAAACAGGGGAGTTGTAGGCGGACACGGCTAGACACAGAGCTATTTCTATATAAAAATTACAGAAACAGGGGCTACAGGCGGACACAAGTGGACACAACGTTATTTCTATATAAAACTTAAAGAAACAGGGGATACAGGCGGACACAACTGGACACAGTGCTATTTCTATGTAAAAATATAAAAACTGGTGGCTACAGGCGGCCACAGTTGGACACAGTGCTATTTCTATATAAAAATAATAGAAACAGGGGGCTACAGGCGGACACAAGTAGACACAACGTTATTTCTATATAAAACTTATAGAAACAGGGAATACAGGCGGACACAACCGGACACAGTGCTATTTCTATGTAAAAATATAAAACTGTTGGCTACAGGCGGACACAGCTGGACACAAAGCTATTTCTATATAAAATTACAGAAACAGGGGCTACAGGCGGAGACAAGTGGACACAACGTTATTTCTATAAAAACTTAAAGAAACAAGCGATACAGGCGGACACAACTGGACACAGTGCTATTTCTATGTAAAATATAAAACTGCTGGCTACAGGCGGCCACAGTTGGACACAGTGCTATTTCTATACAAAAATAATAAAAACAGGGGCTACAGGCGGACACAAGTGGACACAACGTTATTTCTATATAAAACTTATAGAAACAGGGAATACAGGCGGACACAACCGGACACAGTGCTATTTCTATGTACTTATATATAAACTGCTGGCTACAGGCGGACACAGTTGGGCACAGTGCTATTTCTATATAAAAATTACAGAAACAGGGAGCTACAGGCGGACACAAGTGGACACAACGTTATTTCTATAAAAAAAACTTATAGAAACAGGGGATACAGGCGGACACAACCGGACACAGTGCTATTTCTATGTACTTATATATAAACTGCTGGCTTCAGGCGGACACAGCTGTACACAGAGCTTTTTCTATATAAAAATTACAGAAACAGGGGGCTGCAGGCGGACACAAGTAGACACAACGTTATTTCTATGTAAAACTTAAAGAAACAGAGGATACAGGCGGACACAACTGGACACAGTGCTATTTCAATGTAAAAATATAAAAACTGGTGGCTACAGGCGGACACAGTTGGACACAGTGCTATTTCTATATAAAAATTACAGAAACATTGGGCTACAGGCGGACACAAGTGGACACAACGTTATTTCTATATAAAACTTATAGAAACTGGTGGCTACAGGCAGACACAGCTGGACACAGTGCTATTTCTATATAAAAATTTCAGAAACAGGGGCTACAGGCGGACACAAGTGGACACAACGTTCTTTCTATATCAAACTTATAGAAACTGGCGGCTACAGGCAGACACAGCGGGACACAATGTTATTTGTATTGAAAAATTACAGAAACAGGGGGCTACAGGCGGACACTAGTGGACACAACGTTATTTCTATATAAAACTTATAGAAAACAGGGGATACAGGCGGACACAACCGGACACAGTGCTATTTCTATGTACTTATATATAAACTGCTGGCTACAGGCGGACACAGCTGGACACAGAGCTATTTCTATATAAAAAAATTACAGAAACAGGGGGCTACAGGCGGACACAAGTGGACACAACGTTATTTCTATATAAAACTTATAGAAACTGGTGGCTACAGGCACACACAACTGGACACTGTGCTATTTCTATATAAAAATTTCAGAAACAGGGGCTACAGGCGGACACAAGTGGACACAACGTTCTTTCTATATAAAACCTATAGAAACTGGTAGCTACAGGCGGACACAGCGGGACACAGTGCTATTTCTATTGAAAAATTACAGGAACAGGGAATACAGGCGCACACAAGTAGACACAGTGCTATTTCTATATAAAAATTACAGAAACAGGGGGCTACAGGCGGACACAAGTGGACACAACGTTATTTGTATATAAAACTTATAGAAACAGGGGATACAGGCGGACAAAAATGGACACAGTGCTATTTCTATGTAAAAAGATATAAACTGCTGGCTACAGGCGAACACAGCTGGACACAGAGCTATTTCTATATAAAAATTACAGAAACAGGGGGCTACAGGCGGACACAAGTAGACACAACGTTATTTCTATATAAAACTTATAGAAACAGGGCATACAGGCGGACACAACCGGACACAGTGCTATTTCTATATAAAATTTAAAAACTGGTGGCTACAGGCGGACACAGCTGGACACAGTGCTATTTCTAAATAAATTTACAGAAACAGGGGCTACAGGCGGACACAACGTTATTTCTATATAAAACTTAAAGAAACAGGGGATACAGGCGGACGCAACTGGACACAGTGCTATTTCTATGTAAAAATATATAAACTGCTGGCTACAGGCGGACACAGCTGGACACAGTGCTATTTCTATATAAAAATTACAGAAACAGGGGCTACAGGCGGACACAAGTGGACATAACGTTATTTCTATATAAAACTTATAGAAACTCGTGGCTACAGACAGACACAACTGGACACAGTGCTATTTCTATATAAAAATTTCAGAAACATAGGCTACAGCCGGACACAAGTGGACACAACGTTCTTTCTATATAAAACTTATAGAAACAGGGGATTCAGGCGGACACAACTGGACACAGTACTATTTCTATGTATTTATATATAAACTGTTGGCTACAGGCGGACACAGCTGGACACAGAGCTATTTCTATATAAAAATTACAGAAACAGGGGGCTACAGGCGGACAAAAGTGGACACAACGTTATTTCTATATAAAACTTATAGAAACAGGGGATACAGGCGGACACAACTGGACACAGTGCTATTTCTATATAAAAATTACAGAAACAGGGGCTACAGGCGGACACAAGTGGACACAACGTTATTTCTGTATAAAACTTATAGAAACAGGGATACAGGCGGACACAACTGGACATAATGCTATTTCTATATAAAAATTCAGAAACAGGGGCTACAGACGGAAACAAGTGGACACAACGTTCTTTCTATATAAAACTTATAGAAACTGGTGGCTACAGGCGGACACAGCGGGGCACAGTGCTATTTCTATTGAAAATTTACAGAAACAGGGGCTACAGGCGGACACAAATGGGCACAACGTTATTTCTATATAAAACTTATAGAAACAGGGGATACAGGCGGACACAACTGGACACAGTCCTATTTCTATATAAAAATAACAGAAACAGGGGGCCACAGGCGGACACAAGTGGACACAACGTTATTTCTATATAAAACTTATAGAAACTGGTGGCTACAGGCAGACACAACTGGACACAGTGTTCTATGTAAAAATATATAACCTGCTGGGTACAGGCGGACACAGCTGGACACAGTGCTATTTCTATATAAAAATTACAGAAACAGGGGGCTACAGGCGGACACAAGTGGACATAACGTTATTTCTATATAAAACTTATAGAAACTGGTGGCAACAGACAGACACAACTGGACACAGTGCTATTTCTATATAAAAATTTCAGAAGCAAAGGCTACAGGCGGACACAAGTGGACACAACGTTCTTTCTATATAAAACTTATAGAAACAGGGGATACAGGCGGACACAACCGGACACATGGCTATTTCTATGCACTTATATATAAACTGCTGGCTACAGGCGGACACAGCTGGACACAGAGCTATTTCTATATAAAAATTACAGAAACAGGGGATACAGGGGGACACAACTGGACACAGTGCTATTTCTATATAAAAATTACAGAAACAAGGGGCTACAGGTGGACACAAGTGGACACAATGTTATTTCTGTATAAAACTTATAGAAACAGGGATACAGGCGGACACAACTGGACACAGTGCTATTTCTATATAAAAATTTCAGAAAACAGGGGCTACAGACGGACACAAGTGGACACAACGTTCTTTCTATATAAAACTTATAGAAACTGGTGACTACAGGCGGACACAGCGGGACACAGTGCTATTTCTATTGAAAATTTACAGAAACAGGGGCTACAGGCGGACAAAAATGGACACAGTGCTATTTCTATGTAAAAAGATATAAACTGCTGGCTACAGGCGAACACAGCTGGACACAGAGCTAGTTCTATATAAAATTACAGAAACAGAGTGCTACAGGCGGACACAAGTGGACACCGTGAGTGCTATTTCTATGTAAAATATATAAACTGCTGGCTACAGGCTGACACAGCTGGACACTGAGCTATTTCTATATAAAATTACAGAAACAGGGGGTTTATAACAGGGGTTTTCGTCGTTCCTGTTATATTAAGAATTCGGGGGAAAACTCACTGGCTTTAGTCAACAAAACTAAGTTAAGCTTTACGGTGGTTTATATATAACTTCCTCAATAGTGCAAAACAATTACAATATAAGTTCAACGGTAAATATTCCAAAAATGTAAAACAAATGGTAATTCCAATAAAAGTTCTATACTAAATACAATGAATATCACTGTAAATGTACGGCGTCCGTACAGCTTGACCGCTGGTATCCAACTGACCATTCGCATAGAAACGATATAAAATGTATTACATAATCTTACTTAATCATAACTACATGTAATAATGAAATTTGTCACGTAATGCTATAAACAAATAATACAATTAAAAACATATATATGATAACAAGAAATGGACAATGCTAGGATTAAAATGGATTAACTTCTTAACATGTAAGCTAACAATTTGGAGAACAATAGTGTCTTGCTTTTATATAAAGTTTGAATGTCCACGAAATAAAACAAAGAGGAAAATATCGCTGTCACAAATTCCCTCCAACTGAAATAAGACTCTGTCCCAGAGTCTAATAAAAGTACTGTCTCCTTCTTCCACGGGATGGGTTTCTTCCACGGGATGGATCGTGGTTTACATTTTGTCCTTTGTTTTGATTCTGCCTTGACATCGATGGATTTCGAATTTTGCAGTCACAAGAGTCATATCTTAAAGCGTTATTTTCCGTTTCTAATTTCCTGCAACTAGTGGTCAAATCTTTTATTTTATTTTTGTTTGCTAGTTCTGATACGTCCAAGTCTGCTATCTGATTTTTAAGATCCCGAACTATGACAGATAATACATTATTTTCATTGTGCAAATAATCCACTTCTTCCAATGTATCTTTGTTGTTAGAAATGGTTTTCTGAAGTTTGGTTTTCAATGTCTTGTTCTCTTGCTTAAGAAACTCGATTTCCTGTCTGAGCGATTTTCTGTTTTCTTTCAATTGATCTTTTATTAAATCAACAACTGATTCAAGTTTCACTTTTTCTTTCAAAATTTGGGTTTGATTCGTTTGAAGTAAATTTACCTGGAAATGTAGTATTGAATTTGTTCGTGTTGCTTTACGAAATTCTGCATCGTCCAAGGTGAAGAAAGGAAAATTCTCACAAGTTTTACGCTGTATAAATGAAGAAAGTCTTTCGAAATCTCTGTCTAGCTTTTTCTTTGATTTTATTCTGATTTCTGCACATTGCTTATAAAAATGTCCTGTTTGTCCACAGCGGAAACACCTCACTGTTTTGTCGATATTTGAAATGACGACCCGAAGAAAATCCGAACGTTCTGGATTGTAATCGTTTTCTACGAAAAATGGCTGATTGTTCATATTGCATTTCCTTCTAAGCTCAGGTGGACACCACCAATTAAATCTTTGTCTCAATTTGTAATCCATTATACAGTTGTAGAGCGTAGGTATGATCTTGTGTACAGTTTGTCTGATAAGTGTGAAACTAAGCAAACTGTCCCGGGTACCTCCAACAAATTATAACAGGGGTTTTCGTCGTTCCTGTTATATTAAGAATTCGGGGGAAAACTCACTGGCTATAGTCAACAAAACTAAGTTAAGCTTTACGGTGGTTTATATATAACTTCCTCAATAGTGCAAAACAATTACAATATAAGTTCAACGGTAAATATTCCAAAAAGGTAAAACAAATGGTAATTCCAATAAAAGTTCTATACTAAATACAATGAATATCACTGTAAATGTACGGCGTCCGTACAGCTTGACCGCTGGTATCCAACTGACCATTCGCATAGAAACGATATAAAATGTATTACATAATCTTACTTAATCATAACTACATGTAATAATGAAATTTGTCACGTAATGCTATAAACAAATAATACAATTAAAAACATATATATGATAACAAGAAATGGACAATGCTAGGATTAAAAGGGATTAACTTCTTAACATGTAAGCTAAAAATTTGGAGAACAATAGTGTCTTGCTTTTATATAAAGTTTGAATGTCCACGAAATAAAACAAAGAGGAAAATATCGCTGTCACAGGTTACAGGCGGACACAACGTTATTTCTATATAAAACTTAAAGAAACAGGGGAAACAGGCGGACACAACTGGACACAGTGCTATTTCTATGTAAAAATATAAAAACTGCTGGATACAGGCGGCCACAGCTGGACACAGTGCTATTTCTATATAAAAATTACAGAAACAGG
This sequence comes from Mytilus coruscus, assembly GCA_017311375.1. Lineage (NCBI taxonomy): Eukaryota > Metazoa > Mollusca > Bivalvia > Mytilida > Mytilidae > Mytilus > Mytilus coruscus. The sequence goes on from CM029600.1 coordinate 45,077,991, forward strand.
GGCTACAGGCGGACACAAGTGGACACAACATTATTTCTATATAAAACTTATAGAAACTGGTGGCTACAGGCAGACACAACTGGACACAGTGCTAGTATTTCTATATAAAATTTCAGAAACAGGTGCTACAGGCGGACACAAGTGGACACAACGTTCTGTCTATATAAAACTTATAGAAACTGGTGGCTACAGGCGGACACAGCGGGACACAGTGCTATTTCTATTGAAAAATTTACAGAAACAGGGGGCTACAGGCGGACACAAGTGCACACAACGTTATTTCTATATAAAACTTATAGAAACTGGTGGCTACAGGCGGACACAGCTGGACACAGTGCAATTTCTATATAAAAATTACAGAAACAGAATTACAAAAATAATAGTGACATACTTATTTTTCACGAGGACTTATTCTTCAATATTGTATATCAAAAGAGAATGTTGGTTTTGAAACTACCTAATAGATGCTGAAAGAGTTTTATATAAGAACTTAATTAACCAAACTGCCGCAAATAAATACTCACAGAGGATAGACAATGTAGCTTATATCAAAATTATTTATTTTGTAAAAATATTTCCTTTCTCTATTTGAACTGTACACGTATACCTAACAACAAAATTATTTTCATTTACCTGTGTTTAAAGTAATTGCAAATGGCTGATATTTTTGTTCGAGCATATTGTTTTTCTTAAATTGTTTAACATTTCATAGCTGTATAACATGTTACTTTTATTATTCTTCCCTTAGTTTATTTATTTTGTATTTACATTGTATCATAGGTCAAATTTATTTGTTCGGTGTATATTCACTGGTGTTAATATGTCCTTTGATTGAGATAAGCTATTTCAGTTGATATTTTATAGTGTTTCTTTCTATGTTGTGATGTTACACTATTGTTTCAGAAAAAGGGTGAAGGTTTGGTACCATTAAAACGTTTAAACCCGCTGCATTTGTTTGCACCTGTCCTAAGTCAGAAATCTGATGTTCAGTAGTTGTCGTTTGTTGATGTGGTTCATAAGTGTTTCTCGTTTCTCGTTTTTTATATAGATTAGAACGTTGGTTTTCCCGTTTGAATGGTTTTACACTTGTACTTTTTGGGGCCCTTTATAGCTTGCTGTTCGGTGTGAGCCAAGGCTCCGTGTGGAAGACCGTACTTTGACCTATAATGGTTTACTTTTATAAATTTTGACTTGGATGGAGAGTTGTCTCATTGGCACTCATACCACATCTTCTTATATCTATGTACAATGAAATGGTAAAGGAGATGAATTCCATATTCTATTTGTTTGTAAAAAGTAAATGAAAGCGAAATATCCTGAAGAAATAAATACACACCTAGTTAGTTACTACGGACAGAGACATATATACACATGTGTATATATGTCTCTGCAACGGAATATTCACCAAGATAATCAGTATGAGATCTACTTGTGATATTAAACTATACAAAATGTTCTCCTTGTTCGGTATTTGATGTTACACAATACTAAAGATATATTATTTTATTATAATTTCACTCTTTACATTTTAAAATACTTATTTACACAAATGACCTATAAAAGAAATAAATATATATGTCCAATTTGATTAATTGTCTAAATGTTTATTTATAATCTTGTGTTGATCTTGTTTTCCTTTGTTTTTTTTTAATTGCAAATTTAAATAAAAAAGTGGTGAAACTTATTTTTAAAAGTGATGTTGATTTCAGCAGAAATAAATGTCTACATCTTCGTTAGTCAATGTTCAAGTCCATTCTATTCCTTTCTAGCCAAGATGGTATATGTAAACATAACATCAGTATATTGAAGCTGTCTGAATATCCTGGGTATTGACTTGTTGATTGTCAAAT